>OX467106.1:8613965-11013965 GCA_950106695.1 Biston stratarius
TTTGGGAATACGACTCACAACATTTTATAACATATCATCCCAATTTTTTTTATGTCCGCCTTTACAGTCAATGATCCAAATGCGTAATGACAAAAGTCAAATCTGGTATTTGAAAATTTGTGACTGCAGCCCGAGAATAAGTGAGGCCACTTTCAATCGAGTCGTTTCCCGCCGTCTGTACGCTTCGATCTTTTATACTACGAGCGATTCGTGAGGAAGGTTTATATGTATAATAAATGCATAATTGCATATTACAGAATTTTAAAGATGATGTCGTAAAAAACATGACTGTGTTTGTGCGCATACATTGCAAACGCTGGCTAAACCTTAAGAGATAGATCAAAATAATGTACTACGGAATTATACATCTTAAATAGATCTACAAAAAAGTCCACGTTGGTATATGTCTATCTCTTAAGGATAACCCATTTTTATCTTTTACATATAACAAAATTAAAATAATGGGTTATTTACGAAGCCATTATAAACAACACAGTATTATTCCTGTATTCGTTCGATACGTTGTCCATTAATTTAATTTTGTATTTCAAAATTGCCCTAAAGTGTTATTAATCACTCCACACTGACACCACATTATATAGTATCTACATTGCACCCGTGCGACGCCGGGGCGGATCGCTAGTCTATAACTTCATTGGTCTTTCGTTACTTTACGTTTGTGAATGTAATAAAAGCCGAATGCAAAAGCAATTGAAACTAGCACAAACAATTATTTTTATAATTTAAAAATGTTATTGATTTCGTATAAAAAAGTTACACTCAAAGAGTTTAGGTTTAATTTTTTTTAAATTAAATTTTTGACCAGTGCTTTAAAACAGCAATTTCATATTTTTAGAATATAAAATAGGGAAGTAAGTAAATACCTTATTGCACTCGTACCTATGCACAATAACCAACAAAAAAATATGCAAGTAAAGTAAACGGACGCTGTTTACTGTCCAGAAAACAAATAACACAACACGATATACGGTACAAGGATTAGTTAGGAAACAAGATCTACTTCTGCATGCCAACTATGCGGTAAATCTGAGTAAGACTGGCTGTTAGGCTCTTTGTTGTATCTTAGTTGTATCTACAGAGATGATACTCTATAGAGAAGCCGAAACACTGATCGCTTGAGTTAACTATATGCAGTAACCAGTACAAGTGTGTTTGCAGCCACCTCAGTTATCAATTACAACTCGGACGCGGTAAGCATTTATACGGATGGATTTTATTAAAATATCGCCTTCCTTATATAACTATATAGCTATATAACCGTCCATCCAAATAATTATATCCATAACAATTTACTCGGCAGTTGATTACCTTAGCAGGATGTTATAGGTACTACCGCAGTACCAAATTTTTGCCGGTAAGTAGTAGTGTGTAAGCAGTGTTTCAGTTTGAAGGATACTGCAGCTAGCGAAATGACAGGGCTGTTGGACTAAACATCTGATGTGTCAAAGTAATGAGCGCCAAAGCAGCGACGCTCTGGTCTTTGTTTTGCTATTCAAAGTTCTGTGTATCGCTGCAATGGTCGTGGACATGCGTTATCTCGTACCATCAGGTTAGCGTATCGTTCGTCTCATAACTTTTACATTAAAAAAACTAATTCATTAACAATACAGAGTTGCAAGTTTGGGGTGTAAGCCGATAGAGGGTGACTGTACCCATCATTATTAAAAAAAAACTATAAACTCTTAAAACGTGTAGAAAGTCAGCTGTATCATAGAAACAGTTAGTTGACCCCTTTGATTATGTAAACAAATACATAATAAAATATTGAGCCTAAGTCAGAGTACCGTGTAGTGGTTTCACTGGGACAATATAATCTCTCTCATCTTTTACTATTCTCTCTTTTTCTCTCCTGATTCATGCATCGTTTCTTTATCTTATTTTTGGTATTTTCTCTTTCTTGTTTTTGACATATCTACATATATCTCTATGGTCATGTCATATGTCGTGATCTAGTTTAGGCCGTTATTATTAAAGTCGGTGCCTACTTCACATAGCGAGGCGATCTTGAGTATTATAAGGCTTAGCTCAGGTACGATAACGTTAGAAGATAACAACTTTTCCGTTCTTACTCGTCTGTCGAAATCGCATTTTGTCTGAAAGCGTGGCGGATATTATGACCAATTTTAAAGGCTTTAGTTGACAGATCTATTCTAAAAAAATATTGTATTTGTCTAATACCCTACAATAAAAAATACAGGTACATTTTTAGTTTAGATCAATCAATTAAAGCCTTCAAAATTGGCCTTATTGTATGTTTTCCCTATAGAATAACTTATAGACAGATTCAAAATTCTGTTTACCTACCACTGCAATGGTCATGGACATGCGTTATCTCTTACCATCAGGAAAGTGCATTTTTTTGCAAGATTTATTACGCTATTTTACTTTGTTACTTAAGCTACTAACACCTTCCTTAGCTACGCAGTGGAGTGTCGCCTCTAGAAGAGTTTTCCATTATGATCGTCCTCTAAATTTAACTAGGTAAGTAGGTACCTCTATGAGTGCTTAGGTAATGTACGACATGTACGTAACATGTCGTACATTGTAGGTATTTAATTGGAACAGTATCTTGTCATTGTGATGTTCTTACAGGGTTCTCAATGAGCAGTTCACATGTAGGTACTCATATTGTGGTGGTATAATAAGTGGTTGTTAAAATAAATCAAGCGCAACAACAAACATTATTTATATTTCTAAACTTCCGACTTACCTTTGTATGTAACTTAGGTTGCCTGGAAGAGATCGCTCTTAGCGATAAGGTCGCCAATTGTTCAACTAGTGTTAAGTTTATACTGTAAAATTGTTTTTAGTAATAATTGGTATGAACAATAAAGAGTTATATTATTATTATTATGTAAAGTACGATAAGTAAAATTATAGAAAACAAAATTTTTACCATATTATATCACTTAGGTACTTAAGACCGTGCAAGTAATTATGTACTTCAAAAAAAATCTTTTCATACACAAACACTCGAAAAAACACAAGTTTTGAAAATAATACAATAACGGCGCGCTGCACCGAGGCGTTTTCGCGTTCCCGCCAAAACTCGCATAGAAAGTTTGGATCTCAGAGGAATAACTAGGTTTGGATGTTATTATAACTTTTAGACATTTATTTGGATGACATTTTAAAGTTTTTGATATTTTGTAAACAATTTTCAGTATACATAATAACTTTCAATCACTACAGTAGTAGTGTTTCATCTGAGCTTTCAATAGAGTTTGATCTGGGAGGAGATGCAGATGCACTACGACATTGGATAATGGATAAATATACAGGAATCAACTCTATATAAAAAATGTAGCTGTCATATTTAGACTATCAAGTGTCTAAGAAGTCAAAGTCAGTCGATTATACAGTGTGACCATTCGCAATAAGTTTTAGCTAATTAGGCAAATATAAATTATTCGTATGGTTCAGAACAATAAGTATAATTATACTATACTTAGTAGAAAAAAACAACAATTTAGTTTATACAAGAAAAGTGCCACTTATTGTTTTTAAAATTATCTGAATAGCAACTTGCATTATTAAAATAATAAATGAAATGATCAAATTTCATTTTTTTTAAATACAAAATAGATTTGCATTTTGGCCACGCCCTACTTAATGTTAAGCAGGAAGTAGTCTTAATATGAAGCACGCTTACCTAGAAAAAATCTGTTTACTTTGGATTTGAAGACACCCAAAATGTACTTCGCGGCAAAAATAGACGCTGGCAGAGAGTTCCACGTCCTCACTATACGTATTATAAATATAATAATAAATATTGTAGGACACACACAGCGTCATCTGACCCCAAACTAAGCAGAGCTTGTGTGATGGAAGTCAGATAACTGATAGAATACATAAATACTTTTTTTTTGTAAATACATACATACTTATAATACATACAAAACAACACTATGAATCTGGAATCGAAGCACTTAGTCCGTACGTAGGGAATGTTCACCATGTATGGATGGCGCTTAGGCCGTTTCTGCCCAGCCATCCAGTAATGAAAAGGGGCAGGTGGATTCAAATTATGCAATGTACAATTTTCTCTCTCTCTCTCTCTCTCTCTCTCTCTCTCTCTCTCTATCTCTCTTATATTATGATTTCTCGCGAAATTGAAATATAAATCATTATGACCAAAATACCTACATCTTGAAAAATATTATGAATTCAAGTTAAGTCCAATAAAGAAGTCAATTAGAAATATACATTGTTTCTCATTTCATCCCAAAAGATAGAATAGGATAGAAACAAATCAAAGTGCTTTTAACATATTAAGTAGGTATAAGCACAATCTATAACGGGCCGTTTCGAGTCAAATACAAAAAAAAAAAACTTAAAACTAGCAGTACTAAAAATTAAAACATTGGAAACTTAGCACAAAAAGGTATTTTTAAAATGGTCACATTTATATGTTCGTTGCTTTGAATTTGTTTCGTAGGCTTTTGTTTTGATTTTAATTAATTGATAAATTTCAAGATAGGCCGAATATTTCAATTTTAATAAAATATAAAGTAACTTTGTAAGAAATTGTGCCTATACACAAAAGTTTTACAATTAATGTAAGTATCTTTCATGTGGCACAAGGTTTCACGTATACGGTATATTCGAATGACTCACACTCGCTCAAATCCACAGCCGTTAATTTTTGTTATTCTGTTTTACTAATTTTCTATGTAAGTACGCCCTTGCTTTATTAAAAGCTCAACTATTCGTCAAACAGGAGAAGTGGTACGTGTCGTGTTTGAGGATCTAATGAAAATTTTAACTAGATTTCCGTTTCTATTCCAATTTACTTTGAAAAGCGAATAATTTCTCTAGAATATAAGTTAATTTACATTGTCTCGTTCGAAATATAAGTATGTACTTAAGTAATAAATGTTACAATTGTAATAGCTGTATCTTATATTCGTAGAAAATGCCGACGGTGTACACGTTTTCGCGCAGTAACAGTCAGATCATGGAAGAGTTGGACCAAGTATTCAATTCAGTGCGCGGCACCGCTGCCGAGCAGTGGGCCATGCAAGCTGATATGCTGGTCGATCCAGTCGGCTGGGATGCGCTCTGGAAGCTCTCTAAAAAGTTCTGCAAGAGATTTAGTAAGCAAGAATTATCTTAAGTAGTTTTTTCTTTATTTGTTCATTGAAAAATATCATATATAAAATAACATAACATAATGAAAAATAACATATCATAAATAACATATATATATATGATTAATTCTTATGATATCCTGGAGTATATCTTTAGTGTATTTCCGTTTATAATAGTAGTTTAGTATGTAATAAAATTCATCTTAGATTTTTATATATTTTTTTCTTTCATATTTATTTTTGGCAACTTTATATACATTCAAAATTAGTTAACTCTTTGATCACTATTGTATTATTAGACATATCTTGTATTAGGAGAAACTACTGGCTCCTGACACACAGTCTTTGACTAGTTCGGGAGCCTATGGAACTAATTCTATTTGTACTATATGTTTTATGTCAAATAAATTATTATTATTATTAGTTTTGGTTACAACAAGAAGGTTTGTGTTTGGAATGATATAATGATATTATACGATATTTTCTCCAATGTTCAATAACATTACATATGCTCTACAGTTTCGGTTTTTTAGACAGTTAAGAAATAATTAGTGACTAGTCAAATTGCAAAGACAACCTCCTCTAGATTAATGTTTATGGTAATAAGGGAAGGAAATTTTGCATATGACATTCTATTCTGATAGTAAAATACAACGTCAGCCTATGACCGTTGCAACAGTACACAGAACTTTAAAAAAAAAACTAGACATAGCTTCTTTAGAAATCAATAAGATTTCTAAAGAAGGTCAGAAAAGCTAGATTCTAGATGTTGCAATTTCAATAAACCTTGTAATTAATTTTTATACTATAGACTTTGGTAAAACTTTGTATTAAGTTTTAGTAAAGAAAGAGTGGTCAGGAGACAAACCAGCTACAGTGGCACTCGGAGTGAACTTTATCCATATATATCTTGTAATATTTTTAAATGATCTTTCCAGATGTGAGATTCCCATGCGTGGCTTGTATAACAGTCAAAGTAGTTGACTTTATAGGCCTCTCAGCATGTGTGGATGTTCTGAGTGTGCAACATGAATCTGTCACATTACCTGAATCAGTGGTGGATGTGCCTTTGGTGGATTTGTGGCCAACTATAGAACAACAGGAAGAGGGTGTCAATGCAGCCACTACTGCTGAATTTATAGATTTACTAAGGTACATATTGTGTTACTTAAACATTATTTAGTTGATGTGCCAATTTTTGTTCTATTTAGAACCTGCTAGAATTCAAAATAATAAAGTATACAGTAAAACAGTCTCCTACTGCTAACAGATATGTTAGAGAGATATATGTTTTGTAGCGATGATAGCTCAGTGGTTAGCGCGGTCGGTTCGCATGCGAAAGGGCGTGGGTTCAAACCCCAACAATAAGCTTAAGCTGCCGGTGAAGGAAAACATTGTGAGGAAACCATAGCGTGGTGGTAGGGTACTTTCTAGTACTCGGCTGGCTAGCTACCACCCTTAAGTTGAAAATCTGTCATCATGCATCTAATGGTGTGTTCCAGCAACCTCATTTGTGAGCCAGTTCTATTCCAGGCTAGGTATGCTTTACCATTTTCGACCACACCGTCACTTAACATCAGGTGAGTTGTGGTCAAACACCTAGCCTGTCAGCCATAAAAAAAAAAGTGATATCACCTCTCCGTGACCATTGCACCAGTATCAAGAACATTGAGTAACAGAACAATGTCCAGGCTATCTCTGCTTTGGTGCCCATTTCTTTGAGATATTCATTGGTTAATAGCCCTGTACTTCACAAGCTACAGTACCTTTCAAATCCGCTAAAGTATCTTCGTTTTAAGTATCTCTGAAATCTGTTAAGCTATTACAGAGTAAAAAATTATCAAATGCACACACACACTTGCAAACTAAAAAAGAACTTTATGTCTTTAAATTTGAACTACATTCTGATTTCCAGATTCTTTTATACGGAATTGTGGATGCCTTGGGATAACCAAGATAACAAGGTTCTTCTAGGAACAACAGTGTTAGACCGCATGCAACTGTGGATTGACATTCATAATGGGACCATACCAAACTGTGTTTCTCGTTCCATAGTGCTGTTGAGGAACAGTGCTGTGGATGCTTACCAACGGATGCAGGTCTTGGACTGTTCTTTGATTGATGAAGACACGGACAATGATGATGGTAAATTAAGATTTTTATAGAGAACAGTACTTAGTCCATATACATAGTACGGTGGAATCCGTTTATAATGACATCGAAGGGAAATGACAAACACGTCATTCTAAGCAGAAGTCATACAAAGCATTTTGTAGAAAATAAACAACCTCCTATTTTTGTTAGGTATATATGTATGTAGAGAAACAGCATATTCAATCAAAATATTTAAAAAAATTATGTAATAAGTACTTTTTTTTTTCATAAGAAATCAATAATGTTTGCTTTTGTCCTTATATTGTCATAACAGTCTCTAATACTATATATTTTCTTTATATTATTGCACCTTTCTTTTCAATCGTAAATGCTTTTCGACGGCGATGAGATGTTTTTTTTTTTTACAAATCACTAATTAATAATGCGTGACCTTCGACCTCAATCATAACAAAAACAAGACTCAAAACAAAAAAGTAACGTGCCACACACGCGCCGAACGTCGTCGGGCGTCACGTGACCCTCCCGAACACTGCTGAAGGTGTTAGGAATAATGTCGGTCACTATAACCGGACATAACTTATTAAAAATGAGTCATAATAAGCGACATGTCACTATAAACGAAGTCATTATATCCGACTTTTTTATAAAGAATTTTATATGAAAACCAAACTTCGCTGACTAATTACCTATTTCATATTAAATGTATTTATTTCATATTAAGAGGTTGGTCAGTATAGGCGGAGTCATAATAAACGGATTCTACTGTACATTGCCACTAGATAGCATGAAGCAGCTTTATCATCTTCATCCAAATCATCGCAACAGGCTGAGTGTTTTTTGCCATCGTGTATAATCGCATGTGACCCACTGGAACTAATGCCACAGAACCAGTGCCTCTCGCTTTGGTCCATTAAGGAGCTGAGTTGGCTCAGATAAGTGCTGGCAGGTGGAAATACACAATACACCCCAAGCAGGATGTCATAGCAAGACTTTTTGCCCCCATTCGAATAAGAATGCCATCGTAAAATCACAATAACACCATTTTTTATTTTCATAGTAATATTATAAGTATGTATGTTTAACTTTTCCATATGGTAACAGGTTAAGGAATTCAGATGAAATTTAAAATCCAGATTGTTATACTCTGAATATACTGACACTTAATGTTATGTGGAGGTGTGGTCGAAGATAGTAAACACAGCTTGCCTGAAATAGAACTAGCTCTCAAGTTGCCAGAACGATTGGCGACACATTTTCAACTTGATGGTGGTAGCTAGCTTTACCCACCATGCTATGGTTTTCTCATGATGTTTTCGTTCACAAGCTCTCAAACTCATTGTTGGGGCTTGAACCCACTCCCGTCGGCGTGCGAATCGACCGCGATAACCATTCGGCTAGCATTGCATCACTGCTACATTGTTACAATTTAGCCAATGTTTTGTAAAAGTTCAAGATGCATGTTTTGAAAACTGACTTTGATACTGGGAAATAAAAGTAACATCACATGTTGTGGTCATAATTATCAGTACCTGGATGACCGAGCTTTGCTCGGCTGAAAACACGGATAAAACGACGATTTCTAAAAATGAAACCTAGCTAGATCGATTTATCGCCCTCGAAACCCCCTGCATACAAAATTTCATGAAAATCGTTGGAGCCGTTTCCGAGATTCATTTTTATATAAATAAATAAATATTGTAGGACACATTACACACAGCGCCATCTAACCCCAAACTAAGCAGAGCTTGTGTGATGGTAGTCAGATAACTGATAGAATACATTAATACTTTTTTTTTGTAAATACATACTTATGATACATACAGAACACCCAGACACAGAACAAACATTTGTTTATACCAACCAAACATTTGTCCTTGGCGGGAATCGAACTCACGCCCTACAGCTCAGGCAGACATACTCCCAATGAGCCAACAGGGCTGTCATGGCTATATATACATATATACAAGAATTGCTATAATTTCAGATTCTCTACTATCACCGAGCTACATATCAAACTGTGCAGAACTAAATGCTAAACTAGAAGGGTTAATGGCAAGGTGGATACTATATGAAAACCCCCTGATAAGGAAGCAGTACCTAACCAAAGTTCAAAATAAGTGGGCAAAGGATAAGAGTAAAAAACATGTAAGTGCATTGGATATCTATAATTAAGCTGGATGACTTTGTTACACAATTTTATATTAGGGCTCTCCCAGTAGTTGAATGTAAGCGTATTTTGATAGTTTAGTTCAGGGCAGTCCAGACAACGGCCCGCGGGCCGCATGCGGCCTACGGCTTGTTTTCATGCGGCCCGCGACTCATGTTTTAACCACATGGACCACAGTTTGAGAAACCCTGCGACAAACGCGATTTTTTTGTCTTTTTTCATAGATAATGGTACGGAACACTACGTGCGCGAGTCCGACTCGCACTTGGCCGGATTTCTATTATTCTATGCTTATAGCTTTCACAGATCAGGCTTCTGGCTTGTAAAGGTCTTGTCCTCCTCCCCTGCATTAATGCATTAGCACCTACATATATGCATTAAATATTTATTTTACTTTTAGTATTTGTTGTTATAGCGGCAACAGAAATACATAATTTGTGAAAATTTCAACTGTCTAGCTATCGCGGTTCTTGAGATACAGCCTGGTGACAGACAGACGGACGGACAGACAGACAGCGAAGTCTTAGTAATAGGGTCCCGTTTTTACCCTTTGGGTACGGAACCCTAAAAATGTTTATTATTCATGCCAAGTAAAATCACGTGATCAATCTGAATAAACGTGATTACAGGTGGTAGCGCTCTGGCAAGGTGGTACTACAGCTGAATTTGAAGAGATCTTCAAGTTTCTGTGTTCCCGCGTCTCCAGCGATCAGACCATGACGATACTCGTATCTGCAGAGGAAGCCCTAACGCTGGACCCTGAAGAGGTGGTGCTTTGCAGCCCTCACTATGAGATACCTGAGATGCCGCTCATGGATATCTCCATCACCAGCTTTAAAGGTACTTGGCCAGAGCTAATATAAAAAAAAAGGTTATCAATGTTTCTATTTTGTTTAGTGGCGGCCCTATCGCTAAGAGCGATCTCTTCCAGGCAACCTAACTATTGAGAGTATTTTACTAAGTTAAGAACAGGGCATGTTGACAAGAGAATTAAAAAAACTATATATAAAACATTTTGAACATAATATATAAAAGACATACATACATAATTATATATATAATCTGAATCTCGGAAACGGCTCCAACGATTTCCATGAAATTTAGTATACAGGAGGTTTCAGGGGCGATAAATCGATCTAGGTAGATTTCATTCACACTCACAAGCACACACACTCGTACACACACACAGGCACACAACCACAACACACACACTTTCGCTCTCTCACACACACACACACTCGCTCTCACACACGCACTTCTTCGCACACTTATATAACACATTCTTTTTATACATATTGCCATATGCCCCTTTAGTTTTAGGTGCAACATTAATAGCGACGGATATGCGTTCTTGCCTGCTGATGCTGACTGGCGTTTGTCGCTTGCGGCATTTGATGCTGGAGTGTTCCCAAGTCAACACGGCCGTGGTAATGCGTGCTGGAACCCTTCACGTACAAAGCTGCAGGTTTCTAGACGACTCGGAGGGCTCACAGGTCAGTTACTACAAAATATTTCTGGACAACTTTAAGAGCTCATAAGAAAAATCTTTAAAATGTGCTTCAAAGTAAGGTTTTTTTAAATTTCCTACCTCAATATAACCTTTTTCTTGGTTGTAGATCTCTTTAGCAGGAGGTCGTCTATGTAGGTATCACCATGCTACCAGTTTTTTTTTTTATAGCTTACAGGCTAGATGTTTGTCCACAACTCACCTGATGTTAAGTGACGGTGTGGTCGAAGATGGTAAAGCACACCTAGCCTGGAATGGAACTGGCTCTCAAGTGAAGCTGCCGGAACTCACCGTTAAATGTTTGGCGGCAGATTTTCAACTTGAGGGTGGTAGCTAGCCAGCCGAGTACTAGAAAATACCCTACCACCACGCTATGGTTTCCTCACGATGTTTGTTTTTGTTTGATTTGGCTGGCAAGTAGTAATGTGTAAACATTGCTATGTTTTTAGGGTTCCGTACCTTAAAAGGTAAAAACGGAACCGTTATAGGATCACTTTGTACGTCTGTCTGTCTGTCAAGAGCCTTTTTCTCAGGAACGCGTGGAGGTATCAAGCTAAAATTCATATCAAATACTCAGGTTTAATGTCCCTTGGAGCTGTGAAAAAATTAAACTTCTAAACCAACGCAATCAAAAGATACAGCCGTTTATGCTGCAAAT
This sequence comes from Biston stratarius, assembly GCA_950106695.1. NCBI lineage: Eukaryota > Metazoa > Arthropoda > Insecta > Lepidoptera > Geometridae > Biston > Biston stratarius. The sequence continues at coordinate 8,625,524 of OX467106.1, forward strand.
TTTCGACACTCGCAAGGGAATACCTACAGGGTACTTCCCGTGAACTCAGAATCTTGAAATTTGGTACGAAGCAACGTCTTATAGCACAGTATTGTGTATTTTAATTAAAAATCAAATAGAGAATTCCATTTTTATTAACCCCCGACGCAAAACGAGGATTCTTATAAGTTTGACGTCGATGTCTGTCTGCGTGTATGTATGTCTGTCTGTGGCATCGTAGCTCTCAAACGGATGGACCGATTTCGATGCGGTTTTTTTCATTTGAAAGCCAGTTACTTTGCGGTGGTTCTTAGCTACGTTTGGTTAATTGCGTAGGGGTTTTTTTAAATTTTTAATTTAATTATTTTTATATTGTTGAATACATCTATTGAAATATTTTCTTTTCAGTGTGACTTCACCCAAGGAATAGTTGCACAAGCCGGAGCTAAGATTGTTCTAGAAGATTGCACGTTTGACAATTTTTATTCGGGAATCGTTGTTCATAAAGGCGCTGAGGTAAGATAGAAGTTTTATAGCGATGATAGCTCAGTGGTTAGCGTGGTCGGTTCGCATGCCGAAGGGCGTGGGCTCAAACCCCAACAATGAGCTTGAGCTTGTCGGTGAAGGAAACCATAGCGTGGTGGTAGAGTACTTTCTAGTACTCGGCTGGCTAGCTATCACCCTCAAGTTGAAAATCTGCCGCAAAGCATCTAATGGTGTGTTCCGGCAGCCTCACTTGAGAGCCAGTTCCATTCCAGGCTAGGTGTGCTTTACCATCTTCGACCACACCGTCACTTAACATCAGGTGAGTTGTGGTCAAACACCAAGCCGTGTCAGCTACAAAAAAAAAGTTTTCATCTAATAATAATTTATAACATTAATAACGAAAAAAAAAGCAACACATTATCTACAATAATTAAAATAACTTTGTAGCGATGATTATATTAGATTTATTTAGATTATATTAGATATTTATATTAGATTATTACAAGCATATTTTTTTAATTTTATTTTTATGTACAAGTAATGTGTAGAACGAGACGCTCTCTTGATGATAAGAGATAACGCCTGTCCATGATCATTGCAGCGATACACAGAACTTTGAGAAGTAAAACAAAGTCCAGGGCATCACTGCTTTGGTGTCCATTACTTTGAGACTCGATGATTAGTCGCAACAGCCCTGTAATTTCACTAGCTGCAGTACCCTTCAAACCGGAACAATAATGTTTACACACTACTGCTTGGCGGCAGAATATCCGGACTGCGTTGGTACCTACTTAGACGACCTCCTGCTAAGAATATATATAACATAAAGATAATAATATACTAATTAATATGTAAGATAATAATTCACAGCCCTGTTGGTTCAGATTGGTAGAATATCTGCCTTTAGAGCTGTAGGGCGTGGGTTCGATTCCCGCTTAGGACAAGCATTTTGTGGTATATACAAAATGTTTGTTCTGTATCTGGGTGTTCTGTATAAGTATTTATATACTTATTTACAAACAAAAAAATATATATATATGTATTCTAAATTCTATCAGTTATTTGACTGCCATAGTACAAGCTTTGCTTATTTTGGGGTCAGATGGTGCTGTGTAAGGTCCTAAAAAAAAAAAAATTGCATATATTACGTAGTCTGTAGATTATTTATAGACAATTCATTTGCCTTAAATGTATGGTGAAAGCAATTTCTATTTATTAATATTCCATACATTTCTCAGGTGGAGTTAAAAAACTGCAATATCAGTAGGTGCGGGGTGGGAATCCAGATGTACTCCGGATCAGATGTTGTACTAAACAATACATCAATAGGCCAGTGTAGCGAACAGAGCATCCGATGTGAAATGAATACGAGAACCGCTTCTAAGTATACACAGTAAGTAATCTGGCATTTCACTATGTGGCACATCTTATGTAGGTGGATGTCTAGGTTGGTATGATTGTTCAAGGAAGACGCTGCTGCCCATCTTCCGGATTACATCCCTTAGCCGACTCTTACGGCAAACACGGGTAGAGAGGGTGGAGTTACTATTCTTACGCCGGCACCACTACGGCACAGAGCATATCCGAAGTATTTTAAAAAACATTCGGTGACATTTCCAAATTTTATCTCAATTATAATTTAGAATAAGATACAATAGTATAATTTAAAAAAAAATTGTTATTTCATATTGTTTAATTTTAATTTATTTTAAGTTAATTTTAATAATAATTAATTGTAAAAATTATAATTTATGCATGTTGTCGTCACTAGTAATTGCTATAACATCTAGTTTTTTTTTTTTATGTTGATGACCTTTTTAAATATTGTAATGTGTATACTGTATAGATTGGTGATCCAAATAAATAGAATAAATGTATAATAGCAGTTTTGTATTTCTTGTTCCAGAATCGATGGTCTCAAAATAACACCAAACTGCAGAATTGGTTCGGGCAACCTTGAAAAGGAGATTTTAATAGTTCAACAGGAAACAAACATCATATAAAACTTAATATTATAAATTAGGTTTAAGGTACATATTGTATTATTGCATGCAATGTACAATGTTCGTTAAAGATATTGTTCCAAGAATGTTCAATTCAGTCATTTGTTATTTGTTATTCAGTGTTACGGGTGAATTTAGTTTTGTCATAATAATTGATTGGTGCCATAGTATTGTTTTATTTTTTGCTGTATATAACATGCTGTGGTCGTTTCAATGATGTAATATTTAGGTTTTATGTGATAGGCTTCTACACACCAAAGCCTCTGGTTTTGTGGCCCAACCCGTCAGGTTAATTAGAGCAGCAGTATTATCGATTCTTCTTATTCTTATTCGGAATGGGGGCGATGGGTCCTGCACTGACGTCCCGCTTGGGGTGTATTGTGCATTTCCCCCTACCAGCGTCTACCTGAGCCAACCTAGCTCCTTGAAGTATCGGAGCGAGGCTCTGGGTCGCTGGCATAGTAGCTCCAGTGGGTGAGATGGAGTTATGCATAATGGCAAAAAGCAGTCTATCTGTTGCGGTGATTTAGATGTGAATGTGGAAGCTGCTTCATGCAATTTAGTGGAGATCCTAGTTACTTCTGTGGCTTTGCAATGCCACAGCACATGCTCTATAGTATTATCGATATATCGATAGATTCTTATTGACTGCTCTGTTAGCTTATTTGGACCAGTTGTGGCTTCGATTCCCACCAGGACAAACATTTATGTGACGATAAATGTTTGTTCTGTATTTACAAAAAAAGTATGTAAGTATTCTATCACTTATCTGGTTCCCATAGTACAAGCTTTGCTTAGTGTGGGGCTAGATGGCGCTCTGTGTAATATCCTTCGATATTAATTATTAATATTTAACAATTAATATTTTTTTTTAGCATGGCTGTAGTTTAAAATACGAAAAACGGGAGATAGTGATCAGGAAATCGGGTGACAATAAATTTGACATGTTGCAGGATAATCCTGCAATAAACTTGCCCGGAGTGTTACCAACGTGTCACCTAGTAGTAATACATATAGATCTGCGACTTGCAACGTTCTTAAGCGTTCGGCGTATTCGGTGTGTAGAGGCCTTAGTTTGAAGTTGTATATTTTGTTATTTATGTAACCGAGCAAAACTTGATTTTTGGGACTTATTTCTCCGGATTATTTTATTATCTTAAAATCGTAATGCTAATCGTGTTGCAGAAATAAAAGACAACGCAATGTACTGTATCAAACTGCAATAAAAATTAAATATTATTGTTATACTAAATAGCTTTAAATATTTTAAGATTCGTGCCTTACTACTTACATATTACGCATTAAATTTTTGATTACAAGTCGAGATTCTTGTATTATTTTACAACTCGCTGCGCCATTGCCATTTTTTCAACCAAGGCTGAAACTTGATAGTGGCCCCCTCTTTCTAGTGTCTGAAATGAATAGTTAAAAAACCGGCCAAGTGCGAGCCGGTGTCGCGCACGAAGTATACCATACCATAATCTATAAAAACGGCAAAAAAAAACGTTTGTTGTATAGGAGCCTTAAATATTAAATTATATTTTAATTTAATTAGTTATTTTTAAAGTGAATAATATTCTATAAAACTCAATATTCTGTGATGTGAATATTTCAAGCGTCTACCTGTTGCTGTTATCAATATCGAAGAAAAAAGTCACGTTTGTTGTATGGGAGCCCCCTTAAATATTTATTTTATTCTATTTTTCCAGTATTTATTGTTATAGCGGCAACAGAAATACATCATCTGTGAAAATTTCAACTGTCTTACTATCACAGTTCATGAGATACAGTCTGGTGACGGACGGACAGCGGAGTCTTAGTAATAGGGTCCCGTTTTACCCTTTAGGTACGGAACCCTAAAAAGACAAGTGCGCGCCGTGGGAATGGAATCCAGGACCTCTAGATTGGAATCCAGACGGTCTCTAATTGGTTTATTATTTAGGCACACCCCTAAGTAGAAGCCCAAGGCCCCACAAACTCCGCCCCTGTAGTTGACTATGGTAGTTAAAAATTCTGCCGCCCGATTTGCATCATTTCAATTCCTTTATGTAAAATCGACGAGTTTTACTAAACAACTTCATCTATTTTTTCGGGTTCCGGGGGCGATAAATCGATCTAGCTAGGGTTCATTTTTAGAAACGTTTTATCCGTGTTTTCCATTGCATAAGCAATGGAAAACCGAGCAAAACTCGGTCATCCAGGCAGGTACTGTGTATTTATGTCCCTTATCACTAAGGTGACATTGTGTGCAATTACTTTATCTTTACCTTTGTTTGAATAACCGATACCATCACAGTACATTGATGAACGTTCACACAGGTTTAAAACAATTAAGTTGTTTAATAGCGACGATAGCTCAGTGGCAGTGCCGTCTTTACCAGGAGGGTCAAGGGGCGTAGTGCACCCGGGCGCAGAGCCTTAGGGGTGCAACAGTTAGTTCATTATACATCACAGATATTGTTTTACCAAATACTTTCAGCTTCAGTTTGATTATATGTTCGTTTGTTCGTTAACAAGTTTGTGAAAGAATAATAAACATGACTCCCGTGGAGCTATGAAATCAAAGTCTAGTAAAAGGGCCCCCGACAAATCTTGATACAGGGCTCGTCTAAGGCACGCTACGCCACTGCTCCTTACCTGCACACCGTCTTATGTGAAACTTGTCTCTGCAAAACAGGGAACCCTAGTGTGGAAACCAGGTTTCGTTATAACTTAAAAAAATATATGAGAATACTTAGTTCCTAAAACGCTGGTCAATGAGGCAGCGTTGTATGGCAATACATATTGCCTTCATATAACTCAACTCTCATAATCACACCGATCCAGTACTTGAAAGCTACTTGAATCAAGTACTGGAGTATTTGAAGACACTAACCTTTTTATGGACAGATGTTCAAAATGAAAGTATGAAATTGCCGTTACGCACTGTTTTTTTTGTAAGATCCTATTCTATCCTACTCCCTACTAATATTGTTAATGTGTAAGTTTGTGAGAATAGATGGATGGATGTTTGTTACTCAATCACGTAAAAACGCCTGAACAGATTTGGATAAAATTGGGCACACATGTAGTTTATGGTCTGGAGTATAGAATACTTTTGATACTGCAAACTGAACAAACTTTTTGTTAAATTCCACGCTGACGAAGTCGCGAGTAACAGCTAGTAAAATTTAATCTGTGAAAGTTTCTGGTCGTTACTTTATACATATTCTAAGTATATTTGCGAATATATTTTATCCATATATGTATTGGCAAATATATTTTATAGCCTACGTATTACATAATTCGACATTTATATTGGAATTGTAAATTTAAAATGAGAGAACTCAACTGTTGTCTACCAATATTTTATAAATTACTAGCTGCACCCCTCGGTTTTACCCGCGTGGTGAAGAATGATGATGATAAAAAGTATCCTATGTTTTATTCCAGGGCCTAAAGCATCTACATGCAAAATTTCATCCAGATCCGTTCAGCCGTTCTGGCGTGATTGAGTAACAAACATCCATCCAAACTTTCACATTTATAATATTAGTGGGATTTCTCGGGTTTTTAAAGGCGTTGTGGGTCTATCATCTTCTTGCACTTTGCGTTTATACAGAGGATGATACCCTTTTATCATCGGTTTGAGTATCTTAAACATCCTCGGATATTTTTTAACACGACTACCCAAAAAAGGAGTGAATGAATGAATGAATAACTCTTTATTGTACACACTTAAAATTACATAATACAGAAGAAATTAACTAGTTAATAGGTGTAACAACTGGCGACCTTATCGCTAAAAGCGATCTCTTCCAGGCAACCTTAGGATGGAAAGGATTAGAGGAAGAAAAAAACGGGGTGTGTCAATAACGAGGATATGCATATAAGAGAATACAAAATTATGACATATATCTACATTCTAATAATTATTATATATCCTAATACATAGATTAATTAGAATAACTAAAAATACACTAATATATATAAAATAAATATTTGTATAAAGAGGATATATATACAAATAAGCGACAGATAGTTATAATTATAACTGCGAGAGATAGAATAGTTTGACGTGTTCTTTAAAGACAGCGATCGATGGAGCACATCTAATGGCAACAGGTAACGCATTCCATAGTTGGACTGTCTGGAATGCAAAGGACTTACCGTAAAACAATTGAGTGTAATGTTATCAGGGTTCATGTGTGTGAAGTATGTGAGTTTCTTTATTCCACCATAAATATTAAATGCCGGAACAGATTTGGATGTATCGGGCATCGTTAGAATACATACACCATCCCGAGTGACACAAGCTGTATTTTTTTTGCAAATCATTCATTTATTTTTATTCGGCATTAGTGTTTTTTTAATATTTGACTGCCCTGGTAGTTCATTTGGTACTGTATCTGTTTCAAGACCTGTAGGGTGCGAGATCGATTCCCACTCAGAACAAACTTATTTGTATGACGAGCATCAATGATTATTCTGTGTCTGAATGTTCTGTATGTATTGTAATTATGTATTTACAAAAAATAGTATATAAGTATTCTGTCAGTCTAGTCCCAATAGTACAAAGCTTAGCTTAGTTTGGGGCTAGATGGCGCCGTGTGAAATGTCGTAGGATATTTATTTACCGATTGTCTTAACCTATTAGTACACTGACCGGTGTTTTAGTAGGTGATAATTTTTAAAGTATTTATACTAATTACATCCCCCCTGTACAAGGCGTTTACCTGCTTTAAACTAAACATCAAACGCGATAAAGGTTGATAAAATTTGATAAGACAATGTACAAGTGCATTGTGTATCTCGCATTGTGTGCTATTTAATCTATATCTTTAAACGAACAATTCTTGTATATATATATATATACAAGAATGTGGCTAAATTTATCTTCGTATTCTAATGATATTGTAGCAGTTTTTCATGGATAAAACGTTTTCTAAAAATGAAACCTAGCTAGATCGATTTATCGACCCCGAAACCCCCTGCATACTAAATTTCATGAAAATCGCTGCAGCCGTTTCCGAGATTCAGATTATATATACATATACTCTATTATATATACTCGTTTAAAGGTATTAGATGTATTGATGCCAAATAACTCTGGACTAGTTATTAATAAATTAATAGTTTGGTAGCACTTCATGGGGCGACTTCATAGCAGTTGCCAATTAGGTAAAATGATATGTGCCAATAACTACACAGTCACATAAGGCTCTATATTTTGAAGTTTCAAGCTTGTTTCAAGACAGTGGGCGTTAATTACCGACCCTACCTTATTTAAACAAAGTCAAATTTATATTTTTCCATCATAAAAACCGTGACGTCAATCTAAGAATGATCCATCTTTAGAATGATTACGCAAATTGGTTGCCCGGTTTGTACACAGTTTTTTTTTTTGTCCAAAAGTTCTCATTTATGTATGAATTATATTAATTACATATAATACATATATAGAATTCGTTTTACCTTAATTATGGTCGACTATGACCATAATTAAGATGGTTATCCATATTAGGACTGATTTTTAAACGTTTCTATTGGCTATGTTTTTTTAATTATTTTTTTAATAATTTAATTTAAATATAGCTTTGATCTTCTTCGACTTTCTTTTCAGTTTTTTAATATAAGATACGCTACAACTTCTTTTTTAGTAATATTTTTATTTTTGAATTTTATTAATTACGCAAGGAATTTTTTATTAACCAATAATTTATAAGGTATAAAAATTTAATTTTAATTATATTTATCATTTAAATGATAATAAACTATTATCTTTATTAATTATAGACCTTATATTATAATTGTGCGTCATTGCGTACAATTGTTTTTTTTAAATTAAAATATAATTATTGTATGAGTACACGTAGTTCTTAAAATTAATTATTATTGTTCGCTTGGCCTCTAACTGATACACCTAAGATGGCCAGTAGAAGGAACTATACGTATTATTTGAAATCGTCATTTTGAGAACGTTCATTTTGGGAATGTTCCCGGGCATAATGACACGCTTATGATGATAAATAATCCAATACCGAAAAGAAAGTATACTTCTTTTATCTTTTACAGAAAATATGGACCCAAATAGAGATAGAAAGAAGAATAAAAAATTAAATACACAGCTTATAAAATATAGTTTGCAGCAAAAATGTAGGTATGTAGTGATTTTATCAAATTCATGGATGTTGATGTGTCTTCACGAATAGACTCCCCTTATCCAGCAGGAACTGCTGAAAATAATTTCAAACAATTAAATTGACAAACGTCAAATACAGATATAGCATTAAGCATTTTTAGAAGAATTTATTACTCTTCTTCATCAGATGACGAAGGTGTCTGCGTGCACAAAAAGGCACTCTTTTTCCAGCCGGGACGTCTTGTTATACCGGTAGCAAAGACATATATATAAGTATATAGAATTCATACATAAACGAAAACTTCGGAATAAAAAAAACTGCACAAAAATGGGCACAAATTTGCGTGATCATTCTAAAGATGATCATTCTTAGATTGACGTTACGGTTTTTATGAACAAAAAAAATAATTTACACAAGTAAGATCGTGTATTGAGTACTGTTCGCAATATTACCAATAGGAATTATATTCTTGAGGTCTGTGCGCAATACTATATAGTATTTGAACTAGACACATCATATGTCTAATATAGATTTTTTTAATATTAAATAAAATATTTAAAATTACGCTCCAAAGACACCGGGGTCCGTGACTTTTGTCAACTTTGAATAACAATATATATAAAGTTAGTCAAATTAATCTTAGTACTAGTTTGTGTATATACCGCGAGCAGAGCAGTGATTCGGAAAAAGCGGAAAACAGCGACTCGTTTCACGTCGCCGCCGGTACCTACATTATTCATTGGGTACATTTGAACAAAAACATCCTTTACTAAAAGTTTTCAAAAAGCCACAAGTAAGACTGTTTTAAGTTTATTGTTTACGTATTTGATAAATATATTAATGTATTATCAGTTGTTTTATTTATTTTGTTAATACAAGCAAAAAAAAAATACAGTATTGTTACTCATTTAGATTGTTGTATAATAACTTTTAAAAGTTATTGTGTAATGTGTATATTCAAGCAGGTACAACATCAATAACAAGAATTCTTATTTTTATAAAGATAATTAAGAATGCATTAATAAAGACTTATTATTACACGACATTATTAAGAAAAATTATTCAATAACGTTCCCGGGATGATGAATTTTACTGCCGGATGAAAAACATATGAATTCTGTGCTCGCCCCTTTTAAATATTTTAATAACAATGACGTAGCAATTATTTAACATTTAGTTGAATAACTAATTTATTTATTTAGTTTTGCTATAGTTTTGAAAAATCTATCTCTGAAAAATCTCCGAATTCGCCACCTCCGTGGTTTTGTACTTAAACGGGTAGCTACAAAAACCTAATATAAATTTTTGTTTTATCTAATATAAACTGGATTCGTCACATTTAAATTATGACAGGCACTCTGACTATAGTTTCAGCCACATGACCTTCACGGTGACCTTCTTTAAGGAGTCACACCCGCGCACCAACCGTTGTTGTTTTCACGTGTGAGACGCGGCCCGTAGTGCACAGCAAGACGAGGCTGCACGCACGTTGCGCTCTGCATTTACTCCTTGAAAAAGGTACCCGGAAGTGGCCAAAACTATACTTATAGTATCCGACATAATTAAACGTGAATAATCCCGCATTAGTAAAATAAAAATGTGTCAAAATCACGTCAGTTTTCATAGTGAAGTAAAGTAAAATTATTCCAGTTAATATGACAAGTCTAAAATCACTATCTTACTGCACTGGACAGTTCCAAACAGATTACATCATCATTTATGTACTTCATGCCAATAACTTTTATACTTACGTACTATTTTATGATTATCATCGACTAGTCCGACGTTAGCAAATTTAGTTCTATCACAGACTCAGAGGTGACTAGTGTTGTATTTTTATCGCCGAGGCTAAAGTGCGTTCACGATATTCTAAACAAATAAAACTATTTATATTATCTTCGTTAAGATTGTAATAGTGTAATAATGTTTGAAAAAGACAAACATATAGGACATATTTTAATTGATAGTTTGAGGGCAAGACCTGATTCTATTTGTCAGGTAAGTTGACAAAAAACTTTATTAATTATTATGTATGTTTTGCCGGTGATGTTCATAATTCTAAACAAATACTTGACTATATTGTGTCCAAAAAAGAACAGTTTATAAAGTATGCAAAAAAAAAAAAAAACGTTTTTTGTTTATAGGTACGACTTCATTGCGTTTTCGAATTGTTCTCTTATATTGTTCACGATAAAACATAATAAATAAATAATCGATTCTCTTGATAATGGGCTAGATAAAAGATGATTTTTAATACTACTTCACTAAATTTAGGCTTAGCAGTTACCAGTGATGACTTATGGTGCTGAAACGTGGTCTCTGACTATGTGCCTTCTTGATAAGCTCAAAGTCGCACAACGAGCTATGGAGAGGGCTATGCTCGGAGTTTCTCTACGAGATCGAATCAGAAATGAAGAGATCCGTAGATGAACTAAAGTAGCCGGCATAGCCCAGCGGATTAGTAAGTTGAAGTGGCAGTGGGCAGGGCACATAGCACGCAGAACTGATGGCCGATATGGTTGTAAAGTTCTGGAGTGGAGACCATTTTTTTAATTTTGTATTTGTTCTTAGTAACTAAATAGGTCCTTAAATTAGTCTACTCAATTTAGCTGAACATGGGACTTAATCAGGAAGATGGGCAGCAGCGTCTTCCTTGAACAATCACACCTAACTGCGCTCACCAACCCGCCTGCCAAGGTGGCGAGTATTGGCAAAACACCCCCAGGAGGAGGCCTATGTCCAGCAGTGGACGTCCTATGGCTGATGATGTGGATAATCTATGGGTACTATATGTGAGGGCGAGGAGTACGAAACACTCTTTTTTTCTTTTTATAGTTGAAAGGCTAAGTGTTTGACCACAGCTCACCTGATGTTAAGTGACGGTGTGGTCGAAGATGGTAAACACACGTAGCCTGGAATGGAACTGACTCTCAAGTGAGGCTACCGGAACACCAGGCACTTTTTTAAATTTTTTATACCTGACAGGCTTGGTGTTTGACCACAACTCACCTGATGTTAAGTGACGGTGTGGTCGAAGATGGTAAAGCACACCTAGCCTGGAATGGAACTGGCTCTCAAGTAAGGCTGCCGGAACACACCGTTAGATGCTTGGCGGCAGATTTTCAACTTGAGGGTGGTAGCTAGTCAGCTGAGTACTAAAAAGTATTCTACGACCACGCTATGGTTTCCTCACGATGTTTTCCTTCACCGACAGCTCAAGCTCATTGTTGGGGTTTGAACCCACGCCCTTCGGCATGCGAACCGACCACGCTAACCACTGAGCTATCATCGCTAAAAAAAAATTAAACATTTATCTAGTAGTTTATATAAGTTAGGAAATTAAAACCTATATCAGTTGCAGTTTTGCTCGCTATACTACAGACTGGCACCGCTATTTTTGTATAATAAAAGAAACCTGAATTTATACTGACTGAGCTTTTTTGGTAGAATATCTGTTTCAAGAGCTGGTTGGCGTAGCTAGATTCATGCCAGAATAAACATTTACGCGACGATAAACAAAAAAGTATTCTATCAGTTATCTGGTTCCCATATTACAAGCTTTGGTTAGTTTGGGGCTAGATAGAGCTGTGTAAATTGTCCTATGAAATTTATTTACTTTACAAGTAGCTTGAATGCGCTAAAATGAGCGTATTGTCAAAAAAATAAGCAAAAAATCTTGGCTGTATTCGAACTATAAGTACCTACCTAAAATGACGAAGACACGACCAACAAATATTTTGTGGTACAGGCCAAGTTACTATTACTTATTCTGTCATAAAGGAAATCTCCATCAGCATCTTGTTCATAACAGGTAATTTGTGGACTTTGATCGAAATAGATTATGGCTGATAACGGCCCCAAAGTCCACAGTTTACGCGTGGAATTATTTACTAATTTCACGTTTATAAATAGGCACGTAAAAACCCCTTATTATATTGTGATTTACTGTAAGTTAGCACGTTTTTGTAAATGTTGTCGATCATATAGAATGCCGGATCGACAAGTTCGGTGCCTAATACATTTATACTAGTGAAACACCCCGGCTTCGCACGGGTGCAATGTAGACTAAAATAGTACATAATTTTGATCTATCTCGTAATGTTTAGCCATTGTTTGCAATGTAAGCGCACAAACACATGTTTTTTACGACATTACATAATGAGTCTTTGAATTTCTCATATTTTTTTCTAATTTTCCTATAATATATCTATTATACATATATAAACCTTCCTCTTGAATCACTTTGTCTATTGATGGAAACCGCATTAAAATCCGTTGCGTAGTTCAAAAGATCTAAGCGTACAGACGGCGGCGACTTTGTTTTATAGGCATAGAGAAGATCACTAGATGTAAATTGCAATGTAATAAGAGTTTTTATCACGTTCATTTTCAACGAACTATAGTATCAACCGCCGTATCAATAATACGGGGCCCCCGGGCTACAGGGGTCCCATCATGTGTAAGCAATGCCATAATCCAGGGTTAGACTTTGTACGATTATATGTTCGTTAACAAGTTTGTGAAAGAATAAGAGAGATAGAATAGAGAATTGTGAGAGAATAGAAAGATAATTATAGTCCCGTGAAGCTGTAACTGATCTTTATTACAGTGCTTATCACTTACATATGGTGATAACTAAAATTACTTCATAAAAATTTAATAGTAATAAGATGAACGAGACGCTCACCTGATGGTAAGATACAACGGCTGTCCATAAACATTGCAACGATACACAGAAATTTGAATAACAAAACAAAGTCCAGAGCATCGTTGATTTGGCGCTCATTACTTTGAGACATTATAGGTATGGTTAGTCTCAACAGCCCAATAATTTCGCTAGCTGCAGTAACCTTCAAACCGGAACACAGTAATGTTTACACACTACTGCTTGGCGGCAGAATATCTTGTACTGCGGTGGTACCTACCTAGGCGACCTCCTGCTAAGGAAATCTAGCAATTCTAATACATAGACAAAAGAAAAAAAAAAAACACGGCTCCATCTAGCACCGCAAACTAAAGTAGTTCAATTTAGATATACCTATAAAAGTATTTCTTGTGGTCGATTTTTTTAATGCTTATAAAGTTAGGTGTTTGATGTTTATCTAAGTGCTCACCCGATGTTAAGTGACGATGTGTTCGAAAATGGTAAAGCACATCTAGACTGGTTTTTTAAATGTAATAGTAATGAGACGAATGAAACTCTCTTCTGATGGTAAGAGATAAAATCTGTCCATGACCATTGCAGCGATACACAGAACTTTGAGTAGCAAAACAAAGTCCAGGGAATAGCTGTTTTGGCGCTCATTACTTTGTGACTTTCGATGGTTAGTCTCAACAGCCCTGTAATTTCGCTCGCTGCAGGACCCTTCAAACTGGAACACAGTAATGTTTACACATTACTGCTTAGTCGCAGAATATCTGGTACTGCGGTAGTACCTCCTAAACGATCTCATACTAATGAGATTTACTACCAAGTATTAATCTTGATATTTCAAAACACGATTAAGTAGGTAAGACAAATTTAAAAAAACACGTTTCTCATTCTTGGATCTGAGACTTAGATCTCAGGCTCATTTTTAGGGTTCCGTACCCAGAGGCCCGGGTAAAACAGGACCCTATTACTAAGACTTCACTGTCTGTCCGTCCGTCCGTCTGTCTGTCACCAGACTATACCTCAAGAACCGCGATAGCTAGACAATTGAAATTTTCACAAATTATGTATTTCTGATGCCGCTATAACAACAAATACTAAAAACAAAACAAAATAAATATTTAAGGGGGGCTCCCATACAACAAACGCTTTTTTTGCCTTTTTCATAGAGAATGGCACGGAACCCTTTGTGCGCGAGTCCGACTCGCACTTGGCCGGGTTTTATAGATACTTGGCCGGTTTTTGAGATTGCTCAGAATTAACATGTAGATTTACAAAACAAGAAAATCGTCGTACGGAAACTTACATTAATTATTTTCTTACTGTAAAAGTAATATGTAGATATGGCCGTTTTGTGTACCTATTATCAGATAGATGCGGCGACCGGCGAGGAAGAGACAAATGCTTCGGTACTGCGCCGCTCCGTACAGCTGGCGCGCTGTCTCCGCAGACTCGGGCTGGTGCCGGGGGATGTGATGGCGCTGAGTGGCAGGCACCACCTTGATCTCCAGATTCCTTACGTTGCAGCACTGTTCAATGGATTACCTTTAGTAGGGATCGATCCTACTTATAAAGCTGGTAAGTAGTTAACACGAACAGCTATATTGATTTACTTATATAATAATTTATGTTCTCGTATCTATGAAGTTTTGGTAGCCTAGTTGGGAGGCCGTCTGGCTTCCAACCTGAAAGTCCTGGTTTCGATTCCCACGGCGCGCACCTGTCTGTTTTTAGGGTTCCGTATCTCAAAAGAAAAAAACATAGCCCATATAGGATCACTTTATTGTTCGTCTATCAAGACCCTTCGATCTTGGGAATGTCAAAAACATCGAGTTGAAATTAAACTTCTCAGTTATCGTAAAAAAAGTTACAGCCGTTAATGCCGCAAAAAACCGTTGACTTAGAACTATGAAGTTTCGCAAGAAGCATTGTCTTGCATTGCATTTGCTGCGGTGGTGATGGCGTAAGAATTGGACCCCACCCTCTCTACCTGTGGTTACCGTAAGAGTCGGCTAAGGGATGTAATACGGAAGATGGGCAGCAGCGTCTTCCTTGAACAATCAAACTTAACTGTGCTCGCCAACCCGGCAGTCGGGTTGGCGAATATTGGCAAAACCCCCCCAGGTGGAGGCCTGTGTCCAGCAGTGGACGTTCTATGGCTGATGATGTGATGTGTGATTGTTTACAGTACACATGAAAAAATTATTCAAAAAACTGTAAATTTTTAATTTAAACAAAAAATAGGGTTTTTATTCAAGGTATGAGAACAAGAATTTATCATACCTACTAGTTTGTACGGAACCCTCGGTGGGCGAGTCTGACTCGCACTTGTCCGTGTTTTTCTAAGTCATGTGCGTATGAGAAAACATCGTGAGGAAACAAACCTAAATGTCCAAGAGTTATTTAAAAAAAGAAAGTTCTCGTAGATATGTGAAGTCTATCAATTTGCACTTGGCCAGCGTCGTGGACTAAGACCTTACCTTTCTTACATTAAAAAGGCATAGATTACAAAAAAAAAACTGTGCTATGCGGACGCGACGGTTATTTTTGTCGAAGTTTTACACAGAAAGTATTTATATTCAGTTGTGATTTTTTCGGTTCAGTGATCAATAAACGGACAGAATCACGTTTTTTGGACTAAATGTGCGAGTATTACTGGGTAGGTATATTTAAATTCCAAAAAATTAAATCGGGGGAGTTTTGGCACCAAATTTTTTACAAGACGAATATAAAGAGAGAGAGAGAGAGAGAGAGAAAGAGAAGAGAAAGAATAAGAAGAGAGATACATTTACCTTTACAATCATTACGATATTTAAACAAATTTTAAATAGAACTTGGATGACTGGTTTTTTTTTTCGTTTTGTAAAAATGAAACCTAACTAGATCAATTTATCGCTCGCGAAACCCCCTGCATAGGTACTCATCGTTCAAGCCGTTTCCGAGATATGAAAATCGTTGAAGCCGTTTCCGAGATTCAGATTATATATGTATATATATATATGTACATATATATATATATATATATATATACAAGAATTACTCGTTTAAAGGTATTAGATACCTAGATAGATAGCTACATTAATACAAACCTAAAATTTAAAAAAACAACGGAAATTATAGATATGGAAATAGTTATGACGACATAGATAACACCCAACTGCGATACGTGAAAGAACTACTTGTTTCTTTATTATTACCTACCGCTCACAGCCAATAAACAAATCTTCCGTTTACCCACTACTGTTTGTTTCGTCTCGCTCAATATGTTTGCAATTCATAAGTACCTACCCTAATTAAGTATAATATCTATTTTTCTTTTTTGAAGTGAAGGTTCAATATTTTTTGAGAACCATAAGAGAGAGAAAGAGAGAGAGAGAGAGAGAGAGACGAGACAGATAGGAGAGAGAGCGATGAGAGCGAGAGAGAGAGAAGAGGGAGATAAGGGAGAAGGAGTAGAGAGAGATAATTTGGATTTCAAAGCGCCAAGGAACTGCAATCTTTTTACAAACTTTTTTGCATGTTTATTTTTGATTTTTTAGTGCATTGTTCTAGATAAAAGCTTGTTTTTAAAAATATTTTTTTATATATTTTTTTTCAGATGAAGTCAAAAGCGTCTTCAAAGTAACAGAGCCAAAAATTGCGTTCTGCGAACCTGAATCATACGATGACTACGTGAAGGCTTCACAAGACCTGGGGCTCACAACTAAAGTTTACACGTTTGGGACAGGAGAGCACTCCATGCAAGAATTATTTCCTGCTTATAAAGACGACACGCCAATAGAAGAGTTTGAGTGAGATTTATTTATTAATTTTAGTATTAAGTCATCACTCAGTTACCTTGTCTGTTTTTTACTCGTCTATTTGTTTTTGGGGAGAGTTTTGGCGGGAACGCGGTAAGAGCCGCGTCGCCCCATTGTATTTTTTCCAAAACTAGTGTTTTTTCGAGTGTTTATGTATCAAAATAGTTGTGTTTTATTCATAAAGGACCGAATTACAAGCGCGAGTGTGGGAAAGTGATATAATGTGATGAAACATGACTTTTCGTGTTGCTTCCAAAACTCCATCCTGAAGCTTATAGTAAAGTCGCCACTACTTTACTAGTGACATAAGCAAAAGCAAAGCAAAACACAGCATGACTAGATATAAGACATGAATTGCAAAAACGGAAGACGAGATCGATTGAAGACTTGACTCTGGCCTTATTCTCATAGAATTGAGATAAAATTAAATCAGACGAGGCTGTATGGTCAAATGACCTTTGCCTGTCAGTAAAACATGTACGGCGAAGAAAAAAAAAATATTTTAACCTAAATAAAATGACATAATTATATTATTTGATAATCAAGTCACACAAAGGCGAGGCCAAGGCCAAGGCGAATGAGGTTAAAGGGGAGTCCGGTCATTTCCTAATTAAAGTAGCGGCGACAAGTTTCGTCGGAGTTTTGAACACAAAGTCACGTAATTTGGCATGCACTTTACTATTTTTATCAGCTCTACATCTACAATATTTTCCAAACGGGGCATTTCTTCAATCTTTGACAAACAAACTGTGATTTTCCCTTTCCTGAACAACAGGCAAGATAACGGTCAAACACAATCTTAATCATAAATAAATATATAAAACCGGCCAAGTGCGAGTCGTACCAATATCTATAAAAACGGCAAAAAAATTACGCTTGTTGTATGGGAGTGGGAGCTCCCTTAAATAGGTATTTATTTTATTTTGTTTTTAGTATTTGTTGTTATAGCGGCAACAGAAATACATAATTTGTGAAAATTTCAACTATCTAGCTATCGCGGTTCTTGAGATACAGCCTGGTGACAGACAGACGGACGAACAGACAGACAGCGAAGTCTTAGTAATAGGGGTCAGTTTTTACCCTTTGGGTATGGAACCCTATAAAACAGTATTTGCCCCACAGTAACCTTATAGTTAACTAGTTACATAACTGTTTCCAGGGTAGCATCATTCGATACAAACAAGGTTTACTTGTGGTTGGTATCTTCGGGGGGTACCACTGGCGTGCTGAAGCTCGCAGCGGTATCACACGATGCTCTCAAGTATAAACTCCAGGCTATGCTCATCGGCTTGTTCGGTACCGCAAAAAGGTTAGTAAGTTTACTGTTTGCTATTCAAATACACTTTATTGATAACACCAAAGTTTAAGGTCATTTTTCCATTCATATTTAAAAATAACATTAAAAATGTCAAAATAATAATATGTAAAATATAAAATATGTCAATATGATTAAATGTCAATCATCACATCATCAGCCATAGGACGTCCACTGCTGGACATATGCCTCCTCCTGGGGAGGGGTTTTGCCGATACTCGCCACGCTTGGCAGGCGGGTTGGCGAGCGCAGTTAGGTGTGATTGTTCAAGGAAGACGCTGCTGCCCATCTTCCGTATTAGGTACATCCCTTAGCAGACTCTTACGGCAACCACGGGTAGAGGAGGTGGGGTACAATTCTTACGCCGGCACCACCACGACAAATGTCAATAAAAAATTGTAATTACTTACTAGAATAATAATTGCACAATCTCTTATTTTTAAATAATCGTCAAAGTCATAAAACAAGGTCTCCTAAAGCCAAGATCTTAGTTTGATTCTGAAGCACGTGTTGGAAGGCGTGAACGGAAGCATGTACTTGTACGTGGTTCTAAGCCGCGAGTCCAAGAATGTATACCGACCTCTTCGGCTTGACAAGCTGATGCGACGGCGTTACTAGTAGGTCTTTCTTTTTAATGCTGCGAAGATCCAGCGAGCTGTGGACGCCCCGGCGTTGAAAATCTATATTTACAGGGGTGAACAGGACTACCCAGTAAATGAACTCACACGGTAAAGGCTGTAGCTCCCTAAACAAGTCGTTACGTCGGCGTGCTGTTCTTAAGATGAAACTTTGTTTCGGACATAAAAGACACCAATTATCGTATGTCGAGACGTTGTTGTGCAACCACTCAGGTCGTTAGAACCTTCAATACGGTGTGGTGGCGCCTTTAGACTAACGATGGATTTAATACGATTTGATCAGCTTCATTTATGATGGACTGTTCGGTTACCTCTTTAGTAGTATATTCTACTTCAAGAGGGTATATAGGTGCGAACCACGGACGGTTAGGTGGGAACCTAAGACAAACATCTATGTGATGAACATAAAATATGTTTGTTCTGTGTCGGGATATTCTCTATCTAAGTAATTAAAAAAAAGGGCCTGGTGCGAGTCGGACTTGCGCACGATGGGTTCCGTACATTCATATAATATAAATTTATCTATAAAAACGGCAAAAAAATCATGTCTGTTGTATGGGAGCCCTACATCCCACACAGGACACATTACACACAGCGCCATCTGACCCCAAACTAAGCAGAGCTTGTGTGATGGAAATCAGATAACTGATAGAATACATAAATACTTTTTTTTTTGTAGATACGTACTTATAATACATACAGAACACCCAGACACAGAACAAACTTTTGTTTATACCAAACAAACATTTGTCCTTGGCGGGAATCGAACCCACGCCCTACAGCTCAGGCAGACATACACCCAATGAGCCAACAGGGCTGTCAATTAGTTTATGATTCGATGTTTGCAGTTTTACATAAAATTATTTTGTCTCAAATTTTCAGAGATGACCTGCCTAACCAGCCAGTTCTGAACCTATCCTCAATCCAGTGGGTATCAGGCATGTTCAACTTGGTCAGCTCACCGCTCCTGCATCAGACTAAGATCCAGACTTCTGCTCCGGCCACCACAGAACATATCGTCGATATCATAAACAAATATAAAGTAAGAACTGCTCTTGGGTATTGTTGGGATTATTAGTTGGGAGTGGCGTTCCACTCCCAAGCCAATAAGTCAATAATTGGGTAAAAATCTAGACAAATCCCTGACTTAAACACTACAGTGTTATAAGTTTTACGGCTGTGGTATTGTAATTCCCAAACGGCTAAGCTAGGTTAGAACTTAGATTTTTTTGCATTTTATTAACTCTTCTGTGGTATAATCTTAACTTTGCGCCCGTGTGAAAAATCATTCCGTATATTTAATTTACTAATAGTTTTAATTTATATTTTATTTTCAGCCTGTATCAGGAATGTTGGGCCCATCTCTAGCTTCTAATATATTAAAATGTGAAAAGCCGTGCGACTTGACCTGCTTCCGCAGCATAGTCCTCGCTGGAGGCAAGGTTTTTCACGACGTACTACTAGGATTAAAGGTACAGTAGTTTTTGTAGCGAAGATAGCTTAGTAGTTAGCACGGTCGGTTCACACGTCGAAGGGCTTGGGTTCAAACCCTAATAATGAGCTCCAGTTGCCGGTGAAGGATAACATGGTGGTAGGGTATTTTTAGTAAGTAACGGCTTCAAAGTATCGGCTGGCTAACTACCACCCTCGAGTTGAAAATCTGCCGCCAAGCATCTAACGGTGTGTTCCGGCAGCCTCACTTGAGAGCCAGTTCTATTCCAGGCTAGGTGTGCTTTACAATCTTCAAACACACCGTCAATTAACATCAAGTGAGCAGTAGCCAAACACCTAGCTAGTCAGCAATAAAAAAAAACATTACCCGCAGGGGTTTTTAAGTATTTTGATTAACTCCTTTACAGAAAGCTTAAATAGTCGCATTATCAAATATATAATTTATATCTGCGTCATGTACTTACCTAGTAAGGAGCGAACTGTAGTGTATAAAGCCATTCGCGGCACAGAGGGCCTTGAAAAAGACATTATTATAAATTTGTAAATAGTATTAATTTAAAATATTTTGTTATTAGTTTTTGTCAGATTAAAGTAGGTATAAATAAGTCTGATTATTATATGTATAATATTGTTAAACGTTATGGTGTAAACCTTTTTAAAGAGCATAATCGAGCTGACCTGCGCACTATATTGTATGCGTTCACTGCTGAAATACATTTTTTTATCCAACGAGTGAACTACTGTCCGACAAATAAAGTTTTTGTGTATCGCGAACGAAGTCGCAGGTACAGCTAGTTTTTTTTTAAAATATATAATCTTCACTTTCATTAACATGGCATTGACGACGGATTTTTCAGATGTCCATTTATTAATTAAAGATATTTTTCTGATGCGATAGAATAAGAAAAAAGATTCTTATCGTTTATTCTTCTTTTCTTTATTTGCGTTTGTTCTACGCAATCTCTATAGGTTTCTCAAAATGCAAAATTTGGTTCAAAATGGTTCAGATTGCTGATTATATTTAAAAAAAAAATTGTTAAACTAAATCAGTGTTTTTCAATCTGTGGGTTGCGACCCCTGGGAGGGTCGCGAAGCCTTACTCGTGGGGTCGCCGGCGAAAGGAAAAATGCAAGTATCTACACTACAATAAAACACAATTTTATTGCTAGTGAGAAGAATGGGCAAATGTATGTCGCAAAGTTAGGCTTAAGTTAAAGTTATTAGAATTCTAGTTAAGAATTGATGTAATTTGCAGGAGAGAGTGAACAAAACGACGGCTATAATGGAAGCTTACGGGCAGACAGAGAACTTGGGTCCGGTGTTACTGCCAAACCCTCTCGGGCCCATTGGAAATTGCGGGAAACCCTTTCCTGGCATGCAACTTAAAGTAAGAACTATTGGTCTATTGTAATACTCGATGACACGATCCGGACACTCACTCCAGAAAACTTAACTGTAGGTAATATATAAAACTTTATTGTTCACACCAAAAATTATGCAAAATTTAACACTGTGAACACGCGCGGGTTACATTTATTGTGAGATTACATTATAGAAGTTTTTCTTTTGGGACCAAGGTGAAAGTCACGTTTCCATCTCATTTAGTATTGGCGTTTGATTGTATTAACTGAGTATTCATATATGAGTAGATATGATCTTGATTGATTAGTTGTATTCTCTACGATGTCTGATATCGGCCACCACACGGACGAGGACGCTTGCAAAAGCTCGTCTTATTCTAAAAAGATAAACACTAATAAACACTAAGTCATGTTCACTGTTTCGATTCGTTTCAGTTAGTGGATCCGGAGACCGGCAAAGAAATAACCGAACCTAATGTAACAGGGGAGCTATGGACGAAAGGAATTTGTTTTTCAGTAAGTTAATACCAGTCATTGCTTAGCGACCTACGTGTTTGCATGAAGCGTCTAAAGATACCATAGTCTAATTCCCGACATCTTTCAATTTTATATGAAATACATCTACGTTTGGCCACCAACTCGCCCGATCCAAAGCTACGGTGTGGTTGAGGACAGAACACGTTGATCTAAAAGAAATCCATGTGTTGTGTAGGTAAGTATGTGTATTTCATAACATTTTTACTATGAAAAAGGAACACGAATGCAAGAATGAGTAGTTTTTTTAGTTAAAATATGTATAGTCAAATTCACACGGGATCATAAATATAAGGGTTCTAACGATACCCCATAGATCCAAATATGTTCCGGCATTTAAAAGTTTAATGCTGGCATCTACTTTGGTCAAAAGCTTAGCATTGCCATCCAACGTGGCAATGCTGCCAGCATTCTGGCCACATATCCCTCATCAGACGGCCTTTTTATTTAAAAATATTGTATTGAAATAATTGAATGTTTCCAACTAAAAAAAACTCCATACAAAGTTATGGTGGAATAAAGAAAATCACATTCATATATACTAACGAGAATTAATTACAATAACTTATTAATAAGACTAACGATATGCTCTCCAGATGGTAAGAGATAATAATGTCTATGACCAATGACCATTGCAGCGATACACAAAACTTTGAGTAGTAAAACAAAAACATCGCTGCTTTGGCGCTCATTACTTTGAGACTTTCGATGGTTAGTCTCAACAGTCCAGTTCCGTTAGCTGCAATACCCCTTCAAACCGGAACACAGTAATGTTTATAAATACACTATTGCTTGGTGGTAATATCTAGTAAGTGCTGTGGTACCAAGCTAGACGACATTCTGCTAAAGACATTGGTTCATGGTGATTAACACAAAAAATAAACTTCTTTTTTGTTTAGTCTTTTTAAAAGACGTGGGTTGATGTATGTTTTATTTATATGTAATTACTGACGCTTGATCAAGTAGTATACTCCCACTATACTTACTACTCTTCGTCATAGTTTTCGGCGTCCCATTTTGTGCAATTACCAGTGTCAAAAGTTTTAATATTTTCAATTAAGTCTAAGTCACACAAAGTAAGTCGTGGTCGAGTCTAGTTATGCCTTTAAAGTAGTAGTGAACTTTATTTACTACTAGATTTGATAGAGTTTTAAAAGCAATATAGAGTCATGGTTCACCACATTATGTCACTTTCCTATACTAGCGCAGGTTTTATACAAGAGCCGAATTATTTATAATTCGGCTCTTGTATAAAACACCACTATTTTATACATTAAAACTCAAAACAACAATAGTTTTGGAAAATAATATAACACGGTGACGTGACCTTTCCGCGTTCCCGCCAAAACTTTTTTCTACTGAAGTAGGTGGAGGTTGACTGTTAATATGGTTTAACCTCTTTTTTACATACTTTTCAGGGTTACTACAATAATCCAGAGGAAACAGCGGCAACGTTTACAGAGGACGGGTGGTACAAGTCTGGAGACTTGCTGTATCGCGACGAAGACAACAACTATTACTTCGTTGAACGCCTCAAGATGCTCATTAAATTTAGGAATTATCATGTAAGAGTCATTTTATGGATAACATTTGCGAAAAACATTTTACCCTGTTGAAAGTAAAGGTGAACATTAATTTTTTTTTTTTATATAGTAAATAAGCTTACATTTCACTGCCATCTTACCTGATGTTAAGTGATGAGGCGGTCTAAGATGGAGCACGTTTGCCTATAAGATAACGATTCACTCTCGACTTGAAAACGTCCAGATTATATCCAACAGGGAACACCCACTCAGGCAGGGCATTCCACTGTCTAGCAGTCCGCACAATGAACGTGGAATCAAATCGTTTCGTTCTAGTTTTTGGAACTTCGACCATGAAACGATGTCGATTTTTTGAACTTCTGACTGTCCATTAGGTTGAATGGGGGAATTAGACTATGTAGTTCTGAAGCACACTCACCGAAATGAATCCGATAAAAAACCGATAAACTAGCAACTTTGCGACGATGTTCTTTGCAATTTAGCTTGAACAATAGAGTCGTGTCAAGAGGTTCATCTGCGAGAACCTCTTGACACGCTTCTCAATAGACTCCAACGCCTCTAGCTGGTATTTGGCGGATCCATCCCATAGGTGCGAGCAGCAGGTACTCCATGCACGAACGAACTTGTAAAAGACAAGGACTTATTCCTTTGTGTACCTACAATGTAAAGATCTCATTTTAATATTATTTGCTCACATTTTGATATTCCATATATTATTTTTGTTGTTTCTAGTAATAATTATAAAAAGTTAATTAAATTTTAGGGTTTACGTTGCAACTGAGACCCCTTAAAATCTGTCCTGTCTAAGGATCACGAGACACGTCATGAAGCATGACAATTACAAATCAAACTAGCTTGTTATCCAGGGAAAAGCAGGGGAAAAATGTGCCGTTAGGCAGATATTAAAAGTTGACTACCGCACCATGTTGTTCTCTAGTTAGACGTTATTTAGTCTCAAAAATTGTCCTATTGCTGTCCAATCTCCGATAGAAAGCAATGATAAAAAAGTGTAACTATACTGTTCTTGCAGATAATCCCTCCCGAGTTGGAAGCAGTGATCCGAAGCCATGAGGGCGTCGCCGACGTGAGCGTGACGAGCGTGCCTCACGAGACTGACGGAGAGCATGCGGTGGCGTGCGTGGTCCCGCGCCGTGGCGCCGTCCTTACATCGCGGGAGATCAAGGAACTAGTCGCGAGTGAGTAGCCCACAGACCTTTATCTAGAGTAGCCAATACAAAGAGTTCATTGGTCTCGGGAAGTGTGACGTGCGTGCTGCACGAAGTTACCGGAGACCACGCGGTTGCGTGCTCACACTGTAGGTGATTAATCATCTTCATATAAATCATTATCACTTTTAACACTGAATAAACCCATTTTCACTTGCTTTTAACGTTTAACTAACTGTAACCTGTGAATTATCTTTCAAAATTGAAAGATAGGGCGAATCGGTGACTGTCTGTTAGTTGAGCTACTGACAATAAGCGATAGAACCATTCTGAAATGCTCTATTGTTTTTTTTTCTATGAAACACTTAACTATGGTCAAGGATCGACCCTCCGAAAGATAGACAGATGTGAAAGATAGGAGAATGCTATCTATCTTTGTTTATTGAAACGCAAGTAGCTACTACTAGTAGCCATTTCAACCTTCGGTTATGAGTAAGTAAGTTATTGAGAACGGCCGTAAGTTATTGAGAACGGCCGTAAGTTATTGAGAACGGCCGTAAGGGACTAGTCGTGAGTGAATAGCCTGAAAAGAGAGAGTGAGAGATAGAGAATTAACTGGCCTCGGGGAGCGTGACAAGTGTACCTACCACACATAGAAAGATTTGGTTAAAATTTACTAGAATATAAATTTTCACGTTACTGCTTTGTGAAATAGGGATACCTACTTAAATAAATGTGTTTAAAATAATTTCCTGTGATTGCAGGTAAACTATCAGAGACAAAGCAGTTGAGAGGTGGAGTGGTGTTCCTAGACCAGCTGCCCTTAACTCACGCGGGCAAGGTCGCCAGAGCGAAACTGCGTCAGCTTGTCATAAACATGCATAGAGAATAAATAATTACCAATGTTTAAAGTGTATGTAGTATATTTTATTTAACAAAATACATGCCATCAAAGTCGTATAAGAACCTTACTTATATTATTGTTCGAACTAACACAAACGAAATTAAAGGTGCGAGGTGCGAAGGTGCTTTCGAAGGTGCGACGGTACTTCACGCCGGAACAGTTGCTTACATTATACCAAGCACAAGTTCGTTCATGCATGGAGTACTGTTCTCACCTTTGGGACGGATCGGCCAAGTACCAGCTTGAGGCGTTGGAGTCCATCGAGAAACGTGCTAAGAAACTTATCAGCGACGATGCGCTTGTACGAAAAAGGCTTCTAAGCCTTGAACATCGTCGCAAAGTCGCTTCTCTGTCGGTTTTCTACCGGATACACTTTGGCGAGTGCGCTTCAGATCTACATGACCTAATTCCAGCTTGCCCATTCTCCTATCGGACAGCCAGGAGCTCTAAGAAGCGACACCGCTTCATGGTCGATGTTCCAAAAGCTCGAACTAAGCGGTTCGAAACTACCTTCATTGTGCGAACCGCTAGAAAATGGAATTTGCTGCCCGAGTGGGTGTTCCCCGATGGATACAATCTGGGTGCCTACAAGTCGCGAGTGAATCGGTTTCTTCTAGGCGAGCGTGCTCCACCGTAGACCGCATCTTCGCTTATCATCAGGCGAGTTAACGGTCAAACGCAAGCCTATTAATTATAAAAAAAAAAAAAATTAAGGACAATATGGGAATTGCCGTTCCTGTGAAGGTCTTTCCGCAAGGTGCAATGGCGGAGTGATACAATTCCCAACATTCCCAAGTACGAGTATGGGTTGTAAAATTTTGACAATTGTCAGTTTTGATTTTGTTTTTATAAGTCAAAATTCCACAACAAACAGGTTTTGGGTATATTTCCTAAAGTTAGTACAATTGTTCAACGAACATTAAAAACGATAAAATTAAACGATTCCTATTTCTACCATTCAGATAAATAAGTAGTACCTAACCAATTTTATGTTCTAGGTACTAGGTAACTCGGCGAACTTTGTAGCGCTTAAGAATCAATAAATGTTTATGACTTCTACGGTTTTTTGTGTGATTTGATCCAATGCGCGAGGAAACTTCTCCAGGCCGAGACAAACAAAAAAAATACACCAAAATTAGTCAAACCGTTCTCGAGATATCATCGAAAAAGCCATTCCATACAAAATGTATAATATAATAAATTTAGTTCCTAATAAGTTTAGTTCACAGGAAATATAGGAAAATTCTGAAATAGTTTTGCCTGCTGACTTTAGAACTTAATTATGATTATGAGTACAGTGTCAAGAGCAATAAGGACAAAAGGATTATAAGTATTGTTAGTGATGAATATATAGTTTTTTTATGGCTGACAGGCTAGGTGTTTGACCACAACTCATCTGGTGCTAAGTGACGGTGTGGTCGAAGATGGTAAAGCACACCTAGCCTGAAATGGAAGGAGGCCTCAAGTGAGGCTGCCGGACACAACGTTAAATTCTTGGCGGCAGATTTTAAACTCGAAGGTGGTAGCTAGCCAGCCGAGTACCTACTAAAAAGTACCTTATCACCACGAAATATTATATATAGGTATTAGGTATAAGAAATAAGGAATCAATTTTATTAGTTCTAACCCATCTTAGACAGGAAAAAGAAAACAGACATGTCTGCTATTTTTAATGACATATGAGAAATGTTTAACTTGGGTAACTATTTATTTTCGATTATAATTCATTTTATTTTTATTTATTTTCGCAAAAAAGTGCCTATGTTCTTTTAGGGACACAGTGTCTTTGCTGACAGTGGCGCATTCCATAGCTTGGTCATACTCCGTTTCAGGATTGTGGAGGCCTGAAATAAGAAATCTTTTACGTAATAATACACAAAAGTACATAGTTATGTACATGATTTTTTAACGTTCTCGATATAACCTCGACAAGTAGGTTGAGAATTTTAGGCGGAAATGCGGATAAATTATGTTATTTCGAGTGTTAACGCATAAAATATTGGTGTTTTATTCATAAAGCCCCAAATATGAGAGTAAGTGTGAGAAAATAATAAAATGTGGTGAAACTAGACTTTTGTCTTCCTTTTAAAACTCCATTGCTTGAAGTAAAGTTACCACTAGTTTACTAAGGCATTATCGAGCTCAAATATGACTTTGACTGTGACTTAGACTTATTTATTTATTTATTTAATAAGTCCGCCAACACAGTGTACACCAATACATTAAAAATTAAATTTAGAAATTACAAAATGTCAAGTTAAGTGCCACAGCAATTATAGGCGAAGACGGCATGCATTATAATCAAATATTCTGTCAAAATTATTAAATTCAAAAACAATATGTCAAAAACATTAAAACCTAAAAATCAGTCAATACTCAGTCAAAATTATAATTAAAAGCTACAAAGGATTCGTCGTTGTTTGATACATGGTCAAAGATAAACTAGATATATAAATCAACAATACAATAACTTAAATGTCAACTAAGTCAATATTACGAATAGCCCGCTTGAAACTACTAACAGTGCTAGTAAAAAGGTCCAAGGAATGTTTGCTATGCAAACTATTCAACAGTGTTATAATTCTATTTAGAGGAGCATTTTTGCCGAGGTTGGTATAATATTTAGGATTCGTTAAGACTTTGAGCCTCGAAGCCCTGGTTAGCGTAGTTGGCACAGGAAAATTCAAGCTAGACAGCAATTCAGGGACATCGTGTGCTCCGTTTACAAGTTTGTACAGGAATAGTAAGTCGAACGTGCGTCTTCGATCCGAAAGAGAACTCATATGAAAATATTTAAGCCTCGCAGGGTAATCTCTGATGGTCTTCGCAACATTACAAGAAAAAGCAAGGTGCGACATGAAACGCTTCTGTACGCTTTCGAGCTTCTTATTGTAGACCTCATAAAATTTAACTTGATTTTTTATAAAGTCTTGTAAATATCGAAACACTGAGTTATGATAATGCTAGCAAATACACAAAGTGCGACGCCAAAACAACAGAAAAAATGTCACTTGTCAGCTAGTTTGTCAATCAACAATTTTTTTGGTGGTAAATTGGCTATGCTGAATTGTATTAATGACGAAACGTATTATTTTTCAATACAATATGGTGTTTTTCAAGTCTCAATGCGCCAATAAAATACAGATAGTGATATTTTAATCACAAAAGCATAACGTAATTCAATAATTAACCATTGTAATTCGCAAAATTATGTGCACGAGTGAGGGAACGTGATAAAAAGTCGTCAAACATGTTTTCATGTTGCTTCTAAAACTCCGTCAAAGCAAAGCTTTGAGTTTGAGTAATTTGGCCACGACTTTAATAAAGCATGAATAGATTTAGCCTTGATTTCCTAAGTGTGACTTGTGACTCGGAGTTATTTCACTTGATTTATCATCATATTCAAGTATTTACTTGCAAATGGCATAATACTGCATAAAGTGCGATGCCTAAAACAGAGAAAAATAACTGATTATTTACATTACGCTAGCTTCACAGATGTTAATGCTATTACTTTCGAAATCAATGAAAAATGTCTTTTGTTTTTATTGTTTCATAATATAAACAGTCATGGACGAACACGAGTTTTACAAAGAGACGGTGCAGCATCTGGCACGGTGTTTGTCTCACTTAAATCCTACACCATGGGAAAAGGTCAGCTGTAATTTAAGTCATTCAATATCTTGTAATCGTATTCTTCAGGGACATCTACTGATGTGCTTGCTAATTTGCGAATGTAATAACTGTGTAAAAGTGAACTTTTACACAATACTTAAAAGCCTTTCTAATAAGCTTCAAATTAATAAGTAAAATTTCGCATGTTATTATTTACCTTCCAATAGTATACGATAATAATGACCTCACTATGACATAAGATACATTAATTATTTATCAAGTTAAGTCTTCATTATGATTCATCACAATTGTTCGTTCTAATATGTGTGTCTATCCGTCAGGAATGTATGAAACTTGAGTTTACATAGAAAATGATTAACCAAACTTACTAATTACCTTGTAGTCCTTAATACAAGACTTGAGAATGTTTCGTCCAGTGTCATTTTCTTTAATTTTTTTAAGGATTGGAAGGAATATACATACAATGTTAGTAATTTTATTAATAGTAATTTTCTTTGATACCAGAGGTATTTTGATATGTATAGGGTAAACAATGAACTTCCATTAAAAAAAAACTTTTATTATTTTGAGTATAGGAATGTATTTATGAATATATTTTGTTCATTCAAACTAATGAGCCTCCACTGTACATACTTTTTGAATCAATACTCGTTTTGCTATGTTTAGATCAATTATTGTTCTTATTTGACTACTAGCTGTAATTCATACTTTTACAAATGTGGTAGTGCTTGGCCTTCAACCTCTACTTTGTACTCGGTGCAGTGGCACCTGCAGCCTCAAATCTATATGAACCAACTTTTTGGTTATTTTATTTATTTATATAGATTGTGTAATGAATGTTTTAATTGTATTTTATTTGAATTGGTTTTTAATGTTTTCAGCACATGCTGTTATAAACAAGCTTGTTACTGAGGATGTGGTGTGATAGTGTGTGTGTGGTGTGGGTGTGGTGTGTTTGTATGGTTGGTGTTGGTCCTGGCTGCATGCACAAGAGAGATCTATACTTAAACAGCCCTGTTTTTATAAAAAGTATCACTGCTAGGCTAGAATCTCTTCTCAATTTCAGAAGGTTAAGGCCATAGTCCACCATGCTGGCCGAGTGCAGATTGTCAAAATTCACACAACTTCCAGAACTTTTTTTAAGAACTCCTAGACATACAGGTTTTCTAATAAAGTTTTCCTTCATCGTTTGAAGTCAGTGGCAATTCACACAAAACTTAGACAAGACGGTAGTGCATGCCGTGGAATTGAACTCAGGAACTCCAAATTGGAAACCAGACAGTATCTCACCTAGTCTGCCAAACATTCGCTAGACTGCTGAACCTTCCCTAAGCTGCTGAACCTTCACTAGGCTGCCGAAATTTCACTACTAAACTACAGAACATTATAAACATGCTATAAATTTCCAGGTCAACACATTATTCATGCTGTGCCCGCAAGCAAGCTCCACACTAGTGGTAACGTCTCGGAGTCAGGAGGCGTCTATTGCACTTGGCCTATACTTCCTACAGAGTGGGCTGCAACATCAGGATAAGCTGCTTCCATACTTCCTAAAGGTGCTAAAGTGCCTCCCCTCCGCTCAATTCGAAGAGCCGCCATGCCGGACCAAGAATGCTGATCGTAAGTATTTTAGAAATGCATGCAAGGTCTTATTAAACTAGAACTGTTTCTCAGGGAATATAGGAAAATTCTAAAATGGTTTTGCCTGCTAACTTCCAAATTAGTAGTCCTATTAAGAAGATGGAACTTAATTATGATTATGAGCAGTGTCAAGAGCAATAAGGACAAAAGGATTTATAATAATAATGTATTTACAATGTACATAGACTACAAAAAAGCTTTTGTTTCTGTACCACACACTGGCTAGTTTACATTTTAGGAAACTACAAAGTTCATCCATCACTAGAGAAATTTCTCAAAACTGCAATGCTGCACTGGAAAACAGTTCTTAAACTTAACCTAGGGGATACTTCGATTGAAACGGAGCGAATACCGATTCGTCGCGGAATTTTTCAAGGTTACGCTCTAAGTCCTCTCTGGTTCTGCCTTTCACTTAACCCACTATCAAAATTGTTAAATAACAGTTGTAATGGCTACAATATAACATATGGAAGCACATCCTATACACTGTCACACCTCTTATACATGGACGACATAAAACTTTATGGTAGCAATCTTCAAGAAATTCACCACTTAACTGACATGACGCACTCTTTTTCAAAAGATATCCAAATGGAATTTGGAATCGACAAGTGCAAAATCCTTTCAGTACATAACGGTCAAATCGAACAGAATATACCTACATGAACTTACAGACGAGCAACAAATTGACCCTGTCGACGACATTTCAGGTTACAAGTAGGTATTTAGGTTACTTCCAAGCACAACAAATCCCTCAGAAACGGACAAAAGATATGATAGAACAAAAATTCAAGAGCAGACTCTACAAGATTTTGAACACACAACTTAACGCTAAGAACACTATAAAAGCTATAAACTCTAACGCCATACCCATCCTCACGTATTCGTTCGCATCAACTGGCCACAGTCACACTTGATAAAACTTCAACGTGTTATAAATACAATGATGACAAAATATAGGAAACATCACCCTCGATCCTGTATACAAAGATTAACATTACCCAACGTAGAAGGAGGAAGAGCACTTGTCGACATCAAAAACCAACATAACACTCAAATAACGCGACTTCGAAAATTCTTTCACGAAAAAGCAGACATGTCACCCATGCACAACGCAATAATTACAGCTGACCGAAAGTATACTCCACTTAATTTACACAACCACATGAAACAAACTAACCAAATTAAACACCTTATCAAATATATGGTTAAAGCGAGCAGAATTATTTCCAGAAACCGAAGGGTTCATGCTCGTTATACAAGATCAAGTGATAGATACACGAAATTATAGGAAATATATTCATAGCGATGATAGCTCAGTGGTTAGTGTGGTCGGTTCGCATGCCGAAGGGCGTGGGTTCAAACCCCAACAATGAGCTTGAGCTGTCGGTGAAGGAAAACATCGTGAGGAAACCATAGCGTGGTGGTAGAGTACTTTCTAGTACTCAGCTGGCTAGCTACCACCCTCAAGTTGAAAATCTGCCGCCAAGCATCTAACGGTGTGTTCCGGCAGCCTCACAATAAGAGCCAGTTCCATTCCAGGCTAGGTGCGCTTTATCATCTTCGACCACACCCTACAGCTCAGGCAGACATACTACCAATGAGTCTATAGCTCTATAGTCGGTGTTAGCGACTTTGACACTGTATCCTTCAAATCCAGGATACCTGTAAAGAAAAACGTGGTTTTTATTTCTAAAATTAGTGTAACACAAACTGGAACTATAGTTGTGGGCTTGATGGATATGCAATCTGCTGTTAACTTTTTTATCTATTAAAAAATCAAGAATGTTTAAAGATCTTACCAGATGTAATTTTATTAAACGGCAAGCATTGTAGGCTATGTGAAATTTTTTTTTTAACCAATTTTAATTATTTATTATTTTTATTAATTATATTTATTTATTATTTTTTATTTACCCTAGCACCATGCTATGGTTTCCTCACGTTGTTTTCCTTTATACGGCAGCTGAAGCTCATTGTTGGGGTTTGAACCCACGCCCTTCGACCGCGCTAACCATTGAGCTACCATCGCTACAAAATATGATTTCAGAGTAATGCCCTTAGTAAGAGGTGTTGTTATTTGTTGTATATTATGTTACTGTAAAAGCACGAATATTGGTTAATCTTAGGTTTTACCAGTAAATCTTAGGATTTACCAAGACGAGTTGGTAAGTAAGAATTTATAAAAAAGTAACAATTTTTTCGGGCTTTTACCATTGGAATTTAGTGCATACTGGTTTTACCAGTGACGGTTGGTAAATGTTGGTTTTAGGAATAAAACAATGAGTACTTCATTTTTTTTTTTTTCAATTACCTTATTATTTATCAGTCGATACCTTACATATTTTTATGTATCATATGAGATAGATAGATAGATAGAAACTCTTTATTGTGCACACAGAAAAAGAAAAGGAGTACAGAAAACAAAAGAATCTTAGGAGCTAGTGCCACAAGTGGCGGCCTTATCGCTAAGAGCGATCTCTTCCAAGCAACCAATATTGAGAGTAATTATTAATCATTTATATTACTAAAAATCGGCCAAGTGTAAGTCGGACTCGCGCACGAAGGGTTCCGTATCTATGAAAAAGGCAAAATAATCGCGTTTGTTGTATACTCCTTAAATATTTATGTTATTTTGTTTTTAGTATTGTTGTTATAGCGGCAACAGAAATACATTTCAACTGTCTAGCTTTCGCGGTTCTTGAGATACAGCCTGGTGACAAATAGCTGGACGGACAGACAGACAGCGAAGTCTTAGTAATAGGGTTCCATTTTTACCCATTGGGTACGGAACCCTAATAATAGGCGAGCGGAGACGGTAGAGAGATGAAACGGGTAGCGAGGGGCTGCAGACTACGAGACCATACGCCGAATACGTTCTGACATATTTTATTTCAACATATAGGTACCGTGTCTTTAAGGCAAATCCCAAGATTTACCATGTTAATGGTGGTAAAGTTCGAAATAAACGATGATCCTAGAACGGTTTCAGTATTACCATTAAGAGTTGGTAAATCTTTCGGGCTTTTACAGTAACATATGGTTGTGTGGTACACAACGTGTGGTTGAAGATAGTAAACACACCTAGCCTGGAATGGAACTATTTAATGGATATATATTTGTAGATTTTCAGTTAAAACACTCAAGTGCAATATTCAAGATTTATTCCAACATCAAAATATTTGCTAGTCATATACGAGTATATGTAGTAGGTCGGTATATCTTGTATGAGCGATGACCATTGATCATTTCCCGCTGCTATTTCAAATTATAGTTTTGAAAATAACACAATGTAACGACATGTTTTTATCTGCGTTTCTCGCCAACACTGCATTTGTGAATTGAGGCAGAAATGGAGCCAGTATCGTACTATTTCGCTCCAAAAATCACCATCTTGATTTTTATAACCACCCTATAAGGACACTTGGGTTATTGAGACGAATCTAACGATATTTTAATTGTCGTAATCCAATCGGCCATTTGGAAAATACGAGGTTATAAGTAAATTTACATACATACAAGATATTCGCGAAAAACATAACCTTTCCTTGGCAGTCGAGTAAAAAAAACATGTGTTTCATTGGTTTCAAATGGTGTACTTTATTTGTTTTTTTAAATTATTATAAGTATTTTGACAAGTTCAAAAATTCTTTCCATAATGTAAAAGAGTCAAGGTACAAGTTTTGTTACAGAAACTAAGTCATGACGACGTTCGTCATAAGATCCTTGAAGAAGATAGCATCCTTGTTACTATCTCGTTGTAAGAGTTAAAGAGTTGTAAGAGTTAAACTCGCTCACGTCGTCGGATTTGAACAACTGAAAATGTACTGGCTTAAGCTAAATAGGTGAAGGTGATAATTTATTCAAGTTCATTCAAATTCATTGTCAGACACGTCGACGCCGACCAGACCAGGAACTGAAAAAAAAAAGTTACTGGTACAAACTGATGAGGTTAATTAATTTTAATAATGATATTTTTTATTATTTTATTAACTATAATTCATTATTATTATGCATGCACTAGCGGCCCGCCCCGGCTTCGCACGGGTGCAATGCCACTACATATAAAACAAAGTCGTCCACCGCGTCTGTCTGTCTGTTTGTTCGCGATAAACTTAAAAACCACTAAACGGATTATCATGTGAGTTTTACCAATAGATAGAGTGATTCATGAGAAAGGTTTAGGTGTAAAATATGTCAAGATTTTGTGTATTTTTTTTCTATTCTAGATAGTTTTGCATTTGACCACCATCGCGGACTTATTTGTAGACCTTTTTAAGATATACAATTCCGTAGTACCTTATTTTGATCTATCTCTTAAGGTTTAGCCAGCGTTTGCAAGGTAAGCGCTCAAAAACATGTTTTTTACAACATCACATTACAAATCTTTAAAATTCTCGAATTTTCTCAAATATAATATGCATGTATTAAACATCTACACTTTCCTCTCGAATCTCTTTGTCTAATAATGGAATTTTATTTAAAAAACGCAACGCAAAATAAAGGCATTAAAATCCGATGCGTAGTTTAATAGATCTAAGCGTACTGTTGGCGGGAAGCGACTTTGTTTTATACTAGATAAATATATAATTTATTATATATATATACTAGATTATACAATCTTACGAACATCCATTATTACCTTGCTGTAGACTCTGCAAAAGAGAAAGAACATAAATAATTATTGATGTTACAGAATTGTAATAAAATAAACAAAAAATAATATAAATAAAAATGTCCTCCAGAATATTTTTCACTCAGCGCCATCCAACCCCAAGCTAAGCAAAGCTTGTACTTTGGGAACCAGACAGCTGATAGAGAGAATACTTAAATACTTTTTTTTGTAAATACATACAGAACAAACATCCATATTAGTCACACAAATGTTAGTCCTGAGTGGGAATCGAACCCACGCCCTTCAGCTTTCGAAGCAGAACTTCACCGAATGAGCTAACAGGGCTGTCAGGATAATAATGAGGCACATTCATATTTTTTGTATTCAAATTCTTAGTTTTGCAACTATGATTGTTCAGTGGTTTGCGCGTTCGGACGACACGCCGAAGGGCGTGGGTTCAAACCCCAACAATGAGCTTGAGTTCCCGCTGAAGGGAAACATTGTGACGAAACTAATAGTATGGTGGTAGCGTGCTTACTAGTACTCGGCTGGCTAGCTGTCGCCCTCGAGTTGAAAATCTGCCGCCAAGCACCTAACGGTGTGTTCCGGCTAGACCCAGTTCTATTCCAGGCTAGATGAGCTTACCATCTTTGACCACATCATCACTTAAAATCAGATGAACTGTGGCCAAACACCTAGCATGTCAACCATAAAAAAAACATCTTGAGGTAACCAATAGTATCGTGGTAGGGTAATTACTAGTACTCGGCTGGTAAGCTGCCGCCCTCGAGTTGTTTTAAAGAAAAATGTAATTGTAATGAGACGAACAAGACGCTCTCCTGATGGTAAGAGATAACGCCTGTCCATGGCCATTGCAGCGATACACAGAACTTTTTTGATGAGCATAACAAAGTCCGGGGCATCGCTGCTTTGACGCTCATTACTTTGAGACAATAGACGGTTAGTCTCAACAGCCCAGTAATTTAATGAAAATCTGTCGCCAAGCACTTAACGATGTGTTCCGGCAGCCTAACTTACGAGCCAGTTCCATTTATACATTCAGTTAAAAAAAATGGCGAAGAAATACTTACGTTTGCGACCAGCATGGCTACGACGACAAGAACAAGGAAGAGCTTGAACATGTTGAGTTTTTCAAAAGAAGAGTTGAGTCACTGCAGAGCGGATTGTTCAACTGTGATGTCTCCTAGGAATAAGTACAGCTTTTATATGTTTATGGGTGTATATTTACCCACGTAATGTGCTATTAATATTCAATTCAGTAATTGAAATTCTACTTTGTTGTAGTTTTTTTGGGGTTCCATACCTCAAAAGGTAAATAAAGGAACCCTTATAAGATCACTCCTGTCTGTCTGTCTGTCCTTGTGTCACCACAAACTTTTTTTTATTTTTCGGCATTTTCCCTGTACTTTTGCTTTAAGACCTTGCTTTTAACCAACCTTTTACCCTATAGGATTTGGGTCGAAAACCTATAGGGTACTTCCGGTTGATCAAGAATTGTCAATTTTGGTTAAAAGCGTGGTCTTACAGCAAAAATAAAGGAAAAATTCCAAAAAATAAAAGATGTTTAAAATTAAAGGTATCCCCCGGCGAATGTATTTTCATTCACCGGTGTCCCCATACATACATACATAGTTGACGTCAATTAAGATAGTCCTCTGAGTTGTATGGGCGCTTATACAATTTAGAGGACTAGCGTCAAGTTTTTCATTTTAGTTGAGAGAGCGTTTAAATATGAATTATTTTTTAAGTTAAACGTTTTTATTTTAAATAACGGTGTAGGTACTAACCGATAAAAATAATTCGGTAGGTGTTACGTTCCAGTCATCAAACCATTCTCCTAATACCTTATACTCTTCTAATAACTTATAAATAATCTAGGGCGTTGATCAGACAAAAAAATTAAACCGTGTGGCGATCGTAACCTGAGTAAATATGTAAATAGCATATCATGATATGAGCTGTTGTCTATTGATAAAAATTTCACGCCCCCCACGATTTTATCACTCTAATAATTTTCCACTCTTTATTGCTTAGTACCTGAGTGAAGGAGCCTTTCTCGGCAAAAACTCGGAAAAACTCGTTTTCCTAGAGGTGAGACCTAAATCGATTTTTTGGAATCAGTAGTTCCGTCGAGAACTCAAAACATATTTGGCTCGTTTAATAGTAGTAGATTAGCTAATCACTTTTTCATATGTGCGACATAAAAATAAATATAGGAAACATGTAACCAGGAAAGAAGATCTTTAGGTCCCAGTATTTTCTCTCCCTAATCTCTAGTAACGTTGATTACTCGCGCACATAAACAAACATGATTGTCGCTTGACGTTCGACCGTTCGTGCTTATTCAGCTCGGTCGTGTAGTCCCTTGTTCTAGATGCGATACGTTAAAAAATTTACTTGGAATACTTTCATAACGTAGGATGAGTTCAGAAACCAATCTGGCGTTTTAAAATCAAATTATTATTAAACGATAGAACAACGTGCGCTGGATGCTAGGCGCGTTGTGAAACAAGTTTTCTTTTCACTCATATTAGGTATCTGCCCTGTTAGTTCAGTAAAGTTCTGCTTCGAGAGTTGAAGAGCGTGCGTTCGATCCCACCGGGACAAACATTTATGTGTCGATAAAGGTTTGTTCTGTGTCTGGGTTTTTTATATGTATTATAATGAAGTATTTACAAAATAAAAGTATTCTGCCAGCTGTCTGGTTGGCATAGTACAAACTTTGCTTAGTTTGAGGCTAGATGGCGCTGTGTGAAAAGTCGTCCAATATTTATTTATTTATGTATATCATGATTTTGGCGCCTCCTGTAGTCGTCGTGTCCCCCCGATCCAGGGCTGTATAAATGTATGTCTTGAATGGATATCGAATCTACGCCTTACAGATTATATGCAGAGTTACTACCACATAATCTAATAGAGCAAAAAATGCGTAATAACGTTATCAAAGTTTTGTCATAATTGGCGCGTCCTGTGATTCCGTAACTTTTGCTACGGAATCCCAGTAAAAAGCATACAAAATAGTTATTCGTGTTAAAAAGTACTGAAAAATAAAGAATTCGGTTGAAAAATTGATACATAATTTAACCATCAATTGTACACGATATCTTTGTAGTTTGCAAATTAAATGCTATAATCTAGAATATGTAACGAATATCTACAATAATTACAATTTCAGTATACCTACCTACTAACATTGAAACACTCGTTTTGCGCTTCGGCATAAGACAAAATAACATTGAAATGAAAATATAAAATAACCGGCGTAAATAACTTATTTTGGAATCAATCTTTCTTGATATAAAACTGGGTGTACGGAATCTTTCTACTCATTATGGACAGCTCTTACAATGCACAAAATTCTAAAATCGCAAAGATAGAACAGCTTCTGCCTTTTAGTCAGGGTTCAACAGACATTATCTATAGAACACTTGATCTCTTTTAAAAAAAATATGTTTGACCACAGCTTACCTGATGTTAATTGACGGTGTGGTCGAAGATGGTAAAACACACCTAGCCTGGAATGGAACCGGGTCTCTAGTGAGGCTGCCGGAACACACCGCCAGATTTTCAACTTGAGGGTGATAGCTAGCCAGCCAAGTACTAGAAAATACCCTAGCACCATGCTATGGTTTCCTCACATTGTTTTCCTTTATACGGCAGCTGAAGCTCATTGTTGAAGTTTGAACCCACGCCCTTCGACCGCACTAACCATTGAGCTATCATCGCTACAAAATATGATTTCAGAGTAATGCCCTTAGTAAGAGGTGTTGTATTTGTTGTAAATGTTACTGCAAAAGCACGAATATTGGTTAATCTTAGGTTTTACCAGTAAATCTTAGGACATACATTTACCAACTCGTGTTGGTAAATGTAATAATTTATAAAAAAAGGAACAATTTTTTCGGGCTTTTATCATTGGTATTTAATGCTTACTAGTTTTACCAGTGACGGTTGGTAAATGTTGGTTTTAGAAATAAAACAATGAGTACTTTTTGATCTTTTTTTTCAATTAACTATCATCAAAACCTTACATATTTTATGTATCTTATGAGAGTAATTTTATGAATCATTTATATTACTAATAGGCGAGCGGAGACGGTAGAGAGAGATGGAACGGGTAGCGGGGGGCTGCAGACTGTACGAGACCATACGCCGAACACGTTCTGACATATTTATTTCAACATATACCGTGTCTTTAAGGCAAATCCTAAGATTTACCAAGTTAATGGTGGTGAAAGTTCGAAATAAACGATGATCCTAGAACGGTTTGAACTTTTACCATTAAGAGTTGGTAAATCTTAGGTTTTACTGGAAAATCTTAGGATTTACCGTAGTTCGGGCTTTTACAGTAACATATACATTACACACAGCGCCACCTAGCCTCAAACTAAGCAAAGCTTGTACTATAGGAACCATAGGTATATCTAATAGGATATGAATTCTTGATATTCTATACTTGGTAACTTTATCATATTAGAAACGATTTTTTTATGGCTAATAGACTAGGGTTTTGACCACAGTTCACCTGATGCTAAGTTACGGTGTGGTTGAAGATAGTGAACACACCTAGCCTGGAATGGAACTATTTAATGGATATATTTTTGTAGGTTTTCAGTTAAAACACTTAAGTGCAATATTCAAGATTTATTCCAACATCAAAATATTTGGTAGTCATATATATGTAGTAGGTCGGTATATCTTGTATTAGCGATGAACATTGATCATTTCCCGCTACTCGTAGTAGATCCTCCTTGACCACTGCTACCGGCGCTGGCGCCTCCGCCAACGCTTGCTCCGCCACCCAAACCGAAGTTCATACTACCTCCGGCACTGCCTGGAAATATAGATAGATAAAAACTCTTTATTCAACACACCACAGATTTAAAAAAAAAAGTACAGATTCCTACAGTCCTTTGATTTTCAAAGATTAATTGCCCATGTCATTTACGCTTCGACTCTTGCCATCTACCCCGATCAAGCTTGTTTTTACAAATTATACTGTGTTCTGTTGTGAGTAGGGTCAAGCTCCAATGCGCTGGCTAAGTGTTGAGTTAATACATCTTTTTTCTAACATGCAGGGTACCAATGTGTTCCTTCTTGATAGCCACGCTTAAAATCAATTCGATACGTTGCTCCTTTGCTGCGCGGAAGAGGAACTATCGCACCAACAAATGATCAAACACTATCGCGATTTTATATCAAGTAAAAGATGGGCTACTTTAATTATCCTGTCTTCGTCTTCCGAGATTTATTTCACGTGTAGTAGCTCTAGCTACGCCTCATTTCACTCGCACATAGTTTAGCATTATAAAGAAAAAAGTTGTTGGCAACACCAGCCAACCATCCACAGACACTACGCTGTCATCTGACTTCATTCTTTTTTTTTTTATTCTACAACATTGAAAATATATATTTATTATATTTTTTTATTGCTTTTATCTATTATAATAGGTCAAGTATTAGAAAAATATTTTTATACATGCCTGTACCGCCGGCTCCTGAAAAATAATATAAATTTAGATTATTATTTGTTATTAGCTGAATGTCCGCTACTTCGTAACGGGAACGGTGACCCTCGCATACGAAGTATACAAATTTCATACGAAGTATCACGACCATTTTTAGGGTTCCGTTCCCAAAGGGTAAAAAACGGGACCCTATTACTAAGACTTCACTGTCTGTCTGTCTCCGTACGTCTGTCTGTCACCAGGCTTTATCTCAAGAACTGCGATAACTAGACAGTTGAAATTTTCACAAATTATATATGTATTTTAACAACAAATACTAAAAACAAAATAAAATAAATATTGAAGGGGGGCTGGAATTGGCTCTCAAGTGAGGATGTTAGACAACACCGTTAGGTGATTTTCAACTTGATAGCGGTAGCTAGCCTACCAAGTACTAGAAAGTTCCCTACCACCATGCTATGATTTTCTCAAGACGTTTTCCTTCACCGGCAGCTCAAGCTCATTTGTTGGAATTTGAACCCATGCACGTGAACCGACCGAGCTAACCACTAAACTATATATTTTACCAATCATCTAAGCTTTAAGTTTGGTCTTTAACTCTCTGAGTAACCTTATTATTTAAACTATGTTGTCACTTTATTTTTCTCCAACATCTATATCTTTAAACGAGCAATTCTTGTTTATATTATATATATTCTGAATCTCGGAAACGGCTCCAACGATTTTCATGAAATTTTGTATCCAGGGGGTTTCGGGGGCGAAAAATCGATCTAGCTAGGTTTCATTTTCAGAAAACGTCGTTTTATCCATGTTTTCAGCCGAGCAATGCTCGGTCATCCAGGTACTTAACTTAAAAAAAGCAAAATAAATAAAAGAATTCTTACCCTGTTGCAAACTCTGAAAAAAGAAATGGAATCAAGTGAAAACAAAAATCTTACGAAAAAAATGGTAATTCGGAATATGTTTTTATAGTTCGATCTTGTAATATAAAAACACGGACAAGTGCGAGTAAGACTCACCCACCGAGGGTTCCGTACAAACTAGTAGGTATCATAAAAAGTAGCATAAAGATCCTATGCTTTTGTGATTAAATTATAAATGTACAGTTTGCGGATTCTTTCCTTTATGTGTACTATAAGGCAATGCTTCTTACTAAATTTCATAGTTCTAGGTCAACGGGAAGTACCCTATAGGTTTTGATTCCTTTGTGAGTGTCGAAATATGCTGTTTTTGCAACATAAACGGCTGTAACGTTTTTTTACTATAACTGAGAAGTTTTTTTTTTAAACGGCAAGGGACTACATATCTGCTTATATGGTTTTAATTTCAATTCGATACCGTCGCGGGTTCCCAAGATAGAATGTCTTGACTGACGGACATCAAAGCTATCCTATAAGGGTTTCGTTTTTTCTTTTTGAAGTACGAAACCCTAAAAAAGAGTCGACGTTCTTTTATGTCCCTGATGGGAAATTGCGTACCATAAGGCAACCTGTATTATTTACCACCTTCAACGTAAAAAGCCTCATCTCTGTCTTGAAAGACGAGGGAGTAATAGTTATAGAGGTAGAATAAAAGAGTTAAAACTTAAAGCTTTTAAAAGTCAATTTGTTCTCACCAGAAACTTCAAGCACAGTTATTTATTTCTAAATTAAAGAAGAAATGGCTAATTACATAAGTAAATATACAAACTATACCTAAAATGTCTTTTATATATTAAACAAGCTAAAAAGATTTAAACGTTTATCCGACAGAGGAAAAAAAAAATTCAAACACACGTTGACGCTAGAAATCAGCTTTTAAAAAAATATGACTTTAATATACTCAGTAACACAAAAAACAAAGACGAATCTAACGACATATTGTAATTTATCAAGATCGGTTCAACCGTTTAGTAGTTACGAGAGTCCATAGGGACAGATATAAAAGTACATGTCAAACATAATCTTTGGCTTCGCCGCATTCGGGTTAATTGTAATTCTAACTAATTATATGAATGCGAATGTGAGTTTGTTTGTTACGCCTTCAAGCGTAAACTACTCAACGGATCTGGGTGAAATTTTGCATATAGGTACTTTAGGCTCTGCAATAAGACATAAAATAATTTTCATCTTCATCATCCATCACCACGCGGGTAAAACCGCACGGCGCAGTTAGTAATAAAATGTAACTAATCTACCAATCTGCAATGAAAATAGTTCCCTATAACTCTGGCCCTATTGCCATATGTTTTAAAAATCCCGATAAAGTTTCGTTTAAAAATTCAAATCATCGTATAAATCAATTTAAAAACTTACGGTGCCAACCAGCATTGCTATCACGGCGAGTACTAACAAATATTTAAACATTTTTCTATTTTTAAATGAGAGAACTACCAACTGAGATTGAAAAGTCGAATTGTGCCAGCTCTTGACTGCCACACGATTTTATACCATGAATACAGTGTAATTTTCACAGTTTACATGCAATTTTATGTCTGAACAAAATGATGATTGTTAAATAATTGTCTGTGAACGTTTCCACTACTGATATTTATATTTTATTTTTAGCTTAACATTTAGGTTTTGATTTTATTCAGTGATTTTATTTTGGAGATCTTTGGGTTACAATTCATAGGGTTCCGTAACAAATTAAAAAAAAAACAGTTTCGCCTTTCCTGTTTGTCTTTCTTTATGTCTGAAAGAAAAAGAGAAAGAGTTAAGCTTTGTCAGGCCGATGTGGTGCTACAGATCATAAGATGGGTAAGTAACATTCGATTAGCGATAACGCTGATAGAAACTTAAAAAAATTATGGATTGACATAAGCTATCGATTGTGGACAGCTTATGTCCCGTACATTTTTGGTTCCAACAACGCCCCCATAATCCACGTATCCGGCGATAGCACCAACTACCTCCACCACGGCTCTCGGGACAATGACAATTATAGTGACATTTCGCTATTAATGTTTGAACGAATGAGTATATGCTTTATGCGCATACACTACACTATTTATATTGATGTAGTTAGATTGATATTCTGATATATGTACATAAATAGATAGATAACTCTTTATTGGTTTTGGCGGAAACACGGACAGAGCCGTGTCGCCCCATTGTATTTATTTCCATAACATTTTTTTTTTCGAGTGTTTATATCTAAAAATAGCGGTGTTTTTTTTTCATAAAGTGCCGAATTACAAGCATGAATGGGAAAATGATATAGTGCGGTGGAATATGACTTATCGTGTAACTTCCAAAACTCCATCGAAGCTTATATTAAAGTTGCCACTACTTTACTAAAGCATGACTAGATTTGACGGACTGGACTTGACCAAGACTGAACTTTGACTATAAAGATAAAGAAGCTGAAAATAGAAGAC
Organism: Biston stratarius; assembly: GCA_950106695.1. NCBI lineage: Eukaryota > Metazoa > Arthropoda > Insecta > Lepidoptera > Geometridae > Biston > Biston stratarius. The sequence goes on from OX467106.1 coordinate 8,670,218, forward strand.
TGCACACAAAATACAGAAACATTGAAACTGGCAGAATGCACAGAGTGCGATGCCAAGAAGATAGAAAAAAAAAACTCTTTATTGTTGAAATGAGCCGATCTCAGTGTGCGAATTTGCCATAAGTCGTATAAGCAAATGTTTTGAAGCAATAATAGCTCAGTGGTTGGGGCGCCAACCGCCGCCGCCGCCGCCGACAAAGCCGAAAGGTGTGGGTTCAAACCCCAGCAATGAGCTTGTGCTGCCGGGGACGGAAAACATCGTGTGGGAACCACAGCAAGGTGGTAGGATACTTTCTAGTACTCTACTGGCTAGCTACAACGCTCAATTTAAAAAATCTACCGCCAAGCATCTTAAGGTGTGTTCCGGCAGCCTCACTTGAGAGCCAGTTCCATTCCAGGCTAGGTGTTCTTTACCATCTTTGACCACACTGTTACATAAAATCAGGTTGTGGTCAAACACACAACCTGCCAACATCTATTGAAGTCCTAAAAGAACAGGCAACAGCTAATTTAATTCTTTATTTCGTTATCTTGTTATCTACACTGTATGCGACCTTCTATGCATACTTAACCATGTATTTATCCGCATATGAATTAAAATAATTATATTATTATTGTCCGAGTGTCATTTTTTTTTATTGCTGATAGGCTAGTTGTTTTGACCACAGCTCACCTGATGTTAAGTGATGGTGTGGTCGAAGATGGTAAAGCACACCTAGCCTGGAATGGAACTGGCTCTCAAGTGAGGTTGCCGCAACACACCGTTAGATGCTTGGCGGCAGATTTTCAACTTGAGGGTGGTAGCTAGCTAGCCGAGTACTGGAAAGTACCCTACCACCATGCTATGGTTTCCTCACGATGTTTTCCTTCACCGGCAGCTCAAGCTCGTTGTTGGGGTTTGAACCCACGCCCTTCGGCATGCGAACCTATCGCGCTAACCACTGAGCCATCATCGCTACAAAATTTCACATCAATCCATTTGTAATAGCTTATAAAATAGCAAAATGACCATATAATCACACTAATATTATAAAGGCGAGAGTTTGTATGTTTGTTCCTTTTTCATTTTAATTTTGATGAAATTTGGTATGGGGGTAGCTGATACCTTGAATTAACGCATGGTATTAGGTAACTTGAGTACACGTCCCGTTTTGAACTGGACTGTCCCATTTTCCGCTACTCCATCCCCAGGGAAAGCTTCGGGATGCCTAATCGTCTCTTTATAACCGACTTCAAAAAAGGAGGAGGTTATCAATTTGACAAGTTTTTTTAATGTTTGTTACCTCATAACTTTCGACTGGGTGAACAGATTTTGATGATTCTTTTTTTATAAGCTGGTGGTTGGTCCAGTTCTGAAAACGGCATCCATAAGAATACCATATAAGTCTTATTGAAGTCGGTTATAAGCAAATATTTTTGCCCATGTACTTGTTTAGTTACAGAAAGGTGAAACTGATATCAAAATTCATAAAAGACAAGGCCGTAGTTTTTAGCTTAGCGGATAAGTGACAGACTAGAATAATATAATCAATACATCAACTGAATCATATGGTGGGAATTTTTAATACATACTTCTATGCAAGCAATCTGAACCATTTTGAACCAAAATTTTGCACTTTCATATACATAGTGTTTGCGTAGCACAAACGCAAACTAGTACAATTACTAGTAATATAAGGGGTATAATCTCTTAAATTAATAAATTGTGGACATCTAAAAAATCCGTTGCCAATTTTATATCGATAATGATAGTCATCATCAGCCATAGGACGTCCACTGTTGGACACAGGCCTCCTCCTGGGGGGGTTTTGCCAATATTCGCCACGCTTGGCAGGCGGGTTGGCGAGCGCAGTTAGGTGTGATTGTTCAAGGAAGACGCTGCTGCCCATCTTCCGGATTGCATCCCTTAGCCGACTCTTACGGCAACCACGGGTAGAGAGGGTGGGGTACTATTCTTACGCCGGCACCACCACTGCACTCTCACGCCGGCACCACCACGGCACAGATAATGATAGTAAAGATTATTAACTTTTGTAATATTGAAAATGTCCCGTTTTAAACAAAAAATAAAATGACCACATTACACATATACTACTTTTTATCCTGAAAAAAATGTAGTGTTCACGTGGGAACAGCGGGCAACACCGCTCGTCGCAACTAGTCTGTCAGGCACTAATAAATATTAAGGTTAGAGAGAAAGGTTTTTCTAAAAGCGTGTATAATCTTAAAAGGTTGGCAACGTAGTTGTTGTGCCCCTGGTATTGCAGATAAACATAGGCGACGGTGATTGCTTACCATCATTCAACCCTTATGCTTGTCGCATTAAAAAAAAAAACTATTGTGTCGGGAGGCCGGTCTAAAACTCCGTCATATTCAGTGTCGTTGTCTACAATAGTTACTTATGTATGGATAATTGGATATAATTGAAAGATTCCATATGATTGCAAATGAAACAAAAATTATACTTTCTCTTAATTAATTTTCTATATTAAAACACTATATCACTCGTTCCTTATAGTTTATTTCAGCTTTGTACATATGTCTTATAAGAAAGGAAAGGGCTTTTTATAGGATTAGGTTATTTATATTCGTCTCCAGGCAAGTCAGATATTGTGAAAACGCCGGTTAATTTACCGAGTGTGCTGCAAAATCCCGATGCAACGGCGCCAAGTCCGCCAATAATGATCCCGATAATGCCACCAATGTAGCTATTACCTGAGAATAATAAATATAGGTCAACATGTAACACAGCGCCATCTAGTTCTAAACTAAGCAAAGCTTGTATTATAGGAAACAGACAAATAATGAGTTGGAGTTTTGGCGGGAACGCGGTGAGCGCCGTGTCGCCCCATTGTATTTTATTCTAAAACTAGTGTTTTTTCGAGTTTTTATGCATAAAAATATTGGTGTTTTATTTATAAAGTGCCGAATTACAAGCGCGAGTGTGGGAGAATGATATAATGTGGTTAAACATGACTTTTCGTGTTGTTTCCATAATTCCATCCAGAAGCTTATAGTAAAGTCGCCACTACTTTACTAAGGCATGACTTGATTTGACTGGGACCGACTGGACTTGATCAAGACTAGACTTTAACTGTAACTATACATGATAAAGAAGCTGAAAAATGAAGACTACTCACAAAATATAGAAACATTGAAACTGACAGAATGCACAAAGTGCGATGCCAAGAAGAAAGAGAAAAAATAAAATAATGAGTCGCTTGTTCAGAAAAAGCTACAAAGCCTGGAACATTGATGCAAAGTAGGCTTGTCTGTCGGTTTGCTATCGGATAGACTTTGGAGATTGCGCTTCAGACCTGCATGACACAAACCCTGCCCATATTACTATCAGAAAGCCAGGAGCTCTAAAAAGCGACATTGCTTTATGGAGGATATTCCTAAAACTTAAACTAAACGGTTCGAATTTACCTTCATTGTGCGAACCGCTAAGCAATGGAATTTGATGCCCTAGTGATACAACACGGGGTGCCTTCAATTCGCGAGTGAATCGGTTCCTTCTTGGCAAGCGTGCTCCACCGTGGACCGAATCTTCGCTTAATATCAGGCGATATTATGGCGGTCAAACGCAAGCCTATTTATAACAAAAAAAAAAATGTATTTATACATACTTTATTTAAATATTTTTTTACAGCAATGTTCTAGGCTTTGTTTTGTTACTAAACAAATTAAGTAGGTACAGCTGCAATGGTCATGGATAGGCGTTATCCCTTACCATTAAAAAGCGTACGTTTATCTCATTATTTTACAAAAATATAAACATACTCCATTAAATTTATAGTAAAGACAACCTGAAGAGTTTAAGAGTTCAAGTGACCTGACTGCGATTAAAATAGCTATAGTTAAAGGGAAAAACCTTTTTAAACAAATTTATCATTTCTAAATAAATTTAATGAAACATATAACTTATATTATGTTTAAGTACCTGGATGAAACCTAGCTAGATCGATTTCGCCCCCGAAACCCCCTGCATACTAAATTTCATGAAAATCGTTGGAGCCGTTTCCGAGATTCAGATTATATATATATATATATATATATATACAAGAATTGCTCGTTTAAAGGTATAAGATTAAATTATAATTTTCTTTCTTTTTGTCTTTATTTAGACCCTACTTGATAGGTTTAGTTTTTTATTTTTTATTAACGTGTTACTATTTCGCGCCTAAAATTCACCATCTTGATTTTTTCAAAACCACCCTCTAAGGACACTTGGGCTATTGATACGAATCTAACGATACTTAATTGTCGTTATCCATTCGGCAGTTTGAAAGATACGAGGTAATAAAGAAATTTACATACATATGTACATACAAAATACGCGCGAAAAACATAATCCTTCCTTGGCAGTCGGGTAAAAAGCCTCTTTCGAGGTGACTCATTTGAGTGTTCTAAGAAGACTATCAGTTCTTTTGAGGTTTATGAATGGATGTTCATCATCAGCCGTATGACGTCCACTGCTGGACATAGGCCTCCTCCATTGATTTCCATAAAGATCGCTTGGAAGCGGCTCGCATCCAGCGCGTTCCTGCGGTCTTTATGAGGTCGTCGCCACCTTGTGAGTGGATGCCCTACGCTGCGCTTGCCGGTCCGTGGTCTCCACTCCAGAACTTTGCAGCCCCATCGGCCATCAGTTCTGCGTGCTATGTGCCCTGCCCACTGCCACTTCAACTTGCTAATCCGCTGGGCTATGTCGGCTACTTTAGTTCGTCTACGGATCTCCTCATTTCTGATTCGATTTCGTAGGGAAACTCCGAGCATAGCCCTCTCCATAGCTCGTTGTATGGAATTATTTTCGGCTGGGCTTATTGAATGGATGTTAACATCTTCCAAAACCCAAGTCTGTTCGAGTCGAAATTTGGTGCTTTACTTTTTTTAATTATACTTATACTAATTTATGGTATTAATACTTACCACCATCAGTTCCATCATAGATGTCTGAAATTAACAAGCAAATTATTAAAAATTTAAAAAACCCCCGACACTATATCAAACATAGCTATGAACACTCCCGACTAACAAAAACCCCCAAAAACCCTTTCAAACAAAAAAAAAAAAAACACCCAGTCGTTTTTGCGTCGGGTATTAATCAATAGATTAAAAGCCTAGAGATTCATTATACCCAAACATTCAAATATAATTTAAACTTTAATAATACTTGCCTTCACCATATGGATCATCGAGGTCTGTAATAAAAAAACCTATTAAATTATATGTAAATGAACTACCAGTGGCTTTTGTAAAGCTAAAACGTAAACTTTTATTAAACTAGGTATTAGCCTAGAAAAACATGAGATATTTTTGGGAGCCATTTCTCAAAATGAATTTATTTTATTTGTAAATAGACTTCTAAATAATTTACCAGTCATCATCATCATCAGCCTATCGAAGTCCACTGCTGGCCATAGTCTCCTCCTCGGCCACGCCTCTTAGCCCAATCTTCGGCTTCTCGTTTCCATCCACCGCCAGCTGTTCTACGTATATCGTCACTCCATCGAGTAACAGGGCGTCCACTGCTACGTTTACCAATTTGCGGTCTCTACTCTAGAACACGTCTACCCCAGTTTTTTATCTTTTTTTTATGCTACAGGTGGCAATCAAACTGACGGGTTGCTTGCATTTACCGTCGCCTTTGGATATCTGCAATACCAGTACCACTACAAATACATTGCCAACCTTTTAAGATTCTATTTTGTTTTGTTCCTTTTGAGGAATCCAATGTCGTAACTCCGCGGGAATACGGAAGAAGGAGGACCATCACAATAACTAAACCTGTTAAGAATAGGCGTCTCTACAATATATTTTGTAGACCGCTTTAGTCCATATGTCTTAAAATTCTTATCTTCCTTCTATCGGAGATTGGACAGCATTATATCAATTCTGATTCTCAAGACTGCTTTATCTGAAGAGCAACGAGACACTCTACCTTTGTAATATTCCTGCAGGTTTTACGGTCTTCCTCTCCGGATTCTCTCCTGTCGGGTCATCATTACAAATAAGCGCTGCCGTGTGTAGGATGAGACGTTAAATCGTCGGTCCCGGTTATTGTTAAAGAATGTCAGAAATCTTATGGCATATTCACTCTGACACAAGAGCATGCCATTCAATCTATTCAAACTTACTTTAGCATTGCAGTATATATATGTAGATTTACCATTTGCTTCACTTCTTTTACTATATTCTTTACTCTGTTGAGTCGTGATTTGACAAATATATATTTTCATCAAAAACATAATTAAACTACACAATGGATTCGAATGCGGTTTCTATCAAAAGAATTCAGTTGATTTAAGAGGAAGGTTTGTATGTATATGCATTATATTTGTATCAACATTACACCCGTGTGAAGCCGGGACGTGTCGGCTAGTTTATCAATAAATAAATTTTACTGACCTCCTTGCTTGCTCTGCAACATAAAAATAATAAGTTATATTTAGATGAGAGATCTTTTGGATTACTTACCAGAAGCCAGAAATAAAGCTAAAGGTAGGATAAGTAATATAAATTATCATTGTAATTTCAGTAGACTTAACAAAGGCTTTTTAATTAACAAAGGGGCTTACGAGTCCAACCAGCAGAATTAACACAAGTGCAGAAAAATACTTATACATGTTTAATATTCGTCAAACAATTAGATCGTTTTGATAAAAATCCAGAATCGAACTGTATCGGCTGTTGAAAATTCAGTCGATTAAGTATAAAATCACCAATATCTATAAAAGTATAAAGTTAGTGTAATTTATACACATTTTTATCTATTTTCGAAAATAATAGATGTTATTTATTGCATATTCATGACAAAGGTCACGACAGCGCAATAAAGTGTTTATAGTTGTTTCATTTTATGTGCAGTCAATTATAAGTACTGTAGAAATCAAATTATAAGTCATCCATATACCTACACCAAAGTACTTGGAGCGCGGGGTCCCTAGTAATCAGAACATCTTTATACACTTAAGCTTCTGTGACTTTTTAATACATTTTTACTAAAAAGTCACTAACCTGTTAAATTTTAACATGAACACCTACCCACCTACACAACAGAAAACAATGACAGCTTGAGTCCCATGACGTGCTAACCCCAACTGCTCTGCCGGCACTCACGTAATGATCGCCGGCAAGCGTCCTCTGGCCACACCGTACTGCCTCTTCCCACTTGTGTCTCCTATTTATCGCGAAGATGTTCTACTTATAAATTCAAATTCAAATTCTTTATTGGTAACATATTTGTTACATTTCATATTTCTACGTACATTAAGTTAAATTAAATTGAATCATATAAAATTATTACTTTGCCTACACTAGCTTAACATAAATAAATAATAGTAAATAAATATTGGAGGTATTTCACACAGCGCCATTTAGCCCCAAACTAAACAAAGCTTGTACTATGGGAACCAGATAGCCGATAGAATACTTTTTGAATACTTTATATACAAAACACCCAGATAAACAATATTTTCAACACGTCGTTAAAAATGTTCGTCACAAAAATGTTAGTCCTGCGTGGGAATTGAACCCATGCCCTTCCGATCTCGAAGCAGAAATTAGCAAACAGGGCAGTCAAAATATAGATAGATAAACTCTTTATTGTTCACATTATATATAATAGAACAAAAAAATATAAATGGCAGCATTATCGCTAAAAGCGATATACATATATTCAAAGCAACTTGAACTTTTGCTTGGTGGAAGATTTCCTAAGTAGGAGGTCGACTAGGTAGGTACCACCGCAGTACCAGAGATTCTACCACCAAGCAGAAGTGTTTTAACTGTGTTCCGGCAGCTAGCGAAATTACAGGCTTGTTGAAACTAACCATCGAAAGTCTCACTATAATAAGTACCAAAGCAGCGATGCCCTGGACTGTGTTTTGCTACTCAAAGTTCTATGGATCACTGCAACGGCCATGCATTATCTCTTACCATCAGGAGTGCGTCGTGTTCCTCTCATTTTACATTAAAAAAAAGTGCAATAACCAGTAAAAAATTAACAAATACCCGATTATGACTATAAAAATGTAAGCTATCTCACCCGGACCATAATAACAAATCGATTGATGTCTCTAATTTAAATCGGATGATTAGTTTACAAAGTACGGTGGAACATACAAACATACTTAAACTGCTAAAAACATAACCCTTCCTTTTGGTTTTACTGTAGTAGTTAAAAAGACGCAGCCTTCGCAGCAGCTCAGTTGGCTCAGACACTAGAACGTGGAGGATTTTACGTGGATGATTCACAAGTTGGAATATTACTGATCGATCAATTGTTGAACTGTTAATATAACCATAAGATGTTAACTCTCAATCTCACTTGTGTTCACCATAAGCTATGAAAATAACTAAGACAATTTATGAGTACAGTGAAACACTTCCTTATTTTAGTTTCTTTTTCAGGTATACCAATGGCTGAGAAATTCAGCTTCTGCCTGAACACTCTCCTATCAGATGTGGCTTCCAAGCAGCAATCTCTTCGAGAAGAAATCATCACCGCCCAAATAGAGCTGATGTCAAATTTAACTAAAACAACTCACAAATGTCACGAAAGCAAAGACACTGTTTCGAAACTGCAGCTTTGTAAAAGCACCGTGCCAGTTCTGATCGGCCTCGCAAGATCTATGGGCAGATACGCAACTGTGGACCCTCCTTTACTTAGCAGATTGTTTCCCCAACCTCCAAGTCCTGGTAAAACGAAAGAACCTGAGCCAAACTTCGAGTATTCTACTTTGGATAAGAAACGAAAATTCAATCAGTTCCGGCCGATCATACCCAGATCTTTATCGGGGAATTTGAATCCAAATAACGAGCATATATTGGAGAATGGAAACGACACAGTTGACAGTACAGGGGGCACGCTTAAAAGAGGATCATTGAACAGCTATAGTTCCGTCCCTTACGATCCGACTACGTATTTCTTTCATAAGTTCGGGTCCAGTTTCAACCAGTTTCCTTATATGAGGTTTTCGGAGTCACCTGAAAAGAGGATCAACGTGCAGTTTTACGTGACGTATCTACAATCGATTCTTTCGCTTGCGAAGAAAGTGCTGACCAAGGATTTGTTGGCTTTTTTGGATGAAGAGGCGGAAGACGTTTACGCTTCGGGGCAGATTCAAGTAAGTTATTTCAAAAGCTGTGTCGGTATTATTTAGAGACGCACCAATGATCTCTAATAATCTCGTCACTTGGTGGTAGATCTCCTTAACAGTAGGTCGTCTAAGTAAGTACCGCTGTGAACAGTACAGTAGTGAGTGAACAATACTGTTCCGGTTTGAAGGGTACTGCAGCTAGCGAAATTACAGGGCTATTGAGACTAACCATCGAAAGTCTCAAAGTAATAAGCGCCAAAGTAGTGATACCCTGAACTTTGTTTTACTGCCAAAGTTCTGTGTATCGCTGCAATGGTCATGGACAGGCGTTAACTCTTACCATCAGAAGAGCGTCTCGTTCGTCTCATTACATTAACATATTAAAAATAAAAAACAGGCAAAGCAGCATTTTAGTTCGATGCTTAAAATTAGATCGTTTGTACTATCAATGGTCATTTTTTGCTTATAAATCTTCTAAAAATTGTATTCTAGGTGTTCCCATACAAATCGTTTTCGGAGACGTTAAACCTGGTCATGGTTACCCTTTTGCGGGAAATACTGCAGCATCAGAAGGACTTGCCCGGACCTTTTACCAAAGATGTCCAGGTACAGTGCGTCTTGGATTTTATTGTAATATTGTTAAGTCAACTCTTTACTAACATATCTGCAAAGTTAATTTTATTATTTTCAGGAATTCGTTAAATGTCTGTTCCTAAGCGGGCAAACAGAACTGCAAAGTCGCCACCACGATGCCTCAGAACGGGAAGACAGAGAGAATAACTTTGCCACTGTTAATAAGTTCAAAGTCAACGTGATGGCAAACTCGGCCTGTGTCGATCTGTTAGTCTGGGCTATCGGGGATGAAACAGGTGAGAATGGACTTTATTTATGAGTGGTTAAAGTCTAAAATTTAAATAAAAGGATGTTTTGAAATTATACTTTTTCTAAAATATTGAAAACAATGGAAAAGTTACATTGTTCATTAATAAGTTCAAAGTCAACGTGATGGCAAACTCGACCTGTGTTGATCTCTTAGTCTGGGCTATTATGGATGAAACAAATGAGAATGGACTTTATTTATGAGGAATTAAAGTCTAAAATTTTGGTAAAAGATTGTTTAGTGAAATTATACTTTATCTAAAATATATAACTTTGCCACTGTTAATAAGTTTAACGTTAATCTAGTCAATTCAGGATGAGAGAAGTGAGTATGCATTTATTTCAGAGTGCATAAGGTCGAAAATTCAAGTAAAAATTTAAAACTTTATCTCTGCTTTAATTTACCATTTCTATTAATTTAAAGTAACACGGGTGAAATTCGGTGGATATGTAGACTAGGACATTGGAGGTTTAGGAGAGCGAAAATGAACTTTGTCGCGAAACTATTAAGAGCTAAAATTCAAAGTAACAGTGGCGTGTTACAAACTTATGTCGATTTCTAAATTCTTCGTAATTTTAATAGTAAATTAACATAAATAAAAGTCAAATAAGTATTTTTTAAAACAGTGCCACATCATAAAATGTGTAAGGAAAATAAAGTTTTTTTTGTCGCGAAAAGTAATATATAAAGCTATTTACTTATCTTCTACAGTTTCAATTGAACATTTTAATAATTAAAACATTTTTTTGCCTATTTCAATACCTAATGGTATGCAATTAGGTTTCAATAAAGTTGCGTATCTAGAATTGCTATTTCTTTTATTTCAACAGTTTTAATTCGAATGTAAAAGCATGTTAATACCATTTTTATAGTTTACAAGCTAGGTGTTTGACTACAGCTCTCCTGATGGTAAGTGATGGTGTAATCGAAGATGGTAAAGCACGCCTAGCCTGGAATGGAACTGGCTCTCAAGTGAGGCTGCCGAAACACACCGTTAGATGCTTGGTGGCAGATTTTCAACTTCAAGGTGGTAGCTAGACAGCAGAGTACTAGAAAATACCCTACCATCATGCTATGGTTACAGTCAAATACATTTGTAGAGTTTTTGAATGTACATATTATTATCTGACATTTACTATATAACATTATAATTAGCCAATGTGTGTGTTAAACATTACTAGCGATCTCCTTCGGTTTCGCGCGGAGTAGGTACGGACATACATATAAACCAAGAAATTCTCCTAAATGACAGAGAAAATACTATCTAAATGCGTTACTAGAAAAACTAAGTCAAACAAACAGACACGCGAAATACGACTTTATTTTATGCTATCTACTGATTAGCATATACCTACTTATAACCATTTCTATAATTATGTATCTAGCATGTTTTCTTCTTTCGAATAATGCCTTCATTAGACAAAATATCTGTCAATTTATAGAGAGAATTCTAACCGCATATCAACGTTATGTTTAACAGATATTCCCAGGTTTGAAAGCCTTGAACATCGACGTTAAGTTGCTTGTCTGTCGGTTTTCTACCGGATACACCTTGGAAAGTGTGTTTCAGATCTGCATGACGTAATTCCACCCTGCCCATTCTACTATCGGACAGCCAGAAGCTCTAAAAAGCGACACGGCTTTATAGTTGATATATAAAAAACCCGAACGTTTGATTGATTGGTTTGATTCCACCTTCTTCGTACGAACCGCTAGATATTGGAATTTGCTGTCCGAGTGGGTGTTCCCCGATAAATACAACCTGGGTGCCTTCAAGTCGCGAGTTAATCGACTTCTAGGCAAGCGTGCTCCATCGTAGATCGTATCGTCGTATCAGGCGAGATAGCAGTCAAACACAAGCTTATATGTTATTTAAAAAAAGAAGAAAAAGATTTTTTACAAAACTGTTTTCTTCATCATCATCATCAGCCATAGGACGTCTACTGCTGGACATAGGCCTCCTCCTGGGGGGATTTTGCCAATACTCGCCACGTTTGGCACGCGGGTTGGCGAGCGCAGTTAGGTGTTATTGTTCAAGGAAGACGCTGCTGCCCATCTTCCGGATTGCATTCCTTAGCCGAATCTTACGGCAACCACGGGTAGAGAGGGTGGGGTACAATTCTTACGCCCGCACCACCACGGCTACATACATAGTTGTTTTATATTCATTTGATCTCGATATGTGGTGACCACATTGATATATTATGAGCTATGTACTTATATTTATGTAATGGCTGTATTAAAACATGTAACCCGCGTTTATAGACGAAATTACTGCCGTAGGATTTATTTAACTATACAATATAAATTATCTATGTATAATATATAATTATGGTTTCACAGCGGATGCAGAATTTGACGTGCCAGCTCTCATAAACGCTCTAACTATTTTAATAGGTACACGGGTTTTGAGAGTGCCCTTTGTTAAATAACCTTTATTAAGGCCTAGAAAATGGCTATTATTTTGACTCCACATTTCCATGTGTTTGAAATTATACAATCACAAAACTTTACTGAACTATTTAACAATACAGCAACAATAACATGTTTAGTTGATTGATTCAGGCGTTATTTTGCGGAAGTTTATTTTGAGTGTTCAAGTTATATACATATATTAAGCGTATTTCCGCTTAAAAGGCGTTTAGGTAACAACAGTGATGACGATTTAAAAATAAAAATGTAACTAACTTGACGATGATTTAAAAAATAACTATCCGAAATATTGCTTAATATCTAGAACTAAAATATGATATAAACTTAAATACATTAAAATAACCACCTCTATTTATATCCTCTTCTGGCTGCAGTAACCAGTTGCCGACACGTGTTTCGCCTCTACACAAGGCATCCTCAGGACGTGTTGACATTCCGAGCTATAGACTTATAGGATATAGACTTATTGTTATTTTAATTTATTTAGATATTAAGTTTATGACGAAGTTTAGTTATAGATAATAAATAATATTTCGGATAGTGTTTGAAAAAATTGTCGTCAAGATACGAGTAGTAAATTTTTTATTTTAAATCTTCTTCACTGTTGTCACCGAAATTACTTTTAAGCGGAAATACACTAATTATATATTATCTTGAACACTCAAAATAAACTTCCGCAAACATGTTTGTGTTTTTTAATTCCTAACAATTATACCAATTGCGATTTTTTGTGTGTTGTGTTAACTTATACATGTGGAATTCAAAAATGTTGAGATGTGGGTGCAAGATAGTGGCGTCTCTTGTCTGGGCGTTGATTACATTTCTTACTTATGTCTAACAAATGTTTCGGCTTATCACTGTGACCTGTGACTACTCAACGTAGCATTTCAGTATTATTATAAATACTATTACGGTTATAAGTTTATAAAGGATAAACTAATGTTTATGGGAATAGTATTGAATATTGTAATACTTAAAATAAATTCAATTTTATATTGGTCATAAGGTTGTAGATCTCCTTAGCAAGAGGTCGTTTAGGTGGTACCACTGCATTATCTGATATTCTGCTAAGCAGTATTGTTAATATTTTAACGTGTTCTGGTTCGTAGGGCATTGCAACTAGCGAAATTACAGAGCAATTAATCCATCGATAGTTTCAATGTAATAAACGCCAACGCAGCGACGCAGACGGGCTGGAATTTCAATCCAACATTGAGAACAATAAAATTACAATCCATTAATTGTAATAATCTAGATAATAATAAATACAATAAGTGTTAATTCGACGATCATTGTCCCGATAGTCGTCACGGAGAACGGTCCAACGAAGAGTCTCGACCAACATCTTAAGAGACTTTCGCTAGACGGTTGGGTCAAGGGTCAAATCCAAAAGGCTGCGCTCATTGACACGGCGCGTATTGTTAGGAGGTTCATCACTCTGCAGCCTTAACCCAGCAGCCGGTGGCACCCTAGTTTTTAATTAAAAAAAATTATAATACTAAAAGTTTTTTTTTAAAATTTATTAAATAAATAACTGCATAATACGATAGTGTGTAAGCATTACTGTGTTCCGGTTTGAAGGGTGCTGCAGCTAGCGAAATTACAGGGCTGTTGACTGACAACTGAAAGTCTCAAAGTAATGAGCGCCAAAGCAGCGATGCCCTGGACTTTGTTGTGCTACTCAAAGTTCTGTGTATTGCTGCAATGGTAATAAACAGGCGTTTTCTCTTACTATGTAGTTTTCGTTTTTCGCGTTATAGATCTTTCAAATAAAAACACTCACGTGTTCCTTGAATGCAAAAATTGGAAACAAAAATGATTCTTTCAAAATTGCTATATTGTTTGACTATTGGAACAAAAGAAGACAGAACCTACAACTATCATATTTTTGTTTTACATATGCGGGACTACTCACGTTTAATTATATTGATACTCCGACTATAGTTTCGGTTATATCCGGTACCCTTCTTCGTGGAGACAAAGCTCAGTACAACGCGCGCGCGGACTTGTCTTGCTATTAAACGTGAGTAATTCCGTATAAATAAAATAAAAATGTGTCAAAACCTAACTAACATTTAATAAAAAGAAAAACTAACATTTTAGACAAAACACAGTCATGCTGAGATGGGCCTATTCATTGCATTTTGTTTTTCTTTGTCTATTTGTACTGAGTCGATCTTTTTCTCGTTTTTATAACGACAGCTTATTTTTCAGGTGCTGACTCGTTATGTGGACGTTTGACTGAGAAGATAAACTCAAATCATAACCACAAGTTGATATTAGCTCATATGCCGTTACTCATGGTCTGTTTAGAAGTAAGTACTTTTTACAACTATACTTATTTGATCTTTTTGACAGACAATCCTCTATGTACTCGTAGATACCAACGCAGGACCAAATAATCTGTCGTTATCAGTAATGTGTATTAGTAAATTGAAAGTAAAAAAATATTTTTAAAAACAAGCTTGTATCTAGGACAATAAACTAAAAATTAAAATAAAAAAAACCGGTGAAGTGCGAGGTGGATTCGCGCACCGAGGGTTCCGTAACAACCTGTAGGTATATAAGTAAAAGTTATGGTGTCTTTTTTTTTAAATGGTAATTTATGCTTTTCGCAATTTTTCTTTTATCTGTGCTATAAGACGTTGCTTCGTACCAAATTTCAATATTCTGAGTTCACGGGAAGTACCCTAGGTTTTGATTTCCTTGCAGTGTCGAAAATTTGCAGCATATGTTTATGCTGTATCTTTTGATTGCGTTGGCTTAAACGTTTGATTTTTTCACAGCTCCAAGAGACAGTAGACCTGAGTATTTGATATGAATTTCAGCTTGATACCTCCACGCGTTCCTGTGAAAAAGAGTTTTGACAGACAGACAGACAGACGGACAACAAAGCTATCCTTTAAGGGTTCCGTTTTTACATTTGAGGTACGGAACCCTAAAAATAAATTCTTGTGTTTGTCTTTTTTTTACCTCACGAAGTTTTCCTTCACCGGCAGCTCAAACTCATTGTTAGGGCTTAAACCCACGCTCTTCGGCGTATGAACCGATCGCGCTAACGACTGGGCTGTAATCGCTACAAAAAAAAAAGTAGTAATTGTATGTCAAAAATTGTGTAGCTTTGTTTAGACTGTGGCGCTGTGTAATTTCCAATATTTATTTTAGGGTCTCGGCAAACTAGCGACCAAGTTTCCGACGATAGCGAATACATCGATTTACTGCTTACGAGATTTCTTAGTGACGCCGTCTCCGATACTGTTCAAACTACACAAGTTAGAGCTTGAGAAGACTGGAAAGGAGCATATGAAGGTCACTTGTGAGTATGCAAAAAACTTGATGAACCGCTTTAACCCAAACGCATTACTATGATGGCACTGGGTGTACTACAGCTGTAATACGCTGAAGCAGCCGACAGTCTCAACTTAGTATAAACCCGTTATTTATAACTACAATATTTTGTATACAGGTTCGTCAGACATCGTTTTTTCTTAAGGCGACACACTGTTGTATTCTATTCTGTATTATAGGAGAGTAGTACAAGATTATGAACCTAATCGTAAAAAATTTGAACCTACTGTGACTAATACTTATCTTCTTTTTTAAATAATGGACAGGCTCTGTGTTTTGACCACAGCACACCTGATGTTAAATGACGGTGTGGTCGAAGATGGTAAACATACTTAGCCGGGAATGGAACTGGCTCTCAAGTGAGGCTGCCGTGAACACAACGCTAGGTGCCTAGCGCCAGATTTTGAACTTGAGGTTGGTAGCTAGCCAAGTTGCTATGGTTTCCTCATAATGTTTTCCTTCACCTGCAGCTCAAGCTCATTGTCGGGGTTTGAATCTACGCCCATCGGCGTGTAAACCGACCGTGCTAACCACTGAGCTGGCATCGTTACAAAACTTTTCGATTCTTTGTTAAATTAAAATTAATTTATTGTTTATCCGCTATCCCGCCAATCTGGCAGGATTCCGCCTAATTTTCGGCCCAAATTGATCCTGCATATAATTATATTTCAACAAAAGTTTTACTATAGAAAAGTTGATTGTTTTGGGTAATTTTTCTGTGAATCTGAACTGTGTTATCGCTTTATCGCAGTGCAAGGTAAAGAACTAAAGGGGCTAACAGAAACAGGCGTGCCTGTCAAGTCTACACCTTTTGAGAAGCTGCGAGACGCTGCCATAGAGAATCTATGCGTCGCTTTAGAAGCAGCCCTGACCGTCGACCCTTACTGCGTCCCTGCCTTAGTAGGGTCGGTTAGCAACAGGCTGTTTACTGCGGAAACAAGCGACAGGTGAGATTTATGGCATAAAAAATAAGGATGTACTTTAAATAGACACTTCTGTCATTTCCGAGTTCAGTGAGTTTAGTTTTTATTACAGATAAAACTGTCAATCTGTCAAGTGGTAAATATGTCAAACTTCAAAACTGTCACTGTCAATCTTACTGACATCTGTCAATCTGCCGATTTGACATCTGCCAATCTGACATCTGGCAATCCGTCAACGAATAAACAAATTTTCAAATGAAATAAATCTGATTCTGATTGAAAAAGTATTCTATATGTTAATGCATGTAATAAGCTATGTGTATGCTAAATTTCATCCAAATCCGATCAGCCGTTTTTGCGTTATTGACTAACAAACGTCCAAACTTACAACCTTCACATTTATAATATTAGTAAGATAATATAATAGTACCTCGATGACCGAGCTTTGCTCGACTGAAAACACGGATAAAACGACGTTTATAAAAATGAAACTCGATTTATCGCCCCCGAAACTCCCTGCATACGAAATTTCATAAAAATCGTTGGAGCTGTTTCCGAGATTCAGATTATATATAATATATATGTATATACATATATACAAGAATTGCTCGTTTAAAGGTATTATTAGATAGGATAATATAATACTTATTTTATAGTGTAATGCGTAGGGTCTAGATGGCACCACTTCCTATGCATGTTTCGGGCTATTTAGGCTTTACGCTGATCAGTTCGTAGTAGTCAAGCGTAGTGCGAGACGGCTCTGCTAAGTATCAGCTTGAGGCTCTAGGAGGCTAATAGGTGACGACACGGGCCACGTCTCAGTTGCAAAACCTTGAGCACCGACTTAAAGTCGCTTGTTTATCTGTCTTCTATCGGATACATTTCGGAGAGTGTGCATAATTTGGTTCCACCTGCTCCTTATTATCGGACGGCTAGACAGACACGGCTAAAGCGCTATCCGCTTCGATTCTACATTGTTCATACGTACAGCGAGGATGTGGAACTCTTTGCCGACGTCTGTTTTTCCCACTAAGTACAATTTGGGTGTCTTCAAATCCAGAGTAAACAGGTTTTTTATAGGTTAGGACGTTTTAGGACGCTTTGTTTTTTTTTTCTTTGTAATGAGTTTTCTTTAATTAGGTTTAAATGTTTGTTTTTCAGCGAATCATCGCTAATCAGTACTAATATAGTGATAATGCTGGGTCACGTGGCGGTGGCATTGAAGGATACTCCAAAAACAACCGACACCATCCTACAGTTCTTCCAGCAGAGGTACTTAAGTGTAATTTTTTTTATTTTATTTTTTTAAATTGTAATTAAAATGAATCCTCCTTGGTCGATTTCTTTTTAAATTATAATTTGCAAGTTCCCAATGAGTCAGACAGTCTTGACAGCCCTGTTGGCTCATTGGTAAAATATCTGCCTTAAGAGCCATAGGGCGTGGGTTCGATTCCCACTTAGGACAAGCATTTTGTGGTATAATAAAAATGTTTGTTCTGTGTCTATGTGTTCTGTATGTATTATAAGTAAGTATTTATAGAAAAAAAGTATTTATGTATTCTATCAGTTATTTGACTGCCATAGTACAAGATTTGCTTAGTTTGGGGTCAGATGGCGCTGTGTGTAATGTGTCCTACAATATTTATTTATTTATTAGTTTTATATACAAAGTGAACACACAAAATAAAGTAGTCAGTGTAAATAACGATGAAAGTCGCAGCCTCTTTAACCGACTTCAAAAAGGAGGAGGTTCTCAATTTCATTGCTTATTTTTTAATTTTTTTTAATGAATGCTCACAGACTCAATGATTTATGATCCAATTTACGCGATTCTTCTTTAGTTTGATGCGGAATAGTTGCTATTAGGTCCCATAATTTAAATAAACGAAAAACTTGAACGGAACGATATGATTCCACGTTCATTGTGCGGACTGCTAGACAGTGGAATGCGCTGCCTAAGTGGGTGTTCCCCGTCGGATATAATCTGGGTGTCTTCAAGTCGAGACTGAATCGGTATCTTCTAAGCAAGCGTGCTCCATCGTAGACCGCATCATCACTTATTAACATCAGGAGTGATGGCGGTCAAACGTAAGCCTATCATTTATTTTTAAAAAACTGTCTGAGACATATACAGGATGGACAGCTTGAATTGTTTTATACCAAAAAAAGGAGTGTTTAAACTTTGAAACGTCTCTACTTGTCATGATATGGGTCACATCTTAACTCATAAAGTTTATACAGGGTTATAAGCTTGTAGTGTATTAAACCAAAGCGAGGTCATTGTATTACTTATTCGGGTTACTAGCCCCCATGTATTTTTGAGAAAAACCCGGAGATCAGGCGGAATGACGTCTCTTAGGAGAGGCCCAAGTCCAGCAGTGGATTTGGATAGGCTGATGATGATGATGACATTTCTTAGAAAACATCTAAGTATTTTTTTCATCTTGTCATTGTGACATTTATTTTTAATAATTATCTTAATAAAAGTTTTTTTTTACAGACTATGCCGTACTCCTTCATCTTTAGATACGCTGATAGTAGATCAATTAGGTTGCATGGCGCTCGCGAGTCCAGAGGGGCCCGCGCACGACGAAATCATGCGCATGTTTACCGTTATCACTGTGGAAGCTGCCAGTGCTGCTTACCATCACACTGATGACCGGAAGCAGTACAGGTGGGTTTTGGCTTTTACTAAACGAGATGTGAAGTTTCGGTAGTCTACTTGAGAGATCAATTCAATTCTAATCTGGAGGTCGTGGGTTCGAATCTCACGGTACGCACCGTCTTTTCTAAGTTATGTTTGAATGACAGTTTATAAATACAGAGCTGATTCAGAGAAAAAAAAAAATAAGCAAAACGTTGCTCTTTTTTAATTGACTTGTCCCTTTTCTTTCGTTTGAAAAAGTAGTAAATAATGTTTTTTTTTTAATGTAACAGTAATGAGACGAACGAGACGCTCTCCTGATGTTAAGAGATAACGCCTGTCCATGACCATTGCAGCGATACACAGAACTTTGAGTAGTAAAACAAAATCCAGGGCATCGCTGCCTTGGCGCTCATTACTTTGAGACTACATGGTTAGTCTCAACAGCCCAGTAATTTCGCTAGCTGCAGTAGTACCCTTCAAACCGAAACACAGTAATGTTTACACACTACTGCTTAGCGGCAGAATATCTGGTACTGCGGTGGTACCTACCTAGATGACCTCCTGCTAAGGAAATCAAGTATAATGTTGTAAATAATGTTTTTAAATTTTCGCGACTTGAGAACATAATTATGTTTATCACCGGGTTTTAATCGCGCACAAAATAATATGAAATTAGTTTTGTTTATTTACCTCGACGTTTCGGCCATGTTGCAATAGCCGTGGTCAAAAGTTGACTGGTAAGTACAGGTCGCGTCTATAAAAAAATTAGGGTGTTGCAAAGTAGTAACTAATTGAATTAAACTTTACTTGGTAGATTTTCTCAGCAGGATATCATCTAGGTAAGTACTTCCGCCGTAGTAGCAGGCTTATTGCCGTGGTGGTGTCGGCGTAAGAATTGTACCCCACCCTCTCTACCCGTGGTAGCCGTAAGAGTCGGCTAAGGGATGTAATCCGGAAGATGGGCAGCAGCGTCTTCCTTGAACAATCACGCCTAACTGCGCTCGCCAACCCGCCTGCCAAGCGTGGCGAGTTACGGCAAAACCCCCCCAGGAGGAGGCCTATGTCCAGCAGTGGACGTCCTATGGCTGATGATGATGAAGTACTTCCGCAGTAACAGATATTCTGCCAAACAGTAGTGTGTAAACATTGCTGTATTTCTGTGTACTGCAGCTAACGATATTACAGGGCTGTTGAGTCTAACCATCGAATGTCTCAAAGTAACGAGCACCAAAGCAGCAATACCTTAGACTTTGTTTTGTTACTCAAAGTTCTGTTTATAGCTGCAATAGTTATGGACACGCGTTGTCTCCTAACACGTGTTATACTATCAGGAGAGCGTCTAGTTCGTCTCATATCTTACATATAAAAATAATAATTGGCTGATAGTTGAGATGTACATTATTCCCTAGACACGTGTCAGGCGCGGTACTGAATGCGCTCGCGAACATTGCGGCGAACGTTCGCGGCACAAGCGCTCGACTAGAGCTGCTAACTCGTCTACTGGAGCTGTTTGTTCAACTTGGGCTCGGAGGAGAACGAGCGACGGATCGCTCGCCCGCGCCCGTGCTGAAAGCTTCGGGCAGCGCTGGAAACTTGGGTGTGCTTATACCAGTCATCGCTGTAAGTATATATTGATGTCTTCATGTCTCTCTTACATAGATAATATAATTTACAATGAACATTTTGAGGCTATCAAATGTGTTGTAAATGACTTTAACAGTGCCAAGTCAATAGCAGTTGATTAGTTTAAGAAAGCATTTAACGGTTCTAAAATAAAATAAAAACATAGCCGTGATTTGCACTCATTTTTCCTACATACCTAAAAGTATTAAAAATCTTAAAACTCAATAGCATTGACTGAATCTATCCAAACAATTAATAAAATACGCCAAATGAACTCCACGTTGCCAATGGCATTGCTGCATAAACATAAAGAAAAGTTTAAAAACATATTGAACAATAACCCAGGTTTTGAACGTTTGTGACAAATTGATAGTTTTATTAATGGGACGGCAGAACTTTTACCAGAAACTATAAGTGCTAAGATAGCACCCAAGTTCAAATTCTGCCCAGCTACCTCAGTGGATGTGGAGCGAACCTTTTCCACTTATAAAAATATTTTAAATGATCAAAGACACAATCTTACCTCTGAACATTTGGAACAGTAATTGATTGTTAACGTTTACAAAAATATTAAATAATTTTAATGTCATGTAATGTTACTGTACCTATTATCGCCTATCATCACTTAACAACACTTTCACTTAACATCAGGTGAGCTGCGGTCAAACACCTAGCTTGCTTAAATACAAAAAAACTTCTATAGAATTTTGAAAGCAACACGAAAAGTCATGTTTCACCACATTATATCACTTAAAAAAAATTACGCGCATAATTGAAAAAAAAAAAACCAGGTGAAAAATATATACAGCTTTACATGGTAGCTAGGTACTTACAATAATATTAATCAGGTACTGGTGAAGTTTTTACAAAGGGTCCCAAGCTAGGTTGAGTCTATACCTTGGGCACCCAAGCATATTCCAGTGTTGAAATTCGGAACTTTTCTAAATCTCAACATAGTATAAAACAAGGTCGCTCCCCGCCGTCTGTACGCTTAGATCTTTTAAACTACGCAACGGATTTTAATGCAGTTTCTATCAATAGACAGAGTGTTTCAAGAGGAAAGTTTATATGTATAATACATGCATATGCATGACATAAGTTTCTACATTGCACCCTTACGAAGGCGGGGTGGGTCGCTTAAAACAACTAATTTGGTACATACACACTTTAAAAACGCCAGTTCTGGAGTTATACAATGCGACATGACATTACAAAATCAAAATCAAAAAGTCATTTATTCAGTTTAGGCCCTGGTAAGGCACTTATGAACGGTAAGTTACATGTTTGAATCTACCACCGGCTCGTAATTACACTTTAACTGAGAAGACTCCGGCAAGAAACTCAGCAAGGCATTTTTTGTGGATCTTTCTTTTCATATTAGGTTACAATTTACAGTTATAAATATTAATACATACATTATGCTTACTACAATTGACACTTAGCCAGGGGGATGCAAGTGCAGAGAGAAGCTACAACAACCATATATTCCTGTCTTCCACGTAATGAGCCACCTTATAGTAGGCTTTGTCAATTAACCTCTAAAAGACTTCACGTCGTCCATATCATAATGCCTCAAGACAAAAGTTTAAAGTTGTCCTACCCATCATGACATACGGCGCCGAATCGTGGATGCTTACGGTGAACCTGGTCTGCAAACTCAAAGTCGCTCAGCGAGCTATGAAAAGAGCTATGCTCGGAGTTTCTTTGCCAAGTTTTGGACTTTGGACCAAGTTCGTAACGAAGTCGTCCGACATAGAACTAAAGTCACTGACATAGCTCAAAGAATTAGTAAGCTGAAGTGGCAGTGGGCCGGTCACATTTTTCGAAGAACCAATGCAAGCAAGCGTAGTTTAGGACACCCTGCGTCCAGGTAGTGTAACGACCTGCGTAAAGCGGCGGGCAAACACTGGATTCAGAAAGCTGTCGACGGAGCTCAGTAGCGTGAATTATGAGAGGCCTACGTTCAACAGTGGACAGCAAATGGCTGATAATGATGATAATATTTCTGCATTCTCGTCAAAAATCGACTGATCTATTTTGTGTTATCATGTTTCAGGTGTTAGTTAAACGCCTGCCACCGATTAAGAATCCCAAACCCCGTCTTCATAAACTGTTTAAAGACTTCTGGTTATACTGCGTGGTTATGGGGTTCACGGCGGCTGATTCAGGTATATACATACTTATATATATTATATTACATATACACAAGTTTATTGTCACGATTATTCGATTACCCACGTTATGATGCTAATGTTATATTGGACTAAACCCTTCGATGCACTTTTCTTCTATAAAGTTAGGCCATTGGAAGCGGAGTGGTGAAAATCTATAAATAAATAAATATTGTAGGACATTACACACTGCGCCATCTGACCCCAAAATAAGCAAAGCTTGTACTATGGAAGTCAGGTAACTGATAGAATACTCAAATACTTTTTGTAAATACATACTTATAATACACACAGAACACCCAGAGATAAAACAAACATTTATGCTCGTCACACAAATGTTAGTTCTGAGTGGGAATCGAACTCACGCCCTACAGCTTTTAAAACAGATATACTACCAATGAGCCAACAGGGCTATTTAAATGATGATAAATGTATGTAGTATGTGAAAATATCTTTGCGGTATCTAAAATTTCTACTTATTTTTAAATTCAATTGCCGGAAAAGTTGTAATTGAATGGTATCGAAGTTATTGTGAAAGTCTCAATCATGTGTCGAAATTGGAACAGAGCCATCTATCGGAACTAAACGGAAACTGCAATTTTCTATCGGATATGCTACTTTGTTTAAAAAGTTTTTATGCTCGAGTTAACTGAAACGTTACAATCACTACATATTATAACACAAAGTCGTCCGCCACGTCTGTGTGTCTGTTCGCGATAAACTTAAAAACTACTGATCGGATTATCATGCTAGTTTCACCTATAAATAGAGTGATTCATGAGGAAGGTTTAGGTATATAATTCGTCAATGTTTTGTGTAAATTGGTTGAAATATGATTATAATTATTGGAAGTGTTTGAAAAAGTCAAGTCTCCTGGGAGCTTTCATCGAAAACGCTGCCTAATCCGTTTGAGATATATCAAAACAATACATATTCCTTTTTTATAGATCTATAAAAAAGTCCGCGGTGGCATATATCTACCTTTTAAGTTAGCTTACTATACCCATTCTTACTACCCATGCGAAGCCGAGGCGGGTCGCTATCATCATAAATTAATAAGTCATCAATTTCTTGTATATAGAAACGTTTGTATTCACTACTCTACTTCCATGCCCGATTGTCCACACCCTTAAGCTCGTATTGTCTATTTCAATATGTAACATATATTTTACTATTTATGTATAGACGTATTTAAATATCTTGTTTCTTCTTCTCTGGCGACGCCTGTAGCTATGCGAAAGAGTGAGTAACGAAGCTTCTTAGACAGTTGACATAGAATATGTGTTTTTTTTTTTACAGTTTTGTTTTTTTTTCTTTATTAGTGCTATATTTATGACGTCTTTGTAGCAATTATAACTCAGTGACCAGTTAGTGGAAGGCGTAGGTTAAAATCCCAACGAAGAGCTTGTGGTGCCGCTAAAGCTAAACATCGTCAGTAAACCTTAACATGGTGGTAGGGTAATCTTTAGTACTCAAATAGCTACCACCCTAAAGTTTAAAATCTACCGCCAAGCATCTAACGGTGTATTCCGACAGCCTCACTTAAGAGCCAGTACTTTTCCAGGCTAGTTGTTTACCATCTTCGACGACACCGTCACTTAATTTCAGGTGAGCTGTGGTCAGACACCAAGCCAGTCATCTATTGAATAAAATCTTGAAACAATTATTAACTTTGAAGTCCCGAAATAAAATCGCTGCTATATATTAGGCCAAGGGCTAAATATTTTTTCTACGGTTTTTTTTTAAATACTGCAAAATCGTCCATTATGATTAGTAAAATGACACCCCAAGCTTGTAACTCTGTGTAAATGTCAAAGAACACTTCGCCATCTAGCCTCAAACGAAGCAAAGCTTTTACTATGGTACCTGATACTTGATGTAAAATATACTTTGTTGTGAATTATAGAAATGGATGATCATTGATGTAGCACTTTTAAAATAAACCACACATTCATAAAAAAAAGTGTCTCGCAACCCTCTTATAGCTGACATAATTTTTGTCTTTGTAGGTTTTTGTTTTTCTATGTATGTGTGGTAATTTTACGAAGATATTGTGTAAAAACTTTGTAGTGTGTGTATGTGTGTGTGACATTAGTTTAACGAAAGAGTGCGCTTTAGTCAAAATTCTAGTTCAACGCATCGTTTTATTTTATTTATTTGTAGGTACAGTAATAGATTTGTGCTTTTTGAGTGAATTAGATATTTTTTTTACTAACATTGTGATGTTTATACTAAAGGTTTTAGTCGATAAGCAAAGTAACTGAAAATATCCCTACTTTCGACAAATAGACAGTAATTAAAAAGAGTGATAGGTATACAGTTACCTCACTGCGGCGAAGCCAAAAAAGGACCGCTAAAAATTTTTTTTTTTGGATATGTATTGTGTTTTGGCAAAGGTTGTAGGACAAAACTTGTTTGTTTTAATGTACAAAATATGCCCTTAAAATGATGTTGACTGATTAACAGTATCCTTGTATGTCTGTCCCTGTGTAACTACTAAACGGCTGAACCGATTTTGATGAATGTTTCGTTTGCCTCGTTTTTATTGCGTGGGTGTCACACAGGTGGGTGTTATAAAAATAATTAAAATGGCGGATTATTAATGCCAAAATGTAAGTTTTTTGCGTAGCCCGGTTTTAGTTTTTTTTTTTACTTTGTGGTTTTTTATGAATATATTGCTATGTTGACTAAAACCTTTAAGACTGATATTAAAAATGTTTTTTGAGAATGAGGTGAAAATAAATGATGTAATATGTGAATTTAATACAATTAAAATTGAAAATTTTACAGCTTATTTTGCTGCAAATTAGTTGCTAATTTGTTATATATATCATATATCAATTGTGTATAAATTCTAATGACATAGATTGTTAAATAGGTAATTTAGTAAAAGCATATTAATTTAACTTTTTGAAATATCTAATAATACTTGACATTCGTTTAACACAGATTGAATCAAGAATAACATGATGTTTTTCTATCAAAGCAAAATAATCCTTAGACTGATAATATCAACCGAAATGAGCGGGAAATGTTTAACCAATAGAGTTGTAAGAAATTGATATGACATCACAGAACAGTCTATTTCGTGCTTTCCTATTGGTCAATATCTCCGCTCTCTTTAATCGAGTCATAAATAATTCAAAATGAAACAAAAATCAACATTCCGTAACGTTACAGGACTCTGGCCGCCAGAATGGTACGCGGGAGTGAAAGAGATAGCCGTCAAATCTCCCTACCTTGTCTCGCAAACGTCGCTCCGTTCTGAGATGCGTGAGCTTCAATACACTTCGGCAGTGCGAAACGATTCCGTATCAATGAATGAACTTCAAGAGTTGAAGATGCAGATTTTGAATCTGCTGGACCATCAGCCAGACATAACTGTCATAGTGAATAAGCTCACATTTGCTCCTTGCATGTATATACTGAGCGTGCACTGGTTGGAAACTTTAAGGTAAGATTTAAAAAAAAAAAACAACTTGCTTGAGTTACAATAAATGCTCAATTATCTCAGTCTTACAAGCCGGAAGGTCGGACTCAGTATTAATGTTATGACTAACAACACCAAGCCAAAAATGTGCATCGGGGATGTTGAGATTGGATATGTCCAGGAGATATCTTGGCCAAATAGTATACTTTCAGGGGAGACAAGAGAAAGAAGTTGCTCGACGCACCGAAAATGGCTGAAAGAGCTATTGGGCCATGCAGGACTTACAGGGTAAATTACCCATCTTGACCAGATCCAAACTTGATCT
Source organism: Biston stratarius (assembly GCA_950106695.1). Classification (NCBI taxonomy): domain Eukaryota; kingdom Metazoa; phylum Arthropoda; class Insecta; order Lepidoptera; family Geometridae; genus Biston; species Biston stratarius. Next base: position 8,697,101 of record OX467106.1, read on the forward strand.
TTGATAATCAAGCAAGTTATTAGACCGCATAAGAAACTCAATACCGCGCTCCAAAACCCAGACCATTCACGTGACTAAAAAAGCTGCCATGCTATGCCATAATAATAAACAACTGCAATATTATTGACGATATAGATACTTTACCAACTAGAACAGCCTTTCCCAAAGTGGGCGATAACGCCCCCTTGTGGGCGCTGCAGGCCTAAAGGGGGGCACAGTAGAGACACAGAAAAAAATGGGGGCGTTGTGTAGAGGCTTGGGGGGTGACTTAGTTATAGTGGTTTTTAAGTAGGTGAAAAAATGGGGGCGCTATAAAATAATTTATTCTCAAAGTGGGCCGTAGACAAAATAAGTTTGGGAACCCCTGAACTAGAGAGATGTTTATAGATTACTTTGTGTTCGTGCTATTACCTAGAATAAGGGCAAGAAGTAGATAATGATGATTTTCGTTTCAGAGTATCGAATTCTCCTGAACCGAGTTTGCAACCTATCATAGAGTATTTGAGCGACACGGCGCTGCAGAAAGACAAGGCGGGTATGTGGCAATGTGTTGCCAGGTAAGTTGAGTTTGACACACTTTTTTTAAAATTGTTTTTTGTTGACAGGCTAGGTGTTTGACCACAGCTCACCTGATGTTAAGTGACGGTGACGTCGAAGATGGTAAAACATACCTAGCCTGCAATGGAACTGGCTCTAAAGTGAGGCTGCCAGAACACACCGTTAGATGCTTGGCGGCAGATTTTCAACTTGAGGGTGGTAGCTAGCCAGCTGAGAACTAGAAAGTACCCTACACTAAAGTACACGCTATGTTGAAAATGTTAAGTAGTTCAGAAGGTTCAAGAAATGAGATGAACATATGAATGTACAAATGCTGTTTTATTCTTAATCTTAATTTTTACGTAGTCGGGTATAAATGGCATCTTAATCTACGACATTCTTCCAGTGTGGGCGACAAAGTTTTCCAGAAGTTTCTAGACGTTATGTCAGATAAAGTGAAAGACGAGTCCCGCGAAAGAGAATTAGAGGGACACGCCCAGTTCCTTCTAGTTAACTTCAATCATATACACAAGCAGATACGACGCGTGGCGGACAAATGGCTCGCCGGACTAGTCGACCGATTCCCGCATTTGCTGTGGAACTGCCAGGTTTGTATTATATCCAGTCATCATCACAGCCACAGCCTTCTTTATCCCACTGCTAGGAATAGGCCTCTCTTTTGTTATGCCATCTGCCTCAGTCCTGTGCCAATCTGGTCCAGGTTCGACCCGCGACGGTGATTATATATATCCAGTAAATAATATCCAATTATGACTATCAAATCCTGATCTTGTAAAATATAAGATTTTTACATGTATTAGTAAAAGTCTTATATTTTCTTCTTATATTAACATAGTTTTCTAAGGTATGTTCATTATCATCTAGGACCTATTTTTTATTGTATGTTTTATAAGGGTCTTTGTACCCAAACAGCTTTCTAAATTACGTAATTTTTTTATGTAAAAGTAATGAGGCACGAGACGCTTTCCTGACGGTAAGAGATAACGCCTGGCCATGACCATTGCAGCGATACACAGAACTTTGAGTGATAAAACAAGGTCTAGGGCGTCGCTGCTTTGGCACTCATTACATTAGAAGGTTAGTCTCAACAGCCCTGCAATTTCGCTGGCTACGGAACCCTTCAAACTGGAACACAGTAATGTTTACACACAACTGCTTGGCGGCAGAATATCTGGTACTACGGTGGTACATATCTAGACGAGCTCCTGCTAAGAAGATCTACCACCGAGTAAACTTATCTTTCTTAAAGGAAAGAGCCCCACGCCCAGCAGTGGGCGGTTTATAAAAACAGACCGTGTTTTATATCCTGTTTTATTGACAGAAGACCCTCTTTAGATTAATTGAATAAATGACAACAGATTAAACAGCCGTCGTTGTTTCTAACACAGGTGCTGTGGTCAATGTTGGATATTCTACAAGTATTGAGCTTCAGCTTGGAACTCGATGCTAATCAAGAGACCCCGCTTTTAAAAGTACCGGCTACAGACTTCACGTTACAGCTGCAAGACACTTTGGAAGGCAGGGAGGTGAGGATAGAACCTAATTCTGATTGGAGTAAGGGACGTGGGACTAAGATATTTCAACACCAACTGTTAACGGTTACATCAAATGCTTCATGGGGTTTTGAAGACTTTCTTTGATTGCTATATTATATTATAATTGCTGGTTTTAGAAATCGCTTCGAGGCCGTATTGCAGTTTTGATTGTGTAGAAATCGTGCGCTTATATATTGAAGGACATTTCACACGGCGCCATTTTTAAAATAATAAATAGGCTTGCGATTGACCGCCATCTTACTTGATGTTAAGTGATGATACGGTCTATGATGGACAACGCTTGCCTAGAAGATACCGATTCCCACTCGACTTGAAGACATCGAAATTGTTTGGATCGGGGAACACCCACTTGGGCTGGGCATACAATTTAGTGGTCCACGCAATAAAAGTGGACTCAAACCGTTTCGTTCTGTAACGTCAACAACACCAGCTATCCTCAAACTAAGTAAAACTCGTTCTATGATTTTAAAAGTTCACTTGCTTCGACTGGAATCCAAATGTTTAGACTGTACCGTTCATTCATATTCCAACAAGCGAAATTATCGTTACAATTAAAAATGTGACTGCATCGTTGATCAATCATCAACTGTAAACTAAAAATAGAAAACATAAAAACCAGCAATTTTTGATCATATTGGCGTCAAATTTAACTTTAAAAGTAAACCATATCATTATGTCTGATGATTTCGTTTTTATTACAGAGTATTGTCAAAGATTTCGCCGACCGCTGCCATGGAATAGTACAAGAGGCTATGAAATGGGCGCCGCAATCCACGCGGTCGCATCTACAAGAATATCTTAATCAGGTGAGAAAAAAATAAATAAAACTATATCGTATGCACAGAGAGGTCAATCATGAATGTGATTTAAATTACTTAAAACGACTTAATAAAAGTAAGTGATTACTTTTATATAGTTTTTAGTTATAACGTTTACTTGTTCTTATTTTACGGAATTTAATGCATGTGTCACAATTGTGTTGCTACAGGTTCCCAACTCAACTCTCTGGCACCATTGTGGGCTGGCTTTAGCTACGGGTGCGTTGTTAGGCGCGGCCGGGTTGAACCGCATGTCGGCGCCTCTTCCCCGCGCCGCGCTCGAAAAACGTCCGCCTTGCGTCACGCAGGACTGCGCTGCGCTACTAGCTGTCGTTTCGCAACGCAGCAGATATGCTGGCGAGGTAATATCATAGATAACATATCTTTTTCATCTGACACATCCGGCTCGAAGGACCAAAAATGTATCGTTTCAGTTGAGAACATACGCCCTCGTTACGCAGGGCTTCATTGCGCTACTAGTTGTCTAAGCTGTCTTCTCGCAACGTACGAGATATGGTAGCGAAGTAATATAATGTTGGTTTTGCATCAAAAATATCCGGCTCGAAAGACCAGAAATGTAGCATCCCAAATGAGAATGCTCGACTTGCGTTAGCGCCGTGCCACATACTGTCGCATCAGATATGCGGACGAAGTAAAACTAATTCGGTTTTAGGTTTTACATTGGACCCATTCGGCTCGAAGGACCAAAAAATGAAGCGTTCTAAACGCACGCCCTGCTACAAGGATTTTAAACACTCGAATAGCACGTGCACACTCGACTGCAGCGACATGATTTTTCCGAATTCCTGCCACAACTTTGCTAGAGCGTGATAATATTTATAGATATCGGGTGCGGTGATGGCCGAAGGCGGTGGTGAGGCTGCCGTCTGGCGCGTGGGAGCGAGACTAAACACAGCCCTGAAGGACGCTTGCACGAGTGGGAGCGAGACAACGCACCGCTTCGCGCTGTGGCGCGCGACCGCTCTATTAGTCCACGCGAGACATCACACGCCACACGGACACAACCAGACTTCTCCCACGGCTCGCACTTTACTCCACTCTGTCGGTGAGTTTATTGTACTAGCATGGACGATAATATAGAGATGAGTTTTGGGAAGCCAGCTCCATTCCAGGCTTGGTGTATACGTACCCATACTACGTGACCCATTTTTTTCTTCAAACCCGACCAACAACCAAACACTCACAAACTTTCGCTTTTATAATATTAGTAAGATAAAAGTATTTAATCACACATCGTTGGCTCATTCACATTCAACAATATCACAGTACCTCAAGTAATAATATTCACACACTACTTCAATATATGTAATAATTTTGAGGTACATACCTAAATGACCTCCTGGTAAAGATATCTACCACCTAGAAATATTATTATATACCTTTTGCAGCTTGGTCGCAAGTGGAAATTTTCACCGAAGACGCCGTCACTTCAGCGGTGGAATGCTGGCAATGGCTCACTACGGCCCGACCGGATTTAGAACTGAGATTGCTGCAAGAAATATTCGCCGCGTGGCAATGCACCGTAGACAGGAAAATGGGTCTTTTCTCTAAACACTTTGAGGAAATTAGCCCGCTGGCCGCGTATGAAGGTAAGATCTATACAGGGTTATAAGATTGGGATGTAATGTAACAATCCGAAAGGGGGCCATTGTACTCGTCATTATAAACTAGCCAAAAGCTGAGCTTTGTGAGGGCTCGCCTAGTTTTTCTAACAGGTAATAATTTTTAAGACAGTTTTTATAAAATTGAATTTAGTTCTGTTGCAGCGATCTTAACTCTTTGGTTTTCTAACAGATGGCGTTAGTAGTACAATAACATTCTATCCAATGAATACAAAATAGTCAATGTTCATTTTTTTAATGGTTATAAAATTATTATTTTTTTGACAGATAACACATCTTGATATGAAGTTAAATTACTATGTTAAAGCACAAATCTAAAGGCGAGATAGTTTTTCAGTAAAGTGTACCACAAAATCGCTCAGGTTGTGGGGTAGTGATAGGTTTTAGTGATAACTTTTACCATAGTTACAATAGTTATGATGCAAAATTGATGTCATGTGAAACTTTTTTTTTCCTGTAAATACCAACATTTCGGTATTGACTAATTGTTGACTTGTTACACTCGATGCGTACTCGATTGTTATTGTACGTTAATTAAAAAAAAAAAAAAAAAAAAATTATTAATATTTTGTAACAAAATATTAATAATTTAAAAAATATAATTCAGGCAACATGGCGGGCTAATACAAGAATGTTGTTACCAGTTGCAACACCTTTACAGCATAGCCAAAACGATGTAACTAGGGATTGCAATACCGGAGGTATTTTTCAATACCGATATTTCGGTATTGTACCTAAACTATACCGGGATACCGGTATTATGATAACATTTTTTTTTTTTTAATTAACGTACAATAACAATCGAGTACGCATCGAGTGTAACAAGTCAACAATTAGTCAATACCGAAATGTTGGTATTTACAGGAAAAAAAAAGTTTCACATGACATCAATTTTGCATCATTCGAGTCTTGAAAACGATCTTCTTTTCATTTTATTGTTTGATTTTTAAACCAAAATAACTTGAAAAATATGCCAAGTAAACGAAATTACGTATTTTGCTTTCATGTGACTTTTCAGCGGTATTTATGGTTACTAAAATAGTCCCAATGAAGTACCTACCTTCCGGTTTCATCATCATCTTATGGTACACACCGGAACTCCGTTTTAAAACAATGTAACCTTTATTTATTTATTATTATTATTTATTATTTACTTGTATATTTTGTATTCATCTGCTAAATAACTATATATCCAATATTCCAGGGGCGAGACTGGAGCCCCGACCGCCGTTCGTGGCGCCCCACGCTGTGTGGGTGCGCTACTTGTGCGAATTAGCCGAGACTGCCAAGTACAACAGCATCGAGAAGGTCGAAATGTTGGCTAGTCTACTGCATAGGTATGTCTTCTTAAATATAATATAATTTTAACTGCCATGTATCTCAGTACAGTTGTATGTTCAATTCTTACTCATGATAAACATGACGAACATAGGGTGTTATGTAGGTTCTAACAATGTATATACTTACTAGCTGACCCGGCGAACTTCGTATCGCCTAACAGTCACCAGAAAACCCACGGCAGCGCCACCTACCGGGTCCAATTGTGTTTTCAAAACAGGAACCCATTGCAATATACACACAAAATTTCATCAAAATCGGTTCAGCCGTTTAGGAAGAGTTTGCTGACAAACACACGAAAAAAGAGTGTCTTTTATGTAAAGATAATGAGTCGAACGAGACGCTCTTCAAATGGTAAGAGATAACGCCTGTCCATGACCATTGCAGCGATGCACAAAACTTTAAGTAACAACAAAGTCCGGGGCATTGCTGCTTTAGCGCTCATTACTTCGAGACTTTCGATGGTTAGTCTTAACAGCCCGGTAACTTCGCTAGCTGCAGTACCCTTCAAACCCGAACACAGTCATTATTACATACTACCTTGGCGGCAGAATATCTGGTACCTACCTAGATAACTTCCTGCCAAGAAGATCTTTTTTTTAAATACTGTATAGGTTTGCGTTTGACCACGCCCTGTCTGATCTTGAGCAGCATGTAGTCTGAAATGAAACACGCTTTCCTAGAAAAACCTGTTTACTCTGATCTACCACCAAGTAAAATAAAGTACCAAGTAAAAGTAGTTTTTATATTCTTTTAATTATCCGATTCCCATGGTATAAGCTTTCTTAGTTTGCAGCTAGATGGCGGTGTGTGATGATGACCTTCAATTTATTATTATTTTTTACAAAATTTAATGGGGTTTTACATTTAAAAGATTTAATAAAAAATAAATATATGTATTTAAATCGCGGGAGTCGTAAGTATTTGTTTGATGAATGTTTGATAGAAGCCATACTTTTTGTTTGACTTGCTTGCCATCTATCGGAAACGTGTACTAACTAATCGGTGGCAGCATAATAGCCGTTACAATAGACTACTTATAAAAAGTAAACCATCCAAATCAGAAATATACAAAGCTCCATAAGGCGACAGTACTTCCGCGTACTAATTCTCTTATGTGCTACTTGTTCATCCGATGGTTGTAAGAAATACATACGAATATATCACATTTAGCGGCTAGCCCGCCTTTTGAGCTTATTTTTTCTTTGTCGTGTAATGTCATGTATGCGGTGAAAATAGAAGTTATTGTAATAAATTATTTCAAATTTCAGATCCCTACCTGTAACTGTGGGTGACGTCAGAGATCACATTAACAGACACGTAGATGCTGTTGGCGTAAGATTTAGGTAACATTAGCATCGGTTATACTTGCAAATGTCGAACTCATGCTCTTCTTATAAGCACTATTACATACTTCCTCTTTTTGACAGCATCGTTCATACAAAATTCAGCCTTACGCCTTTGCATGATGGATTGCTTTGCTACAGCTTATCTCTTCAAATCTCATTATCCCTTAACGTCCTTCAAGAAAGAGAACTACAGTACAATTTGTGCTTCGACTATTTCGAAAACTCAACCTTACACCTTACTGCTATGGATTTATTATCCAGCAGCAAAGTGACTATATGATATACCGCCGTGACTTTTTACTAGTGTAATTTTTACAAAAAGCAACCTTACATCCTTGCGTTATAGATGACTATGCGACGATCTTTTCTGTTTTTTTTTTTTTTTCTAAATTGATCGCGTCGTTCTTGCAACGTTCAACCTTAATACATTATAAACTACTATCCTACGTTAATTTTCAGTAGTTGCACGTGATATAATTTATCATTTACTTTTTGCTCTTTTGACTGCATTTGTCTTACAAAATTCAACCTTATCATATTTATTTACAGATTACTATCCTGCGGTTTATCTCTTCTCCAAGGAGACATATTGCCGCGTTCGTTGGCCCGGAACATTCTTCGAGAAAGGGTTTATAGTGCGTGCTTGGATTATTTCTGCCGCGGATTGCAATGTCCCGCAAAAAGTGCCGGTATGCTGAGAGAAGATATTATATCTCTGATCAAGTTCTGGCAACTTATGCATTCCGATAAGAAGTATTTGAAGAGCAGTGACATTGGAGGTAAGTCAAAGGGTCGGTGGTTAATATCCTTGTGAAAATTGTAATCAATGCCTAAGTTACTTCCCTCTCTTTCTTTTAAATACAATGACATACTTGATAGAAGTAGACAAAACACTGGGCAAATATATAATTGTTAAGTGACATTTATTTAATTTTTAGGGTTCCGTACCCAAAGGGTAAAACGGGACCCTATTACTAACACTCCGCTGTCCGTCCGTCCGTCTGTCAGCAGGCTGTATCTCATAAACCGTGATTGTTAGTTGAAATTTTCACAGATGATGTATTTCTGTTGCCGCTATAACAAGAAATACAAAAAAAACAGAATAGAATAAATATTTAAGGGGCCTCTCATATAACAAACGTGATTTTTTTGCCGTTTTTATAATAATGGTACGGAACCCCTAGTGCGCGAGTCCGACTCATACTTAGCCGGTTTTTTTATATGTGAATGAATGAATGAATGAATGAATGAATGAATGAATGAATGAATAACTCTTTATTGTACACACTTAAAATTACATAATACAGAAGAAATTAACTAGTTAATAGGTGTAACAACTGGCGACCTTATCGCTAAAAGCGATCTCTTCCAGGCAACCTTAGGATGGAAAGGATTAAGGATTATGTGAGGACTTAAGAATGACAGATAAATCGTTAATAGTAACCATACAAAAAAAAACGCAGTTTTTTTCCTTGTACAAGATGAATGAAACACTCTCCTGATGGTAAGAGATAACGTCTATTGTAGCGATACACAGAACTTGGAGTAACACAATAAAGTCTAGGGCATCGCTGCTTTGACGCTCATTATATTGACACATTCGATAGTTAGTCCCAAAAACACTGCAATAGTTGCGATAGTAATATTTGCACACTACAGCTTAGCGGCAGCATGACTAATACTGCGGTGGCGTCCCCCTAGATGACTTGCTAGGAAATATTCCAAATAGTAACAGGAGAGGTGGCATTATATAATATGTGTATCCTTACCCTACTTCCATATGGTCCGTTTTTGAAGTAAAAACTTCTTTAGCCGCGTCGAGCGATTTTTTGGTATGAGTAATACTTATTGATTCGCGTTAAAGACATGCTGATGTGACCGCGTCACCGACATGCCGCTATCAAAGTCTTCACTTCTGTCGGCAGTCCCCATGACTGAATATTTTTATATGTAGTTATTCTATACGATTCGTAATGTAACTATAAAAAAAAATATTCATGCTATACGTTTCTTTGTACTTTAAAGTTAATTTTGGTAAGTGGAAACAGTAAAAAGTTTCGACGATTCGCGATCGATTGTCATTTTGCGCCTTTGACATTGTGGGCGTAAACGTTATTTTTTTCGTATTTACATATTTTAGAATCTGGTTTAATAAACGCTTGCTGTAAAAAAATTACCCGGGTAATTAATATTAATTTTCTACTTAATCAAAAGATTAAGTAGTAAAAGATTTTAGACGCCCTAAAAATAGGATCGTGCTGAATAGGTTTAGTCTATGGAACGCTAAAAGCTGCTCTTTTTCAGGAGAATACGAAATGATGGCCCCCACCAGTTCGCAGAGCATTTACACTTCGAACTCACCGACTGATAACAGATCTTCGATCAACAGCAGCGATATTGGCAGCCGACAGACAACGGGTTGGATCAACACGGTAAGTCATTAAGTAAATAGTCAAGTCCTGTAAATGTTTTGTAATCAAGTCTTCAAAAAGTTCCCCAAAATAAATTGCAAAGTTAATCGCTGTAGAGTCCGATCTTGCCTTAGTAAAGTAATGGTGAATAACTGCAAGCTTCAACGGAGTTTTGGAAGAAACACGAAAAATCGTGTTCTACTTTCTTAATAAAACATTATTTTTATACATAAATTCGAAAAAAAAACAACATTTTTGAATATTCAGTCAATGCGGCGACTAGTCTTTTTCACGTTCCCACCAAAACTCTTCACCTTAAACATAAATTAAATTTGTTTTTTAGGTACCGATGTCAACGACAACGCTAAGCAGCGGTGGTGCTGGCAGTGTGGCTGGTAAGCGTTCAAACAGGAGCACGCAGAAACCTCCCGTCAAGTCGCAAGACACATTCGTCAAGGACTACGTTAGGAAGAGGAACCTTATACTGGAACTGATGGTGAGAAAATTGCAATAAATCCATGTGGCACTGAGCAAGGGACCTCTTTGTTGTTCCATCTTATATCTATGTCAAAATAATCATAATTATTCATTCGTGTTAGAATTGGGACGGCGTTACAAGAAGAAATGGCGTGACCCCCAGATGAGATCTTTTTTGGTGTAGTATTTATCCCTGGTCGTCCAGCGTGGCGACAACGCCGCGCTTGTTAAAGACATTTTTGGGGTCTTTACGTTGAAGTTTTTTTGAACAAGGGTTTGTTGATTTGCATTGTCATCTTGGCGGCAATGCGTTCATGCGGATCATTAAACCCCTTATGTAATTAATCTTGACCATAATATGTCTATTTTTTATTGTAATTAGAAATGAAATTTATAATAATAAAGGCACTTTTACTCCACATCTTTTAGCACGGCGAGGATGTGGAGCTCTATGACGGAGTCTGTTTCCCGAACATTAAACATTTAACGAAAGGCACGGACCCCGGAGTCCGTGAAGTAATAAAATTACCCATTAAAGAAGTAGTGTGTCTCCATGATCAAACACATGTTAAGAGCATCGTATACCGCGTACTTGGCCATACAAAAAGAAAAACCTCTTTTCTACCTCTTAATATTGTCCGATTTTGGTGATTTTTTTTTTCATGTAATCAACTCCTTATTTACTATCCATTTTTTCAAATCGGTTAAAAGTTACAAGCCTCTAAAAAGCCATTTTTTTGCGCAGAAACTTGGCTTGAAATCATTGACTTATTTTACAGAAACCAAAAACTTTTCTGCAAAAAACAAAACGTATAAGCCTAGAACACATTCAATTTTTTTTTAAGTTTTAAGGGGTGAAAAAAGGTTTTTCCCGGAACGTAAATTCTAGCAAAAAATGTACCTAAAATTCTCACGAGCAGCAACTCTCTCTATCGGGCACACAGGGGGTCGGGGGGATGGTCACATTACACAGACAAGCAATAGGGATGCTTACAGGTATATCGATACTAGAGGTGGGAAAGACAACAGTGTCGATGACTTTATTCTTCTTTACTTACGATTTTGAAGTAAAATGCGTATTTTGAAAATGAATTCGTTTTACATTTCTACAGACATAACTAGTTGATAGGCAGGGGGGGTGAATGTAAAGAAAGTGTGTGTAGTGCTATTTGTGGTACATATTACGTTGATCTACCTACTAGGCAAAGGCAAATTCTACTAAAAGGCAAATAAATAGTCGAAAGTCTTCAACCAGTGTGTGTTTCCGGTAATGACTTATGGTGCTGAAACGTGGTCTCTGACTATGTGCCTTCTTGATAACCTCAAAGTCGCACAACGAGCTTTGGAGAGGGCTATGCTCGGAGTTTCCCAACGAGATCGAATCAATAGTGAGAAGATCCGTAGACGGACCAAAGTTAGCGACATACCCCAACGGATTAGCAAGTTGAACTGGCAGTGGGCTGGGCACATAGCATGCAGCACTGATGGCCGATGGGGCTGCAAAGTTTTAGAGTGAAGACTACGGATGATCGCATCGCTGGATGCGAGCCGCTTCCAACCAGTCTTTATGGAAGTCAATGGGGGAGACCTATGTCTAGCAGTGGATGTCCTACGGCTGAAATTATGATGATGACGTCAATAAACTTAAGCTATATTTTATCTATAATTATATATATATTCACAAGTTCACACCTACGCATTAATTAATCTCCGAAGCGTCTGTATAGCAAAATGACACCCTTCTCTGATATTATGTTAGTCTTTACCTGTGAAACTGCAGTTTTATATGAAAAAAAAACAAACAATTTTTTTCTATATTTTTTATTTCTATTTATCAAAATAATGACGCATGCAATCGATGTATCTTTGTCAACGCAGTGGCAGTTTATTGATAGATTGAAGAAATCAGCTGGACGGGAGGTAACAAATTCTTTGAAGGCATTTTTTACTGCCAATCGGATATTAAATTTTTTTTAATTCAAATTCTGGAAAAAGTATGAAGTCTGTAGGCGCAAGGTCTGGTGAGTATGGTGGATGACGGAGAGCTTCCAACCCCAGCTCTTGCAACTTGGAGGCCGTCTGCTGTGCAGTATGAGATCGCGCGTTGTCGTGCAGGAGCGGTGGAGCGATTGACCAAAGCTGGTTGGAGATGTGCGAGCTTCTCCATCATTGTCCATCCATCTAGTCATCGCAACACAGGGAATCCTACGGCGATGACTAGTGACTTAAATTTTGTTACATTGGATTTAAATCTGTCTGTTTCATTGTCTTGTTTTGGTGTTAATTTTTAAATATTTGCGTCCCGTCCCTTATATTGTATCATTATGAGAAAAAATCAATTAAATTATTATTATTATTAATTAGCTATATAATGTGACTTGTTCAATGTATTGTTTTTTAAATTAATTATATTTTTTGTGCATAATATGTATGTATGAATTTGAAGTTTTTTTTTTTTTTTTATCTAAATAAATACATTATTATTATTGTGTTCAGTTCTTCATAGTACACATCTGGTATCGTTACCGAATAGTAAATCCTATTTACTATTTAGAAAAATAGATTTACTAGGTACTTACTTAACTAGTAAATCTATCTAAATAGTAAGTAAATAGAAAACTAATTTATTCAATGCCTACCTTGTGCAAATACTCATATAATTATTGCACAAGGTAGGTATTTACTCGTTATCACACTACTATTATATGCCACTAAAATTATGATTTCGTCGTATAAAAGTACTGAATCACAATTTTAGCGCGCCAAACAATATTGGCAGCGCGGCGCGGCGATTCATCGAGCGGAGTAGCGAGTAGACATGTGTGCGTGCAGAGACGCACACACTGAAGCTCACGGTGAACACTACTATTTTATTCTGTGACGCGGCTGCGGGGAGCGTTGAGATAGCAATACGTTTGCTTAATACCTAAAACTCAAAAACAGTGGTCGGTATACGATCCTCTTAAGGCATCATAAATCAACAAACGACAATAAATAGTTGTCATTTTCGCATTTTCACCAAGTCTTCTAAGTTAACGTAGACATAGGCTACAGAGCTAAGGGGCACGGATGTGTTTGAACCAGTTCGTAAAAATTAACCCATATTTTTTTTTAATTTCTCTCGAAGCCCGTTCCTTCCAGGTCTCGGCCCTGATATGTGTGGATAAACGTCAAAGCAACTGTGCCAGGGACTTTGTTTTTTACTCCAATGGCTGGGTTCAGGAGAACGTTTCGTTCATATCCTTACTTTTGCATGAAGAGGGTAAAAATAGGTAACATGTAAGTTTGTGTTTCAGGCTGTAGAAATAGAGTTCTTAGTTACTTGGCACAACCCACACGGGCGCCCCGAACAAGCCGTCCCGGGAGAAGATAACATCAATACATGGCGTTCGAAGCCCAACACTGAGCGAGCTTGGCGCGACCTAGCCAAGCTGGCGTGGGACATCAGCCCGCCACTCGCTGTCTTCTTACCGGAGAGGTATGTATACATGGTTATAATCTTGGGGGTGAGTCAAAAATACCGTTTATCACTATATATAAATAGCGTTTGACCAATAGCATCAAATTAAGCGAAGATGCATTCTTAGATGGAACACGCTACCCGACTACCTGACTAGCTGTTACCCGTGACTTCGTCCGCGTGGAATTGAGACAGACAGACAGACAGAAGTGGCAGACGACTTTGTTTTATACTATGTAGAGATAAGGATCAATGTGTTAATACCAAATGTGCGTTAGAAATAAATCAACAATTTTTATTGTATTTATGGTTCAATATTTTGGCGATAATGGCTTACACATCAAAGATAGATATATGCTGTCACGGGCTTTTTTGTAGGACTGCTTAGGATATATATTTATATACATTATATACGTGTAATTCCAACTGTTTTTGCGGCGCACGCTAGGATAGCTCGCAGATGGCAGATTTTTTTTACTACTTACTTGACACTTATCGTTATATTTTGGATAATTCACACTATATCTTTATAATTTATAGCCTATGTGCTATTCTGATGTGTAAGCTATATTATCGTAAAGTTTCATCAAAATCCATTCAGTAGTTTTTGCGTGAAAGAGTAACAAACATACATCAATACATTCTTACAAACTTTCGCGTTTATAATATTGGTTAGGATTCACACGCAACTTGAATACACCCAGAAAACGTTACAAGAAAACTATAATAGGTACTTTTAATAACACAATTTCTCGTTACAGGTTGAAGAACGAAGGCATAATAGCGGAGATTAAGAGGAAAGTCCTCGCACAGCCTACTGCGGTGTCACACCTACCGCAGGCGCTCAAATATCTAGTCACTACAGAAACTTTGCTAAACGACGCACATGAGGTAATGTTGTATAAACTCACTAACAGAGTTCAGCGTAGCGTAATCCAACTGTAGTGACACTAGCGACCTTGCTACAAACAGCGGCTATCGACAATTCAATTCATTTATTTAAATGTAGGTACACTTATTTATGTCAAACACAATCAACAATTATTAAAAATTTAAAATGTCATGTAATATCAAATGTCAAAAATCAATACAATCATAGGCGATAACATACATCGTGATAGCCAATCAGCGACGAGAAGTCTGCATCGCGCAAGCGAAATTCTATGACGCATTAGACTAGTACAAGTTCTAACAACATTCTGTCGGACAGCTGTCCCAACACATGTTCTCGTACAAGTATTCTTTTGTAGGTGGAGGAACTTTATTGTGACATCTGCAATCGCAGCATTCTGCGTGTCAAAGGCTATTAAATAACACGTCATAATTAATATGGAGGATTTCATAAACAAAATAATTTTTAACCTTACTTTCTTACTGTAATATGTTCGAACAAAATGAAACAAAAGATTTCGTACTATCCGTCCGACACGACCGCATCCCACTAAAACTCCACGTAAACGATTCTTTTTTGCGAAACGTGGTAAACCATATACATTGCATTTTTGACTATAACGTTGTTCGTTTAGAGTTGTCATTTGTTTGCATATTCAGATTCAGATTATTTATTCGCCTTATAACAGAGTTTCGTTAGGTACTTCAATTCAATACAGTTAAAAAATATAATGCTATTAATCAAATAAAATTAAAGTTAAAATGTCATAAAATATCCTGTGAATTATATCATATTGGGTCGATTAATTAATTTAGAAAAACATTACAAATTATGCATAACTAAAACATGCCACAATTTTTGCATAAATCTCGATTGCATTGCGGTGCGAAGTGATAAAACGATCGAGACTTCTCCATAATAGTAAGATATCTAAAGGAAAATTACATTTTTCTTCCCCGATTTCGGAGTTGTACCTAACCTCTGTAACCTCTTTTTGACTAAGGATATCCTTAAGTCTTGTATTTTCTTAAGCGCCAAACCTGTAGTATAGATTGTAATGAACCTGTTTGTTCGTCAGCTGGTGCACATGATAACGTGGGCGCGGGTGTCGCCGGTGGAGGCGCTGTCGTACTTCAGTCGGCAGTACCCGCCGCATCCGCTGTCGGCGCAGGCGGCCGTCTCCGCCCTCACCTCTTACCCTTCCTCCGCCGTGCTGCTTTATATACCGCAGTTGGTTCAAGCCCTCAGACACGACACGGTGAGATTATTTTTAAAGAACTATATTAGATAAACATTTGAAAATGTGATGTCTTAATCATAGAGGACCGAATTGTACTAGTTTAAGTAAGTGATAGAACGTCCGCAGAAGTTTGTAATAAAGTCATTGCTACTTTATTAGGGTATTGATTGGACTTGACTGTAACTTATTTAACGTTACGAACAGTGACTAAGATTCATTTTTTTTATGGTCACATGCTTGATGTTTGACCACAGCTCACCTGATGTTGTTGAAGAATGATGATGAAGTTTGGATGGATGGATGGATGGATGGACGTTTGTTACTCAATCACGTCAAAACGGCTGAACGGATCTGGATGTAATTTTGCATGTAGATACTTTAGGCCCTGGAAAAAAAACATAGGATACTTTTCATCATCATCATCATCATCCATCACCACGCGGGTAAAACCGCAGGGCGCAGCTAGTATATAAATAAGATAAGAATAATATTCTTACAGCGCTAAAGCAAGCACACGTAGCATGGAATGTAACTGGCTCTCAAATAAGCCTACCGGAACACATCGCAAATTTATTTGACTTGATTCTTTATCAAAAATTCTTTTCACATTGTAGCTACGTAGTTACCGCAGATGTACTTATATAGTTTTCTTTAAATATCATGTTTTTTGTGATAGATGGGCTACGTGTCCGAGCTGATAAAAGAACTGGCGAAGAATTCTCAAGTCGTCGCGCACCAGCTTATATGGAACATGCACACGAACATGTTCACAGACGAAGAACAACAACATAAAGATTGTAAGATTTTGTTGTGGCTATCCCCAGACACAGGGAACTTACGTTCGTTGAAGTTCTCCCACTTCTTAAGACTGCCCAAAGAAGGAGAGTAATGTTTTCGGGATTCATGTATGTATGTGAGGTTTTTATTCCACCGTAGCTCTTAAATGCCTTAACAGATTTGGAGGTATAGGGTATTGTGAATTTATACATCATCTATAACGACACACACTACAAATTTTTTGAAGAAAAAAACATTTACTGTTGAATATTCGTGATTTTAACTTGTTCACGAATCACTTTTAGGTCTTATCCGAAGAGTGTTTGACGAAACTCTAGCAATAAGTTTATATCGTCTGTCTGTCGGTCCTACCTTTAATAACCTATCCCACTAATATTATATCATTATTTATTGTATGTATTTTTAATTTATAGTAATATTTTTCTGATTGTATATATATGTGTATATTTTTATTTACCTTTAAAACTTTTATTTAACTTTATTTAATTGTTACCATTATTATTTTTACAGCAACCTTAATATCTGTTCTGTTTCTTTCCATCCAAAGGTTGTCTGGAAGAAATCGCTCTAAATGATAAGGCCGCCATTGTACGCCATATATTTATTATTCTATGTTGTTTTTGTTTTGTTGTTTTCTTTATCTCTTTAAGTTTTGTATGTTATAATGTATGTATGTTTTCGGTGTATTCTATTCTATTCTGTTATAAATACGTAGATGAAATATAGAATACACATTACAGGTTACATTTCATCCCGGAAAATGTAAGTGAAACCTCAGAGCAAAATTAGTATCTCATACACTTCCGGTTTATAAATATGTCAGGTTTTTATGAAGGTTGGTTGGTTTCTTGTCCCCTAAAAAATATCACGCAAGGATTTATTTTATATACATTTTTTTTTGTTTTCAATTACTGTTTGTTGACACAGCAACACGAAAGCGTCAAAATTGAAACAATTATTGTACAAATTTCAAAATAAAACGTTTTCTCATTTCCAGCTGTACTCTACGACATTCTAGAAAGCTTGACGAAGAGCATAGTGGACACTCTGTCGGGACCAGCAAAGGCTTTCTACGAAAGGGAATTCGACTTCTTCTCGCAAATCACGAACATCAGCGGAATTATCCGACCTTTCCCGAAGGGCGCTGAGCGAAAACGAGCATGCTTGGAAGCCTTGAAGGGTGTGAAGGTAGGATGATATTTAAATATCAAGCACAGGTTCGATCGTGCATGTAATATTGCTTGCACATTTGGGATGGATCCGCCAAATACCAGCTGGAGGCGTTGAAGTCAATTGAGAAGCGTGCCAAGAGACTCATCTGCAACGACTCCCTCGTTCAAGCTAATCTGCATAGTCATGAACATCATTGCAAGGTTGCTGAACATTGTCACAAGGTTGCTGAACATCGTCGCAAGGTTGCCTAGTTTGTCGGTTTTTTATCGGATGCATTTCGGAGAGTGTGCTTCAGATCTGCATGCTCTTGTTCCCCCATGCCCATCTATTATACTTATATATTCTATCGGACGGCCAGAAGCTCGAAAAAGTGACATCGTTTCATGATTGACATTTCAAAAACCTGTACGAAACGTTTTGATTCTACTTTCATTGTTCAAACGAAGCGTGGAATACGTCACTCGAGTGGGTGTTACCTGATAGATACAATCTGGGTGTCTTCAACTCGAGATTGAATCGGTATCTTCTAGACAAGCGTGTTCCATCGTAGATCGCATCTTCACTTAACATCAGGTGAGATAGCGAACAAACGCAAGCATCATAAAAAATAAAAATAAAACTCCTTTAAATGTCACCTGATGTAATCGAAACCACGGTAGGAGTATCCGACTAATCAAACGTGATAAGTAAAATAAAAATGTGACAACACCATGTCGATTTCCACAAGTGGTATCATCATTTCTGTGTTCTGGTTTAAAGGATACTGCAGCTAACGAAATTACAGGGATATTGAGACATACCATCGAAAGTCTCAAAGTAACGAGCGTCAAAGCCGCGATGGCCCTGCTGGTTATTTTTTTACGCTTCTTGTCACCGCACTCTGTGCATTCTGCCAGTTTCAATGTTTCTGTATTTTGTGTGCAGTCTTAATTTTTCAGCTTCTTTTTCTTTATTCAATGTCCAACCTTGGTCAAATCCAATTCGTGCCAATCAAATCCAGTCATGCCTTAGTAAAGTAGTGGCGACTACTATAAGCTACGATGGAGTTTTAGAAGCAACACAAAAAGTATGATTCACCATATTATATCACTTCCCCACACTCGCGCTTGTAATTCGGCACTTTATGAATAAAACACCACTATTTTTATACATAAACACCCGAAAAAACACTAGTTTTGGGAAAACAATACAATGGGGCGACACGACTCTTTCCGCGTTCCCGCCAAAACTCTTACTTTGTTACTTACTTAACATTATGGATACCGTTGCAATAGTCATGGAGAGGTGTTATCTGTCATTGCTATAAAAAAAAAATTTTTTTTGGTTAAAATAGTATATATTTTGATGTAGGTACTGATTATGGTTTTTCTTGGCAGGTACAACCGGGTTGCTATTTGCCTTCGAATCCAGACTCCATGGTTGTAGATATTGACTACAAAAGCGGTAAGAATCTACTAGCTCTGAATACACTGTTAGTTCATTTGGTAGAATATGTATCTGCTTCAACAGTTGAAGGGCCTGGGTTCGATTCTCACTAGGACAAACATTTATGTGACGATAAATGTTTGTTCTGTGTCTGGGTATTATGTATGTATTATATTTATTTACGAAAAAAAAAGTATATAAGTTTTCTATCAGTTATCTGCAAGCTTTGCTTAGTTTGGTGTCAGATGTGTGTGCAGTGTGTCAAATGTTTTACGATATTTATTTATTTATTAATATTATTTTACTTAGTTTTATGGTTTTAGCATATTGTAATAGGAAAGCTCAAGGGAGATTTTGATAGTGCAGGTTCGATTCGCAGACCGAAATGTAAATTTGTTTTAGGTACTCCAATGCAGAGCGCTGCTAAAGCGCCATATCTGGCCAGGTTCCGAGTGCGCAAGTACGGCATTGCAGAAATGGAGTCCGTGGCCATGGCCATCGCGTCAGGGGAAGACCCACCATCAGTGAGTTACTACAAAACTTTTTACAATGCCATAATCAGATGGGTCGTTTCCACATACAGAAAATGCGCTGCGGAACTGTACTACAGTGGCTCTTTGTTAATGTTTCAAATGCTATTTCAACTTCTCATTGACGTGAAATGGCACTCTTGAAAACGAGGCAGACTATTTTAAAACCCTACATTCAAACTGCAGTCATTCATTTACCTTATGTTGTGTGATATACGGTCTCATTTAACGGAGCAAAAACATGGCGGTTACACGTGGCGAGTACGTGCGTGTCAAATTTCGATTTCTGTCATATTTCTCACTATAATCGAAAAAAAACAACCCAATTTAACCTTACAAAGTTTTTAAAACTAAATCATTCAAATGTTTTTACAATGAACGTGACATGATTGTTGTGACGTTTATCTGTATACTACTTTTTTCCTTCTTACTTTTAGTCATACGATAATGTACACAACGTTAGTGTTCATAATATAAATAAATATTTTTTTAATCTGTCCCACGTCTGGGCGCGGGCCTCTTCTCTTTGTGAGAAGGTCAGTCCATCGTTCACGCTGGCCAAGTGCGGTTTGGTTTTTTAGTATAACATCGCGAGGACACCTATAAATGTCCGAGAGATACTAAAAAACCAACCCGCACTTGGCCAGCGTGAACGATGGACTGACCTTCGCCCAGACGTGGGACAGATTAAAAAAATATTTATTTATATTATGAACACTAACGTTGTGTACATTATCGTATGACTAAAAGTAAGAAGGAAAAAAGTAGTATACAGATAAATGCCACAACAATTATAGGTGCAGACAACATGCAATAAGAACAATAAATCAATTCATAATTAATACGTAATCAAATGTCAAAGCAATAATCAAATAATAATATCAAAAATAAAAATAGAATTATTCAATTTACATGTCAATTGTTGTCAGAGAGTGATCGCAAAGACCTCTTAAAACTGAGAGAGCTGATTTGGATTCGGATTCGGAAGGACCTACAAGTAGCTTCAAGTAGTAACTCCAAATGCGGTTTGAGGCCTCGTTTTGAATCGATTCTTAAGATTATGATAAAACAAAAATATAAGCTAGACTTATTTCCAAATTCTAGGTACACGCAAATATGATCGAATTTATGGAGAATCAACTGAGAGTAATGAAAATTGTTTGGTGTTGTGTTTGATATGGTGTGTTATTAACTGAATGCTGAAACAGAATTATGTTTTGTTATCTAATGAATGTTCTTATCCGAGTATGAATTCTATTGTCTTTATTATTAGTTGTTACTAATAACCCTGAATTGCAAAGTCACTTAAATTTTTGTAATTATATACACGTAATTGTGTTCGTAATGTGAATTAATCTAGGGTAAAACAAAAACCGAGTGTAATAAAGGTGTTTAAACTATTAACAGATCTGTACGGATTTGTTGCGCGCCTACATTG
Source organism: Biston stratarius (assembly GCA_950106695.1). Taxonomy (NCBI): domain Eukaryota; kingdom Metazoa; phylum Arthropoda; class Insecta; order Lepidoptera; family Geometridae; genus Biston; species Biston stratarius. The sequence continues at coordinate 8,718,207 of OX467106.1, forward strand.
GTCGACTATCGAGTAAGAAAGAGAAAAAATCTATCTCTTTTTCACTCTTAAGTTATACGGTGATCGCAGTCTTACAGATTTGATTCACGAACGTAATTATTAAGTTTGTTACCACCCTTTTCATTAATTCATCTCTGAAATGTTAAGACTAGAATTGGTAGTCGGTTTTTGTTATTCATATTATGTATTCTTTTGTGCATTTTGTTTAACGTTTTTTTTTTACTCGGCTGCCAAAATCAGTATGTGCTATGGACTAAACTTGGCACCAGCTAAGTCCCGGCCGGTTAGATAGCTCCCAGATATAGGAAGAGGTGGAAAAAAGAGATCGATGCTTATGTAGAAGATAAATATGGAAGGAAGGAAGGAAGGACAAAATAGACTTACTGTAATAGCACGTTAATCAAGTTGTGTCTTGGCCTCTGACAGTAAAAAAAAACGTCAATCATATTAGTAGTGTGCAATCGCATGCCTCTCATAAATACTAGAATAACATTCTAGGCATTAGAACAAATTATTCGTCTTGTCCCGTCTTGTCATCGCACATGCCATGTGGGACGAAACAAGAATAATTTTCCTCATCCCTCCATTTTTTTAAGTCACGAGTGTGTTTGTTTTGCAGAAATTTTAATTTCTGTTGTCGCCCTAATGTTTTTTCCGTTTGTTTTCCGGGCTATCATTTGTTTCTATGACTTGCATTTGTTTCTCCTACTTTCATTTGATTTCGTGACTCTCCAACGGGGGCCTTATGTCCATGATCACATAAAACGTAACGTGGTCGTATTACGATAGTTGCGTTTAATACGTGCGTAGTCTCTGTGCCAATGTCTTTAAAAACCTGTTGAGGTTTTTTTACGCACTTGTTTTGAACTGTCACAATGAACGTTATAAAGGTTTTTGGCAAGAAATCTTATAAGACTTTTGAGATATTACAAACCCAAGGTGGTACTTTGGAATCCATACCGGAAGATGTTCTATGACCATCCTAAGTAAACTTGCAATACAAGCAATAATTACTATTATTTTCAGCCTGAAGTAACCCAAGAAAGTTGTCCCGCTGGGTAAAGGCCTTCCTTCCCTCCTTCCAGACTTCCCGGTGTTTGGTTTTGATTTTAAGGCCCAATGTGTGGTGAACTAGTAAATCTAAAATAAGCTTAAGATAAAAGCTTAACTAATGAAAATCATCATCGGCCCATTTTAGTTTACTGCTGGGCATAGTGCACTAATGCACGCCATATAGCCCTATATTCTACTTTTTGTTTCCAGTCAGTGCCCACTGTCTTACGTATATCGCCACTCCACCGAGTTTCAGGGCATTCTACGCTACGTTTTTATAATAATAACTAATATTTTTTATATATTGAATCTATCAGGAAGAAGGCAAAGACCGTTACACGTCGGTAGCTGCAGAGACGTGGCAAGCAGCCATCTTCAAAGTTGGCGACGACGTTCGGCAAGATATGCTAGCGTTGCAAGTCATTTCGCTGTTCAAGAATATCTTCCAGCAAGTTGGGCTTGATCTGTATCTGTTCCCGTATAAAGTTGTCGCCACGGCACCTGGAGTAAGTTCTTTTACTACAAATCTCTACATAGTATAAAACAAAGTCGGTTCTCACCGTCTGTACGCATAGATCTTTTAAACTACGCAACGGATTTTAATGCGGCTTCCATCAATAGACAAGTGATTCAAGAGGTAGGTTTATATGTATAATACATGCATAGTATAGTAGTGATAATATTATTAATCACCCACACTGACACCACACGCTAGTTACTTATAAATGGCGAAACAAAAATTAGTTGCTACTTCCCCAATAAGTGGTGATTCATAAATTATGCCACACGTCAAGAAGGAGGCTAACAAAGTCATTTAACTGACTAATCGTCGATAGTAATTAGCGCCAAAGCAACGGTGCCCTTGACTTTGATTTGTCAATCAAAGTTCTGCAAGGTTTTTTTAAGGCTTACAGTCTAGCAGTCTTACCACAAAAAAGTTAAACACCTGTTGAACACGTGTTTAAAAAAAGTGTTACCACAAAACTTCGTTTTACGATTGTCTAGAGTTAGATACGACTTAAACACTGTCTAAATTTAAACAACGGGCATAGCTAGTTTAACCGATGTCTAAGTTCTAATGTCAACCAAATAACTGTCAACAGAGAATTGACCATTACTACTTTTTGCTGTAAACATTGTGATCGTGGTGAAATTAGTATCTTCTTCGTATTTCTTTTGAAAAATAGTTGTGAATACGATTACGAATACGATACCTATGGATATTATAGAAATCATTCATTTTATCGACGATATGGATTTAGAGGACCTTGAATTCATGGATCGCTTTCGCTTTTTCTTTATTTACTGTTTTATTATTCATATTGACTTTTTAACTTCGTGTTAAAACAAAATAATTATGATTCAAGACCGGTACAATACAAACAGCAACAGGCTTCAATCCAAATCCCAGTAGATGTCATGGCTGTCATTAGTCAGTTTTTTTTTACTTTTGAGCGATACGTTCCATTTCTTTCCATGAGATCAATTCACTATAGCGTTACATTACGTTTTTGTTTGAACTTAACTTAATAGCATTAATTTAATAATTAAAATAGTACTTAATTTCATTATTAACTATATTTTGACTTACATACTAACAGTTGTAATAAAATAATTGTTCAGAAAATCATGTACCTAATCTCACGCGATCTGCGTAAAATGGAAGCGAAAGAACGGAACTACCTGAACTAAAAAAAAGGTTGAACGAATGTTTTATGGTGTTGCCAAGATTTATGAGTTAGACATTGTTTAGAAAGACACTCGCTAAACACAGTTTTGTGGTAACAAAAGTTAAACATGCGTTAAACATGTGTTTATCTTTTAGACAGTGTTTAGCTAAACATTTGTTGGACCACTGTTTTATCTGTCTTTTGTAGTAAGACTGTAGATGTTTAACCACAGCTCATCTGATGTTGAGTGACGGTGTCGACGAAGATGGTAAACAACTAGCCTGGAATGGAACTGGCTCTTAAGTAAGGCTGACGCAACACACTGCTAGGTACCTTCATACCAAATTTCATCAAAATTGGTCCAGCCGTTTGAGCGTGAAGAAGTAACAAATATACAAACTTTCGCCTTTATAATATTAAATAAAATAAAATAAATAAATATTGTAGGACACATTACACACAGCGCCATCTGACCCCAAACTAAGCAGAGCTTGTGTGATGGAAGTCAGATAACTGATAGAATACATAAATACTTTTTTTTTTGTAAATACATACTTATAATACATACAGAACACCCAGACACAGAACAAACATTTGTTTATACCAAACAAACATTTGTCCTTGGCGGGAATCGAACCCACGCCCTACAGCTCAGGCAGACATACTCCCAATGAGCCAACAGGGCTGTCAAGTAAGTATGATAGCAATTAAGTGTGATAGCTTGTAATGTTAAATTGTGTTGCAGTGTGGCGTAATTGAGTGCGTTCCTAACGCGAAGTCGCGCGACCAGCTCGGCCGGCAGACAGATATCGGCATGTACGAGTACTTCATCAAGAAGTACGGGGACGAAACTACCAGAGAATTCCAGGTAAGGTTTTGGACCCGACAACGGTGATAGTTTACTATAACTTTTGTGCATTGTAGTTACAGCTTTAGTCACTACGCAATTGTCAATGGGGCGGGGTGGAGGTTTGAGGTTTTTTTTATGGTTGACAGGGTAAGTGTTTGATCATAGCTCACCTCTTGTTAAGTGATGGTGTGGTCGAATATGGTAAACACACCTAACCTGAAAAGGAACTGGCATTCAAGTGAGGCTGCCGGAAGACACCGTTAGGTGTTTAGGTTAGTAGAATATCAACAATTAAAAGGAGAAAATCTAGAATTTCTTGAATCATAGCTAAGCTAAGCATACCTATTCTAAATCAAGACACTTTTCAAACAACTAAAAAAACTTTGTGTCGGGGTTTAATAATTAAGAAGTAATTAATTTAACACACACGCACACCCAGTACAGAGATTTTCACATTAACACAATAGCGATGTTGTAGCGATTATAGCTCAGTGATGAGAGTGGTAGGTTCACACGCCGAAGGACGTTAATTCAAACCCCAACAATGAACTTGAGTTGCCGGTGAAGAAAAACATTATGAGGAAACCATAGGTTACCATGGTTTACCATCTTCGATCACACCGTCACTTAACATCAGGTGAGCTGTGGTCAAACACCAAGCTTGTCAACTATAACAAAAAATAGAATATCTTATTCATAACTTTATAGTTACGTGTTAGATATTCGTAATATTAGTGTGAGTATTTCGTGTTCAGGCCGCTCGTCGATGCTTCGTAACTTCAATGGCGGCTTACAGCGTCATCGGATTTCTGCTGCAAATCAAAGACAGGCACAATGGAAACATCATGTTGGATACTGATGGACATATCATACATATCGGTAAGTTTCATCGATGCAACTATTGAGCTATATCTATCGATCTAGATAGATATAAATATACACCGTGAAAGTTTGAACATCAGCAATATTGATACAGGGGATTCAATACTCGATTGTTGTTCTAAATAATGAAAAAAATAAGTGGTTAATATTTGACCTAATTATCCTGAGCAAACACAAAAATACGGACACTCAAATCACGCGCACCGAAAATTACATGGTAGTCGCGCGCGGTCCCAGATTAGATAACAGTTACTACGTAGTCTACGTATGGTAGTTATGTCTTGCGCTAGCTCGGTGCGTAAGGCTGCGCGCTGTCCATACATTGTAGTCTTAGGTAAAACTTTAACCAAGGTTTTCATGGTTTTTTTTTTTGTATTTGTTTCGATTTTATTTCTTTATACGTTTCATATGTCCACTAACTATAATGTGTCTTTGAATATTGCTAATGTTCAAACTGTCAGCTGTCGTACTATATATGACTCAAGACAGAGATATATCTATGATATATTCGTTCCAATTTTAGTGTTATATACAAGGTTATAAAACTTGGGGTGTACTTCTGTTGAAATATAAAAAAATGAAAGCTTTTCGGCACCCAATTATTGCTGTGTATCAGAATTGGCAAAAAGGAACTTCGGCCGGCTTTTAAGACTGCTTTGCCGTTTTGTATTCGAATATTTTTTTTAGAAGTAGTTCGTTTAAATATAATTTCCTAGTTCAAATATGCGAAGTACAATTTGGGTGTCTTCAATCCAGAGTAAACAGGTTTTTTTTAGGTAAGCGTGCTTCATCCTAGACTACATCCTGCTTAACAACAGGTAGGGCGTGACCGAAAGCAAACTTATCTAGAATTAAAAAAAAAAAACAGTTGAAATGCCATGAAACAATAAATACCTTATTTTTTTAACCCACAGATTTTGGCTTCATGTTCGAATCATCTCCGGGTGGGAATCTCGGTTTTGAACCAGATATAAAGCTGACTGATGAAATGGTGATGGTGATGGGCGGGAAAATGGAAGCGCCGCCCTTCCGGTGGTTCTGCGAACTATGCGTGCAGGCTTTCCTTGCTGTCAGGTGAGTAAAGATTGACAAGACTAGCTCGAGATGTAACTGACAAGTTGACGCAATACTAATTAGACGAGACGTAATTGACAAGACGAATCAAAACTGACAAGATGAAGTAATATTGTATATACTCATATAGTATAGATGCTCAGACTTGAGACTGAAAAAGTTCATAAACATTAGTTAAAAAGTTAAAGAAGATTCTGGATTCTGTTTTATCACTCTGTCTATCGCTGCAATGGTCATCGGCTGGCGAAACCATTTACCGTCACAGCTTTAAAAAAAAAACGTAGGACATGTTTACACAGCGCCATCTAGCCCCAAACTAAGCAAAGCTTGTACTATGGGTACCAAATAACTGATAGAATACTTATATACCTTTTTTTTAAATTACATACATAACTCACAAACACAGAGATTACATTTATTTATCATCACATAAATGTTTGTCCTGGTGAGAATCGAACCCACACCCTAACAGCTCTTGAAGCAAATTATGATAAACAGAACAGCCAAAAAAACGAGCTTTTTTTTATCGCTGACAGGCTAGGTGCTTGACCACAACTCACCTGATGTTAAGTGACGGTGTGGTCGAAGATGGTAAAGCACACCTAGCCTGGAATGGAACTGGCTCTCAAGTGAGGCTGCCGGAACACACCGTTAGATGCTTGGCGGCAGATTTTCAACTAGAGGGTGGTAGCTAGCTAGCCGAGTACTAGAAAGTACCCTACCATAACGCTATGGTTTCCTCACGATTTTTTTCCTTCACCGGCAGCTCAAGCTCATTGTTGGGGTTTGAACCCACATCCTTCGGCATGCGAACCGACCGCGCTAACCACTGAGCTATCATCGCTACATCTATAGCTTTTGCATTTATGACAATGGTGTGGTATTTACTATATAGCATTTTCGTATTATTTCTTACAGGCCTTACCAGGAAGCAATAATCTCGATGGTATCTCTAATGTTGGACACGGGGCTACCCTGCTTCAGAGGCCAGACAATCCGTCTACTCCGATCACGTTTTGCACCCAACTCTACAGAGAAAGAAGCGGCGGCTTACATGCTATCTGTTATACGAAACTCGTTCCTTAATTTCAGGACTAGAACTTACGATATGATACAGTATTATCAGAACCAAATACCATACTAATCGATATGGGAAAGCGAGGTGTTTTTTTTAACTATAAACCTCAAAGTATTAAGCACTAATTCAGTGATACAAAACGCTTTTTGTCTATGCCTTTTTTTATCTTTTAGGCTTCTATTTTTATGCCGTATCTACGCTAAACATCAAATGAGGTCAAAAGAAAAACTCTTTTGTTATAAAAAAATTGTAACCACAGGGCGGGGGAAATTAGAGGGGCTATCATAATATATCAATGTGTAAGATTAACGTTTTGCGTAAACGATAGAAAAACATATGGAAAAGCGGCCCTGGTGGATTTTTTTTTCATAACGTATTCGAATACGTCCGCCTGTCCATACAAAATCGTTTTAAAGTCGGCAGTGTTCGTATACGAAAACACATTTGTGCGGTTCAAAGATAAACTCTAACCCTAGCATATTTGTTCGTAATTTTGGACTATTCTTCTTCTTTTTTTTTTAAATTCTGTTTTCACTCTGTCCGAGAATTATTTTTTAATATGTTCTTTAAATGAGTGAAAATCGTATTAAAATCTGTAATTTAGAACTAAGCAAACAAACACACGCGGAAAACTAAATTGTTCGTTTTATACAATTTAGCGAATTATATAATATACCACTTGCATGAGTGATCGGTAATATTCCTTTGGAAAACGTAGATTTATTTTTAATTTTGAACATGTTTCATAATTTTTGAACGTAAACTTTTTTCTATGTGAATAAGTTGCACTGTTTTATTTCTTGCATTTTTTTCATAATACTTAAATTGTATTAAAATCTGAGCCTCACAGTTCTATGTAGGTACTCATACAATTATGAGCTTTCTAGAGCATGTTTAGATATATTTATATTCTGTGTAAAAGCGTGAATAGGACGCTCGTTAATGAAAAACCTATACTAGCCAATGAAATACGTCATGTTACCACTAGTTACTCGCGTTACAAACCATGTTATAAACTGTCATTCGTACTTTTTAATGTTGGTACGAGTATAAATTAAGGATCACAAAAAACCCGTCACTCCCTTATTTCGACTCGATTAGATCCGTGGAAAAAGCTCAAATCCATTAATAAACAATTCACAGCCGATAATCTTTAAACGGCCGAATAGATTTTCTTAAATCCCTAGCAAAGAAAATTAGATCAAGTAAAAAAATCGGTTCATCCGTTTGAGAGGAACGATGCTAACGGTGTGGCACATACATTAAAATTAAAACCTCTGTTTGTGTCGACGCCTATCTCGTTTTTATTCGTGATATTTCACGTCAACGAGATGTAAAGGTTTCATTTACAGCATTGATTAACTTTGAGCAACGTCATTAAGGCCCCTGATATTTAAGGACAAAACCAACTGGGGAACGGGCTATATTAAATTTTATATTTCAATACACCGAGACCATATTTTTCCTACTCCTAGCATAGTTTTTTTTTATTATACCAATAAAAGAAACGACCACGAGAAAGCCTTAGTATGATGTGATACTTTCTAGTACTCGTCTCAGTACTTCGATTGTAATTTTATAAAATTTGCATTCATCACTTTTTTTCCGTTTCGTTCATCAGTATGCGTTGGACCTTTTATCTCGCTTGGAGTTGTCAAAATTGACAGATTTTAGTGATATAGATATCGGGCACGTAGAATGTAGATGCCCATTTGAAGTTACCAATAGATTATGAAAATTCTGGTTTCTTTTGTTTTCTTGATTTAAGATAACGAACAAATAGCGAAATAGGCGAGTACATTATTAAGTACGACCTTAAAAATCAGCGCTATAATTACGTAAGCCATCACTTGCAATTGGGCGTATTTGAGTAGGTAACGATTGCAATGGATAGCCAACCTGACCAGATTGCGTATTACTTATATTTAACTTTTAGATGGAAGATATATATGGTGAAATATGGATGCACTATGCTACAGAGAAATTAATTTCTATGTAGGTAACGAATTAGGTTAGTAAATAAAAAGCTATATCTATCGCTCACATAAGAACCGCGATGCGGGCGGCATAAGCGAATTAAGAAAATATCTAGATACACTTGTCTTATGTGAGTGACGGGTTTTACAATCACCACATATATCATACATATATTGGCGTGGAAATTATATCAAAACTAACATAAGTATCAATATACCTATTTATTGTAATGTAGTTCCGACATGTACTTAGAAACGGTTTAGACCAATTTGTTTAGTAAAGATGCAGATTGTTCTAATTTTCACCATTGAATCCAACTTTGAAATCATGACAAAAATATTGTTTCGATGTTGTAACACGAAAAAATTATAATACAGGAATGATTTTTGTTTTTGCAAACATTTTTTAGAGTTTAAAAAAAAATACTTAATCTGCGATTGAAATTTGACGTCAAGCATGATCAAGCTGCAGGCGACCAAGACAATCTGTAATATATGTTCACTTGTACTATAGCCAGTCAAGACCTAATGAATTAAAAAAAATCAACTATCTCGATTTAATCGGTACATGGACAATGTAGAATTGTGTCGTACGCGCATTTTGCGCCAAAATGCGCAATTAAACACTTTTATTGCACGCCAATGCAGCCCTGTGCCCTGGATTTTATTTTGCTACTCAACGTTCTTTATATCGCTGCAATGGACATGGACTTTTGTTATCTCTTACCATCAGAAGAGCATCTTAAAAGTAATATCTACAACATATTTTTTAATATTTTTTTATACTAGATAAAACTGAATGATTTATGCATAAGTAGCTTCTCAAGAAATCGTACTTAGCTTTTAAATTTTCCTGTGTATAGTACAAGTGAATATAACTTTACTATCTATCCTATTTTAGTGCTAGTTAGATTTGTAGGATCTGTTTAAGTGTTGTTTTGGATCTATTAATTCTATTGTAAATAAGAAATGGTTTATTATGATTGTTAATGTTTCGGACATTCCTAATTCCAGGATTATTCTTGTTGATTGAATATAATGGTGTAAAGGTGATTTTGTTTTTATTTTATAAATTAATACCATTACCATTTTTCCACTACCAACATACCCAAACCAACCGAGCTCCTTAAAAATACTTAGCACAGCCTTGGGACACTGTCATAAAAGAGCTTACCGATAACAAAAATATAAACAATAAAAGATATTTATTCAAAATACATACTACAGCTTTCGACATAAGACAAATAGTACTCTACTTTTTTGATGCACTTCTTGACTTTACTTATATCTAAGTTAGGGAGATTCCCACTTTTGTGATCGGGGAATTTTCTGGAAAACCCAGTAGTATCCTTTCTTTTTTCCTTTGGTTGCTTTGCTGCTGCTTTTGCCTCTGTAAGTATACTGTGCAAGTGTGATAGAGCTGCTTTACAGTAGTACTTTTGGTTTTCTTCACTGGGGCCTTGAAGTATAAGGAATGTGTCCCGTTTCATCACATTGAGGCTAAGTTCATCTGTTTCTATTAGGTCACTCTGTAAATAAAATAAAACAAACCGAATTGAAGGCAGTTAGGATCTCTTGCAAATCAGTTTTATCTATGCTTTTTATACTAATAAAATAACTGATAGAAAAAAAGCAATATTTACACATAATTTTTATTACAACTTAATATAGTGACCAGAATTTAATTGCATCAATTTTTTTTTAATATATTTCTACTTATGAGGAAATTTCATTACTAAATGAGAAAAGCTAAGGCATAATCTTAGCGTTCTCATCTGTCTACATGATATAATTATACCTTACAATGTCCCAAAACAATACAGTTTGATTTACTGCTATTACACACCTATACACTACTAATAAGACTAGCATAAATGTTTTGTAAATATCTAGTATGTCAAAAATACAAAAATGTATGGAAACTAATTGATTGCAAATTTCTATATTAGAATATTACACTTGGTTTTGATATTTACTAACCTGTAGACATTTCTGTGCAACCGATTCTACTGTTAAAGCTAAGTCGTCAAAATTAGTATTACTGTTCAAATTGCAGCAAATATTGAGTAAGTACATAGTTGCTTCTACTGGGTCCAGTTCTCCATTGAAGTATCTCATGACAAATGCATATGACGCTAACACATTTGTGATGTTATAGCGAATAGCTGGCGATGGTTCTACTTTCTGCAAGGTAAAATAAGTGTTACTATACTTAAAGCAGATTTAGAATTTTACATTAATTTTATAACTTCAAAATTTTGAGTAATCAGCATATTTAAGTGTTCAAAATCCAACCAAAAGATAGATTTGAAGTATCATCTTTATCATTCATCAAATAGGGCTTTAATGTGTACTTCTATTGCCATTTAAATTAGGCAATCTAGAAGTTACACAACTGGTATTCTTATTGCGCGGGTATACAATTTGCCGTTGTGTAGCTTTTTCTAGATGGTCAAACTTGAATGGCTATCAATACTCATGGTAAAGCTTATGAACAAGAAATAATGGTGTAAAGCAGGTTGTCTATGATGTATCATATATAAAAGTGGGCATGGAAAAATTTGCAATTTGCATTCGTAAGTGTTAATTTTTATTTTTTTAAGCGTACAACAGGTAAGTTAAAGAACTAGTTTAAGATACACTTCATTTCAACATGGGCCTGGATTTTGAAAATTCTTTAACATGAAATAATAAAAAAATTCTACAATATGTTTTTCTGTAATGCATTAACTAAATTTTAATACATAAAGCCATTAAATGGAAATTTATTTCAACTTACTGTCAAGGCATTCATTTCAGGTACAGTTTTCAAAGACGGGCATTTCTTGAGAATTTCATTGTCAACTTCTTTATCATCTACATCTACGACCTTTTTTTTCTCCTTATTGTACATCCACCAAGGTTCCCACTGAGGCATTATTGACCCAACATCACCTTGATTTAGCAAGGCTTCAAATTCATTCCTCTCATCCTGCGTTAAAGCATTCCATACAGCATCTGCATCATTCAGATTCAAGTCTTTTAAACGTTCATGTAAATTTATTTGTTCTTCATCGTCAGAGTCATAATCATCAGGACTTTCTTCCAGTTCGTCAATATTTGCCTCACCAAGGCTTTCACTTTGCATTTTTTTGAGTATCTCCATCATCTTCAGCTTAGATTCATCGTCAGCTTGATATGTAGCGAGCTCATCATTAACGCAGTCGCGGTAGAAACTTTCAGAGCATTGTAAATGTTTCTCTGACTTATAACAGTCTAAAGAGCAGTATAGGGTATTACATCGTGGACAGCAGTATTTGCTCGAGTTTGTATTGCACCTGGAAGTTACACAAATCAGTTTAACTTCTGAGTAACGTGTTATTTATGAGGTATATAATAAGTAGATAGTTCACACTGGATGATTTGGTGACTCCCTAAAAAAATTATGATGCCGGCTGTGTACTTACAAGTCGCATATCTTCTGAGCAATATTAGATGGTCTGGCTTCAGCCATGATAAGCAAAAAAGATGCGAATTACAAATTAAAAAATAACAAGAATCTAAACGTAAAGTCTCGTTTTCTCTTCCTCAAAAACTTCAAAAAAAAATTATGAAAATGATTGCCAGGTCTATTTCTAGAAGCTTCCTTAAATAAAATGTTTTCCCAACAAAATCTTTTAATATTAAATAATAATTTTATCTCTGGAAATCAGTTTCATGTAAAAACTATATAGGTATTGGTGGCATGAGGAAAAATCACCACTGCATTGTATTTTTTTTACAAAACTTGTATATTTTAGAATACAAACTTATAATTGTAATAATAATGAACCTTTATCATTATTTCGTTTAAGCTTGAAGTAAAAACTTAATATAGAGTATTATAGAGTAATGATATTTTACTAGAGCATCACCAGACTTGACTCTGATTTACTTTATGTTACTTATACATTATTTCATTTTAATTTTCATCAAATATTTAAAAATATATAAATATATAAAGTATTTGACAAAGTGTAAAAAACAAAAAAGAAGGACAATTCATCTTTCACATTTTCTCCCGAAATTGCGAAAGAAATATTCCTTCCTGGTAGCCCAGAAATAACATGCATGACAGTGACAACAGACACTTTTTTTATTTCTTTCTTCGAGCACAGCACGTCCGTGGTATCTCTCAAGTATACATTATTTCAATAATTTTTCACGAAAACGAAGAAAATTATGCTACTACATTGTATCTTGTGTTTGTGTTTAAATATTTATCTAGAGTAGTAGTTATAAAATTATTAACGTTTCATTAGAGCATCGAACTGTAAAGTTAATCGATCGTCACTGCGTTCCGATCACAGAATTTTAGTGTCATAAATAATAAAAATTATATCGACCTTTGTCTGTGATACTGAACTATGCTAAAGACATCGTGAGCAAGCTTTTTTTGTAGAGAATTGGAATTATTTATGCTACTTGTTATTCCTCTGAGATTTATGCTGTATTCTCGAACAATGATACAAGCATATTGCAAGTAAAAAGTGCGACATTCAACATAAACAAAAAATAGTAATAAAGAAAAAAAAATTGAGCAAGTGACAATTTGACGGGTAATATTCGTATTTTGCCAATGTCAGTGCAGAAAGAAAATGTTTAGTTTGGCGGGAAAAAATGAAAATAAATAAGGACCGTTCATCGTGGACTGATTGTGTTCCATTCTTGATATTGGATGTATCTACTAAATTTTATTTCTCATAATGGCAGAACCAGAATTAGTTGAAGATTTTTTTGGCGTTTATTTATTAATCTGTCTAAATCCTAGATATAAAGGGAGAATTTATATCGGATACACTCGAGACCCTAAACGAAGGATAACACAACATAACCGAGGCTCTTCAGCCGGCGGTGCTCATAAAACAAGCAATAGAGGACCTTGGTAAGCATCAATCATAATTTAGGCCAATATAATTAACAAGTCGCGGTTAACCTCAAAGTACTACCAAACATAATTAAACTTAGAATTTTTTTAAATGATTCCAAGTCACTCGTTAAGTATTAGTAATTTTATGTTTAATAAGAGAACTTTATTTTTTTTTATCGTTTTAGGAAAATGGTGATGATTGTGCATGGTTTTCCAAATAACATATCAGCATTGAGAGTAAGTTTCTTGTCTTGTAGATGAACTCTACTATTAGATGCTACATTGATCTATATGTACCTACTAAGACACTTCTGAAGATTTAGGGTTAATAGCTGGCTTGTTAGATATTTTAATGAGGAAATATAGTAAATTTGATTAACTGTTCAGTATTGTAAAGTGGAGCCCAATTTTCTTTGTGTGTTCTCTAATGATGGCATCGAAAACCAAGCTGAAAGCTAAAGGTATGGGATTTATTAATTTTTTTGTTCCTATCTATTTTCATACAATGTGAGTTCTTAAGTTTAATTTTCAGTTAACCTTTTACTTGAATCTGTGGGTTTTTTTGCCAAACTACATATTTATTTATTAACTACATAATTTTACTATGAATTAATCATTGAAAGTTTAATAGTAAAAATAACATATAATAAAGCTTATCAGTATTCTTAACCATCTTTGACATATTACTATTACTCCTTAAATGATAGATGGATAGATAGAAACTCTTTATTCTGCACATCAGAAATAGAAAATGGCTTAGAAAACAAAAGAATCGCATGAGCTAGTTCCACAAGTGGTAAATATTGTATATAGATATAAATTTTAAAGATGAATGTTCTTTACAGTTTGAATGGGCCTGGCAGAACCCAAACAAAACGATAAGGTTACAGCATTTAAACTTAAAGAAAATACCCAGAAAAGAAACTGTATATAAATTCAAGTTGCGTGTTTTGAGTGAAATGCTTAGAGTGGGTCCATGGTGTCGCCTACCACTCATTATAAGATGGCTTGAAATAGAATATTTTGAAGAATTCCCTGTAAGTATACTTGACAATTTTGGCATAAAAATAGGATTAGCGTTCAAGAACTCTTCTTGATTGAACCATAAACAAATATACTCAAAAATTATTTTTTTCTTTATCCTTGGCATAACACTGTCCTTATAAGTATAACATTGTATATATTTTCAAGTGCTTGTTGAATATTCAAGTAGAGTAAAGCACTATTTTAAAAAACACAGATTTTGACATAAACATGATTTTTGCATTGCATTCCTACTAAAGCTCTGCTTTTTGTTTATAATGTTTAGCAACTTCAATTTATCTGAATGACGGTTGCCAAAGAAAAGTTCTTATTTCCAAGCATATTTGTTTTTTTTTTCATATCTTTTATTGTTGCAGGACGATCGTAAACCACCAGACCACATGATAATTACATTCGGACCAGTTAAGAGCAGAAACCTTAAGAAGAAGTCTGTAGACCCAGCGCCTTCTTTCACAGAATGTCTTCTTTGTTCAAGATACATAGTTAATAACCAAGTCAAATTAACTTGTCTGAACCCAAAATGTGAATTAGAATGCCACATAACATGCTTAGCCGATAAGTTTTTGCTCTCTGGAGAGTACATACCTGTGGAAGGACAATGTCCTTTCTGTAGTACAAAATTAAAATGGGGTGATTTGATTAGAAAAATGAGAGGATGTAGAATGAATGATATGGACATAGATAGCAGTGATGGAAATGATGAAAGTGGAGGCAGCATAGTTGTTGATGATGATGAGATTTTTAATGAGGATGGAAATGGTGATGAGATCGATGAAAATAGTGATGACAGTAGTGATCTTCTGAGCGTGTTAGACAAAGTGAATAATGAACAACCTAGTTGGCTTTTTGAAGATATTTGATTTGTAAAATGATTTTGATAAATATGATGTGGCGTTACTTTATGATAATCGGTAGACCGATGTTTCGGGGTCCCATACCAAAAGAATCTTAAGTTGAAAGGGTTGTATCTAATGTACGGTATTAGGCAGCTGATTGAAATGAATGTTCATAAAATATACAGGGTTATACAGTGTTAAAAGCTTGAGGTGTACTAAGTCGAAAGGAGGTGATTGTTATAATTATTATTAATAATAAACTACGGCACAACTTCAAACAGGTCAAGGGTCTATAGAAGAATTTTTTCATGTTTTTAGAGTTGTGCTTATAGTGAAAGTTGTAACTAATGAAGGGTATAATGACTCCCATTTAGACATGGACATTTAGAAATAACCTTTCAGGACGATTTCTAAATATAACTTTATGTAAAGATATTCTTATATTGTTCAGATAGATTAATAGCAAATAAACCAAGTGCTAGCCGGGGTCGTGGTGAGGAAACGCGAATGTGGTATGTGATATGTGGTAGTGAGGAACTCGCGGTCTGACAAATCTGACACGGTTTTGGTTGGTTTTATAGAAAAGTGAATATTCAATGAAAATATAAACATATTAAAAATAAAAACAATTATACTTAACATTGAAATAAATATAAATACAATAAAATAGGCTTGACAATATTTCGCCAATTTTTTGTTTTTTTTTAATGTGTTGCTGATTTTTTAAAATTGTTGTTAACTAATATAAGGCGAAAATAAGTAAAACTAAGTCGTATGCATGTACAAATAATTTAATGGCTTATAGAATCTCTTAAAATTATATTGTAAGCAAGTATTATACATTATTTTGTTACATACTACCAGGTACATAGTTTTAATTATTATATTGTTACCTTGGCAACAAAATAGTTCTTATTCTAGTTATAAGCTTCAAATAAATATAATATTTTTCATACCTACGTGATTTATCTAATTAGTTATTTTTCAATTACTGAACCAAGCTTAAATCAAAGTTGCAATAAATAAAAACAAATTTCAATAAAATTAACACAGGTTTGATTATTACTTATTAATCTAAATATTATAAATTAAGAAAATGAAAACAAGTTAGCCCTGTCAGTCAGTGACAGATCTGTTGGCTCATTGGTAGAATATCTGCCTTTAGAGCTGTAGGGCGTGGGTTCGATTCCCACTTAGGACAAGCGTTTAGTGTTATAAACAAAATGTTTGTTCTGTGTCTGGGTATTCTGTATGTATTATAAGTATATATGTATTTATAAAAAAAAAGTATATTTGAATTCTATCGGATATTTGACTGCCATAGTATTTACAAGCTTTGCTTAATTTGGGGTCAGATGGTGCTGTGTATAATGTCCTACGATATTTATTTATATATTATCCATAGATAAAGCTCGAAGGTTTTCAAATTGACTTTTTTTCGCAATCAGTAAATCCGTTTGAAAAATTGACAAATGGGAATACCTTTCAATTTAATACACTCTAAGTTTATAATCCTGTTTTTAGAGCTGTCTAATTAATTACTAAGTCACAATGCAAGTTTTAAAAGCTCAGTAAAAGTTTTCAACACAAAATAATCTTGGCATAAATCGGTTCAAAAATGTCACAGTAATTGGTATACCTACACAAAAATTACAAATCGAATTAAAATAAACCTTACTCTTTCTTGAAGTCGGTTAAGAATAACAAATCAAAAACAACAACAGTAGCGGCTAAATCGTGCGAGAAATCCATAAATACAATTCAAGCCCGACCACACAAACTACCTAACAGTAAACGAATATTTAGGTACGTGTGCAATCAAATGAAATAAAAAAAAATAACACTCAAGAACTGGAACGCCTACAAACCTACTTACCAATAAATATTCACTTAAGTAAAGCTTGCTATATAAATGCATATCATTTTGGTGTTAACACTGATTATATCAACTAATAATCATCGAAAAGTCCATCATCATCATCATCACCGAAGTCATCGTCATCATCAGCTCCAGGTGGTACAAACGCGCCGTTCAAGACATCTCCGATTGGTTCCTCAAATCCCATCACTTTTGCCAATCCGTAAATAAGCCTCATTACCACAAGCCTGGAGAAATCTACTGGTGTAGTTTCCTTTCTTTGCAAAGTCAACTGCTTATCCGTCGGATAATCCTTAATCTTTCTTCTTTTCATTTCACACGGAGTCAACAACGATATTAGTGCGAGAATAACGAAAAGCTGCCAGCGCGCCATTTTTTCCCGCCAAATAAACAGTCAAAAATTTAACGCGTTCGGTTTTTAAATTCGCGTGTAAATTCACTGCATAATAAACGTTTCGCGTGGTCGAAAGTGAAGACGTGAATAAGTTAACGGAATGCGTCGAGGTGAATGAAGACAAGCGATGGCGTCGCGTCGTGTGCCGCAGCAGTGGCGGCCTATTGTTGCATGCGTGTAATTGAGACGTGCGCCTGCGACGCGCGACGGTAGCGAAGACCTTTTACAGTTATCGAAGTTTGCGATATTGGGATGGATACTTCGACTGCCGGGTGAAAATAAATCTCCTTTTTAGCGTCTTTGCTAAACTAAATGATGTACGAGAGCAGCGTGGGTGCCTACCACAGTAAAATTTCTAAAATTAGCGATGATTTATTTAATTAAATTGAAAGTTTGATAGTAAAAATAATATCAGATACACAACATTTTTTACTTGTACGCTGAACCAGTTTGAATTTTGTTTTGTTGTCCTTGTCGTTTCTAGAACAAAATAGAAGAAAAAAAAACAGTTTTAGTATTAAATCTATTGAATTTACATTAAATTTTAGCAAGTTTTTTTTTAATTCGGAATTATTCTTAATTTTCTCATAATCCGTAGGTATATAAAAAAAATTTGATCGAATTGCCTTTTTGAAATCAGTAGGTAAGTATGTAGTTGTTTTTTATTTATTTAAAAGTAATGAGGCGAATGTGATGCTCTCCTGATGGTAAGAGATAACGCCTGACCATGACCATTGCAGTAACAAAGCAAAGTCCAGGACATCGCCGCTTTGGCACTCATTGCTTTGAGACATTAGATGGTAAGTCTCAACAGCCCTGTAATTTCACTAGCTGCAGTACCGTTAAAACCGGAACAGTAATGTTTGCACACTACTGTTTGGCGGCAGAATATCTGGTACTGCAGTGGTACCTACCTAGACGTCTTCCTGTGAAGGAGAACTACCACTAACTAGTGAGGTAGACCCCTTGATTATTATAGCAAATATTGTTACAGACTCATTTGAGATTTACTATGAGGTATGAGGTGAGAGCTTAGCAAACTTTCTTAGGTCAAAGTTTAAGTACCTACCAACGAAACAATACAAAAGTGTCACAAATAGAGGTCATGTAGTGATGAGATCATCAAGCATATGGAATCGAAATGTTTTATCTATCTTCCTAGTTACTTCAAATATATTTTGCTTTTTTTTTTTAATATTCACAAGAAAAAGTTACAACCTCGTTTGTTTATGCTCTTCTTCTTTAGTGTTTGATCTGAGCTCTTCACTCTAGGAGTGAAGTTTCTAGTCGTTATTTTTTTTTAAACGTGTGCACATGCATAGGGGAGATGTAGGTAATCGTGGTCAGTGGGCAATGGTGATCACCACTGAATAACAAAAACCAAACGTAACCAACTGATGCCAACATAACTACGCTCTAGCTTCACATCATTCCAGTGCGCGGTCGATCGCTCACTAAGTTCACGCGACGCGCCGGGGAGTAACGGAAGTGAGAAGATTTCGCGCCATTTTGATATAATTTTACGAGTAGATAAAACCGAAGGTAAGTCTTAAATTACTAAATATTTATTTCTGTACTTGTGATATGTTGTAATCGTAACATTTTATTTTGCTAATTAAAACTCAGGTTGATATTATATTATCAAATTTCTCATCAGGGTTCGTTTTTTTCCATTTTCGCCCATGTAGGTAATCGGAGTCACTACACCGGAGTGATTACAATTGCCTACATTACTTTGATAAAACAGTGTATTTTCTGTTTGTAGATGCCAAAATTTTGTCCTAGGACGACAAATAAGGCTAGCTGGTCTATGGATCAACTAGGAAAAGCTATAAAGCTCATGGACGAACAGAATTATTCTATGAGGAAAGCCGCGACGACCACAAACATTCCCTTTTCCAGTCTTCAAAAGAGGTACACAAAAAAAACAACTAAGGAACCTCGTGTCGGCCGTAATACTATTTTCACGCCAGAGATGGAAAAAGAATTGGCGATACAATCAAGAATATACTTCTCACCGCATGCAGAAAAGGACACATCCATTGGATGTGTCCTTTTTTGGACCATGCAAAGCATATAGAAGAGAATGTGACTTTTTCATGAAGAGCCATCTTTAAGAAAAAATAACACTTTATGATGTAGCTTCCTTGTTCAAAAAAGCATTCTCAAGTGTTGCCTCCATGAGCAATGGCGAAGCGGGATTTAGAGCAACGGGTATATTTCCCATAAATCCCTGTATCTTTTCAAATGAAGACCTTGTGACAGCTACGGAGTCCTACAATCAGAGCCCATTGCAGTTCAAGATGTTGCTACTATTTAGACTCTATTTCAGAATTGACTGCTGCTAGTGCTATTGATTCCATCTCCGTACTAACAGCTACTGTTGAGCTAGAACAAGACAATCCTATTCCAAGTACCTACATCTACAGTTAATCCCACAATTTCTGAGCCACCGATAGCATCATCGTCTCAATTCAAAATGCCATCACCATCTGGGATCCTGTCAAGTATCCAAAATTTCATTCAAATGCCTGTGAAAGCACCTAATTTCAAGAAAAGACAAGGAAGAGAAAAACAACATGCAACGCTCTGGTCGAAAAAGAAAACAAAAGAAAGGCTAAAGTAGAGAAAAATAAGGGAAAAGAATTGGTAAAGAAAAGCAAGCACAAAAGGAAGGGGTTAAGAAAGTTAAGAAGAAAATTCTGCAGGAATCGAATGATACTTTGACGTCAGACGACAACACGGACGTGTTATGCCAGGATGATGAAGATGACGATGCAGATGGGGCAGGTAACGCGTGTCTTGTATGTGGGGAATTCGGACGAGAAAACGAAATATGGTATCGGTGCACATCTTGTGGGCTTTGGGCTCATGCCGACTGTACTGGGTGGAACTCTGCTCGCAATTATGTGTGCAATATGTGTTGATCACCATTGTCAACATGTTGATCACCATTGCCAACCGATGTCGACAATGGTGATCAAACCTGTTTTTTTTTTAAATCTTTATTGTTCCAAAATTGATAAGCTGAAGTGATTAAAGTTGATCTCAATTGAAAGTTAAATAACTAAAGTTTATTATAAAAGCCTAGCAATAAGTAGTTGATTAATATATTTTGTTTTATTTCAATTCTTGCTTAAGTGATCCCCATTACCCACTTCTCCCCTATGTCTAGTAATTTTTTTGCATAAATGTCATATTTATTCCCCGTGTTTTAAGTCATAGATAAAACTTATTTACGCTGTAAGAGCATAAGGAAGTCGGTTACTAGCGTACTATTTGATAGTGACTTTATAAATTATCCAGAAAATTCTACATAAAACTATATAAATATTACTTTAATAATGTGACATTAACCTGAGGCCTTATTCCACTAACCGAGATTATGATGCCGTGACTGCAAACCTCTATGGTAAGACCTAGGTAATTACGAGCCTAGATTACAAATCTGCGCACTCGCACCGCAACGCTATTTCAATAAACTCCAGCTCTACTTCTTGATTAGAAAATATAAATTATTTCAAAAAGTTTATGTGTAAATAAAAGCTCGTATATCAGCTCGTAGCTCGTAGCTCGTTTGCGATATTTAAGAATTAAGTAACCGATTGAAAAATGTTAGTTTTGGAAAGTGGGACAGCGCCACTGGTATATAGATACATATAAACTTTTTATTGTGCACACCAAAATTAGAAAAAAGTACAAAAAATAAACGAATCTTATGAACACAAGTGACGGCCTTATAGCACAAAGCGATCTCTTCTAGGCGATGTAAAACACGATTTTTGGGAATTGATTTTTTATGCATATGACAATGCATTTTCCTACCACGTAATTCTTTTAAAGTAATATTAAGTTAAGATTGTTTAAAATAGCGAATGGTAAAGTTACAAGGCGCGGTAAAGAAACACGTTTCTTACTAGGAAACCACTACCTGGCTTAGAAGAGCTTTTTGCGGTTTCTTTTACAAACTGCGCCGCCTGGGTACAGTCAGCATGTATAATTATGCTAAGCTGAGGCCTGTTTGTGACATAAATATATTTCTATTCAAGAAATCTTTTTCTCCATGTTTGTTTTCTATGTCATAATAAAAGTGTTGTCTATTGTTTATTGTCTATAACTACTTAAGCTCCCACTCAGCTATAATAGTGTAGCTTAGTTTTTATCGATAAAAGTGAAGTAGGTAGAGAGTTTTGCCAGTAACACGGAAAAGTGTGTCATGCATTTTTATTTTCCAAAACCTGTGTTTTTGCATAAATATAGTATACCTACCTATTATTCAGTGCCGAATTACACTTACATTAAAGTGGGATAATGAGATAATGTGGTGAAACATGACTTAACACCGGCAAAATGAACTAAGTGTGATACCAAAACGAAGAAAAAAAAAGCTACGTACAAAATTTTGGATTTATTTAGCTGAAGATAGGCATTTGTTAGAATTGTTAGTAGTGAAGTTAGGAGAAATAGGTACGGAACACAACAATGCGGAGACGTATGTAAATAAATAGGTTCGCGGTGGCTGATGGCCGGATTGCAATTAAAAACGTATGAAATGACAATTGCGTTTTTATCATAGCTATTTTTTTACGTTGCGTGTAATTACTCGGTGGCTATTTATTAATGCAGTCGTTGACTTTAGCCACTCACTCATAAAAATACTTGTCTGCATTTAGACGAATGATTTATTAAGTATTTTGATTCCTCATTCGTTAAATTAGGCCTCTATCGAAGTATCGGAGTGCCTTAGGATAGATAATCGATTACGCAGATAATCCAATATGGCAGATTTTATTACCTAATATGTATAAATAATATAAATTCGTATCTCAAAATTGCGGGTTGAAAATGATGATAATTTGATATAGTCAGCGTATACATATGTACACTGTACAGCACTTGACAAGTGTACATTAACAATTAAAAAAAAACGGCTTTGTGCCTTTAAGCCCAAACACGGATAAGTTTTAGGTATTTTGGTTTTTTGACGGCGTTCTGAGGTAACAAACATACAACCTAATTGAAAACCTTCTCTTTTTTTGAAGTCGGTTAAAAATTAAATTCCAATAAAGTAGGTGACTCATTACCATCAGTGAGGAGCAACTCCAAAAATGTCAATCTGAACCGGGCTACGGTTCACTTTCACCCAGTGTCCACTCGATTGTCTCGAATCGAGCCATGAATCGATTAGAAACCGACCGCTACCTTACTCGGGAGACAGATTCTCTAAGTGTATCTTAATCGAATAATTTGTATGTAGAATCAATATAGCTAATATATCGTTTTTAGCTTTGACTACATATTGATAGATGTATCGGTATGAGCCACGTTTATATGTTATGTACACCTACTTTTGTTAACCAGTTTTTTTCATGTAAAATTAATAAGACGAACGACGACACTCTCATGATGGTGAGAGATAACGCATGTATTTGTATATTACCATTGTTACGATACATAAAACTTTGAGTAGCTAGCTTCCAATCTGAAGGTCTTGGGTTCGAATCCCACGGCACGTACCTTTTTCTTTTCGAAGCTATGTGCGTATTGTCGATAACTTCAAACGGTGAAGGAAAACATCGTGAGGAAACCTATATGTCCGGAGAGTCCATAAAAAATGAAGATATATGTGAATTCTGCCAACTCGCACTTGGCCAGCGTGGTGGACTATGGCCTGACCTTTCTCACAAAAAGAGGCCCACGCCCAGCAGTGGGACAGTTTATAAAAAAAACAGCTGATTCGGAAGTAGGAACTAAGTATACGCGTACTCAAAATTGATGCCGTGGTGTGATTGCGGCTTAAAACTACAAATGCCATTTACATTCAATGCAAGAAATGGCAATTTTAATGTCTTTAAGGCCGCAGGAAATATTATATAGGTATATATTGAAATCGCAATCAACATAACTCAGCCTCAATGTTATAACAAAATAGAGTTGAAAATTTGTTTTTAGCGTCGTCTTGAAATGAAAGCGTTCTACTTATGACAATAAACAAAGACAAGATAGACTCTATGTCGTGAGCTTTGACTATTCATAATTATGTCTACTAATTATGCATAAACATACTTGTATAAATTATGCTTTACGGATGCCACGTAGGTATGTTTTGAGGTTTCGTTGAAACAAGAGGTGGCTACTTAAAAATAAATACCTAAGAATTCTTTTTTTTTTTCAAAATCACCGGACTGTTGACGCTTGTCATCCGATTCGCTAGGTGGTAAATTTTTTAAGCAGGAGGTCATAGGTCTAGGTAGGTAACACTGAAATATCAGATATCTGCCGCTAAACAATAGTGTGTACTAAACATTATTGCGTTCCGGTTTGTAGGGTAGGTACTGCAGCTATCGAAATTACAGGGCTATTGAAAGAAACTCTCGTATATCATTAAGTTTTGTTACTTAAACTTTTGAGTGCTAAAACTAAGTCATGGGAAGGAGTTATCTCTTACCGTCAGGAGAACATTTCGTTTGTTTTAGTGCTAATACACGGGCGCCGGAAGCTGGGTTCTTTTTATTATGGCTGCCAGTCTAGGTGTTTGACCACAGCTCACCTGATGTTAAGTGACGGCGTGGTCGATGGTGGTAAACACACCTAGCCTGGAATTAAACTGGCTCTCAAGTGAGGCTGCTGGAACACACCGTTAGATGGTTGGCGGCAGATTTTCAACTTAAGGGTGGTAGCTAGCCAGCAGAGTACTAGAAAGTATCCTACCACCACGCTATGGTTTCCTCACGATGTTTTTCTTCACCGGCAGCTCAAGTTCATTGTTGCCGTTTGATTACATGATTTGTAACTTTTTTTTTATACACTTCTTACTATCGGACGGCCAGACAAACGCGACCAAAACGTCAACCGTACATTCCACATATTTTATTCGCACAGTGAGGTTTTTGAGCTTTCTGTCGGAGTCTGTGTTCTCTTTGAAGCATAATACGTGGTGTATTCAAATCTAGAGTAAAAGGTTTCTTCTTTTCTTAGACCGTACTACTGCGTAACTTAAGTCACGGTATGGTTAAACGCGAATCTATTTAGAATTAAAAAAAAGTTACTATTTGAATGAAACCAAATACCAGCGTGATTTGAATTTGACGTTAACTTGATTCACATATCACACATGTATCATCTACAAATAATGTTATATTCGTTAATAGTATGTGGATGGTGATGCACCTCCCTAAAAGTAATCCTGACGGCGTCCATGAAGACTTATACTTTAAAAATCCATGAGCACAATTTTAACATTATTCCAATGAATTCTATCTTGTTCAAAAACATAAAAAACTCGTAGTTAGGTAAGTAAATACTTTGTAAAATTTTAACAAAAAAAAAAACTGACTTCATATGGTTTTCTCATGGATGCCATTGTCAGAATTATTTGCCTTTTTTGGACTAAATTGAAATGGGACCACACGGCAGCAGCTTTCACATAAAAAAAATATCATCAAAATCGGTATCAAAAAAAAACTAGTTGAATTGAGTGCCTTTTCCTTTTTTAAGTCGGTTAAAAACAGTCTTTAAGGTGAAATAGTACTAGAGTCTGTCTATTTGTTTACCGTAACTAAAAGGCTATTTTGCATTTAGCGGTGCGCAATTCAATTTTAAACTTATTGCTACAATATTTTATATCGGCGTTTTATTCAAATTCAGCATCATCATCTCAGCCGTTGGACGTCCACTGCTGGACATAGGCCTTTCCCATTGACTTCCATAAAGACCGGTTGGAAGCGGCTCGCATCCAGCGATGAGGTCATCTGTCCACCTTGTGGGTTAACGTCTTACGCTGTGCTTGCCGGTCCGTGGTCTCCACTCCAGAACTTTGCAGCCCCATCGGCCATCAGTTCTGCGTTTCTGTCGTATTCAAATTACGACAATGTAATAATAATTCAATAAGCACTCACTGTAAATCCAAAAATATAGCTGTTCTTTGTCTCACATTGTGACACCCTTAGAATAACTGTAGAAAACATTTTCGTGCTTTACAATGATGTCAGTTTTTAGGGTTCTATTTCTGCGGCTCAGACTATATGAAAATGTATTCTGAGACCTGACGGTTATTCAAAAAGACCTGCAATTAATTAGTGGTCTATCTATTGACTTGTGATACAAATATACCCTAACAATATACCTGTAAAGCTTTCACAGCATTAGTGCATGCATGTAACTAAAATTTTTATATACCTATAGAAGAGAACTCTAAATGAAAAAGTGTGCGCAAAGACCCGACCGATTTGTGTGATTTTCTGTCGATGATTTTGTCGTGACGTTTTTATGATCGTTTTTTTTTTACTAACTTTGCAATGTTACTAGTTTTGGCATTTGTTTTAATTTAAATCACATATTAATTAATAGCATAAATTTGCCCACCTGCCAAGCGTGGCGAGTATTGGCAAAACCCCCTGCAATTAATTAAGAGGAGGCCTATGTCCAGCAGTGAACGTCCTATGGCTGATGAAGCAAGCACATTTTTTGGTAAAAATAATAAGTAAGTCTGTAAGTTTTGTATTTGATGGTAAAGAACCCTCGATACGTGAGTCAGACTCTAATTTCGTTCCCCCCAAATATTATACAACAGTGAACAGGGTGACAGCTCAGCTCACCTTTTGGAAAGTGCAAACATTTGTGGCAAGAAAGTGTTAAAGATAAACAAAATGATACACCGTATACATAAACTGAATATAAACGAACACTCCACTTTTCCAGATATTTTTAGATATTATACCTATACTTATCTAAAGAAAGTATATAAAAATAGATAAGTTACAATTATTCATTGCAGTCATTAAAAAAATCGAATACAGAATAATATACATATTAGTAATTCACATGAGTCGACGAAATTATAATAATAATCCTACTAATGTAGTAATACTATTAATTATAAATCCTATCCCATCCTAATTTCTATTAATATTATAAATTAATGTGAAAGTTTGATGAGGTTTGAGGATGGATTGATGGATGTTTGTTACTCAGTCACGCAAAAACGGCTGAACGGATTTGGATGAAATTTGATATAGTTTATCTAGGTAAGATTCACCGGGTAAGATATAGAATTACCTATTTTTGTATCAGAAAAATGTTAGGTCCCTCTGTGGGCTTATCAAAAAACGAACTACTGGACGTATCCAGTTGAAATCTGGTATCCTTAGATGCGTCTTATGGACACAACATTATTTAGCCATAAAAGGTATCTTTAATAATAAAATAGCGCAAGTTTCATGACTATATTGCTTATTTGTTACTTACACAAGTTTCATTTTTCTCTGAACCTAATTCTAAAGTAAATCTGTCGCCAAGCACCTAAAAGTGTGTTCCCACAGCCTCACTTAAGAGCCAGTTCCATTCCAGTCTAGGTGTGATTACCATCATCGACCACACTGTCACTTAACATCAGGTGAGCTATGGCAAAACACCAAGCATGTCAACTATTGAAAAAAATACACTATTTCACCAAATTCAAATTTATAATAATCGTTATAAATTACTAAAAACAATCGTATTAACATTGATGACTTGTTCACGTATATTCGTCGTAAAGATTGGTGAATATATCTCATACAACTCTCATATAAGGTTAATGACTTTATACTAATGTCATTGACTTATGAAGCATATTGCGAAACATAACTTGTACCTACATGTAATAATTGTACGCCCATAAACAGATATAGTCTTGTGAATTCTTGTGCCAATGCTATAAAAAAGTATGTCGCGGTATTGTAAATGTACTTTTACAAATATGTACTAATTTAAAAACAAATGTTATGTCGAAGTTGGACACACAGAGCTTTTAATATTTTTTTGTGTTTGACATCGCACTTTGTGCATTTGCCAGTGTCAAGTATTTAAAGAAAGAAAGAAAGAAAATGTTTCGTTTTAAAAACACTGTATACGAACAACGAATAAAACTACAATCAACACACACAAGTAAAAAGATGTAAACTATATATATATTTTGTAGCGATGATAGCTCAGTGGTTAGCGCGGTCGGTTCGCATGCCGAAGGGCGTGGGTTCAAACCCCAACAATGAGCTTGAGCTACCGGTGAAGGAAAACATCGTGAGGAAACCATAGCGTGGTGGTAGGGTACTTTCTAGTACTCGGCTGGCTAGCTATCAAGTTGAAAACCTGCCGCAAAGCATCTAACGGTGTGTTCCGGCAGCCTCATTTGAGAGCCAGTTCCATTCCAGACTAAGTGTGTTTTACCATCTTCGACCATACCGTCACTTAACATCAGATGAGTTGCGTTCAAACACCTAGCCTGTCAGCAATAAAAAATAAATATATTTATTCGATATTTTCAAAAACTTTATGCCAAACTACGGTTTCGTTCCGTACGAATTTATTTTGGCGACTAGATTACAAATTAAATTAGGATGTATTGTATCTACAAACCTTCCTTAAAAATGTATAAATGACAGTAAAATAGTTATCAAAATGCATTACTCAGTAGTAATCCTAACTAATCATCATCCATCACCACGCGGGTAAAACCGCAGGACACAGCTAGTAAACAGATAAAAGTGAACAGCGATTTTGTTTTAGCGGCAACTTTGTCCTTGCTTAATTAAGAAGTCCTCTCACTTCCTCCTTTTTTTAAAAGTTATTTACTAGAAAATCCGGAACTTTTCTATATATTTATATCACGTTCGACCTCTCTACGCATAACTGTTTATAGAATACTTAGAGCAAACAGAAAAAAATCCCGTAAAACACGTTTGTTGTATGAGGATAGATGATTTATATATTTTTTAAATCGACTTTTATAATTGCTGATGTCGTATACATTCCTTTTGTGAATCTTTATAC
This sequence comes from Biston stratarius, assembly GCA_950106695.1. Classification (NCBI taxonomy): domain Eukaryota; kingdom Metazoa; phylum Arthropoda; class Insecta; order Lepidoptera; family Geometridae; genus Biston; species Biston stratarius. The sequence goes on from OX467106.1 coordinate 8,746,640, forward strand.
GGTTAAAAACCGTTCGAAGTTGAGTATACCTATTTATTATCACACTAATATTATGAACGCGAAAGTTAGTGAGTGTGTGTGTTTGTTACTTCTTCACGCACAAACGGCTGGACCAATTTTGATGAAATTTGGAATGGTGGTAGCTGATATTACACATTACATTGACTAAATTAACACATAGGCTTTTTGTAAAAAAAAATAGCGGGTAACACCGCGAAGCGCAGCTAGTAAAGTTTAAAGTAACACAGACAGATAAATGGCAACCCAGAAATCGATTGTAGATACTGATACGGAACCCTAATATTTTTGCAAGGGTTTTGTTCTAAGAATTAGTAATTAACAAGGATTTAGGTTAAAAAGTCAATGCTCTGTAAGTAGAGTTATTTTACTAATGCTTTTCAACTTATAGATTAATGTAGCTTTTAGATCTATGCTTAAATTCTTGTTATTTTAATATATTAACGCAAAATAAAATAAATCATAAAATGTCCACATACTATTTGCTGAAATCATTTGCACATAATTTATTTTCGACATGTAGGTACCTAATGGGTAACTAATAACAATGCATATAATTTTATTATATCTATTAAAATAAAATATGTCTCTTTGTCTTTTTCTGTTTAAATGTCAAGTAGATGATAATGATATTGATTAGGTAGAATTGTTATTTTATACTAACCTATCCATGATTGAGATCATTTATATATTACTAGCGCCCCGCGGAGTTACCCGCTGTTTTTTTTTCAGGATAAAAAGTAGCCTATGTCATCTATCTCTATACCAAATTTCATCGAAATTGGTCCAGCCGTTTTGGTCCAGTGAAGAGTAACAAACATTCAAACTTTTGCCTTTATAATATTAGTGTGATAGTGATCAAAGAATGCCGTGCCGTGCCGTGGTGGTGCCGGCGTAAGAATTGTACCCCACCCTCTCTACCCGTGGTTGCCGTAAGAGTCGGCTAAGGGATGTAATCCGGAATATGGGCAGCAGCGTCTTCCTTGAACAATCACACTTAACTGCGCTCGCCAACCCGCCTGCCAAGCGTGGCGAGTATTGGCAAAACCCCCCCAGGAGGAGGCCTACGTCCAGCATTGGACGTCCTATGGCTGATGATGTGATCAAAGAATAAGTTATATGGTAATATTTATGTTAACGGCTCTATTTTTATATTCTATCGGCGCTTAGAAATTAGATACCTTTCTCTCTTCAGTAGAACATGTAGGTATTGAAAACGATATATATATATATAATTATACTATACAATCAGGTGAAAAGGTAGCGAGTTTTTGGTCGATTCAAACTACGATAAGAATCACGTAAACTATGTATACAATCTCAAGGTCCATTATAAATACTTACTTAGATTACTAATATCCGACGTAACATTTCAATGTGTCAAAAAAAAGAGAAAAAAGTATACCTCATGCATATTCGTACATATACCGCCGCTCCAAGTTCTATATACTTTACCGAAGTTTACTTTAGGTACCATCGACCTCGGGGATGGCAGGGTTTTTATGTGGAACTCGCTGTCAGACTAACGGCCACAAAAACTCTGATTTTTAGGGTTCCGTACCTCAAAAGGAAAAAAGGAACCCTTATAGGATCACTTTGTTGTTCGTCTGTCTGTCTATCAAGACCCATTTTCTCAGGAACGCGTGAAGCTGAAATACATATTAAATACTCAGGTCTATTGTCCCTAAGAGCAGTGAAAACTTCTAAGCCTACACAATCAAAAGATACAGCCGTTTATGCTGCAAATCGACACTCGCAAAGAAATCAAAACCTACAGGGTACTTCCCGTGATCTCAGAATCTTGAAATTTGGTACGAAGCAACGTCTTATAGCACAGATAAAGGAAAAATAGCGAAAAGCATAAATCACCATTAAAAAAAATACCATAACTTTTACTTATATACTTACTGGTTTGTACGGAACCCGCGGTGCGCGAGTCCGACCCGCACTTGGCCGTTTTTCAAAATGTTAATTGATAATAATGTAGTTTTTTTTTGTGAAATTTTCCATAAGACTTGTTTTTTGAAATTAACGTTATTATTATATTAGTAAATAATAGGTACCTTAATAAATATTTGGAATCTGAATCTTAGTCTAAATAAGTAGGCATAATTATGATTTACTCCAAAATACTCAAGCACATTTCAATTTGTGGTAACTGTACCCATATGCTGGAAGCATTGCCAATTTATAGGACGATATTAATTTATAGAGTACTGAACACAGTTGTAAAAACTGTATTGATTTATAAAAAAAATAGCTTTTTTCGAAATATACGGAACTACGTATGTTTTCAAGTCGCTAGTGATATGGTACTTTCCAGGCAAACGTGCTCCATCGTAGACTATATCTGATGAGATGATCAAACCAAAATCTATTTATTATTAAAAAAACATCGTGAGTAAATTTGAAATTAATACATTTCTAAATATAATACCAACATGTTTGGGGGCATAGCTTCCAAAAGTAGACGTAGGTATGTCCAGAATGTCAGAAGCTAAAGGTACTACTGCAGTACCAGATATTCTGTCATAAAGCATGTGTTTGCGTGGTGGTAGGGTACTTTCTAGTACTCGGCTGGCTAGTTACCACCCTCAAGTTGAAAATCTGCCGCCAAGCATCTAATGGTGTGTTCCGGCAGCCTCACTTGAGAGCCAGTTCCATTCCAGAATAGGTGTGCTTTACCATCTTCGACCACACCGTCACTTAACATCAGGTGAGCTGTGGTCAAACATCTAGCCTGTCAGTGGTAAAAAAAAAAATACATTACTGTGAACCAGTTTGAAGGTACTGCAGTAAACACAATTACAGGGCTATAGAGACTAATTATCGACAAATTTATTTTTCATGTAAACGTAATGAGGCGTTCTTATACGTTCTCTGGTGGTAAGAGATAATGCATGTTCATGACCTTTGCAGCGATACAAAGAACATTGAGTCGCAAAACAAAGTCTAGAACTTCGCTGTTTTGGCGCTCATTACTTTGAGACTATCTATGTTTTTTTTAAATTGCTGTCAGGCTAGGTGTTTGACCATCGCTCACCTGATATTAAGTGACGGTGTGGTTGAAGATGGTAAACACACCTAGCCTGGAATGGACAAAGATGAATTAATGTTTGTTTTTTTTTAGTTTTATGGCTGACTGGCTATGTGTTTGACCTCAGCTCACCTGATGTTAAGTGACGGTGTGGTCGAAGATGGTAAAGCACACCTAGCCTGGAATGGAACTGACTCTCAAGTGAGGCTGCCGGAACACACAGTAAGATGCTTGGCGGCACATTTTCTACTTGAAACTTACTTCTACTTACTTGAACTTGGGTGGTAGCTAGCCAGCCAAGTACTAGAACGTACCCTACCACCTCGCTATAGTTTCCTCACGATGTTTTCCTTCACCGGCAGCTCAAGCTCATTGTTGGGGTTTGAACCCACTCCCGTCGGCATGCGAACCGATCGCGCTAACCACTGAGCTATCATCGCTACAAATGGATCATGGAATGAATGTTGGTTAGTCTCAACATCCCAGTAATATCGCTAGCTGCAGTACCCTTCAAACTGGAACACACTACAGGAGATAATTTTGTTTGTTTCATTAGTTTTACATTAAAAAAAATATTTCATCATCGATATGCAATATATTATTATTATCAACACCATATTTTTTACTATACTCGTAGCTATAACTCTAGTGAGTAGGTATATATGAGCTTTATACCTACATAACCGGTCCGTATGGAGCGGACAATGCCCACATCTGTGATTTCTTATATAACATCTGTGATATGTCGCAGGCAGTGTGTGATGTTATTCTGATTTTTATTTTGCCGGCAAAATATCAGTAGAAAGATTGAATTTAAAAGAGGTCTTGGTCGTCTATCAGCAAGATGGGTCAACAATATAATTGAATTTTGGTTAAATCTACTAACGAAAATATGTTTGTGGCGTTGCACTTTGTATATTTGCCAGTGTCGCGTTATATTATAAATCATAGCGATATAGCGATGATAGCTCAGTGGTTAGCGTGGTCGGTTCGCATGCCGAAGGGCGTGGGTTCAAACCCCGACAATGAGCTTGAGCTGTCGGTGAAGGAAAACATCGTGAGGAAACCATAGCGTGGTGGTAGAGTACTTTCTAGTACTCGGCTGGCTAGCTACCACCCTTAAGTTGAAAATCTGCCGCCAAGCATCTAACGGTGTGTTCCGGCAGCCTCACTTGAGAGCCAGTTCCATTCCAGGCTAGGTGTGGTTTACCATCTTCGACCACACCGTCACTTAACGTCAGGTTAGTTGTGGTCAAACACCAAGCCTAGCTATAAAAAAAAAATAGATAATTCTCTTAAAACTCTTACTGAAAATACAAGAAATTAACAAAAAATATACAGATAACAAAAGAACTTTATGAGCTACTGCCACAAATGCGGCTTTATTACCTATCAAAAGCATATTATGAAAAATTAAGTCTAAATCATAGTGAAAGTCACACAAAGTAAGTCACAGTCGAGTCCAGTCATGCCTTAGTAAAGTAATGGTGAATTTATTAAAGCTTCGATAAAGTTTGGAAGGAGCATGAACATTTTCATGTTTCACGACATTGTATCACCTTCACACAACCACACGCGTTTGACACTTTATAAATAAAATACACAATTATTTTAAAACATAAACACTCGAAATAATGCAAGTTTTGGAAAATGTTTGTTTTTGTGTTCACGCCAAAATTTCATTCACATAGTTTTTGTCATTCTTATAATTTCCTGAAGTTATATGACTCTTGTTCAAGAAATACAAAGCCAAATTAAAAAAATATTCAGATATCCAGTTAGCATTTGAATTTGCTAAGCAAAAGAACGAGACGGTGAAAGCGCGTGTAGAGACAAAATATTAAAGCAAAATATAGAATTAAATTAATTTTTATCTGTCTGTCTGTCTGTCTGTATCTTGGAACAGCATCACACTGAAACTACTGGAGGGATTTGAATGAAACTTGGCATGATTATAGTACATACTATTAAGTAGGTTTTTATAAACTGTTTATCCCGGAATTCAGCACAGTTCCCGTGGGAAGGCGGATGAAAGTCAAAATACTTAGCAATAATTCTTCGATATCATTCATTCATCGCTTTTATTTATCTCATTATAAACTAGTAGTTGGACAATCGAATTTATCTCATGAGTACGTTCTTATGACTGAGTGGTTAGCCCTATTGTCAAAGTTTCGTCACCCCAAAGGCATGTGATAGACGTTCAACATAACGCGGCTGAAAAGCACTTTTTTCGAACGATTGAAGATTTCTAAAAGTGCTTTTTTCCGGCAAATTAAGTATCCACGTGTCGTAAATGAAGTTACGGGTGCAACTAGTTCTTTTGGTCCTTCACGGTAACACAATCTAGAACCGACTTGTACCTACTTAAACATGTGCCTAAAGTTCTGCGAGACTTTATTACCAATATACAGCCAGTAGAGTCGTAACTCTGGTTTGGACAACATGGCGATGTCTTTGGCTCTACTGTCCTGCACACTAATTCACGTAAGTAAAATAAGAATTCATAGATACTACTTACTGTTAATATTAATGTTTAAAATACTGACACACTGCCATGCAGTGTTGCAATACAGCATTCTAGTCACGTTTTCCTCCTCGTCTAGGTTTTTAGATTAGATTTTTGTACATATCGGGTTTTACCCGACTGCCAAGGGAGGGTTACGTTTTTCGCGCGTATTTTGTATGTATGTAAATTTCTTTATTGTCTTGTATATTTCAAAAGGCTGGATGGATTTCTACATTATATCTATCTATCTAATACCTTAAAACGAGCATTTCTTGTAAATATCTAATCTATAAATCTATTAATCTGAATCTAGGAAACTGCTTCAACGATTTTCATGAAATTTAGTATGCACGGAGTTTCGGGAGCGATAAATTGATCTAGCTAAGTTTCATTTTTAGAAAACGTCGTTATATCCGTGTTTTCAGCCGAGCAAAGCTCGTTCATCCAGGTACTTTTTCTTAAAAAACCCAAGTGTTTTTAGAAAGATGTTTGAAAAAAAAGGTGGCGGATTTTCGTATTTATCTTTAACTGACTTCAAAAAGGTGGAGGTTCTCAACTTGATTGTTTTTTATTTATTTATGTATGTACACCAATTACTCTGAGATTTATGACCCGATTTGAAGTCGGTGCCAAGCACCGGCACCTAGGCTAGGCTAAGCACCGACTTCAAACAGATCAGTAGTTTATGTTTCGCTTTTTAGTGCTGATGTTTTTTTCTTGAAGTTGGTTTTTTCTTTTTTTTTTAAGTTTGTTTATATGATATGAATATTTGAGTATAGGTACAACTAAGATTTATTCTATTATTTGATAAAGATAATATCATATAGATATAGCTACGAGGAAAAAATTCACAAAAATACTTAACACTCTTATATAAGATATTCGTCTTGCAACTTCGCGGAAAAACCTTGTGTTTTATTGCTAAAAGATGGTAAACAAAATCGTGATTTACATTAATAAATAATAAACAATATTAAATAGACCTAGGACCACAAAATACTATGAATTTTGTTTTGTTTATTTACCATGACGTTTGAGACATGTTGCAAGAGCTGACTGGACTAACCTGACGTGGTCAATCAGTTCGTGACCATGGCCAAAATCGAGATAAAAAAACAAAACTAACTTCATAGTATTTTCTGCGCGATTAAGTCCTGGTGATAAACTATTAAACATAACTTATGTGTTCAAATCACGAAAGTTTAAAAATTTATGACATAGGTAGATTTGATTTGTTGACAAAAGAATTATTTACATAATTTAAGTTTTATGCTTGGTGAGGTGGAAGATAAGCAAACCTAGGTAGGAAAATTATTATTATTTTGTATGTAAAAAGTTATGAGACGAACGAGACGAGATAACGTCTGTCCATGACCATTGCAGCGAAACAGAACTTTGAGTAGCAAAACAAAGTCCTGGGCATCGCTGCTTTGGTGCTCATTGCTTTGAGACTTCCGATGGTTAGTCTTAATAACCCAGTAATTTCGCTAGCTGCAGTACCTACCCATAGAATGATAAGAACACAGTAATGAATTTACGTATAAAATTTATATTATGTTTTTATAAATATCGTTGCATTGAATTATAAATTGACATTTTGTGTTTTTCGAGTCAGTATGTTTAAAAATAGCAGTGTTGTTGAATTATATGCATGATTATGGCAAGTAATATACTCGTAATGTGGTGAAACATGCCTTTATGTGTTGTTTACAAAATAATTGAATTTAATGCCCGATTGGGTATTTTCCGATACCTATGTGCAATTAGGGTGCGATCGAATTAATCGGATTTTCTAGGCAAACCTTTTACGTTGTTGACTGCATCTTTTTTATGCCTAAAGAAATTCTTAATGGATACCACCGGTTCTTGAGGAGGCACGGTGGTTATGCGGGACTCTCACTAAAAACCCTGGGTTGTTTCTGCTTGACACCTTACTTCAGGGGCTACTCTCACCCAAGGTCCCTCTTATGGAGGTTGGAGAAGGGCATGGATCCTCCTCCGACGGCCGGCTCTCTGGCGGCGCATTGGGAGATCTGTTGTAACCTCCCGTTTGCGCTCCGCCGTTTCCTTCTGGAACATGACTTGTTCACAGAAGGAAACTGCCGCCTTCCCATCCAAGCATAATCTCCCATTAAGCATATCAACGCTAGAAGCGAGAGATCGCTCCCCATATCGTAGACTGCATCCTAGCTTTTGTTAGTTTGAAAGGTGAATTGTTCGAGAATGTTCATAAGCTAAGATTAAAAATACATCAGTTTAGGCGTTTGAATATGATCAGCTCTTTACTACTTGATAGATGGATGTGAGCCTCTCCCACAGATCAGATTAAGTAAAAAATTTATAATTGGTAGCAGGAGTCGGTTATTATTTTTATTTTATAGCTGTGTACTATACATAAACTTGATTTTAACGGGGTACATTTAGAAATTCTCTGGCAGAAAGTACAAAATAACATGTCAAAAAAAAAACGCTAGACATTTGTGACATAGCTGACTAAATTGTAGACTAAATTGTAGCAAACCATTTGAATATCCCATCCAAGTATTAGGTATGTTCTACTAACTTTGTGTTTGTCGTAATTAAGCTGTCCTTTTTTTAGATTAATCATCAGACTCTCGTGGATTAAACCGAACATATCAATTCACTGCCATAATGCTGTTTAGGAAGCTGCCATAAAACTGACATTGGCAGAATTGGGACAGTCACAGAATTGTCACAGAAGTCCTACAAACAGAATTGTCATAGAATCCATAAAATCAAGAAATTAATCAATCAAACCATTTGAATGATTTGTAATATCTTTTTCAGATAACAGCCGTGCTGGCGGCGGAAGCGCCTTGCATGTTGCTCAACGATGGGAACAAGATCCCTATCGTGGCTCTGGGAACGGGCAGGGGCACGGCTGGTGGGGTGAGTTCTGCCCACTGCTTACTCCATTGGATTACCTTATTACAATATATTTGTTTAAACTTTTACTGTTGACACTACTCTGAAATTGCGAAAAAAATCAACTGAGTGCTTTAAGTAAAAGTTGTACACAATATTGAGTGCGATGACCCTCTTTCGCCTGAGCTTTAAGCTTATAACACTGTCTGAATAAAAATCAAATGATGTTTGAATTAAATTAGCTTTACGAGCGAAATTCGGTGTCTAGTATATACTACAGGTAATTTTGTTGGTAATAGTTTATATGTGATGGTAAGAGATAACGCCTTCATTCCACTAAGCCTCAACAAAGCTAGCTTACATTATTTATTACGGAGTTCCAGTTCCATCATCAGATGACGATGAAACTGGATGATAGGTTGTTAATCGGGACTATTCTTGTGACCCTTAACACCATTAAAAAGTAACAGGAAAGTAAAATACGCAGTTTTGTTTACTTGGATGACATCTTTTTTTTAGTTATTTTGATTTAAAAATTAAACCAGACAACAGATTTTGATGAAATTTCAAAATCAGTAGAAAAGTATATCTTTTCAAATAAAAAAAAACATCCATATCGGTTTGTAAATGACGGAGTTGTTAGGTAAAAAACATAAAAGGGCATTGGAAATTAATGGGCTGTTGAAACTAACCATCTAATATCTCAAAGTAATGAGAGCCAAATCAGCGACGCCCTGGATTTTATTTTGCTACTCAAAGTTCTGTGTATCGCTGCAATGGTCGTGGACAGACCTCATCTCTTACCAACAGAAGAGCGTCTCAATCGTGTCATTACTTTTAACATAAAAAAAATTTACAACCGGATCGAGAATCTTATCCATTGAACTCAGCTCAGAACTTTGAGTAACAAAATAAAGTCCATCACTGCCTCGACGCTGTTAAAACAATGAAATATCAAAGCGTGATCTATGTAATATTAAATTTCTTTAGAAATCAAACGACGAAGTTCGAGATGCAGTGTACTGGGCTATAGAAGCTGGATACCGTCACATCGATACTGCAGCAGTTTACGAAGACGAGGTGGAGGTTGGCCAGGGTATCGCTAACGCGATCGCCAATGGTCTGGTCACGAGGGACCAACTTTTTGTGACTACCAAGGTAAATTGAAAGTAATTATTTTTGACAATTTATTTGTTAGTTTCAAGCTTAAAAAAAAGGAATAAAAACACTATCGCGCAGCTATAATATGCTGGCTCGTAGGTTTCACGCTGTACGGAACAAGTTAAGGCTAAACTTTTTAAGGCATATTGTCAGTCTTTTTACACGTATAGCTTATTTGTTAAGCACGCCACTAAGTCGTACAACGCCTTGCGTGTCTTATACAACAATGCCTTCAAGTTGCTGATGAAGCTGTAGTTCCTCGGGGATGTTTGTCGATGCGCGGATAGATAACCTCCTAACAAGCGTGTCGCGTCCCTGATGCATTTATATTTACATTAATCTTATTTTTTTAAGATTTTTTTTAAACACACAAACGACAACTTAAAAAATATCTTAGAATGAATACCACCTACAAAAAAAACCTAATCTACGAGTAAAAGTCCATCATGTTATTTGTATGTTATAATTTTAATTACAAACGAAACGAAAAAACAAAAATGTATTTTATGATAAACTTCGTACGGGGGCAATTTACAATGACGACATGATCTATTTTCTTTAGGATTCATTCATATATGATACTAGCTGTGCCCCGCGATTTCACCCGCGCTAGATGCCTACGTCATAGTAGCTTTATGCATGCAAAGTCTCAGCCGAATCGGTTTAAAATTGACAAAGTTTCATACAAACTTTCATCCCCTATTTTAACCCTTTGGGGGTAGAATTAATCAAAATCCTTTCTTAGCGGATACCTACGTCATAACATCTACCTGAATGCCAAATTTCAGTTTTTTTTGCCAAATTTTGGTTTGGGCTGTGCGTTGATAGATCACTATGTCAGTCAGTTAGTCAGTCACCTTTGAGTTATATACATATATATTTAGATTTCAATGATTTTATTTAAAATTTTCCCTTTCAGTTATGGAATGACCGACACCATAAGGAGCAGGTGGTGCCAGCACTTAGAGAGTCATTAAGCAAGCTTGGATTGGACTATGTGGATCTGTACTTGATTCACTTCCCAACTGCAACAAAGGTAAGTCAGAGGAGATACGGTAGCAAGGTATAATTTTATACGACTGCCCAAAAAAAAAAGAGTGTAATGTTTTCAGGGTTCATGTATGTGAGTTTTTTTATTCCATTATATCATAAAATGCCTGAATTGATTTGGATGTATGGGTATCGTTAGAATCCTTACACTACCCCGAGTGACACTGGATACAATAATATTTATTTTAAAAACTTCAGAATTGGCACAACGCACGAACGTACCATGTCTGAAGAAAAAAAAATTATATAAATACTTATTTGGCATTCGTGTTCCTAATTAAGCTTGTTTTTCTTGATAAATGAAATGTATTCCAAATATATTTGAGCAAGATGCGTATACGGATGATACTTTTGCGTACGCTAATATCCACACTAAAGTACTGTAGATAAAGTACAATTTTGAGTCGTTTTAGGCTGGTGCATGCGTTAAAAATCGCCGCTGTCACTTCACGATAGTTTCCGTTTCTGTTTAGGACCACCAGTGACGCTGATCTGTTTTTCATCATTTTAGTATGTAAATCTTTACAACTGTTTTGCAAGTTGTCTCTATTTACTAATTTAAAACGAAACTAAACTGAATAATAACTTGAAGTACATGACCATTGAGAACACAGAATTATAGGGCTTATGGCTACTAGTTTTTGATTTAAAATTTACTAGCTGCGCCGTACGATTTTATCTGTGTTTTCCGGGATAGCCTGAATGTTAATTCAGGGTATGAGCTATCTGTGTTTCAAATTACTTAAAAACAAATATAAATACTTCATTGATAATACCAATATTACAAGTCAATATCGTACTATCATTAACATATATCATTGTAAGAGTTTTAGAACACTGATTACAAGTCAAAGAATAAAAAACAAAATGTAAAAATATACAAACATGTCAATATAAAAAATACTCTCAATATAAAAATACATATAAATCCACATTCTTTATTCGCACAGCGAGGATATGGAACTCTTTGCCGGAGTCTTTGTTTCCCAAAAAGTACAATATGGGTGTCTTCAGATCAATAGTAAAGAGGTTCTTTATAGGTAAGCGTGTTCCATCCTAATTGCACCACATTGTTGCTTAACATCAGGCAGAATCTGGTCAAACGCGAACCTATTCGTTTAAAAAAAAGTATCATCATCAGCCATAGGTTGTCCACTGCTGGACATAGGCTTCCTCCTGGGGGAGTTTTGCCAATATTCGCCACGCTTGGCAGGCGGGTTGGCGAGCGCAGTTAGGTGTGATTGTTCAAGGAAGACGCTGCTGCCCATCTTCCGGATTACATCCCTTAGCCGACTCTTACGGCAACCACGGGTAGAGAGGGTGGGGTACTATTCTTACGCCGGCACCACCACGGCAAAAAAAAAGTATATTCAAACACAATTATATCTATTTGTTCTGATGTACTTATATATATAATGAAAATCGTTTCAGGAAGATGATTCATTTGATGACATTGACTACCTCGAAACCTGGGAAGGCATGGAGCAAGCCAAAGAGCTTGGGCTTGCTCGTTCCATCGGCGTCTCAAACTTCAACATCACTCAGATCAGCAGATTAGTGTCTAACTCTAAGGTCAAGCCAGCTGTCAACCAGTTTGAGGTAAGACTGATCACCCATAAAGTTCTTACCATGAGTTAAATTATTATGTATTGGAGAGTTTTTTTTTCATATAATACATGAAAGAGCTCAGAGTAGCTTTCTACAGATGTCCAATTTTAATAGCACGCTTCAGGACAGATTGCAAACTCTTAGATCACGTCGGATGTCAAACATTTTGACGTAAGACTGATAAAAAAATTACAATGGAAAAGGCTAGATCTTTTTATGGGGTTCTTCAACAACACTCAATTTAGTGGGCTGGTTGACGGCTAACTATAGAATTAAGCCAGGTGTGAACGCGTGTAAGCAAGTACAACTGATAAACCTGACCAGTAAACTTGAAAACTCCTGGAAAAAGCCAAGCTTAGCTTGTTTTTTCAGTACCTCAAACTTCATATTGCAAAATCATGAGTGAGTGATATAAAACTAACAAATGATTACAAATGATTGATAAACCTGAGATTTTCAGGCTAGCCTGTCAATAATAAAAACATGGTATCACAGGTATTGGTAAAAGATCTAGATCTTTTACTACAGCTCACCTAATGTTAAGCCATGGTGTGATCAAAGATATTAAACATACCTAGTCTGGGATGGAACTGGCTCTCATGTGAGGCTGCCCGAACACACTGTTTGGCGCTTGGGAGCTAATTCCTCAACTTGAGAGTGGTAGCTCACCAGTCTAGTACTAGGAAGTACCCTACCACCACGCTTTGGTTTCCTCACGATTTTCCTTCACCGGCAGCTCAAGTTCATTGTTGGAATTTGTTTCCACGCCCATCAGCGTGTGAACCGACCACGCTAACCACTGAGCTGTCATCTGCTATTTCTAGACTTACAAGCAAATGTTAGTTCATTTAATATGCTAGCCACGCATTCAGTTATTGGCTCTCAGCATCTCCTTCTACTTTTTTCTACTTCATTTGGCGTTTTCTCAAAATGATATAAATTTGCAATATTTGTTACTTGAAAAGAAAGTGAATAGATGTCCACGTGTTTTCATCATAACTTCAAACTTGGTTAATTTTTCTTCTCTTTTTATCTTCAGGTAAACCCAACTATGACCCAAGAACCATTGGTCTCTCATTGCCAAAGTCTCGGAATCACTGTCATGGCGTACAGTCCATTTGGGTTCTTAGTCTCTAGAAAACGTGCTGACGCACCTCCGCCTCGTTACGACGACCCGGCTCTGGTCAGAATTGCGAACAAGTACGGAAAGACCACGGGACAGATCGTCTTGAGATACTTAGTAAGTAACGTTTCTTTTAAATCAACTCTCTATAGTTCTTTCAAGTTTTGTGTGATTTACTTCCCTCCTGCATAGGTACCTACTCAAGTCATCTTCATGTAGGTTAATCAACTAACGAGCATATTGTTTTTTATCTCATTTTCAAGGGCACTGGTATTGTATTGACTGCCTTATCTCTTTTGGTAGAATATCTGTTTCAAAAGCTATAGGGTGTGGCTTCGATCCCCACCGGGATCGAACCGATCGATTGTGCTGTGTCTAGGTGTATTATAAGTATGTATTTACAAAAAATATATAAGTACATATATATTATCAGCATACTCGCAACATTAAGAGGAACTATTTATATCTGTTTCCAGGTGGAGAGAGGGCTGATTCCTATTCCGAAGTCTACGAACAAGGATCGTATCGCGCAGAATATCAATCTGTTCAATTTCCAGCTGACTGACGAAGAAATCTCTCTTATCAGCGCTTACAACAAGAACATAAGGGTTATTGAATTGACAGGATTTGAGAAACACCCCCATTACCCATTCTAGAAGTAAAACGTCTCAGAGTATAATGTTAAATCGGAAAGTAGGGCTAAATTTGTTGAAACGTTTTGATGGCGTTTTCGCAAAATTTATCGTACAAAAGTCGGTCTTATATTTTGTGTACTTACTCAGACGTATAAGTTCACTTTATAATGTAACTATTACATATGTTTCTATTCTATAATTTAGGTATCTAGATTCTAGATGTAGGGTGTTAAGCTTGGTTCTGTAATTTTGATGTGTATATTATTTAAGTTGTAATAAAGATTTATACAAACAATATTATTATTTGAGTTTCATTTTGTAATAAGAACAAAATTTTATATTTTATTATTGATAAGGATATGGTAGCAGGGTAACGGAAACCATTAATTTATTAAATTTTAAATTTAAGTTATTAAATTCCCACAGTCGAATTTCAACGAGGAAATCTATTATTCTGTACTGTTTAAAGATCACTATACGACGAATATTCACAATAGAATATTCACAATTTATATTATTGTCTTGATTTTATACAACCTAAGTATTCTACAATAGGTACAGTGAACATTCTACAATGACAATTTGCGATAAAAGATTCGTAATTTTTTCGATACAAACAGCGTTCTTTTGGTCGTATATGAAAATTAAGTGGCAGCCGTTTTGCTTAATTTGTGAAGTGACAGGCATTTTTATAAATTTTGGGATAGAAAGCTTGATGAAAGTTTGACCAATTGTCATGCTGGACTATTAATCATATTATACTTCTTTAATCTGTAGCTATAGGCCTCACGTTACATTATAATTAACTACTACATTTTACCTTCAGCATTATTTTATGTTTTAAAACCAAGAAACCAAGACTTAAAAAGTAAAATGAATGGTTTTTAGCCCCCTACGCAAAAAGAGGGGTGTTATGAATTTGACGTCGAATTCTGTCTGGCTGTCTGAGCGTGTGTGTCTGTCTGTATTATCATACCTCTCAAGCGGATGGACCGGTTTCGATGCGGTTTTTTTCATTTGTAAGCCAGTTTCTTTGCGGTGGTTCTTAGCTATGTTTGGTAATTTGCAAAGGGGTCATGTTTTTTTTAATTTTTAATTTAAACATATTTGTGTGTTCCTCGATTCTCTTTTTTTCGTCTCGCGTCTCGCTTAAGACTCACGGACCGCATTCCGATTTGCATTATAATGGCATTGCCTTGGTATTTTGCTATTCATAATATGCAAGGCTATACGGTTGATTTTTATTATTTTAAAATGTTTTAACAATGCATTCTGTAGTTACTTCTCTGTACCAAAATAAAGCGCCACTATCGGTTATTTTCTGTACAAACTAACGGCTAATGTTGAGAATGTTAGTTTCATAATTTTTTGTTGTAATAAGTTGGTAGAATTGAGGTACAAAACGAATGGGTAACTATTCAGAGACGAAAGCGATGTGTGTTGAATACTTTACGTATTTTTTTCTTTCGTTTGATGTTATTGTTGCTTTTTGTGATTCAGCGAGGCCCGTTGTTGTTTTTGTTTAACGCTAAGCCTTTCCAACACGTAAAAGGAACAGATAAATATCATATCATCATCATTTCATTTCATAAAGCCAAGCAGTACATGTTTTTCTTAGTTTGAAACTAAGTAAAACTTGTACTACAGAAATCAGATAATTGAAACAATAAGTAGGGGTCAAAAATGTACGGTATTGACATAACTAGCCCTCGTGAGATTTTTTACCCGACTGCCAAGGAAGGGTTATGTTTTTCGTATGTATGCAAATTTCTTTATTACCTCGTATCTTCCAAACAGCCGAATGGATTATGAAAATTTAAGTATCGTTAGTTTCATCTCTTAATTTTCCCTATATATAAGTACAATATTTATCTATAATAAAATGTATTACTTAGAAATCTAATTACATTAAAACGGACTAAAAAAAATTAGGAATAATAAATTTGTTTAAAAAGTTTTTTCCCTTTAATTAATCTTTAATAAATTAATTAATAAAATTAATTATTTTAATCGCAGTCGGGCTATAGATTTTTTACACTCTTCAGCTTGTTGGCTATTAGCGTTATTGATTCTAATCTAATCAAATATTATTTTGTCAAGGCCATCTGGATGGGAATCGAAAACACGACTTACAGTTCATGAATTAGTTAATAAGATGACAATCAACACATGACATATTAAAATTTGGCCAATTCAAACTACCGCAGCTAGATGTAGGATGCGGCATTCAACAGTTATATCTACAACTATTCTATAATCTATATCTATAGTACCGGCTAGATTTGCAGCCGTGATTGCCCGGTCGTTCAAACATATATTAGTTTAATATGTATATTTATAAACTTTTGAAAACAAAACAAGGAATCGAGGAATATTATCTTAGACAACAAATTCATCGCCTGATATTATTTCAATTAGTACATACCAATAATTGTCACATTAACTAGCATTCGAGAACTTTTTTAAAGAACTCTTGGAGCTGTAGGTTTCCTTACGATGTTTTCCTTCACCGTTTAAAGTCATCGACAATACATAACTTAGAAAAGACAGGTGCGTGCCGCTAATTACTTCCAGACAATTAACTAAGACACTTTGATTATCACAATAGCAATAAACAATGTTACCGATTATTTTCTAGTCGAGTCTTCTCATTTTTTATAGACAGCTGATATAAATTATTGTTTTAATTTGAATGATTTTTAGACTAAGTGCAAGCAATAATTAACTCTCCTACTTATAAGATAAAAATAAATCATATTATGGTATTTTTAGTTTAGGGTTCTTTACCTCAAAAGGATAAAACGGAACCGTTACAAGATCACTTTGTTGTCCGTCTGTCAGTCAAGACACTTTTTCTCAGAAACGCGTGGAGGTATCAAGCTGAAATTCATATCAAATACTCAGTTCTACTGTCCTTTGGAGCTGTGAAAAAATCAAACTACTAAGCCAACGCAATCAAAAGATACAGCCGTTTATGCTGCAAATTTTCGACACTCGCAAGTTAATCAAAACCTACAGGATACTTCCCGTGAATTCAGAATCTTGAAATTTGGTACGAAGCAAAGATAAAGAAAAAATTGCGAAAAGCATAAATTACCATTAAAAAAAATCAATACTTTTATTCATATATACCTACAGGTTTGTACGGAACCCCCGGTGCGCGAGTCTAACTCGCACTTGGCCGGTTTTTTTATAGACAAGTGGATAACAATTATTGTTTTAATTTGAATGATTAAATTTAGACTAAGTGCAACCAATAATTGACTCTTCAACTTATAAGATTAGAATACAATATAATTATGGTTTTTTTTCTCAATTTAAATTATACTAATGAAACGCTCTCCTGATTGAAGAAGGTCACGTCTGTCCATGACCTTTGCAGCGATGTCCTTAACTTTGAGTAACAAAGCAAAGTTCAGGGCATCGCTACTTTGGTACTTTTGGTGCTAGAAAATTACTTTTAAAATTAATATAATAACTTCTAAACGTGGCTTAGTAAACCACAGTCTTTCACGTTGTTATTACTATAATTACCTAGTACCTGGTTGACCGAGCATTGCTCGGCTGAAAACATGGATAAAACGATGTTTTCTGAAAATGAAACCTAGCTAGATCGATTTTTCGCCCCCGAAACCCCCTGGATACAAAATTTCATGAAAATCGTTGGAGCCGTTTCCGAGATTCAGAATACAAGAAATTAAAGAGATATACAAGAATTGCTCGTTTAAAGATATAGATATCTAAATAAAGGCAATTAAATGAGGATTATAGCTATTTTAATCAAAGTCATCATTTTCGTTTTATATTTAAATAATAAATCAATAACCTCATGTAAACACACACACTCTGTATGTTGTCACTTAAAAATGGCTCTATAAGTTCTTTTTGTTCTATTTGTAAGTTTATTACGAAAGTTTTTTTTTGGCAAATCCACGGAAATGTCAATTATTTTAAGTAGGTAATGAAATTTAAATACAACTTATTTTTACTTTCTGTATTTGAAAACAAGCGGGGCGCAGTTTACAATAAAATAATGACGTAACTAGAACTAACATAGAGTTCTGTGTCTGGGTGTTTTGTATGTATTATAAGTACGTATTTACAACAAAAAAGTATTTAAGTATTTTGTCAGCTATCTGGTTCTCATAGTACAAGCATTGCTTATTTTGCGGCTAGATGGCGCTATATGGAATGTCAAAAAAAAGAAAATTAATTCACATTCGACCTGCGATATCGACGATATTATTATCATACCAATTTGCAGCTGGATGACCAGAGCTGCGCTTACCTTTACTTTACATGCCAATAGTCTGGCCAATCTTAAAAAAAAAAATGGTTCAACAAATCTTTACGTTCTGAGTTTAAGTCAAATTAGTTTTTTATAAAACCGGTGATGTTAATGACAATTGCACGAATTGAATGCATTGCGAAATGCAAACCAGTTTTACTAGAACTAGTGAAGAATACTCCAGCAAGGTAAGTCCGTTGACGTTTATAGTGAAGGTATAAACATAACTACTATAGGAGAAATCTATCGAAGGTATACTTCAGTTTACTCTTTCCTCGATATGACCGAACTATTAATTTGAGCGAAACGAAAATCTTGTGTCTATAACTGGCGACTATTTTGTCTTTTTATGCTTTTTTTATGTAAAAGTAATAAGACTAACGATACGTTCTCCTGTAGGTAAGAAATAACGCATGCCCATAACCAGTGCAGCAATACGGAAAACTTTGAGTAGCAAAACAAAGTCCAGATCATCGCTGCTTTAGCGTTCTATAGAATAGTAAAATTTATTTAAAAATTGTTTGACATCAAAGACCTTCTTTCGGGTTAGTTAACGACACGGGTAAACCCGTATAAGTTTATAAAATTATTATATCGTGTCTTGGTCGTATCGTGTCTTGTAAAAGGCTAGAAGTTGAAAGCTCTACCAAGTCTTACATCCGACAGTGTGTTCTATACGCGCGAGTAACCAACACAACGATTATGATGTTCAGTGCATTTTTAGTTTTATTGGCAGCGTTCCATGTAAGTAAAAAATATGGTATTTATTTTATATTTTATACATTTCAAGCTTAAGGATGGACACACATTCTTATTATTGTATTTATTAGATTGTCTCTTTTAAATTTAAAATAATTATGAATTAATATTTTTTTGAAATATATCTAAGTACAATAAACTATTAAGTATTTAAAATAGCTGTTATTATATGGTTGAGGCAACACTTATAACTTGTTCGACTTATATTACAAATTTATTTAAATTGTATCAGTGGTTGTTTTGTTAGTATTACAGTAAAAAAATATTTAAAAAATATTTTAATTTTTAAGACAATAATTTTATTGTATTTAAATCTCTCGCATTGTAAATAGTGTATTTTTTATTTATTTAATTAAATGAAAAATGTTTACTAGTAATTTTACTTATAATCAGAAATTAGAGTCAGCTTTTGTATATTTGTTAATTGTAGAATACTTTAATTAAAACAAAAGATTTAAATTGAAAAATAATAAAATCAGACGTAGGTACCTTTCTTTGTGTCTAATGCAAAATGTAAAGGAAAAAATAAGTTAAAATATTGAATGTCTATATATTTAAAGCTAAGTTTAAATATTTTAAGAGATATCGCAAAACTATTTCAAACCAAATAATACCATATTTATTTTGAAATAAATAAAGCATTTGCTTGCCGTCATGTAGTTATACATCTAGACATCCATTCATCCATACATTCTTACAAACTTTCGCGTTTATAATATTGGTAGGAGGTAGGATGGTAGGATGGTAGGAGGTAGGAAGGATGATAGGATAGGATGGTAGGAGGTAGGAAGGATGATAGGATAGGATGGTAGGAAGGATTAATTTAAAAAAGGAAAAGAAAGCAAATAAACAAATGTCATATTAACAATAATGTCCTAATAGTGAATAATATATAATGTCAAAAGAATATCAGAATTTCATTCAAAATATTAAATATTGTCAATAGTTGTATAATTAAAATAAAATAAAAAAAGTTAAATGATTTAACAAAAAAAGGAAATAAAAATCTATTAAAATCAATATAAATATATGATGTATGTGAATGATGATGACTATTTATTGATGGTTAGTTCCATGCAAGAATGAAGATTCAGTCAGTTTCATATTCATAAATTCGTTTATAGAATAAATTGGGTTGGATTCAAAGAACTGTTTTAACCTTCTTTTGAACTCATTTGCGTGTAATTTGGTTATGGTTCGCGGTAATTTTTGAAACATAGCAATTTTGCTGTATATTCCTTGTTTTTTTGTTTTAGTTAGTCTTACTTTTGTCAAGTACCATTCATCATCGTTTCTCAAATTAACATTAAGCTTATATCGTTCTTTTTTAGTAATTAATGCTTTACCTATTTCATTAAACATTTATAAATGTAAAGTGCAATCACAGTCATAATTTTATTTTTCTTGAAAAGTGGCTTAACAGATATTCGCTTTCGCAGACCAAACATCATTCGTATAGATTTTTTTTTGCTCTGTTAAAACTTTTTTTTATATTTGCTCTGTTCCCCAGACAGTAATAAAGTAGTAAGTAAGACAAATAAAGTATTTTGGTACAAAGGTTTATTGCCGTGGTCAATGCCTTTAAAATATACTTTCACAAGTTCACGGTTGTTTACAAAATACGTACAACGTCGCCAGGCCCCGAGACAAATCCATTTAAACAGAGGTTGCGTGCAAGACTGTTGTTATTTTCCGCTTAGTGGTTTATAGTTCTAACCTCTCAATAAAGGGAAAGCTTAGATGTTATATTATTTTGAATAAACAGTGATTGCGTCATTATTTTCTTGGAAATACTCGTGTAAGTTGTTTGTCAAAAGTTTTTTCCTTTACAAGTTTCCTCGAGTGTTGTTAGTGTTGTTTCACGATAGGTAAGCAAATTTAGTAACAATGAGATTAATAAAATTATTCAAACCTGGTTAAAACAAAATATCAAAATTAATAAATAATAAATAAGCTAGATCGATTTATCTCCCTCGAAACCCCCTGCATACTAAATTTCATGAAAATCGTTGGAGCCGTTTCCGAGATTCAGAATATATATATATATATATATATATATATACAAGAATTTCCCGTTTAAAAATATAGATTAACCTTCTTCTTCAATCACTCTATCTATTTTAAAAAATCGCATCAAAATCCGTTGCGTAGTTTTAAAGATTTAAGCATACATAGGGATATAGGGACAGAGAAAGCGACTTTGTTTTATACTATGTAGTGAAGTGATAACTTAATCTTAAAGTCCGTCAGAGGAGGGATATGTGGTCAGAAAGCTGGCAAATAAATTTGACTATTATAGTTTAGGACGTATGCTTACGACTTAGGTGTATTATAAAATCACGAATGCAGTACACACATACCCACGCACACAATACACGCGCAAGCACACATACACACACGCATACACATGCACACACAAACACACAAATTCACACATAAACAGACACACCACACGCGCACGCACATAGCATATTTATATACATAGGTATATAGGTTAATATCAATGTAAAAATCAAGAATGCACAGGTACACACATACCCACGCACACACTACACGTGCACGCACACTTAATATATTTATATACATAGGTTAATATCAATTAATAAAAAAAAAGATTTGTTTGTAAGTCTGTTAATGGAATTTTGTTCTTTAATAAGATATTGGGATGCCATTGGTTTCCGAAATAGAACTATCACCAGTTTATGTATTCAAAATGTACCTATGCCAATTAAATTGATTTGATTTGGATAAACAGTCCCACTGCTGGGCATGGCATCTTCTACCACAGTCCATTGCTGGGCAAGTACTTTACACATCTTAGACAACATTATGAACATGCGAGTTTCCTCACGATGTTTTCCTTTACCGTTTGAAGCTAGCGGCATTACTTAGATAAACAGGTACGTGGAATTTGAAACCAGCATTCCTGAACTCTGAGCTACTTATTGCGATTCCTGTTAGGTAATTAGAAAATAGTTACGCGATCATATATCATATGCCTGTGTTATAAGGCTCGCAGTCGCATAGCTTTTTTTCGTGAGCGCCTAACAGATATCGCAGTGCCATATAAGTGGCAGTCAGATAGTCTCGCGACTCGTAGCTTTCGTATACAACACATATAACACCAAATAGTTTGCTGCTTGATATTTAGTACTTACTTTTTATATTTTTCAGGCGTCAATGGCGGGAGAAGCAAAAGCACCAACCATTAGACTGAATGATGGTTATAACATCCCATTACTTGCTTTAGGAACTTATGGATCTGTAAGTAATATTTCAATACTTTGTTAATGGTCAAGGTTCTGTGTATCGCTGCAATAGTCATTGAGACGCGTTATCTCTTACCATCAGGAGAACGTTTCGTTCGTCAAATTACTTTTTTGGACATTTTTATAATTATCCATGTTTGACCACAATTCACTAAGCTAAGTTAGTCTATAGAAAAATACGTGTTAAAGAGTGTTTCATTATCATCATGGTGGTGCCGGCGTAAGAATTGTATCCCACCTTCTCTACCCGTGGTTGCCGTAAGAGTCGGCTAAGGGATGTAAACCGGAAGATGGGCAGCAGCGTCTTCCTTGAAGAATCACACTTAACTGCGTTCGCCAACCTGCCTGCCAAGTGTGGCGAGTATTGGCAAAACCCCCCCAGGAGGAGGCCTATGTCCAGCAGTGGAGGTTCTATGCCTGATGATGATTTTACTATAAAAGCTGACCTGGTTTTGACACATTTTTGTAAATTTTGTATATACATAGATATAATATTAAGATTTACAAAAGTATTTTATTTGATGACTTTTTATTTCAGTTTTCGTAGTAAAATATGTATATTAATATAAGTATATGTAATGATTAAGTTTTTTTTTTTTATAATACGTAAAATCTTTTTAACACTTATTTTTCTATAGACTAACTTAGCTTAGTAAGTTGAAACAAACAAAGTTCAAAGTTTATGATGAACTAAACGAAACGAACTAAAGATCAACTTTGTGTTTGTGCCCAAGCTGGTGTTTATAACAAGTATATGTAAAATGTTATTAAATACAATGTATTAGCTAATAAATAATACGAATTATTCATAGTTAAGAATATTTTAGTGATTTACTGACTTTGTACGAGGTATTTATTATTCACCGAGACTAACGGTTTACCTTACATTACATGTTCGTATGTATGTATAATAATAGGTAATATAATAATTCGCGCTCTATTTTAAAAAAGGTTAAAATGCATGAAAAATGTTTTGGACATTATGCAAATTACTTCACAATTTTTATAACAAATGTCAATATCATTAGAACCAAGATATTTGCAAATAACGGTTTTTATGACCTTGAATGACTTAAAACGTATAAACGTGATTTTATTAGATTTTTGAGACAAGTTTTAGAACGCCAAATTAAAGTTTCAGTTATTATCTATTATTTAAAGGTTAACCCTTTTTTTGGCCTAAGTGACTGTACTATACTTTATCAAGTTTGATATGATCTTACCGATGTTGCTTTGGATGATTTATAAAGAGATTCTGCTGGTGTTTTTCTCGCTCCGACCTTTGGTACTTTGTTAGCTATTTCATTATTTTTTTATATAAATGCTAGCTGCACCCTGCGGTTTTACCCGCGTGGTGATGTAAAGTATTCTATGTCTTATTCCAGGGCCTAAAGTACCAGCATGCAAAATTTAACCCAGATTCGTTGAGTAGTTTATAAAGGCGTAACAAACAAACAAACTCCCATTCGCAGTTTTAATATTAGTTAGGATTTATTGGTCCCGTACTAATAAAATTTAATTTTTTGGCAGTACTCGCGCATGAGCTACACTAAGCTTATCTTTAGCGTGCGGTGAGTGTAGGTACTATCAGTCAATAAGTTTTATTGTCATTGACTGACGGAAGAAGTTTTCTTTGAAAGATTTTTCGGTAAGGTTTTCCAGAGGTGTGGACGTTTTTTCTGCTGTTTCAGAGCGAAGACCGGGCGCGTATGCGTCAGGCAGTCGTCTGGGCCATCGAAGCAGGTTACCGTCACATTGATACTGCATCCCTCTATAAAAATGAGAAGCAGATCGGCGAGGGCATCGCTGAAGCCATTGAGAAGGGACTTGTGAAGAGAGACGAGCTGTTTATTACTACTAAGGTAAGATCATCTTAAATGGTAACCTTGGAGAAGGAATCTGTGATGTTAGCTTACCTGTTAATCCTACAGTAAAGTATTAACCTCCTCCCTCTTTTTCTCATCTCTTCTTTTATCTTTTTAGGGTTCCGTACCTCAAAATGAAAAAAAAGGAACCCTTATAGGATCTCTTTGTTGTCCGTCTGTCTGCCTGTCAGGACCATTTTTCTGAGGAACGCGTGGAGGCATCATGCTGAAATTCAAATCAAATACTCAGGTCTATTGTTCCTTGGAGCTGTGAAAAAAATCAAACTTCTAAGCCAACGCAATCAAAAGATACGTTTAAGCTGCAAATTTTCGACGTTCGCAAGGAAATCAAAACCTACAGGGTACTTCCCGTAAACTCAGAATCTTGAAATTTGGTACGAAGCAACGTCTTATAGCACATATAAAGGAAAAATTGCGAAAAGCATAAATTACCATTAAAAAAAATACCATAACTTTTACTTATATACCTACAGGTTTGTACGGAACCCTCGGTGCGCGAGTCCGACTCGCACTTGGCCGGTTTTTTCCTCTAATTTTTCGTCTTCTTCTTCTCCCCGCCAAAACATTTCGCATTATTTTCAATTGTTTTCAATTACTTAATTAAACAGTTTGAATTTTACAGGGCGTACAAGATCTTTATGAATAATCTTTGGAGTGTACTCGTATTTAGCCGAAAAGGGCCGTCCACAAATTACGTCACACGAATTTCATGATTTTTTGATCCCTCTCCGTCCTTGTCACAGCTGGTCACATTTGTGACACTCCCCCTTCCTGGTGTCACATATTTTGTAATTTTACACCAGAAAATTATTAAATTAAAACAGCAATTCCGAAAACAGGTTTATTGCAATTTGAATTATTTCTTTAATAAATCAAAAAAAAAACAGCCGCTGATTACGTATGCTCAAGGGTCAACGAACTTTTTCTATAAAAATCTGATTGTTCTTTGCGATGTCATTGTTGAACCCATATTATTTAAAGTTGTTAATAAAAACAAGTCCCCCCCTTCTATGGTACACTTTAAGCTACGAATGTGTGTAAATATAGTACATGTTGGTTCTGATGAAGCATTGTCTTTCAAGACAAGTTCAACAGATAGAAGTACGCTTTCGTTATTTTCTCATGTGTATACGTGAACATATAAAGCTCTTGTATACATACGAGAGACGCAGTAGTACGCGAACAATAGAAAAATATGTTTATGTTTATAGAGAACTGAGACAGCGTAAATTGTTATGACAGCTATATCGTAAATACAAACGATCGTTCTTTTACGTTCTTACGTGAGTATATCGCAAGTTTCTAGCTGATATTTAGTAACATAGCTTTTTTGTGACTATAATTTGACAAACCGGATATGTACTATATTTATTGATGATGACTCCAGAAATCATTCTAGATTTTTGTTATAAATATGCTAAATGGAACGCTAATTAATTATTTAAAAAAAAACTAGTTTTTAAACGTTTTACAATCATTCTACAGTTCCTTATTAATTTGTACCTCATTGACATATCATATTATACTTAATCTTAGTTTTCAAAGGTCAGCGTTCAAAGGTAAGAACGCACTAGGATTCCCGCACATATGCGTTTCACGAGCGACTAATCCGTTGTCCTACGTGAGCGATAAACGCGGCAGCACGACATAAAGCGGTGCGACGGGAAAATATAAAGCAGTCATTATTCGAACGGTTGTTTTGTTGAAACCATTATTGACAACGATTACCAGACGACAACGTTGTTGTCGCGAAGATTAGTTTACGCGATCCCATACTGAGGCACCAGTCACAGCTAATTATCAGTCCAGATATCCAGATAAAAACGACGAATAATAATAAGGAATCAATTATATTTCATGGATAATCAATCGATTCGAACTCAGGATCTCTAGATTAGAAGTCAGGCGACCTTCCAACTGGACTGCCGAAACTTATTAACAACCTTTAGACATTGTTTTTAAAGTCTGTTCTACGATTTGTCGTGTCGCATCACTTAGTCATATCGTGGCGCACTTGTTATTTGGACATAGTG
The DNA here is from genome assembly GCA_950106695.1 of Biston stratarius. Classification (NCBI taxonomy): domain Eukaryota; kingdom Metazoa; phylum Arthropoda; class Insecta; order Lepidoptera; family Geometridae; genus Biston; species Biston stratarius. The sequence continues at coordinate 8,772,902 of OX467106.1, forward strand.
CGTATCAACCCCTATAGTTAAGAGTTCACGAACGTGCACTATGTAACAATAAGCCTTGACATTATAGATTCAGTCTGGCTTAAGAAATAGGTTTAAGAGATATCAGATTAACAGATAGTCACGAGCCAGAGATTGCGTAGTAAAAAATAAAAAATTACGCAGTTTATAAACTACTAGCGACCCGCCCCAGCTTCGCACGGGTGCTATGTCGCTACTAAATGTATTATACATATAAACCTTCCTCTTGAATCACTCTGTGTATTGATGGATTGACTATTTATATTTTTGTAGCGATGATAGCTCAGTGGTTAGCGCGGTCGGTTCGCATGCCTAAGAGCGTGGGTTCAAACCCCAACAATGAATCTGAGCTGCCGGTGAAGGAAAACATCGTTAGGAAACCTTAGTGTGGTGGTAGCCTTTCTAGTACTCGGCTGGCTAGCTACCAGCACCCTCAAGTTTAAAACTTGCTGCCAAGCATCTAACGGTGTGTTCCGGCAGCCTCTCTTGAGAGCCAGTTCCATTCCAGGCTAGATGTGTTTACCATCTTCGACCACACCGTCACTTAATATCACGTGAGCTGTGGTCAAACACCCAGCATCTCAACAATAAAATAAGGAGGTGGCTTAGTTTAAAATTCTAAGCGTACAGACGGCGCAAAGCGGCGAATCGAATCTATGTAAACAGCTTATTTTACTTTATTTTATACTTTGTTACAGTTTGGATGAAGTTAAATTTGTGTCTATTATTGTTGTACTGTTTCTTTTTATAGGGAGAGTTTGTATGCAATCGTTAAATCTATCTCGTAATATGTCTGCTAACTGACTTGACTGCCTTGTTAGCTCATTTGGTGGGATAATATCTGCTTCAAGAATTGTAGGGCGTGGCTTCGATTCCCACCAGGACAAACATTTATGTGACGATAAATGTTTGTCCTTGTCTGGGTGTTCTGTATGTATTATATGTATGTATTTAGAAGAAAAAAAAAGTATATAAATATTCTACCACTTAGGTATGTGGTTCCTATAGTACAATCTTTACTTAGTTTGAGGCTAGATACTATGATATTACATACACTACATATTATTCACTTGTTTTATTCCTTGTGAACACAAGCCCATAGTCAAAGAAGTGTATTAGCTAATTCGGTTATTTTGCAGCTATGGAACGACAAGCACGGCCGTGATCAAGTGGTGCCAGCACTCAAGGAGTCCCTCAGCAGACTCAACCTGGACTACGTAGACCTGTATCTCATACATTCGGCTACTGCTGAGAAGGTATGATGAAGTATTGTTTTCTTTTAATCTCACCAGGTTTTTTATATAATTTTCTGTCTTCTGAAAAACACGCGTTTATTATTATTGAAGCTCTGATACTATAAGAAAAAAGTTTTAATCCTCTCCCGCCAGGAGTGTTGTCCCACTTTGCATACAATTTTCTATCGTTTATCTAGAACTGAAAATGCGAAAATTCATATGCTACCCCTCTTAATAAGGAATAAACTGCAAAATATGAAAGTTCTATTCAGTTTCGGCCAGAATTTTGATCTTTAACTTAAACAAAGAAATACTTATACTAAGGATAAGTAAGATGTTTTAAATTTATTATATAATTTTACCTAAAGCGATGATAGCTCAGTGGTAAGCGCGGCCAGATCTGACGCCGAAGGGCTTGGGTACTAACCCGAATAATGGGCTTGATCCCGCTGAAATCATAGCATGGTGGTAGGTACGTGGCTGGCTAGCTGCCACCCTGAAGTTAAAAATTTGCCGCCAGGGACCAAACGGTGTTTTCCAGCAGCCTCACTTGAAAGCCAGTACCATTCCAGGCTAGGTGTGTTTCCCATACCAAATTCACATTTAGAACCTAAAGTTTCGACAGCTTAATTAGGAGACCATCTGCCTTCCAAACTGGATTCAAACCCCACACGCGCGTCTTTTCTAAGTTACGAATTATTTGACATATTGTCGAACATATTTCAGGAGGATGGTTCCCCAGCTGACATAGACATCTTAGATACCTGGAAGGGCATGGAGGAGGGGAAAAAGCTTGGTCTGACTCGGTCCATCGGCGTCTCCAACTTCAACACTGAACAAATTGATAAAATCATCTCCAAGAGTGATGTTCCACCGGCTGTTAACCAAATTGAGGTAAGTGAACATGTACTTATCACCAAATAATATAAGGGTTACAGTGGAACGACGAAATCCGAAAAGTTTGCAAAAATATCTGATGAAAAAAGGAGGCAGCTTACGCTTTATAAATAGTGTAACAAATGGCAGTCTTACAATTAGTGCTAAAAGCTATCTCTTCCAGCCAACCTTAGGATGGAGAGGATTCGAAAAATATTCAAATTTAAAACGTAGGTATATTCAGATTTTGTTTTTTACGTGCAAATCATTTTCGTTTAAACACGTTTTATTACGTTGGATACCCTACTCCGAATATAGTTTTGGCCAATTCTGGTGACTTTTTTCAAGGAGTCAAAGTAGAGTATGGCATGCGGTCATATCTTCCTCCGCAATCAAAACAAAAATGTGTCAAAACCACGCAAAGTTTCCAAGGTAAACTACAGTAGTAGGTAGTAGAATAGTATTTATGTAGAATTTTGTAGCGATGATAGCTCAATGGTTAGCGCGGTCGGTTCGCATGCCGAAGGGTGTGGGTTCAAACCTAACAATAATCTTTAACTTCCGGTGAAGGAAAAAACATGGTGAGGAAACCATAGCGTGGTGGTAGGGCACTTTCTAATACTCGGCTGGCTAGCTGTCAAGTTGAAAATCTGCCCCAAGCATCTAAGAGTGTGTTTCGGCAGCCTCTCTTGAGAGCCAATTCCATTCTAGTGTAGGTGTGCTTTACCATCTTCGACCACACCGTTACTTAACATCAGGTGAGCGGTGATCAAACACCTAGACTGTCAGCCATAAAAAATAATGTTATAACAGGTGAATTGAGTAACATATTTTTACAGGTCCACCCTTCCCTCACGCAAGAGGAGCCCGTGTTTGACTGCCAGATCCGAAATATCACTGTGATGGCTTATAGTCCGTTCGGGTTCCTCGTGTCACGTGGCCGTGAAAACGCTCCTGGCCCGAAGGCTGACGACCCCAAACTGCTGGAAATTGCTAAGAAGTATGGGAAGAGTACCAGTCAAGTTGTGCTGAGATATTTGGTTAGTAGCTCACGTCACGTCTTTGTTCAGGCCATACCTGTCAAACTTGGTTAAGGGCTTATACACAGTTATTGGCTCAGAGGTTAGTGCGTCAGTTCATACGGAGGGCGTGAATTCAAATCCTAATAATAACCTTGAATTGCCGGTGAAGAAAAGTAGATAGGGTACTTTCCAGTTTTCAGCTGGCTAGTTACCACCCTAAGTTGTAAATCTGTCGCCAAGCTGTTGACTGACGTGTTAGCTCATTTGCTTGGGGAGCTGTGTAGCGTGGGTTCTATACCCACCTCGACGAACATTTATATGACGATACTTGTTTGTTCTGTATCTGGGTGTTCTATAAGTATTAACAAAAAAAAAAACCGACTTTATATGGTTTTCTCATGGATGCAATTGTCAGAACTGGATTAAATTTGGATATATTAGGGAAAATAAAAAAAGAATCATCAAAATCGGTTCACTCAGTCGAAAGTTCTGGGGTAACAAACATTAAAAAATACAATACAATTCGAATTGAGTATCTCCTTTTTTGAAGTCGGTTAAAAAAGGGTATAAGTATTCTAATAGTTATCTGGTTCTCATAGTACAAACTTTGCTTAGTTTGGGGCTAGATGGCGTTGTATCAAATGTCCTACGATATTTATTTATTAAGCACCCAACAATATATTCAGACACTTGAGGGCTAGTTTCACTCCAGGCTAGATGTTTTGTCCGTCATTGATCTTACCGTAACTTAACATCAGGTGAGCTGTGGTCAAATACCTAGCGTTTCAAATATAAAAAACAGGTATTTTCTTCTCTACCTTCAATTAAGACTTTTGGGAACTAACAAAGATTGTTAACGATTTCATGAATGACCACAAAAATTAGTATTCATCTCATTAGCCTGGTGGAACACAAATAACATGAAGAACTTGATTCTTAAGCAAAACGTACCACATGTGTGCTTGAACTCTTCTCTTCTGAGGAGAGATTGATTTGCGTATTTTAAATTCATTATTCGCTTTTTTAGATTGACAGATACCTTATACCTGTGCCGAAATCAACGAACAAGAAGCGCCTTGAAACCAACATCGACGTCTTCGACTTCAGACTTACCGACGAAGAAATTGGCGTCATCAACAAGTTCAATAGTAATTCAAGTGTTTTCGAATAACTTCTGAAATAAGCCTAAAATCTTGATGGAAAAATGTACAAGAACGGTATTTTGAATTAATCTGTAATGAAAAATGTATTGTTTTAGAGTCAACTATCTGGGGAAATCAAAATTATTGGATGATAAAAATAACATACGATTCAGTAAACTAATGACAAATCGGATAGCTACAGTTCAGTGTTATAGCTACATATTCATCAACTATATCCGCAATTTAATTACGCCACTCGATATCTAAATGATTAAAGAATTCGTTTCGTTGAGTGCAGACTGGACATATACAAAAAAAAAATTGAATTTTGAAGCGATAGCTCTGTGGTTAGCGTAGTCAGTTCACACGCCGAAGGGCTTGGGTTAAACCCCCAACAATGAGTTTGAGCTACCGGTAAAGGAAACCATCGTGAGGAAACCATAACATGGTGGTAGGGTACTTTCTAGTACTTGACTGGCTAGCTACCAAGTTGAAAATCTGCCACCAAGCATCTAACGGTGTAATTCGGCAGCCACACTTGAGAGCCAGTTCCATTCCAGAATGTGCTTTTGACGGGTGCTTTATCATCTTCGACAATATCGTCATTTGACATCAGGTGAGCTGTGGTTAAAACAACTAGCTTGTTAAGCACAAAAACTGAAGGACTTCTTAATTTTCAAAAATGTACACTTCGATTTTTCCATTCGTTAAGTTTTTGAGCTGTCAATTTAGTTTAGAAAATACTACAATAAAGTTCGTTTACGGTACATAATATAAAAATATTGTTGCTCGAACGTCTGAAAATGTCAGTAATTAGGCACAATAAAAAAAAAACATTTTTTCATATTTTATTAATAAGATTACAATTTTATTATTTATCAATAGATCGTTTTATTTATCAACTCTATAATATACCCTATACTTACAATAAATTCTATAAAAATCCTACAGGAAATTTAACCTAGCAGGCTCTGTGAGGGAATATAACTAATCATAGTTTGAAGCTTGTGAACTAAAGTGATTCATTCAAAAGCGTAAAAGAAAAAACAGATTAAATAAATTTTCACTAGATTTTTTAAGGCTTTTGACCATGGTGCAAAATCATAATTATCAAAAGTACCAAACTATCAATTCTATTTAAGTAATACAGGATGTTTCGGAAAAGTGGTGAACTAAAGGAAGCTGAATCTTTTCTTAGAGCCGACCCAGAAATCGCAAACAATGCGAAAACTTTATGATTGAACAAAATAAATTTTAAATTAAACTGATCCGCGCGAGCTTGTTTCTATCATTAATTTAAAAAACCTACCGATAATTGTTGTTTTTTTTCTATAAAATTATTGGTATTATTATTTGCTTAAATGCTTTTTTTTTCTAAAATTCAAATAAGAAAGCTGAATAATACTATTTTGAATGTATAATTATGTTTAATCGCTCACAAAATACTAAGAAATATATTTGTATAAAAAGTAATGAGACGATTGAGACAATCGGCTGTTGATAACACACAACGCATGCACATGAATATTGCAGCGGTACATATAATTTTAACGAAACAAAGTCCAGGCCATCGCTGCTTTGGCACTCATTACTTTGAGACATTAGATGGTTACTTTAGACAGACTTGTAACTTCGCTAGCTGCTGTACCTTTTAAGCCGGAACACAGTAATGTTTACACACTACTGCTTGGCGGCAGAATACCTTGTACCTCCTGCAAAGGTGATCTACCGTAAGGTTAATTGATTATTTTAATGTATTCTTTATTTAGCTCGACGTTCCGGCCCTATTGCAATAGCCATCAGCTCGTCACCATGTCTTAATATTTTTTGCGAGATTAAATTCCGGTGATAAACATAATTATGGATATACATAGTGTAAGTTTAATAATTACTTCACTATGCGTATATTTATTAGTTTTGTATGAGTATGTTGCTTGCAAAACTATATAATTCATAATATTAATTGTAGGATTTTTCATATGGAATAAAAGATATTTTGGATCTGAACTAATTGATGTGTAGTTTAATAGGTATTACTACGTTTTTCCGAAACACTCTGTATAATAGTTCAATAATTAGTAGGTACCGATATAATATTAGTATTTTTTTGTATAAAACTGTCAATATCACAATAGCTGAGCTTTATATGGTTTTATACCCATTTCAACCTACAACCAAAACACTATCGACCACTAGATGGCAGCACTAAAGGCTAATGATGAAACACAGCATTGTACACTAGTGATTTATCAACATCATTGTTTATATGGTACACACTATATACTGAATTAATTTTGTTTTTATTTGATTGCTATACAAATTGACTGTATATAGTAATCAATTTACCTTCCATACATTTTTCTATTGTATACGTCCTATGTATGTATGGAAAGTGGGAGAGTGCCGCTGGCGGGAGTAAATGGAAACTTCTTTTCATGAAAATTCAACAATCTAGTGATCGACCGTTATGCTAATTGCTATCTAAATGCCATATCAATAAGATCGTTAATCAATAGCTAGCTGCCTAAAGGATCCATCAATGCCAAAGAGCTCGTCGTAATTAGTCGGTTTGCCCGGCCGTAGCGACTCGTTGGCGATGATGGCGTCCTGTCGCTTGAACCACTCCCGATACTCTTGTAGCTTGTGCTTCCATTGTTCTGTGGAATTAATGGTTTAGAATTAAAATACAGTAGCAATGTGCAATTAGAGTTTTTTGTATTATTTTCCTGTATATTAATTTTAATTTGTGTGTTTATGTATGTATAAAAAAAGGTGGCGTTTTATTCATAAAGCACCGAATTATGTGCGTGAGTGTTGATAAAAGTGATAAATTATAATATAGTAAAAATCATTATTATTTATTGCTTCCAAAACATCTTCATAGTAGTAAAGTCATCACTACTTTATTAGCATAACCGGACTCTACCTAGAATTACTTTGACTGACTTCAGACTTATTTAACTAGATTTTTCACATACAGTTGTAAATATCGGAACACTTGAAACTGGCAAATATAGAAAGTGCGACTCCAAAAACAAGAAAGAAGATTATATGCCTTTTTTTGACATCGCACTTTGTGTATTCTGCCAGCGTCAAGAAGCTCATATTTGTCAGTTATATGATAAAATCAAATAAGAAGGCTTAATACTTATTTAGCTTGATTTTTCACAAAATACTTGAAAATATCGGAACACTTGCCAACATACAAAATGTGACGCCAAAAAGAAAAATATTTTATGCAGTTTTTTTTATGAATTTTTTGACATCGCACTTTGTGCATTCTGCCAGCGTCAAGTCACGGTTAAGTACAATTTTGCCTTAATAATGTAGTGGTGACTTTATTAGACGCTGATGTTAGGTTAGGAGAAGGTTATACGTTGAGAGAATATTCCGTATACAATTATGAATGCAATATCTAAAAGTTTCCCTTTGGTTTTTCAATATACAATATAATGTCTAACTACGCGTTAACCCTTGATAACGTGATATGAAGTAAAGTGAAGTGTTTGCCATCATCGACCATACCGTCACTTAACATCAAGTAAGCTGTGGTCAAAACCAAGCCTGTCACCCATAAAAGAGAAAATAGCATATAGGTACATATATGTTTATCTAAACTTGTTGTTGTCAAGTGACTTAACTAACCATATGGTTTGTTCGTAATGTTTCTTTACTGATCTGATGACAACTTAACTGATCAATACCCACCTTGTAGAGAAGCCATCGTGCCAGTTTCCCCGCCATACTCTTCAGGCAACATCTCTTGAGGTATGTACTTGTACAGGTCTTTGAGCTCCTTGTGAATGAAGATCTGAAAAAATATTAAAATTATTATATACTAGCTGCGCCCCGCGTTTTTACTCGCGTGGTGATGGATGATGATGATGATGAAAAGTATCCTATGTTTTATTCCAGGGTCTAAAGTATCTACATGCAAAATGTTATTCAGATCCGTTCAGCCGTTCTAGTGTGATTGAGTAACAAACACTTATCCATTCATCCAAACTTTCACATTTATAATATTACTAGTTGCGCCCCGCGGTTTACCCGCGTGGTGATGGATGATGATGATGATGAAAAGTATCCTATGTTTTATTCTAGGACCTAAAGTATCTACATGCAAAATTTCATCCAGATCCGTTCAGCGGTTCTGGCATGATTGAGTAACAACCATCCGTCCATCCATCCATCCAAACTTTCACATTTATAATATTAGTGGGATTAGTGGGATACATAATTATATTTGGTGCCAAAACAATCTGAAAAGAAAAAAAAATGACTGTGAAAATAACTCACTCGTTTCCTGATCTTTTCCTTCAGGAAAGGCTTGACGAAGTTGATGAATCTCTCGACTATGGGAGACGTGTTGATTATGTGGACTTCTTTAAGCTTGATAGGGTAAGCTTCCTGAAAATTTGCAAAACTAACGATTATGGTAAGGAGTTTAAATGATTATGCTTACTTGAATAATACCAGGTATTTATTGGAAGGACAATAGCCATAGAAATAGTATATTATCAATTTATTTTTACGTATTAATGTGGGACCTTATAGGTATAAGTCCGTACTGTAGAAACGGATGATTATTTCTTACGTGTTAAGTAATGAGACTAACAAGAAGCCCTAAGTGACGTAACATATAAAGTTTTTGTTTTACTTATACTGGATTACTCACGTTTATATCACTCTGATAAAGTATCTAACATAAAAAAAGTGTAGTACCTAATGTGGCCGAAAATGTAGAAGTATCCGACGTAATTAAACGTGAATAATCTCGCATAAGTAGAAAAAAAATGTGTCAAAACTACTTCAGTTTTTATAGTAAGATATAACGCCTGCCCATGATTACTGCAGAGGTGTCCAAAACTTTGAATAACAAAACAAAATCCAGGGCTCATTATTCAGATGCTGTGGCCAAAAATCTAGTCGGAGTATCCGACGTAATTAAGCGTGAATAATCTCGCATAAGTAGAACAAAAATGTGTCAAAACTAAGCCAGTTTCTATTGTAAGATATAAATTTTAAATTGATTTTGATTGGCTATAATACTACCTGAACACAAATCATGAACTTCTTAATTGTTGTAGCAGACAGTTTGGTGAGCATGCTGGGGCCAAGCACTGCCGCGTCCAGGACGTAGATGTCTCCGGCCACGCCCTCCCGCTCCTCCGTGAGACGAACATCTCCGATCATAAGCGCCAGCTTCAGTGTGTCCACGATCTGCTGGGAGCTCATGTCAGGGTGGATCCCTGGTGTGGAGAGAATACAAATACAAAATATTTTATTGTTACAAGTGAAGTTTATAGTATATGGGCACCTTATCTTCTTTTTTAGTGATCATGAGACCACTTTCACTCTTATTAGAAATGTCAGATCCCTGGGGAGGAGTGAATACAAATACAGAATATTATATTGTTACAAGTGAAGTTTATAGGATATGGCAACCTTATCTTCTTCTTTAGTGATCATGAGATCACTTTCACTCTTATTAGAAATGTCAGATTCCTGGGGAGGAGTGAATACAAATACAGAATATTATATTATTCCATGTGAAGTTTATAGTATGTGGCAACCTTATCCTCTTCTTTAGTGATCATGAGATCACTTTCACACTTATTAGAAATGTTAATCGGTCTACTGTTAGGGTGGTACGGTCATTTAGTGTCCACAAATATCTAATATGAACGAGGTTTTTCTTACCTCTGCATATTGTGACTCTTCTTCCATTAGGCGTGACTCCTGGTAGAGGCGGGCCTTGTCTAAAAAACAAAATACAGATTAATTATTAGTCACACATGGAGAAATATTTTAACGTTAGTTGACGCTGCTGGTGCTAACACTAAAAGCATATGAAGCAGAGCTACTAACAAATAATATTTTTGTTTTTCTGGAGCGTAACACATCTAAAACGTATATACGTTAATAACATTAAGAAAAAAAATCGTTTAAAAAGACTAACAGAAATGGAATTACGAAGTTTTAAGTTGTGATTAAAATTAGAGTGTTACTTTTTACGATGAGAACAGGTCTACTACAGTTTATAAGCCAAGGCTGATCTGGATTTGCATCAAATATTGAGGTGAACCAATCTACTGCAACTGCAAAAAATTTGACCAACTGTTTTGATCAAACTTGCCTAGAAGAAACAAATTCGACTTGATGACGTTAAAATTTTATCTGTTGGGGAACACCTACGGAGTCGTTCAAGTATTACGTAAGCACCAAATTCTTTTGTTGACATTGGAGATGGGGCGATCTGAATGGTGATAACGTCAACAAAGTCATATAAATTATGCTGATTGTTTACTTTCCTTGTTATCCGCACACCTCGCTTTTAGCGACATGGCTGCTGATTAAACCAATGTTACTTAAGCATAGGAAAGAGACTTGCTTACTTGCTTACTTTTGCTGATACAAATCACACATCATCAGCCATCATTTAAGACGTTCACTGCTAGACACAGGCCTCCTTCTGGGAAGGTTTTGCCAATACTCGCCACGCTTGGCAGGCGGGTTGGCGAGCGCAGTTAGGTGTGATTGTTCAAGGAAGACGCTACTGCCCATCTTCCGGATTTTCTTAGCCGACTCTTACGGCAACCACGGGTAGAGAGGGTGGGGTACTATTCTTACACTGGCACCACCACGGCAAATTTACTAGCTAGTTTAGTTTGTTAATAATTAATTTCTGCTTACGTAATACTTGAATGATATATAATAGAAAAAAAAAACTAAGAAGTTCGTATGATAAAAGTAGACCGCTGTAGGTCGTTGACGACAAGATTGGCACGGGACCGGGACGAGTAGCGTACAAGAAGAGAGACTTACATATGCTCAGCAGTGGAACTAAACCATTTTTTATACAAAAATATTAACATACATTTTATTGGTCATGATTTCGTCGAGCTCGGGTCGGGTGGCGTCTCGTTTGGTGAAGAACTCGGGGCACGCCGCGCGCATTGTGAAGTACATGTCTAGCTTCCGCTTGCACTTCTCTAGGGAGAAACTGCTGCCTCGAAGGTACGTCATTATGGGCGCCGAGTCTGAAATAAAAAGTTTAAATTGAAGTTAAATGGCCTCTTACATTGATCCTCATTTCTTAATCCTCTTTTCCTGTACATTTTTTTCTCTTACTTTTTGGCATCGCACTCTATGCATTCTGCCACTTTCATTGTGCAGTTTTCATATTCTTTATCTTTATAAGCAAAGTCCAGTCTTTGACAGGTCCAGTCCGTGGCAATCAAATCTAGTCATGCTTTAGTAAAGTAGTGGCGACTTTACTATAAGCTTCGATGGAGTTTTGGAAGCAACACGAAAAGTCATGTTTCACCGAACTATATCACTTTCCCACACTCGTGCTTGTAGTTCTCAAATCTTTCCACTTTGGCATCTCCAGTGGAATACATCGACATCCTCAACACAACACAAACATGTACTGTATTGTCATTAGCTGTCCACGTGATATATCGACAGCTAATGTCAAACCCGTAATTTTTTTTTTAAATGTAATCGCTAATCGAATGTTACCTACCTACTACTTATTTAATATTTTTGATACCCCGGTAGTACTTCCCTTAACTATCTAGACGTGTACTCAGAAACCGTTAAGTTAAATTGGTACCAATTGCTTTGTTGGTGTCGTATCCTAAAATTTTACAAAGAAAAATTTGCACATAGTGTTGCTTAGTGATTTAGCGTCTATCAATGGTTAAAATTGGATTTAATCCATTCGCAATTGATAGATTTGATTATAGGCCATATCATCGTTATTTAGATAATCGTACCTATTAAATTATTATTAAAAAGAAGCATTAATTAAGTAATCGGAAAATGAAATAGATGACATTTAAATGCCAGAGTTGAAAAATAAATTATATATATAAAGATTTTAATAATGGACACAAACCATGTGCAAAATAATTATTACCTTCTCTAAATTGTTATCCTACGAATATTATCAATGTGAAGGTCTGCCGTGGTGGTGCCGGCGTAAGAATTGTACCCCACCCTCTCTACCCGTTGTTGCCGTAAGAGTCGGCTAAGGGGTGTAATCCGGAAGATCAGCGTCTCCCTTGAACAATCACACTTAACTGCGCTCGCCAACCCGCCTGCAAAGCGTGGCGAGTATTGGCAAAACCCCCCCAGGAGGAGGCCTATGTCCAGCAGTGGACGTACTGTGGCTGATGATGTGATGTGATGTGTGAAGGTCTGTATGTTTGTTAAACAATCACGCACAAATTTAGATAAAAACTGGCACATGTATAGTTTATTACCTGGATTAACATATAGGATACTTTCCTATTAATAATATTATGTATGTGAAAGTTTGTATGTTTGGATGTTTGTCACTCAATCACGCAAAAACGGCTGAACGGATTTATTAGATAACTAATGAACCGCTCCAGCTTCGCACGGGTGAAATGTGGATACTAATATGGATTTTATCTACTATAATATGCATGTATTAGTAGTTTAAAAGATCTAGGCGCACAGACGCCAGAAAGTAACTTTGTTTTATACTATGTAGAGATAAAATTTGGCATACGTATAGCTTTATTGCCTTAATTAACTTATACGATACTTTTGATATCAGAAAAATGTTAGGTTCCTAGAGATTAACAAAAAACCGAACTACTGAACGTATCCACTTGAAATTTGGTATAGATTTGTTTCATAAAACAAAAGGTATCCTTTATCTTAAACTTGTAATAAAATAGCGCAAGCTACATGCTTATTGCTTATTTGTTACTTACATATGTTTCATTTCTCACTGGACCTAATTCTAAAGTTAACGAGGGTGGTAGCTAGCCAGCCGAGTACTAGAAAGTACCCTAACACCACGCTATGCTTTCCTCGCGATGTTTTCTTTCACCGGCAGCTCAAGTTCATTGTTGGGGTTTGAACCCACGCTCTTTAGCATGCGAACCGACCGCGTTAACCACTGAACTATCACCGCTACGGTTCTTACCCCAATCATCAGGTAAATGAGGTTGCTTCTTCAGCCAGTCCTTGATGAGAGCCAGATCTCTGTCTCTGGTGGTGACATCTTCCTTCAGCTCAACCCTGATGGCCTTCCACAGCTCTCCGGACGGCTGGACCAGCAGCTCTTGCTTCAGCTTCATTTTTAACTTAAAAAAATGAAAAGAAACCATTAGTTACAAATCAACAACAACACGACTTTGTTAACGAGTTAAGGCTCGTTTGGTAGAATATCTGCTTCAAAAGAACGAAAAGAACTGCTACGAATTTTATCAATGTAAAGGTCTGCCGTGGTGGTGCCGGCCTAAGAATAGTACCCCACCCTCTCTACCCGTGGTTACCGTAAGAGTCGGCTAAGGGATGTAATCCGGAAGATGAGCAGCAACGTCTTCCTTGAACAATCACACCTAACTGCGCTCGCCAACCCGCATGTCAAGCGTGGCGAGTATTGGCAAAACCCCCCCAGGAGGAGGCCTATGTCCAGCAGTGGACGACCTATGGCTGATGATGTGATGTGTATTAGATACTAGCGGCCCGCCCCGGCTTCACACGTGTGCACTAAAAGGAGTAAAAGACGGAAACAAAATTGTTCTGTTGCTCCAAACGCTACCAATCTTCACAGAGTTGCCCGCTGGGCTAATCTGAAGATTGCCTGAAAATGTAATCTGGGTTTGGAGTCCATAGAGAACATACACACATCGATTTTATACGTACATATATTTTAGAAAATACAGTTTTTGGTGTGAACAATAAAACGTTTATCTATCTATCTAGATTGAGTAGAATGATTTTGCTTACAACAATAACAAGTAAAACTATTTATTTATTGTTTCGGTCAAGTTTTTTTACTAAATAAAACAAAACACAGTCTAATTACCCACGAAAAGGGGGTACTACAATATTAATATAGGTATTTATGTTTTCTTTTGACTGATTTTCTTTGCGACTCTTATAATTACTTTATTTTATCGATTGTGATCGTTTTTAATGTTCTTTGGTGTGATTTCAATATTTAGTTTTTTTGAAATTTTTATTTAATTATAAATGGACTGCTTTTAGTTTAAGTTAGAAGCCATGTCTGTAAACCTCTCTAGGGTAGATGCTAGAGAACTATTTTAACTATGAGAAAATCTTTATATATATAATTATGTAACTAGTTTTATAGAAAAATAAATCATTCATTCATTCATTCACTCACTCTTCTAAGACAAATTACAAATTGCTGCAAAAAACAAATTGCTTTCCGCTCATCCGCGGAAATAGGTAGGTAATAGAAGCAATCATGACTAAGGCAAAATAATGATTTTTTTTCTGAGATTGAAGTACATTTATAATGCGTTTTGGACTAAATATTTTTATGATATTTTGCTCGAGAACAAAGGAATAGTTTAATTTGATTTCGCTCACATGAAGCCTTTATTTCGTAAAGTTGTTTTGTTTTGTTACTCAATCTATTGTAAAAACGTGTACCTACTTACTTAGGATCATTGTCTTGGAAGATTTTGAGCCACTTGAGATTTTCACTATTCTTTTTATATTTACGCTCATTTATATCTGTGAAATAACCTCCATTATTTTTTATTGTTATCTACTAGCTCTTGACCGCGGCTTTGCCCGTGTGAACATATGTACATACAATTACAAAAAAGTATCCTATATTCATTCTTATAATATAAACTAACTATAATAAAAAAAGTAACTCCTTCACTTTAATGGTTTCACTTTAGACATTGTTCAAAAATATATTTACTTAGGGCAGACGCTCGAGCTAGGTAAAAGCAATTTTGAAAGTGAAGCCAACAGAAGAATTCAGTTGGGCTGGGCAGCATTTGGAAAACTACGTCGAGTCTTCTCGTCATCCATCCCACAAAGTCTAAAGACAAAAGTCTTCAATCAGTGCGTTCTAACTGTCATGACCTACGGAGCCGAAACGTGGACACTCACAGCGGGAATGGTCAGTAAGTTCAAAGTCGCTCAGCGAGCTATGGAAGGAGCTATGTTTGACATTTCTCTGAGGGATCGTATCCGGAACGAAGTAATTCGTCAGAGAACAAAAGTCACAGACATAGCTCAGCGTATTAGCAAGCTGAAGTGGCAATGGGCTGGACATGTCTGTCGCAGGACCGATAACCGCTGGGGTAGACGTGTTCTGGACTGGAGACCGCGAATCGGCAAACGTACCGACTCGCCCTGAGACTCGATGGAGTGACGATATACGTAAAACAGCTGGCGGTGGTTGGAAGCAAAAAGCCGAAGATCAGGCTGAGTGGCGTGTCTTGGGAGAGGCCTATGTCCAGCAGTGGACTTCGATAGGCTGATGATGATGATGATGATGGTGATGATGACGATGATGATGATGATGATGATGAAAGTAACCCCTGGTTTAATTATATTAAGATCAGATCAGCCGTGAAAAGGTGACAGAGAGACAAACATTTTTGTAATATTATCCTGAACGTAGAATAATAATAATAGCCTTTATTTAACAATAACAAATTAAATAACAAAAATATGTGTGGAAACTAATTTAAACGTTGCTGAACGAACGAAAGCTGAACGTACAATACTGACTTATAACTACTTACAACATTGTATAGTAATTATAGTGCATCGTGGCATAAAACACAATATTATATCTTGAAGGTCATGGGTTGTCAACCTATTTACATAGGTACAATTATAATACCCGCAACTTCGTCTGTTTGACCTTCAGAATTAGGTTCAGAGAGAAATGAAACATGTGTAAGTAATAAATAAGCAATAGACATGAAACTTGCACTATTTTATTATTAGATTAAGATAAAGGATATCTTTTATCCCTGAATAATGTTCCATAAGACGCATCTATGCCTAACCAAGTGGATACGTCCAGTAATTCATTTTTTAATAATACCACAGAACTATTCTGTTTCAGCAAATTCTTATCTTTTTTATGTAATATTAATGAGAAGAACGAGATGCTCTCCTGATGGTAAGAGATAACGCATGTCAATGACCATTGCAGTAATATACTTAGCTTTGAGTAACCAAACAAGGTTTTTTTTAATGTCCGACAGGCTAGGTGTTTGACCACTACTCACCTGATGTTAAGTGACGGTGTGGTCGAAGATGGTAAAGCACACCTGGCCTGGAATAGAACTGGCTCTCAAGTGAGACTGCCGGAACACACCGTTAGATGCTTGGCGGCAGATTTTAAACTTGAAGGTGGTAGCTAGCCAGTCGAGTACTAGAAAGTACTCTACCACCACGCTATGGTTTCCTCACGATGTTTTCCTTAACCGGAAGCTCAAGCTCATTGTTGGAGTTTGAACCCACGCCCTTCTGCATGCGAACTGACCGCGCTAACCACTGAGCTATCATCGCTACAAAGGTCCAGGGCATCGCTGCTTTAGCGTTAATTACTTTGAAACTTTCGATGTATAGTCTTAACAGCCCTGTAATATCGCTAGCTGCAGTACCTTTGGAATGGGAACACAGTAATGTTTACACATTACTGTCTGCGTGAAAACTTTCTGAGTTTGTCGCGTTATCGTGTCAGAGTTCGACCTCGGGTTTGAATGTTCGGAGGCTCCACTCCGTAGAGATTTTATTCAGGGGCAACTTACGACAAATAATTATGGTTTCTAAAACGATGACATAAGGATGCAAAATGAGACTTATCTAGTTTTGGTATTATAGGTATTCTAGATTTAAAATGGCGATATTTCCTGATCTTCTCATAGTATCTCAGCATTTTTTAAATATTTATCATGTAAACAATACATTAAAAATATAATACCTCTTTTTGTTCTAAAAAAATACAAATACCAACTTTTATTTTTTATTAAATCCAAGTTAATAAAGGTCACGGACCCCGGTGACGGCGGAGTGCAATTATTTAAAAAAATACCAACTTTCTAAAAATTAACAATAACCTTAATATAATAAAAATTAGTAAATTCGTCCTTAGAACTGACATTTACATATATTGGCCTTGATTTTGTAAATAAACTCTTAGATACTTAATGCAAGCTGAGCCAAATGTTTTCGATCTCTGCCTGCACGTATTAAAGATCGTACGATACAATGATAATGACGAATCAGATGAATTTGATAACGTAACAAATGATATTGCACGACCGGTCGTGATTTTGAGACAATAGCGCGCAATAAAGGTACTAGAACAAAAACAAAACAATAAATTGAGTAGATATTTTTTTTTGTTTACTAAGTAATTGGGTCTGCGTTTGGGAAAGGTGCAGTTCACGATCAAGCACGTATGTCTAAAAATTTCCGATTCATATTTCTATACACAAAACAGAATACAATCTTTACATGAGTATTATGGAGATGACAAATGGATTCGATCTAGATTCTATTCCTTGACAAATGTACACAACATTTCTTGTCACTTTAGTGTTATCAATAAAATATTTGTTAACGTATTGGACATTATAAGGTAGAATCAACATTCATTATTAATCTGAAGCATCAAATAGAAGCATATAAAATACTTGTAATGTTGAATGATATAATATAAAGAATTTTCTATTGAGGCACTTACTCGGGCAGCGTATCAAATGATTAATGAATGGGCTTCGCAAGTAAAAACGTTTTGGAATAAAGACTTTAAACGACAGTGAAAATCACAATAAAATCAGTTGCTTAGTTTTGATGAACTAAGCGAACAAATGTATAAACACTTTTTCATTATTAGTTTGTACAAAGTGAAGTCAGATGTTAGATTATAAGATCGTCTGGTTCTTATTTATAAATGTTACATTTAGGCTAGTGCCTGACCGAAATAGGATATTCAGCCGAAACTGAACCTTCAGCTCTGGTCATAACTTCGTTCGTAACAGAAACTTATCAAAACATATTTAAAAAAAATGCAGGTTAAGTTAATTGTATTTTTAATTCACACATATTATATTGACTTGATTGGTTGTATCATTATACTATATCAGTACCTATTTTGCGTTATATAGATGCTCAATTTGATCACACAGACAAGTTGATACGTAAGGTTTTTGTCAAGAGCTAACCGGTATAAGTTTGGCGAGAACTTTCGGATGTGAACTAATTTAACCAAGGCAGTGAAAGTGATATTGCGACTTAAGTAAGTAAGAAATATTCGGTAGGTACATAAATGAAAAGTTTTGATTTAAAATTAGTTGTGTTTTCAGGGATAAAATGTTTATGTTAAAATATAGGACATGAAGCTTTTCAAATTTTATATAAAACTGTTAAGACATTTCAGTGCCAAAGTAACAATGTTCCAGGGCAAAAGAGGCTTATCATCATCATCATTACTCCATTACCCATCATCATCATCTCAGCCGTAGGACGTCCACTGCTGGACATAGGCTTCCCACATTAACTTCCATAAAAACCGGTTGGAAGCGGTTCGCATCCAGAGTGTTCCTAAGTTCTTTATTAGGTCATATATTTGTTATCATCGAATATTCTAAAGTAATGACCACCAATGTAGAGATTTACTTTTAACTTGGTGGTCTTCTAAGCAGAAGATCGTCTTAAGTAGGTACTACCGCAGTACCAGATATTCTACCGCCAAGCAGTAGTGTGTAAACATCACTGTGTTCCGGTTTGATGGGTACCTACTGCAGCTAGCAAAATTGCACGGCTGTTGAGACTAACCATCGAATGTCTCAAAATAATAAGCGCCAAACCAGCGATGCCCTGGACTTTGTTTTGTCGCTCAAAGTTCTGTGTATCGCTGCAATGGTCGTTGATATGCGTTACCTCTTACCATGAGAAGAGAGAAACGACCTTTTTAAATGAAACCCATTACCGATCTTATGTAAAATGGAATATAGGCGCAATACTGAATAAAGGTTAGAAACTTATTTTTTTTACAAAAAAGTCTACAATTCTTTTTTTATGTATGCTCCCCGATTACTCGACAGATTCGAGATTTATTTTTGGTTAAACGGGTATATAGTACATACTTCCTAGGTAGCACCAAGTCAGGATCTGATAATGGGATTCCAGAAAAATTAATGTAGGTATAATGTGTTTTATATATTTTAATTTTAAAGGATATACTTTCAGATTGGTCCCATAGAAATTACATGAAAAATCTGTTGTTTGATTTTTAAACTTAAACCATAATACCTTAAAACCTAGCCGTGTTCGAGCTTAGAGGCATGGAGTCAGGTTCTTTAATTGTAAATTATGTACATAAATCTATTGTTCTTGTACGAGCACGTCTCTCGTATGGGGTAAATGTACCTAACTGTTTCAATGCACGTAGCTAAGCGGTATTGCAAGCAAGTATCGGTTGGAAACTTGTTTCTCGTTGAATTAGATTTCCTTTAATATTAATTTTCTTTCTTCCCATCTGTCTAGGATGAAGTTTCGAATGTGAATTTGTTTATTTCTATACTAGTGACCTGTCCGTAAGCTATCCTTAATAGATATATACCACCGCAGATTTTTTTGTAGATCTATAAAAGAGGAATATCCCACCATGCATCGTTTTGTTATTATACACAATTCAAAGGGATTTAGGCAGCGTTTTCGATGAAAGCTCCCAGGTAGCTTGACATTTTCCGACACTTCAACAATTATCATCATATTTCAACTAATTTACACAAAACCTTGACAAATTATATACCGAAACCTTCCTCATGAAGGTTCTAAACGGATTATCATTCGCATGATAATCCGTTTAGAAGTTTTTAAGTTTATCGCGAACAGACAGACAGTCAGACGCGGCGGACGCCATTGTTATAGAATATGTAGTGATGGTAATGATATGTAGGTATTTGTTTTCCTTTTATGATATTGTAACAATTATTTTGGATACTAGGAAGTTTTACCTAAAAATCGGTACACAAACACACTATACTTACGGCAAATAATTAATACAAACAAATAAAAAAAGTATTCTACTTGATTCCGTTGGATCTATTTTTCATGAATACACCACTATTTCAACATTTTTTTTTTAAATAAAACACCACTATTTTTATACATAAACACTCGAAACACTACTTTTGGAAAAAATACAATGAAGCGACATGACTCTTTCCGCGTTCTCGCCAAAACTCCTTAATTCCAAGAGTTTAATCAATGATTTTATTTTTTAAACAGACTCGGCATGTGTTTATAAGATAGGTATATATATCCGTAAATATTCACATTTTTTATACATCCTCGAGTTGTATTTGAGTGAAAAGGCAGATACAGGTAAATTGGTATTCGTCTTTTATTTGAGCAAGTACCTAGTATACGTCATATATCTAGATACTTAATGTTGTGATTAAATTATAATCGATTTTATAGTTTATAGTACAATCGGAGCCACAAGCATATGTTGTTCCGTAAACGCGTGACAAGACACAATTTGTGAATAAACTCATGATTGTCTCCAACAACACTAATTCACATGTCTCTGCGTAGATCGTACCTGTACCGCATATCAAACAGAACATCTGCGGTCATTTGTATTCCTGACATTCGAGCAATCTTAGTTGACAGTTCTTTAGTAGCGTGCTATATTGAGGTATTCTAGCGTATAACTTTTAAAACGTGACTAGTTTTAGAATAGCGAAGGATTTCATTAAAGAAGAATTATATTAACACTGACAAAATACACAAAGCACGCTGCAATTGTTTTCTACAATAAATGAGTATTTCGCCGCAATTAAATAAGCGTTCTGTGAGGATAGTCGACTTATAGAGGATTCTACGTGATACTAACCGCTCTAGAAGAAGGGTAAACGTAACGTGTTACCAAACTTTTGATTTTAAAGGGTTTCGTCAAATTGTTTGTCATTAATCTAAATAAAATTCATGAACATTAAACACGCTTTGTGAAAACGAGTCAAATCTATCTGACATTAAATTAAAAGTGTATGTTTTTTTATAATTTAAAAAAATGTAAAGGTAATTAGACAAACGAGACGCTCACCTGACAGTTAGAGATAACGAATGTCAATGCCCATTGCAGCGATACACAGAACTTTCGATTTATAAAACATAGTCCAGGGCATCGCTGCTGTGGCGCTCATTATATAATTAGATTATGAGTAATAATAAGGTATATAACAATAATGAAAAAAATGATTAAGCAAGTGTTGCTCTTCCTACGGCCGAAGAACGACTGAGACGTATTGAGAGCCGGCGCACATTTACAATCTACAAAAAAGCACATATCTGGGATTATCCACTCAATTTGGCTTTGTTCAAAGGACAGGACTATAACATGTATAATTATTATTGTCACTGAAAACATGCACTAGTTGCTTCAACGGGACTAATGATATTACACAAAAGTTTTGTATAAAATAATAAGACTGCGTTAAACGTTGTAAGCAGCTCATTTGTGAACACGTAGTAACAACGTGAGCTATAAAATTTATAGTCATCAGACGTCAAACGGACTGTTTCACCAACTAACATTGTTGAAACTGTGACAAGACAATTCAATGCTAATAACTATCAATTAATTTCAATGCTAATTCGAATATTACTGGACCCTCCTTAAATTGGAAGTATTTAAGCATACCTAATCAAATTAGCTTTACCTTTTTAAGTGTAGGAATCTGCCAGGAAAAAACCCAGCGGATATTGTATATAGAATAGCTTTATGAGAATAAATCGTTTTAGAGGGTGTTGAATATTGAAATTGTTATTCAATGTAACACAAGTAAAAACTTAAAGAAAAATATCTTAAAATAAAGTTGATACCTGCATAGATTATCTAAAATTTGATGTACTTAAGACGCCGTAGGTAGCCAAAATAATTTCGCAATAGGTACAGTTTTTTAGCTACATGTACATAGATATACATTTTAAAGCTTTACTTCAGCATCAGTATTGCGGGTTCATTTAGTCAGGGCTAGATGCACGGGGGGACTTCCAATTGACTATTTGTTTTATACAGTACTAGTTGACTTAAAATTTGTGCAAAATTAAATAAAAATAAAGAAAACTTAAAGCGACAAAAAATATATATATATATGCGTATTCTATTATAAATGTGAAAGTTTGTATGTTTAAATGTTTGTATGTTTGTTACTTAATCACGTAAAAACGGCTTTGGATGAAATTTGGCATACATAATTATAGTTTATTGTCTTGATTAACATCAAGCATACTTTTTATTCCGGGAAAATGTTAGGTTCCTGTGGGATTATCAAAAAGGCTAACTATAGGACGTATCTACTTAAAATTTAGTATAGGTAGATGTATGTTACAGAACATTTTTATAAACTAGGTAACTAAATAAGTAGCGCAAGTTTCATGATGCTTAAGTCAAGTTAAAGTCAACTAGTAGATACATTTTGGGATGCAAGTCAAAACAGGGCCTAAAATTTGTATTCTTCATTGTGAATTACTTTTTCTATGAACATAGCCATTAAATCATGTTTTGTCAAGAGTCTACGAACTCATACTATTGGAACAGCTGTTTTTTTTCGTTTTTAATGTTCTGCATATAGTAAAAGTTGTTCATGATTACTATACTATGTATACCCTGTGTTGTATTATATCGATCTTGATGATACTTTTTGCAAAACACGATTCCTATAACTGTTATTATATGTACCTATACAATTTATAATAAGATTAATTTTTAAGGCTTACGTAATTGGCGGTTGCCTTGTCGGTTTAAAAAAATAATTATACAAAAAAAAAAAATACTAAAAGTAACCTCTAATACTAAAATAGGTGCTTTTATCATGTAAGTACATTTCAAGACATTTCAATTATATTAGTAAAGGTTACGCTAAATAATTTGTCTAATGGCTTTGATATTTTGCAACATAATGTGCCTTATGAATCACAACGTCGTCGACGCGTAACTGCCATATTTATGTTCTGGTAAATTCGACACTATTTACTGCACCATGAGTTTAGTAATTAACTGAGGTACCAAACATGCTCACATAGCTACTGTGGCCTATTTGCAAGTATCATATTTACAAATATCTACTTGTCAAGTCTTCCTTGCATCAGGTAGGTTAGGTTTTTTCTTTCTTTTAGAGTAAGATTATTTTCTAGGAATAATTCTATTTGTGTATTTATTTCCATAGTATATTTTTTGTTTTTAACAATTTAATATATAATAAATAACAAGTTATATTAATCGATGGTTACAATTATTTCTTTGACATATTATCATATTGAACATAAAAAAAAAGTAATAGATATATTAAAACTGTAATAAATCCAGCTACTTTTCGAAAATCGTAATAGATCTTCCAGCGGCGTAATAACGTACTGATCCATACAAAAAAGTAATAGATCTATTACAATTGTAATAGATTGGCAACACTGGCCCTGGTTTTTAAAATACTGTCCCACTGCATAGCGAAGGCATGTTCGCATTGTAAGAAGGGTAAAACTATACGAAAAACTTATGCACGCTATCGCTTATATTATACTGTGACAATTTCAACCGAGTACTAATTTCGGTTAGGGAGATAGAAATATCAGACAGGCGGATACGTTTTACGAAACACCTCTTTCGTACTCCCTTCGGATACGGAACCCTGTATAGTTAAGTAAGACATAATTGGACTGCCCCATTAAAAGCCCCATTATGCCACGGTGTCCACAGTCCAAAATGGCTTGAAACCCAAGGTCCACGGTCCAAGGTCCGAGTTGCATCACGACGTGTATAAAGAACAGTCCATCGGTTGGCAAATGGTCAGATGAAGGTTAGATTGTGAAAGTATGTTTAGATGTTAGAAATAATTTAGTTGATGTTTGTGGACTTTTTTTTTGTTATGTCGCGGCAATTTTTGTTTAGTATGTATGAAGACGAAGTTTTGTAATAGTTAATTCTAGATAATGAATGTCGATTTCTTTATTATTATTTTATTATTGTCAGCAATGATGTGTGTGGGACGCTGTTGACTAAAAAAACGTGTTCCAGATATCCGCTCTTCGCATTTGGTGATCCAGTGTTTATAAAAAAAAACCTATGGACTAGGAAAAAAATAAGCAAATATCATTCCAGGCTTAGGTGTGTTTTAACATCTTCGACCACACCGTCACTTAACATCAGGTGCGCAGTAGTATTACATTAAAATTTAGTCTGTCAACCATTTAAAAAAAACGATACACTTATTTAAGCAGTCCTGTAAAAATTAGACGCGCTGTCCCTCTTTTCATCGATTTTTTATCGTTCGCATAGTACGGAAATTTCAGAAACTTATATGCTACCCTTAGCTCTTTGTAAAACTTGATAACTAACTACAACCACAGCCACAACTAACTATAACTACAACAATTATTATTATTTAAGAAAAAAACGAGAATAGGTACTACTTAGGAAAGCATGCTTATATGTTTATCACATCAACAACCTTAGGTTGTCCACTGCTGAACATAGGCCTCCTCCTGGGGTGTTTTGCCAATACTTGCCACGCTTGGCAGGCGGGTTGGCGAGCGCAGTTAGGTATCTATCTATATCTTTAAACGAGCAATTCTTGTATATAATATATATATATATTCTGAATCTCGGAAACGGCTCCAACGATTTTCATGAAATTTTGTATCTAGGGGGTTTCGGGGGCGAAAAATCGATCTAGCTAGGTTTCATTTTCAGAAAACGTCGTTTTATCCATGTTTTCAGCCGAGCAATGCTCGGTCAACCAGGTACTGATTGTTCAAGGAAGACGCTGCTGCCTATCTTCCGGATTACATCCCTTAGCCGACTCTTACGGCAACCACGGGTAGAGAGGGTGGGGAATTATTCTTACGCCGGCACCACCACGGCACACGGCGGTATATGTTTATCACCAGGACTTAATCGAGGACAAAATAGTATAAATTATTTTCATTTATTTACCTCGACGTTTAAGCTATGTTACAACAGCCGTGACTGATTCGGAGATAAACATAATTATTTGTACAAATCGTGAAGTTCAAAATCACACTTTGCTTCTTAATAATGAAGATGATAGATGACGATGTACCTTTTTTTGAGTGAATTTTTGTTTCTTCCTCTATTATCAGGCTGTCAAAACCAGGTCTTCTGAAGTAATCACACTAATATTATAAAGGCGAAAGTTTGTGTGTGTTTGTATGTTTGTTACTTCTTCATGCTCAAACGGCTGGATCAATTTCGATGAAATTTGGCATGGAGGTAGCTGACACCCTAGATTAAGATATAGGCTATATACCTACTTTGAAATTGTAAAAAGTAAAATGTAGTGTTCACGTGGGAACAGCGGGTAACACCGCTGGGCGTAGCTAGTAAATAATATATGCGTTTACTTCTAGTTCTTGGCTAAGTGTAAAATTTTGAATTGCTGTTGAATGTTTATGATTACCGACACATTAACGTGCTCTAATATACTTTAATATATGCTTACTGCTCTACGTAACACACTAACGCTAACCACGACTTCAACTTAATAATTGCATATTTCGTCTCAAAACAGGAGGAAGATGGCAGCATTGCTTAACATCGAAATGAAATAGTGTATCTTTTATTGACCAAAATTGTATATAATTATGTTACATTTTTCGCAACAAGTACTTTAAAAAAGTTTTATCCTTGCGGACTTACATTCTATACAATGTATGAATTAGGAATATTATACGTAACGCTGTTATTATTCATCATCATCCGTAAGACGTCCACTGCTAGACATAGGCCTCCCCCATTGACTTCCATAAAGACCGGCTGGAAGCGGCTCGCATCCAGCGCGTTCCTGCGGTCTTTATGAGATCGTCTTTCCAACTTGTGGGTGGACGTGCTACGCCGCGCTGTTAATATTTGTTACGACAAAATATTTATTTATACATATAAATTTATTATAATAACCGTAGTTAGGTATCCAAACGCCCTGATACCCTAAACAGTTTAGGTTGTATCAAGTAATTTACTAATGCTTGTATAAAGCACAAGTAAGATCGTGTATGGAGTACCTACTGTACGCACCTATGGGACGGCTCTGCCAAGTACCAACTTGAGGTATTGGAGTCGATGCCGCCGGAACACAACTTATCGACAGATTTTCTACTTAAAGATGGTAGCTAGCCACCCGAGTACTAGAAAGTCATATCACAGGCTTTGCTTTCCTAACGATGTCTTTTTTATGAACTCGCACGCTGAAGGGTTTGCCGACTGCGTTAACCACTGAGTTATCGTTTGTACTAAACGAGTAAACTCATCAAAGAGTTAAAACACTTGAAAACAAAGGAATTCTACATTAACGAACGGAGGTGTTCTTTGACCTCACATTATGTGGCAACACTTTCTAACCGAACCGAAGCAACACTGAAATTATACTTTCACTGCAAACACTTACTGACTGGTTCGGACATAACTATTATCTGATAGAAATGGAATATCTAAAGCATCAACTTATAAAGAAAAAAATTAATGTAATGTTTTTTTTTATAAGACAACGTTGGACCACACTGTTTATTTTTCTAATAGGCTTGCTTTTAACCTTTAACTCGCCTGATGTTAAGAGATGATGCGGTCTACGGTGGAGCACGCTCGCCTATAAGAAACCGATTCACTCGCGACTTGAAGGCACCCAGGTTGTATCCATCAAGGAACACCCACTAGGGCAGCAAATTTCATGTCTAGCGGTTCGTACAATGAAAGCAGAATCGAACCGTTTAGTTCGAGTTATTGGAATATCCATCCAAATATAACCATGAAATGGTGTCGCTTCTTAGAGCGTATTTAAAAGAATTCTACATACTTGTTTTCGAATCTTCTTTCACAATTTCATTATACACCACTCGATATCTTAAGAATCGAAGAATCCGTTTTGTTACGTGAGGTACACCGCGATTTTTTACGAGCAGATGTTTGAACACAACTCATCTGGTGTTAAGAAACGGTGTGGTCAAAAATGGTTAACACCTAGTCAGGAAAGAAAATTGTTTCCCTAGTGAGTCTGCCGATGGCAGATTTTTAACCTGAGGGTGGTACCTAGCCAGTGAAGTACTAGAAAGTACCCTACCACTATGCTATGGTTTGCTCATGTTTTTCGTTATTTCAAGTTTATTGCTGGGTTCAAATTCATGCTATTCGGCGCGTGATCCATCCGCGCTAAATACTGAGCTATTATCACTACAAAATACGAGTATATGTATAGATAGAAAGATAGAAAATTAACAGCGTTCGGAGAAATTACAAAAAAAAAAACGTAGATACAGACTAGAACAATAAGAGTGCTATGTAAGTATGAATTTCCAACATTGTTTTTTTTTTGGTGTATTTTCAACAATTCTTCAATAAAACGAGATGTATATTTTCAGAGAATTTCTTATGATTTTTTTATTTACAATAGAGTGACAAACAAGCAAACCGAGCACTTAATGCTAAATGAAATTTGTTGAATTTATTTTATAAACGATAGTGAAGCAGTGTTTTAATTGGTGCTAAAAATAACTAATAAATAATATTTAGTTAAAAAATCAATTTTAAAAATAGAAATTCTACTGTCAAAATAAACACAGCATCTGTGTCACACTGCATTTTATAATGGAACTTACATATTTGTGTCATAAAAAAAATAGAAAGCGTAAAACACTTATTTGTGAAATACAAGATAACCTACTTTGAATTTGGAATCTAAAAAAAAACTTACTTTATTTTGATTTCCGCTGCTGATCCACAGATAAGAACACAGGTAACTTTTTTTTTAATAATAGCAAAGGCGTCTACCGAGATGCGAGACTCGGCTGACACTGATCTACGTAACACGGCCTCACCTCTCTCTGAGAATTGTTGGGAAATGTTGCACTTATGTATTGAAAACATACGTGATTATAGTTAGTTTAACAGGAAATCTGCTAGAAATTTTAGACTGAGTTAAGTGAAAGGCATTGTATGAATTTGATGTTTCCTTTTGTATTCCTAGTGTAAAAATTTAAAGCGTTAAATTTTAATTTGTAGTTATTTACTACTTTTACTTCTACTACTTTTAGTTGAAAGACATCGGTGCGTGTCAATGTCGTGGACACGGCCGTGCGTACGTGATTACGCGTACATTTTTGAACACAAAGAAGTCCTTCGGTTTTTAAACGATTTTATTTAGCTTGCTCTGTTTGTACTTCTTTTATTTTTGATTTAAATTTAGTAATTGATATTTTACCCCTTTCCTGCTGACAAATTGTAATGATATTTGGTACACACCCATTATCATAGTTCTGATGACAATACAATTTAATATCTTCGTAAATCCAAGATGGCCGCCGCCACAAAATTGCGGATTACATATTTTTTCACAACTCCCTCAATATGGGTATCAAATGAAAGGGCTTGCCTGGTATACTTACAGTTTAAAAAAAGGCCGAATTATTTTTTAGCTTTTAGTAGGTACTTTATTTATATCATTATTATCTTTATTTTCAATAAAGCCATTTAACTTATTTTCATGTTTCGAGTACTCGCTCAACGCAACCGATTCTTTGATCTTTCATCTATCGAGTGGTGCAATTCATTTTCGATGAAGATAAGAGATATATTGCTGTAACACCAATGTGTATAAAATTTTAATAATCAGTTTTCGGAATTGCCTTCCACTATGAAAGTACTTGAAAGCCAGTGCCATTCCAGGCTAGGTGTGTGTTACCATCTTCGACCTCACCGTCACTTAACATCAGTTGAGCTGCGGTCAAACACCTAGCTAAACAACAACAAAAAAATACGTCAAAATTGTTAAATTAAGAAATAAATATTTGTCATTTATAAAACAAAGGTTGAGCTCATTCCTGTAGACTCCCAAATCTTCATTTTCTAAAGGTAAAAATAATTATGCATAATCAAACGCAAACCTAACTAGATAACTTTTTGGTCCAGTTTTACCAGTGACATACTTACAAATGTTTTCAAACTAATGTTATATCGTCTTTATTTCTCTATAAAATGTAGAAAGTAAACATAATTATTGTTTTATTTAAGTGTGACTGTTGTTATTGAAAATGTTAATCTAATGCAGTTGACAGACATGCTTGAACGGTTTTGACTTGTATGTTCACAGTGTGCTGTGTGGTCCACAGACTGAGCGGAAAGTGTGCCAAAACGAGGGTAACACAAACTCCGAGTGTGCTCAACTTATGTTTCAATACACACTTGACATGTTAAAGGTCCAACGATTCAAGCTTGTCTGCTTGTGCAGTTAATCATCAGCCTAATGTTGTTGGTCGTAGGGTCTCTTTTAGCGGAGCAAAAATATGGTACTTACGCAAATTTGTAAATATCTTTAGATTGAGATTTAACTCATATTATTCGAAAAGTAAAGAAAACTAAACTTATTGAGTTTAGTTTTCTGAACGTCTTACAATACCTTGATGCACATATATATGCGAAAAATGTGGACCAAAGACTCTTTATCCATTGTCTGCCAAAAATGTATTTATATCACTTTATCCTAATCTGTGTTACTTACGCTACTGTTTGAGAAATGTGTCCTGAGTTACATTAATCACAATAGTGATTACAAAACAAACAGCGCTCAACAATATCATCGAGTTTAAAAATATTTTGCAAATTGGGCTAGAAAATGTTTGGGTTGTCAACTTTTATTACCGACGGCACCTTCATAATCTACAGATACAAGCATATTAATTTGCGAATATGCCGTAGTACATAAACTATAGTCATTAGTTAAAACAAAGACCAATTAACCAATGTTTAACCAATGAGCTATTATCGACATCCCGCGTTCAGCCGTTGCTCGGACGCTTTTCCAATTTTCCCCGTGGAAGATAGCTACTGTGTCGTCATAAAATTAAGATCTGCTAAAGCCATGTCCCTATTATTTCTTTTTTCCACCAACTAATTACATAAAAAAATATGACTCTTCAAAATTATTGATTTAAGACTAAAGGTCTGAGCTGAATTTGTCTCTATTGCACTCTACGGGGAAAGGCTGGAGGTGAGGGGGTTCAGACTAATACGGATATAACTAAGGAAGTAGTAGGTATTTTTCGATAATGTTTTTTTTAAAATAACAAATAGGATTGCGTTTGACCGCCATCTCGCCTGACGATAAGCGAAGATGCGGTCTACGATGGAGCACGCTTGCCTAGAAGAAACCGATTCACTCGCGAATTGAAAACACCCAGAATTAAAAAAAAATGAAATGACGTTATCGAAAATCTTTCCAGAAATGAATTTATTAGATGATAGTAGAGGTTTCTGGGTCAATATAATATCTTTTAAAGTAAGTATAAGGTCATAATAACATTATCGCGTAATTCAAATAAAAAAAAAAAATTGCTTGTAATTAAAAACTGTCATTTTATTTTTATCACAGTTAAACACAATTTTACTTACAAAAATGCGAAAGAATCTAAAAAGATTACATTATAAATATTACAATTAGTTCTATTACTATTCTATGTTTTTGTTCCCGTAACTCCAGTAATCACAGATATATATGTTTAGAGATGCTCAAAGACTCGATATTTATATAATCCTATTGATATCACTGCATGTAATAAACTAAGTTTATGTTTAGGTACATGTGGGTAAACAAAAGACACAATACGTATTTAATGTATTTCACTTGGGTAATTATTGTTATCTAATTATTATCTAATACCTTTAAACGAGTAATTCTTGTATAGAAAATGTATATATAATATGAATCTCAGAAACGGCTCCAACGATCTCCTTGAAATTGAGTATGTAGGGGGTTTCGGGGGCGATACATCGATCGAGCTAGGTTTCATTTTTAGAAAACGTCGTTTAATCTATATTTTCAGCCGAGCAAAGCTCGGTCATCCAGGTCCTTACCCATAAGTATCATAATAAAATCAACATTTTAGTAAAATTCGATCGCTTACATTCTTACGACAGCCTAATTGCGACTGTGCATATTTTTATAGCTGCAACATAAATGTAACTACCGCTTACAGTTGACTCAAGCACTGAGTCTTTAGACATTTCTATAGCATCATCTCCATGCCAATTTTTGATTAGTTATCTATTTAAAAATATCTTTATTGTTTATGCACCTAACTAAAACTATTTACTATGTGTACCTGAGATAATTCTCAGAATTATTTAGACTACATTTTATTTTACAGCTACTTTTCTGCTTTAAGCTGTAGGGCGTGGGTTCGATTCCCGCCCAGGACAAACTTTTTGTGGCGTAAACGAATCCACATATTTAGGGTATCTCCGCTTAAAATGGTTAACAGTAATGAGGATTTAAATTAAAATTCACTTAAGATGACAATTTTTTAAAATCTTTACGAAATGTTACGACTTTTAAATGAACTTCCGCAAAGTAACGCCTGAATTAATCAATTAGCATTTTAAAAAAACGTATATTATAGGATGTATTTAGAAAAAAAAAACAATATTTAAGTATTCTATCAGTTATCTGACTTCCATAGCTTTGCATTGTTTGGGGTCAGATGGCGCTGTGTGTAATGTCCTACGATATTTGTCTTCTTTTTGCATTATTAATCTTTTGACCTCTGGCTTTTGGTTCTGAAAAATAAGTCATTCGACCTCCACAAAACGAACGAAATAGTTGAATTCAGAGAGAATCCCTTAGTTAGTTGTTTTTTTTTTCATTTGATGATTTCCTAGAATAATCCTACCTTCCCAACAAATATTATAACAAAGAAAGAAACTCTCTCTCTCTCTATCTCTCTCGGTTGACCTTTTTCACAACTAAACGGCTAAATGGATTTTAAAGACATCGAAGTGGAAATTGACGTGAATTTGACACATTTTTGTTTTACTCATATGGGATTACTCACGTTTAATAATATCGGATACAACGACTAGGCTATAGAATGCTCAGTGCAAAGCTAGACGAGGCCGCGCGCGCGTTGTACTCAGCTTTGTCTCCATGATGAAGACGTGGCCGAAATATAATCGGAGTATCCGATATAATTAAACGTGAGTAATACAGTGTAAGTAAAACAAAAATGTCAGTTTCCATTTCAATGTAAAAAAAGTAAAACAAAAACTTGAAATGGCTATAATATGTTCCTTGAACACGTTTATTTATTTAATTAGGAGTTTATAAATACAAGAAAGAATAATGAGAGAGAGAGAGAGAGAGAGAGAGAGAGAGAGAGAAAAAGAGAGAAGAATCATCTTGTGACAGTTTCAACTCTCTAAGACCTATATAAAAGAATGAAACTTCTATTATTGTTCCTAATTCCACGTGAAAAAAAACTATTTCTACTTAATCAATAGTGAGTTGTCTAAAAGATCCCTCAATTCCGAAAAGCTCATCGTAGTTCTTCGGTTTGCCAGGTCTGAGAGCCTCGTTTGCTTTCAGCTGTTCTTGCTTTTTGAACCAGTCTGTGTAGGTTTCAAGTTTCTTCACCCATGCTCCTGAAGACAAAAATAAATAATTTGCGTAAATGTTTTAGCACATTAGACAAAAGGACATTGTCGTGATAAAAATAATATGGCATAGTGTTTTATTTTATTTTAAATATTTGACATGCTAGGTTTTTACCATAGCTCACATGATGTTAAGCGTGGTCGAAGATGGTAAAGCACATCTAGCTTGAAATGGAACTGGCTTTCAAGTGAGGTTGCTGGAACACATCGTTTTGGCGGCAGATTTTCAACTTGAGTGGTAGCTAGCCAGCAGAGTACCAGAAAATATCCTACTACCACCATGCTATGGTTTCCTCACGATGTTTTATATCACCGGCAGCCCAAGCTCATTGTTTGGGTTTGAACCCACGCCCTCCGGCGCGTGAACAAACCGTGCTAACCACTGAGCTATCATCGGTACACTGAACTATCGCTGCTTTGCTGAGGCGTGATCGGATTCAACTGTGACTTAAGTACGTTGACTGTAACTTGATTTATCTTAAAATGCTTTAAATATCGATATATAAAGAAGAAGTAAAAAGTAACAAATTTCATTTAGTAGCAATGGTTTAGTGAGTAACAAATATCACGAGCCTATTTAGTGCACGCTGAGTTGATATCTATAGGCTATTTACTCATTATGTACTTTATGTACCTTTTGATTTCATAAAAAATGCCTTAAATTTTTCTTATAGCAATTTCAAATACGATGTATTGTAAATTGCCGCTTTTATCAGACAAATACATGAAAACGTGTTCGAGTAGGATGTCTTATATAAAAAAAAACATCAAAAAGATTAGCACGGCTTGAAGGAGCAAAAGAGATATGTATAAAAATAGTGGTGTCTTATTCATAAAGTACCGAATTATAAGCGAGAGTGTAAGAAAGTGATATAATGACATTCTGTGTTGCTTCCAAAACTCCATCGAAGGTTATAGTAAAATCGCCACTACTTTACTAAAGCATGACTAGATTTGACTGCCACGGACTGGACTTGACCAAGACAGGACTTTGACTGTAAAGATAAACAAGCAGAAACCTGAAGACTGCACACAAAATATAGAAATATTAAAACTGGCAGAATGCACAGAGTGCGATGCTTAAAAGAAAGAAAGGAAAAAAATCTTACTATTTAACAAATCGAGTTGGATGCCAGTACCGCCGTATTCTTCAGGCAGCAACTCCTTTGGTACGTATTTGTGAAGGGTGGTGAAATCGCTATGGAAAATAACCTGTAAAAATATACAAGAAATTCTATAGCACATGTACATAACCTGAAAACGATATATCTATGTACAGTTCTATGGTACACTTTTTTTTTAATACACTTTTTCTACTTGTGTAGTTGTGCGAGAACGCGAGGCCTCTGCAATAGCGAGGCCTCGGGCGGTTGCCCTGCTTGCAACTCCTTAAGGCCGCCACTGAATACTGGACACTGGCACTTGCACAAAGTGCGACGCCAAACACAAAGAAGAAAAAGATGGGTGTTGCTATAATGTCGCCAGTTGCAGTATACTTCCAATAAGGCAAAGTAATACTTTCACACTAGCGTTTGACGGCAGAACGTCTTATTGTCGACACTTACCCGGTTTCTTATCTTGTCTTTGAGAAAAGGTTTGATTATACTGAAGACAGCGTCGACGATGGGCGAGGCGTTCACAACGTGAATTTCCTTTAGCTTTATTGGGTAAGCTTCCTGGAATCAAACAGTATATGCTGACATGCTGTAATATGTAAGTGGCAGAAAGAGGAGTTTTTTTTCTGGTTGACAGGCTAGGTGTTTGACCACAGCTCACCTGATGTTAAGTGACGGTGTGGTCGAAGGTAGTAAAGCACGCTTAGCCTGGCTCTTAAATGAGGCTGCCGGAACACACCGCAAATGCTTGGCGACAGATTTTCAACTTGAGGGTGGTAGCTAACCAGTCGAGTACTAGAAAATACCGGACCGCCACGCTATGGTTTCCTAACTGCAAGTCTTACATCACACCTTGGCGTATCTATGTGCGTGTAGTTTGTGTATTATAAGTAATATTTGTAGGGCCAAAGTGTCTTCACTCATATTCTACACAACATGTTTTTCTCATTTGTGTTATTGGCGAATCAGCATCCATATACATACAGGGCTGTAAACTTGGGTTAAACTAATCCGAATAGGACTTATTGTGCTCATTATAAACAACTTTCATCATGAAATCGCGAAAAAATTAGAACATAGAAAAATATAATTATCAACAAAATGTATGGAAAACTGACTGACTATTTACTTTATATCAGGGTCGCCCCTAATAAAAAAAAAGTTTATAAAGAAAGGTCTTACGCTTAAGCTCACGCAAAACTCATAACCCTGCAATTCTATTAAATTTATCATGCAGACATAGGATCTCCCCACTACATTGCCGTCCTTATGATAAGTACAAAAAATTCGGGTGTTTGGGCTTTCTTACTTAAGTACATATCCGTAATCAGGGAAATGAGCCGAATGTAGCCGGAGCCAAGTTATTGCACTATTCATAAGGATGGCAGTACATCTTTTTTAACCGTTGAAACGGCGATTTTGAAAAACCTTTACCTGAACACATATCATGAACTTCTTTATCGTGGAAGGGGATATCTTGGCGAGATGGCTGGGCGCGACCACCGAAGCGTCTAGAATGTAGATGTCGCCACCCACGCCTTCCACCTCTTCTTTGAGCCTGACGTCACCGACCATCATAGCCAGCTTGAAGGCGTGGTTTAGGTGGCTTGGAGTCAAGGTTTTGTCGACAGCTGGATATAAAATAAAACCTTCAGTTTCGTTGTAGATGTCATTTTTAGAGTTCCGTTCCCAAAGGGTAAAACGGGACCCTATTTAGTAATAGGGTCCCGTTTTCAGCAGCGGACGGACAGCGGAGTCTTAGTAGACTCCGCTGTCCGTCCGTCTGTGTGTCTGTCTGTCCGTCTGTCTGTCTGTCTGTCACCAGACTATATTTCATGAACCGCGATAGACAGTTGAAATTTTCACAGATGTATTTCTGTTGCCGCTATTACAACAAATACTAAAAAACAGAATAAAATAAATAATTAAGGGGGCTTCCATACAACAAACGTGACTTTTTTGCCGTTTTTATAGATAGTACAGAATCCTTCGTGCGCGAGTCCGACTCGCACTTGGCCAGTTTTTTAAATTTTAACTATTTTACATAAAAATATTTTTAAAATACTTCATATAACTTTGTACACTAAGTTACCTCTACAGATTGTGACTCGTCTTCCATTTGGCGTGAGTCCGGGAAGAGTAGGGCCTTGCCTGAAAAAAGAAAGCATTGTGTTTAGCTACTTTTAAAACAGTAGACGATCATAAGTTATCATTGAATCTAATCCAAAAGACTTAGATTCAATGATAACCTTGGGACCTACATTAATTACATCAATGTTTGTCACATAAATGTTTGTTCTAAGTGGGAACCGAACCTACAACCTAAAAGTCAAAGTCAAGGTCAAGCTGGCTTTCAAATGAGGCTCCTGGAACACATTGTTAGGTGCTTGGCGGCAGATTTTCGATATGAGGGTGGTAGCTAGCCAGTTCTAGATAACACCTTACCACCACGCTATGGTTTCTCTGATACCAGCTAACAAGACAATCGACCATTTGAAATGGTAAACTGTCGTAATTTTTCATCAAATCTTAAAATATGACATTGTTTATTAGGTATAATGTCAACATAAAATTATCAAACAAATAAAGGCAAATAAATTCCCTATTCACAATTCGCACCCAAACATTCACATAAAGGATAAAAGGTTAGGTCTGATTAGCGGTAGTATTAGCACACATTACGTAAGACTATACATAAACCATAAGCATTAGGTATATATATGTAAATAATACCTAATGCTTATTATATTAATATAAATTATTTGCGTAAGTATTAAGTGGGAAACGAGACAAGAATTGTAAGGTAGGTCTCCGTAACAGGAGGTCATCTAGGTAGGTACCACTGCAGTACCAGATATTCTGCCGCCAAGCAGTAGTGTGTAAACATTTCTGTGTTCCGGTTTAAAGCGTACTGCAGCTAGCGAATTTACTGGGCTGTTGGGATTTAACCATCGAAAGTCTCAAAGTAATGCGATAGCAGCGATGCCCCGGACTTTGTTTTGCTACTCAAAGTTCTGTATATTGCTGCAATGGTCATGGTCATGTGTTATTTCTAACCAGCAGGGGAATGTAACATTCATTTTATTGCTTTACATTGAAAAGAAAAATACAACCCGTGCTTACAGGTTATACCTTCTTTGCTAAGAATATCGTTAAAGGTTTTCTACCTCTCGATCTATCTTCATATATCCCGTACATCAATCCATTAATTTGTATAGGCACGAGAAAATAATATTTACGCTCTGTATATGAGGTCCTGAAGCTCCGGTCTGGTGATGTCTCTATCAGTGAAAAATTCGGGGCAGGCGTTCCTCATAGTGAAGTACATGTCCAGTTTCTTCTTACATTTTTCCAGGGAAAAGTTGCAGCCTCGCAGGAAGGTCATCAGGCAATCGTCCTCTGAAATAAGGGGGTAAAAAAACCCTTCATAAGCAGCCCTATCTTAAGCAATGAGAAATTAAAAGAACTAATGCAGTAAAAATAGTCAAGCAACGTTACGGGCGCCACGTGACTTAGTGGGCTACGGCCAGAGCGCTACGTGGCTTAGTGCCATAACCACGCGATGCTATAGCTCTACGAGACTTATTCATAGTGTTATAATAGAGCTACGCACTGAACGCTACGTGACTTATTTATTTGGATTACCAACACTGTACGTAGGTATATATCACAATATTTATCGTGGTCATTCATCAAAAGCTAAATGTTACGGTAAAAATAAATGACATAAATTAAAATAAAACTTTCTTATTTATTTAAAATATTCGTCCCACAGACACCGGGGTCCGTGAGCTTTGTCAACTTTGAATTACAATATTTTATTTTTACAATACGAGTACAGGGAGAAGGAAGTTTAGTAAAATAATGTTAACAATTAAAAGTTTAGTCTAATGTTAAACATAACATTTGAAAATTAATATTGAATCAATTTATGTGGTTCTTAGTGTTATTATACGCCCTGAGTACTACTTTACTCAATGATATACGAACCCCATTGGTCAGGGAGGTGCGGCTGTTTCCGCAACCATTCCTTGATGGCAGCCAGGTCGTTCTCCCTGGTGTGGACATTCTCGTTCAACTCCACTCGGATCTTCTCCCACAGTTCCCCTTGAGGCTGAACCAGGGTCACTACAGAAGCCATCGTGGATCTGAAATGTAAAAAAAAATAACATTACAATCACCGCGTAACAGCAGTCCATATCTACCCTTATTTTATATAGTCAAGTTTCATGGTAAGGTTGGGTACATATTGTGGTATAAAAAAGACATATGTATTACAACTATTTTACTATCGAAGACTGATCACACTTCGCAACGTAGATAGCTCAGTGGTTAGCGCAGCCGGTTCACACGCCGAAGGGCGTGGGTTCAAAACCCAATGGTGAGCTTAAGCTGCCGGTGAAGGAAAACATCGCGAGGAAACCATAGCATGGTGGTAGGGTATTATTCAGTACTTGGCTGCTTGGCTAGCTACCACCCTCAAGTTGGAAATCTGCCGCCAAGCACCTAACGGTATGTTCCGGCAGCCTCACTTGAGAACCAGTTCCATTCCAGCTAGGTGTGCTTTACCATCTTCGATCACAACGTTACTTAACAACAGGTAAGCAATAGACAAATACATAACAACATCAGCAACAATAATATAACAACAAAAAAAAATGGTTACGTATGAACATAGCTACGAAAAGGCAAGAAATTTGGCACTTAGTTACAAGTGTATTGTATAAATTTATTGAAATACTGGTACTCTAGTACAATTCTATTAATATTCAAATGGACTTTTTGTGCCAAATGATGTCGCTAACGTCCAATGTCCATCGCACTTATTACGTAAAAAAATTAGGAAAATCATCATTAGCACAAAAAAGATTTTCATCAGCTTACTTTGTGCTCGGTTGAAAAGAATTTGGTCGCAATAGAAAAAAGGGCTATTGTGTGGTTAACTAACAAGCTCTGTTTTGCGACACTCAAACATCGTGAGAAAAACATAGCATGGTGGTTGGTGGTAGGGTATTTTCTAGAACTCGGCTGGCTAGCTACCACCCTCAAGTTGGCAGTTTACCGCCATGCATGCGGGTGTGTTCCCACACACCCGCTTTGCTTAGTTAGAGGCTAGATGGCACTATGTGAAAATGTCCTCAAATATATTAATAATTGTTTTTTTAAAGGTTTCAGTATATTAATTTACCATAACATAATTGTAAAATAAACGGAGGAGCAGATTTATTCGGGTTTTCTGAATTGTGTCCATAGTAAAGTTGTTTGAATTGATGAATACTACGCAATTTCGGCTTGGTACACTTCAAGGACTTTGTTAAGCAGTTCTGAGTATCGCTGCAATGGTCGCGGACAGGCGTTATATCTTACCAAGAGAAGAGAGCCTCGTTCGTCTCATTACATAAAAAAAAAAAAAAAAAAAAGCTGATAATCTTTTATAATTTATATCCATTCTAAAAATTTGTTTCTTTCATCAGTTCGAGCCATGTAAATGTTACAAATAATTATAATAATAACAATATACTACAAATAATATATACATGTTTTTGTTTTACTTATGCGGGATTACTCACGTTCAATTATAATGTAACAACAGTATTTAAAAAAAACATGGACAAGTGCGAGTCAGATTCGCCCACCGAGGTTTCCGTACAAACTAGTAGGTATAATAAAAAGTTTGGAAATCGAGTGTTGATGTTTATGGTTGACACTATTTTTTGTGATTAAATTAAAAATGTACAGCTTTCGGATTTTTTCCTTTATGTGTGCTATAAGATAACGCTTCTTGCCAAATTTCATAGTTTTGGGTCAACGGGAAGTACCCTACAGATTTTGATTTCCTTGTGAGTGTCGAAATAACCAGTTTTCCATAAAAGAAATTAAGTATTCTATCATTTATCTGACTTTGATTGTACAAGCTTTGCTTAGCTCGGGGCTAGATGGCGCTGTTTGCAATGTCCTACGATATTTACTATTTATTTATTAACACGAAAAGTTTAATGTATGCTACAGACAAAACATGTTCCTAAATATAAGATACCGAGAACAACTGTAATTTACAAAAGCATTTTAAAAGGTAACACGTTAGAAACCGCATTTCAAAAGTTATTCAATTGGAAGTAATTTGAATCCATTTCTACTTATTTGTTTTACGACTATTTGAACAATGGCTAGTTTATATTTGTGTGCAATAAATATAGAATAAGGTAAGTGGGTGTAATAGCATAGCGTAAGTATCGCTTATTTATATGCTAGTGGATAAGTAATGATAGTGGTTTTTGGCATTGTAAGTGGTGGATAAAACACAGTAGAAGCATTGTATAAAATCAAGACTCCCATACTACTAGAGTATGAGATTATCTACGTAGTGTAGCCTAGTAGGGTTAGACTGTTAGACGACAGAAGGCCTCCACATTGCATTAATTACCATCCAGACAATTGTTGCATTAGTCAGTGGGAGTCTGAATTCAAAATGTGAACCGACCTTGACTCCGGCTTTAGCCGCCATCTAGGTTTCAAGGGACGCATAGTTTTTCGTTAATAACTTGACCATTTATAAATTTTCGAAAAAAATCGTAATGACTAAATTTTATCATTATTCGATTCTCTACATTTAGATCTTTGCAATTTTTTTGGAATTAAGCGGGCATAGACTGGGAATTTAAATCAAGATGGCGACTAAAGTCGGGGTGGAGTTGGTCGTCATTTTGAATGTAGACTAATCCCCTAATGGGTGTGGAATAGTTGTCGGGGTGTTAATTAATGCAATTTGAAATTCTAACTGGACTGGGCTAGTAGGTAACACCACAGTAACAGATATTCTGCCACCCTGTTGCCTCTTTCCAAAGGTCGATGTCAAATATTTATTGCCGTGTAGGTACTGTATGTCAGTCTTCGATGTCATTCAAAGGAGATGCTAAATTAGTATGAAATGAGTATTAGAAAAACGACAGATATAATGTTTCGTAGATTTTTTTAAGCTTTATGTCACACAGAATCGTCAAGGTAGGTATAGTATGTGCAGCTCGTATAAGACAAGCACAAATTGTTTGGCCATTTATACCTCCTTTTTTCTTATCCGTGAACATTAGGCACATTAGACATAATTTTGAAATCAATTTTGGTTAGTTTAAATTCATTAATTGGCATTAATTATTTATTAATGAGTAGGGCACGTTGCTAGGCGAAGTGATGTCAGGTGGAGTAAGGTTGCAAGAGAGTGGTGGCCTAGGCAAGGTAAGTGGAGCGTTGGTTGTCCAGCCGCGAGATGGGTCGACGATATCGTCACTGTCACGGGTCGAACCTGGACTAGATTGGCACAGGACCGAGGCAGATGGCATAATAAGACAGAGGCCTTTACCCAGCTGTGGGATAAAGAAGGCTACATGTGGAAGATGGTGATGATGATTCATTATTTTTTTTTTTGTTGAGATTAGGTACTTACCTGAATTATTATTGTGAAAAATTTATAACTTAGGAGGTATGTATAAAATTATCGCAAAGATTAAAACAAAGATTAGGTTTTCTTAAAAAGGTAAATAATGACAAGGTTTAAGGTTATGTTTGCCGTAAGTAAAATATTAATGTATGCCTTATTTATATATTATCTTCGGGATACACTAACAAGGTTACTCGAAATCTCACGGCCGTTGACTTTGCTTTATCTGACTCTATATGCAGTGGTATGAAATTCTTTGTAATCGTCATTAAGAATAATGTTTAAGAAGAGAATCGGTTTATCCAGGTTTCGTATAAAGTATATAAAAAATATACATCCTAGGACAATTCACACAGCGCCATCTAGCCCCAAATTAAGCAATGCTTGTATAAAAATGTACAAAAAAATGAATATAAGTATTAGATCAGTTATCTGATTGCTATACAATCAGATAACTGATCTAATACTTATATTCATTTTTTTGTAATTACATACTTATAATACATACAGAACACCCAAACATAGAACAGACATTTATCATCACAAAAAAGGTAGATCCAGGGCTGTTATCTGGGATATACGTGCTCTATAGTGGAGACTGCGAATCAGCAAATATAGTGTAGGACGCCCAGAGACTATATGAAGTGACTATATACTTAAAGCAGTTGACAGAAGCAGGAAACGGAAAAGTTGAAGATCGGTCTGAGTGGCGTGTCTTGAGAGAGGTCTATGTCCACTAGTGAGCTATGATAATGCCTTTGCATTGTTTATGAATAGGCAAAAATGCAATTGACAATTGAGCTCGAGTCTTAAAAATAATTATGGAAGCGAGAGACAATTACCCTGTAATAGAATATAACTAGCAAGGTTGAAGTTCAAATGGGTTATTTATTTATTTATATTTATTTATTTATATACCAGAATTAATTAGTAATTTAGACAAAAAATCGTAATGACCAACTTTATTAGTTTAATATTTCCCAGCTATTTTCGGTCTAGTTTAATTAATAAGGTTTTAATGGTTTTACGCTTTTTTAAACAATTTTATTGCTTTTTAGTTATTTGCTAGGTGCTTGACCACAACTCACCTGATGTTAAGTGATGGTGTGGTCGAAGATGGTAAAGCACACCTAGCCTCTCTGTGGGTGAAAGGAGGCTGCCGGGAGGCACCGTTAGATGTTTGGAGGCAGATTTTCAACTTGAGGGTGGTAGCTAGCCAGCAGAGTACTAGAAAGTACCCTACCACGACGCTATGGTTTCCTCACGATATTTTTCCTTCACCGGCAGCTCAAGCTCATTATGA
The DNA here is from genome assembly GCA_950106695.1 of Biston stratarius. Lineage (NCBI taxonomy): Eukaryota > Metazoa > Arthropoda > Insecta > Lepidoptera > Geometridae > Biston > Biston stratarius. The sequence goes on from OX467106.1 coordinate 8,815,324, forward strand.
ACCGGCTGTATATTTTTTTGATGTTGGTTATATTCAAAAAGTATTTATAAGCAATTTTTTACAAATTATTTTAACAAAGTAATTATGTTTAAGAATGCCTGTTTGAGGATGTCCTATAAAATTTGCAAAAAATTATGACTAATTTTCTTAATTAGTTACTGGGTCCTTTAGAATGATTCAATATTTTTATCATAAGTTTTTTCTTGATTATCTTTCTGTGTAAATGTAAGAACCATTCAATTTTTTTTTTATAGTTTTGCCGGAATTGCGAAATAATTATGTCGCCGCATTGTATTATATTCCAAAACTTGTTTTTTTCTTGATTGTTTAAATACCGTGGTATTTGAAGTATAAAGTGCCGAATTATGCGAACGAGTGTGAGCTTATGTTAAAATATTATGGGAACATATCATTAAGTGTTGATTATAAAACCCTGTAGTAGAAGTTTTTAGTGCAGAGGCCACTACTTTACTAGAGCATTGACTGGACTCGGATGTAACTTACTTCAAATGACTTTGACTGTGGTTATAAAACCTATTGTACTTGTTTTTTGTTTATATTATAAGACCTATTGTATTTATTTCTGTCATGACAGATTTGAAAATATGAAATACTTGACACTGGCAAAGTACACAATTTGCGAAGCCAAGAAAAAAAAAGTATCAAATAAATGCGTTTCAGTTTACCCATATCATTTTTAAAAGAAAACTTGAGAATTGGCATTATGCACAAACGTGCTAAGGCCCAAGATGAAAAAAAAATGAATTTTACACTGTACCCTAGATGTATAAACCAAGTAAAAGTATAAACTTATTTACAAAAAAGGTAAATAAGTATTATATCAGTTATCCAGTTCGAACAGAAACAAAAATAACTTAATAACCTAATCTTGTAGTCTACATACTACACAAGAACTAATAAATTATTTAAATTAGAATACACTAATCTAAAAGACCGCCATCAATGGGAATAGTCCTCAGAAAGCTGGTCCCATTGCTGGGTTGAAATTTCCACCGATATTTATTTATTTTGTTTAATTTAACCAAAATAAGTATAACAAGGTTAGATAACGCGTCGCGCGAATCAATACCAAAATGTTTTGTTGATTCAGCGATAGCGTCACTGATAACACTTGATGCATCATCGCTTTTGAGCGTGATATCTTATCAGTCCCGCCTATCTCGTGTTTTAGGTTTCCGTACCAGGAAGATGTTCAACGGAACCCTTATACAAATATTCCGTGGTATATCTTCTATCCGTCAGACATGTGACGTTAGATTTTTTTTCTTTATTTTTGGCATCATACTTTATGAATGTGTCATTTTTCAAATGTCTCTAGATGAAGTCACGTAAACTGGAGACTTTATAAACAAACACAACAAGTATACAAGTATAATAATAATGAGAAAGAAAATGAGACGAATTATACGTATTATCACCTAAAGTCACTGTCAAAAAAGCACAGATAGAGATGTAAAAATTGCACGGCCACGGAGTCTTCCACGTTTTCTACTCAACAATCCTTAGCATTCAATGGTATCTTCGTGCGGATGTCTGGTTCACCTCCAAACGTGACCACATTTAAATAGATCAATTTACTTCTGCAGTTATAAAAATCTACCAAAATCTATGAGAGTCCCGGTCAAAAACTACCACAAATCTACCTTACTAACATGATAAAATAAAATATATTTCATTATTATTCACCTTTATCTTCATTACATATGTATTAAACACAACATCTTTGTACAAAATTTTATCTGCAATGCATTTTAACGTTTAAGGATCAGGTACAAAATCAATGCATTGTGTGACGCCTTGTCTGCCATGCAGAATACCAGCTACATTTTTATTTGAACCTATTTTGGTCTTTAGTTTTGATCCTATTGATTTCTGAAAATATTCTCTCGCACTTAACTTAGGTGTCTCAGAAAATCCTTTGAACTTTATTTGGTGTTCAGGTGAAGTTTCGTGTTCCTTAAAAGACGATATCCGTGGAAGAGTCTTGCAATTCCACTTTAAAAATAAAGGGTTTTGCTCCCACTCCGTACGATATTACCTATCGTATTTTCTTTTCATGGCGTTAATTTTTATAGACGAAACGAGACGAATTTTATAGACGGAAATCCTGAAAATCCAATCAAATAAAAGGTTGCCATATACTTGTTCCAAAATCTACCGGGGAAAAAACAAAAAATGTGTAAATAGGTATACCAAAACCTACCAATATTTTTTCACTATTAAACCAAGCCTTAAATCTGCCAAAAAAGCAGAAATCTACCACATGTGGTTATAGTGTCCACCGCGTTGCAAGAACATGACCCCGTATAATTCTTAGGACTTGCTACCCCTTGAATATCTACTTCAAGAGCTGTAAGGCGTAGGTTCGATTCCCATCAGAACAAACATTTATGTGATGATAAATTAATGTTTGATCTGTATCTGGGTATTCAGTATGTATTTAAAAAAAGTAAGTATATAAGTATTCTATCAGTTATCTGGTTTCCATAGTACAAGCTTTGTTTAGTTTGGGTCTAGATGGCGCTGTATGAAATGTCCTACGATATTTATTACTAACTGTTACCATCGACTTCATTCGAAAGGAATTTGACAAAAAGGATTTTCAGTTTTCAGAACCAGTTGTCGTCAAGTCATTACTATTGTGTATTGTTACACTTGACGACATCTGGTGGTCAGTGGTAGAGTTCTTGAACATTTTAGTAATCCCACAGGAACTTAACATTTTTCTGATATCAAAAGTATCCTGTTTGTTAATCCAGGTCATAAAGTATATGTGTGTGTATATATAAAGTATTTGACATATGTCAAATATATGCCAAATTTTGTTCAAATCGTCGTTCTGGCGTGATTGAGTAACAAACATCATGTAGGGCTCGACGAACTTGCACGACGCCACCAATGCTTGTATCGGACGCTTGTGTCATTAGGTGTAGTTTCGCCCCCGGAATTGGATGACACAAGGTTGCTGCTTGTTTTGTCGCGACATTGTTCAAAACATACGAACTTTCACATTTATAATAACTTCTATCTATCTTCTAAATATATATAACTCAAAGGTGACTGACTGACTGATATAGTGATCTATCAACGCACAGCCCAAACCAATGGACGTATCGGAATGAAATTTGGCATGCAGGTAGATGTTATAACGTAGGCATCCGCTAAGAAAGAATTTTGATTAATTCTACCCCCAAGGGGATAAAATAGGGGATGAAAGTTTGTATGAAACTTTGTCAATGTTAAACCGATCGGGCTGAGACTTTGCATGCAAAAAGCTACTATGACGTAGCATCCCCTAAGAAAGGATTTTGAGATGCAGGCTATATAAGATTAGTAACTTTTCATCATCATCATCCATCACCACGCGGGTAAAACCGCGGGGCGCAGCTAGTTAATAAGATATAACATATAGTGACGTAATACTTAATTACTGTTTTTTTTTTGTGAAGGTAACAATGGTAATTCCATTAAAACTTTAACAACTATATCAAAACACGTGTCGCGTGAGTTAAAATATGATAAGGCGGTAGCACACGTGTTTATTTATCTGGTTTGTGGAGTGTCACAGAACGGCGATCACAGTTTAGTTCTGGGCTTTGGCAATATCTAATGAACGGGTTGTAACATTACAACACCGACCGGATTTCTGTTTCCAATTGCACTGTTAAAGTAGATTTAAGCACCTGTATAATGTTAGTTGGTTAGCGCATAACTTTATGAAAGTTTACTCGATTTAGCTGGTTCTGTTTCATGTATCCGAAGATAGGCATTTTTATGTAAAAGTAATGAGAAGAATTAGACGCTCTCCTGTTGGTAAGAGATAACGCCTGTCCATGACCATACCAGCGATATACAGAACTTTGAGTAGTAAAACAAAGTCCAGGGCATCGCTGCTTTGGGCATTACTCTGAGATTTTCGATGGTTAATCTCAAGAGCCCTGTCATTTCTCTAGCTGCAGTACCCTTCGAACTGAAACACAGTAATGTTTGCACGCTACTGCTTAGGCTTGCCTTCGACCGCTATCTCGCCTGATGTTACCCAGATTGTATCTATCAGGGAACATCCACTCGGCTAACAAATTCCATTGTTTAGCGGTTCGTACAATGAAGGTAGAAACGTAGAACCGTTTAGTTTGAGTTTTTGGAATATCTACCATGAAGCGGTTATACTTTGAATAAGGTTCATAAACACGCGTGGGCGAAGATCGAGCGATATCGCACTGATTAACAAACAATAAGTACCGGGCATTCAACTAGAAAGCGATTTTAGCTATGTTTAGTGAATCGCTAGATTTTTGTCGACCATTGGCAATCCAACTGATCTTATGTAGTAGGATAAGATTAGGATTTCAAACAGATATATTGTTATTACATAAATGTATGTATATTTATTTATTTTCACAGAAACAATGGACGCTTCAAGTATTTTAAATTTAAATGATAATTTTTCATTGGAGTGTTGGTAAGTACCTAGACTTCGCATTATACAGGGCTATAAACTTAGGGTAAGCTACACCGAAAGGGAGTGATTTTACTCATAATTTTGCATAATTTTACTATAGACACAATTCAGATATCCCGAAAAAATATCTGCTGTTCTGTTTTTTCTACGATTTTAGAGTTGTGCCCCAAATATTTATCAATAAGTTTTAATAGAACAATAAAAATAAATAGATAAAGAAATCGATAAAGCATTTTTTTTAGCTTAGAATTACGATGAAACGATTATTGTGTTGTTTTGAAGTTATATTTTCGATGTGCGTCATATTTGAACTTTTTTTAATCAAAGTATACATTATTATCTATGTATAATAAAATTAGTTCTAAATATCAAGTACTAAGTATTTGTGTACAAGAATATTATTATCTGTAATGCATGAAACATCTTTATAAAATATAGATATTTTTTTGTTTAAACATAATACCTACACTACACAGGATATGCGCTATGCAGGATATTTTAGAGAAGTGTAGTAATATTGAATAATGCTGATTCCGTTCTATACATAGTATTACTAAATTTATCCGAAACACCCTATACAGATATTCGGTAATGAAAAATCAATAATTAACTCACGATTAATCTCAAATTCGATATGTAAAACGCATCTCATTTACATCAATTGTAAAAAATAGCCATTTAAAAATTTAAACACTCACTTCGAATTCCAAACAGCTATCAATGTCACTTGAACTGCGGGAAACTGTCACTTCCGGAGCGCGCGTCGCCGATCACAGCCGATGCTTAACTGAGCTGCACTCTTGAGTAATCTGTCCACAATCAGCCTCTAAGTCAGTGGTTCCACTGCGAGATAAGCTAACAAATAGAGCTTGTATCATTTTAATAGCATAGCAGTGAAGTTCAAATTTCGAATTTGCCTACTACGGGCGGTAGTGGTGGTAAATCACAACATTAAGGTTGAGCAGCTGGTGAAGAAAAATATTGTTATTCCGCTGGTTATACAGATACTGCCGTGTGAGCTTACTTACCAGTTTTCCATTCAAACACATAAATTTCAACGCAGGGGCTTCCACAGCACGTTAGATCTTCGCAACAATAAAAAGAAATACCAACTGGTAACGCTGTCGCACCGGTTCTTCAAGTCGGAGAGGGTATACATTCTGTAGCCCGCGGACTACAATCGCGTACCCGCTTCCGTTCATATGTACTTTTCACCGCGTGCTAGAACCAAGCTAAGATCTTCGCTGCTAGAGACCTTATTTAATGGCATTGACGAGTATTTTGAACTAAAAGATATGTCAAATTACTAGTAAGTAATATTTTTTGAATTTATAATTTCAGTGGCAATTTTTTATATTGACATACATTATATCGATATTTTTTTCTTCATAATCTGTTTAGTGATGTGTTCAAAATGATATTACGGGATATTACTTGTAACTTTGGTGTTTTCAATAAATTACCTATTTATGTAAATGTATTTGTAGACACCATACTCATGTTAAAAATCTGCCATCAAGCTCCTAGCGGCGTGTTCCGACAGCCTCACTTGAGTGACTTACTTTACAGGCTGGGTAAACGTACTATCTTCGAGCATTCTGTCACTTAACATCAAGTAAGATATGGTCAAACACCTATTCTGTCAACCATGAAAAACAAAGATTTGGCACAATGACGTTAGCTTAGCGTACACAGGTAAATCACGTTAGCGTCGCTTGCTGTGTAACGTGCACCTTATCATTAGATATTACGCCAGAGTTAGATAGTGGGCAACTACTTGACAACAGTTTGCATATTAGAATGTCTATAAATACTTAATTCCATTTTTTTTGGAAGTATTATGAGGAAGTTACGTGATGATTAATAATTAGTTGCAGTTGGCACATTTAGCAAAAGTTGTTTTATACAGTTGCAGACACGTCATCCTATTTCTTAAAATAATGAACACATTATGAATCTAGGCCACACCAAAAAGTTACTCGAATGCAAACCTTTTTGCGTGGGCGTAACGACGAGATTTTTTGTAATATAAAAGTAATGAGACGTACGATGCCGTGGCGGTGCCGGCGTAAGAATAGTACCCCACCCTCTCTACCCGTGGTTACCGTAAGAGTCTGCTAAGGGATGTAATCCGGAAGATGGGCAGCGTCTTCCTTGAACAATCACACCTAACTGCTCTCGCCAACCCGCCTGCGAAGCGTGGCGAGTATTGGCAAAACCCCCCCAGGAGGAGGCCTATGTGATGAAAACCAATGTAAGAATAAACCCTGAAAGCCTGGAAAAGCTGATGGTAATTTGTCAGATCGACTGGAAAAGACCGCGCGGTCGCTCACCTACCCGTTGGTCAGACCTAGTAAAGACGATCACTGGTCTGCCAATTACTAAAGCTATTAAGATCACCGACGACAGAAACACGTGGAGGAGGATGGCACGCTGAGTACATTTAAGACTAGACACCACCTTCAGCAATGAAGATGCCAGATGAAGATCTAAGAAGAATAAGAAGTGAGAATAAAAATCTTCCAAAAACTGTAAGAAAATCTAAGACAATCTATTCTCTGCGCACGTAGTTATCTCCTGATGTCTAAATAAATTACATAACTACGCACGTAATTTATCTATGCAAATATTTTGCACGCGCTATGTCATCTAATTTAAACGTATACTTGGCAAATTATAGAACAGAAAAAAGTAATAGGTACTGATATAACGTCGCGTAGAAAACTTTTTGGTCCTACAATACCGCTTGACAACACCAGACATATATTTATTTGTGTGATGCTAATGCTGCTTGATGTTAATGCAGTCTACGGTAGAGCACGCTCGCCTAGAAGAAACCGATTCACTCGCGACTTAAAGGTATCCAGGTACAGTTCACCTGTAAGTTTAATCTGGTTTATTTTTTTTTCTTTTACTCGAGGTCAGGTGTTTGTCGAGTTATTTGTTATTTAACTAGCGATCTGCCCCGGCTTTGCACGGGCATGTATTATCCATATGGACCTTTCTATTGAATCACTCTGTCTATTGATGGAAACCGCATTAAAATCCGTTGCGCAGTATAAAAGATCTAAGCGAACAGACGGCGGGAAGTGACTTTGTTTTATACTATGTAGAGATAAAGCGCGTATTTAAAATTAACAGTTTTGGCCATTACGTGACAAAGCAGCTTATAAAAGTAGGCATAGGCTTACTTGGTGGTAGATCTTAGCAGGAGGTCGTCTTGGTAAGTACCACCGCAGTACCTGTTGGGACTAACCATCGAAAGTTTTGAAGTATTCGAATATAATGAGCGCCAAGGCAGCGATGCCCTAGACTTTGTTTTGCTACTCAAGGTTCTGTGTATCGCTGCAATGGTCACGGACAGACGTTATCTAGATGACTCTTATCGTGAGGAGAGCGACTCGTTCGTATCATTAGGTACTTTTACACAAAAAAAGCCAAACAAATAAAAAAGTAGTAACGATAGAGAAGTGAGTTGGCAGTGGATGGAAGCGAACTGAGTGTCGTGTCTTGGAAGAGACCTGATGATGCGTGATGGCGATGGCGTGCCTAATGATGATTATGAATGGAGAATGATTTCATGTATTATAGTTTTACATAAAAATAATAAGGAAAACACCTTTTTTATTTTTAGCTCATTTTATCGATCAAAACAGTAGATAATTTACGTGTGTCAATATGACTCACGTAAATTATCTACTGTTCAGCGATAATTAATCGTAAAAGCCAAGACGAGATTAGTGAATAAGAACTTTATTATGTTCTCAGATTACAGGAGCTATATTATAATATGCCACCAGTTATACAATATACCTACATTGAAAGTTGGCCATGTTCGTATATGAAAACTCATTAAAAGTTAAGTTAGTTTCATTTAAAGTTATTAAACTTATTAAGTTTAATTTAATTATTTTTCGTCAATAACATCGTGGAGAAGTAAAAAATATACACATTTACATACATACAAACAGGCAATCTTTGACCTTTTATGGTTGATTAGGTGTTTGACCACAGCTCATCTATTGTTAAGTGACGGTGTGTTCGAAGATGGTAAAGAACACCTAGCCTAGAATGGAACTGTCTCTCAAGTGAGGCTGCCGGAACACACCCAACCACAATGCTATGGTTTCCTCACGATGTTTTACTTCACCGGCAGCTCAAGCTCATTACTGGGGCTTGAACCCACGCATTTTGGCGTGTGAACCGACCGCGCTAACCACTGAGCTATCATCGCTATAAAATTAAATTATAACCTATTTAAACAATATTTCAACATGTGTCTAAAGGAAATATTTATGATCGGAAACGGAAGCAGTTGGCATACACAATTACTTAAATTAGAAATTCAATTGCGCTAAATAATTGATTAGTAATTCATTATGAAGGAGTCAGTATTGCGATTTATTCGATTGCAATAGAAAACAGAGCGCGAAGTGTTATAAGATACTTATTTGCGAAATTTGACCGATTTGTACTTCATTTTTATCACGTTGTCCTAATAAAACATAATTATGGGACTGTCGTTGGATCGCGAAAATTGTAATCGTCAATTTTTTTTTACTAAGTAAATTATAGATTTGCCTTTGTCTGTCAATGCATGATTGCATCACCTCAGATGCGATGTTCAAAGCAATACTTTGCAGAGACAGGACGAAGTTCACACAACTGTAAAATTTTGTAGTTTGTGTTTTTTAAATACACTTTTTGTTTTATCTTGACTAATTTATCTCATTATTATTATAAATGTGTAAGCTTGGACATTTACATGTTTGGAACTCGATCACGCAAAAATGGCTGAACGGATATGGATGACATTTGGCACACATGTAGTTTAACATTAGGATACATTTTATATCAGATAAATGTTAGGTTTCTGTAAGATTATTAAAAAACGAACTACTGGACGTATCCACTTGAAATTTGGTATACTTAGTCTAAGCTCCCACGGTTGCCGCTAGAGATGCGGTTCGGTGTGCGCGCTTACCGCTTTTTCATAATTTGTTTAGTCAAAATTATATATTAATTTTACAAATTTTGCTACACAATAATTACTTACAATAAAAAAAAACATGATCATATATTTTAACAAAAGCTACGATCACATTTGTAATAAAAGTGTATAACAAAGCAGTTTTATTAATATATATTAGAACACCCGCCAGGGGCGCTGTTCAAATATTTTTCATTGTTTAGGTACATTGAACGTAAATCTCGCAAATGAATATGCTACTCCTAACATTCGAATCAAATGAGTTTTAATATCAATGTACAACTGACTTTTAAAATACTAAAAAATATATTCAAATGCTTGGAAATGGAAAAATCATTCTCCAGAAAAATATATTATTTTCGTTGCATAGTGGGAGTAACCGGGTCTGGTGCTAGTTAATTATATCAAAGGGTAGATAAATGAGACAATATTTTAAAGAGGATATTTTAATAAACACGCTTAATATAAAATTACAAATACACCATTATGTACTTTTATCACAAAGAAGAAAAACAACGAGAAAAACATTGAGCAAAACTTTGGTAAAAAATACTTTAATGTAATTGAATTGTAAAAATAAATCCTTTCATAATGTACCAATAAATTTAATGGTAACTGAATATAAGCAAAAGTAGAGAGCTAAAACATCGCCAAGTTTGATTAACAGTGCAAAACCTTTAGTTTAACAACATAGAAGTAAATCGCAACATACATATATTATGTGAGAATCTAAATTAAATATAGGTACTGTTAGTTACATCTTAAAAATTCTCAGCATTACTCAGCAAGACAAGCAATTTTTTTTTGTATGTGACACAGCGTGTATGATAAAAGGCAATGGTACGATTCCAACTAAAAACTAGTTGAAACCACTTTTTTTTACAACCAGAGACAATCAAGATGTAACCAACAACATCTTGATCAATTGATTATTATTTGATTTGTCAATTCAATTTGATTTATTGATTTGTAAATGAGACTAAATTTTTTTTTAAAACGTTTTGCACTGTTAACAAAACCTTGGTGATTAGATTTAAACTAAGTATTTTCTAATCGATGACCAGTTGACGGAAAGAGCCGTCGATTCCAAAGAGTTCATCGTAGTTGGTCGGCTTCCCGGGCCGGAGCGTCTCATTGGCTTTCAAGTTCTCTTGCTCCGCGAACCAATCTTTGTATTCTTCTAGCTTCTTCACCCACGAATCTGAAAGTTAAAGAATTACATTTATTTATGATCCGAAAAATTCCAACACCTATGCTAATCCCTTTCAAATTCGGGGAACAAGTTCGAGGGCTGTGGGCACAATGCGCATATCAGTAATCAATTACCAATGATATTTATTAGCCATAAATAAAATAACGAAAATACTTCTATTTACAGTGCAGACTCCATTTATGTGTTACACAAAAATAAGAATTTCGAGAACGTCATTGACATAATTGTTATTTTTTAAATTGAATTGTTTTTAAACAATTTTTTTGCGTTTTTTTAGGGTTCCGTACCTCGAAAGGAAAAAACGGAACCCTTATAAAATCACTTTGTTGTCCGTCTGTCTGTCAAGACCCTTTTTTTCAGGAACGCGTGAAGGTATTAAGCTGAAATTCATATCAAATACTCAGGTACTTATACTGTCCTTTCGAGCTGTGAAAAAATCAAACTTTTAAGCCAACGCAATCAACAGATACACATAAATGAAAAATTGCGAAGAGCATAAATAACCAAAAAAAAAACATTACTTTTACTTATATACCTACAGGTTTGTGCGGAACCCTCGGTTCGCAAGTCCAGCTCGCACTTAACCGGTTTTTTTAATTCTGTGTGATTTAATTCTATAATTCACTTATTATCATTCTGTTCATTATTAATTTGGCGCGACGGCTTTTCTTTTCAACTTTACCTAACCTAGTCCAAAGCACAACAATTTTTTTTTTTGATTCGCAACTTCCATGTATTGATGCTCATCTTTGTTTTCATACACTACGATTGATATATATATTATGTTTAAATAATAAATTAGTTTTAAAAGCCGTTTACCCTGTATTATAGTTATTTTAATCGCAGTCGAGTTATAGGTTTTGTTTTTGCCTGTTATATCATAACCCTGTCTTATTTAGGTATTCGATGGTTACTAACGCCGTGGTAGCGCTTTAATTTGTTCGGACGAGATATTTATTCGCGTCAACACAAACAGTCAACAAAATCATGTGTGATTTGATTGAAGTTATAATTTATTTACAAAATTATGTTGATAAGTTTTTTTTTGTTTTAATTGCCGGCTTAATTTGGGTATGAGAATTTGTGTATTTTATATTATGTTAAATATACAAAATTATTCATAAAAACGAAGGTAATTATGCCTTAACAATCACGTACATCATGAATTAATTCTATAAAAGTTTGCGAATTCATTGTGCTTAATTAACTTATACCTACTTGTATCATTATAATATTAACTGCCGGTTATATTTTATATATAATTTTTTTTTCTTATTTTAAAGTACAGTTATCTTTCAAGTATGATTGGTGGATCTCCTTAACAATGAAGTCGTTTAGGTAGCGATTATAACTCAGTGGTCACCACGATCTGATAAGACGCTAAAGAGCGTGGGTTCAAATCTCAATAATGATCTTGAGCTGCCGGTGAAGGAAAACATTATGAGGTAGGGCAGGGTATTTTCTGTTACTCAGCTGGCTAGCTACCACCCTCAAGTTGAAAATCTGCCGCCAAGCATCTAACGGTATGTCCGGAAGCCTCACTTGAGAGCCAGTGTCATTCTAGGCTAGGTGTGCTTTACATCTTTGATCACACCGTCTTTTAACATCAGGTGAACTGTGATCAAACACTAAACTATAAAAAATATTAAATAAAAGTTTTTTTGGAAAAGTTATGTGACAAACAAAACGCGCGTGAACCGACTTTCTGCGCATAATTTTATCTGGAATTCCGTAACTTTATAGTTTTTTTTAATGTGACAAAGTCTAGATAGGTTACTTACTGTGTAGGTCGTTCATGGGCCCAGCATTGCCACCGTACTCTGCCGGTAACATCTCCTTAGGAACGTATTTGTAGAGATCATTAGTGTCAGTATGAAGGAAGATCTGAAACAGTTACAAAAACATCAAGATTTTCTTCATCTTTATTTTTGGCATCGAACTTAAACATTCTGCCAGTCAAGTACATTAAGAAAAATAAAGTAGCGACTTCTAGAAGTTTCGATGGAATTTTTGAAACAACATGAAACAGGTGATATAATGTGGATAAAAGTATAGTCAAAACCAGCTTAAAACTAATGAAAGAGATGGTTTAAACGATCTCTAATGCAACCTGCCTTAAATGCCGGTCACGTTGTAACTTTTTGCGCGAAATAATGGCCAACATTTTGATCACGTGTGTCCTTCGAGTAATCTTTAAATATATCCAAGTCACCCAGCTCCCAATAATAAGTACAAAATATTGTTACCCTGTCTCTGATCTTCTCCTTTATGAAGGGTTTCACGAAGTTGACTATTTTGTCCACTAGAGGTGAAACATTGATGACGTGCACTTCCTTTAGTTTTACTGGATACGCTTCCTGAGGATAAGAAATAAAACATTATACTATACCAGTGGAAAAAACTTTTTAAACAAATTAATTATTCCTAATTAAATTTAAACATATAACTTTATATATATATATATTTGTAATCCTCTTTTAATTTCCTTCATTTTAATACCATATTCGATAGGTTTTGATTTTTTTATTTATTAACGGCATATATTTCGCGCCAAAAATAAGGATGGGTAAAAAGCCCTATTGACCACACCTCACCTTATGTTAAGTGACGGTGTGGTCGAAGATAGTAAACACATCTAGCCTGGAATGGAACTGGCTCTTAAATGAGGCTGTCGAAACACAATGTTAGATGCTTGGCGGCAGATTTTCAACTTGAGGGAGCTAGCCGAGTACTAGAAAGTACCCTACCACCATGCTATGGTTTCCACACGATGTTTTCCTTCACCGGTAGCTCAAGCTCATTGTTGTTTGAACCCACGCCCTTCGGCATGCAAGCCGACCGCGCTAACCACTGAGGTATCACCGCTACAAACTAACAATGCTAACGCTATTCTAACTATATGAGACCTACATGATATACACATTTTTTAACAATGTTTGCCATGTCATGTTTGTACAGTTTACGTAAATCGTTTTGATTTCTTTAAAAATAAAATAAATCAATATCCTAGGACATTTCACACAGCGTCATCTAACTCAAAACTAAGCAAAGCTTTTACTATAGGAACCAGATAACTGATAGAATACTTATATCCTTTTTGTTAAAATACATAATTACTTACCTAACTAATATTATAAATGTGAAAGTGTGTATGTTTAAATGTTTGAGGACGCAAAAACCGCTGAACGGATTTGGATGAAATTTGGCGCACATATAGTTTATTACTTGGATTGAGATACAGGATACTTTATATATCACAAAAATTACCGGTTTCTAAGGGATTATCAAAAAACGAACTACTAGACCTATCCACTTGAAATTTGATATACATAGGTGCGTCTTATGAAACATTATTTTGGGTATAAAAGGTATCCTGTGTATTAATTTAATAACAAAATAATGCAAATTTCATTACTGTTGCTTATTCGTTACTTACACACATATTTATCTCTGAATCTAATTCTAAAGTAAACGCGGACAAAATCGCGGGCGTAAGCTAGTATTGACACAAGGCCCCACAAGGTGGACAGACGACCTAATAAAGACCGCAGGAACGCGCTGGTTGCGAGCCACTTCCAACCGGTCTTTATGGAAATCAGTGGGAGAGGCCTATGTCTAGCAGTGGACGTCATACGGCTGATGATGATGATGATCATGATGAAGCTAGTAAGAATAAAATTTCAACCACGTCCATATGAATATATTATAGAGGGTGAAACCTTGTGTGTTAAAAATAAATCAAACATATTATCTACTAGCTGCGCCCCGCAGTTTTACCCGCGTGGTGATGGATGATGATGATGATGATAAGTATCCTATATCTTATTCCAGGGCCTAAAGTACCTACATGCAAAATTTCATCCAGATCCGTAGAGTAGTTTACGCATTAAAGTGTAATATTAAGTGTAAGTGTCAGCTCTATTCCAGGCTAGGTGTGCTTTACCATCTTTGACCACACCGTCTGTTAACATCAGGTGAGTTGTGGTTAAACAACTAGCCTGTCAGCCATAAAACAAAAACAAACAAACACACATTCGCATTTATAATATTAGTTAGAAAGAAAGAAAGAGAAAAAAAGAAGAAGAAGTTAGGATAGGATGTATTTGGTTGACTGTACGTTGTGTACGTACATAAACTTATGTTACAGTCGTTAAACACAAAACTCTGTAAAAATTTGAATAGCTTTTGTCCTTTGTGTTGGACAAAATTGTTAAATGTTGTTAAATTGTAAAATTGCAACATAATTGTAGATATAACAATATGATTTCATATGCAAGATTGTTATAGTAATTACTAGAGCCTAATTCTCTATAACGAAATAATATTTAACTCGGCCAAATATGTATTAAATTTGCTTGAAATGATATGTTTTATGTTTATATTAAATTTAAAAAATCGATAATATTACGCGCTCATTATGACCTGTTAAAATAATATTTTTAAGCGCGTTGTGGTGGTTATAAGTTACTTATAAATTAATTTCGTACGACATTTCACACAGCGTCACTAAGCAAAGCTTTTTTTTTTTATAAATACATTCATAACACCCAGACACAGAACAAAGATTTAAAGTCACATAAATATTTGTTCTGGTGGGAATCGAATCCAAACTTAGCTCTTGAAGAATTCTGCCAAATTTTTTTAACCTTGTGTGAGATTTATGTATATTAAGGCCTCGGGTTTCGGATATGCAGATACAAATACAATTTATATGAATAATAACTAACTCTGGCAAAATGGCAAATATATACATGTCGTTACTAAATTTAAAAAAGTAAAGCCGCCATTTTTTTGCATAATTAGCATAATTTGTTTTGCTGGGAGCAATGCTCATTCCATGCTCAGTTTCATTCATTATATTTCACTCTTCAAGAACACGTAACAATCTGAATAATAGCGTATGTGTTTTACCCGTCTATTCATTACTTTTTCTACTGATAAATAAATGTTAATGGATATTTCACACAGCGTCATTTAGATCCAAAATCAAAGCTTGTAATAACCGGTTAACGTAAAATATATTGTTTTTGTACATTTATACTTATAATAGGTACATTTAGAATACCCAGACACATCAACGTTTGTCACATAAATGATTGTCTTGACTAAGAATCGAACTACATGAGCTAGTACCGAATGGGTTAACTGTGCTATTAATTACAACACTATTGAGACTAACCATCGATATCCCAAAGTAATGTGCGTTAAAGCAGCGAAGCCCTGGATTGTTTTGTTACTCATAGATCTACGTACTGCTGCGATGGTCATGGACATGCCTTGCCTTTTGCAATAATCTTAAAATAAAGCGTTCCGTTCGTCATTAAAAAAATGATGGAGGTACGAACCTGGACGCAGACTAGAAACTTCTTGACGAGTGTGGGTGTAAACTTGGCGAAGTGTGTGGGTGTCGCCACAGACGCGTCAAGGATGTAAACATCCCCTGCAACTCCTTCTTTCTCCTCTGCCAGTCGGAGATCACCCATCATCAGGGCAAGCTTAAACGCATCAGCTACGTTTGGCGTTTGGACGTCCTTGTCCACACCTGGAAAAAGTGGAATGATTTTCAGCAAATCGTCTAGACGGCATGGATGAAAGTTTTGCCCTAAGTCGCCAAAATTGAAATAACTATGCATCTAAAGTAACTTGGTATGCTGCTTTGCCAAAAAACTATTATTTAACGCGATGGAAACGATGGACAGTAGAGGTAAAGATGCTAAAATATTAGTCTTCGAAATAGGGCGCAGACATAGAGATAGCTGTGGTGACTCCCGCGCTAGCTTGTACCTTGGACAGAGGTTGTTCTTTGCCATCCAGCGCGGTAGTATTGACAGCCACCTTTGCAATTCATTGACTGAGCATATTGTAATTTGTTTTATTAGGTAATTTATAAATTTACCTTCAAATAGATTAAAAACTAAACTTATTATCATTTAATGTTGCCAAGGTTCCTTACCTCTCATGAGAACTACACGCCTTCCTTCTGGAGTAAGACCGGGCAATGGTGGCATTTGTCTGAAAAAAAAAACAAACATCTATGATCTCTCTGACTTTGCTGGCGCAGCAACCTAAATTGTACCTTGGCCTCCATTATTATGTAAAAAAACACCATCAGATATTGAACTAGGAATGAAGTTCCAAGTATTGACTTCCAACTCTTAGAGATCTTAAGAGCTGCTTAATTTTTCCATCTATACACGCCTTTTCCCTTCCGGTAGTCAGTTTTTACTACTGCTTGGCGACAGAATATCTGGTACTGTGGTGGTAGACGACCAAGTAAATTATGTAATGTTTATCAAGAGTGTCAATGAGAGTGTTAATTTACTGGTAAGTAGATTTTAACTCTTTATATATTGACATATTATTTATATTGATACTAGCGACTTGCTCCGGCTTCTCACGGGTAGTAATAGGGTAGGCACCTATAGTAAGCTATCCTTAAAAGGTAGATATACCACCATGCATGGTTTTGTTATATCTCAAAGGGATTAGCGTTTTCGATGAAAGCTCCAAGGTGGACGACTTTGCTTTATAATATGTAATATATTACATTAACATCTTATTAGTTTTTGATGTTATTAAAGTATTTGTAAGCATTATTTTTATGATTAATAAAAGTATAAAAATTATTGAGACTCAAAATTGACACTAAGCATTTTTTAATTTTTTTTTCTATCATAAATATTTTATTTGTTATAAGTACTTCACAAATTTACGTTCTACCTACTGAAACCAGAAGCGCTATATACGCCTAGCCGTCGGGGTGCCTAGTGTAACTGGTAGTGTTATAAGGCCAATAAATCAATCTAACATACTCGGTCTTCTAATTTACTCAGTTTTGTACAATGTATAGTTTTATTACCATTGAAATGTCATTTCTTGAGACATGCATGTCATTTCTTCATTGCTTAGTGTTATTAATAAAATAAAATTTAAATAATAGTAACACTTATAGAGTTTTTGTTTTATTTATGCGGGATTACTCACGCATAAATAAAACAAAAATGTGTCAAGACTACACATAAATTAGAAGGGAAAGAGATGTTTAGGACTTTTCGAGAATCCTGGATTCCTGGATCTCCAGATTGGAATTAGCAACTAGCTAGTAGGCTGCCAAAACTCGACTATTTATAATATTTACAACGATCTCTTTCTCTCTGCGCAAATCCACCTTCACTAGGCGTCAGGAGATTGGAGGCCACGCGCAAGTCTTAATTTAAAAAAAAATTATATAAGTTGTCATACACAGTATTGAGGATCTCCTGAAGTTCAGGGCGCGTGACGTCACGGTTGTCGAAGAACTCTGGCACGGCAGTCCTCATGGTGAAGTACATGTCCAGTTTACGTTTGGTCTTTTCCAGGGAGAACTTGCAACCTCGGAGGAAGGTCATGATACGCTGGTCATCTGTAAAGAAGATATTGAGTACAGCTCAGGAAACATGACCTACAATGCTAAAAGAAGTAATAGAATTGTACCTTGGTTAAATTCGCAAAATTAAAGTGTTTATTTATTATTGGTAAAACAATGGTAAAAGTAAAGTATAGCAATCAATAATGTATTGTAATATATTTTTAAATAAAAACGTTTTTTTTTTTGTTTCAATTACTTTTTACCGAACATATAGGGCTTTTTTATTAAAAGTTATACAACAAAAGATGTTTTGAATTTGATCCTAAAAAAATCGCTCGCTGTTATCAACTTGTTCTTTCTGGCTCGTAAATTTAGTAAAGCAGAGTCTTATGCCCATTGCTGGGTTTCCAGAGGCAAGGTTTTCATACGCAAACAGGAAGGCTCCCAGTATATACATGTGAAAACTGAATCACAGCTGGAAGATATAAAATGTAGCAAATGACTGTTTGAATCTAGTATTTTTATTTTGGTGGTTATGTTTACTCTAACCTCAACTTTAATGCATGTTTATTATAAAACTGTCAACTATTTTAAAATAAACTTAGAATTTAAGTTATGTGTAATACTTACATTACCATTTAAGCTTGTTTTCACAAAACTAACACTCACATTTATTCTTTACAACACTCACTACACGATTAAATACACAACAAACATAACACTCACATATATTCTTTATAACACTCAGTACACAACTAAATACATAACAATTATAACACACTATTACATTCAAATTACCTACGACTTACATTGCAATAGCATACTAATAGGCAACCGCTTGAGTGTACTATTGTACACTATGTTACCTGTGCGGCATTCCAGGTTATGTCACATTCCCTATACAAAAAAGCTATGTTACTCATCTAGTGTCCCATTGAATATAAAACTAATAACCTTGTATTATGGAAATTTAAATCAAAACCTAACTGTTCCTTATATATACGATTTACATGAACGCAACTGCGTGTGCGCGTATTGCCAGTTAGCTGTTTACTGTTATGGGATCTACGGACGAGTAAATATCTATCTTCATAAGTTGATACATAGTCAGGGAAAAGATAAGGAACCGGTACAGCTGTTAGTAACTAAGGGCTGTCTCAATATTCATAACTTTGCTTTACAAAATGGTTGTAAGATGCAGTGGGTATATAAACAAGCTACTTCTTTTTATATAATATTTTTGAAATATATTTCTATCAATCCTAAACGAAAGTTCCAGGTTCCAGTACTATCTATTCCTAAACAAAAAAACACTGTGTTTTGTCTTTTGAGTTTTGTTTTTGGTAAAATTCTATTGGATTGCTGGCTACCGGCTGATAATGATGTAGTGGTTGTCGTCACATTTTTTATTTATATGCTCTGCAGTTTGTATAGTTTACAAATTGCTGTATGTAGTTACACCAAACTCATATATGAGTAGTATAGATTTAATTGAAAACATAGACGACACCACACTCATTGAAAGCTGCCTAGCGAACTCGCCTGAGGACTGTAAAAGTATCATAAAGGACATTGATTCAAAATTAATGATAATTAGTCAAAATATTAGAAGTGTCGGAAAAAACTTAGATTTTCTCTCAGTTTTTATTAGAAGATTACAACTTTTGCCTCATGTGATAATTCTTACTGAATGCAGATTAAATGATAGTTTTCATCCAATTAACTTGCCTGGATATTTATGTCATTTTTCGAAACAATATTTAAACCAAAACGACGGAATTGTAGTCTATACTAGAAATGATATTTATGTAGATATTGAAGAACCCAATATTCTTGATGCAAACTGCCTACTTATAAAAATAAGAGGAAAAGTTACTATTGTCGCAATTTATCGTTCTCCTTCCTTTAGAAACATTGATAGGTTCATATCTTCATTTGAGAATATAATCAAAATGATAAAAGGACCTGCTGTTATAACTGGTGACTTGAATATTGATATATCACTTACCTCCAAAGATGAGAAGGCAGTCGACTATCTGGATATAACGTCATACTACGGTTTCGTGTCAGGTCATGTATTACCTACCCGCGATAGTCTAACTTGCTTGGATCACTCACTTATAAGAAGCAAAGCTCCAGCACGGGTATTAGTATGTGATTCTGATATCACGGACCACTACACAGTTTTGACTATATTGAACTTTTCCCCACTGGCTCCGCAAAGATCCAAGCTTGTTGAGAAAATTAACTTTAATGCTCTTATATCAGACATTGAAAAGATTGACTGGTCTACTCTTTACAATTATAGTGATGTTACCGAAGCATCTCATTTTTTTATAGACACTATAGCGGATCATATTAGAAATAATACCTCCTGTAATAAGCTGCGTAGCGCTGAGTTTTTGTGTAAGCCGTGGATGACCAGAGGCTTATTAAGATGCCTTAGGAAAAGGGATAGCTTACATGCACTGGCTAAACGCTTCAAGAATGATTCTTCTGCCCAAATTAAATACAAAACTTATCGTAATTACTGTGATAATCTTCTGAAAAAATTAAAGGAACTTCACGAAAAGAAAATTATTCAAGAATCTAGTGGCAATGGCAAAAAACTTTGGAAAACTATTAAAAGTATCTGCAACTTGAATTCCCCCCAGCAATTAGCCTTTGATCTACTAGCAAGTCAGCCTACCCAAGAAGAGTCAGTGAACAGTGTCAACTGTTTTTTCTCACGAGTCGGGAAAGATCTGGCTGATAAGACTTTACAGCGTTTAAGCACGAATGAGAATCATCTAGCCAACATTGCTTCTTCCGCTGATGTTGGACACGCTTTTTCTTTTTTCTTGACTCCAACTGACCCATTTGAAATTAACAAGATATTAAGCAATTTAAAATCATCTTCAGCCTCAAGTTGGGATGGTATCAGTAATGATGTTCTGAAGAGTGCTAAGCACGTTCTGGCTGAACCAATCGCATACATATGCAATCTTAGCATGCTTTCGGCCACTGTTCCTGATATTCTTAAAGTAGCTACGGTTATTCCCATTTTTAAAGCTGGTGACAAGACCGACGTCTCAAATTACAGGCCTATTTCACTTCTTCCAACTCTTTCTAAAGTTCTTGAAAAAGTAATTAATAAAAGGCTTCTGGAATACTTAGAATCGAACAATCTTTTGTCCCCCAACCAATATGGCTTCCGGCACAGTCGATCTACGGAGGATGCAGTGGTAACTCTGGTTGATGCTGTTAGTGAGGGTATTAATGATGGGTATAGGTGTATTGGAGTTTTTTTGGACTTGGCCAAGGCATTTGACACAGTGTCGCGGCCTATTCTGCTTGAGAAGCTTCACTTGCTTGGAATTCGTGGACTTCCATTAGACTGGTTTAAATCATACCTCAATGGACGAAAACAGAAAGTATGTATTGGTGATGTGACTAGTGACTATGCCAGTGTTGATTATGGTGTCCCACAGGGCAGCGTCCTGGGCCCGACCCTTTTCCTGGCTTACATAAATGACCTCTGTAACCTTAGTCTAAGTCAAACCAGTATCTTTACTTTTGCCGATGATACTGCTTTACTATTTAAAGGCAAGAACTGGGATGAGGCCATTGATAATGCCCATAAAGGTCTTGCAACTGTCACCAGATGGCTACAAAACAATTTACTTACCTTAAATACAAATAAAACAAAGTTCATGGCCTTCCGAGTCTCTGAACGGTCTAGTCCTTCAAATAAAATTCATCTCCGACTTCATCAGTGTGAAAGTCCCTGTAGAACACCTTGTTTTTGCGATGAAATCGAAGAAGTAGAACTATTAAAATACTTAGGTATTACCATTGACCACAAATTAACCTGGGCACACCAAATAACTAACCTATGTAATCGGTTAAGAAAGTTGCTCCACATATTTAAAAGACTTAGTACAGCAGCTGATCTGGAAACTGTTAGAATTGTATACCTAGCAATCTGCCAATCTATTGTAAATTATGGAATTGTATGTTGGGGTTCTGCAGGCAAAACAGTACTCTTGAAATTAGAACGAGCGCAGCGAGCGGTTTTAAAAGTGGCATACCGGAAACCCTATAGACATCCTACTGACGAACTGTATCAGAAGACCAACCACATTAACGTAAGAGGATTATACATTATGGCTACTACGCTAAGGTTTCATAGAACTGCATTACTTACTGCCCTTGAACCTTTGAGACCCCAACGACGTCATACTTGGAAGGTCCCGTTTGCCAAGACTCTGTTTGCCCGACGCTCTTTTAAGGTTAGGGGAGCTTACATATATAATATCCTTGAAAGAAGGTTCAACATTGTTAACGACTCCCGATATGTCTGTAAGAGGAAACTTGGTAAATTTCTGACGTCTTTGGGATACAATGAGATCGAAAGCCTAATCATGCCTCTAAGATAACAGTGATGGTCTGGATTGCCTCTGTCTCAGGGACAATTCCAGACCTAATAAACTGCAATTAGTAAACCTGCATAGTCGGAATAGATAGCATAACTAATGCATTCCCCACGCCCTAATCTTCTCTCCCCTAAGCAAATTTGTCTAACATACGCTCATTTACACACACATTATGTACATCCACCCACACACACTCTATCTTTTCACATACAGACACTCGCACACATACATACATACATACACACATCCACTCACGCGTATACATACACTCACACACGTATTCATACATACATACACATACACACAAATGCGCCCACACAAACACAAACACATACCTACATACACACATTAAAACATACATACATACACATAAATGCACCCACCCACACACACATTCACACACACACACACACGCACATAAATTCATACCTCTCATATTGACACCCAAGCTTGTTTTTATTTTCTTTATATATTATATAAGTTAAAATTATTATGCATTTGAGACTGGAACAAAAGACACTAGACTTCGCGACACAGGTTTTCCTAGTGCGAAGTCTAGGGTACTTACCTAAAAATTATAATGCCAATTGTCGTAACTCTAATAGTAAGTTAAGCTCAATGTACAATAGGCTTTAAGGTTTTATGAATGAATAATAAATAAATAAATAAATAAATAAACTATCAACTTCTATTAGGTCTCATATTAGTACCCGATGATG
Source organism: Biston stratarius (assembly GCA_950106695.1). Classification (NCBI taxonomy): domain Eukaryota; kingdom Metazoa; phylum Arthropoda; class Insecta; order Lepidoptera; family Geometridae; genus Biston; species Biston stratarius. The sequence continues at coordinate 8,838,492 of OX467106.1, forward strand.
TAAATTTACCTACTGCCATAGATACATCAGTTTTTACTAGCGATAAAAAAATAAAACAGAATATCACGAGCTATTTGCAAAAATTGTGGCATATTTTTACTTGGTGGTTGGTCACCTTAACAGGAGGTTATCTAGGTAGGTACCACCGCAGTACCAGATATTCTGCCACTACGCAGTAGTGTGTAAGCATACTGTGTTCTATTTTGCAGGGTACTACAGCTAGCGAAATTACTGGGCTGTTGAGACTAACCATCGAAAATCTCAAAGTAATGAGCGCCAAAGCAGTGATGTCCTGGACTTTGTTTTGCTACTCAAAGTTCTGTGTATCGCTGCAATGGTCATAAAAGCGTTATATCTTACCATCAGAAGACCATCTCGTTCGTCCCATAACTTTTAGATAAAAAATAAAATGCAAACAAATGACAATTCTGTACGAAATCTGTTTAGGTTGAAATGGAAAGTAAATTAGTGATTGTTCATCATGACCCAAACAATTGAACGCTACAAACTGCACTGAGATTTTTTGGTAGGGCGCCGTCTGCCTCTGTTACTTTGATCAAAGGTACATGATCCAATTTAGACGTTAAGCGGGCCAAAACTTACCGAACTCATCAGGTAGATGCGGCTCCTTCTTCAGCCACTCCTTGATGTGCGCCAAGTCCGCGTCTCTAGTTTCAACATTCTCGTTCAACTCTTCACGGATCTTCTGCCACATCTCCCCAGCAGGCTGTTCCAGCGTCATATTGGCTGCTTCGACTGGTCCTGCAGAAATGAGACATTCAGGTGATAAATACTTTAAAAAAATTAATGAATAAGCTTGTGTTTTACCACCAACACGGTTAGAAATTTTTGACTAAATATAATGTATTTTAATTTAGATATTATGAGATTATTTTATGTGTACAATTAATTATAAAATTTGGTTTTATGACTAACTAGCTTACGCCTACATCCGCGTTCGTCTTCATTCCGAGTTAATTATTGGATTCAGAGAGAAATTAAACCAAAGAGCAATAATTTCAATTGTTTTCCAGTTTTAATCCATCATGAAACTTGTGCTATTTAATTACCTAGATTAATATAAAAATTATTCCGGGATAATGTTCTAAAAGATACATCTATACAAAAATTCAAGTGGATACTTAGTAGTTAGTTTTATGATAATCCCCAGAAACCTATTTAAGCCGGGATAAAACGTATCTTATGAGTTATTATTCAGAAAATAAGGTATAAGTGTGCCGAATTTCATCTAAATCCGTTAAGCCGTTTTTGCGAAATTAAGTAACAAACATGCAAACGTTCACATATATAATATTACTAGCTGCGGTGTTACCCGCTAGCCTATGTGTTAAACCAGGGTGTCAGCTACCTCCATACCAAATTTCATCAAAATTGGTCTAACCGTTCGATCGTGAAGAAGTAACAAACATACAAACACACTTACATACATTCGCCTTTATAATATTAAGTCTGATAGTAGAATGTAATTGAAGATTACCGTGTTGGTCTGATGAATAAAAAAAAAAAACTTATAACTTTCGTGGAATAAGAAGGCATATGCGGAAAGCTACAAACTCATTTATTCTTATCTCAAACTAACATCCTTTTTACGCAGTTCATTGTTCTATCTTATTACGAAAAACATTTTAAGAACATTAATTTTAAAGACAAGATGAAGTTGTCAATATTACACAACCTATGAACTTATTTGTCATAGAATAAATTTACATAAATTGGACAAGTAAACAATTTTGCTGTCATCTCTATCGTGAGTTTGACGTTGTTACTTGAACAATATCAAAAACAATAATAGTATTGTATAATACCTAACATTATACAAGTTACTGCCCTGTAAGCTCATTTGGTTTATCTGCTTCTAGAGGGTGCGAGTTCAATTCCTACTCAGGACAAATATTTGTGTGACAATAAATGTTTGTTCTGTGTCTGGGTGTTCCACACTAATATTGTAAAGGAAAGTTTGTGAGTGTGTTTGTATATTTGTTACTTCTTCACGCTCAAACGGCTAGACCAATTTTGGTGGAATTTGGTATGGAGGTAGCTGACAGCCTGGCTGTCTGGCCTGGTCAAACATATGCTATTTTATCCCGAAAGAATGTAGTGTTAACTTGGAAACACTGCGGGGCTTAGTTAGTATATTATAAGTATCTATTAACAAACAAAAAAGTATATAAGTACAGTAGTAATGTATGCGTGCCAAATTTCATCCAAATCCGTTCAGCCATTTTTGCGTAATTGAGTAATACACATTTAATCATTCAAACATGCAAACATCCAGTTTTCTATCAGTTAATTGGATGGCGCTCTATGAAATATCCTATGATATTTATTATTTAAAATATACCTACAGAATGCATGTCATTTTCACAGGATAAAAAATGTATCCACTCAAAATATCTTTTTAATGTTTGACAGACAGGTGATTGACCACAGCTCACCTGATGTTAAATGTTGTTATTATTGTATTAATTAAGCTTAGGTTGTTTGCGCATAATATTGTAACTGAAAATAAATATTGAAGGACGTTCCACACAGTGCCATTTAGCTTCAAACTAAGCAAAGCGTAAATAAATTTGCGTTTTTGTAAATACGAGTACATGCATAAAACACACCCAGATACAGATTAATTTAAAACAAAATAAAAAAATTACAAACATCTGTCCCACACGATTCACACATAAATTATCTATAACATCAACCGACACTTCAACAAACCTCACAAACGGGCAACAACCTGTCTTGTTAGACTTGTTATTTGCAATTATGCCGTCCAAGACATTGCAACAGCTTCACGCACCAATAGTTGGGGCTTTCCATGTATGTAGAGCAAAATGTATATGAATAACCATGCTACTGTTACAATAATCAAGACTGTCTAGTGGTTAAGTGTTGAGAGTTTACATTTTTCTCTTCAGTATTTTCTTATCGTTGACTTTATTGGAATACAATGGAAACTTACGTGGTATTGATTATTCACGTTTAGTTTTATCTGAAACTCCGATTATAGTTAATTTAACTTGAGTTATGCCGTATAAGTAAAATAAAAATGTGTTATTCATATATATTTTTTTTTATTTATTAATAATAGGTTCGCGTTTGACCACACTCTGTCTGATGTTAAGCAGTATTTTGGTCTAAGATGAAGCACGCTTACCTAGAAGAAATCTATTTTACTCTAGATTGAATATATTTTTAAACCTTTTTTATCGTTATTATGTTTGACTTGGCGACAGATCTTCAACTTGAGGGTAGCTAGCCAGCCGAGTACTAGAAAGTAGGTACCCTAACACCACGCTATGGTTTTCTCACGATGTTTTCCTTTACTATAAAAACTTCAGTATAAAACTATACTATCGAGGTTAAAATGAAGGCAACAAGGTTAAATTCTATTTTAGAAAACAAGTTAATTTCGAAATTGCCATAACACTTTGCGAAAGGTAACTAACTCTTCAGTGGTTATGGTTAGTAAACCATATTTACCATTTTTATTCTGATGTCAAAATACACTTCAAATAGATAGATTTTAGCCCAAGCTAAGTAAGTTATCTGGCTTATTTTTTATAAAAACTGATGTGGTATATAATCGGAATATCCGATATAATTAAAGTGAGTAACCATAAAAAAAAACTACATTAAAAGGTGCGCGATTGGCCCAACAATTTGAAGAACTTTTGTCGACTAAGAGTCGACACTAAAATAGCGAAAAGAATAAGATGTTTCGTTTTTTTTTTTTATGGCTGACTGGTTGTATGTTTGACCAAAACTCACTTGATGTTAAGTGACGGTGTGGCCGAAGATGGTAAAGCTCACCTAGCCTAGAATGGAACTGGCTCTCAAGTGAGGCTACCGGAACACACCGTTAGATGCTTGGTGGCAGATTTTCAATTTGAGGGTGGTAGCTGGCCAGCCGAGTACTAGAAAGTACCCTACCACCACGCTATGGTTTCCCCACGATGTTTTCTTTCACCGGCAGCTCAAGCTCATTGTTGGGGTTAGAACCCACGCCCTTCGGCATGCGAACCGACCGCGCTAACCACTGAGCTATCATCGCTACATCGTTTCGTTAAAGGTCAATGAAATTTTTCTACAGAACACCTGACTTTTTTCGTGTTTTTAAAGATTAGTGCAAAATTAGAATGACCTTCTTTCGGCTAAGTAAACAAAACAAAATAACCGAACCCTGTATGTGTGTGTGTGTGAGTAATTCTATCAGTTATCTGGTTCCCATAATACAGGCTTTACTTAGTTTTGAACTAGATGGCACTGTGTGAAATGTCTTAAAAATGTTTATTTATTTATCTATTATTAAGTGGTGTCGCTTTTTAGAGCTCCTGGCTTTCAGAGAGTAGAATAAGCAGGGTGGAATTAAGTCATGCAGATCTGAACCGCACTCTTAAAAGTATATCCGGTAAATTCCGGTAGAACACCTCCTAACAGGTAACTTTGCGTCAATGTTCAAAGCTTTGGAGCGTATTTCGAACATAATGGTGCTATGGGTATAATTTACTCTAATATTTAATAATTCAAAAACCTCTAATATGACGCTTCCTGCTACAATACAAACAATTAAAGCAACAACTACTACTAACAACTACAACTTGCTGTTACAGTTTCATTCCAGCTAGGTGTGTTTACCATCTTCGACCACACCGTCACCTTTTTTTAATATTAAATACGCCACCAACTCGCCTGATGGAAAGCGACGGTGCGGCCGAGGATGGGGCACGCCGATCTAGAAGAAATATATTCACTCTAGCCTAACAACGTCCAAATTATAGTTTAAAGGAAACAGATCAGCTGGCAATGAGTTCCATTCATGGGCCGTACGTATCAAGAAAGTAGAGCGGAATCGCTGTGTATGAATACTGGGAACGCCTACGAGGAATGGATGATTGTGTCACTTAACATCAGGTGAGCTGTAGTCAAACACTTAGCCCGTCACCATTTAAAAAAAACTAGGATCAACAATTCTATGTCTTCTGATTCATAGAAAGTGGGACAGTAAGTAGTGGCAGTAAATAAAAACTACTTTTATCCTAGACCGGTATATGTAAATGCCTCAGTGACCTATCAAAAAGTCCAAATCACCAGTTTTCTGCATTGTGACCTTTTAGGAACACTTAGTCAAGCTTGTTATATCCGCTAGCTTAAGTAGAGTAGTCCGCTAACACTTTGACTTAAGTAAAGCCGTCATAAATGCACAAAAATTATAGACGATGTGAAAGTCTAGTTAGAAACTTGACCGCATAAGAAATTAGAAACTGTATCTACTTTTATACCCAATTTAAATGTAGCGTCGACCATCACGCTTCTGTTATAAAAATTGGCAAAAAGCATTTAAAAGAGAAAACAGTTTTTATGCTGTTCAGTGAATTCGCAGTTTTCGTGCGGCGAAAAAGTGATTAGATGTATTGCAAACAATTTGGCTTTCACCTTTTTGTGGTCGGGTGAATCACGCGGTTGCGAGCCGTTACGTGCTTAGTAGCTACGCTAGTAGTACAGTTTTTTTTTCCCTTTCTTCTTGGCATCGCACTCTGAGCATTTTGCCAGTTTCAATGTTTCTAATTTTGTGAGTAGTCTTCATTTTTCAGCTTCTTTATCATCTATAGTTATAGTCAAAGTCTAGTCTTGATCAAGTCCAGTCGGTCCCAGTCAAATCAAGTCATGCCTTAGTAAAGTAGTGGCGACTTTACTTTAAGCTTCTGTATGGAGTTTTGGAAGCAACACGAAAAGTCATGTTTAACCACATTATATCATTCTCCCACACTCGCGCTTGTAATTCGGCACTTTATAAATAAAACACCACTATTTTTATGCATACAAACTCGACAAAACACTAGTTTTAAAAAAAAATACAAAGGGGCGACACGACGCACCGCGGCGAAGAAGAAAGAGAAAAAAAAATGCCATTTGCATGAAATAAGTGTAAGTTGCCTAGAGTCCAGAGATGGCGCTGTTTTTATTTCATAGTTACTTTTAGGATTGTCTAAAATTACGTTAAAAAGATAATTAATTGCAACTAGGCAACTGAATAAACATACGGTGGCTGCCCCGTCTTTTTTTTTATTTGACTGCATTTCGGTATGATATACCTATACATAGTGACTGAATTGTAATTTTGGTGTATATTATAAATTGAGAAAAGATATTCATTCTAAATTTCGTATGGAACAGCTATTTTTTTCTCTTATTTTTGTTTTTGGCGTCGCTCTTTATTCATTTGCCAGGTTTTTATATTTTCAAAGAGCTTTCCGCGTTCCCGTCAAACCCTCATAGGAAAAATTGCATTAAATTATGAGCACGAGTTTTTCAGCTTAGTACTACGTGTTGAAACATTTATGATGAATGTTAGGATCTCTCTAATCCTAACGATTATAAATACTTTACATCCTAATACCGGTTAGGTAGGGACAACGATATCAGAGTTCTACATAATTTTAGATGCAGTTTACGTTTTTTTTTGCATTTGATTATATAACTTTAAGTCAGCAATTTACTCAGCTAAAACACTTAGTTATCTAATTCTGTTGGCATATAAACTTATTGGAGTTTCGAAAAACCACAAGTTCTTCGACTATGAGCGACATCTGAGGAAAAGCGGTTGAATCAAATGTTATTTGACACTGACATATAAAGGAGTTTTACGAAGGTTTTTACTCCATCAAAACTCGTTAGGTATGTTTACAAAAACTTTTAATAGAGGGCGTCAGAAAGTTATAATTTTTTTGTTATTATTTAGTAATTTGTTATTCATGATAAAAAAAATGTATACAGACTGTTTTTAGCTTGCATTCTGTAGCAAAAAAAAAAACTCTTTATTAAATTTCTTTATACGAATTATGTTAAACCAAATATTATTTCTAGGCTAAATAATAGGCACCTACCTATTTTATTAAAAATATAATGCTTGATTTTTCAAAATAAAACACAAACGGTGTTCATATTTTAAATTACAACCTCTTTCGCGGTGACTGGCCAGATACACAACAAAAAAGATTTATTTAGGGTAGGCACACAACTTAACCTAAATATAACTTTCCAAATAATTGCATCTAACGGTGGCTCCACCGGTATCTACTATAATGACGGACTTGCACGGAAGTCACGTTCGCGTGTTCTTCGTTTTGTGTACAAGTTTCGAGTTATTTTTCTTATGTTGGTATCTTCCGGCCATTGTTATTGAAAATTAATGTTGGTAAAATATCGGTGGTGTCATTGGACAAAACATAGTTCTTTAAGACAAGCCAATATTACAATAAAAAAAATTGGTTTATTTTAAAGTAAATATCATGCATGTGTATTTTTTATCATCATTACACTACATATTATAAAACAAAGTCGTCCGCCGCGTGTGTCTGTCTGTTCCCGATAAACTTAAAAAACTACTGAACGGATTATCATGCGAGTTTCACCAATAGATAGATAGAGTGATTGATAAGGAAGGTTTAGCTAAAGGTTTAGGCTGAAGGTTTAGAAGGTTTAGGTTTCATTTTTAGAAAACGTCGTTTTATCCGTGTTTTCAGCCGAGCAAAGCTCGGTATCCAGGTCCTTCGGCATGCTAACTGACCGCGCTAACCACTGAGCTATTTAGGCATTCTTAAGACTAAAGTGAACAGTTGTTTTTCTAGATTCAAGTTTTCCATCCTCGACCACACTATCGCTTACTATCAGATGAGTAAGAAACAAAACTTAGATCTATTTCATTAACATAATAAAAAATAACTTTTTACGGATATTACACTCTATTAAGAAATAATTTTATACTGTTAATTATTTTATATTAACTGTATGATTAAAATATTTAATCGATTTAATAATTTACTATCTAGCTTTCAAATCATATAAAATGCTATAATATTCTGTATATTTTACAGCTTATTAATTTTGTTAGCAAATAAAATAAAATTATTATTAGTTTTTTTTTTAAGAAAACACCGTTACTTTGTTATCGATAAAATAAATAAGTGTGTAAAGTAAATAATTTACTCTAAAGTGAAAGGGTGAACAAATCTTATGTGTCTAAAGATATGAGAAATCGTTATCGATATAATAAATCTGAGCGTTTTGCGGAAGTTTGTACTAATCGTCGTGACAGAGTAAACTGACTTTCAGGTTAAAAAAAAAACTTATAACACCTTTACACAACACTCGTTTCTGTTTCCAATTGTGTCAATGTTATAATAATGTTTTCACAAGTAATTTCGATGATCAAATAAGCTTGTATTAGAAACAGTAATTGACACGTTTTTCATTTAAATGTCAAGTGTCAAAATTGATGTGTTTTAAAATATAAATATTTTAATAAAAACATTAAAAATACACAACAGGACGAGAGTAACTGTCGCTGTAACTGTTCAGTATAATAAGGCATGAAAAGTTTTAATTATATGATACTCTCGTATGTCATGCATTGCGTTGTGTAAATTTCTCCTCAAGCCAATGGCCTCACTCGTCACGCTATCTTTTCACATCAAACACTAAAGCATCCATAAAAATCACTGCACAAACCACTTTTACAAAAAAAGCCACTGAAAAAATTAAAAAACAAAACACAAACATTTGGAAAAAAGAATCACCTTTGAAATTGAAAACTAAGTCAGACGCCAAAGACTCTACTATCAAAACACTGGTATTGGGACGCAACGTGTTGGCCGCTTTTATAGATAGAAAAGAAAATAAAAGAATTCTTTTTTTTTTAATTGATGGCGCGAGAGAACACGCTAGAATGCGGTTGTTTCCAGCCAGTGCGGTCTTTTTATGATTTCGTCACGCGGTTTGCGCGCGAATGCAATTGTATTTGGGGGGAGGTTTGGGGTATATGACACTGTTCCTGTCGTTTTGGATGTGGTTTCATTAGAGGCGATTTTTAGCTCTAAGTTTTTAGAGATAGATATACGTATAATTATGAAAAGTTTTCGATTTTGTTAATACATTTTAGACTTTAATTTGGGTTTTATGAAATAAATATATTATTTACTACTTATACAAATAACAAAATTTTGCTTAAGGTTCGCCCGCACGTTTAACCGCGTTAAACCACAAACTCCATTGTTTCAGTTGTCGATTATTAGGTATATGAAGAATATAGAAGAAAACTCTGTTAGAAAAATACAATGAAAAAAATGTGTAGACAAGTGATAAAATAACTAGATACATTTTATAGTCTGCACTTCCAAACAAGTTGCTTTTCTAAGTACGAACGTAGTTTTGTCAACCTTACGAGGAAAATTATATAACTCAACCAAAATTACAAGCATATTACACAAACATTGTACATAAACTGTTAAACATATTGCGATTTAATTTAGTAGGATATTATATTTTTTGTCTGAATGTTGGTACAAAATAAGCTTGTAAAACTAAAGTCTCATTCTTAATGGTAAAGAATATTTGTTTATCTGGTTAATTTTTAATTAAGAGCGAAATCGCTTCTAATTCCGCTACCCGCTCTCACTATAAGCCCACCCGTTTTAAGAATATGACCGAGAAACTAGCTATGCGTCATCGCAATGTGTCCAAGATATTTGAGAAAACTATAATAATGGTTGCAGATCACAATCTTTGTTATTATTATAGATTGTTGATGTTTATTGGAGATTGTCTATGTTTATTAGAGCTGTAATCAGCGTAATTCCAACGCATTTAACTAAATATAAATAAATAAACTAAACGTATGTTTGCTAGCTTTTGTATACTTTTTTATTTATTGGCAACTACATACTTCTTCATGCCTAATCATTTATGTTTTGGTTTTCATCATTAATGTCAAGTCTTGGTCACAGTCAAAATCACACAAAGCAAGTCACGGTCGAGTCCAGGCCATGCTCTAGTAGAGTAGTGACGACTTACCAGTTACGTTAACAAACAATACGACAAGAAATATGTTTGTATACTGTCTTTTTGTCACAAAAAATCCGTCTGTTCTTTTATTATGATACATTTTTTTTCCAAAATCAGTCTTTTTTCTTAAAGACATGTTTTATCAAATTATATTACTTGCCCACATTTAGGCCCATATTTTGATGCTTTACTATTAAACATCACTATTTTTAAATATCATCGTCTTAGCCGTAGGACATCCACTGTTGGATATAGGTCTCCCCCAATGTTTTCCATAAAGACCGGATGGAAGCGGCTCGCATCCAGCGCGTTCTTGCGGTCTTCATTTAATCGTCTGTCTATCTTGTGGGTAGACGTCCTACGCTGTGCTTGCCGGTCCGTGGTCTCCACTCCAGAACTATACAGCCATCAGTTCTACGTGCTATGCCCTACACACTATTTACACATTTCAACTAGCTAATACATTGGGCTATGTTGGTAGCTTTGGTTCATCTACGGAAACATATGTTTTGAAAAACAATACGACGCGGAGACATTATCTTCTCCCGTTCCCGTCTAAAATCTTTGTATGATTCTATTGTTTAGGCGCCATTGTATACTATTAAATATACACGTCTAAAATGACAGGTACATATTTTCGTAGAGATGATTAGTTGGCGAAGTCGTATCACATGCTGAACGGCGTGTGTTTCAAATCTCAAAATGAGCTTGAGCAGCCGGTGAAGGAAAACATCGTAAGGTAACCATAATATGGGGGCAGTGTACTTTCTAGTACCCGGTTAGCTAGCTACAAGTTGAAAATCTGCCGTTAAACACATGTCGGTGTGTTTAATACACCCAAAGTTCAGTAACAATAAAAAAAATTAAGAGGTGTCTAATGGCACCCGGTTGGAACTGAGTTAAAGGCTTTTTTTAATATGCAATACTTTTGCGTATTCTGATAATTGACGGCTAGCTGAATCGATTGAAAAAACTTTTAGTTTTCTAGATGATCGGGAAGTGCCTCAGAAATCACTACAAAAAGATGTCGGTTTTTGGTGTCGTTTTTCATTGTTACACTCTTAGGACTACATAAAAAAAGTGTAGGAAAGCGAAGTAATGTGGTGAAACATGACTTTTCGTGTTGCTTCCAAAACTCCATCAAAGCTTAAGTGGAGTGAAGTTCATTAAGTAGAGTAAAGCTACCACTACTTACTTTATGACTGGAAGTAACTCTGGACCGGACTCGACAATGACTTAGACTTATTCAACTTCATAAAATACTTTAAAACACTACACTTTTGAACATACTGGCAAATGCACAAAGTAGGACGCCAAAAACAAAGACGATAAACATTTGACCACAAACATCAATTTTATTTATTGTCTATGGTCAAATTGATCTACCAATTGATCTGACCACGGATACTTCTTCCCAAATATATGGCCAGTAAAAAAAGAAACGATCAAAAAAGAAATCACTATACAGGGTGTCCCGTTAACTCTACGTCAAGTGCGAGACCAATTATTTATTTAAAAAAAAAACAAGAAAGAAAGAAAAACTTCGGCAACGCAGTGGCGGATTTACCAGCGGGCTGAGTAGGCTGGAGTCTAGAGCGGCAAATTATAGGGGCGGCAAATTTGGCTCAAAATTTTATTATGCCTTACAAAAATAAAATAAAAAAAACATTATTATATACACGGAGAAAAGTCTAGAAAACACCGAATATTCTATAGATTAAAAATTACTAAACGCTGTGTAAACGTATGTATGTGTGATTTGTATTTGTAAAGTGTACTTTTGTGGATAATAATTTTTAAAATATTCCAATAGCGTTTCAATATAACAATTTAAATTCAGTAATTTTGACCTATTTTTTTAAATTAAATAATACTGGAAAAAGCTGATGTAATTATGACTATAGAGCACAAATCATAAAGTTGCAGTTTCATTGACAAAGAAAATGTTATTAGTATAATTGTAAACTAGGGTATTGAATTGCAAAGGTTAGTAGGGGCGGCAAAAATTAAATAGCCTACTGGCGGCAAATATGTAAATACGCCACTGCGGCAACGTATTTGTAGTGCACCTGGTATTGCAGATATCCAATTATCCATAGGCGACGGTGATTGCTTACCCAGTTAAGTGTAACTTAACCCAAGCAACTTGACTGCCACCTGTGGCATAAAAGAGTTTTTTTGAGTTTACTCAGAACAGGTATGCTCACCTCCCCTCTTGACGTCGAGTTTCGGCACATTCTGTATACTACACATAGTTATTAGCTTTCGTATTCAGTAACACTACAATACGACGCTTAATGGTTAAGAAATTACTCATGGAGGAATTCATAAAAACGACTTCTATGAGCTCGCGGTTTCTTTTGTCCATAACTACAATTATTTTGGCTTGGTTTTGAGAAGAAAAATATACAGTTTCGCAATTTTTTTCTTCAAATTAGTGCCTTTAACGAGCGAAAATAGTAATTAAACTAATATAGCTACGCTTTACTGACCACTTTGGGAAAACCAATTAGGTTTTTATAATTATCAAAATAACTCGGTGGTAGATCTCCTTAGCAGGTCTTTTTTTTTATGGTTTACAGGCTAGGTGTTTGACTACAGCTCACCTGATGTTAAGTGACCGTGTGTTCGACCGTGTGTATGGTAAAGCACACGTAGCCTGGAATGGAACTGGCTCTCAAGTGAGAGCTGCCGGAACACACCGTTAAATGCTTGGCGGCAGATTTTCAACTTTATGGTGGTAGCTAGCCAGCCAGCCGAGTACTAGAAAGTACCCTACCACCACGCTATGGTTTCCTCATGATGTTTTCCTTCACCGGCAGCTGAAGCTCATTGTTGGGGTTTGAACCCACGCCCTTCGGCATGCGAACCTACCGCGCTAACCACTGAGCCATCATCGCTACACATCATCATCATTATAATCATCATCATCTTGATAGACACCACAGCAGTATTCTACTGCCAAGCAGTACTGTGTTCCGGTGGGAAGGGTACTGCAGCTAAAGAAATTGACATGGTTATTGCGAGTAGGTAATCATCGAATATCTAATAGTAATGCGCACCAAAACAGCGATGCCTTTGACTTTGTTTTGTTACTCAAAGTTTTTGGCCCCGTTGCAATCTTCATCCAAAAGCGTTATCTCTTCCCAACTGAAAAGCTTTGCGTCACAAAACTTTTATATAAAAAAATCTTCAACCATTCCGTCAAAACTTTCAAAGACATCAAACTGCAATATTGCTAAAATTGTCAAAAAAGTGTGCGAAAAGCAAAAACTGCGGCAGTCATCGTGTGCCCGTAATGACAGTCGCGGTAAGTGCACCTGAGATGACTCATCGCGTGGTCTGACTTGGTAGCCCAGTTACTTTGCACTGTGTCCGTTATAACCACGATTTTTACTGATTATTTGATCTCGGCTTATATTCATAATTTAAGTTACCTTAGCGCTGAATAAAACGTGTTGTAGGCATGTAGTGTATTACATTGTGATAATACTGTCACCCTGATAATGACTCAGTCAAAAAAGAGCTTGTTACAAGCTTTTATTTAACTTGAAATGTATGTATGTATGGGTCAAATCTTGCAAGTTGAATTTGACCCACTTCCCGATGTCCGACTGGACTCAAATTTGGCGTACTTATGTAACTTCAGTGACAATATATGGTACCATAGAGCTGGTTTGATGATGGAAACGGAAGACGGTCATAGGAACTTCTAAACTAAACAAGATAAACCCATCGAGTTTGAGTTTGGGCTCGATTGATTTGTCTTGAGAAGCATTTTATGCCTAGACGATATCCAGGGTCTAATCATGAAGCAAGAAGGCATTTCTGTTATAAAACAACGTAATCCAACCGAGTTTGGGTTCGATTGATTCGTCTTATATAAATATTTTTAAAACAAGCTCTTATCTGGGACAATGAACTAAGCTTTTAAGAATATAGGTAAGTACTTACACGCCTAATACTTGCTAGAATTTATTTTTAAATTTTATTATGTGATAGTGTTACGTTTGACCAAGATGCGTTCGCTCTGATACGCGTGGGTCGTACTCTGCTTTGGCCTCCTAAAAAGGCCACCGGATGTGTCCGGAACTATAGTTGGAGTATATCGCAGTACCAGACATTCTGCGCCAAGTAGTAGTTTGTATACATTACAGTGTTCCGGTGCAAAATTACAAGGCTGTCGCGATTAACCATCAATAGTCTCAAAGTAATGAGCGCTAAAGCAGCGATGCTCAGGACATTGTTTTGCTACTCAAAGTTCTGTGTATCGCTCCAATAGTCATAGACATGGGTTATCTCTTACCAACAGAAGAGCGTTTCGTTACTTTTACATTTAAAATATAGTTTAATAAAATTTCACGCAGCTTTGTAGAGTATAATGGACACGACAAAAACGATTATTATTTCGAAATGTCTTTTACACTGATGTCCACCATTAGCATCAAACTCGATTGCGCATAATGCGTGATAATGCTTAGATGAAAAATAAAAGTTGAAACGTTTTATGTGCAAAATAGCAAACTTCTACATTGTACATATTTTATCACAGAAAGTAGCAAGATAGATGATTTCAAATAGATGGTATGATTGTGAATGCAAATGTACCTACATATAATCTATACATAATATAAAACCAAGTCTGTACGCTTAGATTTTTTAAACTAGGCAACGCGGTATCGCTAGTTTATTATTAAGTATCAATTGACGCTGGATAGACACAAAGTTGCCGTGGTGGTGCCGGCCTAAGAATAGTACCCCACCCTCTCTACCCGTGGTTGCCGTAAGAGTCGGCTAAGGGATGTAATCCGAAAGATGGGCAGCAGCGTCTTCCTTGAACAATCACACCTACCTGCGCTCGCCAACCCGCCTGCCCAGCTTGGCGAGTATTGGCAAAACCCCCCCAGGAGGAGGCCTATGTCCAGCAGTGGACGTCCTATGGCTGATGATGTGATGAGAGACACAAATTTACATATACAGATGTATTACATGTATGTTTTTTATTGTTGATAGGCTAGGTGTTTGACCACCGCTTACCTGATGTTAAGTGACGGTGTAGTAGAAGATGGTAAACGCATTTAACCTGGATTGAAACCGGCTCTCAAAGTACGACTACCGGAACATACCGTTAAGTGCTTGGCGACAAATTTTCTACTTGAAAATGATATCTAGGCAGCAGAGTCATAGAAAGTACTGCAATGCCGTGGTTTTCTGACGATGTTTTCCTTTATAGGAATCTCAAGCTCATTTTTGTGGTTTGAAACTTTCGGCGTGTGAATTGACCACGCTAACCACTGAGCTATCATCGCTAGAAAGATTGCCACAGGACCGAGACTAGTAGCGTTCAAGAAGAAAGGCCAGTGGGCGATACGGGCTGAACATAATGATGATGAAGTGAGTTTTAGCACTTGTTTTAGCTCAGAAATCATAATGTAACCAGAAATAACAGTTCAGTGCTGACACATGAGTGCGCAAGTATGCTAAAACTCTCACTAATTTAATTTTGGTGCAAAATTACACAGTCTAAACTAATTAACGTGATTTACTGTGACTTTCTCTTATCCTCAAATTGCTAATTCAATTTGCGAACGAAATGTTTATTTCCTAATATCTGCCCTGGGAGGTTTCGCTGTTATGAATTCCTGAACTAATTAATCTGTTTTCCGACATTACAATAATTATAGCCATGTTCGTACTCCACACGAACACACACATCTGGTTCTGTTTAAGAACTTACATTGCAATAAGGAAAAAAGTTCAAAACTAAAACCCGACTACTGATAAATCACGCTCTAAAAAGTATGAAACAAGAAAATATTCTCATCTGAAATTGTTATGTACAAACTATTCGACATGTGAGCCGTGGTGGTGCCGGCGTAAGAATAGTACCCCACCCCCTCTACCCGTGGTTGCCGTAAGAGTCGGCTAAGGGATGTTATCCGGAAGATGGGCGGCAGCGTCTTCCTTGAACAATCACACCTGACTGCGCTCGCCAACCTGCCTGCCAAGCGTGGCAAGTATTGGCAAAACCCCCCAGGAGGAGGCCTATGTCCAGCAGTGGACGGCCTATGGCTGATGATGTGATGTGATTCGACATGTACCGTGTACTTACATGTTATATTTTATTGTATTTCATAAGCATTCATAATGGTTTTCAGATGATAACCGTGGTCGTATGGCACCTACCGTTCCGTACCTCATTATGTATGGTAGCAATGAATCCCCAAATGATGGGGTAGGGCGAAAAAATAATTTTTGTTCTTTACTTTGTGGCCCCTAGAGGGCGCCATATTTAATTTAATGTGACGTCACGACTTATAATAAGCGGACAAACAAGACGCTTCCAACGACACCTCATTTGTCAAATTATGATAAGTAGTTTAGAAGTTATGAGGGAACAGATGAACATAATATACATACACCGTTCAAAAACATAGCCCTCCCTTTTTTTTTATTGTTATATATCATGAACTTGAACTGCCGGTGGAGGAAAACATCGTGAGGAAACCATAACATGGTGAACTCTTTAGTTCTAGGCTGGCTAGCTACTATTCTCAAGTTGAAAATCTGCCGCCAAGCATCACGGACGGCCAGACAAACGCGACCAAAGCGTCACCCGTACATGGTGGACGTTCCCCATGTGCGCACTAAGCGCTTTGAATCCACATTCTTTATTCGTACAGCGAGGATGTGGAACTCTTTGCCAGAGTCTGTGTTTTCCGAAAAGTACAATGTAGGTGTCTTCAAATCAAGGATAAACAGGTTCCTTCTAGGTAAGCATGTTCCATCCTAGACCACATCATTACTTAGCATCAGGCAGGATGAAGACAAAGGCGAACCTATACTGTATTAAAAAGTCTACAGCACTCTTCTAATGATTATAATTTAAAAACACCAATTAATAACGTTTTAATTGGCTATGTAGTGTGTACACATACATTTACTTATTTCTAAATGTAGTATTTCAACTAGAGCAATTGAAATAAGTAGATAATCATCTTACATTTCAAAAGATCTTCGTGTAGCGTCACGCTCTTTGGCCATATACTCGTGCTAATAAAAATTCCCCCAACTTAAACCCTGAATATTCCATTGAAACAGAGAATATTAAT
Organism: Biston stratarius; assembly: GCA_950106695.1. Lineage (NCBI taxonomy): Eukaryota > Metazoa > Arthropoda > Insecta > Lepidoptera > Geometridae > Biston > Biston stratarius. Next base: position 8,855,462 of record OX467106.1, read on the forward strand.
CGGTCTAGGTCCCATATAAACAAGAATGTTTTAAATACGTTCTCATCACATGGAAAGCAAGGATGTGACCGAAGATGGAGTACGCTTGTGTGGGAATTACCAGTGAAGGAAAACATCACGAGGAAACCATAGCATCACACACATGCATCATCAGCCATAGGTCGTCCACTGCTGGACATAGGCCTCCTTTTGCCAATACTCGCCACGCTTGGCAGGCAGGTTGGCGAGCACAGTTAGGTGTGATTGTTCAAGGAAGACGCTGCTGCCCATCTTCCGGATTACATCCCTTAGCTGACTGTAACAGCAACCACGGGTAGAGAGGGTGGGGTACTATTTTTATGCCGGTACCACAACGGCAACCATACATGGTGGTAGGGTATTTTCTACTACTCGGCTAGCTAGCTACCTAGCGGTACGTTCCCGCAGCCTGTCTTTAGAGCCGGATGCATTCCAGGCTAGATGTGTTTATCATCTTTGATTACACTGTCACTTAACATCAGGTGAGCTATGGTTAAACGTAAAACCTATCAACCATATAAATGGCGTGGGAATGATATTATTTTCAAAGCTGGAAATATTGAATCTACATTCGTGTCTCTAAATCAAAAAAAAAAAAGCCTAAATTAATGTTAATATGGATATATAGGTGTACGGAGTATTTCTAATAAAGCTTAGAACACAAGCTGTGATAAAAACTCTTTTGACTAAAATATTTGTTATCGGGCACGTAATAAGTCTTTTTGAAAGACAAAAATTGTTTAATAGCATGAATTTTTGGCAGATTTGGTTGGTTTCATTAAGATACTTAAGCCACGTTTCGCTTATTTTAGTTTTTTTTTTAAAGCATGTTACAAAGTTTTTGTGCCTACATTTTTACCCGATAAACAGAGATGTCGAAGAATAAAATCTTTATAATATAAAATTAATGAGACGAACGAAACGCTCTCTTGATGGTAAGAGATAACGTCTGCTCATGACTATCACTACGAAACTAAAACATTTCTTTTGTACAAACAATGCAGAACTGTCTCTGCTCATTTGGTTGCAGTTTATTCATAAAACCTAAATATATCATCGTCATCATCAGCCGTATGACGTCCACTGCTGGACATAGGCTTGATTTCCATAAAGACCGGTTGGAAGCGGCGCGCATCCAGCGCGTTCCTCCGGTCTTTATTAGGTCGTCTGTCCACTTTGTGGGTGGACGTCCTACGCTGCGCTTGCCGGTCCGTGGTCTCCACTCCAGTATTTTGCAGCCCCATCGGCCATCAGTTCTGCGTGCTATGTGCCCTGCCCACTGCCACTTCAACTTGCTAACCCGCTGGGCTATGTCGGCTACTTTAGTTCGTCTACGGATCTCCTCATTTCTGATTCGATCTCGTAGGGTAATTCCGAGCATAGCCATAGCTCGTTGTGATACTTTAAGCTTACTAAGAAGGCACATAGTCAGAGACCACGTTTCAGCGTAATATGTCATCACTGGTAACACACAGTGGTCGAAGACTTTCGACTTGAGGCACTGAGGACTCGGACGAGAAAACGCTGCGCAGTTTTCCGAACGCTGCCCAGCCGGCCCATCCCAGCCTAATTATTTTTTTAATAATATATAAAACAAGTCATCTTTTTACAATTCAAAGATGGAGTAGATTTGTGCTGCAATTATGATCGACAATGGCACGCTTCTTACACAATAGTTGCTAAATTCGCCGATGCATTACTAACCTGCTTTCCTATAGTGACCATGCGGCAGGAAAATGTATAATAACAACAGAAAACAGAACACAACAAAGAAAATAAATAACACAACGAACAAACAACAGAACGCTATTGACGGAAAAGGTTTATTGTCGATATGGTTAAGTATGTCATTAAACTTCTTTATAATAAAGAATGAAAGCGAAGAAAATATTTTGTTTTAGAATTATGGGGAAGGAGCGGCGAATGAAAATACAGGGAAGGAGACACAATTGTATTTTCTTATGCAGAAGCGTGACAAAGCTAGATAATGGATACGTCTGTCTCATTTTTGCGAGCGGTAAGACTTTTAACCTAATTATGTTAGGCGGGCTGTCGTTTAATTATTATCCTACTTAATGCTTTATATTTGAGATTGCAAGGTTGCAATGGTCGTCCAGCCGCAAGATGGGATGGACCAGATTAGCATAGGATCGAGGGAGATGGCATAACGAGAGAGAGGCCTTTACCTAGTTGTGGGATAAAGAAGGCGGTGATGATGATGATGATTTGAGATTGATACCATACTTTTTATCCATCGAAGAATTTGAATTAAATACTAAAATTACAATATTTGGAATGTTTATTTTAACGAGAAAGATTTATTTCAAGAAGAAAGATACATAAGTAGGTAAAGATAAATATGTTTGTCTATTCCTACGTGACCTTAAGCCCCTATACAGAGCTTGTACTGTACGATTAAAGGTCATTTTATACATCAAACACATAACTATTTCTGGGTCTATTTTTATTCCACAAAATTAGGATCGATCTGATCCTTTTTTTAAAATAAGAAATAGGCTTACGTTTCACCTCCATCTAATGCGATGTTAAGTGATGATGCGGCCTAAGATGGAGCACGCTTCTGAAGGTCTTTCATATATATATATATATAGTAATGTGACGTACAAGACGCTCTACTAATGGTAAGAAATATCGTCTGTCCATGACCATTGCAGCGATACACAGAATTTTGAATAGCTATTAGCAAAGTCCAGGAAATCGCTGCTTTGGCGCTCATTACTTCGAGATTTTCGATGGTTATTCTCAAGCTCAACAACCCTGTAATATTGCTAACTAACTAACTCTTCAAACAGATTCCTAAATTATGAATTACCTTCTTTCCGTTCAGTAATACCATTCCGCGTCGTCTAATATAATATGTTTTTTTTTGGTATGGCTAGTTTTTTATTTTAAAACTTTCTTTAATTTTCCACAATTTAGAGTCACCCTATATCCTTACTAGTGCGTGAAGCGTTACGTGTTACATGCACTTGCTAACTTTATGCTCATTTACCGTTTTGCTTTGAAAAAATCTTCGCTAATATCAACTTTACCGCCTTAAGCAGAAGGTATACACAAAAAAGCCCTGAAATTGCTAATGGATGGGATTATCTATCATTACAAACTATTATTGCAAAATGTAATTGGATTATTTATTGTTTGTATGAAATTTTACATGGTATTTACCAATCAGTAACAACACAATTTATTACGTGCCCATTGGCGAATTCTTTCACCAGTTTCAAGACTTTTCAAACTTTTCGCAAGAAAACTCAACAACATTATTGAAAAACATGCGTATGGTTAAAAATCTATTTCATTTTGTTTTGTAGTTTTTAGGGATATTTGTATCCCAGCATGCAGAAAAACTTACCGTATGTACCCACATACACCTTCATGATATCACATCACACATCATCAGCCATAGAACGTCTACTGCTGGACATAGGCCTTCTCCTGGGAGGGGTTTTGCCAATACTCGCCATGCTTGGTAGGCGGGTTGGCGAGCGGAGATAAGTGTGATTGTTCAAGAAAGACGGTGCTGCCCATCTTCCGGATGACGTCCCTTAGCGGACTCTGACGGCAACCACGTGTAGAGAGGGTGGAGTACAATTCTTACGCCGGCACCACCACGGCAAACTCACTCATGATATCAACTCACGTTTAACTTAGAATATGAATACTTTGCGTGGTGTCTAGCTGTCTGACCACTAGCTCACCTGATGTTAAGTGATGAAGATCGAAGTGTGGGTCGAAGATGGTAAACACGTCCAGCCTGGAATGGAAGCTCTCAGGCGAAGCTGTCGGAATACACTGTGAGATGCTTGGCAACAGATTCTCAAATTGAGGGTGGTAGCTAACCAGCCGAGTACTAGAAAAAAGAATCACCATGTTATGGTTTCCTCACAATGTTTTCCTTCACAGGTAGTTTAAGCTCATTGTTGGGGTTTGAACCCACGCCCTAACCTAACCCTAACAGATCGTGCTAACCACTGAGCTATCATCGCGACAAAACGAAAAACTTAAACTTAAACGTAAATTAATAACTTTAGTATAACATTACAAAACACCTACAAAAAAAAACAGATCCTAGCACAGACATAATAATTTTATGATAAAGGTAACCCTTTGTCGGCGTTAGGTATTTTGGTAATTTATGTAAATTAATACACCTTTGTGAACAAACACAATGCAGGCTTTTGTTTTTCGTAAAAAAAAGGTATTATATAAAGACGATAACTGATTAATATGTATGCTTTTCTATAAAATTTCAAGTGGTTTTTGTTACATAACATTTATATTTTCTGGGTGGTTGGTTGGCAAGGTTGTCTGGGTAAGTAGGTATTACCGCAGTATCCCGAAACCTTATAACTCTGTTACAGAAAAAAGAAACTTGAAACAAAAACTTGAAAATATTTCTTCAAGTTAAACAGTTTAATTGAAAATAAAGATAATAATGATGTAGATAATGTACTAAACACTAAAACATAACACACCGCTCTAGTCATCAATCTAGCTATTGGCATGGGCATTGATCAGACAAAATAATTTACTTATTTTATATAAGTCTAATGTTGTAAATTTTGACAGTTCATAAGTGTACCATGTATGTACCTAAATGATAATCATAAATTGATTGATTACATAAAACTGAGCGAAAACTAATTAGCTTAACAAGCTTTAAAACAGTGTCGAAAAACACGCCAAATATGTAATTGACAGCTTCCAATCTTTCCATGTTAAATCCTCTACAAAGCGCTGTTGCATATTATGTTTTTAACGAATTAACAAAGATTAGTCGGAATAGAAAACTAGAGGGTATATATAACGAGTAAACATTTAGTGTGACCTAGGAAAATTACCTATTATTTATTAATATATGAGATAACAGATAAAAATCAGCGTACGAGTTCGTCCCTTTCGCTGTCGAGACGGCAGGTCCTTAGGCCTCCGAGGCGAAGAAGTTTGTCGCGGAACTTGGGCGGCGCCTATGGGATAGGGGGCATGATCCACTTTCGGGCCTCTACTTAACCCAACACATCTCTCTGGCCATCAGCGAGGTAACGCGGCCAGCCTCATGGGAACATTTGGGCGTGTGGGTGCGGAGCGCGAGTGATTTCGCTTTTAGTTTAATTTTTCCTGATTTAATGCAATTATGACATGTTTTAAATTTAAATGAAAATAGATTATAATTTTGTATTAAGAAAAATGTACTTATAAATAATTTGACATCATTATAAATAAATAAAGCTATATCTGAGATAACCGACTTCAGAAAGGAGGAAGTTCTCAAGTCGACTATTATTTTTTTGTTTAATATCTCAGAATTTTCGACTGGGTGAACCGATTTTAATGATTATTTTTTTATTTGAAAGCCGTGTTTCCCATGTCTTATTTCAATTTGGTCCAGTTCTTACAATGGCATCCATGAAAAAACCAAATGAAGTCGGTTTTTCTTTTTGTTAAAATTTTGTATTATTGTTTTAAGAATTGAATAAATTAACAATAAGTGTAATAAATGGCGGCAATATCGTTTAAATATTTTTTTTTAATGAGACGAACGAAACGCTTTTGTCGGCGGTAAAACGAAACGCGTTTAGGTAATGCTTATCTAGGTATATAATTATTTAAATGTGGAAGACGAGAATGACGGCGCAGAGGGATGAGACCCTCCAACGAGTTCCACAATGCCATGACGAAGCCATGGAGTCCTGAGGGTGCTCGAGATCCGCCCGCGGTCTGACTAGGCGTCGAATCGCACCCACCACACCCCCCTAAGACCAAAGTACTCCAGAACCCAGCCACAGCAGTGAATATGAATTTCAAAGGCGAATCCTGACTTCCCCGACACTGGAGAAGGAAGAAACCAAACTGTAATCTGATATTTGAAAGTACACTTTCTATACCTACCTAGTTATATTTAATAAACATAAATACATTTATAAGTTTGTTTTTTGTTTTATTTGGGCTTTATTCTACGAGTATGATATCGATATAAACTTTTGTATTCTTTATCCCAGAGTTAAGGCTCTATTGTTACTTTTTCTGGCGGTTTTCTGAGTCAGCGTATGTGTTGGTTAAACATGTTTATTATAAATATATTTTGGCGATGAGATTATAATAATTATACAATTGAGATGAGACTTATATTTAGAGTATTTGGCAGAGGGTTATAATTTTTTTTTAAATAATAAGTAGGTTTGCGTTTCACAGTCATATCAGCTGATGTTAAGTGATGACGCGGTCTAAAATGAAGCACGGTTGATTAGAAGATACCGATTCACTCTCGACTTGAAGACACCCAGATAGCACTAATTGGGGAACAACCACTCGGCAGAGCATTTCACTGTTTAGCGGTTCGTACATTTAAAATGGAATCAAATAGTTTCGTTCGAGTTTTTAAAACTTCAAACATGAAACGTAGTGGCTTTTTCGGCAATATTGAAAGACTTTTCATCTAGCCTCAAAGTAGGCAAAGCTTGTACTAGGTATTGAAACCAGATAGCAGCAGCTATTAGAATTCTTATATACTTACGTCTTTTTTTGTAAATACTTACTTATGATACACACAGATCACAAAAACATCTGTCCGTCACAAAAATGTTTATCTTAAGTGGGAATCGTACTCAAGGCCTTTATTCTCGGAGCAGAGCAACTACCATAATAAGCTAAAAAGGCAGTAACATTGTTGTAGAGGTAAATTACTATCGAACAGGTTCTTCAAACATTTAAAAAAATTAGGTATTATCCAAATTATTAACGTATATTTGTACTTAGTGGAAATAAACCAAGCTATAAGAAACAACAGTCAATTAGAAAGTACTCGTCAGCCAATAATCATTAAAAGCCACTGCTTGAAAGGCTTTAATTTCTGCAATTGCAATTGCAATTAATGCGATATAGCATACAATTTAATAACTGTTCGCCATTAGCTTGAGTTTATTTTTTTTCTTGATTCCACTGTACAGGTCGATGACGTCTAAAACGTTACCTACGTGTGCCTACTTTTTGTTTTCGGCTTAACACAATAAGTAGAGCTTTTCTTTGCATTAGTAGAAAGATTAGTCAGATTTTAAATATTTGTCTGATCTTACTATGGAAACAAACGTAGTTTTCACACATTGTTGTTTTATTTATGCGTAATTACTCACGTTTAATTATATCGGATACTCCGACTATAGTTTCGGCCACGCCTGGTGGCCTTCATCATGGAGACAAAGTTGAGTACAACGCGCGCGGCCTCGTCTTGCTTCGCAAATAAGAACAAGCAAGATGAGAGAAGACGAGCAAGCCGAGGCCGCGCGCGCGTTGAACTCAGCTTTGTGTCCATGATGAAGACCACCGGATGTGGCCGAAACTATAGTCGGATTATCCGATATAATTAAACGTGAGTAATATTGGATAATTAAAACAAAAAATTCGTCTGGTCATGTTTTAATATTATCAGTTAAGCATTCTAGATTTTGAACATACGGCACATTATTTTACTTGGTCTCCTTAGCAGGACGTTGCCTGATATTTTGCTGCCAAGCGGTAATGTGTAAATATTACTGTGTTCCCATTTGAAGGGTACATCAGTAAGCGAAATTACAGGGCTGTTGAGACTAACCATCAAAGTCTTAAAGTAATGAGCGCCAAAGCAGCGATGCCCTGGGCTATGTTTTGATTGCAATGGTCATGGACATGCCTTTTCTCTTACCATCAGGAGAGCGTCTCGTTCGTCTCATTACTTTTGCATAAAAAATATGTTATCCCATAAAAATAAGATGTTTGTATATTAGACACGATAAATAAGAATTTTAAAAAGTTGGCTTGTGTTTGACTTCTATTTCACCTAATGTTTATCGAAGATGCGATCTATAGGTAGGTACGTTTGCGTACAAAAAACCGTTTCAGTCGCGACTTAAAAAAACATCAGACACGTCAACATGTTATCTCGAAACATCTACTTCGACAGCTGCGCATTTTATTATTTAGCGGTTCGCACAATATATATTGATTATTATACGGATTCGTTCGAGTTTTTGGAATGTCAACCAATGCATTGCATCAGATAAATAATAGAATTGGCAGGCGGCATTCGGTTATACAGATCTAGAGCGCGCTTTCTGGAATGAATCTAATAACAAACTGAAGAGTTAGAACAAAAAATCTATAATCCGGCTGCGATTAAAAGAAAAAAAAACTTTTTTAGCCAGTCAAGTACTAGAAAGTACCCTGTCACCATTCTATGGTTTCCTCACAATGTTTTCCTTCACCGACAGCTCAAGCTCATTGTTGGGATTTGAACCCAGTCCCTTAGCATGTAAACCGACAGCGCTAACCACATTCGCTTTGGACACAATTCTCAAATTAGTCTGAAATAAAATCTCAGACCAAAAGTAAGAGAGTGGAATTTTAGAGTTTTGCCCATACTAAATGTAGGTATTATAGTACAATGACCCGCTTTCGCGCTACCCTCTAAGCTTATAAATCAGTTGGTACAATGGTAATACGTACAATGTACAAACATACACATAGATATAGGTAAGTAAGTAGGTAGGTAGGTATTGTAAATGTAATAGTTTAAACAATTGTTTTGTTTTTAAGTTTGCCTTTTGCATTTTGTGCTTGATTAAGATATTGGGGGAAGCCATTGGTTTCTGAAACAAAATTAACACTAGCCAATAGGTACATTTTAATGTGTTCAAAATTTATGCCAAATAAGTCGATTTTGATTTTTAATAAAAAAAATATATGTGTGTGACTCCTACAAACTATAGATACAATGCTGAAAAAAAATCTTACACTTCTGACATTATTACTTACTCGAAAGTTGAGATTTTGTCTTGTAATTCAATATGATATTGCTCAGTAAGAAGTGTTCTTAACATTCTATGTCTCATAACACTATTTTAATTCCTATTGTCGAGTCAATAATTTTCTGGCTCTTACTGTACCAGTTGTTAGCGTTAAATTGTGAAGGAAGCGAGCAAATGATAGCTCAGTGCTCTTGTCTGGCTGTCTCCACGCGGTCTCTGGAGCCTTTCACCAGAGGCGGGCACAGAGACGGAATCAGGGCGATTCTTTTTGTCTTTCTAATCTTTTGTGTTTTTGTGTGTAAAAGATATCGTCTACGACCATTGCGGCTGTACTCAAAACTTTGAGTAACAAAACAAAGTCCAGAGCATCGCTGCTTTGGCGCTCATAACTTTGAGACATTCGATGCTTCAAACCGGTACACAGTAGGTAATGTTTGTATACTACTACTATAATACTTGGCGGCAGAATATAAATATAATATGATACAGCGGTGGTATCTGACTAAACTACCGTATGCTAAGGAGATTTACAGTCTTATCTTTTCCTATCGCGATCTTTCACACAAACTATCGACTCATTGCCATTAGCGTCATTATTATTTATTATATAGCAATGATAACACAGTGGTAAGAGCAGTCCGTTCACACCCCGAAAAGCGTTTGTAGCGATGATAGCTCAGTGGTTAGCGCGGTCGATACGCATGCCGAAGGGCGTGGTTTCAAGCTCCAACAATAAGCTTGAGCTACCGGTGAAGGAAAATATCGTGAGGAAGCCATAGCATAGTGGTAGGGTACCTTCTAGTACTCGGCTGGCTAGTTACCACTCTCAAGTTGAAAATCTGCCTCCAAGCATCTAACGGTGTGTTCCGGCAGCCTCACTCGAGTGCCAGTTCCATTCCAGGCTAGGTGTGCTTTAACGTCTTCGACCACACCGTCACTTAACATCAGGTGAGCTGTGGTCAAACACTTAAGCGTGGGTTCAAATCCCAACAATGGGCTTGAGCTACCGTTGAAGAGTAACATCGCGAGGAGACCGTAGTAAACTGGTAGGATACTTTTTATTACTTGGCTGGCTAGCTACCTCCTTCAAGTCGACAATCTGCCACTAAGCACCTACCAATATATTCTGGTAGCCTCGCTTGAGAACCAGTTCCCATTCAGGCTAGGTCAATACTATGTTCGATCATTTTGTCACTTAACATCGAACCGAAAAAGTATTGGCCAAACTCACATCTAATTCTCAATAAAGAAAAAGCTAAAGGGATTTTGTTAATATAAAATTTAGTGAAGTGAAAATACCTATAACAGGTCAGGAAAAAAGTAAAACTTGAATGCGTCTTTAAATTTCTTCCCACTAAGGGAGGCAACTAATGATAACAAAATTGGGGGATATCTACTATCTATCACCTGAATACAAAATTAAATTACACTTACTCGATAGCTAGATATAATAGATAGTAAATTCGAAGGTCTTAGTGTTCAAAAATGTACACGCATTCACATTCGTGTCCACGACACAGTCACACCCCGATCTTCTTATAAACTGATTTTAATTATTTAGTGCTGGATTCTATCTGAATCCGGACCTGAACGACAGCACCCATGCACTCACGAAAATTGCGCCGCCATTTTGTTTTATTTATCATCTTACTCATTTGCTCCCGTTATGTGTAGGTACCGTCGCTTAAAATACGGGCGGTAAACAAAATAACAGGCAGGCGCCGACTACTCTTATCTATAGAGTTGAATGAGAGTCACTAAATGCACTGTCTGAATAATATTAAATTCCATAAAATATTAATCTTACTAATAATGTTACAGATGACTTGACTGTAACTAGGTACATATCGTTACTTCAGGAAAGAAAGGTCGTAATGATCAGATGAGCTGTGGTCAAATAAACATTTTAAAAAACTTAACTTAAAAAAAAATTCTGATATTTGCTCATTCCATCATCACGTTTTTTTTCTCTTTCTTCTTGGCATCGCACTCTGTGCATTCTGCCAGTTTCAATGTTTCTATATTTTGTGAGTAGTCTTCATTTTTCAGCTTCTTTATCATCTATAGTTACAGTCAAAGTCTAGTCTTGATCAAGTCCAGTCAGTCCCAGTCAAATCAAGTCATGCCTTAGTAAAGTAGTGGCGACTTTACTATAAGCTTCTGGATGGAGTTTTGGAAGCAACACGAAAAGTCATGTTTAACCACATTATATCATTCTCCCACACTCGCGCTTGTAATTCGGCACTTTATAAATAAAACACCACTATTTTTATGCATAAAAACTCGAAAAAACATTAGTTTTGGAAAAAAATACAATGGGGCGACACGACGCTCACCGCGTCCCCGCCAAAACTCCATCTTTACGTTAAAAGCAATTGAAAATCAAACAATCAAGTTTTAGTAACAAAAAAGTTTCACTCTAAAGTTTAACACCGTGCAGGTTCTAATTTTTATTCAAATTCTCCAGTTGGTTAAAACGGACATATTTAAATCCCTCATACCTACATAGTGTGTTTAATTGAAATAATGATACTCCAGTTGTAATTTTAATAATTAATATTAAGGAATATCTAACTAGATATAAATAAAATAATTATGAAATTTTTCGGAGAAGCTTTATTTTTATCACAAATTCAATTTACCCAGAGGCTGAATCTATTTGGGTACTATATGAATAAGGTTTATGTTTAATTGAGTATTTTTAATAAAAAAATGTTTAGATCAATTAGATTGTGGGAATGCGGCGAGTGTGATGGGCACCTTTGCACTGGGAACGGTCAGGGGCGGGTTATTTTAGTTTAAGAAATTGTATTGTTATATGTAGTATATTTTTGACAATTTAGACAAGACGAATAATATTTTATTAAAAAAATTTACAATTAAATCTGAAACATAATAACTTAAAAAAAATAATTAGATTGTATATATATATAATAAATATTATGAATATTATTACGTTTAATTATGTACAACATTATTTTTCAATTCAGGGTTGTAAGCTTGAACCAAGTCAAAAGGGAGTCAGTCATCAGTATGACCAACTTTTACAAAACTTTGAAATCGCAAAAATAATTCAGCTGCTGCTACTTTTGATTAAAGTTTAACGATGTATAGATCATCAGTTCTATTTTATCCCTCGTAGTTGGTATAGTACAATACTAGTAGTGAGTACAAAATCTTTTGACTTAGTACATCTCAAGTTTTTAACCCTTAAACTGGTAAGGGTAGGTAATTAATTGATTTAAGCGTTACTTTGCGGAAGTTCATTTTGAGTGTTCAAGGTATATATTTAAGCAGAAATAAACTAAATATATACCTTGAACAATCGTAAGAGTAAATTAAGTTAAAGAAAAAAATTATCACAGAACTTAGGAAGGCTTAAGTTAATAATGAGAATCTATTAAATAACTATAGAATAACATAACCAGATTGTCATGTATGACAATTTGTGAAAAATCTTTTATTATATTTTACTGAGTATTTTACTATGCCGACGGGGTTTTGACATATTTTGTTTTATTTATGCGGGATTACTCATGTTTAATTATGTCGAATATTGCGACTATAGTCAAAGCATTAAAAAAATCGGACGTAATAATTTAATTTAACGTGAGTAATAATACCGCATGAGTAAAACGAAAATCTTTTGTTATACGAAGAACAACAACACCACCAAAGAAAAAAATGTTCCTCGTGGGCGTAAATGAAAACTAAAACTACCTACACTGCAGTAAAATTGTAGCTATTATTAGGGTTCCGTACCCAAAGGGTAAAAACGGGATAATTACTAAGACTTCGCTGTCTGTCGGTCCGTCCGTCTGTCTGTCATCAGGCTGTCTCAAGAACCGCGATAGCTAGACAGTTGAAATTTTCACAAATTATGTATTTCTCTTGCCGCTATAACAACAAATACTAAAAATAAAATAAAATAAATATTTAAGGGGGGCTCCCATACAAAAAACGCGATTTTTTTGCCTTTTTATAGATAATGGTACGGAACCCTTCGTGTGCGAGTCCGACTCGCGCTTGGCCGATTTTTAAATATATTTTGGTTGATAAAGGTATCTTTCGCAAATTGTCATGCTAAAGTTTCTGAATCAATATCGTCACATTCGTCAATCTCATGTGGAAAGTTCTTTTTTATATGTAAAAGTAATTGAGACGAACGAGACTTTCCCCTGATGGTATGAAATAACGCATGTCAATGACCATCGTCCAGTTTTGGTTAGAACAGTAACGAGGATTTAAGTTGAATATAATTTTAAATATTTATTATATCTGAAGACAATTTTAAATAATTATCCATAACTTTAAAAGTTCCATTTAATTACCTACTTTACAAGTCCATGATCAGACTTGACCGTGACTTACATTGTATGCCTTTGTAAAGCATCTGTTCTTAGTCTATAATCTATTTTCCATTCCATGGTTGGCTGGAAAACATCGCTTTTAGAGTTAAGGCCGTCACTTATAGACGCCTTATTAGATACAACTTATTTTTGTGTTCGATAAAATAATTATGTGCACAATAAACAGCTATCTAATATTAAAAATACTTGACACTGCATATACAATACCAGCACAAAATACGATGCAATATGATCCAAAAACAAAGAAAGAAAGACAAATCCATATTTTTAGACCGTATGATATTTCACCCAATAATGTAGTTTTCTTAACTCGTCGGTTAAAAGTAAAGCTTTTCATTAAATTTGATAGTCCTATACGCTCCGTAGAGTCCATCATCTAAATCGTCACGTCTATGTAAAGACTTGCAGGAGTGTGTCCTGGTGATCATATCGTACGACCCTATAGTTCCCCGTAAAGTTCTCATTGCGCTTCGATGTCTCGTCCTGCTTCTGGTTTCTGGCTTGAGATCTGTGTCGTAGAATTGGCGTTCTTCTGTTTGCAGCCACTTTGAGTTGGACAAAAGCTTTTTTGTCCATTCATCTGGAAGCGATAAAGTATATTTTTAAATAAAGAGCAGTATATGTTATTTACAAAGAAATATTAAAATTATAACATACAAATAACAACTTAAAAAATATCTTTAAATTAATACTACCCACGATATTTACAAATTGAAGATGATACGGCGTCAATGCATCGACACATGAAGCGTCTTACACTATGATTGAGAACACTAAAAAGATTAACCTCTAGCAAAATCACAACAATTTTATAAAAGGACTACTTTGTCATGTATATGTCAAATATCGTAAGTCTACGCAATAAGATTCACAATCGTATAGCTTTTCCGTAAGTGCCTAACATATATCGAAATAAGAAGCTCAGAGTACAGGAGCTGCCCACTGTGTGGGTTCCCGTTCTTGCAATATAATAGCCCGACACCTACACGGCGATACCATTGAACGTTAAGTTTTGTCTTACTAAACTATTTTATTGGGCTTACCGTTGAGATCTTTCATAGCACCAGCTTTCCCTCCATACTCGTAGGGTAAGCCATCCACTGGAAAACGTTCCCCCATACCGTCTTCTCCACTTCCATGTAACTGTACCACCTTACGTTTCCAGGGGTACAGTCCTATGTGTAAGAGCAGGAGAGAGATAGTCTTCAGTCGTTCAGTATTTATGACGTGAACTTCGGAGAAACGGAGAGGATAGGCATTCTGAAAAAAAAAATACGATTGTTAAACTCCAAGTCTTTGATATGCCTACACTGTAGGTCTCATAACATGAGTGGGCTTGTCCGACTTCGCCAGTTTCCTAGAATTGTGTTTGTTGGAAAGTAAATTCGTGGCTATTACATAGCAAAGTAGCGTATACTCCTTGTTCAGTACTCTACAATTATTTCCTAAGCCTGCGTACTTCGTTCAGGACCACATATCGTCACTTACTTTTAGTAGAATTGGTGGTAGGAATTCATTGTCATCATCGACAACCTAGCATAGTCCACTGCTGGACATAGGTCTCTCCCAGGACACTGTCACTGCCAGCTGTCTTACGTATCGTCACTCCATCTAATCTCAGGGTGTCCTACACTACGTTTGCCGATTCACGGTCTCCACTCTATAACATGTCTACCCCAATGCTTGTCGGTTCTGCGGAAAATATGTCCCGCCCAGTGCCACTTCAACTTATTAATACACGTAGGATTTATAAACGACAAAAAAGTTAATAAATGAAGAATTTCGTAACATGACACAATATGATATTGTTATCTACAAAACAATCACTAAGATTGGTTTGCCGTTTCGCACGCACTTGGTAGATATTTTGCACATTCCACAAATAATTTCGATTCCACATTTTTGCTTCACACGGCGAATCTGTGGAACGCTCTACCGTAACCTGTGTTCCGTGAAAGGTACAATATATATTTCGGTGTCTCCCAATCTAGAGTAGACAAGTTTTTTCTAGGTTAGAGTGCTCCATCTAAGACTTAAGTGCTATTTAAAATCAGGCAAGGTTTAACCAAACTCTGTATTCTGATTTTTGTGTTGTAAATTTCTCTTATAGATGCTATTCGTTGGTAATAAAGACGATAACCACCTAATCATTCTGTTTCAACTCACCTTTATGCACCACACGAAATCTTTCCAGTAGCTGCCTTTGAAATGGTTCTTCAGATGTGATGGCTGAAGGTCACTTACATCGATGAAGACCACTTCTTCGCCAGGGGTCGGATCTTCACGCAGTCTGAAATTAAAATAGACAAAAACAAATGAACTCAGTCTTTTAAGAACATCTATAAATTAATTATAATATTATCACGCTTCTTATGTATATTTGCTCCTGAACGCCTACATAAGGGAACTTTCCAGTGTGAAATTTTCAAAATATCGTTTTTTTTTTGCTTTATCGAATAGTATACACTCTTCCGAATATTCCCTGAAATTTTCATGCCGAAATTCAGATTATTTCGATTACTGTACACGATAGGGCCGAGCGCCGCAGATTTCGCCGCTAAGTACAAGAATGCGCGCATCACCCAAGCAAACCGCCGGGCGTCCCTGGATAGCAAAGAGGCGAGGACAGCTCGTCAGACTGAACAATCCATTGAGCACGATCTTTTCGAAGAAGCAGAAGGGATATTGTATGGACCTGGCATCGCTGATTGACCGTAAGTAAACAATTTACCTAAAATTTCCTCACTTGAAACTTTGAACGCGTTTTTCTCAAAACAGCATTTTTCAAAACGGTGTCCAACTTGGAGGGCAGAGTTTTAAAGCTATCGAGTTGAATTTTTTACACAATATTCTTAACGTCATTGTTTATCGTGCTATGGAAGCTTTTTTTTTTTTTGACATCTTCCTTATTTTTTTGTAAAAAAAACTGCCTAAAAAAATGCTAAAATCGATACTTTTTGTTCAAACCGGCGCCGGCAAAAAAAAAAAAGCCTCCATAGCACGAAAGCCAATTATATACCGATCAATAATCTTTTTGTGTTTTTTGTTTCAGATCAAAATTGTGACCCCCAACGTGGACACTACATCCAAGTGCATTTTCTGCAACAATTGTTTCATCATTTTTATAGATATTAATTAATAAATAAATTGATCTTTAAAAAATTGTTTTGTATTCTTCAATACCCAATTAATATACAAAAAAAAACCAGACGGATTAGATTATTTTTTCTTTAAAAAAAAAATCGCGAAAAACAGCGATTTTTCGGGCTGTCACACTGGAAAGTTCCCTTATTCAAAGCATCAAATGTCTAAAATCGTTCCGTTTCCAATCAGCGTCTCCGAGCTACCGTGATATCTTATTACGTGTATCAAAAGCCATCGCCTTTGTCACCTCTTTGTGTCGTGTTGGAACTGTTTGCTCAGGGGATACGGTGAATTTTGAATAGGAAGCGTTCACACGATATACTGTAACAGGGTAAAAACCACAGAGCTGATAATTTCACACTGGCTTATGTACAAGAAAAGCCATGCCAAAGCAACTAAGACAATTAAAAAAATACGATGACAATTGAGATGACATTAATATAATCCAGTGACATGATTTGTTCGCGTTGCCGTCATAACTCCCATAGTGAATTTTAATAATGAAATATACAATGTTTAGATTAACAATAATGGTAGCCATCGGTAAATCAGCAATCATTCACTTAATACAAGCAGCAGCTCAAATTAACTAGCTGCCATTTTCTTAAGAAACTCTTACAGAAAGTCTTAGTGAATTCTGAGCCTTCCTTAATGTACGTAGATAGCGTAGAAAATTCAAGAAAAGATAGACAATAGCTTTGCATGTGCGAAATGTACGGGAAAGAAAGTAACAGAGGGAATAGCATAACAGGCGAGATTTGTGAGATTCACGTACTACGTAGACTATAATATGTAAAAATAAGATTTCATCATTATCATCATCTCAGCCATAGGGCTGCTAGACATGGGTCTTCACCAATAATTTCCATTAAGACCGGTTGGAAGCGGCTCGCATCCAGCGCGTTCCTGCGGTCTTCATTAGGTCATCTGTTCACCTTGCGGTTGGACGTCCTACGCTGCGCTTGCTGGTGGTGCGTGGTCTCCACTCCAAAACATTACAGCTCTGCATACTATATGCCCACTGCCACTTTAACTTGTTCATTCGCTGGGCTATGTCGGTAACTTTAATTTGTATCTCTTCATCTCTGATTGGATCTCGTAGAGAAATTCCGACCATAGTCCTCTCCATAGCTCGTTGTGCTACTTTGAGCTTACTAATAAGGCCCATAGTTAGAAATCACGTTCCATAGCCAGTCATCACTCACACTGGTCGTAGACTTTCGACTTGAGGCATTGAGGTAATTTAGACGAGAACTTGTATTCTTATTGTATTCTTATAAAGCTCAATTTAGCTTAAACACAAGGGTAAGGGTGTCCCAAAATTGTATAATAACTAAACATAAAACTAGCTTAGATACTTTTTAGAACCCACCTTATATCAAGTATCATGAGCCACCTGGACAGCAAAGCCTTGGTAGACAGGGACCGATCCTGATCTGTAGGTGCTGGGAGACGGACAATGGTAACTCGTCGGTCGTTCACACCGCGAGCTCGCAGGGGAACTATGTATCTAGAAATGGCAAGTATTCCAATAAGTTTTTAATTCTTTTTGGCTTTACTCTTTGTGCTCTCTGCTCAATAAATTTAATTTATAAGGTTCCAGTGTCTGATGATAAAATAAAATTGATTAAGACTTAGTCACAGGCAAATTCACGATGAAGTCCATGGTGTAGTAACTTTATTAGAAATTTCTAAGCAGTTTTAGAAGCAACACGAAAAGACGTACTAATTCCTTACATAATCGTGCTTCATCCGAGACCACATTAGGCACACCTATTTTGAATAAAAAATAGGTATGCGCACCATTCGAGACTACATTACTGTTTGATATTGGACTGGGTATGGTCAAATATAAACCTTAGATTTCAAGAAACTTACGCATCCTGACAGCTTGATAGTATATCTTCATCATCTGGGTGCCTTTTATGCCATAATTCTGATCCCCCTGGCCCTCTTGCACGGTAGTACCTCCTCGCTCGTTTGCTGGCATCTTCTTCATTGCCGTCGCAGGTGGTGAGGAACAGGCCAAGGACGGTGACCTCGTGAGGGGTGGGGACGCGGTCAAGATTGTCACGGGCCCATCGTTCTGCGAACGACGCTGCCAGCGCCATCTTGAATCTGGAAAAACAATATATTACCCTCTTAAACGCCGTATCAACATGATAGATGTCCGCGCACCATGGACAAAAAACTTAAAAAAATATAAGCTGTTATAGGTATTTTTATTATTCTAAATAGGGACGCGTTTTCTCACACTATGCCTGATGTTAAGCAATAGTGCGATCTAAGATAGAGCATGTTTACCTGGAAGAAACCTTTATTCTTTAGGTTTGAAGACACCCATATTGTACCTAACAGAGAATACAGGCTCCGACAGAGAGTGCCACAATTGCGTGCGAATAAAAAATGTGGAATCAAAACGCTTAGTGCATACATGGGGAATATCCACCATCTACGGATGACGTTTTGTTCGCGTTTGTTTGGCCGTCCCGTGGCAGAGAAAGGTGTAGGGGGAACTAATTGTGCATTTCAAGAGCACACTTTCCGCAATGTATACGGTACAAAACCGACAAGCTAGCAACTCTACGACGATGCTCAAGGCTTTGAAGCCGAGACTCCAGTAAAGTGTCGTTGCAAATTAGTCTTCTGGCACGCTTCTCGATCGACTCCAATGCCTGAAGTAGGTACTTGGCAGAGCCGTCACATAGGTACGAACCATACACGAAATTACGTGTGCTTTGTACAAGCTGAGTAGCTATTCTACTGTGAAGTACTGTCTCACCTTGAAGAAAAAAAGTTTGGCATCCACTTTTTTGCGGCTAATTGGGCCTTTGTCTCAACAAATGGTATGCATACAGAAAAAAAGTTATTCACATTCCACGATATGTAACTGTACATTTTAGAATATATGTTCTTATTGTTGACAAAGTTAGTTTTTGAACACTGTTCACCTGATTTTAAGTTACGGTCTAGTCAAAGATGGTAAACACATCTAGCTTGCAATGAAAACTACTAGCTCTCAAATGAGGCTGTCAGAACACACTGTTGGGTGCTTGACAACATATTTTTGCTAGAAGATGGTAGCTAGCCCTCAAATCGAAAGAGTAATGTTAACACACTACTGCTCGGCGTTAGAATATCTAATGCTGCGGCGGTAATTAGACAACTTCCCACTATGGAGATTTACTGCATTGTATTTCAACATAAATTAAAAAAAAAAACATTTATAAAGAAATGTTCCAAATGATATTTTACTACGTACTGCTACCATATTATGTTCTTTCTTTCTCTAAAAAAAGGCTATGAGAGACAGAACTATGTACTAAGGATCTCGACGAAGCCGAAGGGACAACGGGGTAACTTTTGAATTAAATTGAGTTCTGTAATGGTTTTATACAAAGCCCTAAAAACACTCGTTCACAAAGAAACGCTCCAATTGAAATGACATTCCACTAAAGCCTTCAATTGTCAATCTACATCAAAACAACTTCACGACGTCTCGGTACAATAAGCATTTGAATTGTTTAGTACACGGTTCGCGAGCTCCGGCCTTTTTTGTGTTGAGCTCTTATAAGGTGTTCTGGTAACTTTGCCCTTCTAGAGGC
This sequence comes from Biston stratarius, assembly GCA_950106695.1. Classification (NCBI taxonomy): domain Eukaryota; kingdom Metazoa; phylum Arthropoda; class Insecta; order Lepidoptera; family Geometridae; genus Biston; species Biston stratarius. The sequence goes on from OX467106.1 coordinate 8,875,400, forward strand.
GGTAACAAGTTTATACAAAACTAGCGACCCGTTCCGGCTTCGCACGGACGCAATGTAGATACTAATGTGGTGCGTATGCATGTATCATACATATGCACCTTCCTCTTCAATCACTCTGTCTATTGATGGAAGCCGCATTAAAATCCGCTGCGTAGTTTAAAATATCTAAGCGTACAGACGGCGGAAAACGGCTCTGTTTTATACTATGCAGAGATAGAGTATTTCTATCTTAATTAGTTAGTCTTTTCAGATAACTATATCAAAGCGAACTGGGGTACTTATTCTAGAAATGGATGGAGAAAAAGCATCTTGCTCTAGCTAGATGTTCATGTTATGCCACATGTGGCAATCAACAGGACGGGTTGCTTGATGGTAAGCAATCACCGTCGCATTTGGATATCTGCAATACAAGGGCACTACAAATACGTTGCCGAACTTTTAAGATTCTATTAACACGCCATTTGAAGAACCAAATGTTGTAACTCCGCGAGAATACAGAGAAAAGAATATAATTCCACAAAATGGTTAAAAAATGTATCGTAGGACATTACACACAGCGCCATCTCACTCCAAACTAAGCAAAGCTTATACTATGGAAGTCAAATAACTAATAGAAAATACTTTTTTTTTTGTAAATACAGAACAAATTCTGTGCCTGGGACACAGAACAAACATTTGTTTATATCAAAAAATGTTTGTCCTAGGTGGGAATCGAAACCACGCCCTGCAGCTCTTAAAGCAGATATACTACAAAAGAGCCCACAAGGCAGTCAAAAAAAAAATTACAAGTGCATTGTACTTATGACTTCATCATAATTGTAGAATAACTTTACCACAAGGTATGAAGACAAAAGTATTAAGAGAGGCCTATGTAAAGGCCAGTAGTGGACTATGATGATGATTAAACATAGGTATAAGTATGACGTAAAATCAGAGCAGATACCTACCTAAGCCATACTTACCTCATAAGGAAGTTGATCTTGATACTTTAGCTTGGTAGATATTTTTTTTATGGTAATATACTATACTAAACTTCCGTGATCGCTGCTATTCAAAAGTGATAAATTAATATTGAGTTGTAAATAGTACTATCAATTTATGTGTATAGCTGTAATATTTATCACGAATTACGTAACTTACGAATAAAAATATATAAGCAACTCAAATATAAATGTAATTTTTTTATTACGAAAACTGACATTTTACAACTCTATTTTTTTTAAAATAAATTTTAGGACTTAATGACTGCCATCTCATGTCATGTTAAACTAAAATTCCAAAAAAAAATAAAACAACTTTTAATCTCAAAGCGTTTTATACAACAGACGAATTCCTGACAGAAAAATAGTAAATTTTCACAATAAAATTATGACATTCAAAAATAACTTAATAAAAAAAAATTGACTTTTAAAATAATGCTCCCTCTCTTTATATAATGCTCTTTCAAACGTTGCTGTGCCCGACAGGGTCCATACATCTTGTACTCTATGGAAGCAATAAATATCTTGAATCTTGGAGACGCTACGAAGATCTAGCACAAAGTAAATTAAGTTGATCATTCTATGTTACGCTTCTACTTTTGTGAAGAATTTCAATAAAATGATAAACTTTTATTCAATAGTTATAATAAAAACGTATCTACTAATAACATTTCTATCTTTCCAATTATCTCTCAACTAAGTCCTTCAAAATCAGCCATAATGTATAAGTTATTAGCTAATATTAGAGAACAACGACCTTATGATTCATAATATTATTCCTACGACAACTGACAATAAAGATTACGTGGATTAGTACCTACACGCTCGCACTATAGCACGCAGAACTAATGGCCGATGGGGCTGCAAAGTTCTGGAGTGGAGACCACGGACCGGCAAGCGCAGCGTAGGACGTCCACCCACAAGGTGGACAAACGACCTAATAAAGACCGCAGGAACGCGCTGGATGCGAGCCGCTTCCAACCGGTCTTTATGGAAATCAATGGGAGAGGCTTATGTCTAGCAGTGGACGTCACACGACTGATGATGATGATGATGACTCTGACTATAGTTTCGATCACATCCAATGGCCTTTGTCATTGGAACAAAACTAACACAGAAACAAAAACTAAGAGTTTTAGTGCGAAACAAGACGACGCCACGCGCGCGTTGTATTCAGCTTTGTCTCCATGATAAAGGCCACCGGATGTGGCAGAAACTATAGCCGTGTAGTATCATATATAAATAATTAAACGTGAGTAATCTCGCATACTTAGAATAATAACGCTAAGTAAAACGAAATTTTTGTTGTTATTTTATTATTTTCACTTATTGAGTACGGTAATTTTGTAATATTTAATCTGACCACCCTGTGACGGAAATCGCAGCGGATTTGCAACACACTTCATTGTTCTGAAGTTTTCTTCTAGATATGTACATATTATTCGTTGAAATTGACTTTATCGTAGCATTTGCGATTTCTCAGAATCTTGCTGTGTTTAACCAAGCACGCGTTTGTAAATTAAACTGTCACCAACACACTCCCCGGTACCAAATCTGATATTTAGATTGAAAGCCTGACCTTATGCTATTTCTTAACGCGAATACGTGTAATGTCAAGGTATACCGTGATCTACTGCGATATTTAGCTCCTATTGTTCTCAAAATAGGATTTATTGAAAGTAGATTCGTACCTATCACAATAATTTTTAATCTACTTATTAAATTATCAACTGGCATTTTTTACAAGCTTTTATTTAACTTGCAATGTATGTATGTATGTCGGGTGGAATCTTGCAAGTTAAATTTGACCCACTTCCCGATGTCGGATTGGACTCAAATTTGATACTTGGAATAAAGTCACCACTTCTTTACTAGCGCATGACCGGACTCGATATTAACTTAGTTTATGTGACCTTGACTGTGGCTTAATTCACTTGATCTGTCTTAAAATACCAGAAAAAAACATCAAAGTACTTAAACTGGCCAATTCACAAAGTGCGACGCCAATAACAAAAAAAAGAGGTAAACAATAATAATTAAGAAATCTATACTGAATGCAAATCTATTCATAACTCAGAGGAATAACAAATTCATAATGACTGTACATAAATAGGATTTCAATTTGACGCGGTTATTATTGTTAAACACTGAGTTAAACACTCACCAAATAGAGTATACAAAACAATAAACATTTTCCCACGGCATAGACAAAAAAAAAACAAAGGCAAAGGCCAATGACGTCATACATCATTCAACTCCACGCTAATGTCAGTGCACTCGACATACGCGGAACTTCTTGATTACGTCACGAAGGTCGGTCGTGCAGCAAAAAGGCTTAGGATAATCGATTATACGGTTTAATGAGTTGTGTATTCGAATGTTTCTGCATATCGACTTGTGAGAATTTCGTTTTTTTTTTACAACAGACTAAGCCATGAGCTCTCCTGATGAAAAGCGGAAAGACTTTGTAGACAGAGTTGGAGCATGCTTGCCTACATAATACCTATTTTGTGTAAGAAAAACGTATTTGGACGAAAACTTGTACTTAGAAACACAAACGTAGGCAACGATTTTCTCACATCGGCACTTTTTACAAAGAAAGTGGTCTGAAAATGTTTAAGGCGTTTAATTAAAGAGATTTCCTCTGTAAGAATGCCGGTTTGTGGAGCGTCCAGTGGTAATATAAGAAAACGGTGAATATATCTATCTCGTAAACGATTTTCATGAAATTTAATATGCAGGGGGTATCGGGGGGGATAAATCGATCTAGTTAGGTGTTTGACTTTTAGAAAACATCGATTTATGTATGTATAAAATTAATAAATCTATAGTAAATATAAAATAAATATTTGTATACTCTTAAGGTATATGATAAAGATCATCATCATCATCATCACCACCATCATCATCATCACCACCATCATCATCATCATCATCGTCATTAAAAAGCGACATCTTTTCATGTTCGACGTTCCAAAAACTCGAACGTAATGATTAAATTCCACGTTCATTGTGCGGACTGCTAGACAGTGGAATGCGCTGCCTGAGTGGGTGTTCCCCGTTGGATATAATCTGGATGTCTTCTAGTCGAGAGCGGATCGGTATTTTCTAGGTAAGCGTGCTCCATTTAGATAGCAGGTGAGATGGCGGTCAAACGTAAGCCAATTTCTTATTAAAAAAGAAACATTAGCCTATCGTAATCCACTGCTGCGCATAGGACTTTCCCAAGACATGCTTCTCAGCCCGATCTTCGACGTTTCGCTTATATCCGTACCTGTTGCGTACAACTCATCGCAACACAGGGAATCCTACGGCGATGAATAGCGACGAAATTGTTTTTATGTTTTATCATAGAAACGATGTCAACAGTTGCACTGCAGCGCCCTCTCTGTAAGGTACGTAAGTATCTCTAAATCTTGTAAATCAGCCTGACAGAACTGAGCACACATTAGCTAATGATATTACGGTAATAATCTGCGATAAGTTAATCCCATGGTTTAATCTCGTCTAATAAAAAACTAGGTTAGTCCATGGTCACGGCATGGACAAAGAATAATTCAGCTATTTATCTATTGGCTTGTTGGTAAGTTTTTTTGTTTGGTAGGCTAGTTGTTCGACAAAAGCTCACCTGATGTTAAGTCGAAGATGGTTAAGAAGTACACCTAGCCTGGAATGGAACTGGCTCTCAACTATCGAATTAATGTTTTAATAATAATCATGATTTTTTTAAGTGAAAGTTTTTTTTTTAATAATAATGTTACGTTGTTTACAATGAGTCAGTTATTTACAATGAGGTTTTACTAGACTCCGTACACATTTTAGGTCACAAAACCAAAGAAATACGACATTCTATTTATGGAGTGTAACCTTATTTCAGATTTGAACAACAGCGGTGTGGCCTCCGTTGACTTAAAATAGTCAGGTGCTAATTTATTATATACTAAAAGACCAATAGTAAAAAAATATGTGATTTTGATTTTTTCACGTGAATACTTCTTTAAATTTGCTTCTATAGTGAGAGGCAATTCAAAAAACTGCCAACATTTGCTGCAACAAATCTATCATCTTCATCCAAAATTTACTATAGGATTAAAGAATTGGTGGTTATATATAGTAGTTAAGTGAGGATTTGAAATATGAAAGCACCAAGGATATTTAGTGTTTAAAATGTAGGCTTTCACAGCCGTGTTCACGACACCGCCGCACCCCATTTTTCAATTCATATTAGTTAATGTTTAAGGTTAAGTAAAGATAATTTGAGGTGATTTCTTCACTTATTTAAGTCTTGCGACTCACCCCGGCTTCGCACGGGTAGTAATAGGGTATAGTAAGCTATCCTATATGCCACCGCGGACTTTTTTATAGATTTATAAAAGAGGAATATCTGTATGCATTGTTTTGTTACGAGTATATCTAACAATAAAAGATAACAATAAAACATAACCCTTTCTTGGCAGTCGGGTAAATAGGCTCTATAACGCCGAGAATTCATAATTATTAACAAAATAATATAATAAATCAGCCTTCTCTTTCGCACACATACAGATAGAACACAGCAGCTGCATTAAATCAAGTTTGTGTTGGCACTACATAGGAAGGTCGAGAGCTGCCACCGAGGTAATTTCCTGCATCGCAGAGATGGGAAAGGAAGTAATTCGATTATCGATAGTCGATATTGTAGAGTGGGTTAGATGGCTTAATGATGTTATACGATACCTAATGGTTCACTATATCATAAGACTATTATAGAAACAGCTAAAACATAGCAAATATTGTTTCAGGACTAGTCGCGGGTTTTTAAGTAAAATTGAAGATGAAAAAATGTAGGTGGCGAAATAAAATACATGTTGGGTCCGAAATGTGTTCAACAGGATCTCTAAGAATACACCGTTTGTCCTATATTCAACTCGCTATTATGTTTTTAGCCATATCTTCTATCTTCTAAATATATATAACTCAAAGGTGACTGACTGACTGACTGACTGACATAGTGATCTATCAACGCACAGCCCAAACCACTGGACGGATCGGGCTGAAATTTGGCATGCAGGTAGATGTTATGACGTAGGCATCCGCTAAGAAAGGATTTTGATTAATTCTACCCCCAAAGGGATAAAATAGGGGATGAAAGTTTGTATGAAACTTTGTCAATTTTAAACCGATCGGGCTGAGACTTTGCATGCATAAAGCTACTATGACGTCGGCATCTAGCGCGGGTGAAACCGCGGGGCACAGCTAGTCTATGACATATAATACTTTATTTTGCAACATTCGTTCACGTTCCGATGTTCGGCAAAATTTACAGACCCACTATTATTGTAAAATAACTGTATCTTTCCTTTTCCTTTTCGTGAATCAATGATAATTAATTGAATTGAATTAAAAATTTGGTGAAAAGTAATGAAGTAGCCACCGTCTGAACGCTTAGATCTTTTAAACTACGCAACAGATTTTAATGCGGTTTCCATCAATAGACAGAGATTCAAGAGAAAGATTAATATGTATAATTACATGCGTATGCACCACATTATTATCTACATTGCACCCGTGCGAAGCCGGGGTGGGTCGCGTAGTTTTATTTATAAAATGACGAGTTACGTTCGTAATAATTTGGTGAACCATGACTTTTCGTGTTGCTTCCAAAACTCCATCGAAGCTTATAATAAAATCGCCACTACTTTATTAAGGCATGACTGGATTTGACTGGCACGAACTGGATATGACCAAGACTGGACTATAAAGATAAAGAAGCTGAAAACTGAAGACTGCACACAAAACACAGAAACATTGAAACTGGCAGAATGAACAGAGTGCGATGCCAAAAAGAAAGAAAAAAAAAAGTGCCAATTGTCTATCAAATATTTATGCCGACGAAATTCAAGGAACAATTTTATATAGGTAACAGGATAGTCGGAAACTTTGTAAAATTGATAAGTTTCTAATAACAAAGCGTTACGATAAATAATAATCGATGTATGTAATTCTCGAAATGTGGTCCAATTAGTGTCCATTTGACTAATTTTACCTAAAATCTGGCTAATTGTAAACGCGGAAACAAACATATTCAATTTTAACTACTAAATGATCCTAATAAAATTATAGCTTTCGGGAATGTGGTAAAAATCATCGAAATTAATTATGTACTTATCAGACCGTAATTTCCCACTGCTCTGTTAGTTAATTTGGCAAAGTTCTGCTGTGAGAGCTGAAGGACGTGGATTCGATTCCCATTCAGGATAAACATTAGCGTGGCTAACATAGATGTTTGTTCTGTGTCTGTCTATAATTATGTTTTATAAGTTTGTCTATATTTACAAAACAAAGTATTTAAGTAGCTGGTCTGGTTCCGATAGTACAAGCTTTGCTTAGTTTGGGGCTAGATGGCGCTGTGTGAAAATGTCGTCCAATATTTATTTATTTATTTTTAACCCCCGACGCAAAATGAGGGGTGTTATAAGTTTGACGTTGATGTCTGTCTGTCTGTGTGTGCGTCTGTTTGTGGCATCGTACCTCTCAAACAGATGGACCGATTTCGATGCGGTTTTTTTCATTTAAAAGCCAGTTTCCTTGCGATGGTTCTTAGCTATGTTTGGTTAATTGCGTAGAGGGGTTTATTAAATTTTTAATTTAATTATATTTATAATGCATGGACTTTTCGTTTTGAAGGCAAAATTATCCTTTTTTTAATGATTATTCATTTTGTTTGGGTTTTTAAATATAAAAGTAATGAGATGAACGAGACGCTCTCCTGATGGTAAGACCATTCATCAGTCCATGACCATTCTCTCCTGATGGTAAGACCATTCATCAGTCCATGATCATTAGTGATACTCACAACTTAGAGTAGCAAATCAAATCAGGGTTTTTTTCAGGGTATGATATAGTTATTTTAGTTTTTATTAATTAGGTTATCATAGTTCTTATATATGTATACTCCTTAGTCGTAAGTTCTTATGCCAATAAATTATTATTATTATTAAAGGCCAGGGCATCGCGGTTTTTGCTTTGAGACATTCGATGGTTTTCAACAGCCCTATAATCTCGCTAGCTGCAAGTACCCTCAAACCGGAACACAGTCATGTTTATACATTGCTTAGCGGCAGAATATCTGGTACTGCGGCAGTACTTACCTAGACGCCCTTCTGCTAAGGAGGTCTACTATCGAATAAATCAAGTAACCAAGTAGTGGTAGAGAAATCATCAAAATTATTCTGTGGTATAGATTGCGTGACATTTGAAAATAACTCCAAATTAGACTATCCATGATTGGAAATCTGCAATATTGAAATTGGATATGATTGCAATAAATTGATTTTATGAACTGGAACGAATAAAAGGACATTGCGCAAACGGTCCTATAGTTTTCGGTTTTTATAATCTGTATTAAATTTAAATTTGAATTTGACAGTTAACTTTTTAATGACTTGACTGAAGTTGATTATTAACTTTTACAAAATAACGGCGTAAATTAAAACTAAATACAATACAAGATGACGTCGCGCATTTTTTTATTACAGCCCTGTTGGCTCTTTAGTAGTGTATCTGCTTTAAGATATGTAGGGTGTAGGTTCGATGCCCAGCCAAGACAAACATTTTGTGGTGTAAACAAATGTTTGTTCTGTGTCTTGGTGTTTTGTATGTATTATGTTAAGTATATATTTACAAAAAAAAAGTATTTATCAATCTGTTCTATCTCACTTCCATCGTAAAAGCTTTGCTTAGTTGGGGGTCAGATGGCGCTGTATGTAATGTCCTACGATGTTTTTTTAATGTGTAGTTTTTAAATATGCTTCCGTAGTGGGAAGCAAATCAAAAAAACTGATGATAATCGTACATATCGTGACATAATCGGGGGTTTCAAAACGTAACTATACTTGCTGTTTGGACTGTCCCTCCACTGCTCTGTCCCGATGTCTCCAAAGAAAACTTTGGGACACCAAATTATTTCAGTTATAGTTATAAGTTATAAGAGTAGATATCATAGATATGGTATCAAAATAAATAAAAGACAATTAAAGTCTTCGCTAAACTTATAAGCGAAAAGTGACAGATTGGAAATAATCTAAACATTTCGGATGAAACTCGTTGGATGGAAGTGTTTTCAACACTTCCACGCCAACAATCTGAATGATGCAAACTTTAGCATTTTGGTATTTAGTGTCTGCCTGACACAAACGCACTCAAAGAACAAGTATTCTCTTTAACGAGTGAATTGTAGACATCTAAAAAACCTCAGTCGAAGATATTAAAAACAATACCCTACCTCCACGCTATGGTTTCCTCACGATGTTTTCCTTCACCGGTAGTTCAAGCTCATTGTTGGGGTTTGAACCCACGCCCTTCGGCATGCGAGCCGACCGCGCTAACCACTGAGTTATCATCGCTACAAAAATAGAGCATAAATTTAAATGGTCACTATAGGGCTACAGTATGGTATTGAGTTAAATATTTATCAACATTTGATAGCTAAAAAGAATCCGCTACGTTGATTGATGATGTTGATTGAGGATCCAAAACATAAAATCCAAAAGAATTCTTAGTGTCTATATTTAGACGTATTAAATGTTACGCTCACCCGTGTCCACGAATTACAAATAGTTTGAATAGGTTTGCGTTTGACCACACCCCGCCTGATTATAAGCGGGTCTAAGATGGAGCACGCTTACATACTAACTGTATCTTTTGAGGGAACATAAGCTCTAACAGAAATTTCAACTACTTCTATATGCGAATAAAAAATATTAAATTGGATTCAAACTTTTTCCTAAAAGTACCTTGTATAGCAAAACAGCAAGTTGGAAAAATAATTAATCATTAGGAAATAGGTTGTACTTTTTCTATCGTGTGTAACCCTAGTACAAAAACCTTAAAAATACTTTACTATAGTAACGTATTTATCTTGATGTATCGTATACGTCAAGTTCTTGATACCAAAACAAGCTGAAAAGTATAAAAAACTATAACTAGATTACTGAAAAATTAACTATAGTAATTAACGGTACACCTCAACATATTAATATAGTAATTATCACTGCTTCTGTTTTTTTTTTTAATGGCTGACAGTCTAGGTGTTTGACCACGGCTCACCTGATATTAAGTGACGGTGTGGTCGAAGATGGTAAAGCACACCTAGCCTGGAATGTTTAACCTAAAACGGGCGTTGTTTCAATTTTTCACACTTTGTGACCAAATACGTATTAAAGTATTTTTTCTACGAACAATGGTTTCTGTATTAGAGGTACATTAATTATCTACTTACGCACAGATTCGTTCTAAATAATATTATATTATAACTTACAAGTTAAACATAACAGCAGTGTTAGTAATGTTTAAAATGTTAATATACTCAAGATCAATATTTTATGAATAGGTGTTGTTAATATTAAAAAATAAAGTCATTATGAAAAAAAAAAACATTATCTGATCATTTTTTTATAAATACAATACCGTCTTGGCCGTCAAGTTTGCCGTCTAACATTTCGTCAAGAACTAATTACAGTTACATTTATTACAGTTTTGAAAAAAAAAACCCTGCGAAAATGCGAAACAAAAGCAACCAGATACAAAAACAATACTTTCAATTCATATAAAAACACTGGCTGTACAGGATATATTTTAAGCGAAAACTCAAATAATTCGTCAGAGGCAGTATGGCTTTACAGCTTTAGCCTGCCCATGAAGAAAAAAAAGAACAACTTATTCCGCGAAATGAAATTCGCGCCAAAACGCCAAGCGTTACGATTTAAAAAACAAAATAACATACCGTACGTGTCGTTAGCGCCGCGCGCGCACAGTACTGGCGAACGAGAGACGTTGAATTACACTACCGTATCACCTTGACCCCTTCACTCAACGAATATTGTGTACCTAGAAGAGAACTTCAAAACAAAGAGTTGTGCACAAATGAGTAACCAACCAGCGTGATTGTTCTGTACATGACTGTCATTCGTGACGTTTTTTTTGATCTAAGATTTTTTTTTTTACCTGTGTATGTATCTGTATGTCTTATCTGTGGCATTGTAGCTTCCAAATGGCTGAACCGATTTTGATTTAGTTTTTTTTTTTGGTAGGTGTCAAGATCGAATGTGTTTTTAGCTATATAACATTATACCAATGTAATTATATACATATAATAGTATTTATTATTATGTTTCGCCATATTTTTAGTTTTCTGTTATTCGGTATTTTTATCAGTGTACTGTTTTCTGAATAATAAAATTATATTATTATTATTAGCTATAAATAAAAAATCTGTGCATTTTTTTAGGATTATCTTTATCTTTTATTTTTTGGTCTTTTCTAGTTGATGAATGGATGTGAAAATCTTCCACAGGCATGATCGAGTTGAAATTTGGTATTCTGTTACTAATGTCGGGGTTATAATTTTTACAATCGACAGTTTAAGTGTTAACCACAGCTCTCCTGATGTTAAGTGACGGTGTGGTCGAAGATGGTAAACACACCTAGCCTGGAATGGAACTGGCTCTCAAGTGAGGCTGTCGGAATACACCGTTAGATGTTGGCGATAGATTTTAACTTGTTTTTCTTTCCTTCTTTCCCTTTAGCGACTCCCAATATAAATCCGGCTTCATACACTTTACGAAAAAGCTCTGATCAGGTGAATTCTTAATTTATCCCAAATTAGAAGAAATCACAGCCCGAATTATCTACTGCATCATTTGGCAATGAATTTAACAAATAATAAAACTGGATAACGAAGCTATGGCTTAATAAATATCTAATCAATAAATATCTACATAGTATAAAACAAAGTCGCTGTCCGCGTCTGTCTGTTTCTCCGCTTATTTCTGCTAAACCACGCAACGGTTTTCACTGTCATTTTTATACTGGTAGTATATAAATGACAGTGAAAATGTGACATAACTTCAAGAACTGTCTCAAAAAATTTTTTTCTTTCTTTCTTCTTGGGATTGCTCTCTGTGCATTTCTGCCAGTTTCAATGTTTCTGTATTTTGTGTGTCTTTCAGCTTCTTTAGCTTTATAGTCAATGTCTAGTCTGTGCTAGTCGAATCCAGTCATGCCTTAGTAAAGTAGTGGCGACTTTACTATAAGCTTCGGTGGAGTTTCATAAGCGACATGAAAAGTCATGTCTCACCACATTATATCACTTTCGCACGCTCGCGTTTGTAATTCAGCAATTATGAATTAGCCAACCACCATTTTTATACATAAACTCGCTCGAAAAAATACTAGTTTTGGAATAAAAATACAATGGGGCGACGCGACCCTTTCTGCATTCTCGCCAAAACTCCAAAAATGAGGTTTCTGGTTTTTCGTTTCAAAATAAATTGTATCCGTGTACAACCGAAGTGGGTTGCTGGTATGTTTCATAAATTAGTGCAAAAAGTGCAATTGCGTGAAGTCACGACATACATAGGATGAGATCATTTAATATCAGGGATATAAATTTGAAAGGATCTTATGCAGACTTTTTTTATAACATTGACTGGTAAACAAGCTGGTAAGCCACCTGACTTAAAGATCATACAGCTTGTTATTTGCAACACTACCCAAAAAAAGGAGTGTAATGTTTTCAGGGTTCATGTATATGTATGTGAGATTCTTTATTCATCCGAATTAACCCTCTTTTCACAAGTTGTACCACCTATTCTCATTATTAAAAAGGGTAAGGTTATAGTCCACCACGCTGGCCAAGTGTTGGTACGCAGACATCACACTTCTTCGAGAACTTTTAGGTAGAACTCGAAGATGTCCTCACGATGTTTTCCTTCACCGTTTGAAGTCGGCGGCAAAAATAAGTAAAAAAGGTTTTTTTTAAGTTCTACGGTTTTATTGAAGATAAAGATAAAAATTATGTAGATAATGTACTTAACGCTAAAAAATAATTTGGTAGATCTTAAGAGCCAGTCATCACACCGCTCTCTTCATCAATCTAAGGCATTGATCAGACAAGTAAATAAAATCGTGGGGCGTATTGGGCGTATACCGAAAAACACCTCATAGCAAAACAAAAAGAGTGAAATAAGTTTATTTGTGAATGATGTTCATAGTTCTGGATAGCTTAACCTTCAAAGTGAGAGATAAACGGAATCTTTTAATTTATTAAAATTCCCTATCACAATGACTTAATTAGGAACAATCAGAATTCAAACATCGACTATTTCACTAATTTGCAAATAACAAGGAAGGGAATTAGCAGCCAAATGAGACGTCACTGCCTGTGACGAGTCTTGCATAGTAATGCTTGACTTTGAGTCCCGACTCCGACCTTCTATTGAACTTTTCATATTTATTATTCTTTTTTACTATGGTATCTGACGCGATTTTGACACATTTTTGTTTTTTCTTATGCGGGATAACTCATGTTTAATTTTATCGGAAACTAGTATAGTTTCTGCCACATCCGGTGGCCTTCATCATGGAGACAAAGCTGAGACAACGCGCGCACGGCCTCGTCTTATGTTGCACATTATTCTTTTTATTATAAATAGGCTTACGTTTGACCGCCATTTCGCCTGATGTAAAGCGTAGATCTGCGATGGAGCATGCACTCGAGAAGAAACAAAGTCACTCGAGATTTCAAGTCCCAGATTGTATCCATCCATGAAGGTGGAATTCAATCGTTTAGCTTGAGTTTGGAACTAAAGCGGTGTTGCTTTTTTGAGCTCTTGGCTGTCTAAGAGTAGAATGGCTAGGGCGGAATTAGATCATGCAGATCTGAAGCGCATTCTCCAGACGTCGGTAGAAAATGACATACAAGCAACATTGAGTCCTAGCTAGTCAGTGTGTTTTCCTTATTAGATATTCATAACTGGTTTTAAAATTTAAACCGCATTGCGGATTCAATAGCGTTAGTCTGGATAATATAGTAGCCTATGTATAATTCAAGGTAGGTATTGTATAAGTTATCTGCACTGCAAATTTTAATGCAAAATCGTTGCCTGAAAGACACTTTAGGCGATAAAACCACTATACTGTCACACCCGAATCCAAATCAACCCTAATTTTATAATCTGTTCCTCAGCCGGGCGCGGGTTTCTTCTTATTGTGAGAAGGATAAGGTGGTTAAGTGCGGGTTGGTGATGTTTTCCTTCACCGTTTAAAGTCAGCGGTAATACGCACATTACTTAAAAGACAGATGTGCGTGCCCAGGTCCTCCAGACTGGAAGCCAGACGGTCTCCTAACTAGTCTTGCGAAACTTCACTCTCGCATAATTGATACTAATTATATTTAGTAGATACAATGGAGTAGCTTACGGTGTGTCATAAAATCGTATAGGCGAATAGAATAGAAATAAGAACAGAACGGAATGTCCCACAATGAAGATCACTCACGTTTTTCTATTTGTAGACTAACTATGCAGAATTGCAGAGGTCACATGACTGCTACGGCCTTTATTGACATTCCATTGTTGGGCATAGGGGGAGGCACCCTTCTAAATGCGATTAAATGTTTCAACACACTAGCGTAACGATTCTCAAAAATTAATCTAATGTACTGTCATCGTTAATTGTACAACAAAAACTAAATTTTAAAATTATTCACCTACAAATGTTTACCGTCAAACAATTTATATATTTTAGTGCTTTTAAGTTTCTGAAGGAAAGTAAAAAAATTGACTCATCAAAAATTTTTTTTTGTGTAAATGTAATGTGACGCACGAATCGCTCCCTTTATTGGTAAGAGATAACGCATGTCCATGACCATTGCAGCGATACACAGAACTTTGAGTAGCAAAACAAAGTCCAGGGCATCGCTGCTTTGGCGCTCATTACTTTGAGACTTTCGATGGTTAGTCTCAACAGCCCTGTAATTTCGCTAGCTGCAGTAGCAGTAGCTGTAGAGCGTGGGTTCGAGTTCCACCAGAACAAACATTTATGTGACGATACATGTTTGTTCTGTTCTGGGTATTTTGTATGTATTATAAGTAATAAGCAAGAGTCATTCGAAAAAAGCGCTTTACTATTTCATATTAGTCATCCTCAGGCTACTCCTGTAAAAGGACGTGTAAAAATCCATGCAAAAAGTAACACAAACACAATAAATAATAATAACAAAGTTATCACCATTGTCTGTTATTGCAATCCTAAACAAATTGAAAGAGACAAACTGTCCCTAATTTGCGGCCATTCCCTTCACGATCCCAGCAACTGTGCCCTGAGTCATCTGTTAGAGCCATTTAGCTGATTACTTGCTCGCAGACCTTTTAAACGGCCAACACGATCACGTGACTTTTCAAGACATTCGCTTTTTTACTCTTATTCATGTTACACGAAAAACATTAGTGTTAATAATAAAATAAACCTTTTTATGTATTTTTTTTTCTAAATTTCGTAGTTCATTTCTCACAGCGCCAAATTAAGCAAAGCTTGTAGCGAATAAAGCTATGTAAACGAACTAAAGTAGCCGACATAGCCCAGCAGATTAACAAGTTGAAGTGGTAGTGGGCAGGGCACATAGCACGCGGAACTGGTGGCTGAGGGCTGCAAAGTTCTGGAGTGGAGACCACGGATCGGCAAGCGCAGCTTAAGACGTCCACTCACAAGGTGGACAGACGACCTAATAAAGACCGCAAGGACGCACCGGTCTTTTATGGAAGTCAATGGGGAAGGCCTATGTCCAGCAGTGGACGTCCTACGGCTGAGACTATGATGATGATGATGATGATACACTATGGGAACCAGATAACAGATATAATACTTACATACTTTTTATTTGTAAATACATACTTATAATAGGTACAGAATACCCAGACAGAACAAACATTTATAAATGTTCATCCTGGTGAGAATCGAATCCACGCCCTACGCTCTTGAAGCAGATACTATCAAAAGAGCTAACAGGGCGTTAAAAAAAATACACCTATAAAAATATATACAAGACTGAAAAAATACACTCGGGCAGCGCCTTCTATTGTTTTGTACGGTTTTTGTTATGATCAGGTGAAGCTGTATAAATACATGAACCATTTTATTCTATTTATATGTACGATAATGTTAATACTATAATTGGATAGATACTCGTTTAATTATAATAGTTGATTAGTATTCTATGCAAATTTGTTATTGGTAAGGTATCTAATAACATTAATTTACATGTCTAAGTGGGACAACATAAATAGAGTTTATTGTCGCATTTTCCATTGAAATAAATAATTATTACTGAGATTTATTTAGAAATATATAAGTTGAAACCTAAAATTTTAAAATTATGCTTCGTTTTATTTATTTTACCATCGAAAGTCTCAAAGTAATGAGTGTCAAAGCAGCGATGCCCTGGACATTGTTTTGCAACTCAACGTTCCGTGTATCGCTGCAATGGTGATGGACAGGCGTTATTTCTTACCATCAAGAGAGAGTCTCGTTCGTCTCTTTACATATTCTCTGACTATAGTTTTGGGCACGTCCGGTAGCTTTCTTCGAGGAGTCAACGCAGAGAAGACAAAGCAACACGGGGCCGCGCGCGTGTTATGCTCTACTATGACTCCTTGAAGATAGGCACTGCATGTAACGTAAAGACAGTCATCGTTACGTTCTTAGAGGTAGATTTTCAGTTTAAAAGCGATAGCTAGTCAACCGAGTATAAGAATACCCTGCCACCACACTTCGTTTTCTTCACGATGTGTTCCTTCAGTGGTAGCTTAAACATGACATGTGCATGACAACTTAAAAGTTAAGTAGGTAAATACCAACCATCCATCATTTGTTTACCTCGATGCACTAAATATAGAAAACCGCCCAAAAACTTTTCGCCTTATCTTAGCATTATTCCAAAGGAAGGCTGTCTATAACATATACCAGGCCCTTTTCATTCAACGCTAATGCAAAATTCATAGGTCAGCGGTATACGAAAATAAATCACCTAAAGATCTATTCACATTTGGCTGGTCCATTTATCACAGGTAATGAGGTATCATGGTAGGCTGAGAGATCAATAAAAGTGCCAAATAGCGAGCATCTGGCGCGAAGCTGGGAAAACCTTGAAAGCGCATGCGTGGAAGTGTTGCCAATTTCTAGTGAAATAGAAATTCCAAATTTTTTGGGAGTATATCGTTAAAGTTTAAGTAACAGTAAATTTGATGTAACGTTATATCATTTGTACATTGAGCTCTATGGTTTATTTGGGATTATTTATAATGAACATTTCTCTGGGTTGTCAACGCACGACATCCTTAATGTTGTAGGTGTTCATAGAAGGTGGTGAGCTTAACATTAGGTGAACAATCTGTAAATTTCCACCTCTTTTTATTAAAAAAAAAATGCATGATATTTACCGTTACTATGTGATGCATCGGGATCCAAACCCAAACTCTGCCAAAGTCGTGTGCTGTGTGTGTTCTGAAAATAAGAGCAAAATAGGTATTTTCATATTTTGAAGAAAAAAAGGATTTGTTTTTGGGAAATCGTGTTCGATCTTAGACTGTATCGTTGCTTAGTTAATATCAGACAAGTTGTGGTCAAACGCAAACGAATTTTAAGAAAACCATCATTGAGATGCTGTCGTCATAAGATTTAGGTGTTTGGAAAACTAGATTTAAAATGTGAAAAAATGCCTTTTTTCAGCTGATACACAAATAAATGTATTTTACACATCTCCTGGCAACCCCAACACCAAACGTCAAATAACCAAACCTGGAGCGAAATGTTTTCGCCCCAATTACAATTTTTACTATCAAATCATGAATGAAATAGTGTTTTTTATAAATTAAAAATCATTCTCAATCTATCTTATGACATAAATGAATAATATCTGAGAGAAATTCTGTGGTCTGAAAGCGCACAATAAAATATTTGTAACATGTATTAATAGCGTTTGGAGAATATTTTTTAATTGTTGTTAGATAATATAATTGTTGTTGCATTATAGTCTTCCTTGTTGTGTCATATCTGTTGTTATTATTGTTGTGTAAAGGTTGTGCTAAAATAATTGAAGAAATAACATACCACACTGTGAAAGGTAAGTTTTTATTCATTCATAAACTTTGGTTCTTTATCTCTCAACCCTATATGTAGACAATTAGAGGTGAACAAGAAAAAATATTATATTTAAAAAGAGTAGGAATTAGGTAATACATACCAAAAGAGTTTGTATAGTACAGAGTGAACATAAACAACAAAAGAAACAATATGGATACGGGAATGGTATAACAATCTGGAATAGGTTAGCTATTGCTATTCTTACTCTTTGGTGTAAATAAGTAATTTCTTCAGTATTTTTTAATTAACTGGATAAAAAAGCGCGGCATGACACTGGTAGCAACGATACCTTGAACGGCGGAGGACAATTAGTGTCATCTACAAAGCCTTGAGCATCGACGTAAAGTTGCTTGTTTTTAACCGACTTCAAAAAAGGAGGAGGTTCTATTTAGAGTTAGATTTCGGAAGAAGAATTTTTAGATGTAGGTAGTTCATACAATGTATTATTATTTTAATGATTCAATAACTATTTTATTCAAATTTTCTATTTAATTTTCATTTTATAATTTATTTTAATCATTATTGACAATTATATTTTTTGGTGTCGTGGCCGTGGCCGGCATTAGTGCCGTGGTGGTGCTGGCGTAAGAATTGTACCCCACCCTTTCTACCCGTGGTTGCCGTAAGAGTCGGCTAAGGGATGTAATCTGGAAGATGGGCAGCAGCGTCTTCCTTGAACAATCACACCTAACTGCGCTCGCAACCCGCCTGCCAAGCGTGGCGAGTATTGGCAATACCCCCCAGGAGGAGGCTATGTCCAGCAGTGGACGTTCTATGGCTGATGATGATGATGATATTTTTTTTCATATTTTGTTAATATTATCATTTTATCTATTAACTGACAGTTAACAATTTTAAATTATTAAGTAATTTTGGCAGATATTTCTTTTATTTTTGACATTCATAAGTATACATTACTGTATTTATATTTGAATAATAAATGAACTGAGCTTGATTCCACCTGGCCCATCCTATTAACTGACAGGCAAAACAACATCATTCATACGTAATATACATTCCTCACGTACAACAAAGCATATTATCATGGAAAGGGACGACGTAGAGACTGCCTACGTCGACGTTTGCCTGTGTCTATGTTTCTCGAAAATGACATTACGAAATCTCGAATAAACAGTTTTCTTGCACGTCCATACGCAAGCTCTGTCATAAATCATTTTTCTTCTTTGCTTTTGACGTCGCAATTTGTGCATTTGTCAGCGTCAAGTAACTTATAAATTGAAAAAAAAAGTGATTTGTGAACAATCAACTAAAATAGGTATAAGTAACACAAAGTGAGTCTTGGATCTTAGTAAAGATGACTTTACTACAAGCATTGATGGACTTTTGGAAGCAGCACGAAAAGTCATGTTTTGCAATTCGACAATTCACGAATAATATACCAGTATTATGTTGAAAATTTAATACAATGTGGCGACACAATTGTACCGCGTTCCCGCCAAAATCTCCCACAAATAATAATAATAAGTAATTAAATATTGATAGCATCTTTCTATGTACATAACGTATCATAGTGAGCCATTTAGTTCCAACGTGGTTTTACTTGGTGGTAGATCTCCTTAGCAAGAGGTCGTCTAGGTAGGTACCACCGCAGTACCAGATGTTCTACCGCCTAGCAGTAGTTCCGGTTTAAATGGTACTGCAGCTAGCAACATTCAATTTTTAACATAATTGCTGTTGAGTCTAACCATCGAAAATCGTGATGCCAAAGCAGTAATGCCTTGGACTTTGTTTAGCTACTCAAAGTTCTATGTATCGCTGCAATGGTTGTGTACAGGCGTTATCGTTTACCATCAGGAGAGCGTCTCGTTCGTCTCAATACAAAGCCCCAAACTTGCAAAGCTTGGACATAGTATGCTTATATACTTTTTATAAACATCTATGTTCACATAGATAGTTATTTGTTTGGGTGGGAATTGAACTATACGCTACAGTTCAAGGACAAAATGGACATAATTTTAGTTGTTACTAGCGACCCCTCTTCGCGTGGGTTCAATTTATTTAGAGGACTTTTTGGTGACTTGTTTACAAAACATTGAATTTCTCTACTCATAGAAAAGTTTATGAAAAGATGTTTTGTAAACAAGTTTTACCTACGTAAAAATATCTAAACGACAGTGAAAACTTATGTTGATAAAGTTTTCACTGTCATTTAGAATTGCGTGGTTTAGAAAAAAGCAGAGAAACATACAGACGCGGACAGCGACTTTGTTTTATACTATTTTGAGATATTATAATTACCTAGAAGTTACTTATATAGCTTTACCTCCTGCTTGCCTAGCACACAAGCCAAGGCGAGTGCCTTAACTCTTGGGAAAATGTGACAGATGTATCCAGACTTTAGCTGTCACTTTTCCACTCAGCAAAACAAGGTTTTGTTCACAGCGTGTGGTACTAAGTTGGACTACGAGTATATAGTTTACGTAATACAAGTTAGGAACTGTGATATATTTGTCCATATTACAAACATTACAGTAATTGTCCCTGAAAGGGTGTAGGGGTAAATTTCCCTGTGAGGTTGAAACCCTTTTTACAGTGGATGTACTCTTTGAATAGAATTCATCTTCAAAAGTGGCAATGTCAGACTTTTCGAAATCAGACTTCCGATAGTAAAAGATAACGTATGTCCATGATCATTACAGCGATACACAGAACTTTGAGTAACAAACCAAAGGGTATCGCAGCTTTGACGCTCATTACTTTGAGACTTTGGATGGTTAGCAGCCCTGTAATTTTGCTGCTTGCTGTACCCTTCAAACTGAAACACAATCATATTCACACACTACTATAGCTATATAAATGTGTTAAAAATAAAGATTAATATTATTATTTTCTTTTCAGAGTTCATCATGCGTTATAAGAGGAGAACTTCGCAAGCAACACGGGCGTCTCGCCATTCTGACAAGAAATATACCATACGTAAGTAATACCTATATAAGTAATAAGTATCTATTGTGTGTATGCCTCGAGCATTCATGCTCACCATCGAAGGCTCCTTCTTGCGGCGGCGTCGTGTCGGGTCGCTCTCTTCCCTCAGATAGGTATGGTTGAGGAGGGCGATGGCGACATGCGTCATACTCGTGCTCGGGTGCTGCTTGCCGGTCGCTGGTCTTTTCGCGGTATACACACAAACTAGTACTTTAACCCTAGTTAAGCTATTCCCATATTGTAAAAAAAAAAACAATATTGTATAAATCCAAGTTAACAAAGGTCACGAACTCCGCTGTCTGTGGAGTGTAATTTTTAAATTAAAAAAATACCTATATAAAATATTAGTAGTATATAATATACTTTATCGCCTGCCCATGACCATTTCAGCGGTATACAGTACTTTGAGTAACAAAATAAAACCCGGGGCATTACTGCTTTGCCGCTCATAATACCCACTACATTATAATTACGTTGATAGTTAGTCTCAACATCCCTGTAATTTTGCTAGCAGCAGTACCTTTCAAACCGGAACACAGTAATGCTTACATACATCTGATTGACGGCAGAATACCAGATAATGCTGTGATAGAAAAAACCTGGTAAAAAATACTTATAACTAGACCAATAAAGGTACAGATAATCCACTATTTCTAAATCGTAACAGTCCGTACGGGCTTTAAGCAACAAGTAGCTTTATCCACTATTTATAGCGTATAGTTACTATAGGAAGTAAATATTATACACATGCACAATGCACAGAGTGCTATACCAAAAAAATAATTAAGATAACTCTTTCGCATAGATTACGGAAGGGAATTCAACCTGGCCCTCCAAGTTTCGTATTTCTTTTCCAATCAGCTATATTTTAATTTTAATAATGCAATCATGAATCGTTACATTTTATCAAGTTTCAAAGGTTTATGACTCGTTTCCTGGACTTGCGTCGCGGCCACCCATCCAAAAACTAACCAACCCGTTCGTTGCATAACATCGGCGATCTTTCAGAAATTTGAAGAGCCATCGTTTACCAACATCTTAGAAATTAAGGAAATATCTACCTTTAAATCTTTCTTAATAGTAATTCATGTTGAATTCATGTTTTGAAATGATTTCTCCAACTAAGTTATATTACAAAACATTTCTCACTGAAACACACGCATGTTACTAATGCATTTCAAATTGCTACAATAATTTGCAATGATATTACAAAATCAACGATTCGTTCCACCCAGAGAGTATGTAACCAGCATATAGCAACATATATACAGGGTTATAGGCTTGGAGTGTACTACACTCAAAAGGGGTTATTTTACACATTTCGAACAACTTTTACTATATGCACAACTTAGAATGTGTAAAAAAAAAACAACTGTTCTATACGAAAATTACAATTATCTACAAAATGTATTGAATAGCTAATTCTTTTTCACTGTCTTTTCAGAGTTGTGACAACAGTAAAAGTTGTTTCATCACGATGAGTACAAGAATATCCTTTTAAGTAAATCCTCCTATAAGTATATTTTTTTTTTTACTTCTGCCTAAGTATGCGTTTGGCCACAATCTCACCGGATAGAAAGCGAGGATATAGAAGATGCAAATTCAGGAGATTTTACGACATACTTTGATGTTATTTCTGTGACTTAGCATTTGTGAGTCCTACCAATATTATAAACGCGAAAGTTTGGATGGATGGATGGATGGATGGTGTGGTCAAACGCGAACCTATAATGGATAAATAAAAATTATATGCGTTAAAAGAAGATACTTATTTGATGTGTTTTCTCGAAAGTTTATAAGATTTGTCAATTCCAAGCATTAGGTATACTCGCATTTTACTCGAATTTTATCACTATGTCGAACAGACAATGGTTTACACTTGACTGGGCAATCAAGCTGGACTGACGCCAAGTCTCGTGGGACGATCAGTCGCCATGCGATTATTGAATGAACCTAAAAGTAAACTCTGTAAGCTTAGCTAGCGTTTTATGCCTTATCTGTAACAAAAATATGGCAAGTTTGCTGTTTTAGAAGTGTTATCATAAAGTTTCTTTTAGTTTTGATAGAATAGGTCATCGTTGTTGGTTTTTACATCCAACACCATCGCTTTGAAAAATATCAATTTAGCGACACATGCTGAAGAGCTTGGGTGCAAACCTAACAATAAGTTTGAGCTGCCAGTGAAGAATAACACTGTAAGGAAACTATCCTAAACGTTTGGCACAGACCAACATCAAACTTGAGTTGCTAGAGTAAAATCACTCTTAGCTTTAATTCTAACTAAGGACTTATCCAATCTTGTATTTATGATTTCTTATCTGTACTGTATGCCTGAAGTTTCGACAACCTAGTTGAGAGACCGTCTGGCTTCTGGAGGTCCCGGGTTTGAGTTTCACAGCACTCACCTGTCTTTTTTACACCGGTTTGCCAATACTCGCCACGCTTGCTAATACTACCGATTCTATTCTAATACCGATGCCCTAGAGCCGTTTAGCTTGCGTAGAAACGTCGAGTCTCTGTACGTATTCTATCGCATATATAACGGGAATTGTTCCGAAGAATTGTCACGTCACGGTTCCATCACCGCACTGGCCGCCATCGTCTGAAAGCTCATCCACATATAATTCATTCATGGAATTCGTACACTGTGTGATTCACGCGATCCTTTTTGCCATACACTTGCAAATTGTGGAATGATCTTCCTTCTTCTGTATTCCAACGGAGTTACAACATTGGGTTCTTCAAAAGGCGTGTTAATAGAGTCTTTAAGGTCGGCAACGTATTTGTAGTGGTATTGCAGATATATTTAAGCGACGGTGATTGCTTTGCCGTGGCGGTGCCGGCGTAAACATAGTACCCCACCCTCTCTACCCGTAGTTGCCGTAAAAGTCGGCTAAGGGATGTAATACGGAAGATGGGCAGCAGGGTCTTCCTTGAACAATCATACCTAACTGAGCTCGTCAACCCGCCTGCCAAGCGTGGCGAATATTGGTAAAACCCCTCCCTAGGACTCTTCCTAGGGAGGGGTTTTACCAATAGGATATCCTATGGCTGATGATGTGTGATTGCTTACCATCAGGCAAGCAACCCGTCTGCTTGATTGTCACCAAAAGCATAAAAAATAAACTGAATCTATAGGAATTTACCTACACACGGTCGGAAGTGCAATCTCGTCGGAGTCGGATCTTTTGCTTAGTTATTTTTGGTCGTACCTTGCTTTGTGTCTTGAATAAATAAAATAATCTATAGTATGATATGCGATCTGGTGTGCTACGGCAGCATCACTCGAAAGCCAGTTCCCGTTCCAGGTTAGATATGTTCACCATCTTTGACCACACCAGGCGAGTTGTGGTAAAACAGCCTACAAAAAAAATTGAGCAAAATGCTCTTTTGCTTTTTCATTACATATAGGTACGCGATATTATTGCAGATGGCATTTTGCCAGGCCCTTGCTACGGGCAATTCGTTTAGATACCTACATAGGTACATAAATATGTAAGAATATGGCCATTTCTATGCGGTAGCGTTATTCATATGGGCTGTTTTTCTGACTTTACATGTTAGGAATTAGTTTTTTTTTTTATGGAAGACGCATATTTTTTCAAAACATTGTCATTGTTGTTGTTGTTTTTCATTTGTTTTTTGTTTTCGCAAAAATCTGGAGCCATTTTTAAATCAGGCAAATTTTCCGATTTTAAAATCCGAGCCAGTTTTTGTACACGAATACAATCGACTTTTAAAAGAAGCACGGACAGAGACTTCTGGCGTACGATTCAAATATCGTAGAGACCCATAATTTGTTTGTATTGTGGGGTATTGTTACTTGTTTACACAAAAATATGTTTGTAATGGTTTCTTCGATTTAGTTCCGAATCTCATTTGACTTTTAAGTACATTTTGATATAGGGTTGGATTTTTCTTTCAGATTTGTGTTTATAGTAAAAGTTTTTAAGACTTTGTAAAAACAATTAGGTACTTTTTATGGCCTCCTGTTTCCCTATCACAATAACCCTATAAGCTTACAGTATAATCACAATAAATTAAACACTTCTATATATTTTATTTAAGACAAGTTTAAGACGTAAACCCAAAACAGTGTTTGTTTGTTTGTTTATGACGTGCATGTAGTGATTTTCTTGTCCGGCGGAGGGTATTGTTATGCCATAACAAAGGTTAATTCCTAGCATGGGTAACAATGCTTCTCTATGAATTATACTTTCGAACAACACTTATGTATAAATTAGTTTGTTAAACGACGTATAGTAATTCCCAAGTAATTTTTAATTTCATTTCGTTTCAGTGTTTGACAGAGACACTAGCTCCGTTATCCTAATCAGCATATTAGTGAGGGTTGATGCGTGCGAATAAAAAGGCCAAATAAAGTCTTAGTATAACATTTTTGAAAATTGAATCTTATTTCGGATCTCAAGACCGAGACTCCGAGACTATCAAGTTCTCTTTCAGGCACACAAAGTACA
This sequence comes from Biston stratarius, assembly GCA_950106695.1. Taxonomy (NCBI): domain Eukaryota; kingdom Metazoa; phylum Arthropoda; class Insecta; order Lepidoptera; family Geometridae; genus Biston; species Biston stratarius. Next base: position 8,900,763 of record OX467106.1, read on the forward strand.
AACAAATTACTCACAAGATTTGAATAAATTAAATTATAGAAAATTTACAACAGGCTAGATTCACCAGCACATAAAAGTCGACGAAATTATATAAATACAAGTGCTGGTAAATATTCACCGCTGATGGACAATTTAGATATCACAAAACCCGTAGTTTCGTCGATGGTTTAAAGCGATTTGAATCGTTTTGGGCGCCAGTTAGTTGAATTACTCATCGTAGGTTTATGAAAACAGATTTTGCTTTAATAAAAAGGTTGTACATATCAACAACTTATAGTCAAGAATATACATATAAATAAACATGTTATATGTTCAAAAACTCATAGGATATTGATATTATATGGATATGGATATTGCCCACAAGGAGGGCAGACGACCTAATAAAGACCGCAGGAACGCGCTGGATGCGAGCCGCTTCCAACCAAATATTTATGAAAGTCAATGGGGATGGCCTATGTCCACCAGTGGACGTCCTACGGCTGAGATGATGATAATGAATCAGCGGGTCAAAATACACAAGTATACAACATTTCAAAGAAAAAAGCGTTATGGGCTTTGGAACCATTGACTTCAGATTACAGAATTGTAGTTACTCGTACTCATAGGAAAAGCTGTTCATTATGATGTTTACAAACTATATTTGGCTTAGTGCACCCAGCTAGCATTGTAACAGTATCCAGCCAGTTTGGCGCTGTCAGATTACAAAACAATGTCATAACAGAATATGTGATAAGATCAACTGAACACCAGGCGTTCCTTTCTCGCATACTTATCGACATTTTATACGCAGATTTGGGTAAAAATTCTCGCTCTGATAATGTTATTATTTTGGCAACATTGCCTTCAGGCACTTCAGCATACATATACGCCGAAAAGATAATAAGACATGCATACTTATACCATTTATGGTCGTAATCCACTTATCGGCTCAGCACTAGACCAATATCGCCTTGCCTCATTAGCATATAAATGAATAACGGAGCTAAATTGTACTATATAAGGTTTGATTTATTATTGTATAGTAAAAAAGTGAACAACGCGGGGTCCGCTCGAGTTGACACATTGTGTTTTATCAAAAAAGACTTTATAACGCAAACTTAGGCGCTATAAAATACATATGTATACCTATGTATTAAAGCAATCCCCTTATTATATATTTTTTTCGTAATCATTATTTGTGTGTAGCGATGACAGTTTAGTGGTTAGCGCGGTTGGTTCGTATGCCGAAGGGCGTGGGTTCAAACCTAGGTAGGGTCTTTTCTAGCCCACGGCAATCGGCGCGTGAACCGATCTCGCTTACCACTGAGCTATCATCGCTCCAAATTTTGGATTGCTTAAACAATAACCTATCTTTTTTACGTAGTCGGGTAAGAAAACTAAATTTACTATAGGATAAAATTCAGCTAAGTATTAAAGTAGGTAGGTAAACCAGAACCCAAACTCTCGGGGGGTCAAAGTTTCTCAGCATTCTCGAAGACGTTCGTTAATAACCGTACCGTGTAATGGCCCCCTTAATTACAACCCAGAAATGCTGATTATAAAACATTTCCAGAGAGTCAGTTTCTGAAGGCGTAGCACTACACACTTAGTTCTCGGTTTGCAATGGAGTGTACAAATATAAATATTTTAATGATTACACCAAAGTTACAGGTCATTTTCTATTAATATTAAAAAATATCAAAATCATAACATATGTCAATACAATGAAAAAGTCAATATACTAATAAGTCAAATACAAAATATATCAATATGATTAAATGTCAATAAAATTCAAGTCTAGTAATTCAATAATCTCTTATTTTTAAATAATTGTCAAAGTCATAAAACATGGTCTCTTGAAGCCAAGATCTTAGTTTGCTTCTGAAGAACGCAATGGAAGCGGGTACGCGGTTGTAGACAGCGGGCCCCAGAATGCTTACCGACTTCTCTGACTTGACAAGCCGATGCGACGGCGTTAATAGTTGGTCTTTTTTTTATTGCTGCGAAGATCCAACGTACTGTGGACTCCCCGGCATTGAAGTTATTGTATGGGTGTATAGGGGGCTACCTGGTAAACGAACTTGCACGGCAAAAGCAGAATCTATAGCTCCCTAAACAGGTCCACGTAAGAGGCGTCGTCCTGAACCCCACATTTGACACGAATTTATGTTTTTGTCTTTTCAAAGAGCTCCGATAAGCATACCGTTTAGTTAGAAATGCGGTCATGACGTTGCTATGTATTATTTTTCAAAACTTGTGTTTTATGTGTTTAAATTTAGAAAAAAGTGGCTTTCCATCATAATGTGTTAAATATAGCGAATATAGCGATATATGTTATATATCTTTTATTATATCTTTTTTTTATTGTTACCAGAACTATTATTTATTTCTTTATAGTTTACTTGGGCTTAGAGCATGTTACTGAACTTGCCTGTGATTTATTTTATGTGAATTTGACTTAGACTAAGACTAATTTTAAAAACAAAAATATAAATAGCTTTACTAACAAAGTCTGTGCTAAGAAAATACAATATCTATTGGTTGCCCAGGCAATATTTTATGATAATATAGTTGAAAATATGAAACGCTTACAGAATCGCATAAAGTACGATGTCAAATATAAAGAAAAAACCCAACTGATTAACTGGAGTTTAAATTACAGGGCTGTTGAGACTAACCATTGTAAGTTACAATGTAATGAGCGCCAAAGCAGCGATGTCCTGAACTTTGTTTTACTACTCAAAGTTCTGTGGATTGCTACAATGATACATTATGTTATCCTTTACCATCAGGAGAGCGTTTCGTTCGTCTAATTACTTTTACATTGTAAACAAATATTTGACGCACTTAACTAAACTTTAAAAAACTATGACACGGAACCTGTAATTTTTGCTGTCGTGTTGTTATATTTCTCCTATTTCTTCTATAAACCCAAATTGTCCTTAAATTCTTGTATTTAGGACAATTTTCTAGACAGTGTTTTAGATCAATAAAATATATAAGAAGCACCATCGATAATAAGTTTAAATTATATACCTCTGTTTGGTTTTCTACTCATCGTTTGAATCGCTGAGTTAACGCGATCCTAGCACCATCAGTCTCATCTAAGGAAACAGGTCAGGTTATTTCCTGATACGTGGGTTCATTAAGATATCATAATATTGTGTGAGCTTAAGGAAAAACATGGAGATATTATCTTAAAACCCGGAAAATTGCGCGTCGCTATCAGTACTGAAGTTAACTGGACTCATTTAAACAGGGCTCACGGGATTGTATAGTGCTTATTGCTGAATTTGTCGACTGGACTTTTTTTAAATGGTTGTCAAGCTAGGTGTTTGACCACAGATCATCTGATGTTAAATGATGGTGCGATCGAAGATGGTAAAGCACACCTAGCCTGGAATAGAGCTGGCTCACAAACTGAGGCAGCTGAAACACACTATTAGGTCCTTGGCGGCAGATTTTCAACTTGAGAGTAGCTAGCCAGCCGAGTACTAGGAAATACCCTACCACCATGCTATTCCCGATACTTCGAATTTCTAACTAAATTATAATATAGATTATAGACCAAAACATGTGTTTGTACATAAAAAGAGATTTCTATGTATTCTAATTTAGTTCCTCGATAATCCTAAAATGTCTTCGAGGACAAAAGTATTTCAATAGTATACAAAATGAAGTCTACAAAAATAATTGCCGGATAAAAACTGCAGGCATTTGTTTTGTTTTACAAGTCTACGGTTCAAAACTCTAGAGAACAATGGATGTGAAGTTGCCGTAATTATGAGCTAGGACTTCCTCGCACAGGCAATTAGATGAACCGACGGAAAATGGACTAGACATATCTGAATTTCAGCATAAAATAGACCAATTCGGTTTTAGATGTAATATATTGTGTAACTACGCCGCTTAGGCCCGTGACGAATTTAGAGGCTTTTCCTTATCGGCAGCTCAGCAAACGTTACATATGAAATTTTGAACAACTACGTACATTTTATACTGTATAAATGACCGTTCGCGTATAAATTTAACCACCACAATGCGTAACATGCGACACAGCTAGAACTTTATGCGTTTTTGTTCAATGAAAAGTAACACAGGAAAACACGGGAAAGAAAAAGGATATGGATGATGATGATGAATGGGAGTTTCTGTGTCAATGTGACTTTGACTTTTGGTAAAATATTAATATTATTATTACTAATATTTTTACAATTTTTTTATTTCTTTTCATTTTGTCTTTTTTTTACAATTTTAATTATTATATTTTTTTTATTTGCAGATTGTTATTATTATTATCGTATTTTTTATTGATTAAGATAATTGTAATTCTGTTTGTATTTGTAATTCTAATTTTATGACATTTTTATATAACTCTGGATAAACTGTATATTTAATTATGTTATATAATTTAAGACTACTGTAATTGGCGATTGCCGATTAGTCTAAATAAACAGCTAGTTAATAATAATATAATGAATTTAATATTAGTAATAGTTATCCCCAATCATCTCCTCTACAGCCTCAAGTTACTAAATTTAAAGGAAACCCTCTACAAAAAGCTGCAATTTTAAATACGTGCCGAATTGTATGAAAGTCCATGCAGATAGAAGAAAATGATATATGTAGGTTCTCACCACAACGCACCCTTAACTTGAACACACGCCACACGCTGCATTTACTTGGCACACGCCCATAAATACAGTTAAAAACCAGCCAAAGAGCTGAGAAGAAAAACACACCCGAAAATAATAATGATTTATTTGAGCAAAGAAATATTGTTGCTTAAGCCTCCAATACAACAATGCTAGTAGATTTCCTTAGCAGGAGGTTATCTAGGTAGGTACCACCGCAGTACAAGATATTCTGCCGCCAAGCAGTAGTGTGTAAATGTTACTGTGTTGCGATTTGAAGGGTGTACTGCAGTTAGCGAAATACAGGGCTGTTGAGACTAATCATCAAAAGTCTCAAAGTAATGAGCGCCAAAGCAGCAATGCTCTGGACTTTGTTTGGCTAGTCAAAATTCTGTGTATCGCTACAATGGTTATGGACAGCTGTTACCATCAGGAGAGCGTATCGTTCGTCTCATTGTTTTTACATAAAAAAATGGTGATCTTAGTTATTTACCTACATCTTTAGGGATCGCCTGGTTAATCGTTAGTATTAATTATCCTTCCGTTAATCTATTTCCACTAATTATAATTATCATGTAATTAAGATTCAATTCAGCAATTTTGCTAATGAGTCTGAAATCTCGTGAATAGGACGTCATTAGCGACTCTTCGTTCCATTCAGAGACAAAAGATACACGTTTCACCTGAATGGTTCACGATTCACCTGGGATTTCTCAATCCCATGAATCGTTTCATTTTTTGGGATTGGGATTCATTGGGACCTCACAGGGATTATTACCGTGCGCTTTAAATGCCATATTTAAATGACTTGGTGGTAATTCTCCTCGGTAGGAGATCATCTAACTCAGTACCATCGCATTATCAGATATTCTCCTGCCAAGCAGTAGTGTGTAAACATTGCTGTGTTCCAGTTTAGTTTACACAGTGCCACCTAGCCCTTCAATTCATATCAGTTATGACTAGCTACGCCCCGCGGTGTTAAACGCTTGTAGCGTAGCATACTATGTGTTAATCCAGGGCGTCAGCGACCTCCATACCAAATTTCATCAAAATAGGTCCAACCGTTTGAGCGTGGAGAAGTAACAAACAAGTAGAGAAGTGACACACAATCTTTGGCCTTCATAATAGACAACAACAATAGACAACACGTAAATTTGTGACTTATAACAAATTTCATTACATTTAACAATACATAGAAAAAGAAATAACAAACATAAATAAAAAACAAAAAAAAAGAAATAAATTTTATGTCACAAACCGGCCTCAACTCACCTGATTACTGACTTACCTGATGTTAAGTGTCGGTGTAGTCGAAGAAGATAAGCACTCCTAGCCTGAAATGGAACAGGAACTCAAGTGAGGCTTACCGGAAAGCATCTCACCTTATTGGAGATAAAAAAAAAAAAAAAAACTTTTAATCCTTGTACACTGCCGGAAGGTAGCAAGTCTGTCAGCTTTCTACAAGATTCATTTCGGGGAATGTGCTAGCTGTACGACCTTGTACTTCCATCCCTTTTTTACTAAAGGACAAGTAGAAAGACGGCCCACTACCACCCATACATAGTGGAATTCCCTTGGGTACGTATCAAACGTTTTGATTCTACGTTTCTCATGTTACCTGTCCTTGTTACCTAAGAGATATAATCTAGATCTTTTCAAGGCCAGAGTGAATAGGTATCTTCTAAGTCTGCGTGCTTGACCACATGACCACAGCTCACCTGATGTTAAATGACGGTGTGGTCGAAGATGGTAAGCACACCTAGCCTGAAATGGAACTGGTTCTCAAGTAAGGCTGCCGAAATACGGATGTTTGGCGGTAGATTTTCAACTAGCCAGCCAGCTAGCTGGCTAGGTAGCTAGCCACCCGAGTACTAGAAAGTACCCTACTACCACGCTAAGGTTTTCCTTCACCGGCAGCTCAAGCTCATTGTTGGGGTTTGAACCCACGCCTTTCGGCATGCGAACCGACCGCGCTAAGCACTGAGATATTATCGCTAAAGCCAGAGATACACTAGGGGACATGTCCTGCGACAAATGTCGCCGGCGATGTCGGGTGAAGTAGTGCGACGTTGCCGGTCTTCGCTCGACATATCTGGCATCATCGCGTGACATGTGTCGCCAATGACGTCGAGTGAAGTGGCGTTGCCAGACTTCGCTGGACATGACAGACGTATACAATTGTGAAATTGACGTCACTGAGTGCAGACACACGTGCAACCGCTTTGTCAACAATGTGGACTAACGATGTAGTGCTGAAACTAATAAAAACGATTCCAGTCAAACGAGTGTTAATAGGATACATCAAACAACGAGTATAAGAATAAATTATAATTATGTACGCCGCAGCCAACAACACTACCTCGGCGGGTGTCATGATATCGACTGTCTTGTGAAACACATTTTCGTCATGTCGCCATATATGTCAGGTGAAGTATCGCGAAGTCATGCAACTTCGCCTGTCGTCGTACGTACGTCCACAGGACATAAATAAGTGGCGCGATGCCGCCAGATATGTCAAGCGAAATTGCCCAGCTTCGCTTGGCATGTCGCCGACACATGTCGTGGGACATTTATCCCCTGGTGTATCCCTGGCTTTAAACATCACAATACAACACTTAAAAGCCGACGATACTTACTTACTTACTTTATAAATTTAAAAGTTGGTATATCACGACAGCAGCGTAGGAAATAAATGAATGAACAAAACTTTTTATTATTAACCTTATGAGCTTACAGGACTATATAAAAAACCCGTTACTGAAAGGCAACTAAATAAGTACCTAGATCTAGCGTCAATGTCCTTAAAACAGCAACACTGCCGTGATAGCATTACCAGAAAGCTGAAAATTTGAGTAAAAGCGGATTTAGGACTGTTTGTTACGCATTGTAATGTCAGTCCCTTGTCTGCGTATTTGGTCCATACTTTGAAACTCTCCTAACCTCTGTTAGCAACCTCGTAACAAATCAAATTAGGTAAAAGTTGTGTACCGCAAAACGGTAAAATCCTCGAGGAGTCCAAAGTTTTGCCTTTTTGGCGTGTTTCGAGGAAGTTTAGAAGTCGTTATCTACCTTTGATTGCGTGTTCTCAAGGGGATGAATTTTGACGACAAAAAATAAATAATGTTGCTAAGTTTTCGTTATAGCTATTATAAAATGATCTTAGAATGTTTGGGACGGTATAACTACGCTGGAAAACAAAGCAGTACAGGCATAAAGAAATATAAGAAGTATAGACATAAATACATCTCCCGTTACCGTCTTTAATAAGACTGCTCTATATGCTAATTTGGTAGTTTCTTTGCTTCGTGAGTTTTGGGCGTGGGTTCGATTTTCACACAGGAGAAACATTTGTGTAACGAACATAGATAGATGTTTGTTGTTTGACAGCCCTGTTGGCTCATTGGGAGTTCGCCTGTTATTTTTTTTTTCTTCCAGGGAAATCTTTTATAGATACCACCGGCTTCGGGGGAAGCAGGCCTGAGCCGTAGGGCGTGGATTCAATTCCCGCCAAGGACTAATGTTTGTTTGGTATAAACAAATGTTTGTTCTGTGTCTGGGTGTTCTGTATGTATTATAAGTATGTATTTACAATAAAAAAAAGTATTTATGTATTCTATCAGTTATCTGACTTCCATAACACAAGCTCTGCTTAGTTTGGGGTCAGATGGCGATGTGTGTAATGTTTCCTACAATATTTATTCAATATTTATTTGTTCTGTGACTGGGTGTTCCATTTGTATTTTAAGTGTGTACAATAAAGAGTTATTCATTCATTCATTCATGTATTAGGTATAACTATGTATTTGCAAATATTTACCTACATGTATTATATCAGTTATCTGGTTCCCATCATAAGATTTGTGTCTTTTGAGACTAAATGGTGCTGTATGATATGTCCGATATTTATAATTAAATTTAAGCGTACAATAATTTTGTTTCAAACTTTTTTTAATTTGTTCGCGTCGCCTATCAATTTTCCAATTATATTAAGAACTAGTGTTTGGTCTTAATGCAATCATACTTTTACTGCCGTCTTGTTTGTGGCCCATCTACAAAAGAGAGTTGGCGTAGATCCAACTTAATTCCGGATACCTCTGCGATGTTGGATGCTCGGATAAAACTTTTTGAATCAGAGACAGAATGCGAGTGAGAAATCGATGTCTTATGTAAAGTTGTGCTACGTGGCATAACACTAAAATTGAATACGTCTTTAAATGTTCTTCCATAGTGAAAGAAAATCAGAAATCTGATGATAAAAAACTCGTCATCAATATACAATATTTAATACAAGCTTTAAGGGAGTTTTGGAATCATACTGGTTTGTTGGTTTCTATATACACGCATTAGTCCGCGCAAGACCACAAACTCGGCCGATGATAAGCTATGGTGTGGTCAAAGATGAACAATCTGACTTAGAAAAAAAATCTAGATTATAAATCTCAGGAATTATGGAAACTGACGTGGTCTTGACACATTTTTGTTTTGTTTTTGTTGTGTTTTGAACTATAGTCGGAGTTTCCGATAAAATTATACGTGAGTAATCAAAAATACCGCATAAATAAAACAAAAAATCTCAGGAAACACGGAAACCGGTAGCTTGTTCCATTCATTTGCCTTACGGATGAGAAACGTAGAGTCAAAACGTTTGGTACGTATCCAGGAAAATTCCACTATGTATGGGTAATAGTGGGCCGTCTTACTTGTCCTGTAGTAAAAAGGGGATGGAATTACAAAGTAGTACAGCTACATTCTCCGAAATAGAAATCCTGTAGAAAATTGACAGACTTGTTACCAATACTTGTCCAATTGGTACCTTGTCCAGTTCTAGACTTGAAAAACGTTTTTATTACTGTGAAATTTGTTTTCATAAACCTTTCATGAGTAATCGAATCGGCAAAAAAGAAATTACTTTACCGCGCTGAGTGAATCGAAATACCAATAGAAAATATCAAATCTGAAGTCTATTTTTTAGAATCAAAATCAATACAAACGAAATTAATGAGTAATTATATTTATACACTGTCTTCAAACTTAGGTTTGATTTGTTCGGGCAATAAAAGCAATAAGTAATTTTATTACCTACCAGTTAATTGTAAAACAGTCTACTTTTATTGTACAATCTAGGAACATCTAAAGATTTAATTTTTCGTGTTGCGACTTAGTGTGGTAGCTCCTTAAAGTAGCAGAATCTAATAGATATATGTATTCAAGGTTATCTGTATTATTTTTCTTACGAAGCTATAAATAAAGTCATGTTTATTGGACATTACCAAAATCTGATATAATATTATTAGATTGAGTGATATCAGGTCAGGGTCGGCAAATTTGCTTGAAACAAGCCATATTATCATAGCTATACATAGGTATTTAAAGGTTCAGAAGTTATTTACTTCATACAAAAATAGTGTTACGATAAAGCGGGTTATTGTTTGGGATATTTTTTAATATGATGCGGAGGAACAAGATGGCGCTACTGATTTAAATTCACGGCGTGGTCGAAAATGGTAAAGCACACCTAGCCTGGAATGGAACTGGCTGTCAAGTGAGACTGCCGGAACAACTTGGCGGCAGATTTTCAACTTGAGCTTGTAGCTAGCCAGCCGAGTACTAGAAAGTACCCTACCACCATGCTATGGTTTCCTCACATTGTTTTCATTCACTGGCAGCTCAAGCTCATTGTTGGGGTTTGAACCCACGATCTTCGGCGTGCGAACTGATCGCGCTAACCACTGAGCTATCATCGCTACAAAACTAAAAACAAAACAAAGCTAGAAACGTTTCTGCCTCACGTCGTTAGCGGAGAAGATGCTACTGAAACTTTAATCAAACTAGACGTGCCTGATGTAACGTCAAGATGTAGAATACTAAATTGGATACATTAGGTAAGATGAATGTGGCTGCTTGTTTTGATATGGTACTATTTACAGTATACTAGCATCGCCCGTAGTTTTACGTGTTCTACCGAACTGTTTTTTTTTTCAAATCTTACTTTTGAGCAACTTTGATTTAATACAAGTTTTCATGATCATATAAACTTATAGTACCTGGATGACCCAAGACTAAGGGGCCTTAGATACCCTCGGGATAAAAAAAAAGTTGTGTCCATAGGAAAAGTTGTTCATAATGACGACCACGACAACTTACTTTCAGTATAATACAACCCCACATTATAGCCCCGTATAGTGATAGAGGTTGACGACTTACCCGTATATAAATACGTATCTTTCCATATCAACCCACACACCACCCATGTATGTATGATAACGTAGCGTAAAATTTTCTTAACGCGAATTAGCGACATCCCATAATTTGCTAACATCCTAATCCGCAGTGATCTGACCTCTCTCGCGTCAGTAGACCCCGACCCTCGTTAGGGAACGGACGTGTCAGAGCCGTGAAAATTTGCCGCCAAAATTTGCGCGCGAAATATCATATTTTTGTTCGGACGGTTTTAACAAAAAGTGTATACATACTAAAAGTTGAATACGTACATGTAATCATTTTGGGTCTGAAACGGCTTAAAATTTATAAGTGTCAGAATTAATAGAAATTTTCATATAGTGTATTATGTTTAGGTGGAGATATATGAATTTGTTATATCTGAATAGTATAAAAAAACTTACGTGATTATAAATGACTATTTGAAGAGAAAGTTTTAGTACTAATAAATTAAATTTAGAAATTGCATTCTTCGGTTTTAATTGGAACTAAAACGCCATATTGAATGTAATTACATAAATAACAACTTGATGTGTGTGTTTTGAAGCTTTGTATCTGTGAGAACAATATAAATCCTTCAAGAATACCATAAAAATAATATATTTGGAGAAACAAGCTTGTGCGACAGGGAAAGTGATGTTTGACATGAGAAGATATTTTGTAAAACTTTTAAAATAAATTGAATATTATATGAGAGGTACAACATGGTGATGATTACTGTAAATAGTGAATGAAATGAATAGGTTGGATCCTACATCCAGACAGGATAGAGAAGATGATATTGAGAAAGGGAACTGTACAAAGCAGAACAAAATACTGGGTAAGTTAAATATGAAAGTAATAAGGTTGAGGTTTATTAGGTGATTCACATCATCACATCATCAGCGATAGGACGTCCACTGCTGGACATAGGCCTCCTCCTGGGAGGGTTTTGCCAATACTCGCCACGCTTGACAGGCGGGTTGGCGAGCGCAGTTAGGTATGATTATTCAACGAAGACGCTGCTGCCCATCTTCCGTATTACATCCCTTAGCCGACACTTACGGCAACCACAGGTAGAGAAGGTGGGGTAATATTCTTACGCCGGCACCACCACGGCACGATTGTTGAATTACTAATTAGTAATTGTATTTTTTTTTTCTATTGTCATTTAACCATATTGACATATGTTATATTTTATAATATGAATGGAAAAATTATTGTAGCGATGATGACTGAGTGGTTAGCGCGGTAGGTTCGCATGCCGAAGGGCGTGGGTTCAAACCCCAACAATGAGCTTGAGCTGCCGGTGAAGGAAAACATCGTGAGGAAACCATAGCGTGGTGGTAGGGTACTTTCTAGTACTCGGCTGGCTAGCTACCACCCTCAAGTTGAAAATCTGCCGCCAAGCATCTAACGGTGTGTTCCAGCAGCCTCACTTGAGAGCCAGTTCCATTCCAGGTTAAATGTGTTTACCATCCTTGACACATGGAATGGAACTGGCTCTCAAGTGAGGCAGTCAGAACACACTATTAGATGCTTGGCGGTACCCCACGCCCTTCGGCGAGCGAATCGACCGCGCTAGCCACTGAGCTATCATCGCTACAAAATCGTATGCTTATGTTCCAGTGTATAATAAAGTTATATTCTATTTTAACATTATTTGTAGGATTAAGTACAAGTCAAATTATAGACAGCGAAAATGAAAAATTACTCTACAACATCTAAATTATGGCGCCGATCCCCTTTAAATATTAAGAATTAATATGTTTACAGCAAAATGTTGGCAGCGAATCCAAAATGCTTGCGGGGTTGATAATGATACTTACCTAGATATTTATGCTGTCGGTATAGATTCATGATATGGCGCCCAACGTGGGGCAGATTATTGATTAGTTATATTATGGTAGCTCATTAAATTGAGTTCACCCAAACTTCTGTCATTGCATAATTAATGAAAAAATATTTTGTATTAACTGATTTTTTAAATTAAAATATCGACTTTGCAAATCCTGTGCTTGAATAAATGGCCTATGTATAAATGATCTATTAATATTATAAACGGCTGAATGGTTTTTGATGAAATTTGGCACTCATACATATATAGTTAACTGGATTAACATATTTTACAGGATACTTTTTATATTATATTTTATTTAAAACCTTATTTATTTATTCATTCATTCACCCAAGCGGACGAAGTCGCGGGTGACAATTATATAACTTACGATTTGGTAATCATAAATATATTTATTTGAAACATATTTTTACTTTGTATAGGCTTGCGTTATACCTCAAACACGTTGTACAAAAAATCGGCCATTACCATTATTTATAAAAACGGCAAAAAAATCATGTCTGTTTTTATTCTGCTTTTTAGTATTTATTGTTATAGCGGCAACAGAAATACATCATCTGTGAAAATTTCAACTGTCTTTCACGGTTCATGAGATACAGCCTGGTGACAGACGGACAAACAGGCACACATTAAACTTATTATACCATACTTTTTGCATTGGTGGTTAAAAATAGTAATTTATAGAATTGTTAATTTGATCTTTGTGTCTTATTTAAACAACTAAAACAAATAAATAATATCGTAGAACATTTACATACAGCGCCATTTGACCCCAAACTGAGCACAGGTTTTATAATAGAAGTCAGTTACTAATAGAATACTTAAATACTTTTTTTTTGTAAATACTTAGGTATTGCTTATAATATATAGTACCTGGATGACCGAGCTTTGCTCGGCTGAAAACACGGATAAAACGACGTTTTCTAAAAATGAAACCTAGCTAGATCGATTTATCGCCCCCGAAACCTCCTGCATACTAAATTTCATGAAAATCGTTGGAGCCGCTTCCGGGATTCAGAATATATATATATATACATACAAGAATTCATCGTTTAAAGATATTAGATTAGATAGATAGATTAGATTAAATAGAACACCCAGACCAAGAACAAATGTTTGTGTATACCACAAAATGTTTGTCTTAGGTGGGAATCGACCCCACGCCCTACAGCTCTTAAAGCAAATAAGAACCAATGAGCCGACAGGTCTGTGAAAGGTAACGTAGTTTCTTTTAATCAATTTTTGATGAGTTTTCTGATGAGTTGTTAATTGTGAAAGTAAAAGTAACTATTGCCTTTACCAAAGGTATTTATAAGATGTTTTCAAACTATATCCAACAAAGTGAAAGCTGGTTACAGACTTTTTGTAGAAAATTCACCGCGTCGGACACCCCGAAACGACCTTACCATATTAGGGCAAAAACTTAGAGATTTACCCTCGAACCCTCGGGATTAACCCTTCTCGTATAGATCCCAAAATTTTCCACACATGGGTTCTATTTCTAAGCCGTATTTACCGTGTTTGCTTATCCATGCTCCATAGATTACATTCACGGCGACACTGTATACCTAAAGCTTTACACCGACGTCTTAGCACGAGAACTCATGGATACAAGTTCTGTAAAATTGTCGTCTGCTTAGTCCACTTCTGGACAGTGGCGGATTTAGCAGTAGGCTGAGTAGGCTTAAATCTAGGGTGGCAGATTTTAGGGTTTTTTTATGACTGACAGGCTTTGTGTTTGACCACAACTCATGTTAAGATGATGTTAAGTGACTGTGTGGTCGAAGATGGTAAACACACCTTGCCTGGAATGGAACTGGCTCGCCGGAACACACCGTTAGATGCTTGGCGGCAGATTTTCAACTTGAGGGTGGTAGCTAGCCAGCCGAGTACTAGAAAGTACCCTACCACCACGCTATGTTTTCCTCACGATGTTTTCTATCACCGGCAGCTCAAGCTCATTGTTGGGATTTTAACCCACGCCCTTCGGCATGCGAGCCGACCGCGCTAAACACTGAGCTATCATGAGTAAATACAATTAATGTCAAATTATTGTCACCGTGTTGAAGGCCACTGGATGTTGCCGAAACTATAGTCGAATTTCCGATATAATTATACGTGAGTTATCTTGCATAAGTAAATAATAATACAGTTTTAATAGTAATATTTTTCACACAAAACCATTCTGCATAGAACTTGTTGTGTTTATTGTTATTTTGTATGTTAACTTTTCTTATTTTACGAGCGATTTCCAACACATTTCGAAAGCCACATTAAAATACATGAGCTGAACTCTTTTCACTGAAAATTAAATTCTCCTGACATCAAAGGACACGATATAGAAAACTGCGGTATTCCATTAACGCTATCTTTGAGAGAGATTGTGGAACAAAGCAAATTGAGTTCTACACAAAGGATGGTTTAATAAGTATTTTGGCGAGCAATATCGAGGATGGCAAATTACTTTTAGATTCTGTTGAAAGTTAAATAGTGTTTTAAAAGACTCAGATTCTCTAATTAAAAAATATTCTTTTTTAAAACACTTATAGCGCATTTGAAATTGGTATAGACCAGCGGTCAGCAACATGCGGCTCGAGACTGTTTTGTACCGTCAGTTATATATTACTAGCGGCCCGCTCCGGCTTCGCACGGGTATAATACTCAAAAATAACAGTATTTCTCCACTATTTAATGGATGTTATTTTACGTATAAGCCTTCCTCTTCAATCACTCTATCTATTAAATAAAACCGCATCAAAATCCATTGCGTAGTTTTAAAGATTTAAGCATACGTAGGGATATAGGGACAGAGAAAGCGACTTTGTTTTATACTACATATGTAGTGATAGTGATGATTAAACGGTTTTATTTAGCTTGTCCTGTTTGTTGTTGTTTTTTGGGTCAAAATTAGTACATAATTGAAAACTTACCCCCTTCATGTTGATAGATTGATCTGATATTTGGTACGCAACTTTAGTTCTAATGACAATAAAATTTATTATACTATACATTGTAAATCCAAGATGGCCGCCGCCACAAAATAGCGGATTACATATTTTTTCACAACTCCCTCAATATGGGTATCAAATGAAAGGACTTGACTAATAGAATAGAGTACATTTAAAAAAAATGCAAGTCCAATATGTCCGTCAGCAAAATGGCAGTAAACGGCTTTGAACGCGATGAAAGGCCTTAATTAACCCTTAGCAAAGCTTCTACACTCACTCGGGTTTAATATCGCCTGGTAAAGACGTGTTTGGATTTCACGAAGCTTAGACAGTCTGACACCCATATTACAGACACACTGACACGTGATACGTGGATTAGTTAGTGTAGGAGATTTCTCTATTTCAATTTAGCTCTCACAACAACACAAGGAATGAGTTTCTTTTTTTACAAGCTTTTATTTAACTTGCAATGTATGTAGTATGTCTGTATATTTTTAACGGATACATTTCGGGGAGTGTTGCAGGAGTCCATGACCTACAAAAACTTCGTTTTGGATTGTTTTCAAATAAATGTTTAAGTCTTTTTTTTATTTTTATTTTGTATGATTTCAGAATCAGAAGACTTTGAGAGCTTTTTTTTATATTCAGTTTAGCTATTTAGAACGATTCTTTGGGTGTTAAATAAACTTATTCCAAAAACAAAATTAAAAAAAAAAGTTTTTTTTTGGAAATTCTTGGGACGCATTTGTCCCCGTGGTCGTCAAAGGGTTAATTATGTAATACAGCTAGGCAATTGATTATACATTCATATTTTGGCATTACTTTTCAATTTTACCTAATCTAGTCAATAGCACGACCAGCTTTTCTTTGTTTCGTAAGTTATATTTTTTATTATCTTTGTTCTTCGGCATATTAGCTCTGAGTATAAGTGTAGCTTACGGCTTTGACTGCCTTGTTAGGTAATTTGATAGTAGCTCTGCTTCTTGAATTTTGGGCGTAAGTCTTTGATTCCCGTCCCAGAACAAATATTCGTGTGACAATCATATTATGTCATTGTTTGTTCTGTATCTGGGTGTCCCATATGTAGGTACTATATGTAAGTAAGTCGAGTGCCCTGTTAGCTCATTTGGTAAAGTTCTGCTTCGAGAGCTAAAGGGCGTGGGTTCGATTCCCACTCAGGACTAACAATTTTGTGTGTAACATAATATTTACAAAAAAAAAGTATTTAAGTATTCTGTTAGCTGTCTGGTTCACATAGAAAGCTTTGCTTAGTTTGAGGCTAGGTTGAAAGGCGCTTTGTGAAATTGCCCCCCAATATCTATCTTGTTTTTTAAATTAAGTATTTACAAAAAGTAAAGTACTTTGCTGTGGTGGTGCCGGCGTAAGAATAGAAGCCCACCCTCTCTACCCGTGGTTGCCGTAAGAGTCGGCTAAGGGATGTAATCCGGAAGATGGGCAGCAGCGTCTTCCTTGAACAATCACACCTAACTGCGCTCGCCAACCCGCTTGCCAAGCGTGGCGAGTATTGGCAAAACCCCTCCCAGGAGGAGGCCTATGTTCAGCAGTGGACGTCCTATGGCTAATGATGTGATGTGAAAGTACTTTAATTATTTGGTTCCTATGGTTACAAGCTTTGTTTAGTTTCAAGCTTGATGACACTGTGTGAAATGTCCTACAATATTTATTTATTTAATGATAGGTACGATGACCTCCTATCAGTTTATAACACTCGTTCCGCGTATGCCTGTATCAATGTGAATGTGTGTTCCTTTGTTTTTCACGTATGTGGTAACAAAACAAAGGATCAATTTTTGCATGTGTTGTATGTTACGTACCTAAATTCTAATACCTTTAATACCTTTGCAAATTTTATGTTTATTGAATATACCTTTGATATGTTATACCTATATTTGCACTTTGCCATGATTTAGGCCGCGCAATATTTTGAAGGTATACGAGCTCCATTTTGATATTTGATATTTCGGTAAAAGCTGGTGTTCCGTAATTCAATTACTAATATCAAATATTTGAAATCAGAGGTAGTATAAAATTACAAATTGATTTAAAAATTGGAATGTGTCAGTCCCGGATAGACATTAGACAAAATGTATTAGAATTTAAAATTGGTAAAATAAAGATAATACGACGACAAAAGGAAGAAAAATTTTTTTTTGCTGTAGTAGTCATAGACAAATTTGGAGTATTGAGTCATGATTAAATGATCAAAAAGTGCAGTTCTTTTAGGAGAGCGTCTCGTTAATTACTTTTTTGGTAAACGTAACCTTTGTAAATCTATTTTCAATAACTTTACAGGTACTTGATATTGCTTTACTGTACTGATTACAATTTCTGGATTTTGTAATTTGAAAACTTAGGATCGTGCATATAAGCAGTAATAGTCATTTTTAGGGTTCCGTACCCAAAGGGTACAACGGGGCCCTATGATTAAGACTCCGCTGTCCGTCCGTCCGTCTGTCTGTCCGTCTATCACCAGGCTGTATCTCATGAACCATGATAGTTAGACAGTTGAAATTTTCACAGATGATGTATTTCTGTTGCCGCTATGACAACAAATATTTAAAAACATTCTGATTCCGACTCACACTTGGCTGGTTTTTTATTACACTGCTTCATATTGTGCAGTTAAAAGTTTGTTTTTTAGCAAAACCTTACGTATTCATAGCAAATGCTAGAACGTTGTTTGTATTTTTCCAGAGCTGGATCTGGATTACTTGGAGCGGGGCGGGTCCACGCTGACAGCGGGCGGCGCGCCCAGTGTCGAGCCAAGCCCGGACAGTCTCGACCTCATCAAGGTGGTGCTGCTAGGCGCGCCTGCCGTTGGCAAAACTAGCATTATACAGGTAAAACGAGCATCATACTTGTAAAACTAGTATTGCACAGGTAAAACTAGCACTGTACAGGTAACACTTGTATTGCACAAGTAAAACTAGAATTATACAGGTATAACAAGCATCGTACTGGTGTAACTAGTATTGTACTGGTAAAACTACAATTATACAGATATAACAAGCATCGTACGGGTAAAACTAGCATTGCATTGGTAAAATTAATATTGCACAAGAAAAATTTGCACTGTACAGGTAAAACTAGAATTATACAGGTATAACAAGCATCGTACGGGTAAAACTAGCATTGCACTGGTAAAACTAGCGTTGCACAAGAAAAATTTGCATTTTACAGGTAAAACTAGCACCGTACAGGTAAAACTGGTTTTATACAGGTTAAACTAGAATTATACAGGTATCATTAGCTTTATACTGTCAAAGGTAGGGTTACCTACGAAGGTAAAATATCAACGTTAGATGTCATGATGTTTTTATAATTTAAAAGTTACAACGGTAACACATTAAGTGGTGGACATTTTCAAACCGATGTCGATCCAAACGGGTAAGTTCATATAGGCTATGTAGCCAGCCCTAAAGTAAGAACTAATATGGACAGACCTCTGACTTGACGGTTGCTTTTATAGAAATGTAGAACGGTCAATCGGGACTTACAATTTAAAGTGTAATCCGTTCCACGGTATCTCTCAGAAATAAATGCCACTAAGGGTCACCCATCCGAATAATGACGGTATCATCCGTTATCAGTGTTCACATCGGTGACCTTTTGGGTACACCGATCAAAGCAACTATTAGTAACCTTTAATCCCGGAAAAACCGGGCGGCAGCAGGAATTTTTATATACAGGATTATAAGCTTAGCCGAAAGAGAGTCATCGTACACAGCATTTTGAACACATTTTACAATGAGCTGAAGTTGAAGTTGAAGCTGAAGTCGAAAATAAAAATAAACAGCTGCTTCATAAATTTTTGCTCAAATACCAACGAACTTTTTAAATAGAACTAGCTGGGGATTTTTTTTATGGTTGACAGTCTGTTTGACCACAGCTCACCTGATGTTAAGTGACGGTGTGGTCGAAGATGGTAAACACACTGAGCATGGAAGGGAACTGGCTCTCAAGTGAGGCTGTCGGAGCACACCGTTAGGTGCTTGGCGACAGATTTTCAATGTGGTAGCTAACCAGTAGAGTACTAGAAAGTACCCTACCAGCATGCTATGGTTCCCTCACGATGTGTTCCTTCACCGGCAGCTCAAGCTCATTGTTGGGGTTTGAATCCACGCCATTCAGCATGTGAACCGACCGCGCTAACCACTGAGCTATCATCGCTACATATAAGTATGTATGAGTAGAAAGACCCGGGTAAGTTACCCCTAAGCTCAAATTTGCATCAACAATTCTCATCTCTACTACGATTTAAATTAACATCGGGCGATAAAAGAAAAAACGCAAGCCAATTTATTAAGAAACAAACCGCTTCTCATCGCTGCCGGTGCGACAGGTATCCCGGAATTAACAGACGGCAATTCAAACTGTGTATACAGCGTGTAGCAATCAAATTATCTCTTTGTAATAAATATTCATGGAATATGGAACAGCCAACGTGAAATTCATGGAATGCCGTATTGAATTCACGCACGCACGACCTTGTTACCAACGGATGAAAGTCTTGCTATTCAAGCTTAGATTCAAAGGAATGTAATGTGAAAATTGAGTTTATATTTAAAGGCTGTAAATTTTTTGTAAATATACTATATACATATTTGACTGTCCTGTTGGCTCATTGGTAGTATGTCTGCTTCAAGAGCCGTAGGGCGTGGGTTCGATTCCCACTCAGGACAATTCGCACAAACAAATACCTAAGTAAAAGTTATGTTTTTTTTTTTAAATGGTAATTTATGCTATTCGCAATTTTTCCTTTGTCTGTGCTATAAGACGTTGCTTCGTACCAAACTTCAAGATTCTGAGTTCACGGGAACTAACCTGTAGGTTTTGATTCCCTATGGCGAGTATCGAAAATCTGCAGTATAAACGGTTGTATCTTTTGATTGCGTTGGCTTAGAAGTTTAATTTTTTCACAGCTCTAAGGGACTTGAGTATTTGATATGATTTTTAGCTTGATACCTCCACGCGTTCCTGAGAAAAAGGGTCCTGACAGACAGACATACGGACAACAAAGTGATCTTATAAGGGTTCCGTTTTTTCCTTTTGAGGTACGGAACCCTAAAAATACTCAGAGGTTTATCTTCCAAATAAGGCTTCTATTGTTACCATCCCAATTGCTAAATCTTTACTTTATATTATAGCGTAGAAAATAACACAATACAATTTATGCACAATAGGTATTGTAAAATCAAAGTAGAATTTTGGATAAATCGTATTAACAATATATAAGTCCCTTCCAAAAATCATTCCTTCCCCTTTTTCCATTTCAACTCGGTCAAATCTAATAAAATATGAAATGGAACGCTGGCACACAATCTGTAGGTATGCGTAACTCAAATCCAAAGTCGTAAAATCCAATACTTAACATCTTACGTCAAAGCTTTCGACTTGAAACCGAACTTGAATGCGACCGGATTATTGTTCCCGGCTTAAGGTATGTTTTTAACAACGGCGACAACGATTGGCAACAGCGCGATCTGGTGGTTAAATACGACAATCCATCAACAATGGTAACTGTCAACCCCATGTGGGTTGATAGTTGACACTCAAATTCTTATATTGAACCTTACCTTTACCTTACACGTAGCTTTTTTATGAACACCTAACAAGTATCCCAAGAACCTCAGAGTACGGGGGCTGGACTGTCATGGTGTCTGAGTGACGTCATGCCGTGTGAAATAATCATAAAATGTGAACAACAGCAATAGCGTTTTGGTTTGCGTGACGTCTTACTCTCTGTTTGGTGTTCACGGTTACCTCCTTACATAACTATCATGATTAATTTTATTTATTATTCTTTAGTAACTTTCATTTATCCATTTTATTCATAGTTTTCTTACACAACAAGTATGTTTATAAATTACACAACAAAGGCACTGTTCAGCTAGTACGGAGTTGAGTGGGAAGTAAAATACACACACTTCCTGTCAGTACACAAGTATGTCAGTTACTTACTCCATTGAAATATTAATTTTTTTAGGACTTAGTGTGCCGTGCTGCATTAAGAATTGTACCCCACCCCTCTCTACCCGTGGTTGCAGTAAGAGTCGGATGTAATACGGAAGATGGGCAGCAGCGTCTTTCTTGAACAATCACACCTAACTGCGCTCGCCAACCCGCCTGCCAAGCGTGGCGAGTATTGGCAAAACCCCTCCCCAGGAGGAGGCCTATGTCCAGCAGTGGACGTCCTATGGCTGATAATGTGTGATGTGTGCAAAAGACACAGCACGCAATTTTATTTTTTGGATGTCAAGAGGGGTTGATTGTTAAAATTTTTATACCAAGTTTTTGAAGTCGCAGCCTACGGCCGCTATCACGTAAAAAGAGGTGCGAATGGTTTTACGCTATATCGGGGAAACAATTCGCACAGAAAACCTTTTCAAATGTTTCAAATTATTTTTTTTTCAACCTTTGTTCTATAACTTTAAGTCCGTATAACAAAAAATAAAGTTATTAACGAAAATAGATCAAAATTTAGGAACAATTATTTTTTTAGTCTTAATAACTTTTTTTAACCCTAAATGTAACTTTTCAATAGACTAACTGCCATCTGCTTCCATCGCTTGTTGTTACGATTGTCGCCACAGCGCCCGTATTCAAAGCGCACCTTAAGGTACTCGTGTACGATACGGAGAAATATGAATCCACGCCGGGTGATTTGTCTTGATCTGGCTAAATGTAACGTAAGGGAAGATATTTGCTTTGCTTGATACGAGATTTTCTGCACCATTGTTGAAATGATCCTTTTGGGTACGATTGATGATGTTTATTATTTTGTGTGTGACAGTAACAAAGCAAGAGGTTTTAGTAAGTAGGCTTAGTTTCTCTGTGAATACAGGGCTAAAAGTTTAGGGCAACGGTTCTCAAACTTTTTAGGCGACGGAGCCCTTCCTGAAAGCAAAATATTTGACGGAACCCTAAAGTAATCAAAAACTGTTTTATGTGTATTTTTTTATTGTCAGTTGCGTCAGTGTTGTAATGTCGCGCTCTCATATTACGCATTCCACTACTACTATTATATACTTTTACTAGCTGCGCTCCGCGGTTTTACCCACGTGGTGATGGATGACGATGATGATGAAAAGTATCCTATGCCTTATTCTAGGGCCCAAAGTATCTACATGCAAAATTTCACCCAGATTCGGTAAGTAGTTAACTTTTACCAGCACTTTACGATAACTTTTGAGCTTTAGCTGCCGGTAAACGAAAACATCGTGAGGAAACCATAGCACCGTGGTAGGGTACTAGTACTCGGCTGGCTAGCTACCTTCAAGTTTAAAATCTGCCGCCAAGCATATAACGGTGTGTTCCGGCAGCCTCACTTGAGAGCCAGTTCTATTCCAGGCTAAGTGTGTTTATCATCTTCAACAACACAGTTACTTAACATCATGTGAGTTGTGGTCAAAACAGCAGCAAGAAATAAAAATTTAATTGTAAGGTGTGGGTAGTTAAAAAATAAAATTCAACATGAAAACAAAGTTGCTAATTAAACTATAAACATTTAATCGCTTTTAAAACTAAAAGCTTACAATTTACGTAGTATGTACAAAACAATTTATATATACCCGTGTGAGGTAAGTGCTTTTATGTATTTACCTAATGGATACCTCCAAGATCCATTTAAGGATCTCCTTGCAACCCACCTGCGACATATAGTGGTAAGGGGGGATTATCCACTTTGTCTAAAAGCACTCTGATTATAAATCTTTAAGAAGTATTTAAGGGAACGCAATCTGTCTTCTGGATGATAAATCTATTTTAAGCTTCAGTGACCTTACTTTATTTACTTACACTAAAATGTTATTGGTCCACAGATTAGAAAAACTACAGATAGAATTTTGAGTTTTGTTCTTGGAATATATTGATGCACTAGCGATCCGCCGCGGCTTCGAACAGGTTCTATTTAGTTTGGCAACGATTACAAAACATTGAATTTATCTAATTATAAAAGTTATACAAAAGTTGTATAAGCATTATTATACGAGTATAAGCTATCGGCAATTTGTATAATCCGATATTGTTTTATGGAATACATTCTATAGAATACCCAAAATATGCAGGCAATGCATAATACTATAGGTATCGTTTATTTTACACTATACTCGGGCATTCTATACAATACGTTTATATTTAAAAATATCAAAATCATAACATATAGTATGTATGTCAATATGATTAAATGTCAATAAAAATTATAATTACTACCAATATATTTAGTACCAATATATTTAGTAACATTACATCTAGTACCAATATATTTAGTACAAATAAATTTAGTACCAATAAATCTAGTACCAATATATTTAGTACCAATATATTTGGTATCAATATATTTAGTACCAATATATTTAGTAACATTACATCTATTACCAATATATTTAGTACAAATAAATTTAGTACCAATATATTTAGTTCCAATATATTTGGTATCAATATATTTAGTACCAATATATTTAGTAATTTATATTGGCCCGGTATAGTATTTGACTTGGACAGCCCTGGTTTAAATTATTACTACTAAAATAATTGTTTTAACTCTTAAATAATTTTGGTTTAGTCGCTTTTTACCTCTAGCTCATAATCCATTGTTTTAAATGTTATTATACGGAACCTTTATAATTTACGATGATGGATAGCTCGGCTGGTATTAATTTTAGCAATTTGTTTACATTGAGAAAGGTTGAGGCTGTATTTCATATTTAGCTTAACGTTAAATTTATTGGTAATTGAAAGTAAACAAAACCTTAAATACCAATGAAAAAACGTTTACATTTCCCGAAAATTTTCAAAAAATTTAGCTACCTCTATGTTTGTTTATAAACTAGAATTTGTGGATTAATAACGAATAAACGAACGAATATAATTAATAACGAATTTAAGGATTTGTGTAGTTTGATTAATAACGTTGTGGAAGTGGTTTAGTAAATTTTGTTACGTATTAACGTTGCAATTAGAATGTAGATAATAATTATCAAAACAATTAAGGTTTATATTTAAAGACTGCTAAAAAAATTGATGTTTAGGTGATGTTTTAGTATTATTCTATTTGACTATGGAAGTTTTGCAAAATGTAATCTAGTCGCCCTGCGACGCCACCGCGGTCCGATTTGGAACTCACTTTAACTTTCATAGCTTCTATTCTAGGTCTATAGAATTCGTTGTAGCTGTATAGTTAAATCCCATTAACCCAGTTCTGTTTGTTGCAGCAATTCGTCTGGAGCGACTTCACTGAAGATTACATTCCTACCGACAAAAAACACACGTTCTACCCTTCGGTGATCATCAACGAACACCTGTACGAAGTGAAAATTACAGACGTTCCCGTCATACCTTACTTCCCTATCAATTCTTACTACGAGTGGGCCCACTACCGTTTCTATGGGCTTCGAAATGCAACGGCATATATACTAGTTTTCGACCTATCTAATGTAGAGACGTTCCAATATATCAGGACGTTGAGAGACCAAATGGTTGAAAGCAGAGATATGAGAAACGTCCCAGTTCTCGTTGTAGGCAATAAACAGGATCTCTTATGCAGCAACACACCTTCAGCTGCAAGCGGTTTACAGCAGCTAGCGATTGCTGAAAGCGCTTGCGGCGATTCTAGAGAGAAGCGGAGAAATATCGTTAACTTAGTTCGGAAGCACTGGAAGTGCGGATATGTGGAATGTTCAGCGAAATATAATTGGAGGGTGATAGCTGTTTTTAAGGAGTTAATGGAGATGATTGATTCTTTAGAATGGAGTGGGGGAGGAAGATCAGCAGAACCTCCTCCAGACTCTTCGGCAGCCGGTGGGGGTGGGTCCCATGAGAACAGATGTGTGGTTGCTTAGCATTATAAGACTATTGCTATAATAATGTTTCTGATTTGTCTTGTTTGGAAGGTGTTTTGAAGTGAAATTTGTTGAAGCGCTGAAAGGTGTGCGATGTTGTGTCAGTGAAAAATACTGTAACAGTTATATCGATAAGAAAAACATGTATTTTAGATCAGTTTTGGAATTCTGTGTATTTTTAATTTAAAAATACATATTAACTTTGTTTAAACTTTTTTTTACGTTTATCTTTTTACTGTTGAATTTAAATACATGTAGTTTAGTGTTCGATTGATTTCATGAATTTACAAGTGTTTACATGACTGCCCAAAAAAGGAGTGTCATTTTTTTAGGGTTCATGGATGTTATTACGCAATACGCATGTGAGTTTCTTTATTCCACCCTAACTTTTCAATGTCTCAATTGATATAGATGTATGGGGTGTCATAAGAATTCTTACGTCATCCCGAGTGACAGAGGCTATAAATTTTTAAACACAATGAATAAAATATTTTTTGTTTTTTATTTATTTTTAATTAAGCTTGTTACTGTGATGTTTACAGATGTGCCAAATTATTTAAAATGTAGATATGGTTTATAACTTTAATGAGTAAGGATTAAAAATAAGTAACCTTCTATGTTAATTTAAGAATACTTTGTATTCACACGTACAGATGTATCTGTGTATTCTACTCTTATCCTAAATTAAACAAAATTTTCTTGTTGGTGGATCTCCTTGACAGGAGGTCGTCTAAGTACTAGATAATCTGCCGCCAAGCAGTAGTGTGTAAATATTATTGTGTTCCGATTTGAAGGGTATTGCAGCTAGAAAAACTACAGGGCTGTTGAGACTAACCATCGAAAGTCTCAAAGTAATGAGCGCAAAAGCAGCGATGCCCTGGACTTTGTTTTGCTACTCAAAGTTCTGTGTATCGCTGCAATGGTCATGGACAGGCGTTACCTCTTAAAATCAGGAGAGTGTTTCGATCATCTCATTACATTTACATTAAAATTTTTTGTTGAAAAGTCAATCATCATTCAAAAACCAGCAACTTTACAATAGATCAAGATATATATAGGTACGTACGTGCAGCGTACATACAAATAGTTTATTTGTATGTACGCTTGTTAATTTTTCACGCTGTAATTGCTAAGCAGATTTAGATGAAATTTGATACTTACACAGATTGCTTTGTCCCTTCACATCACATCATCAGCCATAATCGTCCACTGCTGGACATTAGGCCTACTTCTGGGGGGGTTTTGCCAATACTCGCCACGCTTGGCAGGCGGGTTGGCGGGCGCAGTTAGGTGTGATTGTTCAAGGAAGACGCTGCTGCCCATCTTCCGGACTACATCCCTTAGCCGACTCTTACGGCAACCACGGGTAGAGAGGGCGGGGTACTATTCTTACGCCGGCACCACCACGACGGTTTTTCCCTTAATTAACACTAAATCTAAAATTTTCTTGAAAAACGTGAACGTATATGTATACTATTTAACAATATAAATGTCTTTGTTTCAACTTTGTTATAAACACTGTGACAGCCAAAAATACTCAGAAAAGCGGGATCGAGTCCCAGCAAAACAAAAAATAAAGTTATGGGGAATGCCGACAGCTGATATGAAAACTCATTCGCTTTTTTTTTCTTTTGTTTTCTTTACTCTTTTTCTATTTTTAAATGTGTACACAATAAAGAATTTCTATCTATCTATCTATTAGCATGTCGGCGACGTGAACCCATAAGTTTTACCCTTAGCAAAAATACGCTCAATGTGGCTAAAGAAGTTTTCACGTTAAAAAATTTACTTAACACTGTTATTCAAAGAAGTTTGAACCTAGTCTGAACACTCAATAGACAATGTACCGCAATAACTTTTTTTATTTCCAACCGAGTTAATTAAAGCACTCTTTGTCTTCATAGAGAAACTTGGACACCTAGAGCTCGCTACGGATTCATCAATTCAAAACTCGCTCGTGGGGTTTAACCACAAACTTTAAGTAAGAAAAACGTATTTTCCTCTCGAAGTAGCTGGAACTTCTCTATTATACCTTTTATCTAAGAACTTTGCTGTCTGACCACTTTTCAACGAAAAAGGGTTTTATCTTTTTTTTCATCTGAGCATTTGTATAAAGGTTGCTTTCGAAAAACCTCTTGGTTCTACAACTTATTTTTATATAGGTATGGCTTAAAGTTACACAACTAAAAATAGCACCTATAAGTGTTTTTAATGCGAAACGTCTATTGGCATGCCTTGGCAGTAAAATCAGCTTGTATGCCGTGACAGCAAACGGCATGACCCTCTATTATGCCGTCATACCCCTTCTACGCCACTTCTCTCGATTCCCTTGTGTGTGTGCGCGTCTATACTTCGTTGCTTCTCTGTGTACTGTTTAAATGTTTCACATGTACCAGGCGTCCTGTGACGGCCATTTTTTATTTATTTCTGAGGATTTTGCATTTCTTATTTACTTAATTAGTAAACATTAATAATAAGATACATTCAAAATAGTTATTAACTTTTAAAATGGCATTTTCAAATGCTAGGTTTGATTTTGTCTCAAGACAAAAGTCTTCAATCAGTGCGTTCTAACTGAACCTACGGAGCCGAAACGTGGACACTCACAGCGGGAATGGTCCGTAAGTTCAAAGACGCTCAACGAGCTATGGAAAGAGCTATGCTCGGTATTTGTCTGACGGATCGTATCCGGAACGAAGTAATTCGCCAGAGAACTAAAATCACAGACGTAGCCCAGCGTGGCAATGGGCTGGACATATCCGTCGCAGAATTGATAACCGCTGGGGTAGACGTGTTCTATAGTGGATATCGCGAATTCGCAAACGTAGCTTAGGATGTCCAGAGACTCCATGGAGTTACGATATACGTAGGACAGCTGGCGATGGATAAAAGCGAAAAGCTGAAGATTGAATTGGCTGAATGGCGTGTCTTAGGAAAGACTTATGTCCAGCAGTGGACTTCGATAAGCTGATGATGAGGGTGAGATTTAATATATGAATGTAAAAAAAATATTGTATCTAATTTTTATCACGGTTATGACTTCATTGTGATTTCGGTAAGTTATTTTATGCTAAACAGATCCAATTGTAATCTTAAATGAAGGGTTACAAAAACATTGTTAACGTTTGGATAACCCTTAACTAACATAATGTTTTCTAAATGTTTGAAAATTATCGTGTAAATATTCTATATTATCTGACAGTTTCGGCCAAACCAACACGCGTCAGGTGTCAGCGAAGCGGAAGTGTTCAGTGACAGATGAACAAAGTTTTGGAGTAGCTGTCATCTGAGTTAGAAACATTCTGAGTTTGTGTGCTTTGACATATTGGATTCCTAAGCCTTCCGATTAAGTTTTCTCTACTTCTCAAACATTCGACTGCCTTATAATTATCTTAACTGGTAGTAGCTCTGCTTAGAAAAATGTAAGGGGTTTTCTATTTATAGCCAAGACAAACATTATTGTGTGATGAACATGTTTGTTCTGTCTTAGTGTTTATACAGGATTATACGTTATAATTATTTTAAGCCAACAAAGAGTCGCTGTATTTATCATTATGTACAACTATTCTAAGGACAAAAAAATAAAAATAAATCTCCGAAAACGACGAACTTAAGTCCTTTGGTGACTAAAATTGTGTGTGTTAAAACAATGATTAAATATCCAATAGTAAATATAATTCATATAAAGTTATTGTTCCGATTGCTTCAGTTAAAGATCAAGGACTAAAAACAAAAAGGTTAAAACAAAAGCTAAACAAAAATTTATTTGTTTAAAATTTTTTCTTTAAATTTGCGCTAAGAATAATTTATTCCATACATTAGGCCTAGAGTTTTTCAACATTACAGCTAATAATAAAGCAAATAATGATGAGTATAGTAACCCCCTTTCGGCGTAGTACACCCTAAGCTTATAACACTATTTTTTATTTCAGTTAATTTTAAAATGTACTTAAATATTCTGTTGATTATAATTATCTGGTTTTCATACCCAAGGGTTAGATTGCGCTGTGTGAAAGATTAACCAATATTTTTATAAATATTAAATAAGTTATTTCATATAACAAAGATAACATTTTTTTTTATCAAGATCACGTGCTTTCGGGTCTCAATTATGAAGTAAGTAGTACATATAACTTGTTCCGCTATAACTTCCGCTTCACTGGCGTTGCGTCGCTCTTGCTCAGGTTTGACCTAACCTTAATATTGTTCGTATCTAGTTGTAGGAGCTCTGTGTTGTGCTTTTTCTACCTGTGCTTCCTGTTGTTGTTAATTAACTACATAGGTTTCTTATTAGAGTTAGTCTAGGGCCCTAAATAAAAAAAAGTATTTATTATTGGTTGCAATAAAGGAAAAATTGTTAAAATTATGAGTGTTTTTGATAACTACTATTGTAAATAGAGTAAAATTGTGTAAGGTTAAGAATTTTTATGCTGAAAAATGCAATGAAATGTCGGTCTTCAGTATTACCATGCAGAAAATTGTGTTACAAATCCACATGAGAGAAAATAAACGATGTACTTCACTAAGAAACACTCTTCTTAAAAAGCTACTTAAAAAAAATGTCTAGCATTTGTAAGTGTTTATCATTATACAAAATGTTAATCGGTGCAATAAAGACGTTGTGAATAATTTTATATAGAATTTTATTAAATACTTGCTGTGCCCCGCGGTTTCACCCGCGCTAGATGCCTACGTCATAGTAGCTTTATGCATGCAAAGTCTCAGCCCGATCGGTTTAAAATTGACAAAGTTTCATCTACTATTTTATCTCCTTGGGGGTAGAATTAATCAAAATCCTTTCTTAGCGGATGCCTACGTCATAACATCTACCTGTATGCCAAATTTCAGCCCGATCCGTCCAGTGGTTTGGGCTGTGCGTTGATAGATCACTATGTCAGTCAGTCAGTCAGTCAGTCAGTCAGTCACCTTTGAGTTATATATATTTAGAAAAAGATTTCCAATATCCAGTAATCGGATGTGGCCGAAACTATAGTCGGAGTATTCAATATAAATAAACGTGAGTAATCCCGCATAAGAAAAACAAAAATATCCAGTAAGATCAATTTTGATTTGACTCAGACAAAGTTTTCGCCGAGATGTTTTCCTTAACAGGTTGAAGCTAGCGGCGAAAGGCACATAACTTTATAAAGACAGCAGCGCAAGAACTTCAAGACTCATATATTAGCAGGCATCCTTTTATCTATAATATAATATAGCTGCTGTAATTTCTACATTCATTATATAGTCCCGTGGTGGTACCCGCTGTTCACACGTGAACACAAAAATTTTTTGGGATAAAAAGTGTCCATCTATATGTTACTTAAGACAAACAGTTCAACTAGGTAAGTCCAACATCAAGAAAAAGGTCTGTCGTCTATTCCAACTCAGCTGGGCAGCGTTCGGAAAACTGCGCAACGTTTTTTCGTCTGAATGACCTCAGTGTCTCAAGTCGAAAGTCTTCGACCAGTGTGTGTTACCAGTAACTTCTGACTATGTACCTTCCTGATAAGCTGAAATTTGTACAATGAGCTATGGAGAGGGCTATGGTTAGAGTTTCCCTACAAGATCGAATCAGAAATTAGGAGATTCGTAGACGCATCAAAGTTACCGACATAGCCCAACGAATTAGCAAGTTGAAGTGGCAGTGGGCAGGGCACATTGCACGCAGAACTGGTGGCCGATGGGGCTGCAAAGTTCTAGTGTGAAGACCACGGACTGGCAAGAGCAGCGTAGGACGTCCACCCACAATGTGGACAGACGACCAAATAAAGACCGCAGGAACGCGCTGGATGCGAGCCGCTTCCAACCGGTCTTTATAGAAGTCAATGGGGGAGGCCTATGTCCAGCAGTGGATGTCCTACGGCTGAAATGATGAAGATGATGATGTGTTAATCTAGGAAATCAGCTACCTACACACCAAATTTCATCAAAATTGACCCAGCCGTTTGAGTGTGAAGAAGTAACAAACATACAAACACGCTCACAAACTTTCGCCTTTATATTATTACAGTGTGATTTATTTTGATGTGTCTATATTTTATAGTTCAATCTAAATACAAACCGTTCGACGTCGATTGAGCACAGTCTCTACAAACATATATGTAGGTACATTGACTACGGCAGATTAATCGAATTTTATTCAGAAATGCACAAACGCAAATTGACAGTGCACTCCCACGTGGTTTAATTTATTCCGACCGACTGGCTGTTAGAATTAAGCTGGGTAAACCGTTGATTTAAATGGATCCAGAACTATCTGCTGTGTCTACATAAATGACAATATTATACAGGGTCATAACTTTGGGCGTACTAAGCACAAAAGCTTTTATTGTACGTATCATTCCGTACAAGTTTTGCTACGCAACTCTGAAATCCAGATGTCAAAGATAACGATGATCTTGACCAAGTTTAAAGAACAGCTGATTTTTTGTAATTTTGGTGTAGTAAAAGTTGTTAAAAATTACCTGTGTCCTTTTTGGTTTAAGTGCACTTCAAAATTAACTATAACTTTGTAAAAGTAAGTATCCAGTTTGTTAGGAATGATGGATTGATGTATGTTTGTTACTTTTTCACGCATAAACTACTGAACGGATTTGCATAAAATTTGGCACACATTATAGTTTATGACCTGGATTTATTAATCCATCTATATATTTATAGAGTACTTTTTATACTGCAAAACTTTTTGTTAAATTCGACGCTGACGAAATCGCGTGTAACAGCTAATTCAATTAAAATTGTTTATATGTTCATTACTCGATCACGGAAAAGCGTCTGATTTTTTTAGTATTTTTTGTGGGATTTATTTCCTGTGCGCTTTGTGCTCTGCTTTCACTCCTTGAAGAAGGACATCGGATACGGCCGATATTATAGTCGGAATATCTGACATAATTAAACGTGAGTAAGACCGCAGAATTATAGCAGTAGCTTCACCCCGCGGTTTTACCTACGTGGTGATGGATGATGATGATGATGAAAAGTATCCTATGTCTTTCAGCTAGTTCGTTGAGTAGTTAACGCGTGAAGGTATAACAAACAAACAAAATCACATTCGCATTTATAATATTAGTTAGGATGTTACGAATAATAAATATATCTTTTAATTAAGAATAAAAACTACTAAATTATTTTCACTTTCCGTTTATTCATCAGTTGGTTAGACAAAATAAAGGACATAGTAAATAAGATACGAGGGTTTGTGTCAATCATATGCAAATGTTTGGGTTGTTTCGCCACTTGAAGGCTTATCGACGTAGTTGATTATATATAGACGGCCCAAGACTGCTTCAGGCTAAGCTATAATACAAAATAAACAACAACGAACTTCAAGCAGATTACAAGTAAAAGAAGAATGTATATGATTATGAAATACGTAATTCGATTTCGTAGAAAACTCAATTTTATAAAATATCAAGCGTTAAAAAAACGCTTGAACTCAGATTGATAAAGAATTCGGTATGTAAAGTTTTATTTTTGTATTTTTTACTGATAGTAAACTTAATTTTATGAAACCAATTTGAATATTTTGGCTTTCTATGCGGTAGTTGATTTTTAATACGTTTTGCAAACTTTTTATAGCGATAACGTCATAAAGGAGGCTGAATATGTATGCCCTTGCCATGTAAAACAAAAATTAGCCCTATATAGCTTACAACGTGACGTCATTAGAGGTCACATAGTCATCCATAGTTTAAAGAGTTTTAAATTTAATAATGTACAGGAATCTAATATTTCGAAATTGTTTTGGAATCAGTAAAGTATTTATTTTTTTACATATCGAATTGGACTGAAGATGATATAGAAGGTGCAGCTTACGATGTATTAAGCCAAAGAAGCCAATGCTAACTGTTATAAACTCAGGTTATAAAGATTTTGACTGTCAACTATACTTTTTTTTAATAACAGTTTGGCTTACGTTTTACCGCCGTCTCACTTGATGTGGTTTACGATGCACGCATGCCTAGAAGAAACTGATTCAATCTCGACTTGAAGACAACCTGGTCAAGGGCGATTGTCAAGGGTCTACGTACTGTTGCTGTGCAGTGCCGATTTTAAAGTTGTGCCCATAGTAAAAGTTGGGTACAATGATAGGTACAATCCCCCTTTCGGGTGAGTACACCGCAAGTGCTAACCCGAAAGGGATGGCTCAGTTCTTGTATACAAGAAATGAGCTAATATCTGTTTTATACGTCACGAAGAGTAACTTTTCCCTTGTATAAAATACTTAGGTAGTTACAGGGATAAAGTGATAACAGGTCAAAAAGTTTAAAAACTATAACCTGGTTACGGAAAAAAACACACATTTTGGCGCCAAAAGTCCGCCATTTTGATTTTTTACAATTTTAATATACCCAGTGACATTTGCGCAATAAAAACGAATCTAGCGACATATCATTCATCCAAAGTGGTCGCAGTTGGTAGGTATACATACCAAACCTGGAATAGAACTGGCTCTCAATTGAGGCTCAAATGCTTGATGGAAGATTTTCGACTTGAGGATGGTAGCTAGCCAACCGAGTACTAGAAGGTACCCTATCCATCTATAGGTTTTCCATCGCCGGCAGCTCAAGCACATTATTGGTGTTTGAACCCACGCCTTTCAGCATGCGAACCGATCGCGCTAATCACTGAGCTATCATCTCTACGAATACGTGGGAACATAAGGATGGAGATACATACAGGGCAAATCCATAACTCTTCTGTTTTGAGTTCGCCGCAGTCGGGTAAAAAGTTATTAAACTAGTGCAAATTTATAATACATAAAAAAAGTTTTACTTTTATAGCATACTGTGTAGAGACCTTGGGCCTTTAATACTGTTTCGACGTTGAGAGTGTATTTGCATACATAGTAAATCTGGGACTTGGGGACAGACAGTATCCTTTCAATATAGAACTCGCCTTAGACCAGTAAATATACCTATACCTTAATAAAAAATTATAAAGAAATATCGTAAGATATTTCATACAACTCCAACAACCCCCAAACTATGCCAAGCTGCACTATGGGAACCAGATAGCTGAAGGAATATTTATATACATTTTTGTTTTACTTATGCGGGATTACTCATGTTTAATTTTATCGGACACTAAAGTTTCGGCCATATCCAGCGGCCTTTATCATGGAGACAAAGCTGTATACAACGCGCACGTGGCCTCGGCTTGCTTCGTTTTGTCTCCATGATGAAGGCCACCGGATGTGGCCGAAACTATAGTCGGAGTTTCCGATAAAATTAAACGTGAGTAAGCCCGCATAAGTAAAACAAAAAAGTATATACACATAAACGTTATAAAGAAGATATAGCGAATTGCAAGGTTATTTTAACAAGAACAGCTTAATTCTACCCCTGAAAACCTCGAGTGTTTGAGCCCTCTGTACTTTGTTCACTTTTGATTCCCTCGGGATATCTCTGTTAATATAATTTCATAGTTCACCGCTTCAACAATCCTATTTTTTCCAAAACACGTAAACAACGTGAGGCTTTGTACACTTGATCCATTGCCAAGCCCACGTTCTCTATTGTGCGTTTGTACGGCTCGTAATAGGGTTTAGGTGCCCAACAATGGGATAAAAGCTCCGACATTCGCGGCTTAAAATTATGAGCAGCACGCAATGTTAGAGATGGGGAGCCAGATCAAAGGATACTTTATTTAATGTATGATAGAGGTTACACGTGGATTATCAAGAAGGTCGGTTCAGTTTCTGTTCATATACAGCTGGAAGCATTTCTGTAAAAAAAAAATAACAAGCGATCATCAAATGTTAACCTTGATGTTAAAAATTATAGGGGACTTTTGGCGGGAACGCGGTAAGAGTCGTGTCGCCCAATTCTATTTTTTTCCAAAACTAGTGGTAACTGGTGTTTATGCATAAAAATACTGGTGTTTTATTCAAGTGCCGAATTACAAGTACGAGTGTGGGAAAGTGATATAACGTGGTGAAATATGACTTTTCGTGTTGCTTCCAAAACTCCATCCAGAAGCTTATAGAAAAGTCGCCTTGGTAGTTGGTAGTAAGTCTTAGCAGGAAGTCGTTTATGTAGGTACCATCGCAATACCAGATATTCTGCCACTAAGCAGTAGTATGTAAAAATTACAGTGTTTCGGTTTGAAGAGTACTGCAGCTAGCGAAATTACAGGGCTGTTGAGACTAACCAAGGATAGTCTCAAAGTAATGAGCGCCAAAGCAGCGATGCCCTAGACTGTTTTTGCTACAGTAAGTTTTGTATATAGCTGCAACGGTCGTAGACATACGTTATCATACCACCAGGAGAACGTTTCGTTCGTCTCATTAATTTTACATAAAAACAGTCCCAATAATTTCTCAAAATAGTCTTTTACAAAACTTTTTATTTTGTAGCGGCAAAAAAGCGCAATAATCCTTTTATAATACAAGTCTTTTTATAAAGTCATTGTGTCGTGTTGTGCTGCGCTGTGCCGTGGTATGTTAAATATTTCTAATATTTCACATATTTTCTACGCAATGCGATATTTGTACTCCTTTTCTTTAAGTCTAATAATTAAGTAGTCAGCTCTGTCGTGTAGATAGGGTAGAATTATAGCCCCAACCTATACCGTAACACTCTAACATGATAGTAAAAAGGCTGTAAACACATTAAAGCACATTCGTGAGCGCTGATAAAGTTTCATTATACCCTGCAGTGCGCTTTCTCCGCCTCCACACATAGTTCTGATCACGGAGAATATACAAAATGGAGGGGGCATACAACTGCGCACAGCATGTCCTTATATCTAATCTTTTTTGTTCATTTTTGGCATCGCAATTTGCGTATTCTGCTAGTAACAAGTAGTCCATATTCGCATTACTTTATTGATAACACTAAAGTTACAGGTTCTTAATTATATCATTTTAAACATAGTTTAACAAGCTTAAACAAAGTTATTCCTATTTAAATTTAAACATGTAACATATATATTTTTGTAATCCTCTTTTAATTGCCTTTATTTAAATACCCCACTTGATAGGTTTGGTAATTTTTTTTTTATTAACTTACCTATTACTATTTCGCGCCAATAATCCACCATCTTGATTTTTTTAAACCACCCTCTAAGAACATTTGGGATATTAAGACGAATATAACAATACCTTAATTGTTGTAATCCATTCGGCCGTTTGGAAGATAAGAGGTAATAAAGAACATATACATAATTATACAAGATACGTGCGAAAAACTTAACCCTTTCTTGGCAGTCAGGTAAAAAGTCCAAATTAATTACATATTTGGTTATCATTATGATCATGTTATATATTTTCAAGTATGTCAAGTAAAACAAGTCTTGGTCAAGGTCATATAAATTCAAAGCTCTTGTTTTCTGTAATTTTTTTTTCTATTTCTATGGTACATAATAAAGAGTTTCTATCTACATGCGTGAAATGGAATGACTTTTCTACGTCGGGCTGTACAGTGTCCTTACGTACTGTAGATACCTATTGTTATGTCACCTCTTCTCCATATATACTCCGTGTTTGTAATCTCCCGAGTTTCCGAACTTCCGGCCTAGAACAACACAATATCCGGCACTAAGCAACGCTTACAGGCGAGAAGTTGTAATCTAGCTTAGTATAGTTGTAGAACTAGTTGTAATCTAGAGATGTTGTTAAAGATTATATTCTAAATTAATCCTAATATAATAGTAAGATTATATTATAACCTATTTCGGCTTTTAGATAAGCGTCCGGAAATAGTTTTTTTGGTTTATTTTCGGCATTGAACTTTGTCCATTTTACCAATACTTTTGACATTTTGAATTGTTAAAAATAAATGAATTAATTCTTGTAAAAATACTACAAAGTAAGTTAGGGTCAAGTCCGGTCCTGACCAGGTAAATTTGTGCCAACTTTAATACAAGTTCGACTGAGTTTTGGAAGCAACACGAAAAAATATGCTTTACCTAATTAGTTTTCAAATATTTTAAAACATTTTAGTATGTAATAGGTCAAATTTAAAAAAATCTAAATTACTCTAGACAAAATGTATAAAAAGTAATTTATTACTTCATGGTAAAAGTTTTATTTTCTTATAAAGGAAACTTCATTAATCTCGTTGAGTGATTTTTTGATAAGGGCAAAACTTACGTCACGGACATGCTAATGTTCACTTCTGTCGGCAGTCGCCATTACTGCCTATTTTTTATCGTTGACAAACTAGGTGTTTAACCAAAACTCACCTGATTCCAGTGACAGTCTGGTTGAAGATGATCAACACACATAGCCTGGAACGCTTCTGGTGTTCTAGTTACAAATTTATTATTTCTAATTAAATTTAAACATATAACTTACATATATTTTTGTGATCTTCTTTTAATTGCCTTTATTAAGATACCTTACTTGATAGGTTTGTTTTTTATTAACGTATTACTATTTCGCGCCAAAACTCTACCATCTTGATATTTTATAACACCACCCTCTAAGGACACTTGGGTTATTGAGACGAATCTAATGATACCTTAATTGTATTCCATTCGGCTGTTTGGAAGATACAAGGTTATAAAGAAATTTAGATATTTACATACAATTACATATATACATACGTAAATATACACGTACATACAACATACACACACATACATACCCACATACAAAATTGCCCCCGCCTTGGAAGTCGTGTAATGAATCATCGATATAATTTCTGGCTGATACACAGAATACTTACGTACAAAGTTCAACCTATCTATCGTTCAATTCAAAAAGCAATTTTCTTAACCGAGGGTG
Organism: Biston stratarius; assembly: GCA_950106695.1. Lineage (NCBI taxonomy): Eukaryota > Metazoa > Arthropoda > Insecta > Lepidoptera > Geometridae > Biston > Biston stratarius. The sequence continues at coordinate 8,938,970 of OX467106.1, forward strand.
GCAGCGGTGGGAATTCCTGGAAAATGCAATTTCCATAACTTCTTTTGCTCCAAGCGCCTATGAATAATGGTTTCTCTGGAGTTAAATATACATATTGCAGTACTCGAAATGAGAATTGAGCATTCACTTCTACGTAACTTTCAAATACACTACACAGGGCCAATGAAACATCCTCAATGTACCTTTAGATGAAAACTATGAGATGGAATGGAATAACTATTAGTCCAAATCTGTGCAGGCATTTGAGTTACGGTGGAACACATACATTTATACTTGCGTATACATACATACGTACATGTATACATGTAAACATGCATAAATGCATTTATGCGTACATGCGTACATGCATACATGCATACACGCATACATGCATACACGCATACACGCATACACGCATACACGTATACATGCCAACACGCATAAATGCTTACAGGCATACATACACACACATACAAGCATACACGCATACACGCATGAACGCATACACGCATACACGCATACACGCATACACGCATACTTGCATATTTGCATACTTGTATACTTGCATACAGTCGAGTAAGAACTAGCTGCCCCATTCATTTCGTCAACGCTAAATGTAATTAGGTATTTTTTCTATAAAATAACCAATTTTTATCACGTGTTCAGAGTAATAATGTACCACAACAAAAATAAGAAATCAGTACAAAGCAACCCTAATAAATCTTCCTGGATTCGACTATTCATCAACCTGAAGCAGACGACATTTGCCCCCGACGAGACCAGGTAACCTGATTTCCCGCGAGGATGGATAACCTGGATACTTGCTATACGGGCGAAATTACTTTTCAACTTTATTATTGACAAAAGGTGCGAATTGTAGGGTAAAGTTTTGTTGCAATGATAACTCAGTGATTACCGCGTTCGGGTCGCAAATCGAAGGGCGTTGGTTCAAATCCCAACAACTCTTTCACCGACAGCAAAACATCGTGAAGAGTACTTTCTAGAACTTTATATCCATTCTTAGCATGTTTTGATAACTATAAATTAAATAAATTGGTAGTAAGTCTGCTTCTAGAGCTAAAAGGATCGTGAATTTAATTAAATGTTATATTTATATTAGGACTACGAGTAACATTATGAGTGACGATCATGGATATGTTCTTTGTGCATAATAATATGTTCCGTACGTAATATAAAAAAAAATATATTATGTATTTTATCAGTTATTGGTTTCCCATAGTACAAGCTTTGTTTAGTTTGAGGCTAGATGGCGCTGTGTGATATGTTTCCAATAGTTATTTACTATACTTACCGATTTGAAAAGGTAAATAAATAGTATTGAATAGGCTACCCATAGTAAAGAACCTTATTCAAGGCAGATTAATTTGTTGACTCAAAATCAAATAACATTTAGTACTTATGCTTTTACTATAGCAGCAAATTTCTTTGAAATTTAAATCAGCATGGCATTCAAAGACTACGCAGTGAAAACCTTCAAAAGAGAAGCCGTAGGAGCTACATGGTTGGTGCAGGTAATCCCGCGGGAAGTGCCGATATTGCCAATAACGGGTGGGCTCGACCGAAGCCTTAGGCATTTGTTGAAGTCAAAGTCAGGAGCGAGAACGATTTTATTTTACACGACTTTTATTAAGTTCCCAGTAGCCGTGCTTAGGTTAGTCTACGTACCAACGCATGATGCCCTTTTGCTGGTTAGGTCTCCGAGGTGGATCACAATGTGTCCGGTGGTCTGACACATCGTCATCGTGGCGTTGGGCTTGGGCTTCCCGGGGCGGGTCCGCGAGGACAAGCGCTGTCGAGACCACGGAAGAGTGGGCAAGCGTGCTCACAGCCTCGTTACAAAGCGCCGAGGTGGAACACTCCAAGGTTTTTGGTAAGTAAGCCGTGATTAGGACATAAGACGGACAGTCCCACATGATCACTTTGCCTGGCCCTTGTGGTACTTACAAAGAATTTTCCCTAGACAATAAAAAAAAAGGTATCAACGCAATAACAGATATTTTTCCAACAAGTAGTACCGTGTTCCGGTCTGAACGATATTGCGAAGCGTAATTACAGAGCTATTGAGATTAACCATCGATATACATACTATCTACAAACTATCGATATATTTACTTGGTGGTAGATTTCCTTAGCAGGAGGTCGTCTAGGTAGGTACCACCGCAGTACCAGATATTCTGCCGCTAAGCAGTAGTGTGTAAGCATTACTGTGTTCCGGTTTGAAGGGTACTTCAGCTAGTGAAATTACAGGGCTATTGAGACTAACCGTCTAGTCACAAAGTAATGAGCGCCAAGGCAGCGATGCCCTGGACTTTGTTTTACTACTCAAAGTTCTGTGTATCGCTGCAATGGTGATGGACAGGCGTTATCTCTTAACATCAGGAGAGCATCTCGTTCGTTTCATTAAAGTTACATTAAAAAAATGCGTATATCTGCATAACAGTTAATCCGTTCTACTAGTATTTTGTAGGTGGGTAGCCTTACACACAGCGCCATCTGATCCCAAACTAAGCAGAGCTTGTGTGATGGAAGTCAGATAACTGATAGAATACATAAATACTTTTTTTTTGTAAATACATAGTTATAATACATACAGAACACCCTGACACAGAACAAACATTTGTTTATACCAAACAAACTTTTGTCCTTGACGGGAATCGAACCCATGCCCTACAGCGCAGACAGGCATACTCCCAATGAGCCAACAGGGCTGTTTCTTCAAATGCGAACTTAAATCCTTGAGAGCAGACATTGCTTCTGGCGTATCAGTAGATCATTGGCGGTGATGATCACTTACTACCAAGAAGAACGCTTGCTTATTTGTCACTCTGTTATAAAACACACATACACACAGAACCGATTTTATACTTATGCAAAGGCTCAGTTAGTAGGAAAGTAAATTGAGTGACAAACAAGCAGATTACAGTATAGTATTCACAGAGTACATTCTAATTTTACTGTGGAAACTGACGTGGTTTTGACACATTTTTGTTTTACTTATGCGGGACTACTCACGTTTAATTTTATCGTAAACTCCGACTATAGTTTCGGCCACATCCGAAGCGAAGCAAGACAAGGCCGCGCGCGCGTTATTCTTAGCTTTGTCTCCATGATGAAGGCCACCGGATGTGAAGTCAAAGTGTAAGTATGTGTGTGCGTGTGTGTGTGTGTGCGTGTGTGTGTGCGTGTGTGTGCGTGTGTGTGTGTGTGCATGTGTGTGTATGTTTGTGTTTGTGTGTGAGTGTGTGTGTGTGTGTCGAGTTGTTTCCGTTAAAATTAAACATAAGTAATCCTGTACAAGTAAAACGAAAAGAGTACATACTAAGTTTGCAAATACCCGTTTGTTACTGAATCGCTCTCCGCTTACATTATTTACCAGAGTCTACAAGTCTTATAGAAAAATTAGGTCGAAATATCGGGCGAGTAGCGAGATCCATAAAAGTGTAACCGCGGCACTTGAGAGCCCACAAATGCCTGCTGATCGGTTATTATAAGGATAACTCCCTATCCATTGTTTTCTATGGCTTTCCAGATGGTTGCCCTATGAAATGAAAAAAGGTATTCTACGCGAAATTTAGGCGAAGTACTTTTTATATGTGCTACAGCAGCCCAGTTGGGAGATTATTTAACTGCCAATCTGGAGGTCTTGCGTTCAAATCTCACGACACGCATTTGTCTTTTATGAGAAAGGTGCTAAACGGTAAAAATATCATGGAAAAGTGTAAAAACTACAAGACGTGTGAAATTTCCCAACCCGCATTTGGCTACCATGGTGGAGTTACCAGTCCCACAACTATTAAACAGCCGTGCCCAGCAATGGGACAGTTTTTTTTTAAGGCTGGTTCTGGCTATTAATAAATATTGAATGGCACGATTTTATTTGTTTACATTTTGTAGACATCATTTTTGGCAAAGGAAAATGTTTATACCTACATCCAGAAACATAAGTTTTTAATTTCGCAGGAATAAAAACAAGCACAACAAAACACTTCGACAGTTTTAAAATGCACAACGATCTTCATTTCATTGAATGATTCAGACGTTATTTTGTGAATGCTCATCTTATAATATTCTGGAGTTATATCTTTAGTTGAGTTTGAGGACATCTGTAGACGTAAAATTACCGACATAGCTCGAGTTAAGTCAAGTTGAAGTGGCAGTGGGCAAGGCATATAGCGCGCAGAACCGATGGTCGATGGCGCTGCACAGATCTGGAGTGGAGACCACAGGCCGGCAAGCGCAGCGTAGGACGTCAACCCACAAGGTGGACAGACGACCTCATGAAGACCGCAGGAATGTGATGGAGGCGAGCCGCTTCCAACCGGTCTTTGTGGAAATTATTGGGAGATACCTATGTCGAACATCAAACTATATCCCCCGATTTTGTTATCATCAGTATTCTAAATTGCCTCCCGTTATGGAAGCCAATTGACGTCACATCATCACATCACATCATCAGCCATAGGAAGTCCACTGCTGGTCATAGGCCTGGGGAGAGGTTTTGCCAATACTCGCCACGCTTGGCAGGCGGGTTGGCGAGCGCAGTTAGGTATGATTGTTCAAGGAAGACGCTGCTGCCCATCTTCCGTATTACATCCCTTAGCCGACTCTTACGGCAATCACGGGTAGAGAGGGTGGGGAACTACGAGTATTCTTACGCCGGCACCACCACGGCTAATTGACAATTAACGTATTCGCGTCAAAAGAAAAATATAACTTTCAAACTTTTGAGATAAATAAGACGTTAGCTCAAATTTAAGTATTTGTCTCAAAACTTATATTAACATAAAACAACTCACAGAAAACTTGTTTAAACTTTGTAAGTGAAATTATTTGGCAACTAACAAAATTGAAAATCCAATTTAATTTGAACTGATTCTCTGAAATTAATTAAGAGTTTCATCGTCACAATAAATTAGAGAAATAACGCTGAAACGTGATAGCTTGACATTTATAAATGACGTCATATTTTCTGGAGGAACGACGGCGCGCGGCGGCCACGAAAGATGGCATTCGTATAATAAATACTATCGTACAACTTTAAATTTAACAAATCAGCGTTAGATTTGTTGAATACATTAAATGTAGCGATGATAGCTCAGTGGTTAGCGAGGTCGGTTCACACCTCGAAGGACGTGGGTTCAAATCCCAAGCTTGAGCTGCCGGTGAAGGAAAACATCGCGAGGACACCATTGCATGGTAGGGTACTTTCTAGTACTCGGCTGGCTAGCTAGCACGTTAACCTTAAGTTGAAAATCTGCCGCCAAGGATCTAACGGTGTGTTTCGGGGAACTTACTTATTATTGTTTATTGTGAGCCAGTTCCATTCCAGGGTTGGTGTATTTACTATATCCGATCACACCGTCACTTAACATCAAGTGAGCTGTGGTCAAACAACTAGCCTGTCAGCCATAATAAAAAAAAAATACATGGTTATGAATTTGGGGTGTATTCATCCGAAATGGTGTTATTGTTAATAACAACTTTTGCTACAAGCATAACTTTAACATCCTGAAAACTACAGCTTTTTCTATAAAATAAGTACTTATATTAAACCTTGACCAAATGTTTGACCAAAACTGCAACAAAATTGAACTAGTAGTTTTGGAGAAAAATGTCAACATGGATTTGCACAAACAATGTTTGCTGCAGCGCCCCCTGGAGAGTTGTCACCGTAACACCTATCTAAAAAGATGCACCAATCAAACCCAAACCCATCACTGAAAACTGCATCAAAATCGAACTAGTGCTTTTGGAGAAAAATGTCAACATGGATTTGCACAAACAAACATCCTCTCACCCAAACGCAAATACCGTCTCCGTTCCGTCGTGGTTAAAAAGAAAGATAAAGGCTGTGGCTAAAGAAGGCTGATGATGGTGAATCAAAACGAAAACGCAAAATGTGTATCGTTCAGCAATTTCTGATCAATAAACTATACCCAATATTGAAGTTCTACGATATAAACAGTTTACAGAAAACCAAATATTAGCGAAGCTCTAACTAAACTCAATACACTGTTTATTCAGAAATGTCTATCAAATATATTATTTGGGGTAAACTGCTACTAAATTTTCATCAGAGTTGACTGAGGGCGCCACTGTTTTTATTTCCAATCAAATCCAATGGCAAACCGTGAAAAAATTTAGTTCATTATTTCGCCACTGTACAATGCTGTTCGGCCCCAAATATCAAACGTGCATAAACCGTATGTCAAGGTTGTCAAGCAAACGGACGGACAGGTTGGCGTACTGTGTTATCATAGTACTGTCACTGACAGCGGGATTTGTGATTTTGTAAGGCCCTATACAAAATTTCGAGCACGTATTTTACTGCAGTCAATCATAAGTCTAAAATACTCAAAAATAGGGTATCATTTAGTGGAGCAAGGCTTTGGCGTTTACGCATATTTGTAGTTTTTGTTCTTCGATTTTTGAAGATATTCTCAAACTTTCACATCACTTAAAAAGTAAAAAAAAAACTACAAAATTTAAAAAATATTATCAATAATATTATTGTTATTACATTGAAATCTGTTAGCAGGTCTCCGAACACAATTTTCAGTATTATCTTTGATTTTAATTTTCAATAGAATCGATCATTATAGAGTAAATTTTTACTCCTTTAACGAAATGAGATATTTTCATTAAAACTAGCAAAGCTCGGTCATCCAGGTACTAATTTAATTAAAAGAAAGTTAAGTTATTGTTTTACTGCATAATATATTGCGTGCAATAGCTGTTGTAGAACTTAACTTCTTTATTTATGTGTATTTTACGGTGTGATCGAAGATGGTAAAGCACATCTAGCCTGGAATGGAACTAGTTCTCAAGGGAGGCTGCTGGAACACACCGTTAAATGCTTGGCGGCAGATTTTAGCTAGCCAGCTGAAAAAATACTCTACCACATGCAATGGTTTCCTCACGATGTTTTCCTTCACCGGCAGCTCAAGCATTGTTATGGTTTGAACCCACGCCCTTCAGCGTGTGAACCGATCACACTAACCATTGAGCAACCATCCCTAGAAATTATTTATTAAGTGTTTTTATCCAATAACTATTTTGTGCTACATTGTGTATACTGTCTCTGGTCGGCACCCGATGAATGAATAAATTAAATTATTTATTATTTAAATGCCTTTATAGCAGAGAAGCTTATGGCACCAAACACTACTTCAATTGAATTCTAGCTAAAATAATACAACCAGCCTTTCACAGCTAAATTAACTTGACCGATGCGATAGCAGTCGAACCTTCTTAAGTCAAATAAGTCCTTAAATTGGAAACTGAAGTACCAAGACGGGTTAAGCTCGGCTCAGCCAAGATTTCCCAATGGAGTTCAAATTGACAAATGAATTCTCAATTTCATTAGAGAACAATGCGTTCTGTTCGGCTGTAAATATTTTAACGACTTTTCGCGAAATACGGGACGATTTTGCGTACTGAACTGCTGCGGAACAGAAAAATCAATTTTTCTTTTGTGTATATGAGGCTTGCCGTGGTGGTGCCGGCGTAAGAATAGTACCCCACCCTCTCTACCCGTGGTTGCCGTAAGAGTCGGCTAAGGGATATAATCCGGAAGATGGGCAGCAGCGTCTTCCTTGAACAATCACACCTAACTGCGCTCGCCAACCCGCCTGCCAAGCGTGGCGAGTATTGGCAAAACCCCCCCAGAAGGAGGCCTATGTCCAGCAGTGGACGATCTATGGCTGATGATGATGTGATATGAGGCTAATTATGTTTAGTGTAATCAGACACTTCAAACACTACGATTATATTTATGACCATATCCGGAGAATTGTTTCATAAAACTATAACAAAAGAAAAATGCTTTGAGACATTAGACCGCTAGTTCTTCTTTTTTTTTTTTGGCGTCGCACTTTATCCATTTGGCCGTGTCGAGTAGTTGCATCTTTTTAAGTTCCTTGAGATTTATAAAGTGTTATAAGTGTATTTTAGTTTTCATTTATTTTGAAATATATGAAGTGAAATAAGTCTAAGTCACAGTCAAAGTCTCAGAAAGTAAGTCATAGTCGAGTCTGGTTATTCCCTAGTGAAGTAATGGTGGCTTTACTACATGTTTGGATGGAGTGACAGCCCTGTTGATATTACATTGTAATGACAATACATTGGTAGTATATCTGCTTTAAGAGCTGTAGAGTGTGGGTTCGATTCCCGCCCAGGATAAAACGTTTTGTGGTATAAATAAATGTTTATTCTGTGTCTGGGTTTTATGTATGTATTTACAAAAATAAACTATATAACTGACTTCCATAGTACAAGGTTTGCTTAGTTTAGGGTCAGATGGCGCTGTGTGTTATGTCCTACGATATTTATTTATTTAGTTTTACAATAACACGAAGCAAGTCATGTTTCACCAAGCAAGTCCTACAATATAATCTTAAATATCTAAAAATTAAAAAAAATAAACATTTTATTATACCGTGTGTTTCCATTTCAAAAGCCACTCACTTGAATACCATCACTTCATTTAGAAATTCTTTCTTATAGGGCGATCCATTTTGAATTAGGTATTTATTGAAGTTATTTTCATAAGGTCTATTGTAATGCGAATAAATAGTTTGCTTAATATGGTAACTTAGTTTTAATTAGTTTTTTTTTAAATGTTTGACAATCTATGTATTTGACCACAGCTCATCTGATGTTAAGTGGCGGTGTGGTTGAAGATGGTAAAGCACACCTAGCCTGGAATGGTACTGGCTCTCAAGTGAGGCTGCCGGAACACACCGTTAGATGCTTGGCGGCAAATTTTCAACTTGAATAGGGTGATAGCTAGCCAGCCGAGTACTAGAAAGTAGATAGATGATAGATAGATAGATATTAACTCTTTATTGTGCACACCGAAAAAGAAAAAGAGTACAGAAAACAAAAAAATCTTATAAGCTAGTGCCACAAGTGGCGGCCTTATCGCTAAGAGCGATCTCTTCCAGGCAACCAATAGGCAAAAAAGTATCCTACCACCATACTATGGTTTCCTCACGATGTTTTCCTTCACCGGCAGCTCAATCTCATTGTTGGAGTTTGAACCCACGCCCTTTGGCATACGAACCGACCGCGCTAACCACTGAGCTATCATCGCTAAACGCTACATTTTAAGTAATCGGATTTTGTATTAAGTACAAATAAAGTTATCCTAATGATATAGTATCTTACTTACTTGATTTACTTGGTGGTAGATCTCCTCAACAGGAGGTCGTCTAGGTAGGTACCACCGCAGTACCAGATATTCTGTCGTTAAGTAGTAGTGTGTAAACATTACTCTATTCCAGTATAAAACTAGCGAAATTACAGGACTGTTGAGACTAACCATCGAAAGTCTTAAAGTAATGAGCTTCAAAGCAGCGATACCCTGGACTTTGTTTTGTTACTCAAAGTTCTGTGTATCGCTGCAATGATCATGAACATGCGTTATCTCTTATCTAGGTACCACCAGAAGAGCGTTTAGTTCGTCTCATTACTCTTACATTAAAAAAAATGTGATAGGTATAAGTTAATTTTATCTGTCTAAATTTTTTAAGCATTTTAAAACGAGTTACTACAAGTTCAATTTATATTTTCAACTTTTCCAAAAAAAATATTTAACGGTAGACATATACTGGAACATCTTTTTAATTTAAAAATAAACACATTGAAGTAATCACTCGTCAATAAGGTAAAATGTTCAAAAACAATAATATGATTACGGAATTAAATTCAAATTCGCAATAAAGACGAATCTAATCACATAATATCATACATTAAAAACAGGTCAGCCGTTTACCTACCTACGTGGGAACATAGGAGCAGATATATTCGTACATACCTACATACAGGTCAAACACGCAATCCGGTAAAGAAGAACTAAGTTCATTAACCTGTTATATTAACCTACTGCCCGAAAAGCTAGTTTAATATAAAAATTGTTATCACATTTCCACGTTTGCTTGCATACTAAACACTATAATACTCCCTCATTCTATCACACACTCACTCTGAGTTAGTTTAATTTATGTTTTTAAACTTATTAGCATCACACCACATCACATCACATCATCAGCCATAGAACGTCCACTGCTGGACATAGGCCTCCTCCTGGGGGGTTTTGCCAATACTCGCCACGCTTGGCAGGCGGGTTGGCGGCCATGTCCTCGAAAAAGAAGGTTAAAAATTGTACACGATGTTAAGCTACGACAGACATTAGAGTGCAAGAAAGCAAAAAAGAAAAAAAAAAATATTCAACAAATGTAATCAAACTCTTTGCGTGTTACAAAGAAAGAAATTAGTTCACTATTCCTGTCTGCCTTATGTGATTTGCTAAATACACACATACATACATAATTCTGTTTTATTTTCGATAACCCTTTATTTTTGTCTGTCCCATCACTATAAAAAAATACTTTCTAGGGCGGTATCCGACAATTTCCTTGGTTGATTTCTCATTTCCTGTTTGGCAGATCCAGAGGCAAACGAAGGTAAAGATATTGGGTTCAGGTTCATTTTAACAGTATAAAAACACCAGTTTACACCATGTATTCGCATATTTAGTTATAGCTCTTTAATCCATCCTAGTGGTATCAGGTCAAAAACGACTTATACGCACTTTTGAAAAGGTCAATTTGGATGCACATTTTGACTGCCACCGCACCAGATTAGAGTTTATGATTATTTTGCCGCAGCTAACGTGATAAATTAACTGAAACAAACACTGTGAACGAAAGTCGTTTCGAAATTACGCAACTTAAAATCAATTACAAATGCACTCACGTCAAAAAGGAACTAAATAAATTAACTAGTAATCGATTTTAGGGTGCAAATATTTTGTATGAAAATATATCACAGAAAAAAATACTAAACGGATTAATTCCACCTTCATCGCACTAACCGCAAAAGAATGGAATTTGCTGCCCGAGAGGTGGTCCCGACAGATAAAATCTGAGTGCCTTCAAATCGGGACTGAGTATCTCAATTCACACCTTATCAGCAAAATAAAGTGTTTTACATATGTGTGTATATTCTAGGATAGCAATAAATTATTTTATTAGGTACCTCACAGCCCAAAAACTACACTGAAAAAGTTTGGTTTAAAAATTACGATAGGTACTACATATAATTTTAAATATTAAAATACAACTTAAAGTAAGAACGGCACTTTCTTTGCCCGGGGGTTACACATGGCTGGCAGGGTAATATTGCTAGTACCTTACGAACTTTGCCTCGTGTTTTTGTTATTATACGTTGTTTAATTAGTGTTATAAGTCAAAACTAAAAGGGTACATTAAAACTAAACCTCTAACTGAAAACAATTTTAATTTCAAGATAATGCACGAATAGTTTTCGATTTGATGAGTATTCACTACAAATTAAATATGTTTTTGTAAACAAAGCCTTGCGATTATATAATAATAATATTTTATCCCTTTTGTAGCTTAATAATAATGTTACATTAAGGGATGTGTCAAATGTAGATGGAGTTCCATCACAAGAAGATGATCAAAGAGGTTTGAAACTATACGTGATCAAAATGCTGGCCTTTTTTAGTAAGCCTTTCAATCCAGCGGGGGAACTTAGACAACAATTTGAGCAGATATCTTCAAACATTAATTTAGTTTAATTTATGTTTTCTTCTTACTAATTAATTATTTTTTTGTAAAAATTTATACATTTCCCTTTTTGTAATATAACATATATTCACTTGCCAAACAGCATTTAAAAAGGTGATTTGTCTAGAACAAAACTTTCTTACCCCGAGTTAGCTTTGAGGAAAAAGTGGTATAACTAAGCGGGATAAGTCTTTTTATGGTATCGTTTAGCCAATTACAAAAGATAGTCAAACAAATTGATTGAAGATTTATTGATTCGATGCCCAAGGTAGTACTGGACGGCAGATTCCTAGAGAATCTGGTTTCGTTCCATTCGGGCACTGGTTTGGTACATTAATTATGTTAAAGGCTTCTAGCTTTTGGCGGCAGTTTTCATCAGCCGCGTAACCTTCAGAACAGCGAGGAAGTATATTTGTAATGATTTCGAGTGGTGTTTCTTTCATGGCTTCGAGTTCCTTTTCCAATTCAACCATTCTGAAATAAAAAGAAAATTTAGTATACATTATCATTTAACATTATAGATTCTTCGAAAAATGTAAAGAAAACAAAATAATGTTATGAGCTAGTGACAGAAGTGGCGGCCTTAACACTAAAATTATCTTATCGTGATCTCTTCCAGCAACCAAGGATGGAAAATACGTATCTTATTAGGAACAAACAGGAGATGTTGAGAACACTAAAACCTCTAAAAATTTAAACTAAAAAATTTATACACATAGTAAGTATGATTGTGAAATGTGTATTTTTTTTTTTTTAAAGACCTATACATAGACGGGAGAGTTTTAGCAAGAACGCGGAAAGAGTCGTGTCGCCCCATTGTATTTTTTTCCAAAACTAGTGTTATTTCGAGTATTATGTATAAAAATAGTGGTGTTTTAAAGTGCCAAATTACAAGCGCGAGTGTGGGAAAGTGATATAATGCGGGGAAATATTACTTTTCGTGTTGCTTCAAAAACTTCATCGAAGCTTATAGTAAAGTCGCCACTACTTTACAAAGGCATGACTAGATTGGACTGGTACGGGCTGGACTTGACCAAGTCTGGACTTTTTTGACTATAAAGATAAAGAAGCTGAAACACTGACTGCACACAAAATACAGAAATACCGAAACTGGCAAAATGCACACAGTGCGATGCCAAGAAGAAAGAGAAAAAAAATACATACATGTAAAAATATTAATATAACACGTAGAAGAAACATAATTAAAATCTAAGTCCACCAATTGAGCACGCCACCAAAAGTATCCATCTGCATTCGCCAGCGAAATATATGTACGTTGGACTATGAAATTCCTCGACCGCGGACCGACCCCTCTCCCTTAGGCGACGCCGTAACTCGGCCACAAAGTTTGTATCGTCGGACCCCCACGGAAATACACATTATAGGGGTCTCTTAAATCACACCTACAGCTGGGTCGCAAGTCCTAGACATTGTACCCGTACGGCGAAATCATTGCAGGCTAAAAAAATTCGTCTCATATAAGATCTGGTACACCAATAGAACGAAGATAGATACTGATTTCAGGCAAGAATTATTATAAATTCTGGATTTAACATTTATTAAGGACAAACAGGACATTGACAACAAAGATGATAGCAATAAAATGCTAGGAATAGGTATAAAACATAACTATATTATGTTAATCTTTACTTATCGTGGAAGTGTGTGACCGTTCCTTGATAAAAATATACCTACATGTTTCCAGTTTTTATCATCGAAGATACAAAATGATAAACACAAATGCCATAATGTATCTTGGTTAAACCGAGACATATTTTGTGTTATGTTTGGTAATAAGTAAAGTAAAAACATTAAAACTGTAATTATTCAATTTACTTTTAAAGTCGACTTGAAAGAGATGTTCTTCTGGTGGCAAGAGAACGTCTGGTGTCGGTATTTTTTAGTTCTATAACTTTGCCAGCTTAATGTTGTAGATCTTTTATAGAAATGATGACAATCTACTTAGCTATAATTCACATACAGAGCAACGAACTAGTTGTTAAAGTTAATTTCACCATCATGGCACAATTCATGCCATTACTATAAAATGGGCAATACTATATCATTTTGTGACAAGTATAAAGTTCAATTACCTTGTTTTATTACAAAAACAGCGCAGTATCTTTCATGTGATAAGAAACACTGATATTTCAGTAAATCCCCGAGAACCCAAGGTGAAGAAAGGTGCAACAATAAAAATAAAAAAGCTTAAAAGAAAATTCCAATACAATTCGGTTGAAGCGGTAATTTCTATCGCCACTATCTACTAGTCTTTAATCCTAAAAATGCACATGTATTTTAAAATGTATTTATTTCGTGCAGTCTATACATGGAGTACTATCTGAGTTCTTCTTCAGCGAAAGTCATTAAACTAGCAATAATTACTAAGTTAAAGAACCAAGTACAATAGCGAAACCAAAAAATAATAATTGTGTATCTTACTTGCTCTCCAAATATCTCCAAATATCTCTGCAAGCACCATTCCACCATTGTTGCCCTGGGGGGCAATTCGGTGGTACAGTTACCACATTTTTAGCATTCAAAAATCTCCAAATGTCACGACAAGCTCCATTGTACCATTCTTGTCCAGAGGGGCAGTTAGGTGGCACAGTTACAACGTTTTGTGTGTCCGCTGATCTCCAAATGTCACGACAAGCTCCATTGTACCATTCTTGTCCAGAGGGGCAGTTAGGTGGCACAGTAACAACATTTTGAGTTTCCGCTGATCTCCAAATATCACGACATGCTCCATTGTACCATACTTGGCCAGAGGGGCAGTTAGGTGGCACAGCTATAACGTTTTGTGTGTCCGCTGATCTCCAAATGTCACGACAAGCTCCATTGTACCATTCTTGTCCAGAGGGGCAGTTGGGTGGCACAGTAACAACATTTTGAGTTTCCGCTGATCTCCAAATATCACGACATGCTCCATTGTACCATACTTGGCCAGGGAGACAATTCGGAGGCACAGTCACCATATTTTGTGGTCCTACATCTTCGCTCGGTCTTCCTGCAACTACTGTAACTACCGAAGCGACGATTAACAACCACATTTCGCTACTAAATGCACTTCCTAAACGATTTTTAATTAATATAGGTTGTTAATTGCACAAGGTATTAATTGATTTGTGATTTGTGTAATGTTTTCCTCCTAGTTTATGCCGATAAGACTGTGACGTTTTAGATAATGTTATCATTTTGCCAATATGTCTCCGCGCAATAGGATTTGTACTAGATAAGAAAGTAGGTAAATAAAGATTTCAATCATGGTAATCAGATTATTGTTTACATATTTTATACTGTCTAAATCTAGAACGTGGCATGCGACAGAGATGGCCAGCCAAGCGTGACGAGTATTGGCAAAACCCCCAGGAGGAAGCCTATGTCTAGCAGTGGACGTCTTATGGCTGATGATGATGATGTCAGACATTTAATTATAGTTTACTTTTTATTCTTTATTAAAAGCTGACATACGTATTATTATTTTAATGTCAAAAGTTTTTAAGCCGACTGTACAGATGGCTATAGTTGAAGTATGTTTGTTTTATTATTTTTGATATGTGTACCATGTGACGTCAAACTTGTGATTTATTTTTGAGGTTGGTTTTAGACAAGCTTAGCTTTTTTTGGTTATTTCTGTGTTGAATACCCATATGTGCAAATAAATTATTTAAATTTGAACAATCTATATAACTTTTTTCATAGAATCACAATTACCTTTGCTCTCGAACTGCGAGATGTCGCAATAAACTTTACAAGGGGTTGCAATCCGCCAATCCCTAATTTTCTCCCCTTACCCGAATCCCATAGTTCAATTTGAGCGAGTGATTACTCTCAAGTGTTACAACTGAGCTTAGTGGACTTAGTGGAATTAATTTATTTCACAGACGTCCTTGTAGCGTGACAATAAAGAACTGAAACAGCCGTCACCATACAACACTTAGGTAGGATTCCACAGCAAAAAATAAAGTTAAATATAATAGAGAAAGTTTCTCCTTTTTGAAATTAGTTAAAACTAAGTGGTAGATCTCATTAGCAGTAGATTATCTGGTACTAGTACAGGACCAGATATTCTGCCGCCGCAAGTCGTATGTATAAGTTGCTGTGGTCAGGTATGCAACTAGCGAAATTACAAGGCTGTTGAAAGTAATCATCGCAATGTCCCTAAGTAATGAATGCCAAAGCAGCGATGCCCTGGATTTTCTGTTGTTACTCAAAGGGTAGGCAGGGTAGTTCTATACATCAATCATGCTGTTGAGTTTTTTTGCAATGACGGGCAGTTTTACGGTAAAATCGCGAAGGAGGAATAAGACTAAAAGAGTTCTTCAGAAGATTAGTCGTGATAGTAAACCCTTGAAATATGTTCAGAGAGTCAACATCGTGACGTAAGCTCAAAGGTTCAAGCATGTCACTGTAATCAGGTCGTATTATTATTGCCCAATGCCTAAATGGTTTACCCTAATTGTCGTTCCATAGTCTTTTACTTTTTTTTGCTTTATGAGCGTACCTACTGAACTATCAGAACTTAACCTCAATTGTTATATCGCCTAAGTCTAATTCGTAAGCCTAAGTCGTATTTAAAAGAACATGTAGAAGTCCACCGACGCGCCCGCACACCTATTGTTATCTTCACGTGCGAGACACGTAGTAGCTTGCAGAACGTAGCAAGACTGGACGCGCGCGCGTCGTTTTCTACATTGAGTCCTCAAAAAAGACACCGATTTGCTCTAAATATAAATACTATAGAATAAAAACAAAACTAAAATGACATCAGTTTTAAAGTAAAATGTAGACGCTATATTTATCTAAAATTATTCTTTGGGAGCGCCAATAAATATTTGGTTTTCATTCCAAAATGACATCCATTTCTTCGTTCGTTGTCGAAGTCGCATTTCATTGATTGGAGCAGCCGTCCCCGGATATGTATTTATCGAATCATTGAATCGTAAAATTGAGTTCGCGCGCGTAATACATAAATGTCGCAAATAATAAACGACATACATAAAATGAATAAGCGTAACATGCTTTGATCAACTAATATTATCACATAATAGCAAAGGGACATAAAACTTTTCGTGAGAAATGATAGGTAAAATCCGTTGCTTATTTTAAAAGTACTCAGCAAACACACACAATATAATTATGTAAAATAAACTTCATGCTAATACTACTTAGTGCTGATAATGTTCAACTTATAGCAAAAATTTAAATAGTTATAATAAAAATGACACTCCCCATTTTATAGAAATTGGACTAAATGTAAAAGAAATACTTATAATAATTATATTATTTGAAATCTATCTACAAAGTTTAGATAACTTTCACATATATCTCCAGTTACATTGTGATGTTGTTTCTCATTTGCGTTAACTGTAATACATCTGTCGTCCAAAAATGTAAAATTAAAAAAGTTTCAGATGCCAGTGCTAATAATTTGTGCTGGTAGTTTGACTTGAGTTATTTGGTTTTTTAATTAAAAAACGCGTTTTAATAATTATTTTCGTTGGTTTGGAGCGACGTTTTACATGAATATATATGTTTTTATGGTCAAATTCGTATTTCAAGATTTAATTAGAATAGATATGACTGTATAGTTAAATTTCGTCAATATTTTTCTGAGTTAGAACAAAAACATTAGTATATGAATTGGTTTTTAACAAACGTAATATTTTGGTTTATTACCTAAAGGCACAACCTATATATTTAAATGGTTTCCACTCTAGGCTAGGCGTGATTACCATCTTCGACCACAACGTCACTTAATATTAGAATTCGGTACGTGAGACTAGAAACATGGAAATCCGAAGAACTTTTTAGTGTTCAAAAATTTACACGTGTTCACTTAGGTACACACGGCCGCACTCCGATTTTTTGTTATTGTATTTTTACTCGTATTACGTTTAAGTTTGTAAATATCTATCTAATAGCTTTAAACGAGCAATCCTTGTATATATATATATATATATATACCTATAATCTGAATCTCGGAAACGACTCCAACGATTTTCACGAAATTTAGTATGCAGGGAGTTTCGGGGGCGATAAATCGATCTAGCTAGGTTTTATTTTAGATAACGTCGTTTTATCTTTATTTTCAGCCGAGCCAGGCTCGGTCATCTAGGTACTACATTTTTAAGAATAAACCTCGTGTCTCAATAAATTATTTTTTTATCAAGAGGTACAATTTTTGGAAATATATAATGAAAGACGGTATAAAGAAGTACGATGAATATCTGTCCGGCATGCCACTGTCTCGGAGAATCGCTTCGACATAAATCATATTTCTGATTCTTTGCATTTAACTAACGGCGAGTATTTGCACAGGCACAATCAATTATCTAGGATCATACACCAGCCACTTGATCTTCAATACAGCCTTGTCGAGTCCGTGGTACTCTAACATGGTCGCTCTTTGTTCTATTGGGACCGATCTATTGTCACGTACAGGTCTATTATCGCCAATAAGCCTATTATCATGATGCGACCGGACCAGATGTTCGGCAGTGCTCGTCGATTCTCGGTGAGAAGGACAGCAAGTGACTTAGACGAGATAACAGCCATGTAGATTGAAAACGATTTTTATAGCGATATTCATATCAATATATGAGTAAGAAATGTTGTCAGTAAAACGTCCCACTTTGATTTAGATTGGAACGAATGCAGGCAACAGGCTTTTGTACAGGACACAGTTTACGAAATACTTGATTTGGAAATGACAGTCGATTTACGCAGTTTGATTAAAGTCAACTAAAGGTACTATATGTTCAACTTCTTTTTAGCTTTACAACGATACAATCTAGAACAACAAACGCAACTTGATATTTTTGGAGACTCTCTGTCACAGTTCAAGTCTCATTTAAGTGTGATCTTGGCCGGTGTTGGCCGGAGGCTGAATTCTTAAGTTGGTTGATTTTTAATATTTTTATTTATAATTTTGATTTAATTTTTTAGTTTTATTTTGATTTTGATTAAGGTGTTAGTTTTGAATTTTATTTCGATTTTAATATTGATTATTGATTTAATGTTTTAATTTTAATAGAATACTTTTATATTTAAAATGTATAAAAGTATAGCTGATAGAATACTTTTATATTTTAAAAGTATAAAAGTATTCTATCAGCTATCTGGTTCCTTAACTTAATTTGGGGCTAGATGGCGCGCTGTGTATAAAGTCCTATAATATTTATGTACAAACAAATATGTAGTTACGTAATTTTGCAAGTTTTCAATCTTTTATCACCAAATCACACTGCCTCCCAAAAATATATCCAAGAAAGTAAGTCCTTTTTTTTCAAAATTTATTTATTTCTTAAAGGATCAGACACGGACGCCATGTTAGGTGGATAAATTTTAGGCCGTACAAACTACCAATATAGAGCTCTTAAAATTGAGCCCAGCGGTAACGAGGCAAAATTATGTGTCCCGTCCCTTACTCGCACACACGCAAGGTTTGTTCAAATAACGAGTAGGTACCCTTACAAACGCAGTGGAAAACCAGAAGAACTATTCTAGATCCCCGTAAAACGTTGTCAGTTCTTTTTTTACGGCAGATAGCGTAGTTCCGCTTAACTTCTTATAATATAGACATTCTCTGAATTTGCCGACATTCTTCTTTATTCTTTTGATACGTCTTTACAGTCCGAATATATTTCTATACTGCCTTGTTGGCTCATTAGGTAGAATATCTGCTTGAAGAACTGTAGAGCGTGGGTTCGATTCCCACCAGAATAAACATATATGTGACGATAAATGTTTGTTCTGTGTCTGGGTGTTCTGTATGTATCATAAGTAGGTATTTACAACAAAAAAAGTATAAGTATTCTATCAGTTATCTGGTTCCCACAGTACAAGCTTTGCTTAGTTTGGGGCTAGATAGCAATGGGATACATATCCTACGTTTCATATTTTTTTCAACATCGAAATTAGAATCTTTAATGTTTCTATCCAATAGTGATATTAAAGTTATTATTTTCACCTCCAACAATGTTTAATATAATAAAATAAAACACAATTTCACTGTTGTATTGTTATTTCAATATACTGTGTCCAACCCTCTTGCTATACCTATCTCAATTCACGCACACAAACTTAATAGAATCCCGGAAATATGTCTGTGTATTTACACACACATATGTGCTCAGGGAGAAATATAGAAAATGACGTCCTTTTGCGGACATAACTGGCCCATTCTGGCAGGGGATGTTGAGTAAACTACGTGAATAGTTCTTGTTTGTCCAATTGACGATAGCTATAGGCGTAATATGAGGATATTATATTTCAAAGGTGTGGACAAAACTTGAGACTGCAAGCGAAAAGCTGAAGATTGTACTAAATGGCGTGTTAGAAGAAAGATCTATAATTATTTGATAGGCCAATGGTGATGATGTTAGATAGAAAGATAACCCTAAGTTCACACCAAAATTTAAAAAATGAATAAAATATTTATCATCTAACAATTGTGAAAAAACCGGCAGCCTTATCGTTGATGACGGTGATGTGACAAAACTGTATAATTGGGTGCAAGTATGCACTCACACACATAGCTAATTATTCTTATTTTTACAATTTCGGTTTTAATCTCTGAGTTCTTCAGAGTTCATGTTTTTTTATGGTTGACAGGTTAGGTGTTTGACCACAGCTCACCTGATTTTAAGTGGCGATGTGGACGAAGTAACACATTTAGCCTGGAATGGAACTGGCAATCAAGTGAGGCTGTTGGAACACACTGTTAGGTGCCTGGCGACAGATTTACAACTTTATAGCTAGCCAGCTGAGTACTAGAAAGTACCCTACCACCATGCTATGGTATCCTTACGATGTTTTCCTTCACCGGCAGCTTATGCTCATTATTGGTGAACCAACAGCGCAAACCACTAGGTTGTCATTGCTAAAAAAAAAACATATTAAAAGTTCAGTCATATTACTAGCTTTACATTAAAGAAAAATTTAGAGAAACCTACAATATCATACGCCTGCCACAGGGCTACCATCAACGCTAGCATGGAAAAGCTAATTTATTTTTTTATTTTAAAAGCAGTATACTTGCTTTGTACACATACCATATTCTCACAAATAAAGTAGGTACCTAAACTTTTTTAAATAAAACTGAATATAAACAAGGCAACATCAATTTATAACACTTGAAAACAAGTAGGTATAACAAGGGCCCAAGAAAAGCTCCCTAGTGAACGCCTGTATCACCAGTAAACAAAAATTCCATTACAAGCGAAGTAAATAAAATTCTCCTCACAGTGACCGTCTTCAAGCCGTCCGTGGAATTAATGCTTGTCGTATCTCCTTGTACAACCACTTGTTGGCCTGGTTCGAGGTATAAAATCCTGCGAATAATTCTTTCTAATAAAATTAATGTAAAATTGCGTGTTCTTCTTTCATACGGTAACAGAATTATGAATTAACATGATTTTGCATGGATACAGATGATTTTATTTCTAGCCTTAATTCTGGAATCTAGATATTGGATATCCTAGTTTGTTGTTGATGATGTTATATTGTCGTGTATGGGAATTTTTTTTTTCTTTCTAAGAGTCTTACTGCAGTGCAAAGATTTCTTTTTCACTATGGAAACTAACACTTCTGTTTCCTTTTCTTCATTTTATTTTAAAAAAAAGTTCATCTTATCTATTCTCAAGCTCAAATCAACAACTTTTTTTGCTATTATATAGGCCTTTTTATGTTTACTGTATTTAACTGTGGCATAATCATTGAGGCTAATCTACAGGTCCTCATATAGGTTATTTTCAGAAAAAGTGCTACTCTATCCCTAAATGTTAACAACATTTAGGTCAGTCTTTAAAATCACAAAAAAAAAAACCTATATACTTTAAAAGAAATTTTTTTTATTACACGACTGTCCAAAAACTGGAGTGTAATGTTTTCAGTGTTCATCTATGTATTTGAGTTTCTATATTCCACCATATCTTTAACACACCCAAACACATTTGGATGTATAGAGTATTAATAGAATACTTATATAATTCCGAGTGAAACAGGCTTTTAACACAGACATACATTCTATGAAAAATTTCAAAAAATCTGAGTCTTTTTAATAAAATAATATATATCTATTAATCTATTAAGTTACAATATTAAACTTTTATTTAAGACTGTTAAGTTTCTCTAAAAAAATCAACTTAGTAAATAAAAACAACAACTTTTAAAGAACAACGGGTAAAATTATTCTTTTTAGCTCTTAGCGCCATGTTTATGTCTTGATCCATGCCTGTTTCAGGTAAGTCCGATAGAGCCCATCGTTCAGTGAAGCGTTAGATACATTCCGTATGTTTTATTGTTCATCTCATCCCTTCGATAGACGTAGAGTTCAAACATGTTCAAAGATGTCTTCATGGCTAATTTTCGGTCGTAGTTTAATCGGTACCTATATAATATGTACCAGGTAAAAACTTGGAACTTGGAGCCAAACCGAAAGGGAGTTAGTTATTGTTCACATCATTATGAACAACTTTTTCTAGAAGCACAATATATTTAACTAAATTTAATAATTGGTTGCATTAATTAATTGCATTTAATCTTGATATTTAGTTAATTTCAAAAATGTGTTTTTTAATTCGCAAATTTGCATTAAATAATTTTTTTTCGATTTAAAATGACTTTAGAATAACGGCAAACCGTGGGCAAATCGCGTGTAACAAATATATCTGTGTATGGCAGTTCTATGAAAACGTTAACTGCAGCAATGGCGTTTCGCACGGCGTGACGTAATACTCTGCTTGGAAATTAACGTGGTTTTGAGATATTTTGTTTTGCTTATGCGGGATTACTTAAGTTTAATTTTATTGGAAACTTTGAATATAGTTTCGGCCACATCCATTGGCCTTCATCATGGAGACAAAGCTGAGAAGAACGCGCGCGCGGCCTCGTCAGTGCGTGAGTAATCCCGCATAAGTAAAACAAAAACTCTGCTTAGTCTTAACGATCTGGATGCCACGTGACTGGATGCCCTAATTTCACCAAGATTTTATATTTAGTTACCTGCACATTAGATACAATTAATCATTAGAAAAATTAATTATTGAACTATTAATTACTAATTCATTCGTTTTCTTTCAAGAGGACAAAAACCTGCCTGAAAAACCCCATTCTGAAATAATGAAAAAAAATTGTTGTTCGATAAAATAATTCGTTGACCTTGAGACCAAATATAAGTAGCAGTTGATTTCTCTAACTAGATATCACAAATCAAATTTACAATACGTCTACATTTCTGTTTGATCCGAGTTGATACGTTAGTGTGTTTCAAATTTAAAGGAAATATTTCTAGTCAACCTAATGATATTTTATAACTCACGAGTGCATTACACCATAAGTAATATCAACAGTTAATATTCTTGAACATAATATTGAAGGGACCCATTTATTTTCAGGATTATTTTCTTTGTGAAAATATTGTTTTCCTCCACTTGTTTACTCAGCAAAATAAAATTGATTTTTCAAGTGTTTGTCTTCGAACTCCGTTTGAATCAATTTCTATGATGAAAAAGTCTTTCGGTTTTATTACATTTCGTTCCGTTATTGATTATGAGATTCATATTTTAAAATACAATTTAGCATTTGAAAAATGATTCCGATAGATTTAACATTCTATTAGTATTATTTCTTATTCCATTTTTGTGAGTTTGTAACCTAAATTGTTTCGTACTATCTTTACTTTCTTATTTTTTAAATTTATTTAATTGACAATTTATTATTTCATTGCAACATAAATAATTGTTTCAAAATAATTAATGATTAATTTGATAATTTTAAAACTTATACTATAATATAATACATCACATTTGAATGTGTTTTTCTTTTCGTCATGATATAACATTGTCAGTTCTATGAGCGCTTTACTTAAATATTACCTACTATTATTCAAGTTTGAGGATGTCTCATTTATCCCTTTCCGACAATTTAACTTCAAAGCCTATAAAATATATCTAAAAGGCAATAAAATCAAGGGGAGTTTCTCACCTGAACTCAAAGCAAATTAAACTTTATCGAGCAATCAATTTATCCCATTAAGCCTTCCACGGGCAATTTCAGACATTTAACAACAGGGAGGGACACGAGTATCTATCGGGGGTAAAGGTATACAAGAACATTGTGAGCTGAAACGAACACACTGAAAACTGGAGTAATTTCAAAATTATGTAACTTAAAATCAATTACAATTGCACTCACGTCACATTGGAACTAAAGTTATTACCTAGTAATCGATTTTAGGGTGCAAATATTTCGCATAAAAAATATATCAAGGAATAAACTACTAAATAGTCTGACTCCACCTTCATTGTACGAACCGCAAAACAATAAAATTTGCTCCCCGAGTACTGGTTGATCCAAGATAGATACAATCTGGTGGTACCTTCAAGTCGCGTCTGTATCGTTTTCTAGGCAAGCGTGCTCCACCGTACACCGCATCGTCGCTTAACATCAGGCGATATGGCGGTCAAACGTAAGCCTAATTATATAATAAAAATTTTGCTTTGTGGGTTAAATAGTGCCCGCAAAAATGTTTAGCAAAATTATTAAGTGCTACAGAGTACTAAAAATGCTATAGGTATATATTTATTGTTCAATTTTATAAGTACGTCTTCGGAAATCTCATATGAATCAATATTTCACATGCCACAACACTGAATGACGTTGCCTTAATTCCGTTTAGCTAGGATAGAAAAATGCTCTTGGTATTCAAAGTCATTTGAATTGCGTTGTGAAAAAAGCTCTAACATCTTAATAATAGAGTCTACATACACCTAATTAAAGCTTCAAAGATTAATAACTTTACCTACCTATTAATTAGCTATCTCATCTTTAATCAAATAAATTACATTTTCCTTTTCAGCAAACAGCTAATTAACTTAATGTTTTCCAATGTCTTGCAGGAAAATATAGCCAACACAGTCTTAATTAAGTTTATCGCTGTTATCGAAAAAGGGGAGGGGAGGTGTTTGCTCCCCTATTTTATCCTTCGTACGCCCCCCACCAAGGCGTCTTGGAGTTTAATTAAAACACTAGGGAGAAATTACGTTTTAAACTCAATAATATGGATAAAATTCGAGAGCTTTTTAGATGATTATTCGGCTATTAGCTAGAGTGATAAAGTTTTATATATAGGCGAGAAGATCTTTAAATGCATTGCTGGGTTGAAATGGAGTTAGTTGAGTGGTAAAAGAGCTAAAACATAAAAAAAACTGGCTGTACGTGCTTTATACGTACCTATAATATACGAGTATAGATATGTATGACCAATTGTATGTACATAATCAACTATTCAGTTCAATGAGCACAAATTCAAAGAGCGTTCTTTCATAATTCAAAATTTCAATTTTTCAATTTTTTTAATTTTTTTTATGGCTTACAGGCTATGTGTTTGACCATAGCTCACCTGATGTTAAGTGACGGTGTGGTCGAAGATGGTAAAGCACACCTAGCCTGGAATGGAACAGGCTCTCAAGTGAGGCTGCCGGAACACACCGTTAGACGCTTGGCGGCAGATTTTCAACTTGAGGGTGGTAGCTAGCCAGCCGAGTACTAGAAAGTACTCTACCACCACGCAACGTATACTAGCGAGCTGCGCGCGGGTTTACACGGGGCTTTTGATGTTTATCAGTTTTTATGTTTATCGCGAACAGACAGACACACAGACAGACAAACAGACAGACGCGGCGGATGACTTTGTTTTATAATATGTAATGATTTTATTGATAACACCAGAGTAACAAATCAAATGCCACTAGTATTATAAATGTGAAATGAGATGAAATTTTACATGTATATTCTTTAGGCCCTGGAATAAAACATAGGATACTTTTCATCATCATCATCATCCATCACCACGCGGGTAAAACCGCGGGGCGCAGCTAGTTTCAAATATAAAATTAAATATGTCAAAAACACTGATTACACGTCAAACGTGGACTTAGTTAAAAAATGGAGGAGGTATGTTTTTTGTTTGTTACCTCAGAACTCCGTCATTTATAAATCAAATTAAAACTTTTTATTGTCTGATTGGATATAATGTACCTACATTTAAATTGTTTTCATAAAAACTTCATGAAAATGGATTCAGTAGTTTGACCTTTAAACCAAAATACCTAAAACCTAACCGTGTTTGGGCTTTGGGACATGAAGACAGTTTTTAAAAAATGTTAATTTATACTTGTATTTTATATATTAGTGAATCATGTTGGCGATTTGATAACAAAGCATGGAATATTTCCACTTATACAAAAGTCTCATTTGGATATATTGTGCAAGCAAACATTCTATAAACAAGTCTAATACAAATAACTTTATTTTTCTAAAAATGTTGAGCCAGTGTTACTCGAGATGATGATTCTAACAATACACTATACATCCAAACCTGTTCAGGCATTTTTTTATACTAAACTAGCAGACCAACACACTCGTGTAATGTGAAATACATTGTAGCGCATATGAAACGTTTGTACTTTTAACGTAGCGCCATCTATTGGCAACTTAGTCAATCCTGTTAATAAATTACGTTACACCGCCATCTATTAGATTTTTATTGTAGCGCATATGAAACGTTGTAGCGCATATAAAACGTTGTAGCGCATATGAAACGTTGTAGCGCATATGAAACGTCTGGACTTTTAACATAGCGCCATCTATTGGCTACTTACTCAATCCAGTTAATAAATTACTTTACACCGCCGTCTGTTAGAAATTTATGGAACCTCTTTATCGTATAATAAACAAATAATTTGCAATAAAAAATATTGCTGTTATAAATTGAGATATAAACTATCCTATCTCTCAAGTTGGATCAAACTGCACACAGTGTGCAAGATTTGGTTAAAATCGGTTAAAATCGGTAGTTGAGGATTTCGACACGAACAAACAACGTGACACGAAATTTTTATACATAAATATTCATCTACGTTTGGCCATCAATTCGCCTGATAGAAAGGGATGATGCAGCCGAGGATAGAGCACGTCGATCTAGTTGAAATCTTTCCACTCTAGCTTTAAAGCGTAATTTTTTTTATACGAAATAGGTTTGCATTTGATCACGCCCAGCATTGTTAAGCAGGATACAGTATAAGATGAAGCACACTAACCTACAAAAAATCTGTTTACTCTGGATTTGAAGACACCCAAATTGTACTTCGCGGGAAAAACAGACGCCGTCAGAGTTCCACATCCTCGCTGTACGTATGAAGAATGTGCAATCCGAAAAAAAAGAAGAAGCCGATCCACTCGCGACTTGAATGTACCTAAAGTAACTATCAGGGAACACCCATTCGGTCAGCAAATTCCATTGTTTAGCGATTCGTACAATGAAAATAGATTCAAACCGTTTAGTTCGAGTTTTTGGAATATCGACCATGAAGCGGTGTCGCTTCTTAGAGCTCCTGGCTATCTGATAGTAAAATAGGCAGAGTGGAATTAATAATAAGTACCTGGTTGACCGAGCTTTACTCGGTTTTTCATTGCCTGAAAACACGGATAAAACGACGTTTTCTAAAAATGAAACCTAGCTAGATCGATTTATCTCCCCCGAAACCCCCTGCATACTAAAT
This sequence comes from Biston stratarius, assembly GCA_950106695.1. Lineage (NCBI taxonomy): Eukaryota > Metazoa > Arthropoda > Insecta > Lepidoptera > Geometridae > Biston > Biston stratarius. The sequence goes on from OX467106.1 coordinate 8,966,133, forward strand.
TAATGAAAATCGTTGGAGCCGTTTTCGAGATTCAGAATATATATAAAGAGTTATGTCTATCTATTTTTGAAATCACGTCAACATAGTATGCATGAAAACAATAACATCTCCATCAACAACTTTCGCCCAAGGGACTATAACTTTGGCTCCGGAAGTATCGTAAAAACAACGTATAATCTCAACTGGTCATAAACTGGACCGTAAACATTTTAATCTCTTCCTAGAGCGGTTATTAGGCGTGACGGCTTACAGAGGTTGTAATTTGGGCACATTACAGCGGCTATGAAAGTTTCATAATAAAAATGTGGCATGATATACCTACCATTTGCATATCAGCATGAGATCGTAAGTTAAAGGTTAAAATTAAGGCGAAGTCTTTGCTAGAGAAGACAGTATTTACAAGAAGCTACATATTGGAATGTTGAAACACGTAAACTTTATTACGCTGCGTCTTATTTTTTAAAAATTACAAATTGACTTGCGCTTGTCTGCCATCTCGCCAGATGTTAAGCGAAGATGCGGTCTACAATGGAACACGCTGGCCAGAAGAAACCGATTCACTCGCGACTTGAAGACGTCCATATTGCATTTACCAGAGAACACCCACTCGAGCAACAAATACCATTATTTAGCGGTTCGTACGATGAAAGTAGAATCGATCCGCGGTTTTCAGTAGTTTCGTTTTTAGTTATTGGCTTTTTTTAAGTGAAAGTAATGAAACATGCGATAAGCTCTCCATAAAAAAGATATTCGGAAAACTGTTAAGGCCAGGTTTGTATACCATCTTCGATCACACCGTCACTTACCTAACCTGTGAACTATAAGAAAAACATATTTTGAAATATCACTTATTATCTCATCAAATCTACATGAAATAAAATAGAAGGAAAAAGATAATATTAATTTAAATAGTAGGTAACATAATTTCTGACGATTTCTCCTTACGTAATGATAAAAGGAATCTGATGAAATTTTGTTATTATTTTTATCTAGATATCAGAGGATTATAAATAATAATGACGGAAAAAATAAATATCCAATAGATTAATTATTTCATATATTATTTCCGTCAAGTGTGTGTTCGAAATGCTCGATGAGGGTTCTCTAATATATAAGTATAGTGTTTACCCAATAGTTGAAAAGCATTTTGTCAAATCTAGTAACTTTTGTAATTTAGTTGTTAGTAGATCTCCTTGCAAGTGGTCGTCTCAGACATTTTGCAACTAAATGCAAATATTGCTTTGTTAAGTACAGCTAGCGAAATAACATGCCTTAGAGACCTAATGTCCGTTTTTTTTCTGTAAAATTAATAAGTGCTTTGGCGCTCATTACTTTGAGACTTTGGATTTAGTCTCAGCAGCCCTGTAAATTCGCTAGCTGCAGTACCTTTCAAACCGGAATACAGTAACGTTTTCACCCTACTGCTTAGCGGCAGAATATCTGCCGGTACAGCGGTGGTACCTGTCTAAATGACCTGCTGCTGAGGAAATCTACCACCAAGTGACCACAAAAAAGTTGTCTTGAACTTTTCTTATTCAAAATTCTAGGTACCGTTACAATGATCATATACAGGAGTTACTTTTTACCATCAGGTGAGCGTGACGTTCGTCTCATTATTTCTACATCCAAAATAGCGCATGACAGATTTGCACTTGGCAATTTTTTTAAATTATTGTTATCCCTTAAAATGTGGATTATTGTAAGCTAGAGGTGTGAGAAAAGGAGTTAGTAAAAACAACTTTTAATAAGGTTTTTTTTATTGTTGACAGGCTGGGTGTTTGGCCACCTAATGTTAAGTGACGATGTGGTCGAAGATGTTAAACACACTTAGCCTGGAATGGAACTGGAAAGTGAGGCTGCCGGAACACACCGTTAGATGCTTGGGGACAGATTTTCAACTTGAGGGAGGTCGAGTACTAGAAAATACCTTACCACTATGCTATGGCTTCCTGACAATGTTTCCTTTTGCCGGCAACTCAAGCTCATTATTGGGGGTTGAATCCACGCCCTTCGGCATGTGGACCATCCGCGCTGAACACTTAGCTATCATCGCTATTTATCATATATTAGTAAATTGAAAACCGCAAATTCTAGGTGAAGAACTGATGAGAATTTGAAAAATAAATCTTTATTTCAAATTTAAAATACGCGATACACAATACTATGAAAGTATCTACAAATAATTTCTGTTAAAATATGTATTTTGTAATCTTATTAAACACATCGAGCAAGAGTTGCTCACTCGCCGACTGCAAACAAATTACGACTGTCGTATGTCTCCAGTTGCATGCAACAATTCAAGCATATAGCCGCGTATTATTGCACGTATTTATTCCAAGAGTCGTTTGTTTGTGGCCCCTCTGAAGCTTGTTATCTCTATGATAAACTTTGTAAGAATAACCAAAAATGAAGATATTAGACATTATCTTATATACATAATATTATCTAGTATTAACTAAGGTACCATGATCCATGATTAAAAAGTTTTAAAAACTATTAAATTTTTCTCGTACATATTATCACAATATGAGTTCTAATGTAACATCATTTTGCTATAGTACTATAACCATACTATAACTATATCTCAATCAACTTAATGTTAAACAAACACATTGATTTCTTAAAATGTTTGTAAAATTGTGAAAAAATATATAAAAATATAGTGAGGTGGTAGTTACTTCTAATAGATCTCATATTAACGCAAAAACATATTTGAAAAAAAAAACTTTTCGATCAATCAGAACTTTCTAAGGAACGAGATCAGAGAAAGATAAAATCGGCACTATTACCTATTCTACAAATAAAAGATTTAACATTATATTCATTTACTTAGAAGAACTTACAATTTTATTATTATACGTAAACTTATTCTAGAAAATTTTTAGTAGCTGACGCTGTCCCATTTAATAAAATTTATTATTTAGTAACAATAAAATTGATACGAAGAGACGCTGTCTCATTTAATAAAATTTATTATTTAGTAACAATAAAATTGTTACTAACAGACGCTGTACCATTAAATAAAATGTATTATTTAGTAACAATATAATTGATACCAACAGACGCTAATTCACTTAATAAAATTGATTGTTTGACACTGTTTCATTTAATAAAATTGATTATTTAGTAACAATAAAACCTTAGCAAAATTATGAAATTCTTATTTTTAGATTTTTATATTAATAACTTGACTAAATCTTACTTAACAAACGCTTCACGTCACTTAACATATTATGTAAGGTAGATTTTTTTTTCCAAGGAAATTAATCTTCAGAATAGAATATAAAAAGACCCAAATATCGAAAAGGTGGTGACCGAGCGTATATTTCGATCTCTTTAGTTTTATTTTTCTTCATTTCAGTTGCACCAACACCATGAAGTACGTCACCACGGCTCCAAGTACCTAAAATAACGAAAAATTATTTTAAACTACCTAATTTTAGATAATAATTAATTGATTCAGGCGTTACTTTGCAGAAGTATATTCTAAGCTTTATGTCTTTAGTAGAGTTATGTCTTTAGTGTATTTCCGCGTATAAGTCGTTTCGGTGACCACAATTACGAGGATTTAATGTAATTCGTATATAATTTTAAATGGTAGCTAGCAGTCGAGTAGTAAACCCTACCACCACGCTATGGTTTCCTTACAGGCTAGGTGTTTGACCACAACTTACCTGGTGTTAGGCGACGGAGTGGTCAAAGATGGTAAAGTACACCTAGCCTGGAATGATACTAGCTCTCAAGTGAGGCTGCCGGAACACACCGTTAAATGTTTGGCGGCAGATTTTCAACTTGAAGGTGGTAGCTAGCCAGCCGAGTACTAGAAAGCCACCACCATCCTATGGTTTCCTCACGATATTTTCCTTCACCGGCAGCTCATTGTTGGGGTTTAAACCTACGCTCTTCAGCATGGGAACCGACCGCGCTAACCACTGTGCTGTCACCGCTACAAAAACTCTTTCCATTGATAGCGGCCTTTTAGATTAGTTTATTATATTTTAATTTATTTATTAGTTCCTCTATTTATTTCTTCTATTTATTTGCCGTGGTGGTGCCGGCGTAAGAATTGTACCCCACACTCTCTACCCGTGGTTGCCGTAAGAGTCAGCTAAGAGATGTAATCTGGAAGATGGGCGGCAGCGTCTTCCTTGAACAATCACACCCAACTGCGCTCGCCAACCCGCCTGCCAAGAGCGTGGTGAGTATTAGCAAACCCCCCCCCCTATTTATGTTAGGATATAATTTGTAGTTTAAGTATGTAAGCTAGTTTTTAATAATAAAAATAAATTTTAATACCTAGGCAATAAAACCATTTGTAAACTTACCGAAGCAAACAAATCCAAAGACACCGTGAAGAATTTAGCTCCGGAAATGCTCATAGCCTTCTGGCACTGCTGGCAAACTATTTGGACGAAAGTCTTTGCTTCTTCGGATCCATCATACCATTGACACGAGTAGGCCGCTTCCATCACCGAAGAACTCTTTAAAGAAACAACAAAACTAATTAATTCATAAACTCACTCTTACCAATGTAGTGTGTTAGCATTAGCTAACATTTATCATCTTTTAACGTCTACTACCATCTAGAAAATTAAAATTTCAAAGTAGTCTAAGAAAGAAAAAGGACTAATAGATGCGATTGGTTGATAATAATTATTTGTTTTTTTCCATTAAAAATTTCTGTTTTTTTTTTATTGATTATAATATCTTTATAAGGATTTAATACATTTTTTATTCAAGATTCTTTAGACGTTAACCCAAAATATGTCTTTGTCTGTATGTTCAAGTGATATTAACATAATAAAAGGTTTAATAGAACAAAATAAGAAAAAGGACTATGGTACAAAACCATAGTGTGTGAGCCTCCATATAAGGGTATCACAGCGCGTAGATAAAGAAATGGCCATATGCCTCTAAAAAATTTGATTATGGATAAAGCTGCGACTCGAAATTTTGAAAAATGTCGAGTTGAAGAGGATGTGTACCTCTTCCTGGTGGAATGTGTTCGCTTCCAGCAGGAGAGAAGGGCGCTTGAGCTTGAACGAAACCTTAACTGTCGAAATCCATCTAGCCGTTTGGAAGATACATACATGAAGAAATGTACATACATACAAAATATAAAAACAACAGAATGAAAGAAAACACTTATACATACTTATATAAAACGTTTACCTCTTCAATAAGACGATTTCCAAAGATGCAGAAGTGAAATACTTGACCGAGCGTGTAACTTAAGTATCCGATTGTACTTAAAGCGTAGACGTTGACGCCGTTGATCTAAATAAATAAAAAACTAAGTCATAACACAAAAGTGATAAAGATAATTGAATAAAAGTACTTATTGATGATATGAAGGAAATAAATTAGACTATTTGCAGCGCATTGAAATAATTAGAAGATTTATCCAAATTCAGTTTTGTAGAACTTTTTCGAAATTTTACTATGATTATTAACAAGCGACCCGCCCCGGCTACGCACGCGGCTTTTGATCTAGTACAAAGGGCAGCATTTTTTATAAAAGCTCCCAGGTAGCTTGACTTTTTCTGACACTTCCAATAATTATGATCATATTTCAACAAATTTACATAAAATCTTGATAAATTATATACCTAAACCTTCCTCATGAATCACTCGATCAATTGGTGAATCTCGCATGATAATCCGTTATATAAGATAAGAAATAGGACATAACAATAATAAATAAGCTACAAGTTAAACAGATCTTACCTTAGTAGCTTGATATGCCAGTAAAGTGAGAGTAATCGTAGAAACCAACATATGGAAAAGAAGTGCCGTGCCGTATGTGTCACCTATTGATGCTACCAATCTAAAAACAAACATTACAAAATTAATATTAAAATGTAATCGGATTCATATTAAATAGATAGAAACTCTTTATTTTGCACAACAAAAATATTAAAAAAGTACACAAAACAAAAGAATCTCATGACCTTGTGCCACAAGTGGCGGCTTTATCGTTAAGAGCAATCTCTTCCAGGCAACCAAGAATGTAAAACACGATACATCTTAAGATCAGACGGGAAATATTGTATCACTATTAGGTTAAAAAAAACATATAAGTAGTAAGTATGTAAAAATAATAATTAAGTATTTAAATAAAACTAAATGTATCCAAATATATATATTTGTATACATATATAGGCTATAGCAGTATATATAAATAAAGAAAAAATAATAATAACCATCATCAGCAACGAAGTACAAAAACATGTCTGATCCGACTAACAGCAATATCAACTCAGCATTGGTACAAATAATGCTACTTTGTGACTGATGGAGACAGGCAAATCATTCCATAACCAAATGGCCTATACGATAAAGGCATCACATAAAAAGAAGTAGATGTTTTGATGTGTAAAGATAAAGGGAGGTAGACTGTCTCAAAGAATGCGGCTGAGAAGGTTCATGAAAGAATTTAAAATGATCTTTGAGATAGCCAGATGAGGTAATATTCGAAGATTGTTTTTTTTTGTAAATCATCACTCAATAGGGTTTATAAATATTACTTTTTCATGTACCTATTTAGATATGACTGCAAGTGAAATCGATTGTTTATTGATACATCTTTTGTACGAATACAGAGTGCAAAGGTTTATTGTACTAGTAAGATCAATTTCAAATAATCCAGTCCACTGTTGATAGTAAATATTTTTTGGTGTTAAAGTAATAATTCAAACGAGTCGCTCTCCTGATCGTACGTCCTAACTATTGTAGCGATACACAGAACGAGGCGTATAGCGGCGCGTAGTGTACCTGTAGACGAGGCCGCGCGTGCGTTGTACTCTGGTTTATCTCCTTGAAGAAGTTCACTGGATGTAGCCGAAACTATAATCGGAGCATCCGTGTACACGTTTAGAATATACGTGAGCAATCCCGTATAAGTAAACCAAAAAACACTTTTGTTAGTAGGATCATATTAAAATTGTGTATAAGAGAGCGTTGATCGTATCGAAATGAATCCATAGGCCATACCGCAGGGTCACAATTCCTAGGAACTAGAGTTCCTGTCCAAAGTCGATGGATCCGGCATCCGGTCCGACATCCGACATCCAGTTAATAAATTACCTTACACCGCCATCTATTAGAATTTTATGGAACTCACAGATAATTATACCTCTTTGTCGTATAATAAACAAATAATTTGCAGTATTGCGACTATAAATTGAGATATAAACTATCCTATCTCTCAAGTTGGATCAAATTGTACACAGTGTGCAAGATTTGGTTAAAATCGGTTCAGTAGTTGAGGAGTTCATCGCGGACAAACAACGTGACACGAAATTTCTATATATAAAGATTATTGTTTTGTTTTAACATCTAAAGTAAGAAAGTTTTAAATTTTATTTCTTTTCGTGAGTCACGAATCGGTTTATTCTAGGTAAGCGTGCTCCATCTTCATTTAACAAAAGGCGAGTTGGCGGTAAAACGCAAGCTTGTTTAGTAATAAAAAAAAGTATTAATATATAAGTACTTAATATGTATGTATATGACAGCCCTGTTGGCTCATTGGGAGTATGTCTGCCTGAGCCGTAGGGCGTGGGTTCGATTCCCGCCAAGGACAAAATTTTTATGGTATAAACAAATGTTTGTTCTGTATCTGGGTGTTATGTATGTATTATAAGTATGTATTTACAAAAAAAAAAAAAGTATTCTATCAGTTATCTGACTTCCATCACACAAGCTCTGCTTAGTTTGGGGTCAGATGGCGCTGTGTGTAATGTCTCCTATAATATTTTATTATACTTGTATATTTTTATTAGATACAAGTGAAAACCAGTTAAAAATATGGAAAAAAGAGGCAGGTGTTTTGTTTGTTGGCATTGGAATCATTATATATTAATGTTCCATACCACCATCGTGAAGATCATTGTCACGGCGTGTGTTATCGATCGAGTGCACCTTGTAGTTCACATGAATTAATTAAACGTAGAACCTGTTTTTAATACGTTTTACGGTATCTATATCAATCTATTCAGGTGAAGCGATGATAGCAGTGGTCAGCGCGGTCGGTTCATACGCCGAAGAGCGTGAGTTTAGCCCCAATTCACTCAAGCTCACTGCTTGAGCTGCCGATGAAGGTAAACATCGTGAGGAAACCATAGCATGGTGGTAGGGTATTTTCTAGTACGCGGCTGGCTAGCTACCATTCTCCAGTTAAAAATATGTCTCCAAGCATCTAACGGTGAGTTTCAGAAGCCTCACTTGAGAGCCAGTTCCATTCAAGGTGTATTTACCATCTTCGACCACACCATCTCTTAACATCAGGTGAGCTGAGGCATTTCAGTGTCTACAATCCATAGGAACCAACACATTTTTGTATGCATCTATTAGAAGAACAGGAAAATTTTAAATTCAGCAAGCACCATCATTACCATCACCACCATTCATTAAATTCATCAAAATTTATTTATAAACGGCATGTCTATGTTTTTTTTTATATAAGGTCAATAGAGCATGTTCAATTAAATCATCACCTGGAATAAATTCCATATTCATTTTTAATTATCTATATCTATGTATGTATACAATATAAAAAGGTATATTATTTATATATGAATATTATATTAACACATTCTGAAATATTGACCCAATCATTTTAAAGACGAAAAAGTGTATGTATGTAGCTAACTTGTTCCCTGGGTTTTTTAAAATAATAAATAGGCTTACATTTGACCGCAATCACACCTGATGTTAAGGTCTAAGGTGGAGCACGCTTGCCTAGAAGATACCGATTCACTCTCGACTTGAAGACACCCAGATTATATCCATCGGCGAACACCCACTCAGGCAGCGCATTCCACTGTCTAGCAGTCCGCACAATGAACGTGGAATCAAATCGTTTCGTTCGATTAACATATTATAAGCTATTTTATCCCGGTGAAGTTGGGTAAAACCTTGGGGCGCAGCGAGTTAGTTAAATACTTGAATTTTGGAGACCGGCACCCAATCAGTGAAGGTTTCCGCCCATGGCTCCAATGGCATTCGGCAGACTTGTCCAACTTGTCCAAATGGCAGTCCCATTTTAGCATGGCACCGTTTTGCATCCCTTTAATGATCTGGGTTTCGGATGCAGAGTTGAGTTCTTTATACGGTCTAATAACTTCACGCCCAGTATGTCGCGACTTACCGCTCGTTCACAAACCACGAGCGTGGACCTTGGCTCGATTGTCCAAGACCAAGTCTGAATGTCGTATGAAAGTATGACAGTCATGGGTATGTCAAAGTTAAATAGAAACAATTACAAAAAAAACTAAGAAAACCTTGGTTAAAGTTTTTCTCAAGACTCCGGAATTTATCGACAGCGCGCAGCCTTACGCACCGAGCTAGCGCAAGACTTAGACTGCATAGTAACTGTTCTATTCTGGGACCGCGCGCGACTACCATATAATTTTCGGTGCACGTGATTTGAGTGTCCATATTTTTGTGTTTGCTCAGGATAATTAGGTCACATATTAACCACCTATTTTTTTAATTATTTGGAACGACAATCGAGTACTTAACCCCCTGTATCAATATTGCTGATGTTCAAACTTTCACTTTTCACCTATTTCACACATAAAATGGAACACGTTCTTATACAATGAAATATTGTTCATAGTTTGTATTAAAACTCAGCTATCTGTCATATCACTAGGTAGTTTCATTCTATTGATTAAATTTATCACGTGTTCCAAAAGTGATTGGAACTGTGATATAAACTTTGAGTGAGTGCACTCAAAATTTATATCATAATTAATTGACCGGATGAGATAACTTTCTTTGTCTTGTTTCTGTGTTGAAAATGTATAGATTTTCCTTTATACAACTACTATAGATAGTATTTAAACAAATGTATAATAGTTTTCTAAAAGCTATCTGGTTCGAATAGTAGTTCTAGTTCTGCTTTGCTTAGTTTGAGGCTAGATGGCGTAGTGTGAAATGTCCTCGAATATTTATTTATCATTTATTTCTTGATTAAATATTAAAAACAATTAAATCGAGAAAAAAATCATATTATACAGGGCTACGCAGAACGACAGTAGTCAATCGAAAGAAGCTCACATATACATAATTTGTCCTTTTTTAAAATGTAAATGTAATGAGACGAACGAGACGCTCTTCTGATGGTAAGACGCATGCCTACGACCATTGCAGCGATACACAGAACTTTGAATAACAAAACAAAGTCCAGAGCATCGCTGCTTTGGCGCTCATTACTTTGAGACTAGATGATTAGTCTCAACAGCCCTGTAATTTTGCTAACTGCAGCACCCTTCAAACCGGAAAACAGTAATGTTTGCACACTACTGCTTGGCGGCAGAATATCTGGTACTGCAGTAGTACCTACCTAGACGATCTCCTGCTAAGGAAATCTACCACCGATTAAAACAACTGCGTACTCCAATTCTGTCTTAAAAAAAACTTGCTATTGCATATAAAAAAGTATGCGGCCCCTGAGTTGTGTTTATAGTATATTTATATCATTTTTTTTTATATTTTTGTTTATGGCTGACAGGTGTTTTAACCACAACTCACCTGATGTTAAGTGACGGTGTGGTCGAAGATAAACACACCTAGCCTGGAATGGAACTGGCTCTCAAGTGAGGCTACCGGAACACACCGTTAGAAGAAACACAAAAAAGAAGTTGTAAATTTTTTCGTCTACCCAGTGTTTATCATGACTATTTTTTTTTATAAAGATCATTTGTGTTTTTAATTATATATCTTTCTTTACCTTACGACGTGCTTGTGACGCTCCACCCAATACTTGATAGCAGAGCGAGCCAACATCTCCTGTTTCTGTGTCAGGCCATTGGGATTGTTAGGGTTTCCTCCGAAGTTCTGCAGCCTACCACCTGCACCGCGCAACGTCATCCCGAAATCTTGCTGAGTCGAATAGATTCCACGTATATCTGCATCTGTCGTATCTGGCATTTTTTCCGATTTGTCTGGTGGAATAACAAAAACATGAAATCTGCTTCCATCATTTTTGCTAGCATAATTTGATCCATCCCCAATATACGAGTATATATTTTTGTAGTCCTCATAAATGTTCACATAACATTGAAAACAAAAAAGAAACGCTTAGTAAAGTATCAGTCCCGGTTGTTTTTTGTTTCTATAACTAAAACTGCCAAGTCATATCTAATGCCTTCAGGCGGATTATTAATTCTGACATTAGGGCTGGCCATTCAGCTTATATGAACTTACTCACTTTATGAGAAACGCAAATCTAAGTCATTTGTAAAAAATCAAACACTTAAAGTCCACACCAGGTAAAATTTTATTATTTCTTCAGTTCAGTTTTGTTTGAATATATATTATATGTGTTTCTATTCATTTACAAGATTTTAAAAATCCAATGCAGCGTGTTCCCATTAGTAAAATATTCAGTTCCAATTAAAGACTCATTAATATATTAATCAAAATTCATAATTATACATTTACAAAAATAATAAAAATTAAAATCATTGCCTACCTATAGAAGAGATCCTAAACAGTTCAGCAGTATTGGGCCTGTATGTGTCCAAAGAGGCGCTTAATTCCATCAGAGGCTTCATTACGGCTTTTAGATGCTGCAATTGCTCACAAGCAAAGATCAACCATGAACAGAACATGACGTCCATAAGGTTAGCTAGAGACATCGAGAACATAAGCCAATAAACCTAGAAAATAAAAACACAATAAAAGTCGATGTTTGGCATTTTGTCTAATAAAAACATTTTGTGAGTTTTAATAATACATAGTATATTTTTAATACTACATATTTTGTGGAACATATAAATTTTGGGCTAAACGTCACACGTAGTGTAGAATACCTATATAATCGTTGAAATAATGACCATAAAGTTCAATGTAGTTAATTAAAAAGTAAAAGCCTAACCTAAGGCTGAGTGGATAGAGAATAGCTTACATATAGTAGTGGATAGAGGAGAGTTAATTATGATGTATTGTACTAAAGTGACTGAAGAAATAGCAGTACTAAAGACTAACATGCGTCTTGCAGTGAAATTTATATAAGTGGTAGCTACAACTTACCTGAAACACGAAAGCAAAGATGTACATAGATCCACTCATAGCGTCGAAAGGATACCAGGCTTTCAAAGGTAGTCTAGGAACTATTTCAGTGAGAGTTTCATTAGTTTCCTTATTTGTAATCATACGAACTGATTCGCCAAAAAATGTAAGAGTAACCCAACCTAAAACATAATTATTAAAATAGAACATTTGCTATTTTCTTAAGTAGTGTTAACACGTCTAGAAATGTTTATTTTTATTTTTTTTATTATTATATGGACTATTAGATCCACATACTATCATATAGAAACTGTAAATTTTTCGCGATAAAAAGCGTTTAAACAGTTTATTCGTAAGAATATTGTGAATAATAAATATATTGTTAGTAGGTGTACTAATATTGTATTCATGTCCTTCTCATCACGCCTGTTGTTTCCTGTTGCATGAATGAGATACATAAAAACAAATACACTTTCGCTTTTTTATTATTAGTAAGATTGAATATGAATAAGATTAAAAAAGATAACTTCTCGATTCGGGATTATGTAAGCATAGGGAAGTAGTAATATAGTAGATATTAATAACAGAACACATGAGACTGAAGGTGAAACTAACAAAGTCAACATTTGGTTGTTCTTCAAAACTTACTGATAACAGAAGCAGCGGTTATGAAACATATCAGATACAGAAGTTTTCGCATCTTGGAGAGAGATAGCTGGTGATAGCGAGCATCCGACTCCGTGAACAGGGGGTGACTGTTTGACTGGTTCCACACTGCCAAGGTCCTGATAAAAATAAGTTTGTTCACATAAACGAACTTAGTACCCCAATGAAGTGTTAGCAACCGCAATCGAATAAAAGACCTGTCATCTGACTTATTGTAGTCTTTAATTGAACTTCATGGTTGTCCATACAAAGGCTGGCGGATCATCATCATTGGTAATATTTTGAGAACATGTGCCTAATAAAACGTGCCACGGTCGAAATTCAAATTCAGATTCAGATTTCTGATTACGTAACGTTCCTACCAAGGCCTTGCCGGATGGTGTAAAATAACCAAAATATTAATTTATGAGATAAGGCAGTAAATTTTCACGAGTTCACTTTGAGTATAATAGAGGTAGGAACCTCTATTATACTCAAAGTGAACCTCAAATTTGTTGACCGCATGCCTATTTATCTGATGCATTGCAATTTATAAAAGGCGATATATACAAAAAAAAACATTCCAAATTTACTATAACTCTGATAACACACGTAACCTAAATCAAGATGATTGCAATATTTCTCCACTTGCAAAACGTGAACATATTATTGTTCTAGCTAGAACACACTACTTAATTTTGACGAGAAAGATTTTGAATAAATTATTTATTTGGATCATCACAACATTCATAATGGTCATCAAAATAACAAAAAAAAAAACTAGATGTTACAGCAATTTAACGATATTATCTGGATAAGCAAAAGTAAAACTGTTAGGTAAAAGCTAAATAACAAATAAAACCTCTTACAGAATTCGACGAATAAATAAAAAAGTTAACAGTAATAAATATAGATCTATAAATAAATAATAAATATAGATATCAAATTATTTTCTTTGCCAATGACGGTAGCAAATTCAACACAAAAATATCGAAATACTTCTACCAAAATAAAAGGTTACTAAAAAAAATATTACTTTCAATATCGTATTCAAAAGCTTCATAAAGTTTTATTGTAACCATTCTGACGGAAATTGTAGACGACCGAATGTTCTGAAAATGTCGTGTGATAATGTTTCAAGCTGTCATAAAATATTATAGCTATCTTCTATACCATATTTAGAATTATTTTATGCATTGCCACTTCTATACTACTTACACTGTATAAATGTAGTATACCTGTGTGATTACAATAAATATATTATCTTCCATTCTAAAAACAAATTTTACATAGTTTAATACTTGTATATTCTGCAAGCGTATTTTAAAATCTTTTTTACCCAATTGTTATGTTTTTCGCGCGTATCTTGTATGTAAATTTATTTATTACATCGTATCTTCGAAACGGCCGAATGGATTACGACAATTATATTTGTCTCAATAATCCAAACCTTAGAGGGTGGTAGCTTAAAAAAATCAAGATGGTGGATTTTAGGCACGTAATACGTTAAAAAAACCCAATCCTATCAAGTAGGGTATCTAAATAAAGATAGTTAAAAGAGGATTACAAAAATATCCAAGTTATATGTTTAAATTTAATTAGGAATAATTAATTCAAGTATTGAAAAAATGTTTCTTTTCATTATAGCTATTTTAATCACAGTCGGGCTATAGATTTTTTGTTCAACGAAGTATCATATGTTAAGCTTTTTTAATTAAATAGACGATTCCCCAAAAAAAGTAGTGTAATATTTTCAGGAATCATGTATGTATGTGAGTTTCTTTATTCTATTACTTTTAAATGTGTAAACAGATTTGGATGTTTGAGGTATCGTAAGAATCCTTACATCATCCCAGGACACACTATGCTATAAATATATACATATATATACTAAGCTATAAATAAATAAAATGTTTTTGTGTTTTTTTAATTTTCTTAAGTACGCTGAATTCACGATGCTTATTTTACCAATTTTATCGTAGATGGATTACAAAATACTCATTGGTACATCTTTGGAAAGTGTCAAACGAAAGCTAGTTTTCTTCCGAATGAAATATGATATCTACCATGCTATCTTATTTGATGGACTATAAAGTATCGCAATAACAATTTTAGTAAAAACTTCTTTTGAATTTTTAAATAAAGATAAAAATTCAGGCAACAAGAGCACGTGTAAACGAATACAAAAATAAAGTCACACTTTAAATCTTACAGAATAAGTAAAACGAATAACGTATTTGCGATAAATATAATGATATTATTTTTATATTCCGTTCATTTACAGGCCCGGAAGCCGATTGGCATCAATATTGCTAAAATACTTTTAGGAAAAACGTATTTTGCAATGTCAATCAGCTTATTTCATAATCTTTGAAATAAAAAAGAACGCTGTTGACACAGTTTTCCTTCCTCGTTTCGTCAAAATAAAAGAATTGAGGCGATGACAGAAAAATATTTCCAGTACAATCTTTTATATTGCTGTTGAATTAAAATTAGGAAGGAAATGGAATTCTTTGAAGCAATCGGAATGATTTCGTAAAATAGCCATGGAGCTCATGTATATCTGAGTAACTGATAAAATAACAACAGAATACGTATACCTGCTCTTGTTAGTACGTTAGATTTATGTACACTGAGTGATATATTTGGAAAAACATAGTTGTTTACTTACAAAATGCAAAGAAAAGTATAAAACTATTTCAAGAATAATTGCTATCTATAAAACATTAATTGTAATTTTTTTAGACTGACACCCAAGATATATTCCAATGAAAACTTTATTCAGATGTAATAACATAAAACCATGACTTCTGACCTTAGATGAATTATTTTTGCTCAGACATTTTTAAAAGAAATCTCGTCGGATTGTTGATGGATTCTTTTCAATTATATTGTTAACAAGATGCTTTAAATGTTTCTTTTCCTTATCACTTCTTAGAATTCAGATTTTTATTTTGAATTAAATTACAAAATCATATTTAAGATTTTATGATAAACTACATAAACATCTGAGGTCCAAACACACTACCTTGTGACACCCTTACCTGTAAAAACTTTTTGAATTCAAAGCAAAGAAGACCAATTTGATGATCGTATGGGCAAAGAATAAGACAGTAATGGTATTAGCAGTCAGCTCGTTAACTTCATCGGAATATTGTGCCATGTTGATTCCCATGAAAACAAAGTGGACAAAGATCAAAACGGCATGGACGCTAGCGTAGATTTTACGAAGAAGCATGCTCATTCCAGCATTTTCTGCAAAAAAAAAACGCACTATAGTACAATATGCTCATAGGTACTTATATCTTATTACAGAGCTAATGAGATTCAGAATTGAATCTCTCAAGTATGTAGGTGGTAGATCTTCTTCATCCAGGCAAGTATCTCCGCAATATCAAATATTCGGCCACCGAGCAGTGTAAGCATTAATATGTTTCAGTTTGAAGGGTGCTGCAGCTAGTGAAGTTACAGGGCGAAATTCACTAACCAGCGAATGTCTCAAACTAATTATCGTCAAAGTAACGATGCCTTGGAGTTCGTTCCTTTACTTAAATTTCTGGGTACCGCTGCAATGGTCATGGACGGGGCAGATCTCTTACCATCAGAAAAACATTTAGTAGGTTTTATTACTGGACGACAAAAAAGTACCAATAGTTTCACTTTTGATTTTATTATATTCAATCATAACATAAGTAATACTTAAATAAAAACTAATAACAAAATATAGAATACAAACGTATAAAATAACTTGATCTAAAAGTCAGTCAGGGGAGGGATATGTGGTCAGAATGCTGGCAGCATTGCCATGCTAATTTGGCATTGCTAAGCTTTTCACCAAAGTAGATGCTAGCATTCTAGTCACCTGAAGCCTCCTCTAAGCGTTTGGCCAAGTCCCGATATTATCATCGTGGGCAATAGTTACTAAGATGCCCTGAACTTTCTTTTATTTATCAAATTTCTAGAGACCGCTGCAACGATTACTGATGCTTTTATTTCTTTTTAATTCGTGTCATTTTTGCTGGAGAGGTCAAGATTTATATCCTTTTTTTGTTCAAAATATGCATTAAGGTTATCTAATTTAAACTTTTTTACTTTACTTACCACTGTGGTAATTGAACAAAAAATGTCCAGCCATCTGCATCAATTTGATGTTGGGCATTAAGTCGGAGACCAAGCCCACGGTTTTTGGTTTGTTCATCATCTGTAATCACATACTTTTATAACTTTGTGACTTTTACTAATGTTTGAATTTTTTAAAATTTCAAATTCGCTATAAAAATTTGATGTAGATTGATCATCTTAATGTAATGTAACATATTAATAGTGTTTCAATAACGTGCCTTGAAATATTTTATTTTTTACTGCCTTTGAAACAATTTCTAGCTACCCAGCTCTGCTCCCATTTTTAATCTACGAATAAAAATAATTAACTTTTAATTGAAAGCACGATACGTGTGTCGGTCACGCACAGTAATACTAGAATGATCGATTTCTATGTCACTGTCATTACTTTTGCAATGACGTGTATCGTTTTCAAAGTCAAAAGAAAAAATGGTGACGCCGCTGTGGGAACCAGCACTTGTGTCGAACACCCGGTGTTTCTTTCGATAAATTTTAAATGCGTCTTCACCGTCCGTTTGATATCTTTAATTGACTCGTATTACAATCGATCGATTGTGGACAAATAAATCGAGCTATGCCCAAGGAGTGTTTGTCTATGATTGTTTCTAGCAAACGTTTGTTTTACGCCGTACGTTGTTCTGTTTTATTTATTTAGGCTGGGGTGGAAGAGGTATATTTTGTAGAGGCAAATAAAAAAGTGCTGGTTGTAAAACATGGACACAGATATTAGTCGGTGGTCACGCCAATCCTTATGTACCTACTAAGTTTATCAATTTTAGATATTAAGTCCTCGAAAGAATTTACATTCATTGAGTACATACATACATATATATATTCCAATGTTTGGAAATAAATATATCAAAAATAACGTTATAATGAGATGATAAGCAAGTATTGATATAGTTTACTACTGGTAGGGAATACAGTATATTGAACAGGCAAGTTTTATATGGTGCCTTCCTTCTCAAGCTTTAACTACATATATTATGCTTAAATATAGCTATTTTGGTATCTATGTAATCTAAGGGGCAGGGGGTTTCGGGGACGATAAATCGATCAAGTTAGGTTTAATTTTTAGAAAACGTCGCTTTATCCGTGTTTTCAGCCGAGCAAAGTTCGGTCATCCACATACTGTATACTTATACACTGAGTATTTTATCGAAAAGACTGCCTGTTAGTAACATTTGCTAGAAGTTTTACTTCGGGAGCTGAAGAGCCTGGGCTCAATTCCCACTCAGGACTAATATTTGTATGACAGACATACATACATATATGCTTGTTCTTGGGTGTTCTGTTTACTGTATATATATATATTTACAAAAAAAAAGTATATAAGTATTCTATCAGCTATCAGGATCCCATAGTACAAGCTTTACTTAGTTTGGGGCTAGATGGCGCTGTGTGAAATGTCCTTTAATATTTATTACAAACAAAAATAATGAAAAGTTTTTACTATTCGCTCGAAGGTTTCTGACGTGGAATGACGGCTGCTGTTGTAAGGCACAACCAGAGGCCATAACAGCACAAATTACGTAACTCTATCGTGTTTACGTAAAGCGAAGCAAATTAGGTCAGGTCCCTAACTCTGTAGCTCGCACAAGATTCCTTGCCGAAAATGCGTATAGCATTTATAACCCTATCAACTCATAGGTATATTTTATTTTGATAGTTCAGAGCCGGCTCTTAACATACTTCGTTACATTTTTTATCTAGAGAGACAATCAAGTAAGGAGTGGATAGAACAAGCTGCCGGCTTCCTTGTTTCCCGAGAACTTCTAAATCTCTTCAACGTCAGAGTATGTGTGCTACAAATTCGACCATATCACCGCTTACGATCAGGCGAGTTGGTGGTCAAGCGCGGACATATACATACGTGTTAAAAAACCGGTCAAGTGCGAGTCGAACTCATGCGCCGAGGGTTCCGTACCTACCCATTATACCATCGCCATAATATTTTTTTTGTATGCCAATTAAGCTAGTCCTCTATATTGTATAAGCGCCCATACAACTCAGAGGACTATTTTAATTGGCGGCAACTATGTATGTATGGGGACAAACTTTTTTTTTTTGGAATTTTTCCGTTATTTGTGCTGTAAGACCTTGCTTTTTGCCAAATTTCTTGATTCTAGGTCAACGGGAACTACCATATAGGTTTTCGACCCAAAACCTATAGGGTACTTCTGGTTCACCTAGAATTGTCAATTTTGCTTAAAAGTAAATTTTGGTACTTATAAGTTTTCGCGAAAATCTAAATTTTGCCCATATCTTTTTATCGTGTTGAATCAGGACCTTAATTTTTGTACACTAATAGGGACTATAGACCTCGGTATCTGGTATAAGTTTTAACTTGCTAGGTCCACCCGTTCATGAGAAAATCGGTGGTGACACACGGACAGACAGACAAGAGAGTGATCTTATAAAGGTTCCTTTGTTTACCTTTTGAGGTACGGAACCCTAAAAAGTATCATACTACGCGAATTTAACTCAAATCCCGACGCGTTCATATGCACATAGCCAATAAGGATTCTGTTTGGATATAATCTTTGAGATTCGTGTTCTTTGAGATGTCGTCCGCCTACAGTGTTTGTGATACATTAATAAACACAGTTATTGAGTTTTCGAGAGAATGCAAAAAAATCATGTTGTCGCTATGTATTATTTTCCAAAACTTGTAATTTTTTCGAGTATTTAGATATCTAAATATTATAAATGCGAAAGTTTATGAGGATGGATGGACGTTTGTACCTCATTTACAGCTTCCGTACAGTAATTACAGCTGCACCGATTTGAATCAAATTTGGCACACATATAGCTTATCGTCTGGATTAACATAAAGGATACTTTTTAAACTAAACAAACTTTTTGTTAAATTACACGCGGACGAGTCGCGGGTAACAGCTAGTTTATATATAAAATAGTGTTGTTATATTTATGAAGTGCCGAATTACGCTGAAAAGTGATATAATGCTTCAGCACATTATATCACTTGACACATAACATTTCTTGTTGCTTCAAAAACTCTTTTGAAGCCTGTAGTACAGTCACTAACATAACTAATAACTCCAACAACTAAACTCGAACTTCTAAACATGACCGAAATACTATGAATCGACCATGCCTTACTTTGACTTTGACTGATGCTTAGAGTCATTTAACTCGATTTTTCATAAAATACTTGAAAATATCAAAACACTTGACACCGGCAAATATTCTAAGCCAAAAACAAAGAAAAATAACTCTGTCATTAGAGTTAAAAAAATAAACTATGTCACTTATCCCAACCTTTATCCTCCTCCTCCATAACTCTCTCTTCTTTATAACGTTCTCTTCAACCCCTCTACTCCATGCTATCGAAAAGATAAGTTCACCTTTTGGCACAGTACTCATCCCCTGCACTTCAGGTCAAAAGAGAACCTTACTCTTAAGACCCCTGCTGCACGCTGTGAAACGTTATTCGGTAAGTCCTTTACATTCCAGACAGTCCAACTGTGGAATGCGTTGCCTGTTGCCATTAGACGTGCTCCATCGATCGCTGTCTTTAAAGAACACGTCAAACTTTTTATCTCTCGCAGTTGTAATAATAAAATTGATGTTATAACTATTTATTGCTTATTTGTATATATATATATATTCTCTTTATAGAAATATTTATTTTATATATAGATAATTTTAATTATATATATTAGTGTATTTTTAGTTATTCTCTATTTATTAGGATATATTATTATAAGAATGTAGATATATTTATGTTATAGTTTTGCATTCTCCTATATGCATGCATATCCTAGTTATTGACACACCCTGTCTTTTTCTTCCTGTGATAATTTCCATTCTGGGGTTGCCTGGAAGAGATTGCTTTTAGCGATAAGGTCGCCAGATGTTACAGATGTTAACTAAGTTTATTTCTTCTGTATTGCATTTTTTTTTGTGTGTACAGTAAAGTGTTAATCAATCAATCAATCAACCAAGAGTTTAAGATTTGTGAAAGTTTTTTTGTTGAAATTTTATTGTACGTTGAAATTTCCCGTTTTTAGGGTAACTAAATAAACTATATATCTTCGAAAAGTTCACAGATAATCCAATATTTACCTAAAAACTTTGTTCTGGCTTACCGAAAACAAATCTATTCACTTTGATTTATTCCAAAATAAGGTTTGGCAAACATTTATTTATCTCAACCCCGATTTGGATAGCAAAATTTATCATCACGGGGGTTTGAATTGGCAAATCTACCTATCTATGACAGATTAAAAATATTACAGATAAATCACTTTTAGAAGCAGAAAACGCTCCTAACTACCAGTATTCGGCCGAAGGTACCTGTTGTAAAAAAAAACAAAGATTATTTTATTAAACGGTTAAAATCTCTTTACGATGGGACTGCCATGTAGAATTGTGGATGTTACAAAAGTCCCTTAATAAAATTGTGAATTTAAAAAAAAACTATCTCGTTATTAACTTTTTTTTAATATGTAAAAGTAATAAGGCAAACGAGACGCTCTAAGCTAAACGTAGGTATCTAAAACTTTGAATAGTGAAACAAAGTCCAATGCATCGCTGCTTTGGCACTCATTATTTTGAGACATTATATGGTTTGTCTCAACAGCCCTGTAATTTCGCTAAGTACCCTTAAACCAAAACGCAGTAGACTAGAACATTTAGCATTCCCTAATTTTTGCCATACATACCCTAACGGGGTTATATGCCCATATATATGACATGTCAAATAAGTCCTACGAGCACCTGTACATCACATCATCAGCCATAGGACGTCCACTACTGGACGTAGGCCCCCTCCTGGGGGGGTTTTGCCAATACTCGCCACGCTTGGCAGGCGGGTTGGCAAGCGCAGCTAGGTGTGATTGTTCAAGGAAGATGCTGCTGCCCATCTTCCGGATAACATCCCTTAGCCGACTCTTACGGCAACCACGGGTAGAGAGGGTGAGGTACTATTCTTACGCCGGCACCACCACGGCATAACACCTGTACATATTTTTATATAATCTTTTTTTTAAAGGCTAGACATCTTAGACCGCATCCTGGTCAGACAAAAGAAAGGTGTGGCTAAATATTAAATTAATTATTCTTTGTTGTTGACATATTATTAGTAATTTGATATTATTTATATTATTTTTGTTAGTTTATTAACAAATAATTTATATTTGGTGTGTGAATTAATGTGAAACATACTTACATGTAATTTGTTCCGTTTTCATTTTAAAGGTTATTTTTTATAACCTTTAAAATGAAAACGGTTTTTTTATTTCATTTTAATTTACTAATTTATTAATTGAAGCTTATATGTATTCAACATTCTTGTTTTACTTATGCGAGATTACTCACGTTTAATTATGTGCTGTCTAGCTATTGTCCCGGCCACGTCCAGTGGTCGCGCGTGCATTGTACTCTACTTTAGTTCGTCTGTCCACCTTGTGGGTGGACGTCCTACGCTGCGATTGCCCGTCCGTGCTTTCTACTCCAGAACTTTGCAGCCCCAACAGCCATCAGTTCTGTGTGCTATGTGCCCTGCCCACTGCCACTATAACTTGTTAATTCGTTGGGCTATGTCGGTAACTTTGGTTCATCTACGAATCTCCTCATTTCTGATTCGATCTCGTAGGGAAACTCCGAGCATAGCCCACTCCATATCTTGTTGTGCGACTTTGAGCTTAAAATAAATTACATCGTTGCAAAGCCGGGGCGGATCGTTAGTGTAAAATAATTTATGCTTACGTTGTTTTTGCTAGAAAATTATACGACATTTATTATACTAAGTTTATAATTGACATATTTAAGCCTACTTTTCTTGTCTTATATCTTATATAATATCTCAATAAAGCTGCCTTTAGACCCTAAACATAAGTCAAGCTTCTTAGTAAACACCTTTTATAACACCTCTTTACCAACTTAGCTTTACTTTCGAAAAACATTTTATTAAACTCGACGGCGCTTATCATCAAGCAATAAAGACGAATATGGATTGTCAATCATTTTTAAAGCTGTAAAATAAATAAGACAATACGAAGGAGAGAATGGTAAAGCTTAGACCAACATTTAGATTTCATTAGAGAACGGTTTAAGCTTCGTTATTTATTGTAACGCATAAGAGTTCTAATTAAGCCAGATTTAGTTGCTATGTCTGGCTCTGATAAATAGAAGAGATTATTTGGGCAAAGTTAAATTAAAAAATATTTTTTTTGGTTGAAACAATGGTGTTAGATTGTTTGAGGTTTTTTTAATTCGTGATATTTCAAACTATTTGATGAAATAAAATAATTATTCTTGGTCCATTTTACACAGCGCCATCTAGCCCCAAACGAAACAAAGCTTGTACTATGTAAACCAGATAACTGTTAGAATACTTAAGTACTTTTTTGTAAATACATACAGAACGCCCAGACACAGAACATTTATCGTTACATCAATGTTTGTCCTGCTTGGAATCGAACCCCCGTCCTATAACTCTTAAAGCAGATATTATATCATGTGAACTAACAGGGCAGACAGTTGATGTCCATATTATGTGGGATAGTCTAGGTGTAATATGGAGACAAACGGCCAGGATCTTCTTAGATTAAGTATATTATTTATTCATTTGTAGGTCTTTCCATCTTCAGTAACCAGCCTTAAAATAGGCCTCCCCCATTGATTCCCATAAAGACCGGTTGGAAGTGGCTCGCATCCAGCGCGTTCCTGCGGTCTTTATGAGGTCGTCTGTCCACCTTGTGGGTGGACGTCCTACGCTGCGCTTGCCGGTCCGTGGTCTTTGGTCCAGAACTTTGCAGCCCCATCAGTTCTGCGTGCTATGTGCCCTGCCCACTGCCACTTCAACTTGCTAATCCCCTGGGCTATGTCGGCTACTTCAGTTCATCTACGGATCTCCTCATTTCTGATTCTATCTCGTAGGAAAACTCCGAGTTCGTTGTAAGACTTTGAGCTTATCAACAAGGCACATAGTCAGAGACCACGTTCCAGCACCATAAGTCATCACTGGTAACACACACTGGTCGAAGACTTTCGACTTGAGGCACTGAGGTATATAAGACGAAAAAAATAATTAAACAAAAAATATTGTGACTCAAAGTTGAAAATGGTCACGGACCCCAGAGTCTGAGGAGCGTAATTATAAAAAAAAAGAATATTCACTTGTTTCTGCTCAAAATTTTAATTGAAACTTAGTTTAACTGGTTAACGCTTAGAAGCTTTTAATCAATTACGGTCCGGGGCGTCGGTCGGTGATAATACAATTTTTGTCTAATGACAGTTTCAGTCTCAAAATAGATGACTAAAAAAATGGTTAGGATTCGGTATTCTAATAAGAGACCAGAAGCTATAGAGTTTAAAAAATCTATATAATTATATATATATGTATATACAAGAATTGCTCCTTTAAAGGTATTAGATTAGATAGATAATAAATTGGTTTAAAAAGTTATTTTTTCCTTTAATTATAGGTAACTATTTTATTCGCAGTCGGATTACAGACACAGATATACATACAGATATACAGATTACAGATATATATATATATATATATATATATATATAATTTGAATCTAGGAAACGGCTCCAACGATTTTCGTGAATTTTAGTATGCAGGGGGTTTCGGGGGCGATGAATCGATCTAGCTAGGATTCATTTTAGAAAACGTCGTTTTATGCGTGTTTTCAGGTAATGAAAAACTGCTACAATACCATTAGAATACGAAATTAAATAAATTTTGCCCCCAGCTACAAAGTTATAATGTTGGAAATCGGGCGGTCCCGAATCCAGAAGACTCCGGTTCGAGTCCAGATTTCCATATTTTCCCCTTTTTCCAAGTTCTTTAAAAAACCGAGCAAAGCTCGGTCATCCAGGTACTATATATAAATGAGTATAAATATATATAATTGAGTGTATGTACGTATGCGGCTCAGGTGACAGCTGTTATTGATCACCATTACTATGTTACTATGTTGGCATAAAAGAAATACATATTCACTAAAAAGTTATTGCTACTGATATATAATTTGGTAAAAAAGTAATAAGACGAACGAGACGCTGAACCTGATGGTAAGATATAACTCCTGTCCATGGTCATTCCAGATGTACTCAGAATATTTTGAGTCACGGAGCTTATTATAAACAGAGTATTGCTGCTTTAGCGCGAGATATGGTCAAACATCTAACAGGTGAACCATAAAAAAAATAGTGCTTAACAGAAGAGTAAGATGTCTTTCTTTCGTGAGAAGTGCTTTTACTTTAGAATAGGTAGATACAGTTTTCAGAACCTTTCAAAACTCTCAAAGCGTACAATTATGATCCGTTCTTATCCATCTGTAATCCAAGACAGTAGCTATCCGTTGTATATATTATGTGCTGAGTTTACCCTCTTGTTACCAAAGTTTAACACTTACTAACTTATTTACAAAACTTTGTTTAGCCTGCTAAAAGGATATTTGGTATTCCCAAACACTTGCGACTTTGAAAGATGTAAGTTTCGGAAGGTGCCCGATTAATCTTAACTCGATTGAAACTTCCAGCGAATTTAGAGTTAAGGTTGTGATACGATTGGGAATAATAGGAACAGAATCGACCTGACGCCATCTTGAAACGTCACAACTGGACGTTAGCGTCAGCATTTTTTTAATTTTTGGCAAACTACCAAAAATTCAAACTTGCTGTGTTAACTATCTTCGACCATACCATTACATAACATCAGGTAAGTTGTGCTCAAACACCTAGCCATTGTACCTATCTTTTGTACACACATAACTGCAAAAATAAATCTGCTGTGCCTGTCTCTATGTTCACAATAGGTAAGAAATATTAAAAGGCTCGCTTCAAAGACAGATATTAAATTCCTTTACCGAGCATACATGACAAAGTAATATTGTGAGACTATTTTCTTTATTTTCTTGGAAAAAAGGTGACTTGTAAAAGGTGAAGGGTAATGAAAACTGTGATTTTTAACCCCCGACGCAAGAAGAGGGGTGTTATAAGTTTGACGTCGATGTCTGTCTGTCTGTCTGTCTGTCTGTGTTAGTGCCTGCCTGTGGCATCGTAGCTCTCAAACGGATGGACCTATGTCGATGGGGTTTTTTTCATTTGAATGCCAGTTTCCTTGCAGTGGTTCTTCTATGTTTGGTTAATTGCGTAGGAGGTTTTTTTAAATTTTTAATTTAATTACTTGTGTATTTACATTGTACACCCTGATAGAATAGAATTTTAATTGGAAAACTTTGTACAGATTCAGATCGTAGGATGGAGATTCTTTGAGAACTTTGTAGAGATTGTGGACCTATTATAATTAAGTACTAAAGATACTGTAATTTTTTTGTCAAACAATAATATTATTTTAAGCGTATAACTTATTGTGTAATGTATTATTAATGTATTTCTTAATGTACCTATATTTTTATTTATTGTTCATGTCGTGGAAAATACTGTCTCACGAGGAAACAGCAAAAATATCTATATGGTATAAGATAAACTCTGTCCGCATCTGATTCTGTCAGTTTCTCCGCTTACTTATACTAAAGCACGCAACGGATTTTGAAACGATTTTCACTATCATTTATATAAATAACAGTAGTAGTAGCCAGATACTGACACAAAAATAAATAAATACTTTAGGATATTTCACTCAGCACCGTCTAGCTCCAAACTTAGCGACCAGATAACTTACAATTTAATACTTAAATGTATACTTATAATACATACAGAACACCCTGACATGCAAATATTTATGCTAGTCATAGGTACAAATGTTTGTCCTGAAAATTAATCGAACCCACGTCCTGCAGCTCTTGAAGCAGATACACAACTAAATGAGCTAATAAGGCAGTCCTACAATCTGTGTTGAACAAATATCCGCTGGGCTTACACGCGAATGAATAACGCGAATCGCCAAACGTAGCGTAGGACGCCATGAGACTCGATGAAGTGAAGATATACGTAGGACAGCTGGCGGTGGCTGATAATGATAATCAAATCGAATTATACATTTGTATAAGTTGAGAAGTTCAACGTTTTGTAATCAAGTCACCCAAAAATCGCCAGTCGCCATAAATTGCACCCGTGCGAAACTGGGGCGTGTCGTTAGTATGTCGTAAATAGGTTTTGTCCAGTGTGATTAATTTAACGGACAGAAAGAGAAAATGGGATTGGGCAATGACGAAGGTAGACAACTTGTCACCAGACTTGTTTTTGTTACGCAGCTAATAAAGGTTTAGGTAGTTTGGGCTTTAGAATAGTAAAAGGGGCTTTAACATGGTTCCTTATCGACGCTTCTGTGTTTATTCAGATACTTATACGCTTGCGTCCAAAAGGAATAAAACAGATGAGTTAGAGTTTTTAACTTATGATAATTATGTAAAACAAAAATAAAAATTAATAATTATAATAATAAATTCGGGAAAATTCAGTCATGTGACCGTGAACACCAAAAGTTAGTCAGGTCACGCTGTTCTAAGCGCCATTGCGGTTGTTGACATTTTAATAAAACAACTTTCATACAGATACGACTGTTTCACACGGCGTGACGTCATTCAAACATGAAATCGCAAAATACATAAGTATTGCAATTTTTTGTTTGAGTTGGTGGTCAAACCCGGACTTAAAAGCTATAAAAAAACTAACAATCGTATGTGTGGGTGTTCTGTATGTATTTCAATTCAAACCGCGAGTGGTTCTTTGATAAAGATCAAGGTTGAGGACCGTAAGTGGTATGGGGTGAATGTCATGTCCATGAGTTAACGTTTCAAGTACATACATAATTATTTCAGCCGTAAGACGTCCACTGCTGGACATAGGCCTCCCCCATTGACTTCCATAAAGACCGGTTGGAAGTGGCTTGCATCCAGCGCGTTCCTGCAGTCTTTATTAGGTCGTGTGTCAATCTTGTGAGTGGACGTCCTATGCTGTGCTTACCGATCCGTGGTCTCCACTCCAGAACTTTTCAGCCCCATCTTCCATCAGTTCTGCATGCTATGTGCCCTGCCCACTGCCAATTCAACTTGCTAATCCGTTGGGTTATGTCGGTTACTTTAGTTCGTAAAACAAGAGGGTCAGTCCTCGGATAAAATATTCCATCCGCATAAGCAGGGTCAACAAAACTACTAGAGTTATACCCGTCTGAAATTGTTCAGCACGTTCGACATTTCACCCTTTCCAGTTCGTTTAATCTTCGGAAGTGAACCGAGTGAGTTCTATAATTCCGAACGGGGTTCAACAATGGTTCAACGTTTTAGATTTTCAAGCGATTTATCGATGCGAAAGTGAGCTATTCCGAAAAAAAAAGCAGTTTTAAAAAAGGGACAGCTCTTTCAGCTCATTTGGTAGGTCTTCTTCCTGAGCTGTGGGGTGTGGGTTTAATTCCCACCTAGGACTAACATTTGTGTGACAAACATACCTATTTGTTTTGTATCTGAGTATTCCGTATATATTTACAAAATGAAAACTATACAAATACTCTATCTATATGGTCTCCATAATACGAGCTTTGCTTAGTTTTGTCAAGAATGCACAAGTACACATATACGCACATGCACACTAGCACACACCCATGCACACGCACACACACAAACGCACACGCACGCACACACTAACGCACACACGCACACACTAACACACACACGCGCACACTAACACACACGCACGCACACATACACAGGCATATCATATTTATATACATAATTATATATATATATTTTTTATAGCTGACAGGCTAGGTGTTTGACCACAGCTCACCAGATGTTAAGTGACGGTGTGGTCGAAGATGGTAAAGCACACCTAGCCTGGAATGAAACTGGCTCTCAAGTGAGGATGCCGGAACACACCGTTAGATGCTTGGCGGCAGATTTTCAACTTGAGGGTGGTAGCTAGCCAGCCGAGTACTAGAAAGTACCCTACCACCACGCTATGGTTTCCTCACGATGTTTTCCTTCACCGGCAGCTCAAGCTCATTGTTGGGGTTTGAACCCACGCCCTTCGGCATGCGAACCTACCGCGCTAACCACTGAACCATCATCGCTACAAAATATAATTATATAGGTTAATATCCATGTAATATTTTATTTTGAATTGTTTTGCTCGTAAGACGGTTATGGATATTGAGAGAAGCCAATGGTTTCCGAAATATAGTTACTAGTTTGGAGCTAATGCGTTCATATTAATGTGTCCAAAATGTATGCCAAATAAATAAATTTCATTTGATTTTGATTTGGCTGGATAGAGCTTTGTGAAAATATAATCCAATGTTTAAGTTTATAAAGTGTGATTGTACAGACATTATTTTTAAAACAACAAGATATTGTGTTGTTTTAATATAATAATAATAATAATAATTTTTTATTCGACATAATAAAAATAAAGTACAGATTTAGATCCATAGGCTCCCGAACTAGTCAAAGATGAGTTCACAAATAATGAACATTATAACAACTGTCCAATATATTTCAATTATACTGGAATCAATTCTGAAAATTAGCACTTATCAACTCAATAACATGCTGGTAACAACCTACTAGGATACCCTCGAACCCGATATTTATGTGAATATAGCCCATATTTACGGTTTGCTTGGCTATGAAGTATAATTAAGTTTATTATACCACCTCACAAGTAAGAAGCTATTTACACAAGCAGTAATACTAACTATAGATACGTATGGTTTTTTTAACTTTCGGCGCTTATTTTCGATGCCCTCTGGTTTTTAATTTGACCCGAGGTAACATGCCAGAGACTTAAACAAAAGTACTCAAAAATGTGTCTGCCAACCAGCACTTGACCAGCGTAGTGGATTACGTTCTGTCATTCTCACAATGAGAAGAGATCCGTGCCCAGCAGAGTGACAATCTATAAAAACGAGGGTAACCCAAATATTTTTTTAATGGCATCATGCTGTTTTAATTCTGCCAATGTCAAGTATTTTTTTTAGTATCTCAAGAAAAATTCAAATAACAAAGTTGTCTGTAGCGATGATAGCTCAGTGGTCAGCGCGTTCACACGCCGAAAGGTGTGGGTATATACCCCAACAATAATACTCATGATCAGTCCTGCTTGCGGGTCGCTGGTTTGCTCGCGCCACTACGGAAAATTGTTTGTATACACAAACAATATTCCGTAGTGGTGCCGGCGTAAGAATAGTATCCCACCCTCTCTACCCGTGGTTGCCGTAAGAGTCGGCTAAGGGATGTAATACGGAAGATGGGCAGCAGCGTCTTCCTTGAACAATCACACTTAACTGCGCTCGCCAACCCGCCTGCCAAGCGGGGCTAGTATTGGCAAAACCCCCCCAGGAGGAGGCCTATGTCCAGCGGTGGACATCCTATGGCTGATGATGTGTGTGTGTGATACACACAAACAGAATATTTCCATTCAAAGTGGCCTTTTAGATTACGTAGTTAACTTCATTACAGTGTGTAGGTATGTATGTATCTTTTAGATAGCGCTTACTTACTGGCTGTATGTAGAACGCGCGTAGAAACAATGACTAAGGCGTATAGTCCACGTGTCCCTACTAGCCAATAAGAAAGAGGCTTATCAAATATTGAGGCGTGACAGTTTAAAAGACTTTCCAAGTAAATGGTAACCATAATTATATGTTATACAATTATGACGTAAACTTACAGTATTATTCCGAAACTCAGTTTTATTTGATACTAACGAGTAAGTTTAGCGGATAGTAGGTATGCAATAATGAAATTTTTAAATTTTTATATGTTGACTTGATGGTAGATCTCCTTAGCAAGAGGTCGTCTAAGTTGGTATCACCGCAGTGCCAGTGGCCTTCGTGGAGACAAAGCTGAGTACAATACGCGCGCGGCCTCGTCTTGCTTCGCACTGCGGGCCGCTGCGCGCCTCGCACACCAAGATAACGTTTGATGTGCGGGCGTGGAAGTGGGAGCATAGTATACCGGGATACGCCGGCGCGCACTGGAACCGTTACTCACCGGAGTCCCCTCTAGAGTGTATAAAAATAAGTCAGTTTCCATAGTATAATCTCGCCATTAAGCTTTTAATAAGTCGTCATCATCATCATCATCATCATCATCATCATCATCATCATCATCTAGCCTTAGGACGTCCACTGCTGGATATCCTGCCGCGTTCCTGCGATCTTTATGAGGTCGTCTGTCCACAAGGTGGACAACAGACTGGGTGGACGTCCTACGCTGCGCTTGACGGTCTCCACTCCAGAACTTTGCAGCCCCATTGGCCAGCAGTTCTGCGTGCTATGTGTCCTGCCCACTGCCACTTCAACTTGCTAGTCGGTTGGGCTATGTCGGCTACTTCAGTTCGTCTACGGATCTCCTCATTTCTGATTCGATCTTGTAGGGAAACTCCGAGCATAGCCTTCTCCATAGCTCGTTATGCGACTTTTATATGTAAATGCTTACAAAGTTTATGCAGCCGGGTTTTTCTGAAAATATTAAAGAGTACGGATCAGTCCCGTTTTTGTAAACTGTCCCTTTAAGCTGGGACAATGTATGTAATGAAAACAAGAGACAGGCGTCTTCTCATTGTGAAAAGGGTAAGGCACACAATACATCGTCGAGAACTTTTAATAACTGTCAAAACATGCGCAGGTTTCCTCACGATGTTTTCCTTCATCGTTTGAAGTTAATAGAAAAGACAAAAGTATATGCCATGAGTTTCGAAGCTACGATTTCCCTTTTGGAATCCAACGAACTTATGAACAAGGCCAAAATAAAAATGAAAAAAGGTTTTCATTTTAAAAAAAAATGCTTGGGCACTTATTTTTTTTTGTAGTCTCTTAAAATGTTACATTTTTGGGGGTCCTTTAATTAGTAGCTGTAATTTTATACCATTCCTTTGCTAAGAGCTGCTGAGGATACTTGAGCGCCCAAGCGCCTAAGGACAAAAGCCAGGGCCGGTTTTAGATTGAAAAATTGGCGCACTGAAATTATTTCATAAAGATTATCAATTCGGGATAATTGTGTAAAATGATACACATATTTTACCATACCTAAAAAAAGGAGTGTAATGTTTTCAAGGCTCATGTATATAATTATGTAAGTATGTATATATGATGTATGAAAAGATACATAATACTTATAACTTAATAAGTTAGATACATAAGATATCGTTTTATCCGTGTTTTCAGCTGAGCAAAGCTCGGTCAACAACGAACATAATTCTGTTTACAGTGCAGACTCCGTTTATGTGTTACAGATAAATGAGGATTCCAAGAACCCATATATCGATTCAGATCCCCGTAGAGGTGGGCACATTATTTATATTTCCCCTGGCTACGACATGACACACAAGTTTTGACTTTTACTATCTTACCATTTTTATACGACTAGTTTATCCAAAACTGTAGTGTAATGTTTCAGTGTTCATGTACGTATGTGAGCTTCTTTATTCCATATAATGTAAGAAATAATTATAGATGGTTATAATCTAGCGTACCAATATGAGTAATTTCACCCCCTTTCGTCCTAGATTTATTCCAACCCTGGTTTAACTCGATGTAGGCTTCAGTAATGAGGATGATGCCAAGAGCCACTTGCCCCGAACCTCGTTCAGGAAAGCTAGCAGAATGGACACAACCTTTAAAGAAATATCAACCATATTTTGCAAGTCGAAAGGTTTACAACAAGAAATTTCGGGATAGGGTTGATTTGACGTGAGATATATTTAAATTTCAGCTGGTGGAGTTTCGTGTTGTGGTCTTTTCATGGCAAAGTTGAGGTTGCGGTACATGTAAATTACCTTTGAACAATTTATATTCCATTCATCTTCGACCACACCATGAAGTGAGCTGTGGTCAGCCATAATATATACATTCTCTGTTCGAGTTGTGTGAGGTCTCTGTTTAAAATATTGAGAGAACAGAATATTAAATTGCAAAATAAACGCACTAAAAAAAAACTAGTTTTATATACATTATATTATATTTGAGTGTCATTTCCAAAACAGCCCTGTTCTTAAAAATTGTCCCATTGCTGGGCACAGGTCTCTTCTCATTGTGTAAAGTGTAAGGCTTATAGTCCACCACGCGGCCCAAGTGCGGTTAGCAAACTTAACACAGCTTCGAGAACTTTTTTTTAATAGACATTTTCTTACGATTTTTACGTTTGAAGTCAGCGGTAATAGAAATATAATTTAAAAAAAAAACAGATGTGCGTGATGTGGGATTCGAACCCAAGACCTACAGATTGGAAGCCAGACGGTCTCCCAACTAAGCTGTCGAAACTTTGAGTGTCGTTTACGTACTACGTATTTTAATATTCTATAGAGTTGTTTGGAATCTCAACATTGACGATTGCGAATTCTACCATCGGAAACGTTTGTCACTCACTATAAAACCTTTTGAATTTTTCACAGTCGAGTGGCATCACTTTTGCCAAAGTGTAATAAATAGTCTAAGAGATACGAGGAAACAAAATAAATTATTATTCTCTTTCACACACACACACACACGCTCGCACACACACACACACACACACACAAACACAAACACACACACACACTCATTTAAATTAAAGTTTACAATAAAGGTGGGGATCACTGCACCTCACTACACGGGATTCCCTACTGTCCACAGCGAGAAGAAGTTAGTCAGTTAGTAAGGTAGTTAAACGCCTTGGCTATGTTTATAAAACTTAGTAACAGCTATAAATAAGTTTATGTAATATCTAAAATAAGTTTCAAATGGCTACTAACTTCGCTGTATTCATATTTCTTTGCTCAAATAAACCATTAAAGTTATTATAATGGCTAAACCTGAAAATAAAATCAAAAAGCTCGTCAACCATAAACTTACACTCCGTAAGACATAAAAGACACTAACAAAACATTGTAACCAAATAAATTAACTCCGTACGTATAAAATAACCAGTGTTTATTTACGAAGTTAACAAAATAACGACACGGCGGCGTCACTGCGGTGTTGTGAACTGTGAACTAAGTTCCAACTTAACAATGCGGTTGAAGTGTTTGTGGTAATCAACTAGAATGAATCGGCTTAGAATATATATCAATGTCTGTAAAAGGGCAACTCTGATCTTATTCTTGTTCTTTGGATGTAACTTTTTTATAAACGACAGAAGATTATTCTGATAAGCTTAACGCTTAACGTGTTTATTTAAAAAAATGTAGTATTTATGTCTTAAAGCGCTGAATTATTTATTAATTATATTAGTATGCCCCACGTGGCTGGATAAATGATGGGATGTAGTGAATATGTGTTTTGGGTTATTTCCAAAATGTTGTAGAAACTTTTAGTAAAGTTACCACTACTTTAGTAGGCACGCACGCAAGCACTTCCACACGCACGGAAGCACTTTCACACGCACGGAAGCATGCACGCACGAACGCACGAATGAATGCACGTGCGTACATGAGTGTGCGCGTGCGTGCAGGCATGTACTACTCTGATAATTTCTTTCACCAGTCTCCAATAGAAAAGGGCTGGCCACGTTAGCCGAATGCACCCGAACAGGTGTGCATAGTTTTTTACAGAGCAGGTACGAACAATCCATCCTGAGGTCGTCCGACCTGAGCCGTACAAACTCATAAAATCCTTTCAAAAAGGTAAAATAGTAAATTATGTTAATTTCCAATGCCATTTTCCAGTATCATACACCTCGGGGAGCACCGTTACACAACAAATGAAACAAAGAGCAATATGAACTTGCGTATTTTTAATACGCTTTCATTGTTTTACTCGGAAAATGTAACTACAGTTTACATTATTTATTACCCGATCCGTTCCCTCACATCGTCCAGCTCAACCTCAGAGCAGTTGTTGAGCACCTTGTGCAGCATTCCATAAAAATATTAATGTAGGTATCTATCTACAAATTACATCTTAAGATATAATTTGTAGATAGATTTATATACAACAGTTTTTTTTAATAATCTAAAGAGGGTGGTTCATATTTCTAAAGTTTAAAGTACTTTGCTTGTTTTTTGACGTGACAACGTCTAATAACTCGATATTACGGGCTGCATGCACGAAAAAGTTGACGCCATTGTCCCGTTACGCTCGATGTCCCGTTCCGCAAGCGAGAGCGCGGCACGAACGAGAGAGAGGCATGATCGGCTCGAGTGGTCGGCTCAGTTCGGTTCGTGCTGCATCTATTGACGCTGTCACGTCAAACTACCGTCCGTAAACCGACTTTACAAAAACCAATTTTTTTTAAATTAAAAATGTAAGGGAAACTCGAACAATATGAAACTCAGACTTGATATACAGAGTAACAATATATATTTATTTTTCCAATATTATACTTTGGAGGTGCTGTTCGCTTTACTGTCTAACAAAAAGTAAGTTCGCTGTCGTAGCACCCTCACCCAGCTAACTTCAGTTGGGTGATAGTGCTACGTCAGCGCCCACTAAGCTAACTTTAATACTAATCAATACACTTGCTCATTGTAAATATAATTATCCCTAAATATCCCTCTAAATACATATAATATAATATATTTATTTAAGTATTGCGACAGAGGCGACAACACAAATAGGCTTGACCGCCAACTCGCCTGACGTTGAGCGAAGATGAGGTCTACGGTGTAGCACGCTTGCTAGAAGAAACCGATTCACTCGCGATTTGAAGGCACCCGTATTGTATCTAGAAACACCCACTCGGGCGGCAAAATTCATTGTTTAGCAGTTCGTACAATGAAGGCAGAGTCGAACAGTTTAGTTTGAGTTCTGTTTCGCTCCGTTAACTATATCCCGACCGCGAAAAAAAAACATAAGTTTTTATATATCCAGTAACACTCACGCAATACAGACAAATCTAGCGATAGCATATCATTCGTCAAAATCGATTTAGCCGTTTAGTATTTAACTAAGAACATAAAGATAAACATACAGGTCAAACACATAACCCTCCTTTTTTTGGTTTGTTCACAGTTGGGTAAAAACAGCGGCTATTCGACGACAATAACCCATCTTAAGTTATTAGGTAAAACATCGTTGTTGGAACCGTTTTTCAGAACAACAGTAAGAAAAAACAAGCAAAAGTTTCGATGAACAAAGACATTTCCGAAGTTCGGATGACGCTGTTTATTTTTGATGAGTCCAACTTGTAAGTACTTCCGAAACAAACAGGGTTTCTGTCTGTTACGTAAACAAGTATCTCTTTAAAAAAACTAGCCTTTGGTCGATCAAAAAATGTGTTTAAACTTAAATCTCGCTTTAATTTTTTATGATCAGATTTTTATCGGACGACGTCCCGTTTCGAAGCTTTGCGACCACAAACACGAGATATTTATCTAAATATATATAACTCAAAAGTGACTGACTGACTGACTGACTGACTGACTGACATAGTGATCTATCAATGCACAGCCCAAACCACTGGACGGATCGGGCTGAAATTTGGCATGCAGGTAGATGTTATAACGTAGGCATCCACTAAGAAAGAATTTTGATTATTTCTACCCCCAAGGCGATAAAATAGGGGATGAAAGTTTGTATGAAACTTTGTCAATTTTAAACCGATCGGGCTGAGACTTTGCATGCAAAAAGCTACTATGACGTAGACATCTAGCGCGGGTGAAACCGCGGGGCACAGTGCACATATATAGATTTACGTCAATCGACTAAATGTGTGTAGCATGATCGGAACTTACCTACTGTAACAGGAGTTACATATTTCGTGTTTCAGTTATAAAACGTGCCGCCTTTATCGTTGCTCGTGTAAGTATAACCATAAAGTTTTTTCTGACGAAAGCGTACCGGTACTTTTTATTTTCTTAGAGATAAAACCTCACGTCGTTTCATTTCTCACGCGTTTTCTAAAAAGGGCAAAGAAATACTACTACTTTATTTTATTACAAATAAGCTTTCGTTTGCCGTGGTGGTAAGAATTGTACCCCACCCTCTCTACCCGTGGTTGCCGTAAGAGTCGGCTAAGGAATGTAATCCGGAAAATGGGCAACAGCGTCTTCCTTGAACAATCACACCTAACTGCGCTCGCCAACCTGCCTGCCAAGCGTGGCAAGTAATGGCAAAACCCCCCCAGGAGGATGCCTATGTCCAGCAGTGGACGTCCTATGGCTGATGATGTGATGTGAAGCTTTCCTTTGACCGCCTTCTCGTCTGGTGTAAAGCAAAGTTGCGGTCTACGGTAGAGCACGCTTGCCTAGAAGAAACCGAGACTTGCAGGCATCCAGATTGTATATATCAGGAAGACTCACTCGGGCAGCAAATTTCATTGATTAGCGGTTCGTACAATGAAGATAGAATCGAACAGTTTAGTTAGCATAACTTAAACTTAACTTTTCCTTGGCAGTCGGGTAAAAAAATAATAACTAGATAACAATATTGTGTATCTAAATCATTTTAGTTAATGTGATGAAAGTTTGTAATGAAATACTAGTTAGTATTCCTAATGAAAAACTAGAAAAACAGACAAAAACAAGAGTTTCGTAATAGATTTCCAAAGTTCTTCCAGACCTCTTAACAACTTAATTAGTTTCATTACTGTGAGGTACATGAACGAGCCCAAAGCACTTCGCTCTTAATTCTGTTAAGTAAACCTACTTTTACCTTCTGTGCTAACTTGGTCTAACTTGGTTTCCTAAAGTGCTTGAGCTCGTATTATCTCGAAATCTATTTTCTTAGTCATACGCAAACTTCTTGGAGTAAACTTCTTTTTATTTTTTGTTTTTGGTTTCACTCTTTATGTATTTGCCAGTGTCAAATGTTTCTATACTTTTTTTTTGGTGACAGGCTAGTTGTTTTACCATAGCTCATCTGATGTTAAGAGAATCGAACTGGTTCTCGACTGAGACTTTCAGAACACACCGTTAGAAGTTAGGCGACAGATTTTCAACTTGCAGATGGTAGCTAACCAGCCCCGTTCTAAAAAGTGTGTAGGGTTGCCACCATACTATAGTATGATGGTTTCCCCCACGATGTTTTCCTTCACAGGCAGCGCAAGATTAGCTTTGAACGTCTTTCGACGCGTCAACCGACCCCACTAACCACTGAGCTACATTTTCTAGTATTTCATGGAAAATAAAGTTAAATTAGTCGTAAGTCACATAGTCAATTACGGTCATGCCTTTGTAATGTGATGATGACTTTACTACAAACTTCTATGGAGTTTTGAAAGCAACATGAAAAGTCGTGTTTTACCATATTATATCACATACACAAACTCACCCATGTCATTCGGCCCTTTATGAACAAAACACCACCATATTTTTAATACAGACTCGAAGAAACTAAAAAAAAATATATACGATGCGGCGATATGATTTTTCGACGTTGTCGCCAAAACTCCTTACAAGAAGACTTTTCTTACATTTTTGGCATCGCACTTCGTGCATTCTGCAAGTGTAAGGTAGCTTTTTATAATAAAATATTTT
The DNA here is from genome assembly GCA_950106695.1 of Biston stratarius. Lineage (NCBI taxonomy): Eukaryota > Metazoa > Arthropoda > Insecta > Lepidoptera > Geometridae > Biston > Biston stratarius. Next base: position 9,004,254 of record OX467106.1, read on the forward strand.
CAACTTTATGCGACTAGGTACATTGACGTAATCAGCCTTTAGTTTTGGCAGTAAAATAGGAATGGTAAAAGTTTTCTCTACTTTTCTAATGTTATTGTTATTACTGGAACCTTTTAGTGTTATTAAAGGTACGTGTGTTTACGGCTTCAGTTTGAGGAAAAAGTTTTTATAGGAACATTAAACTTGTAAGAGATAAAAATAGACATAGTGGTGAATACGGTTATCAGATTTCATGCGTCATCTTCCTAGGTTGGTGTCGCACTTTGTGCATTTGCCAGTGTCATGTGCTTTGATATTTTCAAGTATTTTCTGAAAAATCAGGTTGTCAAAGTCACAGTCAAACACGAAGTAAATCTTCGTTGAGTCCGGTCATGCCACAATAAAGTAGTGGCAACTTTTCGTGGATTCAATTTAGCGGGAAAGCGAAAAAATCGATGCATTTTATTATTTTCCAATACTTGTATTTTCTCGAATGTTTGTGTATAAAATTAATGATGTTTTTTTATAAAGTACTGAATTATGTGCACGTGTGTGTAAAAGTGATATAATGTGGCAAAACATAACTTTCTTGTTGGTTTCAAAATTTCGTTAATACTTCTAGAAAATTTGCCACTACTTTAAACTTAGACTTATTTCATTTGACTTTTCAGCGTACCTACTTAATATTATAGTAATACTTGAGACTGGAAAAATTCATAATGTGCAATGCCTAAAACAAAGAAAAAGATAAACAATTTATTGAAATTGAGTAGAGCTTTGGATTCAATAAGTTTGGAAAAAAATACTTACGATTAAATATCGATTTGCACAAGTGTTGACGCAAATAAGAATAACATCGAAAACTTTTTCTTTGATTGATTAACTCTTTATTGTTCGAACCAAATATATACATATATTTTTCATGAAAAAGTATTGAGACGAACGAGTCCCTTTCCTGATGATAAGAGATAGCGCCTGTCCATGACTATTGCAGTGATATACAGAACTTTGAATAACATAACATAGTCCAGTCAGTGCTTTAGCATTCATTACTTTGAGACATTAGATGGTTAGTCTCAACAGCCCTGTACTTTCGCTAGCTGCAGTACTCTTCAAACCGGAACACAGTATTGTTTACTCACTACTACTTGGCGGCAGAATATCTGGTACCTAGACGACCTCCTGCTAAAGAGATCTACCACCAAGTAATGAGTATTACATACAGATGTCAAAAAAAACTTAAGTAGTAAGTATTAATAGTTAACTTAAGTAGGTAATATGCATGTTAGACTTTTTCCTACAGCATATAAGGAGTTCTCATTATATAAAAATGTAATTCAAAAGTAATTATAAAACAAAAATTATACTTATTACTAAATTTTGTCAGAGTTTTGGCGGGAACGCGGTAAGCGTCGTGTCGCCCCATTGTATTTTTTCCAAAACTAGTGTTTTTTCGAGTGTTTATGTATAAAAATAGTGGTGTTTATTCATAAAGTGCCGAATTACAAGCACGAGTGTGGGAAAGTGATATAATGCGGTGAAACATGACTTTTCGTGTTGCTTCCAAAACTCCATCGAAGCTTATAGTAAAGACGCCACTACTTTACTAAAGCATGACTAGATTTAAGACATGAATTGCAAAAACGGAACACAAGGCAGTATGGCTTTAAAGCTTTAGCCTCCCCAAAAGAGCAAATTGAATAAAATAAAAAAAAACTAAATTTTGTCACCTTCATTGGCGGCAACAGAGTTCATGAAAAACTCAAATTTGACGGCGAATATATACAATTGCGGTTGGTGATAGAGTTGGTTGCTGGCAAGTAGGTTGACAGGGAAGTTTAGTCCAAAATTTACGAATCGATTTATATGTCATCTACGTCCTTCTTTATTCGGCTCTTGCTATACTATTATTTCTTATATGATTTCTTTTATTTATTTATATGTAGAAATAATACTGTCGATGTTGAATTGTCAAACGTTTTCAGCAGCTTTTAAAGACTGCTACCGATGTCACAAAATTCTTGACACAAATAAGTTCTTTGTATATTTTCCATTGTGTTTCAATAATATAATTATCACGTACTTTATCCTTTGAAACAGCCTCAAAACAAAGCCGTTTCACCCACAAATACCAACTAAACCTCTACAATGTGGTAAAATAACGGAACCAAAAATTGTATACTTACCGACGTCCGTTTAGTTTGGAAAATTCGATGGTAACGCTAATATAACTCTGCAAGTAAATTGGTCGCTTTTAACTTAGGCGAGATGCCACAACCGTTATTTTGAAAATTATAGAAGCCGTGAAAATTAAACTCTTTGATCAAAATACGTGAATTGCGGTGGTAGACATTTCAAAGCTGCGTTTTGAAATTATTTTGAAGGCTTTGATAACGGCTATACAATATAATGTACTGTCTTTAAATTTGTAATTGCTGCTAGCTTGAAACGGTGAAGGAAAACATATTGAGGATATCTGCATTTCTTGTTCTTGAAGATGTATGAAATCTGCTAACCTGCACTTGGCTAACACGGCTATGTCCTTATCCTTCTGAAGATAAATAAAAGGCCCGCGCCCGCTGTAGGACTGTTTAGAAAAACCGGGCTAAATCCGGAACCAGTTTTTGTTTTCAAGCTGAAGTGCACAATTACTGGGCTAAGGCCTCCCTATTCACTCTCCTTTTTACAAGCTTTTATTTAACTTGCAATGTATGTATGTTTGTTCGGGTGAAATCTTGCAAGTTGAATTTGACCCACTTCCCGATGTCTGATTGCACTCAAAAATAGTGTACTTATGTATCTTCGGTGACATTACAATTATATGGTACCATTTCATACCATAGGAACTACGGAATGCAATCTCGAAACGAGATCGCTAAATCGGGTTCTCTAGGGATCAGAAATTTGATCTCGGTGAGATCTCGGCATTTTCGAGATCTCGAATGGATTTCGAAAAGTATTGTTGTATTTGACAACTGAAACATGATTGAAACTGCTTAGTAGTTGTGATTATGATGCGAGTAAGATACAACATGAATTACAGAAAAAGTCTTTATTTAAAAAAAAAATTTAGGATCTTCTGAACTAAATAAGATAAACCCATTGAGTTTGGACACGATTGATTCGTCTTGAGGAGCACTTTATGCCTAGGCGATATCCAGGATCTGATGATGAAGCTAGAAGGTGGCCACGGCATCTCTGTGATAAAACAACATAACCCCACCGAGTTTGGGCTTGATTGATACGTCTTGAGGAGCAATATCTAAAATACTTATCAAAAAAAAATTAATTAGAAGGTAAATTTATCTGCGACAAGGAACTAAAAATTCAAAATAAATTCTAGTAAGTATTTGGCGTGTAGGTTACCTATATCCTTATAAGCTTGAGGCACAGAGGTATAGTAATTACCTAACATGTAACCTGTAACGGGTAAAAAAATACTTTAGTACATTTTTATGTAGTGCCCAGACAGTAATCGCTGAAGATAATTCTTTTCGCCAAAGTTAGTAATATTCCCAGTCACGCACCCTTGTAGATCTACGGACATAACTTTCCCGCAAAGTTTTTCGAATCCAGAATAAGAGAGAATTTTATGACTGGACTGTGTAATAAAATCTTCCGGCTAGGTAGTGTGTCGAAATGCTTTATATGTGGTTGAAATTTTATCTTGGAAAACATTTTTATTGTTAGATGGCTTTTAATTCGACCTCAGAAAATAAGCTTATTTGAAGCAACCTATACTCTAAAGAAAAATTTTTATAATGGATAGTGGCCAAAAACCTAGACTAGGTTTTTGGATCACTTTCCACAAAAACTAGGTTTTTAACCACTTCTTGCCTAATAGTAAACCACGGTGTGGTCAAAGATAGTAAACACAGGAAGTCTAAACGCAGTAAATACACATCATTAGAAATCACTACAAAGTACCTACCACCCATGCTATGGCTTCCTCACAATGTTTTTCTTCCCGGTAGCTCAAGCTCGATGTTGCGATTTGAACCAACGTCCAGCGTGTGACTTCGCAGAAGCACTGAGCTATCGTCGTTACAAAACTAACTTATATACTATTATTGTATTGTATATACTGGGTACTATTTTATGGGAATGTTTATTTAGATGACTTTCTATAACAAATAATTCTCTTTTTAATTGTTGCTCATACAATTTTTGCTTGTTTTTTAAGAACTGCACGCACACAAATACGCCAAGGTCTCATGTTACCTACATCAATGCATGCAAAGTATTCCTGTGAGTATATTAGTGTAAGACAAACAAAATCTGTTTGTCAATAAGAAGTTTTCGCTTATTTTATACGCAATATTCTATTTGTTTTACACAACTGCCCAAAAAAGTAGTGTAATGTTTCAGGGTTTTCATTGAGGTGATTTCATAATATCTGAACAGATTTCGATGTACGAAGTATCGTTAGAATCCTTACACCATTCTAAAGCACAGCCTATAAATTTTTCGAATTTTTTTTCATAATTGGGCATTCGTCTTTTTTAATTTTCTTTATTAAGCTTTATTATAACCTGTGCAGCGAGGTTACAAAAAAAAAAAAAAAATCATCTTGCTTATTTTGTGATTTTAATTGTGGTTAACACTTATTTGACATCATAAATCATCAATGTATATAGTTTTACGTAAAACATGACAATTGAAAGTTTTTAGCTGGGTCAAGTACTTGAATTATAACAAAAAACTTAGAGCAAATGAAATTAAAAAAAACTGATCGTAACTGTGTCGTAGACGCGGACGTATATACATACATACGTGGATGCCTGTACACTTTTGAATACTAAGAAGTCCTTCGCATTTCGATATTTCAAGTCCTTATGTAACGAATTCTTTAATCCTTTAGCTATTGATTGGTGTAAATTTGGATTTTGGATATAGTTGATAGACATATAACTGTAATACCAGACTGTATCCCCTGATTTTGTTATCGTCAGTTTTCTAAACCTATTTACGTCAAAAAACAAAACTACATAGGAAATGCATGACAGGTACCCACTTTTGACATTCTTCCGCCCTAACTCATCCCATTCCGACTTTGGCATTAAATCCAAAACAAGATACCTCACGTCAAGTCACGTTCCTCGTACCTACCTCACTTGTATGGACACGCGTGCTGAGAATTGTAATCGTATATCTTGAGGACAGTTTGCTTGTGGTACAATCTCGTTACGACCCTGACTTGGCTAGTACCTACTCCTTGTCGTGGATCGGGGCATTTCTACCTGCTTTATATAAGTAAATTATACTTACTTTGTATATACGTACGTACATTATAATTATGTACAAGGTGGTAAATCTCCTTAGCATGGGGCCATCTAGATTGGTACAATCTCAGTACCAAATATTCTGCCATCAAGCAGTCGGCGAGTAACATCAGGCGAGATGGCGCTCAAACAGAAGCCTATTTGTAGCTAAAAAAAAATTACACTGTCAGCAATTTGCGATGTCGAAAATATTCATAATGCCAAATACCGGCATTAGAAAATAATAACGCGAATTTTTCCAACCAACATTAATCTCACATTGCATTTTATGAAAGATCCAAAAATTCTTAGTACGCTTGTATGTGAAAAATGTTTGAAATAAAAAAAAACTATCAAGTCATCAGTACCTTATGTTTTTTTTCATTTTTCCTTTTACTGCTGCTGGAGAAGCTGCCCCAGATTTCATATTTTATATCCCTTGTATTGACCACACCGTCACTTAACATCATCAACATAGATGTGGTCTAATAACTAAAATGTCAAAAGTAAAACAAAAAAAATACCTTTACGCAGTAGATACGGAGTTTTGGCGGGAACAAGGAAAGAGTCGTGTCGCCGCTTTGTATTTTTTTCCAAAACTAGTGTTTTTTCATGTGTTATTTCAGTGTTTAAGCATGACTTTTCGTGTTGCTTCCAAAACTTCACCGAAGCTTATAGTAAAATCGTCACTACTTTACTAAGGCGTACTGGACTTTGACTGTAACTATAGATGTACATGAATTTCAAAAACAGAAAACGAGGCAGTGTGGCTTTACCGCTTAAGCCTTCCCGATGGGGCAAAATAAAGTTAAAAATGCAGTATATGTGTATGTTAATAGCGTAAATTGATTTAAAACACATGCGAAAAATATTTACTTCATTTCCTGTAACTTGTACTCCAAGCTACCGTCACCAAAATGGATAACTAGCGGGTACTGAAACGGTCAGTCAGCTGTTAGTAGGCTTTTAGTAATCATCTTTTTTTGCGGACTAAGGGATAGCCCTGATTTTCCCCGATGTGGCATTTGAGATTACGATGGATTTCTTTTTATCATATTAATGAATACGTCTCTGAGTTTTACTCGTGCTAGAGTTGTACTTAGCTTTTGTAGCAATGATAGCCCAGTGGTTAGCGTGGTCGGTTTACATGCCAAAGGACGTGGGTTCAATAATGAGCTTGAGCTGTCTGTAAAAGAAAATATCGTTGGAAACCATAGCATAGTGGTAGGGTACTATCTAGTACTTGATTGGCTAACTATCACCCTCGAGTTAAAAATATGTCGCCAAGCACCTAATTGTGGGTAGTAATCGGTATAAAACCGGTATAAATCCGACAGCCTCACTTGAGAGCCAGTTCCATTCCAGGCTAACATAAGCTGAGCTATAGTCAAACACCTAGCTTATCATACGTTAAAAAAACAACTTTAAGAATATTGTAATTTTCACCAAACTCATTTTCCCCTATTGATGGGAGACACAATCTAATGTCCTCAATGACGTATTTTAGGTACACAAAGAAAGACAATAATACAATCACAAGACCTGCGACTGTCCTTATTTTAAATTATTCGAACACAAACTCCATTACATAAAATCAGGCGCTAAAAAGAGCAAAAATTTTACGCTGTCATAATATTGTAGAAAAAAATAAAATATGGCGCGCCGTATAAAAATAATTATGTTATGAATACGATCTCGCTTTTTCAGCTTTTCGCTTTTTAGGTGAGTAATGAAGCGGGAGATGCGATAATGATAGGTACGGTCAGCTAAGTAAATATATATTTGAACTAGCTGTGCCCCGCGGTTTCACCCGCGCTAGATGCCTACGTCATAGTAGCTTTATGCATGCAAAGTCTCAGCCCGATCGGTTTAAAATTTGATAAAGTTTCATACAAACTTTCATCCCCTATTTTATCCCCTTGGGGGTAGAATTAATCAAAATCCTTTCTTAGCGGATGCCTACGTCATAACATCTACCTGCATGCCAAATCTCAGCCCGATCCGTCCAGTGGTTTGGGCTGTGCGTTGATAGATCACTATGTCAGTCAGTCAGTCAGTCACCTTTGAGTTATATATATTTAGATAGAAGATAGATACTTACACAGAAAAAAAGGCACACAAAACTCTCAAAAACTGACTACGTCCATATTAAATTTAGAACAGTGTAAACACCTTATTACTCGTAGCGTAGGACGCCCTGAGACTCGATGGAGTGACGATATACGTAGGACAGCTGGCGGTGGATGGAAACGAAAAGCCGAAGATCGGGCTGAGTGGCGTGTCTTGGGAGAGGCCTATGTCCAGCAGGGGACTTCGATAGGCTGATGATGGTGAAACACCTTGTTCATTACTCCAGCATTTTTTTAGTAAATAGACCGCCATCTCACCTGATGTTAAGTGATGATCTAAGAATACCGATTCACTCTCGACTTGAAGACACCCCTCGTAGCGGATGATAGCTCAGTAGTTAGCGCGATCAATTCACACGCCAGAGGGCGTGGGTTCAAACACCAACAATGAGCTTGAGCTGCCGGTGAAGGAAAACATTGTAAGGATACCATAGCATTATGGCAGGGTATTTCCTAGTACTCGGCTGGCTAGCTACCACCCTAAAGTTGAAAATCTGCCGAAGAGTACCTAACGGTGCGTTCCGACAGGCTTACTTGAGACCCAGACCTTCTGCTACACCGTCACTTAACATCTGATAAGCTGTAGACAAGAACATAGTGTGTCAACATTTAAAAAAAAAACAACCCTTAGCGATGCCGCCCTGCTACGGTTTATCGGGTTGGATTCCAAGTTTCTCTGCCTTCACTGAGGAATCAACAAGGAAACGAGAGTATCCAGTGTGTAATAGTTTTAAAAACCGGCCAAGTGCGAGTCGGACTCGCGCACCGAGGGTTCCGTACCAACCTGTAGGTATATAAGTAAAAGTTATGGTATTTTTAATGGTAATTTATGCTTTTCGCAATGTTTCCTTTATCTGTGCTATAAGACGTTGCTTCGTACCAAATTTCAAGATTCTGAGTTCACGGGAAGTACCCTGTAGGTTTTGATTTCCTTGCGAGTGTCGAAAATTTGCAGCATAAGCGGCTGTTTTTTTTTTTGCGTTGGCTTAGAAGTTTGATTTGTTTCACAGCTCTAAGGGACAGTAGACCTGAGTATTTTATATGTATTTCAGCTTGATACCTCCACGCGTTCCTGAGAAAAAGGGTCTTGAATACAGACAGATGGACAACAAAGTGATCCTATAAGGGTTCCGTTTTTTCCTTATGAGGTACGAAGCCCTAAAAACTCCAGTGATCAAGCGTGGACTTATAAGTAAATGCTCTCGCAAAATGTGATCGATCGTGTAGTAGAATACAATTTCCTGCGTGCTTCTTCCCTATCCAAATATCAAGAAAAATTGAACCAAGCCCAAACACACGAGAAGTGATATAGATCCAGACTCAGAGAGCTTTCATCATACAAACGACAGGGAAAATATCGGGCCTAGCAAAAAGTGCAAAAACATAGGTACACCCGCTGATTTCATAGATATAGATAAAGCAAGTTAGTTTTTTACTCTTTAAATACATTTAGTTTGACATTTTATTTTATTTTTATGGCTGACAGGCTTGGTGTTTAACCTCAGCTCACCTGATGTTAAGTGACGGTATGGTCGAAGATGATAAAGCACACCTAGCCTGGTATGGAATGGCTCTCAAGGCTGCCAGAACACACAGTTAGGTGCTTGGCAGCAGATTTTCAACTTGAGGGTGGTAGCTAGCCAGCCGAGTACTAGAAAGTACCCTACCAAGCCTTGGTTTCCACCGTATGGTTGCTGGTTGGTTGGTGGTGGATTATTAGGCGATAATTTAATTTGAATTAAGAATAGCTTTAAAAAACTGTGTTTAAAATTGAGAAGGAGAATAACTGTCTTGCTGACAGGATTAACGTATCGATTTATATTGTGATCAGGATAACAGGTTCTTTTGAAACAGGCTTTGTGTCGTAAGGTAACCGATAGACATCGTTGTTTTTTATCAAAATGTTGTCAATAAACTTATTTTCATTTTTATTTTGCTATGCAATCTAAGTTGTTGGTGATTGTACTTGGTGGTAGATCGATATCGATCGATAGCAGGAGGTCAGCTAACTAGGTACCGCTGCAGTACAAGATATTCTGCCGCCAAGCAGTAGTGTGTAACTGTGTTTCGGGTTGAAGGGTTTTACTGTAGCTAGCGAAATAAGTGAAATTACAGTGCTGTCGAAACTAACCATCCAAAGTCTCAAAGTAATGGGCGCCAAAGCAGCGATGCCCTGGACTTTGTTTTGTTACTCAAAGTTCTGTGTATCGCTGAAATGGCCTTGGGCAGGCGTTATCTCTTACCATCAGGAGAGTACCTCGTTCATCTCATTATTTTTTACATAAAAAAAGCATACAGTTGTATGCTAAATCCTGCAGTTTAACCGCTATCCTATTTAATCCATAATATAACTAAGTAATTCGATCAGAGGGTCTAGATTAAGAATTTGCGAAATAACTTTCATCAAGTTTCAATTTAATCAATCTTTCATACGAAATTTATGAAACATTAGATTAACGCCCGTACGCCCGCCGTACGGATACCGTAACGAAGGTAATTGTCGTGCTATTTTAGGAAAATTTCATTTAATATTTTGTCTATAGTCACAGAATATTCTATTAAAATCACACTCGGTCCCACAAGTCTTGTGCCAATCGTCGTTTGGTGTCCAAAGATTGCCATTTTATACTCTGAATTGTAAGTTAAATACCACTTCTAGATGTACCTACTAAATTCGTTGTATTCTTTTCTCTGCATACTTCACTCCTATAAATTAAATTTATTTAAAATAAACGTTAGTCCAGCTTGTAAGCTATATCCATTTCGAATTTCACCGGAAACTCCATTTCACATAAACGGGATAGTTTACGTTTAATTAGGTCGGATATTCTGAATTCCTGGAACCATTTAAACAGATACAGCGTGGAAAGTAACATATTATGTAAATATACACAATCATAAGCATTTTCATTTATAGGCATAATAAGAATGGTTTTAAAAGGCTTGAAATTTCTGTGAAATACGTCTTAGGAAACTGGAACAACTGCGCCTGGATTATCTATATTAGGTCCATTAAACATCCGACATCACACTATAATATTATAATGGCGAAAGCTTGTGAGTGTGTTTGTATTTTCGTAACTTCTTCACGTTCAAACGGCTGGAAGAATTTTGATGAAATTTGGTATGGAGGTCGCACACATCCTGAATTAACACACACTACTTTATATCCCGAAAAAAATGTATTGTTCGCGTGGGAACAGCGGGTAATACTGTGGGGCACAGCTCGTAAATAGGTAAGACCCATAGTACTTTCTAAATTAGATTTAACACTGTAACACATAACACACACAAAGAAACACATAATAAATACAACACAAACATAATTAAATAAATGCATATCACTGTAATATGTGCAATTGTGCAGTCATTTACTTGTTCTACAATTATGTGTTGAAGTCGCAAAAGTTTAAATATAACTTTTTTTTAATGGCTTACAGTCTAGATGTTTGACCACAACTCACCTGATGTTAGGTGACGGTATGGTCGAAGATGGTAAAGCACACCTAGCCTGGAATGGAACTGGCTTTCAAGTGAGGCTGCCGGAACACATCGTTAGATGCTTGTCGGCGGATTTTCAACTTGAGGGTTGTAGCTAGCCAGTCGAGTAGTAGAAAGTACCCTAAGTTTCTATTTGAAATTCCTCGTCTATGGTCACCGAACAAAGAACATAGTTTTCCTCAATCGTTTCACACAAAAACCGACCTTTTTCCTAGCTGTACCTACATTACGTTTTTTGCGTACATTCCGGAGACGGGGTATTCAATATTAGAATATATTCAAGAGTAATATTTTGACGATACACGGAAAATGTTTCACTGAATATAGCGTCTGCCTTGGATATGAATATTATTTTATATTCTCTTGAGAATTGGCGGATATGTATGATTGATCGGATTCTATCCCTCATTGGGTAGGTCTTGTGTATTTGTATTTCAGAAATAGAAATTCCAGAAAGTGCTTTTAAATATCGGAACGATGTCTCCTGGGTCTGTTTTCTGTTGTTTTTTCGACTATTTTTCTGTGTATTCAAAAAAATATTGTTAACATAAACATTATCGTTTTACGATAAAACCGCTATTGTACTGTTTAGTTTTTTTTTTTTTTTTTTTGTTTACAAGCTAGGTGTTTGACCACAGCTCACCTGATGTTAAGTGAAGGTGTGGTCGTAGATGGTAATGCACACGTAGCGCGAAATGGAACTGGCTCTATTGTGAGGCTGACGGAACACACCGTTAGGTGCTTGGCGGCAAATTGTCAACTTGAGGATGGTAGCTAGCCTACCCAGTAGTAGAAAATACCCTACCACCACGCTATGGTTTCCTCACGATGTTTCCATCACCGGCAGCTCAAGCTCATTGTTGGGATTTGATCGCACGCCCTTCGGCGCGTAAACCGACCGCACTTACCATCTTCGCTACAGTAGAAAAAATTGTAGGTTTCGATATATAATAAAGTAATATTTCTTCTATTTTAAACATAATACAAACAAATAACTCTAAGCAATATGTAATTATGTGAAATTTTTGGGATTCATACCTTGATTCTTTATAAAAATGTTGAAAATTTGTCATTGAACGGGACGACGTTTGATCTACGGCGGTTAGCAGGAACGTCGTAAAGTCACACAATGTATTATTTTCCAAAACTTGTGTATTTTCCAGAGTTTAAATATAAAATTAGTGATGTTTAATTTACAAGTGCCGTATCACGTGAGCGAGTGTGGAAGATGATATAATGTTACGTGTTGCTTCCAAAACTCCGTTGAAGCTTGTAATAAAGTTACTACTACTAAAACCGGTCTTGTCTTACTGTATGTGACTTTGACTTTGACTGTGACTCAGATTTATTTCAATGGCCTTTCATCATATACTTGAAAGTATCGAAATTCTTGACTTTTTTTGTTAGCGATGATAGCTCAGTGGTTAGCGCAGTCGGTTCGCATGCCGAAGGGCGTGGTTTCAAACCCCAACAATGAGCTTGAGCTTCTGGTGAAGGAAAACATCGTGAGGAATCCATAGCGTGGTGGTAGGGTACGTTCTAGTGCTCGGCTGGCTAGCTACCACCCTCAAGTTGAAAATCTGCCGCCAAGCATCTAACGGTGTGTTCCGGCAGCCTCACTTGAGAGCCAGTTCCATTCCAGGCTAGGTGTGCTTTACCATCTTCGACCACACCGTCACTTAATATCAGGTGAGCTATGGTAAAACAGCTAGACCGTCAGCCAAAAAAAAAAAACACGTGAGAGAGTTTGAAAAAGTGATATAATGTATCGTGTGCTTCCAAAACTCCGGTGAAGCTTGAAGCTAATAAAGTTACTACTACTAAAACCGGGCTTGACTTACTCTATGTGACTTTGACTTTGACTGTGACTCAGATTTATTTCAATTGCCTTTCATCATATACTTGAAAGTATCGAAATTCTTGTGACAACACCGCAGAAGCCAGAATCGAAAAGTTGAAGTTATCGAAATTCTTGACATTGACTTGATGCTCAAAGTGAGCTGCCAAAAACAAAAAAGAAGAAATGCGCCAAAGAAATAAAAACTAAGTACAATGGAGTCTTCAGGGAGTTTTCATACGAGTCATAAAGAATAGAATGTAATATATATATAATGTGTCTTCGGAGGTTACTTTATTACCAAATATATTGCTTTTTGAAACTCGGCAATACTTTGTTTTTTGTAGATATGATCTTTTTTTCTTATATTTGTGTTGGTTGAATGTTTAATTACTTGGCACTAACAGAACATGTGTACACTAGCGTTATTACGGGAATGCAAAATATTATATGTATTATTTTTCAAAACTTACAAAAAATAAAAAGAAGATTATCTTTACTCGGTGGTAGATCTCCTTAGCAAGAGGTCGTCTAGGTAGGTACCACCGCAGTGCCAGATATTCAGCCACCAAGCAGTAGTGTGTAAACATTACTGTGTTCCGGTTTGAAGGGTACTGCAGCTAGCGAAATTGTAAGGCTGTTGAGACTAACCATCTAGTATCTCAAACTAATGGGCGCCAAAGCAGCGATGCCATAGACCTTGTTTTGTCAATCAAACTTCTGTGTATCGCTACAATGGTCATGGACAAGCGTTATCTCTTACCATCAGAAGAGCGTCTCATTTGTCTCATTACGTAAACATAAAAGAACCATAGGTACCTTGATTTAGGATTTTTCTAACTAAAATCACGTCTCAGTCAGTAATTAAGTTACTTTGATGAGATGTTGTAGTTAGGTAAGAAAATCAAGTAACTCGACAGATTCGAAGCATTCATAATTCATCTTGTCCTATTTACTTAATATTTAAGTAGGTACCTATAATAATTTCAAAGTAATTTATCTGTTTGATCTCAAAGGAAAAGGGAGGAGAAGATCAAGTTTGGTTGACAGGTATTCCCGCTTAACTTGCTGACTTAACTTGTCAAAACTTACAGAGCATTTAGTCGCCAGAGGATATAAATAAATAATCACCAGTTGCTTCCAAAGCTTCTAACCTACCTATCTATGTATACCTACATGAAATACGTATCTACTAGATAGCGTGATCCCAATACTCACTTCATTCAACTCAACTGCAGAGTAGTGTATACACCTCCTTTTTCATGTAAAAGTAATGACACGAACGAGACGCTTTCCTAATGGTAAGTGATAACGCCTGTCCATGACCATTGCAGCGATACACAGAACTTTGAGTAACAAAACAAAATCCAGGCATCGCTGATTTGGCGCTCGTTACTTTGAGACATTAGATGGTTAGTCTCAACAGCCCAGTAATTTCGCTAGCTGCATTGTCCTCTAAACTGGAACACAGTAATGTCTACACACTACTGCTTGGCGGCAGAGTATGTGGTACTGCGGTGGTACCTACCTAGACGACCTCCTGCTAAAGAGATGTACCACCAAGTAAACACACCATGTTTATTGAGCCACAAGAAATAGTTTTTATTTATGTTTGACGGGCTATGTGTTTTGAACACAGCTCACCGGGACCCTGATTCGTTATCAGCACACGAACACGTAACGTGACACGATTACGTAACGCGTCGGAATCCTTATTAAATTCGAGTGAAATAATGCCAATGTTAAAAACTGTGGCAAGGTGTTTTATGACATTGATGAGTATTTTAAACTAAAACACTGTATTAAATTAATAGTAAGTAATATGTTTTTTTTTGACATACCATTATATATCATTATACATATTTTTATACTGCCATATTTTATTTATATTGAACTACTTTATTTTGACATCTTGTTTTTACTATTCATTGGCATGTAATCAGTGTTTTAAAACTTTTTTTAATTATTTTAATTTGAAATAATATAACGGAATTGGACTTGTAATATCTGTGTTATCAATAAAACAATTAGTATTTGTACATTGTTTTATTTGGACTCACATTAAACGGACAAACAAAAACAAAGTTGTTCCAAAACCATGTTAGTTATTTACCAATTATACGTATCGGAAGGTGAAAAACATTGCTGTTTTTTAAATTATTGTCTATATCCTTGAAAGTGTTGTCGTGAGTAGCTATAACAATAAAATTGTAGGTAGGTGCTGTTTTGTCCGAACGAAAACCCCCGGAGAGTAATACAAAAAGTCGACTTTACGAACATAAGTGCCTATTTGATATTCAAAATACGCTTTCAAAGTGGCGTTAAAAGTATCGAACTTTCTGAAACCAAATGGCCGTATTTTATTATTTTATACCAGTTTTCAAAGTTTTTACGACTCTGCGCACTTTTATTAATAGTTAGGTTAAGAACCTTAGATTGCAATAATTTACAGTAGGTAAGATAGGTTGTAAATTTCTTTACAAGAAAATTCAAAATTGAAATTCATTAATCATACAATTTGGATTATAATTTTTTATAGTAGGTACAGTATGGATTTCGCCCCTAGCGTTTTCCGAACTTTTTGTTCTTCTTATTATTCTTGGTTTTTGGCGTCGCACGTAGTGTTACTTTTTTTTGTGAAAAATATATAAATTTTTAAAAATTATGCAATGCGGCATGATTTTTTCCACGTTGCCCGACAATATTCATCATAATTCTTTATATCTGCACGTAACAACATTTTCGTGTCTTTTTCTTTTATTGGCTTTGCAGTTTATAAGTTGTTTTACGACTATTGATACGATAGGTGTGTGCGTATGATTCATGTATAACAAACAAAATAGTTCAGCCAATACTCGTTAAGTATTCCTTTACTTTCTGTTCAGCGCCCTATCTGTTCTTTTTTCTAATCTGTGATATCTGCCTGTAGGCATGTTAGAATACCTCTGCAATTTAAACTTAGTAAATCCGTTGTAAGTCTCTAAACTTCGATACCGAACACGACGCAACTTTGAAGCCCCTTCCTATCTTTAAGTTTTACTATCAAAGTGTTTCAAGGTAACATAATACCGGAGGGTATGTACGAGTAGGTACAAGTTCACAAGTATATTAGAGGTAGGTAGTGAGAATAATTTACAAGAGGCTAGGCTAGGCTGAAAATAAGTAAAGCCAATTCGATTTATCAAACACTACAATCGATGTTTTGGTAAAAACACATGTCTAATAAATTTTGAGATTGGATTGCTCATTATTGACCATGACTTTGACATTGACTCAAAATGTGTGTACACAGAAAAAAATACACATTTTTTTACAAAAAAAAATGTACCTTCTAATAAGCCCAAATACTAGTTACACTATTTTATTTCGGAGTTCCAGTGCCTCTAATGATGAAACTAGAAAGTAGGTAGTTCATTGAAACTATTCTTAGTAACCGTAAAAATCACGAGGTCAAGCAAAATACGCAATTTGATTTACTTGGATGATATACTCTTTTAGCTATTTTGGTTTAAACATCAACGATGAAACCAATGATGATCTACCAATTTTAATGAAATTTCTATGGAACCAATAAAAAAGCATATGCTTTCAAACAAAAATTAATTTTCCATAACGGTTTAAAAATGACGGAGTTCTAAGGTAACAAGCATAAAAAAAATATTATAATATTGAGAACCTTCTCTTATTTTGAAGTCCTTTAAAAAAATACAAGTATATATTACTTCGGGTGTGAGTGTCTAACCGCAAAGCAATAGTTTCGACGCTACACAAAATATGAAATTGTGAGTTGACGCATCGAAAGCTGCAGTGCAATTATACTCGCGATATACTCTCAACCTTGGTAGACAGGTATGGAAGTACTAGTCCAATTAATTAAGGGCGCATTTATAAATGTCCAGCTACTGGAACAATTTCACTTGTCACCTGACTGGAAGTCTATTTAAATTGATTTGATTGTAAAATCAGCGTTCGTCATTAGCGTAAGATTTTTTTTTAAGGAGCGCTTTTTAAATCTCAGTGTTAAATAAATTATTACGTTAATCTAAGTAGGAGCTGATAAAAACATAAAATTGAGGGTAGTCACAATAAAGTTAGTAATTCATCACATACTACTAGGCTTATTTGCATGCTTAAGGATAGATACAGTTAATTCTATTTTTCTGATCAATAAGATTATGGAAATTGATGTGGTTTTGACACATTTTTGTAAACGTAAACCCGCACAAGTAAGAAAAAATTATATAATAAGTATCAAAGCTTTTTCTAGCGAAATTCTCATATATAATATTCTACTGGAACAGTTTGAATGAACCAAGTCGGTATGCACTAATAATTACGCCGCTATATCCAAAAAGTTCAGTTTCAGTTAATTAATTTATCCATAGTCTGCGGCACGGTCGAGTACATTTATGAATTAACTTTGGGATGAGACAATTCAATTAATCTCGTTAGTTATTATGGCAGCTTATCACTATTACACACTATTGCGTAACTAGCAGTACTTGTGGCGTAGCTTGTATGAGCGTGATATGTAGCACGCCACACGTAGCATTGTGCTTGTGACACAAACCGTAGCGTGCGTTCGTAGATCGTAGCGCAGATTGATGACTCATGGTGTATTGGAGCGCTCGTGGCGTAGAATTGGATTCTCATGCTACATTTATAGCTTATGGCGTATTTTTAGTGATGTAGCTAAATATAACACGCAAGGTACTCATCTCTCATACTCATTAATCCAATGAGGTTAACGACCTCTAAGAAGATCTACCACCAAGTAAAAGGTGTTGTGAGTTAAATCAAGATATGTAAGAACATTTATAAACAATCGATGACAAAATACCAACAAAAATAGTTGAACATACCCGATGACTAACATGCTCATCCTCCGATGTTTTTTGTAACTTTACCTAATTTTTTTCATGGATCCACGCCAGGAGCTAAATTACTTTTTAACGACTTTTTCCGTACCTATCAAAGTTCCAGAAAAAAAAAACAATTTGCGTGTGCTGGTGATAAGTTTGATGCGAATTTGATGAATGTAAATTGTGTGATTTTTTTAAGTGCCTATCAATTTTTCTCTTTTTATTTATTTAAGACTAGCTGCGCTCCGCGGTATTACCCGTTATTACTATGTGTTAATCCAGGGTGTAAGCTATCTCCATCTATATATAAATCAAAATTGGTCCAGTCGTTTCAGTGTGAAGAAGTAACAAACATACAAACACACTTATAAATTCACAAACTTTCGCATTCACAATATTAGTGTGATTTACTGGTGACAGAATTGATGTTTGACCACAGCTCATCTGTTAATAAGTGACTGTATGGATGAAGATGGAAAATACATTTGATATGAAATGGGAACGGGCTATCAAGTGACTCTGCCAGAACACTCAGTCAAGTGCCCCTGATCTCACATGGTATCAAATAGTTTTCTCTAATCTCTAAATAATATAAAACAAAGTCTCTGTTCCTCCGCTTACTTCTTCTAAACCACGCATCGGATTTTAATACGGTTTGAACTGTCATATATAGTGTTTTTTTCGGAAGGTTTTTTTTTCCTAAGTTTTGTATTAGTAAAGAAATTCAATGTTAAGTAATCAATCCACCAAAACGTCGGTAAAATATATTGCATCCGTGCGAAGCCGGAGCTGGTCGCTAGACTAGTTAAAATTAACGTAGTTTTCTTCACGTGGGAGGCGCGTAACGTCCCGCAGTGCGGAGCAAAACGACGTCGCACGTACTCTGCGTTAACTCCTTGAAAAAGATCACTGACTGATGTTATCGAAACTATCGGAGCATATGATCTAATCGAACGTGAATACTGCTAAGTAAATCATGTTTATGTTTTGTTTTTGCTTACTCGCGCTTATCGGGTAATATGGATTCAAATTTATAGATGGTATTTTTTTAAACCTTACCTTATATACTAAGCTGCATATAAATCAAAAAGATACATACCAATAAATAACAAATCGATACATTTTTATCACTAAGCTAGTTTTTCTCTTTAGCTCTTTGGCATTTTTCAGTTGGCACATTTTAATGCATCGAGCTGCATTGCAGTGTTATAAATAAATAATATATTAGCTCTCTGCTTTGTCGTAGCACGTTAAATTTTAGATGTTCCCAGTAGTATGAGAGATTAATACAAACAAAACACTATTTCGAGGCAATAAGTTTTATTTTTCACTGTCACATATTCACTTTAGAAAAAATATACATACCTAGTATATGTAGATAAGTCGGTGCACTTAATAGATATGTACGTATTAATCGCATGTCTCGTGGCTTTCAATTAAAAAGTTACTAAACTATCTATGACAGGTATCTTTCTTTTTATTTTTGGCACTGCACTTTCTGCTTTTTGTCAGTGTCGAGTACCTACTTCTTAATTTTCAAGTACGTTATAAAAATTTAAGTAAAATAAGTATGTGTCACAGTGAAAAGTACACAAAGCAATTCAGGGTTAAGCCTGCTCATGCTATTGTAAAGTGGAAACTTTATAAGAAGCATCGAAAGTTTTAGATGCAGCAAGGAACACAACTAACGCTATACATGTACCTAAAAGTTACTTAGAAAGCGCTCAAAATGCTTGTCTTTTTCTCGGCCACAGCAACTTTAAACAATATTTTTAAGTAAAGGCCGTTGTGGTAAGAAAAATTATTTTGTCTAATATTATTAGTATATTCTATGTATGCAGTTTTTTTTTTTTAATATTCTGCAAATTATTTTTGTTGTGCTGTATATACCTACCTACACATTTTAAGTATTTAATTTTAACGGTTTTAATATTTGTGATTCTGGCTAAAATTAGATTTTTCTTCTGCTGCTGATGTAACAGAACCTTCTTGGAACTTTCCCCGAGACGCCAATCCATTAGCCTGAAAAAAATTTAAGGTATTATGAAAGACCATGGCAAAAGTGGCAGCATTCGCGAACGTACTATGGGAGAAAAAGAAAAAATAATAGTAGCGAGAACAAAAGATTTTTCCGCAATTCGTTTCAAGTATTTTAGTGGCTAAAGTAGTAGTGACTTTATTACAAGCCTTGACGGAGCTTTAGAATCAATACTAAAAGTCCCATAATTTATCAATTTCCCATATTTACGCACGTAATTCGGCACTATAGAATAAAACACCACTATTTTTTTCATAAACACCAAAAACACAAGTTATGGAAAATAATTTGGCAACATGATCCTTTCACGTTCCCGCCATAACTATCTTTTTTTTTTCTTTTTCTTCCGATGTAGAATTGGCTTCGCACTTTTTGAGCATTTGTTCAGTAGTATGTCTATCCAACAGTTTGTACCTTAGCTCTCTTCAGTAACTCTTGCTGAGCTGCCTTCACATTTTCGTCCTTCCCTGCCCAAGTCTTCCATACGGAAGCCTGGAGAGCTCTTCCGTAACTGAATGTCAGAGCCCAAGGCTTCTTCATCTGGACTTGATTGATGGCGTTTAGGTTTAGAGTAGCATCTTGCTCAGATTGACCGCCGGATAGAAATGTAATACCTATAATAAAAATAAATTAGTTTTAATTACATTTTTTATTACAATAACAATGTTATGATATTCAGATAGACGTTTGTTCTGTATCTGGGTGTTCTAAATATATAGATAGGTATGTAGCTATTTATTTGGAAATGATTGAAATAAATATTAATTGAAAAACTCTTTTTTTTTTGCTCACGCTAAAGATATACATACGGTAGAAAAACAAACTTAAGTAACAACTGGCGACCTTAAGCTATCTCTTCCAGGCAACCTAAGGATGGAATATTCCAAGGAAGACAAAGGCGAGGTTGTCAATAACGTGGAAATATAGGGGAATACAAAATTACATAGACATACAACGTATTTAAAGTGGGAAAGCGAAAGCTGTCTTTTTATATACATTTGATTATTAGTTATGTACTACGTAATTATCAAAAGCAAAGCAGACTTCACAAAAAAAACATCAGCTCTAAAAAGATGCCTAGGTCTAGGTGCCGGTGCTTGACACCGACTTCAAACAGATCAGTAGGTACCCAGCAGGTATAATAATACTTTGTGAAGTAAGTTTATTTTTCGCGTTTTAGTGCTGATTTTTTTTTTCTTGAAGTCAGTTTTACTTTTTTTTTAAAGTTTGTTTTTTTTACAAATTTTATTTTATTTATGTTCACGCCAAAGAACACTTGAATACTATGAGTCTTGCTAGACTCGCGAAGATTCAAAAATAATCACGTCGGATTATAAATCTCAGTGTAATCGTGGTACATACATTAAAAAAAAAACAATCAAGTTGAGAACCTCCTCCTTTTTGAAGTCGGTTAAAAAAGTAAAAAATACGCTAGAGCCACAGATATTTCAAAAGCCGGTACGTCACGATAAAAACTATATATCATGTGTGCGGTGTCATGCAAACGTAGCTAGCCGAATTAATTAACTGAGTTTGATATAGAAACACTATTTATTTTCCACGACATTTGGAAAAATAAAAAACTCTACCAATAATCCATTTTGACTGCCTTGTTAGCTCACTTGGCAGTATATCTGTTTTAAGAATGGGCGTGGGTTCGATTCTCACCCTGGACAACCATTTACTTGACTATGAATGTTTGTTCTGTGTCTGGGTGTTCTGTATGTATTTACAAAAAAAGTATACAAATATTCTATCAGTTATCTGGTTGACGCTGTGTCAAATGTGTTACGATACCTATTTATCATTATTATTTACTATTATCCAATTATTTCATTTTTAAACAGACCAATCTTTAGCCCTTTGTCAACCTAGATAGTCAATCAGCGCACAAAACAAGCAATGTAATTGGTTTATTATCAATCGATTGACAATTTCCATCACGACCAACTTTATCAGCACCAGTTGACAAAATCATAAAACTAAAATCTTCAACTAAAAACTGTTAAGGAAATCCGATGGTGTCTCTGTCAACACGGTACAGTTAAGTTTGTACAACAGTTTGCCATCTCATTTAAATTTCACTATACCTGGCACGGCAGCTGGTATCGTTCTCAAGAAGGCTGTAATTGTCGCGGAGGCTACTTCTTGAGGACTGGCTTTCTTCGGACAGCCTTGACCCGGCGTCACCTAGAAAAACACACAAGTTTTGACTTTGACATACTTAACACACCTACGTTTAAGAATTGCTCGTTTAAAGGTATCAGATATGTTCGGTGTTCATTGGATCCCAGAACTTAAAATATGTGAAATGATAGAAATGGTCGTAAACAACAATTGTTAGTGTATTATTTACTAGAAGGTTCGAAGAAGCTTAGTTTAAAGCTACTTATACTCGTAGATGACAGGAAATGTCTACCGTTGTCTGCGTATTTTGCTGAGAGATTAGGTACCTACTCACGATACCATACTTTTTACTTTACTTTTTACTTATTAAACGTGAGTAATCTCGCATAAGTAAAACAAAAATGTATCAAAACCACGTTAGTTTCCATAGTAAGATGTTTACTTAGTATTTGTTGTGAAAGGGAAAATAACCTCCTACAACACCTCATTCTGTCTCCAACTTACCATATTAGGCTTCAATAGGGTTCCTTCCAAGAACACGTGATGATCGTTCAACGCTTTGTATACGGCTGCTAGCACCACTTCAGTTACCTTCTGAGCTCTTACAATGTCATGATCCCCTGGTAGTTTGAATTTTGACATATTATTTTTTTGGTGACAGGCTAGATGTTTGAACACTGCTCATCTGATGTGTAACGATAACGGTGTGATCGAAGATGGTAAACTCATTGACAGCTCTCAATCGAGATGCGATGTAGCGATGATAGCGATGTAGTGGTTAGCGCGGTCGGTTCTCACGCCGAAGAGTGTGGGAACGGAACATCGGAAGTAAACAGGGGCGTAGCAACCGCCGTATCAGCCGTACAATAATACGGGGCCCCCGTATTACAGAGGCCCCAACAAAAGAATAAAGATAGCTCCCCCTGGGAGCTATGAAATGAAGAAGGGCCCTCGACAAATTTTGATACAGGGCCCGTCTAGAGTAAACCATAGCGTGCTAGTAGTACTCGGCTAGCTAACTACCACTTTTAAGTTGAAAACATCTTCGACCACATCCGTCACTTTACATCAGGTGAGCTGTGGTCAAACACTTAGCTTGACAACCATTAAATAAAGGATAAAGTTACCATCTAAAAGCACGTCAGGCTCCACAATGGGTACCAGACCCTCACTCTGACATATAGAGGCGTATCTAGGTAACACCTGGGCGGCGTCGTTGATGGCTCTCGCGGAAGGAGTAGTAGCTCCGATCTTTAAAGGAAACCTCCATTTGGCAAACCTACACCCTTGCTTTTTGTATTCAGCACAACGCTTGCCTAAGTCATCTAAACCTGAAAAAAAAGAAATAGTATTATATAAATAAAAAAAATAAAAAAATATATATATTGAGGATTTTTTTACAGCTGCAACATTACAATAATCTTCTTCTTTGTTTTTTGGCCTAGAACATTTTGCATTTTCCAATGAATCTAAATGAAGTGAAATAATACTTCTACTTATTAAGCCACAGTCAAACTCGTTCAAAGTATTGATCGAGTCCGGTATGCCATATTAAAATAATAGTAACTCAACTACAAGCTTCGATGGAGTTTTGGAAGTTATGTTTCACCATATTATATCTTCCCACACTCTTGCACGTATCTATGTATTTCGGCACTTTATGAATAAAACACCTTTTTTTGAATCAAAATCAGAAATCAAAATGCGGTGACACGTCATTTTAGTGTTCCCACCAAAACTCTTTAGGATATTGAATACTAAGTATTGAAAAAAAATGTCGTAGTTTTCAGAGTGTATGGATAAGTGACATAATGTAGTGAAACATAACTCTTCGTATTGCTTCCAAAGTTCCATCAATGTTTATATTTTAAAGAGTAAATATATCACTACTTAACTAGGGCATGGCCGGACTCGAATTTGACTCTGTGCTACTTTGTTACATAGACTTATTTCACTACATTTATCTTTAAATAAATAAACTTATCGATATATTATTGATGCTGACAAATGCAGAAAATGTAACGCCAAAAGCAAAGAAAAAAGAAACAAATGGCTTACAATAAGACCAATGGAAGCTTAGAGACAATTCAAATGCCTATATATCATTATGCATATATTAACTGTTGAATATCTACCTTGTGTAGTAACTTCATCTTCAGACAAGAACAGCGGCACCACGTCCCGGTCCACCTTGATGCCAGGTATGATTCCCTTCTTTTCTAATACATATATGAACGGAGTTCCATCATCTGTCTTCTGGTAGACCGTCTCATCGAAGAGGATCACCGCAGAGATGTGGTCTGATAAGGACTGAAATAAAACCGGCCAAATGTGAATAGGACTCATGCATTGAGGTACATGCAACACTAGCACAATGACAAGAAATAACGCTTGTCCATGGTCATTGCAACAGTAACTAAAATTTGAGTAGCAAAATAAAGTCCACGTCATCGCTGCTTTGGCGCTTTCAAACATCCTATGTCCTATGATTAGTCCTGTCATTTCGCCCGCTCAATCATTCATTCATTTCTGCCAATTAATATTTTTTTTTGCTTTCGTTAGCTACATAAACCTTCAAAGCGGAATACAAGAATGCTTACACACTTATGCTCGGCGGCAGAATATCTGGTGCGGTGGTATCTACCTAGACGACCTCCTGCTAAAAAA
The DNA here is from genome assembly GCA_950106695.1 of Biston stratarius. Taxonomy (NCBI): domain Eukaryota; kingdom Metazoa; phylum Arthropoda; class Insecta; order Lepidoptera; family Geometridae; genus Biston; species Biston stratarius. Next base: position 9,028,655 of record OX467106.1, read on the forward strand.
GAAAACCTACGATAGATTGATCAATTAAAACAATTTTAAATCAAGTGGTGATCGAAAATCAATTGTTTTATTGATGATGATGATGATGACGAAAGACATCGTTTCCAAAGTCGATACTTTGCTTGTGACTTTTTTTATTTTACTACTTCATTAACTCATTTAGTAGTAGGTCTGGTTTCCGAGTCGTATAGTGTGTGTTCGATTCTCGCTAAGTAAAATATTTTTGTGATTTTTGAAGTGAAAACTTCTTTAGCCACGTTGCGCGCGATTTTTTCGTAGAGGCAAAGCTTATGGGTTTGCTTCACCAACATGCAAATATGACGATAATCAGTAAAATATGATAATCAGTCGGGACTAAACAAAAAAGAGAAAGAAGAGTGGGTAAAAGAGGAAGTCATAGGGATGACTGCTTCTTTTACATTATAATAGATATGCTAGCGTTTGACCGCTATCTCACTTGATGTTGAGTGATGATGTTTTGCTTAGTTGAGAGCAAGATGGCACTAAGTGGAATGTCTACTGGTTTCTTATTTATTTAACTACCTATGGTAATAAATAGGATGGTCTCAGCAGCATTCACATTTAATACAAATGGCGGTCAAACGTAAGCCCATTTCTTATTAAAAAAAAATCACAAACCATGCAGCGCTTTGCATATTTATTTACCAAACAAATAATCTACAAAGGAGCTTATAAAAATAAACATGTACGTTTAACTTTCACGGCTGAAAATGAAGAAATGAAATGAAATATGCACGACATTAAGGCAATATACTGCGACGATGCGGCCAGCCAATAACTCACGCCTGAATATTTAACTACGACGAGTATGCCCTCAAGGGAGATATTGTGTTTGTGGCGCCGATGATGGCAGAATGGACGGCAGCAATATGAAGAAAATCGTTTTTTATTTTATTTATTTGGCCCCGTCGGGGTAGTTAAAGGTTTAAAGCCATACTGCCTCGTATTCGGTTTTAGCAATTCATGTCTAACATCTATCGTCACCGTCAAAGTCCAGTCTTGGTCAAGTCCAGTTCGTGCCAGTTAAATCCAGTCATGCCTTAAGTAAATGCGTGTCAGGCGTAAAGTAGTGGAAACTAGCTAAAGGATTGTCTTTGAACCTTTAAATAAGTACATAGGTATATTTTTGTAGCGATGATAGTTCAGTGTTTAGCGCGGTCGGATGACACGCCAGGCGTTGGTTCAAACCCCAACAATTTATTAGCTTCAGCTACCGGTCATAGAAAAATCGCGAGAAGACCATAACGTGGTGGTAGGTTATTTTTTAGTACTCGGCTGGCTAGCTTCTACCCTTAAATTGAAAATCTGCCGCCAAGCACCTGACGGTGTATTCCGGCAGCCTCACTTGCCGATTCAATGTCAGGCTAGATTTGTTAACCATCTTCGACTACATCCTCATTTAAGCTCAGATGAGATGTGGTCAAGCACTTAACCTGTCAACAGTAAAATATATGTTTGTACATGTATGAAAACTATCGAAATTAAACTACTTCGGGCGTCCACTCCGTAAGTCAGCAATGGTTTAGGCTACGTTTTCCTTATTTTTTTGGGAAGTGGCTCGGGAAATAAACAAAATGAATTTATTACCAGTCATAAAATGTAAACAGGGAATTGGCCGATTTATGCGATTTGTGTTACTTATTGCATTATACCTATTTTTTATTTGACTGTTTCGTGATAGCAACGTTTTATTCAGATATCACTACATATTATACAACAAAGTCGTCCGCCGCGTCTGTCTGTCTGTACACGATAAACTTTTGAACGGATTATCATACAAATTTCACCAATAGGTAGTGATTCATGAGGAAGATTCAGGTATATAATTGGTCAATGTTTTATGTAGTATCTACATTACACCCGTGCGTAGTCTGAGCGGGTATATGCTTGAAGTAGTAAAATCCCACTTTTTTAACGCGTTTAGTCACTAACTCGCCTGATAGTAAGCGATGATGTGATCGAAGTTGAAGCACGACCTATGAATGTGTTATGCAACTGCGAACCTTATTGGCCACGTATACGATATATGGCCGCGTAACTTTTTCGTGAGCGCTTATAGGCACCGCAATAATCTCGGAATTCTGAGGCAGGGCACGCAACGTTTGATGTGTGTATGTAATACATGTACGTATGATAATACTCGAGCTTTGTCCTCAAGATTAGCATAGAACACATATGTTACTACATGTGTTCTATGCTAATCCTGAGGACAAAGCTCGAGTATAATTATGATAGAACTTCACTTACAGGTAAGTTCGTTTAATCATCAATTATACCATGTATCAACTTACGTCATCAGATGTGAAAAGTAGTTGACGGTATCTTCTCCTGTTGTTTTCTGTATTTTCTAAGCCGACAGCAGCTAGGAGTTTGCCAATCCCCTCTGCAAAATCACATTATAACACATAAATACGCTTAATATGTAAATACTACATAAAACCTTGACAAACACTATTCACATTCACCACATATTATAAAACAAAGTCGTCCGCTGCGTCTGTCTGTCGATAAACTTATAAACTACTAAACAGATTATCATGCGAGTTTCGCCAATAGATAGAGTGATTCATAAGGAAGGTTTGGGTATATAATCTGTCAAGGTTTTGTGTAAATTGGTTGAAATATGATGATAATTGTTGCAAGTGTCGGAAAAAGTCAAGCCACCTGGAAATTTTCATCGGAAACGCTACCTAATCCCTTTGAGATATAACAAAACAATGCGTTGTGGGATATTCCTCTTTTATAGATCTACACAAAAGTCCGCGGTGGCATATATCTACCATTTAAAGATAGCTTACTATAACCATTCTTACTACCCGTGCGAAGCCGGAGCGGGTCGGTAGTTGTTTTATAATATGCAGATATTTTTCAGCAAATATTGTTTCCGACATTTTCCATGATGTCCTGGCCATAGCTAACATATCGAATTATTTATTAAAGTATCATCATATTGGTAGACAAGAACAAACTTAACAAAAATGTATAGTACTCGGCTACCACCCTTAAGTTGAAAATGTGCCGCCAAGCACCTACCGGTGTGTGTGTTCCGGCAGCCTCATTTAAGATCCAACTCCATTCCAGGCTAGGTGTGCTTTACCATCTTCTACCACACGTTTACTTAACATCAGGTGAGCTATGGTCAAACACCTAGCTTATCGACTATAAAAAAAGAAGAAAAAAGATAGTTACCATTAGCTTCGTCAACAGCCAGAATTCCTTTACCCGGAGCGACAATGGCTTCCGCGGTTGTCTTTAGCTCCTCTTGGAGCGATGCATCAGGATAGGAAAAATGCGTAGGCATTATTCTGCAAACATTATGTACAACCATGGTATCTATAATCATACAAAATTGTTTTACAATATGGGTACGTCACTCGCGTGATAGTATACTTAGATACAATACTTAGCTTAAGTATAGTTCCTTTCCTACCCACGGAAGAGCTTTTTCTCTCTTTCATTCGCCTCCCCATAAAAGTGGCCCTAGCAAGGCAATTAGCGAGAATTGAGAGAGAAAGATAAAAAGTGGTTCCATTTACGTCCGCTCGAGGCGTAGTCCCAATTTTTATACATTTTTATGCTGAATGTAAATCTCGGAAATTGATCTAGTCCTTCAATACCACTTCAACGAATTTTAATTCCAAAAAAACATTATCAACAACTGCGCTTCACTATTTATAAACATTGAACCTTTCGGATAACAGCGGAGTTGATATATTAAAAATAAGAGGTTGAGGAAAGCAATCAAAAATTTTAAACTACCCACCCGAAAATATATTGAACACAAACAAAACGAGCGCGATTTTTTTTTATTTTTTGACAATTAAACCAACTCCAGGCGACTTATTTCTTAGCAGGATGTCGTCTAAGTGGGTAACATCGCTGTATCAGATATTCAGCAGCCAAACAGTAGTTCGTAACCGGGGCAGAAACTTGATAGTGACGCCCCCTCTTTATAGCGTTTGGAATAAATAGTTTTAAAATAGTCACAAATATATGTATGATTGTTAACATTTTTCTAACCGAGAGAATCCGAACTGTTTTTATAAGGTATCCCACTGCTTGGCCAGCGTGGTTGACTATGGCTTACCCCTTTACTTTGATAACCGAGAGAATAAGTACCCCAAAACACTTACTTAGTAATATCTAGGAGACCGAACTTTGCTCGGTGTATATACAATTTAAAACTCGGAAAATCGAGTTTTCCTAAAGATGACTTGAAACTTAAATCGATTTTTCGCCCTTAAAAACCCCCATATTTAGAAGAGAGAGCGCCTAGTTCTAGATGCGAGATGTTTCCTACAGCAATCAACTTAGGACACTTTCATAACGTTGGATATGACCCAAAACCAGCTGGGCGCTTCAAAATCAATTGAATTATCAATAGAACAACCTACCTACTTGGGCTGGATGCTGGGCACTTTGCGAAACAATCTTTCTTTAGGAACCTATATTATGATGTTTCCGCCAGGGGCAGGTGGCCCGGCTTACCCCCTCAAGATCTGATTACAGTAACTAAAAAATTACCATTAAAAGCTGGAGCGGACTCTAGTTATTTAAGACAATGGCCAGCTTACACAGACCTAGTGTCCAAGTGTCTTTAGAAATTCTTACTTACCGTAATATTAATTATTTATGTAATAACTCGCAACAATATCACCGTAAATAACAAACTGAATAGGTACGCATAAGTAAAGCGTGATACGTTATCTAAATAACCTTTTATCTTTAAGATACGCGGGTTACATTTATATTGTCACAAACATGGACTGTTACAGACAGACTGAAACAAAATTAGCGAGTTTGTTTTTATTCGGTAGGTCCGGCAAGGCAATTTTCGAAAAAATCTTTCGGCAAGTTTTATTACCGAAATGTATAAAATGCATCAGCTCCTCTTGTGAGCGTAAACGGAAACTGAACATTAACGTATAATAGTAGAATTTTACATAATTTTAGGTATAAAAAACCTAGCAAATTGTTATCTAGCTTACCTCAAAAATATCAACATGGTACATGAAACCTGAAAACATTATAGGTACTTCTTTTTGGACAGTCACGTAAAAGCGATGCTACAGTAAATCAGGCTATTCTTCCGCTATGTTATAGAGTGTCATGCGGGATAGATGGCGTCACTCTCTGAGCGTGTTTCACTTCTATTTTGTTCGACTCTGTTTATACAATACGTAATAGTGAGGGATCAAATCGGTAGATGACGCTTTTTTCTCAGTTTCTACGTAACGAAACTCCGTGACTTAGGTTTAGGCTAAAGGTATTTATTACGGGTCCTAAAGAACCGTAGGACACTTTTTTTTAAATTTATAGCCACAAATTACATAATTCACAAAAAAGTTTTACAGACGAACCGGAAACTATCACGTTTTTAGCCGACTTCAAAAAAGGAGGAGGTTCTATGTTCGACTGTTTTTTTTTAAATGTATGTTCATCGATTTCTCCCCCATTTGTGGACCGATTCTCATATTCTATTAAACTTATAAGAATATCTTCAAAATAATTTAAATAAAACCAGCTAAATTCTTTAACATTTGTTGTCTCGGTTTTTACCCAGTTTTTGCACGCTATTGAGCTCAATCTTGGCTTTTTGTTTCCAGCCATTACTAATTGAATTATGTAGCCATCAAATTACAATTATACATGGTAAATACAACCAAATACATAGTTATTTCATATACCTAACTATGCTGCTGGCAAAGACTTAAATAGTGCATAGTCACAATAAATTAAAAAATGACATTAAAATTGACATGTTGTTAGTGTTGGGGTAAAGGGCACTAAAATGATTTTACAAATTTTTTCTAATCGTTGAAATTTTGATTTAATTTTGGCACAAACCTAATTTATTTCAGCGCCATCTTTTATTATATTGTAAACTAATTTCAAATGAGCTCAACAGTAAAGTCAAAATGGCTTCTCGAGAGTAGATTTCTCAACGAGCTTTTTAAAAATTCCGATAGAGAGCGTTTTCCCCACCAAAATACAAATTAATGGCATGTGCACCGTAATTACGGTAAATGCACCCTAATCAGCACTAATTTACCACCTACCGTTGAAGCATGACAACGGTGACAAAATCTACCGTAATATTATTAGTCGATCAAAAGGGATGGCCAAAAAAAAACTCCTTTAACTTTAGGCCTGATGATGAAATACTGCAATGACTAACTCCGAACATTTACAAAAATGAAGAGATGTTCGTATCAGATTCAAACTAATTTTTATTAGAGTATCTCGTTGTTTTGAATTAAAATAATATATTCGTATGGTAATATTTTAATTTTTCTAATAAACAATGATTTCTGTGGTAAAAAAGTTGTTTTTTTGTTTAAATTAGTACCCTGTATTTTACATCGTATATTTCTTGGTGAAATTACCGTAATTTCTATGAATCTACCGTATTTTTTTTAATGGAATCGCCGTCTTCCTTATTTTTGACATGGCAACACTGCATCTTGCTATCATTAGACCTTCAAATGACCTTTATATTTGTCCTCTCTTTGACTTATTTTCATTCGACAGTACTACCAACCAAGTAGCCAGTTCAGGAGTGTCTGTGTTTGACGAAAAAATATTTTATAAAATGTAAGTTAGCAAGTTACCTCTTATGTTTGTTATTCGTAGACACATAAGCATTACTTCTTTGATTCAAGGTATATTAGATATTAAATCTTTTTGGATTGATTATTATGTAGGTTATGTCAAGATATTTTGCGTAAGATTTTTAATTTTAGTGTGTTTTACATTCTTTTTTTTACCTATGCTTTTAACTACTATAAAACTTGTTTAGTATTGTAAACAAAACTAAACATTTACCTCATTGACATTAACTAAAAATTACAACACTCATTACCGAATGTTTTTGAAATACAAATTTCCTTCTAACTTTAGATTTATTTTATATAAGACTTCTTTATTATATTCATAATTTTAACTGTAGTAACAATAAAGGTACCTGAATATTAAATTATATTGCAAATAGAAAATAATATTTTCGTGACCTTTCAAGGTCAGGTCAGACAAGTCACATATACCTAGAAAGATCTTACCTATAGGAGAAAGCTGAAATAAATGATACATATTTGACTAATATATTTTAGTAGTAACTAGGCTAATACCAAATTATTGATACCTTTAACTTAAAACAAAATGCTTAACTGATCATAAAATAGAGTATATAAACATGCGCGATATAAAATTAACTAATTTCTTTATCCAGATTTTTATAGTTTCAGTTAATTTGTGTGATATTATTATACTTCAAGCGATAAACTATAATCGATTTTTGTGTTTTGCTGTATGAAAAATCGATTATTGCAATTCAAATTTGAATCAAGTATTGTTTATATTTTTTTTATTGAATTTATTTTATATATGTCATTTTCACGTTCATCATGAATGTCATTGTCAAGCGTTCCTAGATATGCAAAAAAAACAATTTCTGCTATTTTCCACCGGATTTCAAAACAGACGTGATTTTTGCGTAAATCTTGATATTTTTTCGTTCTTATTTCAAAATAAATCTGATTGATTTTGAAACAAAAACGATCGTCTGCTTCCCGTCTTGAGTGAGGTGAGTTTTTTACTAAAACTTTTGTAAATAATGTCGAGATTTTTATAGATATTTAATTTATAAGTGTAATTTACAAAAATGGGACCAAAAAAGGGGAAGAAAAAGAAACAGGCAGAGTCAGGATGGTATCCTGGAATGGGCACGAAACGTAAGCACTAAGCTAAGAGCATTCGCACATGTATTTTATTTAATACTAGGTACCCAACTATGTACTCAGTAGACATATAAACCACTCTCCATAATACAGGTGTTCGAGAATGTACCTCGATACTTAATTATTGGTTGATTCGTCTGGTTAAATGTGTTCAGGCCACATTATACAGGTTTCAGCCTTGGAACTACATATTAAAGTAGGTAGGTTAAACAACTTCGGCAATATTTTTTTCTGTTATTGATGTTGCACTTTGTGCAATCAGTGTCAAGTGCTTAATACCTTGCAAGTTTATTATGAAAAAACAAGTTAATAAATTCTCACAATCAAAGTCATGTGAGGTTATGGTTGGGTCCGGTCAAGCCATAAAATAGTGATGACTTTACTACAAGCTTTGTTAAATTTTGAAAGCAACATGAAAAGTCATGTTTCACCATATTATATCACTTTCCCACACTCACACATCTAATTGGCATTCTGAAAGTACATACTGGTTTTACTGGTTTTTGTTTCTTAAAATTGCAGTTTTACTGATTACAGTTCAAACCAGAACACAGCTGCACACATGCTGCTTTCCAGTAGAGTATTGTGATGATACCTATTTAGACAAGCTCATGCTAAAAATATCAAACACTGTGAATAAGTTCTAATATGTCTGATATATACAGTGAGCTGATTTCATCATCAACAGCATATCATAGTAAGCTGCTGGACATATGCCTCTCTCAAGACACCCCATTCAGCCCGGTCTCTGGCTTTTATCTTTCATCCACAGCCAGTCTTACATATATTGTTACTTTATCGAATCTTAGAGTGTCCTATGCTATGTTTGCCAACTCTTCCTCTCCACTGTAGAACACATCTACTCCAGCAGTTAATGGTTATGTGCCAGACATGTCCAGCCCATAGCCACTTCGTCTTGCTAATACGCTGAGCTTACATCTCTGACTTTAGTTCACTGGTGAATTACTTCATTTTAGATTTATGATCTCATAGCCAATTCTCTGTCTCCACTGTAGAACACATCTACCACAGCAGTACCTGGTTCTGTGACAGATGTCTCCACCCCCATAGCCACTTCATCTTGCTTATACACTGAGCTGTGTCTCTAACTTTAGTTCGCTGGTGAATTACTTCATTTTAAATATGATTCCACGAGAGAAATGCCAATCGCATGTTGATTAAGTTTAAAGTAATTTGAGGCTTAAAATTTTGAATGTGAATTATGATTGTGCAAAATAATTATAATTATTGTTTTATCAGCCTATTGTCGACACACCCCCAATGATGCAATAATGAGTCAATATAAACTTTACATTTTACATATCACAAAAAAAAAAATCATTGACACTCATACAAAACAATCTGTTAACAAGCTGATAAGTGATGTTATTCTCATCTAAATGATGTGCTAAATCAAACTGGTACTGTTGATAAGCACATAATTATAAAACACAGATTCAGTTGAGTTCATTCTGAACTAGACAGTTGTACAGTAAAGACCTCCAAGGAAAAATAATCAAGTGAGTAATTGTACTGTGGAACAATATTTTTAAATTTTATTTAGTGTCAAAATGGTTATTATGTTTTGGTGGTTTTTGGACAAATTGGATTATAAACAAACCTTCTTCACATAGGCTCTAAAGTACATACCTTTATACATGCACACACCCACACAATATCCACACTCACTTAAAATACATACTTATACACACACATATCATCCACACTGTCACTTATTACCATGGTGTAACCCCTACATTTTTCCGGATAAAAAGTCTACATGTAAATCCAGGGTGTCAGCTACTTCCATACCAAATTTCATCAAAATTTGCCCAGCCGTTTGAGCGTGAAGAAGTAAAAAAACACTTACACACTCACAAAAATAAAGGCGTAAGCTTTATAATATTAGTGTGATGAACTGTTATACAATGAGACAGCTGAGTATATACTATATAGATTTTGTATTGAATACACAATAACTTGACTGATATGGTCTTCCACATATTGTAGTTTGATATGTTTAATACTTAATAGTTAATTTGTATTCTAAGATTGAAAAGGTAAGTGTTAGATTTAAGTTATCTAGAAATTGTTTTATTATGATTTACAAAGTAAATTTGGTAACCTAAACATAGCAATCATCAAGTACAAACTGCAACATAAATTACTGTGTAGCCCACACATATAAAAATTTGGAAGAACTAAGCAAACAAGTACACACATCTAATTTTAATTGTTTTTTTTTTTTTTATATTGAATTATAATTAAAAGTGATAAAGGTAAAACTATAGTTCACCACACTGGCCGACTTCGGTTCGGCAAACTTCACAAATCTTCGAGAACTTTCTTTAAGATTCTCTGACATGCAGTTTTCCTGAAGATATTCAATTCCTCTTTTAAAGTTGTCGTAATAATAACTTAGAAAAGACAGAGGTTTGTGCCATGGGATTCAAACCCAAGATCTCTTTGGATTGGAAGACGGTCTTCGCTGCCTTCATTGCAATTTATTGTGAATAAACTAAGTATTCTAAACGGAACTGTTTGTTGCAGCAACCATGAGCACCTATTTCCAGTACCCCACCCCTGAACTTCAAGAGGAGCTGAAAAAGATCGCTCAAGCGATCGTCGCTCCTGGCAAGGGAATCCTCGCCGCAGATGAGTCCACTGGTAAGCATATTTTCTCGTCTACCATTCTATTGCAGGATCAGTTTATATATACATTTTTTTTTGTGGTAAGAAGTAGTGAAGCGATCCAAATGCCTAAGACAGCAAACCCTGTTGCCAACTTACCTGGCTTTCTCCAAGTCCTCTTTAGGGTAGGTTTAAGGGGCTCCTTATTGAACGTATTAAGAGGAAAGCAGTCAACTGAGACATTTGAAGATTAGGAATTTCACCAAGCTATTTCTGTCGCGCCGCACGCAGCACCCGCGTACATACTGAGCGAAAGGGACAACTGCACCTCGGGCTCATTAACCCGAAATAAAATGAGCAAAATCGAGGTTTCGTATTCCTCTGTTTCCTCCTCCAAATTTAGACCGATTTTAGTATTTCTTTTAACAAGTAAATAAGAAGGATGTGTTCTTTGCCTGTGCGTTTTATTTTTTTAAGATTATGTCTATGAGATTGGGAATTTGGACGTTGAAACTAGGTAAATTTTAAGATTTTTGAAGATTCCTAGCTCTTATAAAAAAAACATATATCAAAAAATCAAAACAGAGGAGCATGAAACTAGCAAGTATCTACTTCCTATCTAAAAATTATTGCTCTAGTATCAAAATCCTGGAAGGAAAATGGGGAAAGCGTTTGTATGAAGAAAATGACGACTTGTTTCCTCTTAATGTCCTTAATTAACATACCTTCACTGCCCAAACAAATTCGATATAATCCTACCAACGCTGCTTTGGATACCTATCCACCATTGAAATGATGTTTTTAGCAGAACAAGGATTTGAAATACAAAAATATTATATTTAACACAAAAAATTTACTCAAAAAAGGTTTGGCATATGAACAGAAAAAAAGTGTTACGTTGACAAAGGTCTCAAGACACCGGTGTCTGTAATTATGTTTTTTTTTTAAAAAGATGTGATCCATTGTACACTTTTTATTTTAATTCAAGGTACTATGGGCAAGCGTCTGCAAGACATCGGAGTCGAGAATACTGAAGAGAACCGCCGCAAGTACCGTCAGCTACTGTTCAGCACAGATCCTGTAAGTAATAAATGAATAAATGAACATTACACACAGCGCTATTTAGCCCACAACTCGGTACAGCTTGTACTATGGTAATCAAACAACTAATACACCCAGAAACTTCAATAAAATATACATCCAAACTAATATTATAAAAACGTTTGTGAATCTGTCACTCTGTTTGTTACCTTTTCTGCTTTAGCACTTTTTTTTATTACAAATAGGCTTGCGTTTGACCGCCATCTCGCTTAATGTTAAGCGAAGATACGGTCTACGGTGGCGCATGCTGGCCTAGAAGAAACCAATTCAGTCGCGACTTGAAGGCACCCAGATTGTATCTATCAGGGAACACCCACTCGGACAGTAAATTCCATTGTTTAGCGGTTCATACAATGAAGGTAGATTCGAACCGTTTAGTTCGAGTTTTTGGAATATCGACTCCTGGCTGTGCGATAGTAGAATGTGCAGGGTGGATTTACGTCATGTAGATTTGAAGCACACTCACCAAAGTGTATCCAGCAGAAAACCAACTTATTCGTAGAACTCATTCCTTTACATTCGATGGTTAGCCTCGATAACCTTATAATTTCACTAGCAGTAACCCTTCAAAGCGGAACATCATATTTCCAATGTAATCTGTATAGGCTACTTAATATCGCAAGGTAAGGGAAGAAACATAAAGACAAACTATTTGTAATAGTCCCTCGTATTTGTGACACTCCTATTGAATCATTACGCTTACGTGTTAGAGGTCACGTAGATTTGGAGGTGTGTCTCAAACGTCATCGAGCCGTTCCAACTGGTTTTTGCCACAGAATAAATTAAACGTTTATTAGAAATTCTTATTTAATATTGTGTAAGTGGCGTTTTTGTTGTCGTTGGACTTTGGCCCGTGTGTTATCGCGATAAAGGTCATGTAGGCGCGTATCGTAAGCAATCCTTTAAAAGTAAATAATCGAACGAAACGCTCTCCTGACTTTTTTTTCTTTTATGGAAATGTAATGAGATGAACGATACGCTCTCGTGATGGTAAGAACGCCTGTCCATTGCAGGAATACACAGAACATTGCGTAGCAAAACAAAGTACAGAGCATCACTGCTTTGGCGCTCACTACTTTGAGACTTTCGATGGTTAGTCTCAACAGCCCTGTAATTTCGCTAGCTGCAGTACACTTCAAACCGGAACACAGTAAGATGGTAAAAGATATCGCCTGGCCGTGATGTTAACATCTTTGAGTAACAATATAAAGTCCAGCCCTTGTTCTCTGAGGTTGATATTGCGATTCCCGTTAGGCGCTCACGAGAAAGCTACCCTACTGCCAACCTTACGATATGCGGTCGTTTTTGTGAGCGGGTCTCTTAATAAAACGCTTAGAGTGTGGAGACAGGACGTCGCTACTTTGGCATTCATTACTTTGAGACAAATATTAAAAAATAAGAAATATAACACAATACGACCTAATAGGTACAACACATACCTACGTTTACACATTTATTTTGTTACATTTCGGAGAGTGTGCCATGGAGTTGCATAATTTTGTTCCACCTGCCCCTTTTCATTACCGGATGGCTAGGCAGACACGGCCAAAGCGCCATCAATACATGGTGGATATTCTCACGTACGGACTAAATGCGATTTCACATTCTTCATACGCACAGCGAGGAGGAACTCTGCCAGCGTCTGTTTTTTCCGCGAAGTACAACTTGGGTGTCCTCAAATCCAAAGTAAACAGGTTGTTTTCTAGGTAAGTGTGCACCTTCTTAGACTACATCTTGCTTAACATCACTGGACGTGTTCAAATGTAATTCCTCTATTTAGAATAAAAAACTACAACAATCCCAGAATAATAAATCATAATACGTACAGTTAAAATCTAACTACTCGAAAAGTCAGTCATTTAATCCCAAATTTACAACTCTGTATATCTTTTTTTTTTTAAACCCTGACAGTCTAGGTGTTTGACCACAACTCACCTGATATTAAGTGACGGTGTGGTCGAAGATGGTAAAGCACACCTGGCCTGGAATAGAACTGGCTCTCAAGTGAGGCTGCCGGAACACACCGTTAGATGCTTGGCGGCAGATTTTCAACTTAAGGGTGGTAGCTAGCCAGCCGAGTACTAGAAAGTACCCTACCACCACACCATGGTTTCCTCACGATGTTTTCCTTCACCAAAAGCTCAAGCTCTTTCTTTCTTTCAACTATCAACAACTTGTATATTTTTTTAGGATCACATACTCCAAATTACCTATTTATTTCTATTTCTTGTCATCAGGCTATTTCTGAGAACATCTCTGGAGTGATCCTGTTCCACGAGACCCTGTACCAGAAAGCTGACGACGGCACCCCTCTGGTGCAACTTTTGGAGAAACGTGGCATCATTCCCGGAATCAAGGTTGACAAGGGTGTTGTGCCGCTTTTCGGATCTGAGGACGAGTGCACTACACAGGGTACGTCATACCTCTTTAGATTTATGATATCCTGGTGTTTGTCTGGCAGAGCTTCCAGTGTGCTACACAAAATTAAATATGTAGATAAATAATATATTATAGTTAGCGGTTTTATTATGAAGTCCTGGTACTTGTAAATGGTCAAGTGCAGAATTGTCACTCACATTAAAGGTTTAGAAAGGTGCCATGAAGCAAGAATGCGGAAAATTATATTGACGTTTTATAATTAGTACCTGGATGACCGAGCTTTGCTCGGCTGAAAACACGAATAAAACGACGTTTTCTAAAAATTAAACCTAGCTAGATCGATTTATCGCCCTCGAAGCCTCCTGCATACTAAATTTCATGAAAATCGTTGGAGCCGTTTCCGAGATTCAGATACAAGAATTGCTCGTTTAAAGATATAGATAGATAGATAGATTTTCCAAAACTTGTATTTTGACAAGATCCGTGGACGTACTAAAGTTACCGACATAGCCCAGCCTCTGAACTGATGCCCGATGGGGCTGTAGAGTTCTGCAGTGGAGATCACGGACCGGCAAGCGTAGCGTAAGACGTTTACCCACAAGGCGGACAGATAACCGGACAGATGACCTCATGAAGACCGCAGGAACGCGCTGGATGCGAGCCGCTTCCAACCGGTCTTCATGGAAATCATTGGGGAGGGCTATGCCCAGCTGTGGACGTTCTTCGGCTGATGAGTGGGGTTTTATTCATAAATTGCTGTATTACGTTGCCCACACATGTGTGGGCTGTAGTACCTAAAATGAATATAGGTACTTGACACTGACAAAATGCACAAAGTGCGATGCCAAAAACAAAAGAGGGAAATAAATAAAGAGGCTTAAATATAAAGTCCTGGTACTGGCAAGACCCCCAGTCGAGGTCGACAAAGTTGAATGCAATACGGAATAGACGAAAAAGGGACAGAAGAATAATTATAATTATTGAGATATACCCTAGTCAGTACCCGTTATAAAAAAATAGAAAGTTTATAAATGTACTGGTTTCTCTGTAACTCACTATTCCCCTTTTACATCGAGAAAGTTAACAAGTTTGAAATTCATGATATTCTTGTATACGCACGGCATTTACAATTCAACACAACAAGTTCTCTGTCTCGCACTGATATAGGATTATGTCTTCAAACAAACCGACATTGAAGTATTATTGTTCGACGTCTTTATCAGACAAGCTTAAGCCTTATTTGGATACTGTTAGAGTTTAAAATCACTCAAGGCATGAAGTAGGTACTTGAAGTCCCTACCTAAAAATATTTATATTTTAGTATTGTTCTTTGGTTAAGTCCGGGTAGCGACTTTGGCTTTAAGTTCACTGTATTTAAATGTGAATATTGAATACCTAATATTGTTGACATCGACCTGTCAGACCTCACTATCAAAGAGTGGAGGGGCTCGTCCACTATCACTTTGATAACCAGTTCTATAAAAATAAGATAAAATAAAAATACACGCGTAGTCAAGAGCATACTTTTTTAGTTATTTTGCTTTACGTTTCACTTAAAATGTTGTTATATGAAATAATCAATACGACAGATTTGTTAAAGGTTTTGTTACTAGGTCCAAAACTAATTTTAAAACCTTCAACAATTTGACGGTGTCATTAAGAAACGGTTTAAGTGTGAGTGCGTGCAAAAGTTTTCACTCGCTCCTAAGATGATTGCCAATTTTACTATTATATCATTCAATATTATAAATTAGCACCTGGGTGACCGAGCTTAGCTCGGGTTTTTTAAGAAGGAACTTGAAAAAAAAAGGAAAGAAATAATTATCTGGACTCGAAACGGGGCCTTCTGGTTTCAGGACCGCCCGATTTCCAACCTGAGCTATTAAGAACACTGTAGAATATTGTAGATGGTGGCGAAATTGATCTTCGTATTCTAATGATATTGTAGCAGTTTTTCATTGCCTGAAAACACGGATAAAACGACGTTTTCTAAAAATGAAACTTAGCTAGATCGATTTATCGCCCCCTAAACCCCTGCATACTAAATTTCATGAAAATCGTTAGAGCCGTTTCCGAGATTCAGATTATATATAGGTATATATACATATATATACAAGAATTGCTCGATTAAAGATATTAGATTATCACTTATCTTGACATAGATTAGATTACGAATTTATCTTAGATAAGCATTATGAGTTTAGTATGTAATGTCGATGAACCAGAAAGGTAACAGCAATAGCGAATTATATATATTTTTTAATCTAAAAGTAATGAGACAAATTTTACGTTCTCCTGATGGTAAGAGATAACGCATGTCCATGATCATTGCAGCGATACATAGATAACATATTACTAACAGTCAAATGTCTCAAAGTAATGATCGTCAAGACAGCGATGCCCTGGACCTTGTTTTGCCACTCAAAAGTTCTGTTGTTCGCTGCAATAGTCATGCGTTGTCACTTACGATCAGGAGAGCGTCACGTTCGTCTCATTACTTTTACATAAAACAAAGATAAGAAGACACAATATGTTTCTCACTATAATAAATAAAAAATGGACAAAACTGCTTGTGTCTCGTTCTCTGATAAAAATATTCCACGTCTCAATTTATTTATCAATGTGAGTCGATTCGTCGGGACAATTATAATTGAAGCAATAATTTTTAATCAAGTTGTTTGTTGACTTCAATATGTCGGGCTATTTTACTTATCAATAAAAATGAGATAATACATTAAACATTGTAATAAATAAATAAATATTGAAAGACATCGCCCGGTTCCGTACCCAAAGGGTAAAACGAGACCCTATTTCTAAGACTCCGCTGTCCGTCCGTCTGTCACCAGGCTGTATCTCATGAACCGTGATAGTTAGTTAAAATTTTCACAGATGTATTTCTGTAGCCGCTATGACAACAAATAGGTACTAAAAAACAGAATAAAATAAATATTCAAGGGGGCTCCCATTCAACAAACATGTTTTTTTTTGCCGTTTTTATATATAATGATACGGAACCCTTCGTGCGCCTTCTTGCGTCCGATTCGCACTTCGCCGGTTTTTCTTTTGTTTTTCGCGCGTATCTTGTCTAATCTATGTATGTAAATTTCTTTATTACCTCGGTATCTTCCAAACGGCTGGATGGATTTCGACAGTTAAGGTATCGTTATATTCGTCAAAGCAAACTGTTCTTAAGTAGGTGTTTGAAAAAAAATATGGCTGATTTTTGGCGCAAAATATAATATGTTAATTAAAAAAATAACGGTCGGTCATAGATTTTTTAAACTCTTCAGCTTGTATGTTATAATGTACTTATATATGTTTGGTGTACATTAAAGTTATATTCTATTCTTTCACACATGGCATTCTAGTCCAAAACTAAACAAACTTTGTACTATGGGACCACGGTCTTCCTCTGAACACCACTATGAATATGTATGAAATATAATAAAATATATATTACATGTAAGTTGTTTATGTAATACACGATACATATCGAATTAGTTTGTACTTAACAATTTCAGATGAGAATATTTTCTTGTTTCATAGTTTTTACAGCGTGATTTTTCAGTAGTTGGGTTTTAGTTTTTGCAGAGCCACATCACATTTTTTTTTTCTGTTTAAGATTTAGATAAGTAGTTTAGAAGTTAAGAGGGAAAAAATGAACATACATACATACCGATCAACAAACACTTCGCCGTTGTCGGGTAAAAAAATAGTTTAACAAAAAGGGATTGAATCTCTCAAACCTTACGCTTGACAAAAATATGTTGTACCAAACCCTACCATCATTTTAAAATTCCTATTCAATGATACCCCAATAGTGGGGTGCGGCGATTATTTTTTTCTTCATGCTAACAGACGCTTCCAACGACACCTCATTTGTCAAGATATGATAAGTAGTTTAGAAGTTATGAGAACATACATACATACCGGTCAAAAACATAACCCTCCCTTTTGCTTCGCCATAGTCGGGTAATAAACTAAAACTTATCACAGTTTAGCTGAGTGACTAACCTTAATTATTTACTTTTTTCAGGTTTGGATGATTTGGCGCAGCGTTGTGCGCAGTACAAAAAAGACGGCTGCCACTTCGCCAAGTGGCGTTGCGTGTTGAAGATCGGTCGCTTCACGCCATCCGTCCAGGCCATCAACGAAAACGCCAATGTGCTCGCTCGCTACGCTTCCATCTGCCAGAGCCAGCGCATCGTGCCTATTGTTGAGCCCGAGGTCCTTCCCGACGGTAAGAACTTTTTAGTGGTCATAATATCCTAGTACTACTATTAATTGATATAGGCTTTGAAATGGTTTGATAGTTGTTAAAATAATTAGTAGTAATTTTATTTCTCTTATGGTTGTACTCATAAGTAACCGGCTCTCGACACGTGTGTCGCCTTTTCACGAGGCATCCTCAGGACCTGTTGACTCTTCAAGCGCTCTGCCGAGAATGAGAATAAATGAATTGCGTTGGTTTTTTTAGTTTTGTATTTTATAATTGTTTCAGGTGAACATGACTTGGACCGTGCCCAGAAGGTGACTGAAGTCGTCTTAGCTGCCGTTTACAAGGCGCTGAATGACCACCACGTCTTCCTTGAAGGCACTCTCCTGAAGCCAAACATGGTAAGACATATTTTAGTACCTAAATAACTTATGTAAATTAAACGCTTTCCTGATGATAAGAGCCTTTCCATAACCATTACAGCAGTGCCTAGAATTGAGCAGGTACTAGAAATTACATATATTAGTAGTTCATAACATAGAGTACAAATGTTTGATGTTCCAAAAGCCTTTTAACAGCGTTCTAAGTATACTTGATAAGTGAATGAACATGGTTTCTCTTTCGGATATTTCCCATAGCGCCGTCTAGCGCTAGCTTGTATCTACTATAGGAACCAAATAACTGATATACACATGGATGGGCTGTGAAGGTTGATTGAGTATAAAACGGGGTAAAACTTTAACCTTTAACTCTACATCTGAATCGCAAGTCCTTGGCACTGTACGGGTTCCCGTCTGCAACCGGATGGACATGGCACCCACACGACACCATCAAATGCTAAGAAATTTTGTTTTGCATGTTTTTTTACGAGATCACATCACAAATATCGTCGAATCGTCCTGACTGTACAAAACCAGTAAAGTCAGGACGATTTGTTAGTAAATAAATAAATAGTCAAGTGACATAAAAATATGACAACAAAACTATGGGTACACACTTTTGTATGAACTTATTTCTTATCAATGACTTTTTGATTTATTGATAGATTTGACTACAGCTCCCCAGGGTCCTTGGGTCTCATTCCCTAAGAGCAAATGACACGTAAAGCGACGCAAATCAGGGCACTTAATCGCTATAAACACATAACGTCATGTCAAGTATAAAAACGCGGTCATAAACTTCGTTCACCCTTGACCATTTTTTTTTTAATGTAACAGTAATGATACGTACGAGACGCTCTCCTGATGTTAAGAGATAACGCCTGTCCATGACCATTGCAGCGATACACAGAACTTTGAGTAGTAAAACAAAGTTCAGGGCATCGCTGCCTTGACGCTCATTACTTTGGGACTAGATGGTTAGTCTCAATAGCCCTGTAATTTCGCTAGCTGCAGTACCCTTCAAACTGGAACAGCAATGTTTACACACTACTGCTTAGCGGCAGAATATCTGGTACTGCGGTGGTACCTACCTAGACGACCTCCTGCTAAGGAAATCTACCACCAAGTAATATATAAATATATAGAGCAGCGTATTTTTTTGGGATTTCATAACTGTTTCCATTTTAAAGTGGTTTATAATGATTCCCTTTCGGTTTATCTATCTAACACCTTTAAACGAGCAATTCTTGTATATATGTATATTATATAATCTGAATCTCGGAAACGGCTCCAACGATTTTCATGAAATGTAGTATGCAGAAAGTTTCGGGGGCGATAAATCGATCTAGCTAGGTTCCAGTTTTAGAAAACGTCGTTTTATCCGTGATTTAAGCCGAGCAAAGCTCGGTCATCCAGTTACTTACTTATTATGTGATGTTCGTGGCAGGTTACCCCGGGCCAGTCTTGCAAGAAGACCTACACTCCGATGGACATCGCTCGCGCCACATGCACCGCTCTCATTCGCACCGTGCCCGGCGCCGTTCCCGGTAACTAATAAATACAGACTTTTTAAAGAGAAAGATAAAATTTCAAAACTTGTGTTTTTTCGTGTGTAAACATATTGGTGCTTTTTTCATTAAGTGCCAAATTACGCGCGTGAGTATGAAAAGTTATGTAATCTGGAGAAACATAGATTCGTGCTGCTTCCAAACTTCTAAAAGCTTGTAGTAAAGTCATCGCTGCATTACTATATAACATGACCAGACTCGATCATAACTTATTTGTGTGACGAAGATTTAACTTAATTTTCATCGATACTTTTGAGAAAATTAAGAGGAAAGCAGTTAACTGAGACATTTTAAAATTAGGTTTTTCACCAAGCTATTTCTGTCGCGCCGCAAGCAGCACCCGAACATACTGAGCGAAAGGGACAACTGCACCTCGGGCTCATTAACCCGAAATAAAATGAGCAAAATCGAGGTTTCGTATTCCTCTGTTTCCTCCTCCAAATTTAGACCGATTTTAGTATTTCTTTTAACAAGTAAATAAGAAGGATGTGTTCTTTGCCTGTGCGTTTTATTTTTTTATGATTATGTTTATGAGATTGGGAATTTGGACGTTAAAACACAGCGTTGAAACTAGGTAAATTTTAAGATATTTGAAGATTCCTAGATCTTATAAAAAAAACATACTCGTATATCAAAAAATCAAAACAGAGAGACATGAAACTAGCAAATATCTACTTCCTATCTAAAAATTATTGCTCTAGTATTAAAATCCTGGAAGGAAAATGAGGAAAACGTTTGTATGAAGAAAATGACGCCTTATTTCCTCTTGAGTCTTGAGTGTACTCAAGACTCTAGCAAATAGCAATCGCACAAAGTGCGACGCCAAAAACAATTAAAAAAATACTATTGCTAATTAAAATAATGACAGATTCTTACAATAATATTATAGAGTATTAATTGACAAATTATGTGTCTAAAAAATTAAAGATATTAAAAAAAAAGTAATGCCCAAACCATTTTGACATAATGGCAAAATAAGAATTATGCTTGTACAGTTAACTTGATAATTTTTTTTTGACATCTGCAATTGTGCATTCTGCAAGTGTCGAATATTTACATTTTCGAGTATCTTGTGATCAAAACAAGGAAAATAACTTTAGTCTTAGTGATGATATATAATCAGTCACATCAAGTTAGTCACAGTCACGTCCAGTGCATGCCCTAGTGCAGTTGTGGTGTTTTTTTCACCTATTAGATCATGCGCGTAAGTTATACTCTCTAAGTATGTTACAAATAATAAAATAGAACAACGAACTAGTCAAACTATCTATGACAAAGAATACTAGATGACACATATTCACCACATAAGAGTATCTATGTTTTTAGGGTTCCGTACCCAAAGGGTTAAACGGGACCCTATTACTAAGACTCCATTGTCTGTCCGTCTGTCACCAGGCTGTATCTCATGAACCGTGGTAGTTAGACAGTTGAAATTTTCACAGATGATGTATTTCTGTTGCCTCTATAACAAAAAATACTAAAAAACAATAAAATAAATATTTAAGGGGGGCTCCCATACAACAAACGTGATTTTTTTGCCGTTTTTATAGATAATGGTACGGAACCCTTCGTGCGCGAGTCCGACTCGGTTCCACATTTTTTGTATTTAGTCTATGTAAAGCCAAAATGGCGTCAAATATTTTGTAAAGAATTAGGCCAATGACGAAAAAAAATTTAAAAATCTACACTAATAAATTCTTAATCTACCACATACCAATTTCAGGCATCACATTCCTCTCTGGAGGCCAATCCGAAGAAGAGGCCTCTGTGCACCTGAACGCGATCAACGCCGTGGAGGGCCTCAAGAGGCCTTGGGTTCTGACCTTCAGCTACGGTCGGGCCCTCCAGGCCTCCGTCCTCCGCGGTTGGGGCGGCAAGCCTGAGAACATTCTGGCGGGACAACAGGAGCTCATCAAGCGTGCTAAGGTATGGATACTTAGGTGATACGAGAAATACATTAGTGGACGTTGTTTAGGTGTAAAACGGTAACAAACAGACAGTTACCTACTTTTTTTAATAATATTAGTTTGGAAGTCTGGATTACTTCGATAAAACTCCTCACCGTGTCTGCTCGCCTGGTACTTAAAAACGGGTTCGATATTAATTAATGGGTATATGTGTTAACGGTATTGGGAGATGAAACTACCCCTAAATAAAAGTATTTTTTTAGGAATTTATATATAAAAAGGCGGTAAACAGGCTTATCCGTCTGATAGTAAACGACACTTTTCTAAAGTAGTCGTATTTTCGCAAAATAAAAGGCACTTTAAGGGCCTTACAAAAATCGCTTGGAATTCTTATCTCTAGTCCTGTCACATATGACTTTTCACGTCGACGAGAAGTTGACAGCATTAAAAGTAACCAGTTTTTGTAGTATATGACGCCAAGGTATGTAAAGTTGAATAGGAAGATCTTATCTTATGGGAATAATAAAAAAGGAATAGGTATATGTTTCATGGTAGAACTATAATTTTTCGTTGTGTACTAATTTGATTATTTGCATTTGTAATAGTACTGCTTTGTGTTGTGTTATCATTGTTGTCTAAACATAACAGCTACGTTTATAATACTGTGACTAAAATAGTACTTTGCTTGATACTATACTGCAACTAAATTAGTTTTTTGCTTGATACTATACTGCGACTAATTTAGTAATTTGCTTGATACTATACTATAAACTATTACTATACTTGATGCTATAAACTTGGGGTGTACTAAGCCGAATATGGGGTTAATTGTCCTCAATTGTGGACAACTTTGCTATTGAGAACAAAGTTCAGCTGTTCTATATAAATAAAAAAAACTAAAATCTATGGAGCAGCTAAATTCTTTTCACGGTTTTAGATTTGTGGCAATTGTAAATGTTCAAAGTTATGAGTACTTACAATGACCCCGTTTCGGCCCCAAGTTTATAACCCTGTATTTTGTCAATGTTCTTGTTTAGTTTATAAGCGTAGCTGTATACATTTTGTGTTTATAACAGATCTCCCATTTGTAGATGTATTTACTAATTTTCTGTTTTTATTTTTTTCCTGCCCGCATGTGTACTACGATTGCTGCGCACGACCAATCACGCATCGGCTGTGCTATTCAAAATTTGAAATCGAAATTCGAACATTTTAAATTATTCAGGCTAACGGTCTTGCAGCAACCGGCAAATATGTCGCTGGATCTATCCCTTCACTAGCTGCTGCTAAATCTAACTTTGTTAAGTCCCATGCCTACTAAAAGACTTGATTTTTCTTTAATATCCTCAAAAAAGCCACGGGAAAGATAAAAAGAACTAAAATTATGCACATCTTTGATACAGATGACTGTATATTTTCACTATTTCTGAAGCTAACCCGAAATACATGTATTTAAAAATATAAAAGTATTCTCGAAAGTCAATCATCTGAAAAAAAAAACATAGAATTTATCTGTTAAGAAGAATTTATATATATATATTTTTTAATCAAAGTATATTAGAAATACTAAGTCAAATATTTTTATAAAATTAGTTCTATTAACTCGAATTGAGCATATCGAAATCATTCCTTGTTTGCATTAAGTTAAATTAATTGGCTTAATTTTTGTTCGTTTAAAGTACGTTTTTTTAATGCTATTTACAAGTAAGTCGCAAATCAAAGACTGCTCAGCTTATTTTTATTGTAGCTACATTTTGACGTACTTAAAGACTTCATAACATATGTTTATAATCGTTGTTTATAATAAAAATAAAATTGTGTGTTTTGTCTTTCATTCCCTTTAGTATATAAGCACTTAGCAGTAGTTGTAACAAATCATGCTTGATTGCACCAAAAAATAATTAATCCTTTCCCTACTTAATGTGAAATGCTTTTAAATCAAATGATATACACCGTGACAGTTTGAACATCAGCAATATTGATACAGGGGGTTCAGTAATCATTCAGTAAATTTGACCTAATTATCTTGAGCAAACAATAAATACGGACTTCCAATAACGCGCACCGAAAATGAAATGGTAGTCGCGCGCGGTCCCATATTAGATAACAGACTACGTGGTCTACGTATGGTAGTTATGTCTTGCGATAGCTCGGCGTGTAAGGCTGCGCGCTGTCGATAAAACTGGAGACTAGAAAAACTTTAACCAAAGCTCGTTTTTATTTTTTTACATGTTTTATATGACCACTAACTAACGTGTCTTTGAATATTGCTAATGTTCAAACTGTCAGCCCGTATACTATAGTCTTAGTAATGCAAATTAAAGCTTAATTCATGTTAAAATTATAGCAGCTGGCAAATCAATAATGATAGCTCGTATATAACGGTGCGTTTCGACAGCCTTACTTAAAAGCCAGTTCCATTTCAGGCTAGATGTATTTACCATCTTCGACCATACTTTCACTTACCATGAGGTGAGATGAGTCAAACACCCAGCTTGTCGACGATAAAAAAAAATACACATTAAAATTATAGCAGCTGGCAAATTAATGATGATAGCTCAGTGGTTAGCGCGTTGAGTTGCCCGTGAAGGGAACATGGTGGTAGGGTACTTTCTAGTACTCAGCTGGCTGGCTACTGTCAAGAAGAAAATCTGCTACCAACCTTCTAAAAGTGTCGACAGCCTCATTTGTAGGTTGTGGGGCGTTTCCATTCCAGGCTAGGTGCGTTTACCATCTAACACATCACCCGAACTGTGGTCAAAACACCTAGCATATCAAACATTTAAAAAAAGTCTATTTAGTAGTTCTGCTTTTAGAGCTGTAGTGTGTGGGTTCGATTCCCACCTAGAACAAGAATTTATAGATCTCATGAGATTGCTAAATCCGTTACTATAAGAGACCTGCACCACCTTTGATTATAAACATACCTTAATATATTAATACCTTTAATCCGTATTGTTATACTCGCCAGTCTAGTAAGACATTGGGTTTTGCGTAAAAGTGCCCACAAACTGGCTTGCCAACTATTGAAGGTACATCTGTGTTAGAAAAAGCTAACGCACTCCATCAGTCGAGGATGCATTTTTACTCGACTGCGCAAGAAAGAGTTATTTGGTCGATCTTACTACATTTCACTTACAATTAGGCAAGACGGCGGTCAAACGCATTCCTATTTACCAATAAATAAAACCTGTACGACTTTTTGTCCGCGGGTGTTAAATGTTCAAGAGTGATAGGGAATTGTTTATTTTTTTTTAATAATATTTTTACAGGCTAGTTTCAACCATAGCTCGCCCGATGTTAAGTGATGGTGTGGTCGAAGATGGTAATCACACCTAGCCTGAAATGGAACTGGCTCTCAAGTGAAACTGCCGGAACATACCGTTAGATGCTTGGCGGTAGATTTTCAACTTGAAGGTGGTAGCTAGCCAGCCGAGTACTAGAAAATATCCTACCACCATGTTTTTTTTAGGCATCGCTCTCTGTGCATTCTGCCAGTTACATGTTTCTGTATTTTGTATGCAGTCTTCAGATTTCAGCTTCTTTATCTTTATAGTCAAAGTCAAATCTAGTTATGCTTAAGTAAAGTAGTGGCGACTTTACTATAAGTAAGCTTTGATGGAATTTTGGAAACAACACGAAAAGAAATGTTTCCGAAAGTGACATAATGAGGTGCATTTTATCACTTTCCCACACTTTATGAATAAAACACCACTATTTTTATACATACCTAAATACTTGAAAAAAAACACTAGTTTTGGAAAAACACTGGGGCGACATGAGTCTTTCCGCGTTCCCGCCAAAACTGTTATGGTTTCCTCACGATGTTTATGTTCACCTGCAGCTAAAGCTCGTTGTTGAGATTTGAACCCACGCCCCTCGCCGTTCGAACCGACCGCGCTAACCACTGAGCTATCATCGAAATAAAATCCGATTAAGTTTGCGAATTAAATAAAATATGCCGTTTACGCTAGTATCCATATTGATGATTATATTGACAGGCGTTCGATGTGTTCTGTAAAAATTGTAAACAGAGCGCCATCTGTAGCAAACAGCAGCAAATTATCGTATATGAGTAAAAAACGCAGACAACTTTGTTCTTTATATGGTCAACAGATGTCACTGTTTCAAGGCGATACTTTTGAAAACGAACCTTAAACTTCTATGATAACGCCGAAAGTCAATTATAGCTACGTTTACGGTCAATGTAGGTACCGATGTTATTTTTAGTAGAACAGGACGGATATTCTTGAGTTTTTATCAATCTAATCTAATACCTTTAAACGAGCAATTCTTGTATATATGTATATAATCTGAATCTCGGAAACGGCTCCAACAATTTTCATGAAATTTATTATGCAGGGGGTTTCGGGGGCGATAAATCGATCTAGCTAAGTTTATTTTTTTAGAAAACGTCGTTTTATCCGTGTTTTCAGCCGAGCAAAGCTCGGTCATCCAGGTACTTAAGTTTATAGGCAGTTAAATATGTTATTACCACATCTACAATCATCGAGAACCAAATAGGTAGGTAATAGGGAAATGCTATGAAAACTAATACTCTATTGCTTACATAATATATGACCGACTCCGCGAGAGATCAACTCTTTACGTTTATTATCTCGCGTTTCATTTAGTACTTAAGTCGGAGTTTTTAAATTATTTTATCCTTTTTCAATTAATTTTTAACAGTAGTGGGTTTTTTTTTTAAATTTAGATTTAGTTTTAAACTTTTATTAAATCAATAGAAGCTCTATTTCTGTCATCGCGCTACTTTGCATGCAAAATGACGGAAAAAAAATTACAATAAAAACGGTTATGTTTTCTAAACATGCGTTCTGCACTGCGCATGCGTGGCACTCACTTGACATTGACAGTTTCGTACTGAAATGTAGTTTGTATACGAACGTTTACATTTTATACAGACTTACCGTATGGCTCCGAATACCAGCGGACATAAAAACAGTTTTTGTATACTTTTTTATTTTTATAGAATAGTAAAAATTATTAACGAACGAAACAAAGTATAATACTATTTTAACAGTATGGTTGGTAACTAACAGGTCGTCACACTTTATCTAGGTATGCATGTGTGACGACATACTCGCTTGCGCCTAAAAAATATAAAGAAAAGGCCGGATCAAGAATTTTATAGCTGTCTGAAATAAGGATTTTCCGTCTTTTTCACACTACAGTACTAATCATAACTCTATCTCTTTTCCAGGCGAACGGGCAAGCGTCCCAGGGCAAATACGTTGCTGGATCTGTGACAGGTGCGGGCGCCGATGCCGGTCTTTTCGTAGCTAACCACGCGTACTAAACTACACTCGTCGAACACACACACTCTCGCACTACAGTCGCCGTAATCGATTCGCAGTTCAACCGAATCAATCGATTCGCAGTTCAACCAAATCAATCGATTATTTTTTTCTAATTGATGATCTGATCCTGAATGATCTGAATCCGCGATTGGCTGTTTTATTTTGAATCGATAGCAGTTTAAGTGAAAGTGATGTACTTGCGTTCTGAATCCTAATCGATTTAAAATTAAATGATACTTATTGAACTGTTAATGATTGATCTTTCGACTGTCTAGAATCTATTGTCATAAATAAGTTTTAATTTAATCGACAAAGAAGTCTAACCAAATTGAACTGCCAGAATCGATTATCGAAAATAAACAATCGTATATTCATTGTAGTTATCGATTAGTAGCGAGAGTTATTATGTATATCCGCACAATAACAGCGCAAAATAGTTGAATAATAATAAAAAAACGGCTATTATCTTCATTAAGATTCTACGTAATGTTAGTGCGACAAAATAATATTATAGAAATATAAATGTTGTCGATTCATCGAAACGATAATCGATAATATAGTGTTACGAGACGTAATTCATATTCTCGAAATACCTTGCTTCTATGTGCTGTTTGTGAATTGTAGCCATTAAAAATTGTTAGAAAGTATGTAATTCCTGATAGAAAGTATTTCATTATAGATTATGTTTAGTGTAAGTAATGATTGAATATTGATACCTAAGTACTATAAATTCATAGAAAATTTTACCGTTGACAATATAGATTTGGATATTATTTATTACAGTGAGATACTATATTATTTACTTTATTAATGAAGTACATAAGTCTACTATTATTATTTTTGTATTAATTTTTGTTTTATTATTATCAATTTTAGTTGTAATATTTTGGTACTGTGTAAAAGTATTATAACATTGATCAGGTAATTAGCTTTGTTTCATTTGTTTGAACCCATTCCAATTTCCATTGTCATATTCCTTAAAAATATTTCGACGGTAAAACCCAATATTTATTGTACACAATTCTTATGGCGTCACCACACTATAAGGGGCCCAGAGGACCAGCGCCGTCGGGGCCGTGGACGAGTACGAAAGCGTTCCCGTAATCCCGGCACATAGGTGTCAAGCAGAAACACCCCATGGTTTTTAGTGGGTAGGCCGCTACTTTGGCGGAGTGTCCCACATAAACACTGTGCTTCCTCCGGAGCCGGTAGTATCCATTAAGGATTAAGAATCCATACTTCCCTGGGCAAAAAAAGTTGTCTCACAAAAGTTGAACGTGCATATTGATATGTGTGGAGATTCTGTTTTGATCAATCGTGAGTTGGGACATATTGGAGTCATGTTGGTGTGTTGGACGATAGTCTGGTGATTAAGGATCAGCGCAGTTTATGTAAAGTGCTCGTTGGCCACGATGGCTGACAATTATTAATTCCACATACTTAATAGCGCGCTCCGACGCAGTCGAGTTTGTATTTACAGGTACCTATATTCTTCAACTGTTGTAGTAGTCTATTGTTATACTTGGTGGTGGATCTCCTTAGTCCTGAGGTCGTTTAGTTAAGTACCACCGCAGTACCGGATATTCTGCCACCAAGCAGTAGTACCTACCTATGTTAACATTACTGTTCCAGTTTGAAGGGTATAGCAGCTAGCGAAATTACAGGGCTGTTAGACTAAAGGAACACATTACAGATTCAGATTCAGATTATTTATTCGCCTTATAACAGAGTTTCGTTATACTAGGTACGTCAATTCTATACAGTTAAAAAATATAATGCTATTAATCAAATAAAATTAAAATTAAAATGTCATAAAATATCAAGTGAATGTCATATTGGATCAATTAATTAATTAGATAATAAATTAAGAAAAACATTACAAATTACATTATTCAACATCACATGCAAACGATTGTTTATTCCAATTAACCTTCATAAAGTCATTAAGCTTATAAACTTACATCGAAAGTATCAAAGTAATGAGCGCCAAACCATCGATGTCCTAGACTTTGTTTTGCTGCTCAAAGTTCTGTGTATCGCTGCAATGGTCACGGATAAGCGTTTTCTCTTACCATCAGAAGCGCGTCTCATTCGTCTCATTACTTTCAGATGAAAAAATGTAGATACACGATTACAACTAGAATTAAACTAAAAAGTTAAGTTCATTAATTGCTTTGTTACAAAATTCTCAAAACTATGGAGAATAGTTTATCGATAAATGCATTGTAAGGTATTGTGTGGTGCAATACTACAATACGATACAATGTTTTCCTTTCTGCCTAGCGATTATCCCGGCTTAAGCCGGGGTCCGCTTTCCCACTGTGTAACACCACTTCACACGGTTCTGAGTATCCTGCATGGTAAGTTGGTTAGCCATCTCTTGTGACATCAAACCATTGGCGTTTTGGTCAGCGACTAGGTCTTGCTCCAGGGACAAGGTTCAGTACTCAATTGCTGTACTCTGCCGGTCTGCGGAATACAATACTTTCTATCCATTTACAAATTAAGTAAAGCCTGCCTCAGACAGACTAAGGCTAATGTTTAGGACATTAGCCTTAGTCTGTGCGGCGAATAAAACCGCTGTTATAGCGTCTCCAAATTTTCGCTTTTTGCGGGGACAAGCGCTACAATACACAGATAATAATAATAAATATTGTTTATTGTGACACATTACACACAGCGCCATCTGACCCTAAACTAAGCAGAGCTTGTGTGATGGAGGTCAGATGACTGATGGAATACATAAATACTTTTTTTTTTGTAAATACGTACTTATATTACATACAGAACACTCAGACACAGAACAAACATTTGTTTATACCAAACAAATTGTCCTTGGCGAGAATCGAACCCACGCCCTACAGCTCAGGCAGGCAAACTCCCAATGTGCCAACAGGGCTGTCAACATAAACATGTTCCATACAAATATAGCCCGCGGTAGCGTTTAAATGCATAACCTCCACTATTGTTGTACCAGTGTGAAGTAGGCTTAACCCGATTGAAACCTAATATAATATTTTGTATTGCTATTTTTTTTGTTATTTATTGAAAGATAATACTGTAATAGTATAAGCGTGGAACGCACGACTCTTTCTTTTTCAGTTCGGTCTACCGTTCTGTAAGCGTCTGGTGGAAACTTTCACACGGCGTTGTATTTTTCCGACGCGTTCTATTATGCAGACGAGCGAATGTCCGATGAAGCGAATAATCGAACCACGTTCCAGCGTCGTTCATTTACCTAAGGCTGGCACAGACATCGGTTTTAGCTTTACATGAAAAACTAAGCGCTTTAAACGCCTATCGGAATAGGAATATAATGAGAGGAAAGTTGCCACAATAAATGCCTCAGGCGCTTTGAAACATGCTGGTATAGACTTTCTGCGCCTAGGGTTACATCTGCCTTCTCTGAGATAAACATTCATCATCATCATTAGCATATTGAAGTCCACAGCTGGATATAGGCCTCTCCCAAGACACGCTATTCAGCCCGATTTTCGGCTTCTCGCTTCCATTCACCACCATTTGTCCTACGTATGTCATTTCTTCGAGCCTCAGGGCGTCCTACGCTACGTTTGCCATCGTCGCAATCTCAAATCTAGAACACGCCTACCCCAGCAGTTATCGGTTCTGCAACAGTTATGTCCAGCCCATTGCCACTTCAGCTTGCTAATACGCTGAGCTATGCCTGTGACTTTAATTCTCTGGCGAATTACTTCGTTCCGGATGCGATCCCTCCCAAGCATAGCTTTTTACGTAGCTCGCTGAGCGACTTTGAACATTCGGATCATTCCCGCTGTGAGTGTCCACGTTTCAGCTACGTAGGTATTGACAGGTAGAACACACTGATTTTAAAGTCTTATTTTGAGACTTTGCGAGATGGATGTCGAGAATACTTGACGTAGTTTTCCGAATGCTGACAAAAACTGAGATAAACAGTATCTAAAAAATTATCTAGAAAACAAACTGTTTGAAGTTTCGACCTCAATAGACAAAATGTCTTGTAAATGCCATGCTCCATCTTCCAGATACCTTACTGGTAGCTCTGTTTAAATACACCTACTATACATAAATTGGAACAGACAAATTTTCACTATAGCTACTAGTTTATACTCATTAGATAAGTTTGTCTTTTTAACGCATTTGGTAGAATATCTGCTTCAAGAGCTGTAGAGCGTGGCTTCGATTCCCACCAGGACAAACATTTTTGTGACGATAAATGTTTGTTCTATGTTTGAGTGTTCTGTATGTATTATAAGTATGTATCTACAATAAAGTATATAAGTATTCTATCAGTCCCATAGTTTTTGGGGTTAGATGGCGCCGTGTGAAATGTTTTACGATATTTCTTATTATGCAGTTTTGTTTTCTTTCATTTTTAAGTTTTTACGATAATTATAAGTATATAAAACACAAATAATTAAAAACTAGGGTGGTTACTGGTTAGGGCTGCAGACTGAGGAACCTTCTCACAATGCGCGCTGTGTCAAGGATCACTGCCTTTTTGATCTGATCCTTGACCGTCTAGCGAGAGTGTCTTAAGATGTTGGTCGAGACTCTTCGCTATAATACCGTTCACCGTGACGACTATTGGGTCAATGATCGTCGAATCAACATCACATTATTATCATTATTTTTAAGTCAATCAATTTGGTAGGAAATCTTATCATAAGAAAGACGAAACTCTTAGTATTCCGTGATGTCAGTATCGCCATGCGGGTGACTTGCGAGCTTATGACTAAGGTGAATGTTAAAGAACCAAAATACATACGTAGTCATTATTAAAAAAATCAGTCCTGATCTAATTAGGTTCATTTTTGTTATTAAAACTTCGAGAGTTAATAGAATTTTTTTCCGTTTTGTTCACATTTCGAGGTTTACCACTAGTGTAAACTATCCCTTCTGAAGTTACTGAATCAAATCTACGACACCGGTTTTCATGGGTTTTCACGCCATTGGGTCCAATTTTCAGTCATTCACATTTCATGCAAACTTATGTTAAGTTTTTTATGTTACGTGCTAAATCTCGAATATCAACGGAAAAGTTTGGAATGTTTGTTTGTGTTATGACGCTGAAACAGCCGACACAATTCTTGCAATCTGGTTTTGCTTAAAGATACGATAGGTCATATAAATGTGTTGGGGAAAACAGAAAAAATTAGGATTAACAAAATGGCCATCACTGACAAAAACATCACACATCACACACATCATCAGCCATAGGTCGTCCACTGCTGGACATAGGCCGCGAGCGCAGTTAGGTGTGATTGTTCAAGGAAGACGCTGCTGCCCATCTTCCGGATTACATCCCTTAGCCGACTCTTACGGCAACCACAGGTAGATAGGGTGGGTACTATTCTTACGCCGGCACCACCAGGGCAAACTTCCTAAATATTAGTAACATTGATTAACAAAATTAAAATTTAATTGTGCCTTGGGCTGACTACCCTTTGAAAATCGTCGCAAACCTTTAGCCATCTGGCTATATGAAAAGAGTGATCAACTCTATTGCTTTAGAGCGTTGCACTTTACTATTTTTAGAGTTAATTATCTAAATACCTCTAACTCTGCGACGGTGATCTTCAAGTCAATGTGGTGAACGCTGTAGTTGAATGGCCGTAAAGGTTCATTGGTAATCGGAAAAGCACTAAGCATGTAAACAGATAATTGCTTGAGGTTATTGTACTTACCTGTGTTCATCTAGAAAATATAGTACTTCTAAAACCTTCTTCTTTTTTTTTGGCGTCGCACTTTGTGCATGATTACGCCAGTGTCAATCGTTTCGATATGTTCAAGTATTTTATTGAAAAACAATTTTCATTTTAAGACACACATTTCATATTGCTGTCATGGTTGAGTCCGATCATGCCCTAGTAGAGTAGTAGAATAGAATGGAATACAAATTTATTGTACCTACACTAATCGATACGTTATAACATAAAAAAACTTAAAAAAGATAACGAATAGATTGTGGTAGGACAACGGTGGCCTTATCGCCTAGAGCGCTTTTGCAAGTGGAGCAAGTAGTAGTGAGTAGAGATTGTTTAGCTTGTAACTTCTTATCAAAATCTCGCGGTATACTAGTAATTGACAGTCTCATTCTTGATCAATAAAAGTATTATAAGTTTTACTTAGTGGTAGATCTCCTTAGCAGGAGGTCGTCTAGGTAGGTACCACCGCCGTACCAGATATTCTGCCGCCAAGCAGTAGTTGTTCCGGTTTGAAGGGTGCAGCTAGCGAAATTACAGGGCTGTTGAGACCATTGAAAGTCTCAAAGTAATGTGCGCCAAAGCAGCGATGCCCTAGACCTTGTTTTGTCGCTCAAATTCCAGTGTATCGTTGCAATGGTCATGAACATGCGTTACCTCTCGCCATCAGGAGAGTGCCTCCTTCGTTCATTGGTTTTAACTTGCTAGGTCCACCCGTTCCTGAGAAAATCGGTGGTAACACACGGACAGACGGACAAGATAGTAATCTGATAAGGGTTCCTTTTTTTACCTTTTGAGGTACGGAACCCTAAATGTCGTAGTTTTATAGGGTTTTTGGTATCTATTGTTTTGCTGTTTATATTATTGTATATTATTTCTGATGTAAACAATCTTAAATAATATCTATGTATATACTATCATTCATAGGTTTACTCAGGGTGTTAAGTTAGAGGTGTACAAAACTGGAAGAGGTTATTGCATAAATTTATATTTTATGAATAACATATTGGCTTGTAACATTGGTGTTATCAATAAAATAGTTGTATTTGTATTAACTCTGAATTTTTGAAAAAAAAAATACCCCCTGTATCATATTAAAAGTTCATTGACCCTTGACCGAATGTGTGCAGGTTTTGCCCATAGTAAAACTTGTTCATAATGGAAAGTACAATTAAACCCTATCATCTCATACATCAACCCTTTAATAAAAATTAAAGTAGTCTTGTCCAAACTAAATAGTAGATGCTTACATATAAGCATTCATATTTTTCTGTGCCTTTATGTAGGTAAGTGTTATTTTTAATTTCTGTTTTTCTTTTTACCTACAGGCCTAAAGTAGAATGCGGAAATCTCGAGGCGAAGCCACAAACCTATGTCCTCATCTGAAAAGCCTCACGCGTAGGGACCGTCCGTCGTTCCAGTTTTAATGTTGTTGAACTGAGGTTGCGACCCCGACGCCTTCATCCCTTTAGATGGGAGTTCGACAGCCTCGCTTGTATGTGCTCCTGGTACTTATTTAAATGAATGTAATTTATTTAAAGTTTGTTTTTAGATAAAAAACCTTACACGCGGTTTCAAACTGTATCGACGAGAGTAACTCTGTAATTTTAGGGAAATTTATCGTTTTTTTTTTTTTTGAAAATTGAAGTCTGTATTTTTATTATCAGTCAATCATAGTCCACTTCAGGACATAGGCCTCTTCAAAGACACGCCATTCAGCCTGCGTAGCAGCGTAAGCTATATAGTTAATAATAATTACTAAACCATTTCAGTTCAATAATAAAATGTTAAATACATTTTTTATTAACATTTTAAATACGTTTGGTTACATATTCGACATTAAAAGTCTAAAATTATTATTTCAGACTAAAATTATGATGGATATTATAAAACAAAGTCATCCGCCGCGTCTGTCTGTCTGTCTGTCTGTCCGCGATAAATTTAAAAACTACTGAACGGATTATCATGCTAGTTTCACCAATAGATAGAGTAATTCATGAGAAAGGTTAGGTATATAATTTGTTAAGGTTTTGTGTAGTATCTACATTGTACCCGTGCGAAGCCGGGGCAGGTCACTAATTATGGATTATTTGAAAATGTTACTATTATCTTTCAAACAATTTATTAAATTAATTTTTCCAGGATAAACCAAATATATCCAGAGAAGAGTTGAGTGTGTAAGATGTACTGTGTTTATTTGGATATTTGGCGTTGTTTGGTTTTATTTCAATCTTATCTTAGTCTTTTTTTTCGAAAATATATTCTTGACATTATCTTAGTTTTGTTTTATTGCTGAGTTGGACGTTAAATTAAAATTCCTAGCATTTTAGATAATTTTAAATACTTTATTTGTCATGTACCTACTCTACAAAATGACATTATAAATTAACGAATAAACATTGAAATGGAGTGAATCTCGGGTGTTAATTTCTAGATGTAGCTTTTCTATGGTTGACAGAGAGGGTGTTTGTTACATCTCGTTTAATATAAATAAATATCGTAGTACATAACACACAGCGCCATCTGACCCCAAACTAAGCAAAGCTTATACTATGGAAGTCAGATAACCGATAGAAGACTGAAATGTTTTTTTTTTTGTAAATTTATACTTAACACCCAGTCGCAGAAAAAACATTTGATTATACCGCACATCACATCATCAGCCATAAGACGTCCACTGCTGGACATAGGCCTCCTCCTCCTGGGGGGGTTTTGCCAATACTCGCCATGCTTGGCAGGCGGGTTGGCGAGCGCATTTAGGTGAGATTGTTCAAGGAAGACGCTACTGCCCATGTTCCAGATTACATCCCTTAGCCGACTCTTACGGCAACCACGGGTAGTGAGGGTGGGGTACTATTCTTATGTCGCCGGCACCACCACGGCATTGATTATACCATTGCTTAGACCACATTGTTTGTGCATTGTTTATACCACAAAATATTTATCTTGGATGGGATCGAACCTACGCCCTACAGATCTTGAAGTAGATACGCTAGCAATGAGCCAACAGGGCTGTCTAACTTATATACTATTATTTTTTTAAATTACAAATAGGCATACGTTTGACCGACATCTCGCCTAATGTTAAGCGAAGCTACGATCTACGATGGAACACGCTTGCCTAGAATAAACCTACTCGCGACTAGAAGTCACCCAGTTTGTACCTATCGGGAAACTACCATTCAGGCAAATTCTATTGTATAAGGGTTAATACGATGACGGTAGAATCAAGTCGTTTACTTGTTTATATTCCTGTTACAAAGTTTTAAGCTTAAAACTTTGTATTGTACGGAACAAAGTCACGGAATTCATAAAAACGTTAGTCTGGCTTCGGCTTATAAAATTAGTCCATTATAACTTCGTACCTGTAAATTTTTACCTAAAAGAAAATAATCGTTCTCACGGTTTGTCGCCAGAATATTCTCACGAATATAGCTGGCAAAGTAGCTTACGTACGTATACTTATCGTGTTGAAAAAAACTGCACATCTACAGCTAGGGGCGGAAACAACCACCTGTCGTTGCATGTGTGCGTGATCGGTCTCCCATCGGTAGATAGACGTATAGACTATCGAGTATTGATCGGTTCGATAGAACGCCTCGCCATGTCTGCTCTCCTGGTACTTTCCGAACGGTTTTCGATTATCGGCTATTGGCAATACGTTCGATTGATGGGGTGGGGTATAGGGTTAAAATCACCCCTCGACTGTACTTAACCTTCTTTTTCTATAAAAGGAGTGGCAAATAAGGAGAACTAGAGTCTACCTGAATGAATGAATAACTCTTTATTGTACACACTTAAAATTACATAATACAGAAGAAATAAACTAGTTAATAGGTGTAACAACTGGCGACCTTATCGCCATCTACCTGATGGTGGAACGAAATTTTTTGGTCTAAGTCTAAGGCGTTATGCTTAATTATTATTTTTTATTCATCGGCAACTGCGTTTTTTACATAATTATGATAATGGACACGGAAATTGCGAAAAAAATCAACTGCTCTATACATTTGGTCGAGAGTTAGCTTTTTTAGTGGAGTAACCTTCTTGGGTACACTAATAGATTTTTATAGTTTTAGGTAGGCCATTTCATAGCGTACCTACATAAAGAAGACCTATTTCTCATTACTTACTTTATTGTACTCGTTGGATATTTGAAGAAATTTTTATTGTTTTTATTGAGTAATACTCTCAATGTACAAATGTAATTAAATAAAATACTATGATAATAAATTTAACATAAAACTTATTTGATTACTTAGGTATAAAAGTCCTAAAATTAAGTTACTTGACCAGCTTTACATAACATTACAGTATCTAATGTAACAGTAATTATTTTCATACCGGTGATAGCTCAGTGGTTAGCGCGGTTGGTTCAGCCGCCGAAGGGTGTGGGTTCAAATCTCGACAATGAGCTTAGCTGCCGGTGAAGAAAAAGATGGTGAGGAAACCGCAAAACATGGTAGTAGGGTACTTTCTAGTACCTACTCGCAAGCTACCACCCTCAGATTGAAAATCTGATGCTAAGCCGTGTGAGCCAGTTTCATTGCAGTTGTGGTGTCCACACCGTCACTAACATCATTTGAGCTCTGGTCAAACACCTAGCCTGTCAAAAAATAAAAACTTTTGACATGGTATAAAGGCCAATTTTGAAGGTTCTCAATAGTTTTTTTTTGTCTTGTTCGTCTTATTACACTTCAGCCATCATAATTCGTCCTTTAATCTTATTTATAAACTTAGAACTATTAAAAAATTGAAATACCTACTAGATAAAACACAACTTTTTCTTAAATAACATCAGTTCAACTAAGTATAGTAGGTATACTAAAGTAGGCAAATACGTATATTCTATTGACACTTGAGATGTTTTTTTTTTCATAGTCGTTATTAAAGAACATCTTGAGTAATTAAGCCGTGAGAGCAGAGCATGTACAATCGTGGGAAAAAACACAGCTTCACTGCTTATGCTATCCTAGTAACATCCCAGTACGCCATTCCCGAAATTCTCACGCTCTCATCCCGGTTTTTAAACAAAATCAAAGAAAAGTCACAATTAAATACCACCCTAGCTATTAAGCAATAATGTTCAATTTCCTTCACTTTTAAATCGAAACGAGATTTCACAGCCTGCAGCTATTATCATAAGTTTCTTCCAAGATACGCATTACGAATTTCAACCTTATCGCACAGGTAATAACTATTTTTAACGGATGAGACGGGATATACGAATCCCGTTTCTGTCCTTGTCGTTTGGTTCGTTGACCGTGGCATCCGGCCGGGAAGGATAGCATCAGGCTATGGAATGCGGTTAGGTGCTTTAAATCTATGGGTGCCTGGTACTTGTGGAGGCTTGGGAGAAATGATGTGGTTCTTTCAAGGAGTCTTCATTTGTCTTTTGTCCTCAGTTTTTTCCACCTTCGATAATTTTGCTCTATTTGCATCTTTTTAATAAATAAATATTCGAAAAATTTACCCACTGTCAAATACAGCCAATAAAGTTACCATAATATGTTCAAACTGAAAAAATATTTTCCTTGATAGAGTGAGCTTGAGAAACAATTTAAGCAATATTTAATTGATACTTAATACTTGTATAGTATAATTATGAGTTTTATGAAATGCTTATGTTATGTGGTTGGAGAATTCTCGCACAAAGCATCATTCGGATCGGATATGGATCATTAGACGAATTGAGCCTAGAGACAACTAGACTATTATGACTCCTATTGGCAACTTTGGCTCTTTTATTGAGTCCAAGGCTCAATTGGCTGCAAAAAAACTCGGTATCCTCTAAAAGGTGCGTCGGTAGGTACTTCACGTCGGAACTGTTGCTCACATTGTGCCAAGCACAAGTTCGTTCGTGCATGGAGTACTGCTCGCACCTTTGTGATGGATCCGCCAAATACCACCTAGAGGCGTAGGAGTCTACTGAGAAGCGTGCTAAGAGGCAGATGCGACAGATTACAGATAAGGTGTCTTCAAGACGAGAGTGAATCGGTATCTTGTAGAAAAGCGTGTTCCATCTTAGACCGCATCATCACTTAACATCAGGTGAGATGGCGGTCAAATGAATGCCTAAATCTTAAGAAAAAAAAAACAAAAACAAGACTGCCATGACTCTTTATGGACTTATTTTGGCAACTAGGATACCATGACTTAACGTTACATGTAAATGTTTTTGTAGGTATAGACATTATTTAGCTTCCAAATTTATTACTACTATTATAGATAAGTATGCACCCGTACACCAATTATTATTATCAATTATTGTAATGAATACTAAATGTATTTTGGATAAATTTTATCAATGTTTAATATTATTATTCTAATCGTGTATTTTCACTAATTAAATATGCAACCTAGATAGAGGTCACCCTGATTTAGTTATAAGTTAGATTCACCATGTAAAAGTTTTCATTTAATGTTTACTTCTACTACTAAGCGCTTGCGATATGGCTGTTCTATTACTTATTTTTGTGATTGGAGCTCTTTTACAAGGGGTTTCGTGTCACCCCGATGGTAAGTTTTAGATATAACTAAGTATTTGAAACTCCTTGAGTTCAGGCTCTTTTGATTTTTGTTAAACTTGTACTTGCATTTTTTCTGTGACCATGTTGAGATTAAGATGAGATGGGTTTTTACCCGACTGCAAAGGAAGAGTTATGTTTTTCGCATCTTGTATGTAAATTTCTTCATCACCTCGTATCTTCCAAACCGCCGAGTGGATCACAACACTTAAGGTATCGTTAGATTTGTCTCAATAACCCAAGTGTCCTAGGGAGGGAGGGAGGTTAATTTTTTTATCAAGATAATGGATTTTTGGCGCGAAATAGTAATACGTTAATTAAAAAAAAACTAAACCTATCAAGTATCAAAATAACGGGAATTAAAAAGGGATTTTGTATTCACAGTCGGGTTATAGATTTTTTAAACTCTTGAGCTTGTTAATCGTCTATATTCTGTATTGTGTCGAATAAATGATCTTTCTTTAAAATAACTAAACATGTTTATCTAACAGTAGGATATGTCTTTTTAATAGCCGAAAGGCACTTGAATGCGGAAAGTGTTGCCATCATTGGCGGTCATCACATCCGCATCGAAAAGGCGCCTTTCATGGCTTCTCTCCGCCTAAATGGAACATTTCACTGGTGTGGGGCTTCCATAATACACGAGAA
Source organism: Biston stratarius (assembly GCA_950106695.1). Lineage (NCBI taxonomy): Eukaryota > Metazoa > Arthropoda > Insecta > Lepidoptera > Geometridae > Biston > Biston stratarius. The sequence continues at coordinate 9,068,792 of OX467106.1, forward strand.
GTTTCTGCTGACTGCTGCCCACTGCATCGTTCCGTGAGTTTACTGCCTTTATTATATTCTAGGGTGAGGAATCATTTAAATTTTTTGGCTTCTGAACGTGGTCTGAACGACTTAATGTGGTGATTTTTATTATTTACAGAAACCGTGTGTTTAAAGTTTTAGTAGGAACAGATGACAGTAATGGCGGAAGCGGAGAGTTATTCGAAATAGATAAAATCATCAAGCACGAAAGCTGGGACAACAAAACCTTCGATTACGATTTTTGCCTGCTCAAATTGAAGAAACCATTGACTTTTGGCCCGAAAGTGGACAAAATAGACCTGGCGCTCCCTAGTTTAAAGTTGCCAGTGAAAACCGAATTTAATGTCACTGGATGGGGATCTACCGGGGTAAGTATGAAATGAGGATTTAATTTTACCTTTATAAAGAACTTGCTTATTGAATACAATTCTGTCATATGGTCTCCACATTATAATATCCACAGTAAGCGTATCGAACGAGTACAATCTAAGTGTCTAAATATCTTATGCTACAGACTCGGTCTTAATCGTCAACTGCGTTCATACTTTGAAAGATTGGCTAAGTTTAAGATGTTATCACTTGAGACGCGTCGTGCATACCTGGATTTCACTTGCTTATTCAAAATTATTCACTCCCAGATAGACTCCTCTCTTCTTTCAAACATAAATTTTAATACCAAGTGTAAATCTCGCTACCCTCACACAGGAATCTTTTCTCTGAGATTCTATACAAACAAGGCCTCTTTATATAACCTACTAATTAGAATGTGTCGCCAATACAATCATCATGGCTCAATAGACATATTTAACCTGAAATTTACAAAGTTTAAACGAGATGTCTTGGCCATCTTGTGAAAAAAAGGAATAGTGATTTTTGTGATTTGCGTGATTAGCTTGATGGCTTATACATTCCGTCTGTTTCTTTATAATAATTATGTATGTAATTCAACGTTTTTAATTTAATTTATATACGGTTTGTGTCACTCTATTCGCACTATTTCTGTATATGCTTCTAATTTATAATGTTCGTGCTGTATACACATTTGTCTAGGAATGTAATTTAGTTCAAATCCTTTTTGTCATTTACATAATGCTGATGTAAAAATTATGTTCTGTTTTCTGTAACTAAATAAATAAATAAATAAATAAACTAGCTCCGCCCCGGTGTTACCCGCTACATTTTTCGAGATAACAAGTAGCCTATTTGTTAATCCAGGGTGTCAGCTAAATCCATACCAAATTTCATTAATACTGCGATGGTACTTACCTATTATATTATATACTAGCTGCGCCCCGCGGTTTTACCAGCGTAGTGATGGATGATGATGATGATGAAAAGTATACTATGTTTTATTCCAGGGCCAAAGTATCTACATGCAAAATTTCATCCCGATCCGTTCAGCCTTTCTGGCGTGATTGAGTAACAAACATCCATCCATCTATCCATCCATCCAAACTTTCACATTTATAATATTAGTAGGATATATTATTATATTTTCGAGGTGGTAGGGTACTTTCTAGTACTCGGCTGACTAGCTACCACCCTCAAGTTAAAAATCTGCCGCCAAGCATCTAACGGTGTGTTCCGGAAGCCTCACTTGAGAGCCAGTTCTATTCCAGGCTAGGTGTGCTTTACCATCTTCGATTACACCGTCACTTAACATCAGGTGAGTTGTGGTCAAAGACCTAGACTGTCAGCGTTAAAAAAAAACCTCTTTTTAAGATTTTAAAGCTAAGAAATGCTAATATTATAAAAGCCAAAGTTTGTAATGTATGTTTGTTACTTATTCAAGCTCAAATTACTGGACTAATTTTGATGGAATTTGGTATGGAGGTAGCTGACACCCTGGATTAACACATAGGCTACTTTTTTCCCGATAAAAACCCGCGGGCGGAGCTAGTGTTACATTAAAAAAACAACGTGGATATTGGGTATAATAGCTGACCGCGGCGAAAAGTAAAAAAAAAAAACAATAAGGCGCTGGCACTTACAGGTGGAACCAGTTTCTGTGAAGCTCCTCCAGGTGGAAATTCCTAAAAGCAACAGGCGGAAGTGTAAGACTCTTTATGCAATGCACAAACAAGTCGTCACGCAGCGCATGATCTGCGCTGGGAACCTCGGCCATGATTCTTGTCAGGTAAAAATCCTCATCACGATTCCAAATAAAAGGAAACTAGAGTTTTTCAAATTTGCGTATATCGGTTTCTTAATTCTATCACACACTAAGCACACACACAGTCACCGAACAAAAAGTAGCGATGTAGCAATGATAGTTTTAATGGTTAGCGCGGCCGGTTCAGCTGCCAGCGGAGGAAAACATCGTGAGTAAGCCATAGCATGGTGGTAGGGTATTTTCTAGTACTCGGCTGGCTAGCTACCACCGTCAAGTTGACATCAGCCGCTAAGCGCCTAACGGTGTTTTCCGGCAGCCTCACTTGAGATAAGGTACGGGACCTTATAATTAAACCTTCGTCAGAGTAAATTTTTATCTCGTGAACTGTGTCGATTGGAAATTTTTACAGAATATGCATATGCATATCTATACAGAATTAATAATACAGTGGTAACTAGTAATTAAAACAAGAACATTTGAATATAAACAAAAAACAACTTATAACGAAGAACCTCTACCAACACCTTAAGAGGCTCTCGTTAGGCGGTTGGGTCCAAGGTCAGATCCAAAAGGCGCGGCTTTTATTGTTAGGAGGTTTCGTACACTGCAGTTCTAACCTCCGGCAGCTTCCAGCAAGATTTCTATATATTTTTTTATTTCAGGGGGATAGTGGTGGTCCACTCACCTTCGGCAACATACAAGTGGGAGTGACGTCTTTTGGCCTCGGAGTCTGCGGGTACATGCCTGGTATCTACGGCAAAGTGACTTCCGTCGCGGAGTGGATCCAGGAGAAAATTATTTCGGCTCAATAAACATACTCTCGCTATATTGAGAAAATTTTGTTTGATTTTAATCAATTTGTATTACAATGGCATAATTTTATTATAACGAAAGTAGTAGTAGTAATAAATGGTGTGGTTCTTTTAGTCATAATCGGGAACGTTGGCACTTCAAAAACCGTACAAATAATTTTAGATCAACCCGTGATTTATCAGCTGGATCACCGCTGCTGTTCTTCTAATTATGAAATGGGTGACCAGCCTGGTCAAGTGCGGATTGGATGACCTTTTCACAGATATGCAAGTTATTCACGATATTTTTTTTATGTAAAAATAATGAGTCGAATGATACGTTCTCCATAAGGAGAACGTATCATTCGACTATATATTATTACTATTATTATTATTACTCATTATTCGACTCATATGGTAAGAGATAACGTATGACCATTGCACCAATACACAGAACTTTGGAACTTTGAGTGACAATAGAAAGTTCGGGGCATCACTGCTTTGGCGCTCATTACTATAAGACTTTCGTCGGTTAGCATCAACAGTCCAGTAAATTCGCTAGTTGCAGTACCCTTCATACAATCACACAGTAATGTTTATACACTACTGCTTGGCGGCAGAATACCTGGTACTGCGGTGGTACCTACTTAGACGACCTCTAAGGAAGTCTACCACCAAGACATTCACCGTTTGAAGCCAGCGAAAGTTTGTCTGTTTGTTTGAATGCATGTATGCCTGTGTGCGTGCGTTCGTTTATTTGTTTAATTACTTGTACACGTTACTGTAATAGATTAATGCGTTTGAATAAAATTTGGATAGATCATTCCTGCTCTTAGCTTGTACCCCTGGATTAACATGTAAGTTTTTAAACCCGAAAAACACGGAAGAAACCACGGGGCGAAGCTAGTAAGCACATAATATAGAAAAACAAATGTATGCCCCGTGGGATTTAAAACCAGGCTCTGCAGTTTGTCGTTCAGGGGGTCTAGACGAAGTTGCTATAAATACGAAACTTATATATTATTTATATTTTCACAGATATCAATTTTTATGAAAAGAAGTATCATAATCGTCATCCATAGCTTTCTTTATCTCTCTAATTGGCACAGGATCCTCTCTTGCCCAATATCCAATATATATATATTGTTCGGTCCCAGCAAGCAATAGAGGGTAGACGGAAATTTGCTCCGTCAATTTGTCACTTTGCAACCGTCGATCGAGAGAAGCTCTGTCGTTGCGGTCGAGATCGGACGTACGTTACGTTCCCTGCTCACGGCGCGCGCGCAAACTAATATTAATCTAGAATCATCGAAACCAGTGTCCGTGACATTGTGCCGTCAAGTTGCGAACAGATTTGGACCACCAGCAGTTCTAGCCGTGCTAGAATCGTACGAAGCCCGCGACGAAAGCTGAAGCCGTATAGGCGGTCGTGGATTGAAGGTTGGTGGAGTTTTTTTCTTATACCTTCGACAGCTTGCGGGGATAGACTATCCGTTTCCCACCTGGTTCTAGACGCACCTCATACAGTCCATTTGAATTATCTCTTTCCCGAGACTGTACGTGTATCGTACATATATACAATCCGGATGCCTCAGAGCTCCTTAACATGATCCATCGTAAATTTTATCCTTGCTTAACATCAACCTAATTAGTAGGCAATAGAAAGTCAATTTGTCAATAAACAAAACTAGCTGTCAATTTTTTTTATTTTAAATATATAATAAACAAATTATTATCCAATAATTATAGCTATTACTCGGGATCATGTAAGGATTCTAACGATACCCTATACATCCAAATCAGTACAGTTATTTTAAAGTTATGGTGGAATAAATAAACTCATATACATAGGGTAATTGCGGACAAAATGACATATATTTTTGTTTTTCAATCATATATCTTTAATTATTGCAAAAACAATCACTTTTTGGTAGTACTTATTAACTTGGGTTAATTGTTTACTCATATTATAAACTAAAATAACAAAAGTTATAAGAGATTATTTTGACTTCTATCAGAATCCGTTTTGTCCATACACTACGGACAAAATGACACACTAGGAACAGACATTATGACAAACAGAAATTAAACGCAAATTTCGCAAATAAACGTCCTGGTTCTCTTAGGGATGTCAGCACACGATGCATGAACCCAGTGAAAATACTAGATGTAATCCAGTCAATGTTCACCGAGATTGTAAATAAGAAAAACATCATTCATGTATTTCTATATTCAGTGGCAGTCATCGTTATCCTCTTTCTTCGTAGGTTTTTTTTAATGAAGATCTGCTACCACTCTGGCCTGGCATGTTTTTTGTGGTATTTAAAAATCTTAGGCAAACCTATGTTTTCTGTCAATTCATAAGTTAGATCTTGAACCATTGTTTGTGTCAAGCCGAATGTTCTTGTTTCCATAAAATTTAAGATATTATGTTTTCTTACAAGATGTATTTCAATTTGTCTATCTTCATCTTCTTTTATTATCTATTAACAAGGATAAAAAGAACCTTTACCTATCTTTATTATCATCACTATATAATAATATACTATGGCCCTACCTATCAAACATTTATTTCGAATCACTGTTTTCACCAAGAATTTTTAATGTGTACCAAAATCTAGCCAATTAAGTGCTACTATTTTAAAATGTATGTATTACATTATTTTATTTATTTATGTTTTGTATTTAGCGTTTGTGTTTAACTTTATTACGATTTCATTTCTAATCTTTGGTAAATCAGATAGCGTTAACCGAAATTTCGCTTGTAAATGAGTCAGTGATCAAATTCGATGTCGATTGGCTTTATATAACCAACCTATCGGCGATTCCCGATAATGAACAACTGATCGGAAAGTACCAGGCAAACATGAGCCGGTAGAAGTTCTTCCGAACTAATCGATATGCCGATAGCGCTCGCTGATCGCTCGCACTCTCCCGATTCCCACACATCGACGGACACTGTGTGAAATGGAATATATCAGATACCTACTTAGTATCCCATCAAATCATACTTCTGCAGCTGATATGATTTATGTAATAGTTTGTGCTTTTCAATAAGTGTACTACAAGAACACCGACGATCGGAGACGTTGTATAAAATATCTTACACGCACACAGCTGTACAGGTTAGAAGAGTTCGAGTTTTCCATAAAAATCTTTACAGGCATTGAAAACATTTAGTAGTGTGAGTTTCATTCAATCGAAAGCGCATGAAGTATGGAAATTCGATAATGTAACGGGGATGTAATAGGAGTCTATAAGGTTGCAAGAGTTTTGATGTAAAAGAATTTGTACATCTCCTGAACGGCGTGCCTAGGTAGGTACCACGGTAGTATCTGATATTTTGCCGCCAAGCAGTGTAAACATTGCTGTTTCGGTTTGAAGAATCACTCATGCATAGCTAGTGAAATTGCTTGGATATTTTTAACGATATAACGAGAGGCCATTGAATGTAAAGAGCGCTAAAGCAGAAATTTCCTAGGCTTTGTTTTGCTAACGAGTAGTGTCTGACCGAAACCGGATTTTCAGCTGAAACCGAACCTTCAACTCTAGTCATTGTTTTAGCCGAAACCGAAACTTAATAAAACATTAAATTGAAGATTTAAAAAAATATAGCAGTTGTAAAATACAGTGTATTTATATTTTTCACATATTAGTACAGACAGTTAACACTTATTAAATAAGATAAAAACAACACCTGAAGTTAGCTGAGTTACCCGCGTCAATTCACGAAAACCGAATATCGGCGGCACCGAAATTGGCCGAATCCAAACTTTCGGTCAGTCACTAGTTTTGTTACTCAAAGTATTGAGTGTCGTTGCAATGGTCATAGCCAGATGTTATTTACCACTAGGAGAGCGTCTACCATTATCGTTTGTGAATATAAGCAAACAATTTTTTTGTTGATTGTAAAAGCTTAGGCTATTTTCTTTTCCTTTGTAGCCCAGTAATGAAATTTTTAGATATTTATTTCTGACTTGCTTACTTCAAAACATACTCTTTATGACGATTTTTAGGTACATATAAAAATAATGATATTCCAAGCTGTAGTTACGATTTACGACGGCGCGCTGAACTCGCTAATGGAGTTTTAAAAGGCTCTCGTTTATAGTTGTTGCTTAGTCAGTCACAATGAATTAAGTATAGTAGAACACGTAAAGAATGTACAAAAAGACATGTCATAAAAGATACATGTTTATGGACAAAATGTTTCTTATTTTTTCTAAAATTCCTTTATAGAGCTTACTGTGGGAAACAAATATCCCTAAAGACCACACGATAAAAATAAATATAGGTATATTTATGACCTTACAAATAAATTAGTCATAAATAGTTACGTGATCAACTTGTATACTTTTGGTTGACAGGCTAGGTGTCCAACTACAGCTCACCTGATGTTAACTAGGTGTGGTCGAATATGGTACAAACACCTGGAATGGAATTGGATCTCAAGTGAGACTGTCCGACAGATTTTCAACTTTAGGGTGGTAGCTAGCCAGCCGAGTACAAAAAAAAAAGTAATATCCTATTGTATAGATGTTTTCCTTCACACTCATTGTTGAACCGACTGCGCTAACCACTGAGCTATTAACGCTATAAAATACCTGCAAAATCTCTCTATAATCTACTAATAGAGCTCGGCCTGCCAAGAGCGTTAATACGTATATAAAGTGTAATAGTACCTCATTAGTAGTAGTTAAGGGTCCCTTAAACCTACATTATTATAAATTTTTTTTAATGGCTGACAGGCTAATTGTTTGTCCACAACTCACCTGATGTTAAGTGACGGTGTGGTCGAAGATGGTTAAGCACACCAAGCCTGGAATAGAACTGGCTCTCAAGTGAGGCTGCCGGAACACACCGTTAAATGCTTGGCGACAGATTTTCAACTTGAGGGTGGTAGCTAGCCAGCCGAGTACTAGAAAGTACTCTACCACCACGCTATGGTTTCCTCACGAAGTTTTCCTTCACCGGCAGCTCAAGCTTATTATTGGGGTTTGAACCCACGCCCTCCGGCATGCGAACCGACCGCGCTAACCACTGAGCTATCATTGCTACAAATACATCTGGGTTACATTGTGCTCGTTCCCGTTCCTGCAAGAAATTTCGTTATAAAGGCTCGCGTTTGAACGTCATTTCGTGACGCTCAAACGCGAGCTCAGTGCTCAGGAGTTATCTTTGTGTGTGTCTTCAATAGCATTACTGATATATATACATTGGATGTATATAATAGAAGAGCTAGAAATGTTAAGTGTTTTGTTAATAAAATATATTGTTTCAGGTATTCTAACTATTTTTAACTTTATGGAGGCGTGGCAGCGTTAAGGTATTGTGCGCGCTTTTAATGAAACCTAATTTGCCGATTTGAAGCCTGCGGAGGGTTGGACGAGGGTTGACGACCTCCACAACAAACTGCACTCCTAGTACAGAGGGCAAATTTCTAGAGTTCAGGGAGGTTTCGCGTTCTCATGTTTTTTATTTATGAAAAGAAGAATTTTCATCATTTTTATTTTCTGAAGATATAGCTATCTTTCAATTTGTTTTCGAATTTAATCGAAAGACATAAAAATCCAATAAAGTATTGAGTTACACTTTGATTGTAATTGGTTTATTTTTAATAAAAGATCATATAGGTCTTCAGAGCTTACTTTGAAATTTTCAATGTTATCGCGGTGCCTAGATTTTGTTTTAAATTTTTTATTACAAATTGGCTTGGCCACGTTACTGCCACCGTGTAACGTGGCCAAGCCAATTTTAATCCACGATTAAAAACGCCAATCACCAGTTGTGACGTCATACGTATATACTTTTTTTTTGGTACATACTTACGATAATTAACTTATAGATAACTGACATTTAGCTGAGGCATTTGTTCGGAATAAAAAAAAAACTTTATACAGAATACCATTCGCCCTCGAATATTCGCTGATTGCCCATCGCTATGTAATTGCTCCTCGTTCTTGCTGATTTGGCGTTAATACATTACTAGGCATAGGTTATTTATTTTCAGCTTTATTTGCCAAAAACCTACTTTGGGTTAAATTCAGTATAGCTGGCGAATTCACGTAGATATTTCTAAACATTTTTTTTCCAAACATTGACAGTGTTTCCTTTACAGAAAAACCAGTCGTATAATCTTTAAAATCTGTACTGAAATTCTTAAGAAGGTACGGTTGGTAACGTGTTTGAAGTTATCCACAATTTTCTCGAATGTATGTCACATCCTATAGACGCTCAACCATAACTTAATAAATATTTTTTTTAATAATGTAATAAATAATTATTCCAGGACATTGCACACCATTCCAAACACACCCCAAACTAATAAAAGATTGTGCTATGGAAGTCAGATAACTGATAGAATACTTAAATACTTCTTTTTTGTAAATACTTACAGAACACCGAGACAGAACAAACATTTGTTTATACCACATTTTTTTTGTCTTGGGTGGGAATTGAACCCACACCCTACAGCTCTTAAAGCAGATATTACTATGAATGAGCCAATAGGGCTGTTATATTACTTATTGACTCCACATTATATTTTTTTTTTAATAGATCACAAAACTATGTAAACATTAATGACAAATGCGCGTACAATAATAAAAACAATTAAAACCATCGACCACATCTACCATGTCGTGTGACATATATAATAAACATTTTTTTTTTTTAATCTTTGTTTTTGGTTTCGTACTTTGTGATTTTGCCAGTGTCACTTGACATAGAAAATAAAGTAAAAAAAGTTACAAAAAAGTCATATTCGAGTTCAGTCATGCTTTGGTGACTTTACTATAAGCTTCGATGGACTTTTAAAAATAACATATAAAGTCATGTTTCACCACATTGTATCACTTTCCAGCACTCAAGCGGGTAATTCGATACCTTATGATTCACACAAGTTTCGGAAAAAATACAATGAATGACATATTTTATCCGACTCCCGCTAAAACTCCAAAAAATTCCTTAACCTATTTATTTTGTATCCTCAAAGCCTTCATTTATTGATTTTATTATTATTTACCTAATAAAAGGAGGTACATTTTTTTTAAATTACATTATTTTATGCTAGAAATTAAAAAAATAAGAAAAGAAATTGACACTGGTGAATACATAGTGTCCTCAGATCAAACACTACAATGACTACAATAGTGTCTCACGCCAAAATTCATAGTACTCAGCAGGAGAGAAGTACTTTTTCTATATTAGGCAGCACAGTTTGCGCATTTTGCCAGTGTTTATAAAGATATAAGTATGTATAAATACGAAAACACATTGCCCGAATTAGATCACTCACATTTATTCTAAAAATATCTCTATTCTTTCAACACAATTCGTTTTGTCATCCAAGGACGCATGTCACAAGCCTTCAATGGCGTGTGTTACTTTTACCAACAATTAGGTCAACCTTTCTTATATTTATTTTTATTTATTTATATTATAGATAGGCTTACGTTTGACCGCCATCTCACCTGATGTTAAGTGATGATGCGGTCTAAGATGGAGCACGCTTGCCTAGAAGATACCGATTCACTCTCGACTTGAAGACACCCAGATTATATCCATCGGGGAACACCCACTCGGACAGCGCATTCCACTGTCTAGCAGTCCGCACAATGAACGTCGAATCAAATCGTTTCGTTCGAGTTTTTGGAACATCTACCATGAAACGATGTCGCTTTTTTTAGCTTCTGGCTGTCCGATGGAAAAATGGACATGCACACACACATACACACACACATGGACATATACACTCTATTTCAACTTCTGACCCGTGAATATCATATCGATGCGCCTACGCGAGTCTTACTACGTATCTAATAAATCAATACCATAGATATTATACCTATTACGGGGCCATGTGCTACCGATCGTTTGAGACAGTAAGTTACATGCAACTCCGCGCATGGGACTGCGTGAATCGCTGCTCGTTTTTACTGTTCAGTTTTCAGTTAATGAATTATATTTGTATGCCTATGTCTTTGGTCGTTTTTCGAGAAAACCTTTATAAATATAAATAAATTAATTAATATTGTAGGACATGTAGACACAGCATCATCTAGCCCCAAATTAAGCATAGCTTCTACTATGGGAATAAGATCACTGATAGAATTCTTTATAAGATTTAACTATAGAATACTTAGACACAGAACATGACAAGTTTGTCACATAAATGTTTTGTCCTGGGTGTTAATCGAACCTTACAGCTTATTAATGAGCTAACAGGACAGTCAAAATGGAATTATTAATTATGTAAACTGGCTATATGGGCGGTATGCAATGACCCACGTGAACATATATGTACATGGATAATTGCATGATTAAAATTGGCTCCTCCATAGTATATAACATTTATGGTGAAGGCGTATGGACGTGTGCTATGCCAAGATGTAAAAAGAGAAACTAACTCTTTTTATTTTTTTAGCCAAAGTAACATAATAATGTCTTGTGTATGCAATTTTAAAAAGTAAGTGTTTTATGTTTTAGGAAGTTTTTTATTTGCTCGTCTAAACAATAGAGTATGACTTCAATGATCTCTATGAATTGTGTATGTACCTAAATGCTACAATTTCTTTGATGGTTTGACCGTTCTTCTTTCACAAATGTTTTAGTAATTTTTATAGTCATGCATTTTACCTACTTACTTGATGTTAAGCAAAGATGCAGTTTACGATGCAGATGGCTTGCCTAGAAGATGCAGTTTACGATGCAGATGGCTTGCCTAGATTCATTGCATGCATAAAGATGCAAAACCGCGGTGCTTTGTTTTGTTGCCTAAAGTTCTGGATAGCGCTGTAAATGATCATGGACAGATGTTATCGCTTACCCTTAGAAGAGTGCTTCGTTCGTTTCATTTCTTTTACATACAAAAGTAATGACTGGCAATAGTAGTTGCTATTTAAAATTACGATTAAATAAATGATTATGTCGCGTGTCGCGAAGCTCTGCTGGAGTATTAATTAAAAAAAAAAAAACTCTATACTACATTCAACTATATTCAACGTATTTTAGATAAAATACCTACCTATGATTTTCTGATACTATTTTGGTTTATTAGTTTTATATGAAGACTTGGCAAATTTATGACGAATACAAAAAAAACCTTGAATGGTAGAGCATTGGCACAACTTGGCACTTTATTCTGATACGTTGTGTAACTGATATTGCGATACACCACAAAAGTATTGGTTCAACAGTATTTTTCTGAGAATAAGGATAAATCGAAGAACATACAAAGCTGACCCATTGTCTTGCAAGCTATTATCAAAATATGTTTTCTTTGACTACATAAAGTATATAAAAAGCTAAAAAAAATAATCACACGACCTAACCTAACAATAAAGTGCGAGTCGGAGTCGATACCTAGTTACTAGTTATTACTAGTTTTTTACACAAAGATATAATATTTATTAAAAAAAAAAAACATTTAAATTGAATTTGAAAGTATTCTTCTATCTGTTATCTAGTTCCTATAGCACAGTAGGAACTAATCTGGTACCAGGGCAATATGATTTGCGTTCGTTACTATTTCCTAGAATAGAGTAAAATTTAAAATGTGCCATATATTGAAGACAATTTTTTATTTTATTTTATCAAGTTAGTAAATTTTGTGAAAAATATTCACCGGCTACCAATTTTTATTATTATAAGATAAAAACTATTAAAACGTGGGCAATGTTATGTGTTCAAGGGTTATATTTTAACAAAATAATGTTTCAGGTGGCATTTCACAGGCACTAAATCTAGCTGAAGGGCTAGTATATCGTTTTGTTAGATTTAAAGTAAAAAAATGTGTTGAACTGTACGCCCCTGGCGGGAGAAATGTGAGGCTTTTTGGAATACAATCGTGTACGAACTGCGTTCTTGAAAATTATACTAGAGCCACTGAATCTCGTTTCGCCATGTGTCATATAACAAGGATTTCAAAATATTTCTTTTTTTTCACAACGATTTTGGTATAGTTGGTACGAATATAATTCAACCTTTAAATTAGAAAAATATTCAAAATAAAAACTCCATCTAACAAATCATAAGCAATCAAGATATCATGCTAAAGAAAGCCTTATCGGCAACTTCCTCGTTGTCAGAAACCTACTTTATTGGCTTTTAATAATAATTTATCGTTTTCTGTTTATATCAGTAAAATTTCAGTCTATTTATGCTCCAAGCCACGAAACTTAGACAATAATTCTTTACGGTTCTATCAAAACGACTTTATGCACTATAAACCGACCGTAAAGTATTGTAAGAATAACACAATATAGATTAGATAGCATTTCCATTGTATTTTGGAGTACTGGAGAATGTCAAGGTCGGAAATGTCATGAAATATTTTACGGGCATTCTTGTGGAAATTTTCTTGTATCGATATTGGAAAATGCCGTTGCGTGTAGAACCCATTTTAAAGGAAAACATATTTTTAAACTATTTCTTAATATTATAAATGCGAATGTGGGTTTGTTTTCTTGTTACGCCTTCACGCGTAAATTAACTCATCGGATCTGGGTGAAATTTTGCATTATATATACATATTTATAATATTATTACTAGTTAGTTTCATATAACTGATTCTGAATGTTTATTTATCTTATGCGAATATTCTATTTCGAACTTGATAATTATGTTATCAATTAAATTATTTGATTGTCATTTTCTTTGCCCTGTCACATTTGGTAAAGTTCTGCTTCGATAACTGAAGGGCGTAGATTCGATTTCCATTTAGGACTAAAATTTGTGCGACTAACATAGATGTTTGTTTAATGTCTAGGTGTTCTGTATTTATTATAAGTATGTATTTATAACAAAAATATATTTAAGTATTCTGTGAGCTTTCTGGTTCCCATAGTACCTACAAGTTGAGTTTGGGGCTAGATGGCGCTGTGCGAAAAGTCCTCCAAAATCTATTTATTAATTTTGTTTTTCACTTATTTTTTTAACATTGTTCAGAAATGGATGTCTTTTTACTGAGATGGTTTTGGCACATTTTTGTTTTACTTAAGTGCGATTACTTACGTTTTATTAAGTCAGATACTTCGTCTATAACTAACAGCCACATCCGGTGGCCTTTTTCAAGGAGTCAAAGCAGAGTACAACACGCGCATTAAGCGTGAGTAATCCCGCTTAAGTAAAACGAAAACCTTATTATCTTTCAGACGTTTGTTTTGCTACTACGAGGTGACGCGTATACTAAGCTGGAAGGTAGTCATCGTTGTACACATACATAATCACGAGTAACTTAAAAAAAAGGATGGACTTATATCGTCTCAAATCTTCAAAATCCATGTTTCCGGTAAAAATTTCTCCGCTTTCCGATATAAGGTACCAGGGACGCATCTATTTAAGGTGGTTGAAAATTGCACTCGGTTGCAAAATACACATTCACTATACCTATGTATATATACCTACCTATAGTATGATGGGAAGGGTCATAGGAAGGTGAACGTCCTCACTTGGGGAAGTCCTTGAAATTTAAATAATGCTGACATTTAAATTTCAGTGTTGCGTTATTTTGATGTAATCGGAATATAATTTGCCTCTAAGAAAAATTGGTTTTCTTCAGAGAACCAGAAGTAAAAGACAGACAAAAATCTACTAAACGGATATAAAAGCCTGCATCAAACTAAGAAAATATTTAATTCTAAACGTCATACAAAAGCATGAATTTAAAAAGCTATAATACTTATGCTACAATTAACGTTACAACAAGTCAAAATGTACCGTGACAAACCTTAACATATTTACGATAAAAGATTTGGCAATTGACATTGTTTTCTACGGGCTTACCATTTGACTGCAGCTCACCTGATATTAGGTAACGAAGTGGTTGAAAATGTCGAGCATACCTAGCCTAGAATGGGATTGGCTCTTAAGTGGACTTTTTTTTTACACATTACACAGCGCCGTCTGACCCCAAACTAAGCAGAGCAGTCAGATAACTGATAGAATACATAAACACTTTTTTTTTGTAAATACATACTTATAGTAAATACCTACAGAACACCCAGCCACAGAACAAACATTTGTTTATACCACACAAAGTTTGTCCTTGGCGGAAATCGAACCCACGCCCTACAGCTCAGGCAGACATACTACCAATGAGCCAACAGGGCTGTCACTTATGCATGGTGGTATTATTTTCTAGTACTCGGCTGACTAGCTACCACCCTGTTGAAAATCTGCCGCCAAGCACTTAACGGTGTGTTACAACCTCACTTGAGTGCCAGTGAGCTGTAGTCAAACAACTAGCTTGTCAAACATAAAAAAAAAACAAATGCAAGCCTATTTATTAGCACAAAAAGTACTAGGTTTTCTTAGTTTGGGGCTAGATAAAGTCATATCAAATATCCTTCGATATATTTGGCCATGCATTGAGCAACCGTTTTATTTTGTTAATAAAATGTCTGGCTAGGCATAAATAGACCCAAAATGTAGGCCAAAAAGACTACGTAATCCGAGGAACGGTCGCGATAAGATGCCCTAGGGGGTAAATCTAGAATGTGGAACTATTAGGGGAAATGGGCAATGAGCTATTTTTGGCCGCGAGCGTTTTGATACAAAGAGTTATAGCCAAGGAAAAGAGGACAAAGATTATCAACCTCCATTGCGTGGACTACGTCCCAAGGAGGATTTAGTAATGTTATAGACGAACTACAAAGCGTATACTTTTTTAAAACAAGTATTATAAGGAATATTTAAAAAAAAACCTAAAGGTAAAGTTTACTATTATTTTAAGTCTAATACATAGGTACCTAATCGCTAGAATATAGCCTGAACTGTGTTATATGATAGTCATTCTACAATAACAAGCAATATAGAAATCATGAGATTGAACAATATGAACAAGTTGTCAATTTGCCTTCGGCATATTTCAAACCTGCGAGTGTTTTTAAACGAACGATGCTGTTTGTAAAAAGCGGAATCATGCAAATTGCCTGCGACATATAATTATACTGCTCTGCAGTTGAGTTTAAAGAAGTAAGCGTACAGACCAAAAAATATATTGAAAAAAATATAATGAAGTTTTTTCATGCTAAACAACTTGAAGTTACCCTGAGATTTTACCTGGGCAATCATCTTCAGGCCCTCTGGCGCTATGAGATTTGTTGAGATAATAAAATGAGAAAATAACCAAAAAGCAATTTTGTCTCACGCCTTAGGACATCTTTGTTTTTTTCTTGACTAAGCAACCGTGCTAGCTCATTTGGCAGAATATCTGGGTCGAAAGTTTTTTTTTTGTAAAAAAATACAATCCCCTAAATGCAAATTTACGCAGCCCATGGTTCACTTTAGTGAAATTCCGTTCTCTTTTTTTTTAACGTTCTAGATTAAAATATATTATGTAAAATGACGATGTTATATAATAACGATAATAGACCTTGAAAACATTGTCAACATTCTAGAATTGTCGACTCTAGGTTTACTGAAGAAGCTAGGTAGCTCACCGAGAATCGGAAAGGTTTTCGTTAAACTAGGGTGTTCTACTTTATTAGTTTGGTTAATTTCAAACTTGGCATCAAAGCCTCGTGGTTTGAGGACAGTCGGACTGCTCGTACCAATTTAAACTTTGTTTGACTTTTAGTTAAATGGGTCGTCCACAGTTGCCTACCGAAAACAAACTGATGGATATATACAGCTGACTGATCAGTTTCAGAATTGTAGAAATATTCCCAAGCTAGCTGAGTTCCGCGGTTTTATCCGCGTGGTGATGGATGATGATGTTGATGAAAAGTATCCTTTGTTTTATTCCAGGGCCTAAAGTGTCTACATTCAAAATTTCATCCAGATCCGGTTAGCCGTTTTGGCGTGATTGAGTAACATCAATAACATAAACAGCAATCCATGCATCCAAACTTTGTTTTGTTGTGTTATGAGACGAACCATTAAAAACTTTTAGTTCACTAGATTGATTTGTGTTACGTGCTATTTCTACAGCTTTGTTGGGAGACCGTCTTACTTCCAATCTGGAGGTCCTGGGTTGAAATCCCACGGCTCGCACCTCTGTCTCTTCTTATTTATGTGCGTATTCCCGACGACTTTAAACAGTGAAGTTAAATCATCTGATCAAAGTGACTTTAAATCATCTAGAAGAAACATGTCCGATGACTTGTGTGTTCATGAAATAAAAAGTTTTCGAAGATGTGTGAAATCCGAAAACCCGCACTTGGCCAGCGTGGTGGACTACCATTCTCACAATGAGAATAGGCCCGCACCCAACAGTGTGACAGTTTAAAAACAGAGCTTCGGACGTGCTTTTTGTCTTTTCCTTGACTTCAATATTTGTGAATCCCCATTGTTCCGTGATACAGATCACGTATCCCCTAAATTTAAATTTTAAATGTATATGTGCATGTTTTACCATGTTTAACTATAAGTAACTTACGCATGCGGGTGTGTGCACGTGCTCCCATTTTTAATTGTAATTCTCAATTTTTGACATTTTCCTTATTGTGTTTTTTTTTTTGTATAGTTACAAGCTTGTTGTCAGCTTATCTGATGATGAGTAACAGTGTGGCTAAAGATGCCAAACACAGATAGCCTGGCATGGATCTGGCTTTCAAGTGAGGCTGCAGGAACTAAACAAGCAAATAGCAAAACAAACTACTCAAACTCGAACTTCAAAAAGCTCGAACTATACAGTTTAAATTTACTTTCATTGCACGAACTGCCAAACAATGGAATTTGCACCCGAGTGGGTGTTCCCTGGTAGATACAATCTGGGTGCTTTCAAGTCGCGAGTGAATCGGTTGCTTCTAGGCGAGCGTGCTCCACTATAGAACGCATCTATGCTTAACATCAGGCGAGATGGCGGTCAAACGCAAGCTTCTCTACAATAAAAACAACCTAGTTATTTCGGGGTTTAAGTTTGAATAGATATTCTTAGATTCTTTAGATTACTTTCTCACATCTATGTATAAAATACTATTGCCTTGATAATGGAAAATTCGGCATCGGTATCTGCGGTAAAAGCCCGCTAATAGTGGACAACGTTTAAGATGATTGTAATTGGCAATGATACTCTGGTTAAGTCGCAGCTGCAAAGCCTTGAGCACCGACATATAAAGTCGCTTGTTTATCGATTTTCTATACTTTCTATATTTTATAGTCTGCGGGCTAGGTTTTTACCACCTAATGTTGAGTGACGTTTTGGTCGAAGATGGTAAACACGCCTAGCCTGAAATGGACATGGCTCTTAATTAAGGTGAACTGGCTCGACAGATTTTCGACACTTTGGATAGTGTGACCTGGAGATGTACATTTGGTTCCACTTCTCTTCTTTAACGGGCAGCTAGGCAGAAAAAGCCAAAGTGTCATTCGTACATGGCAGAAATTCCTCACGTACCCACTGGGCTTTGACTTATTATGTGTGTAATAAGGCAAGTCAAACCCCAGTAAAGTATTTTGTAGCAACTTTACTACAAACTTCGATGGACTTTTGGAAGCGAAACGGATAGACATGTTTCTCTACACTCCCACGCATATGTAGGTATATAATTCAGTATTTATTAAATAGAATAACACTATTTATATGGAGAAAGATTCAAAACTCGTTTCGGCAAAACTCGATTTTCATTTTCACGGAAGGAATTAAAAAAAGCAATGCCATGCCAAAACACTTTTCAAAAAGGTTTCATTTCGTTGAATTATAATTTTTATGAATATCAATTACGAAACAAAGCGCGGATCAAAACAAATTATCTTTTATTTAGTAATTATAATGAAATTCAATACCTTGTTTATTAGTACCTATTGTTCTGCTTCTAGAATCTTCAGTTGATGAACTTGAAAGCCCTGTTATACAACAAAGACAATGGGTGAGAGTGATCGTAGGTGGGATTCGATAAACTAACGATATATCTAGTGCACGGTGCTAGCAAATTGCTTTGGAGTTCCATTCTTAGAATGCTTATTTATCGTCGATAAACTTTTTTCTTGGCTAGGTAATAAAGTCTTTGTCTTATTATGCCATCTGTCTTGGTTTTCAGCCGAAACAACATTTACATATCTTTGATTACCCACGACGGAACGGAGACGGTATATGCGTTTGGGGTGAGAGGATGTTTGTGGAAATCCATGTTGTCATTTTTCTGCAAAACTACTAGTCCGATTTTGATGCAGTTTTCAGTTATGGGTTCGGGTTTGATTGGTGCATGTTTTTAGATAGGTGTTACGGTGACAACACACCAGAGGGCGCCGCAGGGGTCGTGGAATTTTTCAAAATTTTTCAATTTTGTTACTTTTTTATCAATAACTAGCGACCCGCCCTGGCTTCGTACGGGTAGTAGACCAAATATACCTACATGTTTCTGTCGTAGGGCTGATCAGTTTAATATAGAATAAAAGAGGAATAATATGGATTTTTCAAAGGGAAATCGATGAAAGCTCCCGGGTGGCTTGACTTTTTCCGATACTTCAACAATTATCATCATATTTCAACCAATTTGCACAAAACCTTGACAAATTATATACCTAAACCTTCCTCTTGAATCACTCTATATATTGGTGAAACTCGCATGATAATCCCTTCAGTAGTTTTTTAAGTTTATCGCAAACAGACGCGGCGGACGACTTTGTTTTATAATATGTAGTGATAATCAATGCAATTTGTAATCTTGCACAATTATTGTTTGGTTTGTCAGTTCGTAATCACTGCTATTGCAACGTCGATGTAAATAATGAAACTAACTTTTTGTATTTTGTGCGCGGTTAAGTCCCGGTTATAGACATAACTATAAGCATAACGAATACTAAATCAGCATCAATCGAATGACTTAAAGTAATGGACGATGCGTCGACGCCTTGGACTTGTTACATGACGGATAGTTGTACGATAAGTGGTCGCGTAGTTATTTCTTGAGTATCTAACAGGTATCGCAATAAGCAGTTCAGAGAACAGGAGCTGGTCTTTAAAAAAAAATATTATTAAGAGTATTCTCGTAGCAATAATGTGTCTTAAATAAAAATATGAAGCTTAACATACACAAACCTAAGGAAAAACAATAAACGGAAATTTATCGAAAAAAAAATCGATAAAAGACGTTTCTATGCACCACCCTACCCGTCACTTACATAGGTATTCCCTAGCTTTATTCCCTTACATTGTGTGTTTGCCGTGGTGGTGCCGGTGTAAGAATAGCACCCCACCCTCTCTACCCGTGGTTGCCGTAAGAATCGGCTAAGGGATGTAATCCGGAAGATGGGCAGAAGCGTCTTCCTTGAACAATCACACCTAACTGCGCTCGCCAACCCGCCTGCCAAGCGTGGCGAGTATTGGCAAAACCCCCCAGGAGGAGGCCTATGTCCAGCAGTGGACGTCCTATGGCTGATGATGTGATGTGATTGTGTGTTCCGGTTTGAAGGCAGCAGCTAGCGACATTACAGGGCTGTTGAGACTAACCATCAAGTGTCTCAAAGTATGGGTGCCAAAGAAAGATACCCTGGACTTTCTTTTGTTACTCAAAGTACTGTAAATTGCAGCAATGGTCATGAACGATCTTTTACCATCAGGAGAGCGTATCATTAGGCTCATTACTGTTAGATTTTACGTTGATTTTAGTTGATATTGTTAGTTTACGTTAATATAAAGCATTTATGTCCATATAATGTGCTGGAATGTGCCTCATCTTTATTTAATATTTAATTTTGTTGCCATTAACTATTTACTGTGTAACGAATAGTTAATGGCAATACCAAAAGGCTGGCAGCACTGGCATGGAGGACGGACGGGATTCACTCGCCAACCACCCGACAAGAAAAGAAACCTTAATCTTAAAATCTAATAACCCTGACCCTGTCGCTCTGATGTTAATATAAATGAGAGTGACAGAAATAGCATCATATGTTGTGGAGGTCAATACATTTTAACAATAAGACAATTCATTAATGACCGTCCTGTGCCATTCAAGGGTTGTTTATAGAACCCTTGTAGCTACTATCACTAAAGGCACGACATATGAGTCCATTCAGAGGCTCTCGACCTGAGCCCTTATAGGGGATTTATGGGGGTATTCAGAGAAAAAGGGTGTCTGTAACGGCGTTGAAGATTGTATAGGTATTGTACTGTCTCAGGCGTGTGACGTGCTTAGTTTTTGTTAACTTGCAACATTTGTTAGCTTTTTTTTTTTAATTCGATTAAGTCTGTGTTTGACTACCAAATCGCCTGATGGTTAGCGATGATGTGGTCGAAAATAAAGCACGCAGACTTAGAAGATACCTATTCACTCTGGCCTTGAAAAGATCTAGATTATATCTCTCAGGAAACAAGGAAGCCGGCAGTTTGTTCCATTCCTTGGCCGTACGGATGAGAAACGTAGAGTCAAAACGTTTGGTACGTACCCAAGGAAATTCCACTATGTATGGGTGGTAGTGGGCCGTCTTTCTACTTTTCCTGTAGTAAAGAGGGGGTGGAAGCTTAAGTCAAATCTTGCAAGCTTTTTTAAGTATTTGCCGTGGTGGTGCCGGCGTAAGAATAGTACCCCACCCTCTCTACCCGTGGTTGCCGTAAGAGTCGGCTAAGGGATGTAATCCTGAAGTTGGGCTGCAGCGTCTTCCTTGAACAATCACACCTAACTGCGCTCGCCAACCCGCCTGCCAAGCGTGGCGAGTATTGGCAAAACCCCCCCAGGAGGAGGCCTATGTCCAGCAGTGGACGACCTATGGCTGTTGATGATGATGATGATGAAGTATTCTGTCAGCTGTCTGGTTCCCATAGCACAAGCTTTGCTTAGTTTGGAGCTAGATAGCGTTGTGTGAAAAATGTCCTCCAATATTTATTTATTTTATTGCTTCAATCTTTATAAGATAATAACAAAGCATGTGGGTTGCATGGTAGGAATGTGGAGTTGTGGAATGATGTCTGCTGTACTTAACGACAATTAAATGTACAATAAGTGAGAGTACGCGTGGGTGGGGTTCGGTGAATTGAATACAGATCTAGTGCACTGTGTTAGTATGGTTTTCGACCTTTTTGGTAGGTAGGTGCATGACTCTTAATCAAAGATATTGACAACTCTGATTTTACCCGACTGCCAAGGAAAGGTTATGTTATTCCCGCGTATCTTGTAAGTATGTAAATTTCTTTATTAACTAGTATCTTCCAAACGGCCGAATGGATTATGACAATTAAGGTATCGTAAGATTCATCTCGATAACCTAAGTTTCCGTAGTTCAATAACTTAAATTGAGTAAAAATAACAATTAATCGTAATCGTCGATAGCTGTATCAAAGAATTCGTTAAATTGAGTGAGGTCTTAAAATTTTCTGATGTCGTTAACCACTGCCAACTACTAAATCATTATAGAAATTTAACAGTTCAGGACGTTGACCTCATAAAAGTAGGTGGGTAACCATACTAAGGTGTCAATTTTAAAGCTTTGATAAATGATACGAAAACAGATAACGAGATTAACAAGAAGTAGAGTAGATACCAGAGGCGTTGGCGTGTTTTGTTAGGCCACCTATTTACTTAGGTAAGTATATAAATATATTTCCGTAAGCTAGAGGTATGTATTTAAGTTGATTACTTTGGTCGAATTTGTGGCGACCTCTATCTCCATATTAGTGAAATCTACGATAACATTTTTGATTATCCTACTAACTAGCGACCCGCCCCGACTTCACACGGGTGCAATGTAGACACTACAAAAAAACCTTGAAAAATTATATACCTATACCTTCCTTATGAATCACTCTATCTATTGGTCAAACTCGCATGATATTCCGTTCAGTAGTTTTTAAGTTTATAGCGGACAGACAGACGCGGCTGACTGTTTTATAATGTTTAGTGATACTACAAATATGAAAGTTTGTATGTTTAGATGTTTGTTACTCAATTACGCAAAACGGCTGAACGGTTTTGGATGAAATTTAGCACACATACAGTTTGTTACCCGGATTAACATATCGTAGGTATAATTATAATAGAATTTAATCATTGAATTAAAATAAGCTTAATTTTCAATTTGCGCTGTACTTTTTTTTTAAATAATGTTTATGGTTTGGCTACAGAGGCCTTTGAACGATGTCTTTATTTGGAATTACAGCACTACATGCCTTGTCTTCAGTTTTTGCAATACACATCTATAGTTACAGTCAAAGTCCAGTCCGTAGCAATCAAAGCAAGTCATGCCTTAGTAAATTAGTGGCGACTTTACAATAAGCTTCTGGATGGAGTTTTGGAAGCAACACGAAAAGTCACGTTTGACCACATTATATCACTTTCCCACACTCGCGCTTGTAATTCAGCACTTTATGATTAAAACACCACAATTTTTATGCATAATCGAAAAAACACTAGTTTTGAAGGAAAAAAAACAATGGGGCGACTCGACCTTTACCGCGTTCTCTCTAAAACTCTGCGCTATACTTTTATTGCTTGACCACAGATAGCGAAAATAAAACAAAACCACAGATAATCTATTCCACATTCCTCCTGTAAATATCTTTAAATATCTAGATAGATTTATAGATAGATAAAAACTCTTCATTGTGCACTAGAGTTATAAAAATGTACAGAAGACAAAATCTTATGATCTAGTGCCACCAGTGACGGCCATGACGCTAAAAGCGATCTCTTCCAGGCAACCAAGAATACAAAACACATTATTGATAATACTTTACCTTTATAATATTTAGAACACAATTGTTACAAGAATGGCTTTTAGTCTATGCGTGGGATATAAGCGACGACAGTGGTGCATGGCGCCGGCTTTGTGATCTCTAACATCTGATCCTATCTGTTTTGTTCTCTTACTATTAAGTTGTGATTAACATACAGGGATACCTTTACTGGAATCAGATCTAATAGAGCAAGAGCCTGCGACGGCCAGACCTTCGTAAAGCTGAAAGTTTCTCTATGCATGTACCCAACACCCGCTTGAACAGTTATTGCCTCGCGCTCGCACCTACAGTAAACTTTCAATGTGTCTGGCAAGATCTAAAAACTATTAAAACTGTCTGGCTACTAAGATAGCGTTTTCTTATTGGTCCCCAAGTATCATATATACAATTCAGCTTTTATACTATAACGTAAGTATAATTATGTATATTTTTCTTAAATTTAGGTGTGTCTGGCAGGAGGTTAGAACTATATTAAGTGTATATTTATAGCGATGATAGCTCAGTGGTTAGCGTGGTCGGTTCGCATGCCGAAGGGCGTGGGTTCAAACCCCAACAATGAGCTTGAGCTGTCGGTGAAGGAAAACATCGTGAGGAAACCATAGCGTGGTGGTAGAGTACTTTCTAGTACTCGGCTGGCTAGCTACCACCTTCAAGTTGAAAATCTGCCGCCAAGCATCTAACGGTGTGTTCCGGCAACCTCACTTGAGAGCCAGTTCCATTCCAGGCTAGGTGTGCTTTACCATCTTCGACAACACCGTCACTTAACATCAGGTGAGTTGTGGTCAAACACCAAGCCTGTCAGCTATAAAAAAAAAAACTTGTCCGGCAATGGATAACGTGATGTCTTATGTTATTTCAACGACAATATAAAAAAATTAAAGTTAATATTCTAAAGAAACTGGGGCACTATTTTATACTTACCTGCCTAAGTAACCACAATCCAAACTCCATGGTTCGTGATCGTTCTTACTTGTCTTGGGGACATACAGTGTATTCACACATCATCGCATCATCAGCCATAGGACGTCCACTGCTGGACATAGGCCTCCTCCTGGGGGGGTTTTGCCAATACTCGCCACACTTGGCAGGCGGGTTGGCGAGCGCAGTTAGGTGTGATTGTTCAAGGAAGACGCTGCTGCCTATCTTCCTGATTACATCCCTTAGCCGACTCTTACGGCAACCACTGTACTATTCTTATTATTTATTTATAACTTTGGGGTCAGATGGCGCTGAGTGTAATGTCTTGCGATATTGATTTATTTATTTATAAGACACGTAAATTTAACATTACTATTCTATTCACATTCAAATTACTTATCTACATGTTTTCCAAGAACAGAAGTCTCCTGTCAATAAGGATAAAGAAATCTATGTAATAAAATCTAAAATGCAAATTAGGTTTAGTTATGCAAGTTCAACCTACTTTAACCACGGTTCTTACCCGAATATGCGAGCATTATGACTCATAATTACAAGCAATAATAAGCTGGGGACATTACAGGGCTGTTGACACTAACCATCTAACCAGAGGTAACTTTGTTTTTTTTTCGATCGAGCGAAGTTATCGATTTCATGTATTAGATGAAAGATACAAATGAAAGATATGATTAAAAATAACATATATTTTTACCCACACTAAAAAACTATACTTTGTCATAGAACAATTTCGATTCTTGTTCGACGTTTGTCGACCAGCCCGGCCTTAATGAGCGGCGATGTCCTAAACTGTGTATCGCTTCAATGGTCGTGAACAAGCGTTATTTCTCATCATCAGGAGAAAGAACTAAACGGTTCGAATCTACCTTCATAGTACGAACCGCTAAACAATGAACATTGCTGCCAGAGTGGGTGTTCCCTGATAGATACAATTTAGGTGCCTTTAACTCCCGAATGAATCAGTTTCTTCTAGGCGGACGTGCTCCACCATAGACCGCATCTTCGCTCAACATCAGGCGAGAGGGTGGTCAAACGCAAGTCTATTTGTAAAAAAAAAAGAAAATATACAAGTAAGCAACGGTAAACGTAGTGTAGGACGCCTTGAGCCGAGGTAAAGCGACGAATTCTTATTTATTATTATTATTTAACCTGTTCTTGTCCCACTGCTGGGCAAAGGCCTCTCTTCCTTCTTTCCATGCCTGCCTATTTGGTGCTATTGAGGTCCAATCCTTATTATAAGCATCAAGCTCATCTCTCCACCGTCTTCTAGGCCGGCCTGGTGGCCGTTTAACCTCCGGGACCCAGTCGGTGGTGGTTTTAAAAAACTATCAGGTATCAGGTCAGGCTGTCTTGACACATAAGCCTCCTCTAGCTCTTTCCATTAATCGCGATGCGACTCTTTTCGAACCTTTGGACAAATTATCCTCCCATCTTTATTCCCCATCTAGTAAAACAAAGTCCAGGGCATCGCTGCCTTGGCGCTCATTACTTTAAGACTAGATGGTTAGTCTCAATAGCCCTGTACTTTCGCTAGCTGCAGTACCCTTCTAACCAGAACACAGTAATGTTTACACACTATGCTTAGCGGCAGAATATCTGGTACTGCGGTGGTACCTACCTAGACGACCTCCAAAATTAAAAGTTAGATGTTATTCTAATTACTATAGTATATAATAATAATTATGTATTTAGGTACATAATTATAATTGTTTCCCTGTATATTTTTTTATCTTCAGCAGGAAGTGGTCTAGGTACAAACATAAATTATTAATTCTATTTAATTCATAATTTTTTATTGATAACACCGATGTTAGAAGTCAATTACGTAATATCATTTCAAATATATCATTAAAAGTGTTTTAAAACACTGATTACATGTCAATGAATAAAAAACAAAATGTCTAAATATAGTCCGCCTATGTCAATTTGCAAACATGTCAATATAAAAAAATACTGTCCATATAAAGTATGTCAAAAAAAAAATAACTTACTAATTTAATAATCTTTTAGTTAGAAATACTTATCAGTGTGGTATTAGTTGTGTATATTATGTAAACGTTATTGTGTTCTGGTTTGAAGATTACTGTAGTTAGTAAAAATACAGGGCGATGTTGTAGTGGTGATAGCTCAGTGGTTATCGCGGTCGGTTCACACGCGGAAGGGCGTGGGTTCAAGCTCCAATGAACTTGAGGTTAGAACAGGAAAACATCGTGAGAAAACCATAGCATGGTGGTAGAGTGTTTTTATCAAGTTGAAAATCTCCAGCCAAGCATCTATCGATGTGTTCTGGCAGCAGCACTTGAGAGCCAGTTCCATTCCAGCCTACGTGTGTTTTACCATCTTCGACCGATCAAACATCCGTCAACCCAAAGCAACCCAAACGCGGATACGTTACATTGTTTTATTACGGAGTTCCGGTGTCTAGGTAGCTCATTGGGAGTATTCTAGTGACCTCAAACGCCATTGAAAAGTTATAGGAAAGTAAAATAAGCAATTTAGTTACTTGGATGGCATAATTTTTCCTGCTACTTTGGTTTGTATATCAAACTGCTGAATCGATTTTAATGATATTTGTATGGGATCAATTTGAAAGTAAGTATGTATATACCTGATTTTTCCAATCGGTATATAAAAGATTGAGTTCTGAGATAACAAACCATAAAAAAACCGCATTGAATCTCCTCTTTTTTGAAGTCGGTTTACAAGCGATGGAATGACGATGCCTTGGACTTTGTACTCGTAATTATAGTTAGCGCTGCAATGGTCATGGACAGGTGTTGTCTTTTACTATCAAGTGAACGCTCCGTTCGTCTCATTGGATATCGGCGTTAAAAAAAAAACTTCAAACCATTGTTTCCGATCCTCAACCACTAAAAATCTTTCTTTTGTTCTATATTGTCCCGATCCGCACTACCTTATTCAGCGAAATAAATATATAAAAAGAAATACAATTTTACTATCCAAAAATCTATTACTTGTACATAAGTACTTAACAAACCATGAAATTCACTACACGGTGATAAAAATCTTACGATCAAAGGGCATTGGCCGGCCTTGTGACGTAACCCGTGACGTCACCGTAGTACGTAAGGCTCGTTTCGTGGGATTGAATGACCTATTTCGCAAGTTCATTCAGCGACCGTGTGGCCTAATGGATAAGGCGTCGGACTTCGGATCCGAAGATTGCAGGTTCGAGTCCTGTCACGGTCGATACATCCTCTTTTTGAAAAGTAATAAATATTTTTCACGTGTCTTTACATTGTTTGGTGACAATAACTTTATTCACAATGAATTTTATGAGTTTTATTTGCGATTTATGGTGTTGATGAAAATTTTTGCGTGGTTGTAATTGCTGGACTTAATGTCAGTTATTAAGCCTCTGATTGACTTCAGCTGTAAAGAAAGACTAATATATTCATTTAGCCAACAGCCAATGCCATCAGCGGTCTCCCATCCTAAAACCGACAGAATCATCGGCTGCTAGACAGATGTTCGATAGTGCGAAAACAAAATCGTTCTGAAAACAATTAATCGGCAATTAATGTTTTAAGGGCAGCTAATTTTTATTTGAGTTGATTTTAAAGTAATATATTTTGACAATTATAATGACCGCGTACTCATAGCTAATGTTTTTGTGTAGGTACTGATTTGTTTATGTTAAGTTTAATTTGAATATTTGTACAAAATATGTCAATAATTAAAAATGTATAAGGAATGTCAAAAATAAATTCCTACTACTTTTACCAATAGACTTATATTGTACATCCTATGTAATCCTAATTCAATTATACAATTTTTACCTTCTCACAAATAATTTATAATTAAATTTAAAGGCCGTATATTTCAACTTTTTGGAACTCATTTGTTACTGTAATAAAAGTGTCTAACTTTGAGATTTTTCTTAAATTACACGAAAATATGTACATAACTAGCTACCCACCCCGGCTTCGCACGAATGCAATGAGATACTAATGTGGTGCATATCCATGATTATCTTGAATCACTCTTATCTGTCTATTGATGAAAACCGCATTAAAATCCGTTACGTAGTTTAAACAATCTAAGCGTACAGACGGCGGGAAGCGACTTTATTTTCTACTATGTAGAGATAATACATTTAATTATTTAATTTTGTTATTGTTGTCTTACAATTAAAAAATACTTATGTTTTGCTAAAAGATGCACATATTTTATAATGGAATCTCTTAACAGCTCACGATAAACACATTTTCAGTGTCATCTATGATTAATTTTTTTATCGAATCGATCATTCTAATCAACGTTTCTACTTTTGCAAAAATCATGAATATATATGTTTTATTTTAAAAAAAGTATAAATAAAAAATTTTAAAAACCCCTGACTCCAGTTAGAGTATACCAAATTTCTCGAATCAATCAGACCTGTCCAGAAGCTCCCATTCATTTATCAACTAGAAAAGAGCGGATAGTCTTTAAACGGCTCCACAGTTTAAAAATCAGTACGTGGTTGACCGAGCATTGCTCGGTTGAAAACATGGATAAAACGACGTTTTCTGAAAATGAAACCTAGCTAGATCAATTTTTCGCCCCCGAAACCCACCGGATACAAAATTACATGAAAATCGTTGGAGCCGTTTCCGAGATTCAGAATATATATATATATATATATATATACAAGAATTGCTCGTTTAAAGATATAGATAGATAGATATAGCTAAGAACACACTCGATCAAGTCATCTAACAAACAAAAAAAAAACATAGTCGGTTGAGCCGTTTGGGAGCTACAATGCCACAGACAAGCTTCATCATCAGCCGTATGACGTCCACTGCTGGACATAGGCCTCTCCCATTGATTTCCATAAAGACCGGTTGAAAGCGGCTCGCATCCAGCGCTTTCCCGCGGTCTTTATTAGGTCGTCCTACGTCCTACGCTGCGCTTGCCGGTCCGTGGTCTCCACTCCAGAACTTTGCAGCCCCATCGGCCATCAGTTCTGCGTGCTATGTGTCCTGCCAACTGCCACTTTAACTTGCTAATCCGCTGGGCTATGTCGGCTACTTTTAGTTAGTTTGCCTACGGATCTCCTCATTTCTGATTCGACCTCGTAGGGAAACTCAAAGCATAGCCCTCTCCATAGCTCGTTGTGCTACTTTAAGCTTACTAAGAAGGCACATAGTCAGAGACCACGTTTCGGCTCCATAAATCATCACTGGTAACACACACTATCACTACACATATCCCTGCCCAACCAAATATAAATATAATATAATAATATAAGCATCCTAGAACATTTAATACAGCGTTATCTACTAAGCAAAGCTTGTATTATGGGAGCCAGGTAACTGATGGAATACTTATATACTTTTTTTGTCAATACATACTAAGACTTAATAATACATACACACCCAAATATTTATTTATACCACAAAATGTTTGTCCTGGGTGCGAATCGAACCCACGGTAAATGTTACTGGAATTCCTCTCGCTCCCGCTTCTACTGCATATAAATTGACTATGTAACCATTTATGGTCAACTCATTTGTATGGTAATTGTAATTATTCGCTTTATCGTGTGGTCTTTAGAGATATTTGTTTCCCATGGCACAGAAAAAGATATTTTTTGTATTTTGTGCCCAATAAATGTTTTTCTTAATTTCAATTCGCAATAATACAAATATTCTCAGCCCGTGGTAATCCTAAATAAATATTAGTCATTGTTATTTTTTGCCAGGAAATGACCTCAAGTAAATATTATGCCCGCTCGAAGGTCGTTCATAGGAAATTGTCTGATGACTGGTTATGATTTATTTATAGAATACAAAAGATTTTTTTGCCAAGGCGCTAACCGATAATAAATTCAATGACATTCGTTTTTTTTTATATCAAATATATCTATATTTGGCTACCAATTAGCCTGATGGAAAGCGTCAATGCGTCGAGGAGCTTGAAGTTGCGCGTTGAGCGTTGTTGATCTTGAAGAAATCTATTTACTTTAGCTTTAAAAACGTTCGAATTATAAAGGAGTAACAAACAACCATATTTGAATCGCTCACCATGGCTTACCGGCGCTGATACGAGTAGGGCGGACCTCGTAAAGGCCATGAGGCTTTGGTTTGGTCACATTCCGCTCAATGGATTCCTATCCTATATCTGATGGGTAAGTACGACACGCCAAACTGCACGGAGTGCAGGGTGGTCGAAGACGCATATCATATGTTGGGGGAGTGTAACCAGGCCAAAGCTGAGAGGTATAAATTTTCTATAAAAAGGGTTGTGCCACAGTGTACTGGCTGATCTCTAATCGGAAGAGGTCAGTACTGTTCCGCATCAACAATATATATGTACATTAGCAATTAAAAAAAATTAACACATTTTGTAACAGACCAATGAGGGTAAACCGTAGTTATGTTAGGCATTGAACACATTTTGTAAGAAACCAATGAGGGTAAACCATAGTTATGTTAGACATTGAACACATTTTGTAAGAGACCAATGAGGGTAAACCATAGTTATGGTAGACGCAAGCACAAGCATTATTAATTTGAACCATCAAACATATAGTTGCTACTGCTTTATCTTACACAGGTTTGACGTCAGATAGAAAGAGACGTAATCATACAGCAACTATCGTCTTAGACGATGTGAAGCCACATTTTAGTTGTCAAAGTGACCAGCTGGTGACTCTCTGCATTTTCGAATATTGTGATTATTTCTTGTTCTGGTGTGAAATACTTTGTGTATGATAACTTGAAACAATTTTGTTGTGATGGCTTGTGTACCTTATGGCTGTAACAGCCATAGCTCAAAGAAAAGTGGAGAAAATCAACGTGGAACATTTCACAGGTAAGAGATTTTTGGATTTTCTGCGGAACCACTCAAAATTTCCATGAAATATTCGAATATATTTAAATTCATTGTTTTTAGACTGATCCAATAACATAATAATGTCTATCCGATCTCAAAATTCTTGTAAATTTTAGAAAGTAATTTTGTTGTTGATTAATAGTGATGTGCCATGACGCACAATCGTTCATTATTACCGATTCGTTTTTATACTTAATACTTGCGGTTTTAGTTTCTTGAAATATATTATGTACCTTGTACAGCACCACTGTGTTGTAAGAGCTTGTTTTGAATAATATGTAGGTATTTTAAGTATAACTCAATCAATATTTTTATTTAAGTTTTTTTTTTTTAGTATCAATGTTTTTATTTGAATATCCCGCTTAATTTTATTTTTGTATCCTGAGCGTGTCCCACAAACAGACATAGCTAGGATTCGTTAGAAATAGCTTGACTACTTAATTAAATACATCATTTTGGGTGTGGTTGGGAATATGCCGAGCTCATAAGCAATAGCCAGTAGGCGTATACTACATTTTCATTTACACATTCATTTTGAATGTTTCCTGGGAAACGCTCAGATTGGTGGTTAGGTTACTAGAAACAATTTCCGTTGGTCTGACTAGTCTAACCACGAATCTGTCCACTGGGAAAAACTTAGTTCTGATCGCAAGAAAGTGCTGCCTGGTCTACGAGTTTGTTTATCGTTACTATTATTACGAAAAGCTATTATATTCTCTAGAAGTTTTGAGTGATATTTCTAATTTACACCTGTAATTCGGCCAAGCTACATTGATTGACTTTAAAAAAGACCGATAGTTCCGATTCAGAAATCGATAAACTTTGTCACATCACTATAATTATTATACATAACAATAGTGATCCTATAGCATAGTCGGCTTCATTGACATTTCAAGTGAGGGCAGATTGTTTACCTCCTTCTCTGTCTCTCTCGTTGCGTAGTAATTAAGAAGAACACGATCAGATATATTGTAAATGTTCAATTAAATACGAATTCTCTATAATTGTTATTCCTCTGAGGGTAGACTTAAGCTTCTGACAAAAATAAAGATTTAAAAAAGACGCACAAATTGTAGTTCACTGGAAACAAAGATGGCCTTGCAGATGAATGCAATGAGTTCCATTCATGAGCCGTACGCATCAAGAAAGCAGAGTTGAATCGTTGCTTACGAATACTGGGACTTGATTACTTTTTGAATTTTTTTTAATTTATGTAATAGTAATGAGACGAATGAGGCGTTCTCCCAATAGTAAGAGATAACGCTTGTCCATAACTATTGCAGCGATACACAGAACTTTGACAAAACAAGGTCTAGGGCATGCTCATTATTTTGAGACATTAGATGGTTAGTCTCATTCTGTATTTTCGCTGTAGTACCCTTCAAACCGGAACACAGTAATGTATTCACACTACTGCTTGGCGGCAGAATATGTGGTACTGCAGTGGTACCTAGACGACCTCCCGCAAAGGAGATTTACCACCAAGTAAGGTCGCAATATTACAATTACTTATTACATTTATTTAATTTTATGCTAATAAAAAAGATAACAGCCGGCGGCGTTGGCGCCGGCGCTGCGTCAGCACAAGGACTGGCGATAGTCTGATAACCCGAGGGTTTCCTGGCCAAAGGAAAATTCCAATTATTACTTCTGAGCAGTAATATAATGTCTTTGTTAGACTTGAACCCAACAGACAACTTTTGTTGACACAAATACCCTACTAATATCATATTATATTATGTAAAAGTTTGTGTTGTTTTTTTTTTTTTTTTTTCATTTTTGACAGGCTAGGTGTTTGACCACAACTCATCTGATGTTGTGACGGTGTGGTCGAAGATGGTAAAGCACACCTAGCCTGGAATAGAACTGGCTCTCAAGTGAGGCTGCCGGAACACACCGTTAGATGCTTGGCGGCAGATTTTCAACTTGAGGGTGGTAGCTAGCCAGCCGAGTACTAGAAAGTACCCTACCACCACGCTATGGTTTCCTCAAGATGCGATGTCACGAAGGGCAATCTCCAATTACAAAGATAAATTTGCTAAATGCATATTCACATGCCAACATTTTGACGTTAGACGCAAAATAGGCTAGATGTATTATAATCAATGTAATAAGACGAACGTGACGGTAAGAGATAACGCATATCCTTGACTGATGTAGCGATACTCAGAACTTTGAGTAGCAAAACAAAGTCCAGGGCATCGCTGCTTTGGCGCTCATAACTTTGAGACTTTCGATGGTTAGTCTCAATAGCCCTATAATTTTGCTAGCTGCAGTACCCTTCTAATCGGAACTCAGTCATGTTTACACAATCTTGCAGAATATCTGGTACTGCGGTGGTACCTAACTAGACGACCTACTGCTAAGGAGATCTACTTCCAAATAAAAGTTATCGTTCGATAATAGTACCTACTTAAGATTTTAGTTTTTCGGAGGTGAAAAAGTCTTTGCCCAGTAATATTATTAGTTTTATATACTTGCGCAACAAACTTTACCTTAAAATAAACAGCTATGCGTTTATATTCAGGCGTTACTGAAATTTTGAAGCTATAGTACTTACGAGCACATGTTGCTAGCACTTATAGCATTATGGTAAAGTGCAAAGAATATTAGTTTTTTTCTCTGTTTTTAAGATCAATATTTTTCTTTTTTTATGGTTGACAGGCTAGGCTTTGACTACTGCTCACCTGATGTTAAGTGACGGTGGTCATGGTGGTCGAAGATGGAAAAATACACTTAAATGAGGCTGCCGGAACACATCATTAGGTGATTGGCGGCAGATTTTGAACTTGATGTGGTAGCTAGCCAGCCGAGTACTAGAAAGTACCCTACCACCACGCTATGTTTTCCTCACGATGTTTTCCTTCACCGGCAGCTCAAGCTCATTGTTTATGTGCTACACTTATTTACGTTACCTTGGCATGGAACTTTATTATATATTATGTTTTATTTTTTTATCAAGTTATCGAGTAAATATTGTCAATAAGTCAAGTGAAGCAAGTCACGGTCAAACCCAAGACAGTTATTTTTTAATAAAGAAATAATTTTAGCTTTAGAAAGATTTTTTTCAATTATATTTGTAATATGTTAATAGCAGACCCGGCCACGCGTTGCTGTGGCCAAATTGAACACATGCGTATTACGTGAAATAAATTGTAGCGCATTTGAAACGTTTGTACTTTTAACGTAGCGCCATCTATTGGATACTTACTCAATCCAGATATAAATTACCTTACACCGCCATCTATTAGAATTTTATGGAACTCACAGATGAGATCACAGATGGACTCTTTGTTGCAAAATAATTTGCAATAAAAAATATTTCGATTATAAATTAAGATATAAACTATCCTATAGGTAGCTTTGTCTCAATAACCCGAGTGTCCTTAGACGGTGATTAAAAAAAAAAACAAGATAGCGATGGATTTTTGGCGCGAAATGAATGTTATTAAAAAAAAAACCTATCAAGTATCTAAATAAAAGAAGTTAAAAGGGGATTACAAAAATATATCGATGTTTTATGTTTTTTATTTAGGAATAATAAATTTGTTCAAAAAGTTTTTTTTTTTATCTATAGCTATTTTATTCGCAGTCGGGTTATAGATTTTTTAAATTATTTAGTTTGTTATGCATGTCGTCATCACCTGTTATTGCTATAACATCAAGTTTTTTTGTTTTTTATATTGATGCCCGTTTTGTATTTTGTGATGTATATAAATAAATAAATAAAATACAAATACTATGTAGAGATGTACTTAAACTGTTTACATATACCTATATCACATCTCTACACCCTAGACACATTCCCTCGGAATCTTCGCCGAACATATGGCTTTACGACGTCTATTCCTTATCTGCTAATTAGACAGCGGAGTGTAGAGTGTATACTGCTAACGAGGGTCAAAAGCCTCATAATCCTACTGTGATAGTAATGGCCGTGTTTCACGCACCGCGCGTCACAATTACAGATTTATGATTCACACAAATTTGGGCAGGTATTTTAGTGATAAATTATTACCTATAGCCATTTTTTTATGGTTGGCAAGCTAGGAGTTTGGCCGCAACTCACCTGATAGTGGTTAAGCGGAAAAGTAAGATGTATAAGCAGCATTTGGTGTTAGATTTCTTGGCTGGAGCTCGTTACAGTCAAAGTCTAGTCTTGATCAAGTCCAGTCGGTCCCAGTCAAATCAAGTCATGCCTTAGTAAAGTAGTGGCGACTTCACTATAAGCTTCTGGATGGAGTTTTGGAAGCAACACGAAAAGTCATGTTTAACCACATTATATCATTCTCCCACACTCGCGCTTGTAATTCGGCACTTTATAAATAAAACACCAGTATTTTAATGCATAAAAACTCGAAAAAACACTAGTTTTAGAAAAAAAATACAATGGGGCGACACGACGCTCACCGCGTTCCCGCCAAAACTCCAAGAGTGTAAAGATTACTGTGTTCCGAATTGAAGGGTACCGCAGCTAGCGAAATTACAGGGCTGTTGAGGCTAACCATCTAATGTCTCAAAGTAATGAGCGCCAAAGTAATGAGCGCCAAAGCAACGATGCCCTAGACCTTATTTTGTCACTCAGAGTTCTGTGTATCGCTGCAATGGTCATGGACAGGCGTTATCTCTTACCATCATGAGAGCGTTCGCCTCATAACTTTTACATTAAAAAAAGCACACCAAGCCTGGAATGGAACTGGCTCTCAAGTGAAGCCGAATCACACCGAGAGGTGCTTGGCGGCAGATTGTCTATTAAAAATACCTTACCACCACGCTATGGTTTCCGCACGATGTTTTCCTGTAGCTCAAGCTCATTGTTGGGGTTTAAACCCACACCCTTTGGCGTGTGAATCGACCGCACTAACCACTGAGCTACAAACATTAACTACAAGCTAAATAAACTAAAATTGAGTTGTTTTTAAGTTACGTTACGTAATTCAACAAAACCAATTTTAGAAGACAGTTGAAAATTATTAAAATGTAGTTTTAATATACAATTATTATTACAGCAAAAATAAATGCTTTCAAAATTGGCTTTAATATCCTGCCAAAAATACTTATTTGTAGATTAGGTAACTTCCTCTTAACTTTCAGTACGTATCCACCCTATCTATGCTCGCCGGGTATCTTTCAGTATACCACTTCCGGTTGTGTCCCGGTTTCAGGCCGGAAACCGGAAACTTGCACTGTGGACACGTCCGATTGAGATTCCGGGCCGGTCGTCCCGATCCCGGGCTT
Organism: Biston stratarius; assembly: GCA_950106695.1. Taxonomy (NCBI): domain Eukaryota; kingdom Metazoa; phylum Arthropoda; class Insecta; order Lepidoptera; family Geometridae; genus Biston; species Biston stratarius. The sequence goes on from OX467106.1 coordinate 9,105,351, forward strand.
TCTCTGAAACGGAAAACTACCAGGCGGTCATAACTGGAAAAGAGGTCGGGACAGGACAGAAAAATAGGCTAACAAGTTTGAAACGGTGAAGTGGGATCATTTTGTTGAGTACACACACTTATGTGCGCTGAACTCGAAATGTGTTTGCTATTGAAATGTCGAGGCAGACTTTCAACCTTTTTAACTTTATCAACGATATTGTCACTGTCGTGGGTCGAACCTGACTAGATTAGCACAGGACCGAGGCAGGCTGCGGGATAAAGAAGGCTGTAGATGATGATGATGAACGTTATCAAAATGACACCATTTTTACAACTATTAAAAATTGGCAATTCGATTATTAAATTTGATGGCGAAGTACAGTAGTAGTAATAGATTTACATTTTTATGTAGAAAAATAATGAGACAATCCATATATATCCTGATGGTAAGAGATAACAGATGATCATGACCATTACAGCAATACACAGAACTTTGAGTAACAATACAAAGTCCAGACAATAGATGCAGTTCTCTTAAGTATACGTTCATTAACATTGTTATAACTAGCGGCCTTAACGCTAAAAGCTATCTTTTTTCCAGGCAGTGTATTTCCCTATATCCTTATCATCATCATAATCATCAGCCCGTAATCGCTTACTGCTGAGCATAGGTCTGTCTTCTTGCACGCCACTCATCCCGTCCTGTGCCAACCTTGTTCAGGTTCGACCCGCGTATTGTATTATATGTCATACAAATGAATAAAATAAGAATGTCATCCCACTAATATTATAAATGTGTAAGTTTGGATGGATGGATGGATTTTTGTTACTCAAACACACCAGAACGGCTGAAAGGATCTGGATGAAATTTGGCACAGAGATAGATTATAATCCGGAATAGCACATAGGCTACTTTTTATCCTGGTAAAATATATGGTTGCCGTGGGATAGATTTGTTTTAATTCTTCGAGGGTAACACCGCGAGGCGCAGCTAATAAATCATAAAGGTCAAAAGTTAACCACGTGAAACAATCTAAGGATGCACAATATCATGCATGAATATGTATAAATTTGCCAAACCATGTAAACTTAAATGGTAAAGCAATACGGTTCCGAATGAATACAGGATTCCGGGAAGAATTCAAAGTCCGTGAAACGTTAATCACCAAGCAGACATGAACACTCAGAACATAATATAAAATGGGTTTATTCCTTATTCCACCGACATAATATCGTTTGGTGACTCAAGCATTCGTAAGTTCGATAGAGGATTACTAACACCTTCCCAACTATAAATTGTCATTCAATTATAGCTCTCGGAGCCTTTGGAATAGAGTGCTAGGTAGAATTTACTCTTATGCAAAAACACATTTTAGACAGAATACAGGCGTTTTTCTTGTAAATAGTGAATCTTATTTATTAAAACACAAGGAACATAATATCCTAGTTAAGACCCTAAGTATTATTTTTCAGTTTTGCATTTTTCAATAGTAGGTATTACAATTCGAAACGGTATGAATTCTAAACAGACGTTGGACTTTGTATCGTATCCCCTTAATTGTACGTGAGTAAGCAGTTATTGAAAAAACAACCTTAAAGTATACGTCGTTCAGAACATAATTGCTTATAGTCAAAACAAATTGCTTTGGTTTCGCCGCATTAGTCATCCGTGATCTTTATTACGTGGTTTTTAAGGCTGAGGATATTTCTAGAGTGAGTTGGTCCTCTCTTCTATTTGGCTGTGTGGAGGAATATGAACATTTCTTGTGATTTCTGATCGCCTAGTATCGCGGTCATGCGTTGTCGTTCCGTGTTCGTGGCTAACAGGGGTGTTCCATAAGGCAATAACGGTTCAATGGGAAAAATATAGATGGCATTGGTTTGGCAAAAATATAAAAACGGAATCAGTTCATATTTATCAATATTTTTAGTATCCTTATACTATAGGTACATATAACAGTCACTTTATAACGGAGTTGATTTATGTTGTTTTGCATCGACAGGGGATTTCTCTCGTTGTTATCGTGATTAATAGAGGATTGCAAGTTTATTTTCATAAATACACATTACGTACATACATTATAAAAAAATATCATATATTAATAACTAAATTTTATTTAAAATTGTATTACCTTTATACAAAATAAATACATTTTGAAGCGATGATAGCTAAGTGGTTGACGAGTTCGGACTGCACACCGAGGGTCCTGTATTCAAATTCCATTAATAAGTTTGAGCTGCCGGCGAAGAAAAAATCGGGAGGATGCCATATTTTTTTTAAAATTAGTAATAAGCTAACGTTTGACCGCCATCTCACCTGATGTTAAGTTATGATGCGGTCAAAGATGGAGCACGCTTGCCTAGAAGATACCGATTCACCGTCGTCTTGAAGACACCCAGATTATATCCAACGGGGAACACCCACTCAGGCAGCGCATTCCACTGTCTAGCAGTCCGCACAATGAACGTGGAATCAAATCGTTTTGTTCGAGTTTTTGGAACATCGACCATGAAACGACGTCGCTTTTTTGAGCTTCTGGTTGTCCTATAGAAACATGGGCATGGGGGAATCAGACCATGTAGATCTGAAGCACACTCTCCGAAATGAATCCTAAAAAAAATCGACAAACTAGCAACTTTGCGACGATGTTCTAGGCTTTGTAATTTAACCTGAACAATGGAATCGTCGCAGATGAGCCTCTTGGCACGCTTCTCAATAGACTCCAACGCCTCCAGATATTTATTAGGTACTTCCATACAAGATGTTATAAATATAAAGTAGTAAAATAAAAAAATATGTACACAGTAAAATATGGACCCTGCAACGTTTAGAAGAAAGGAGGCATCGTTTTAAAAGTCAAAATGTATTTATAATATCTAAGCAATTCTTGTATATATGTATATATAAAATCTGAATCTCGGAAACGGCTCGAACGATTTTCACGAAATTTAGTATGCAGGGGGTTTCGGGGGCAATAAAATGATCTACCTAGGTTGAAAATGATTTCAGAAAACATCGTTTTATCCGTGTTTTCGGCCGAGCAAAGCTCGGTCATCCAAGTACTTATTTTTAAGAATCATATTTTTATCATAAGCTGGTGACCCGCCCCGGCTTCGCGCGGGTAATAAGAATGAGTATAGTAAATCCTTAAAAGGTTAGTAGGTAAGATATACATATGACAGCGCGGAATTTTTGTAGATCCATAAAAGAGGAATATCCCACCATGCATTGTTTTGCTAAGTCTCAAAGGGATTAGACAGCGTTTTCAATGAAAGCTCCCAGGTTTTGTTTTATCCGAAATCAATTTACACAAAACCTTGACAAATTCTCATCACTCTAATCACTCTATCTATCGGTGAAACTCGCATGATAATCCGTTCAATCGTTTTTAAGTTTATAGCAAACAGACAGACAGACAGACAGCCGCGGCGAATAACTTTGTTTTGTAATATGTAGCGATGATTTATTGTGGAAATTTAATATCTTTCTATCAGGAATTCGTCGATTGTATATCGTCGATAATACGATTTAAGGATAAAATGTTGTTTTAATTTTTTTGCGAATTCCATTTCATTTTCTTGATCTTTTAACTTAATGTAAATCTTAATTTACATAGCCGATGAATGCATTAATAGAGGAATGCATTTGCAATCGGTATTACCATACCGATTACAAATCAGTAGCTTAGGTACCTTAGGTAATAAGGTGTAGTACTCGGCTAGCTAGCTACTGTCCTCAAGAATTTGTCTAATAGAAATAACACAAAATCTAGTCATATTTTCAACATTAAAATAAACAAACTTACTCTACCTTTCACTTTATAATAATTATTGTTACCAAGCGACTTAGTCTTGTATAAAACAAGATGACAACACTAGGTGATCGGGTCAAGATACGCAAGACAATGTCACTTTGTTGTGCAACTATGGTATTCATATACTCGTACCTGTTATTTAAATTAATAATAATTATTTTTACAAGCTTTTTTTTTATAGTTGACTGGCTAGGTTTTTGACCACATTTCACCTGATGTTAAGTGACGATGTGGTCGAAGATGGTAAAGCACACTTAGCCTGGAATGGTACTGGCTCTCTACTGAGGCTGCCGGAACACACCGTTAGGTGCTTGGCGGCAGATTTTCAACTTGAGGGTAGTAGCTAGCCAGCCGAGTACTAGAAAGTACTCTATCACCAGTAAAGTGTTTTGTATTTTTGGTTGTCTGATCGACTTTAGCGATAAGGCCGCTATTTGTGGCTCTAGATTGCTAGATTGTTTTGTTTTCAAGAAAGTGGAGCCGAATCGTTGCTTACGAATACTGGGAACGTCAACGAAAAACGCATGATAGTGTGCCGTTTTTCTGCTTGTCCTATGTAACGCAGAGGGTGGAATAAAGTCATGGAGCTCTTGCGCACACTCACAAAAAAGTAGGTATTCACTAAAAAAAAGAGACAGGAGACAATGTGGCGGAGCTCTTAAAAAAATAATCAAATCAAATCTTTAAATTGCTTAGTCTTTACTAAACATTTTTTTGGCGACTAAATCACCAATCTACCTCATAGCACGTGAAATGGAAACGTGCAGTGCAAATGTTTGACAAGCTCCGACGATATGCCTAACAGATTTATTCATGTTCCCGTATCAGATAATGTAACATCAAAAATAAAAATTACGATAACCTGAAATAAATCGTGAAGTAAAATCTTACCAAGAACAATTTGCAAAACAAAACACTCAAAATCAATTTACAAAATTCGCGCATCCGGAACAAATAAACACCATAAAATATTTGATATTTAACATGGCAAATCAATTTCGGCTTTTTTAATAAATGTATTATCCGATGTGTAACGGAGTGCAGGAGATAATGGTACCAATAACCAAGCTATCACTACAAAGGTATTGGCAGATAACAATGTTTCCAAACAATGTTAATGACATTTCAAATTCCTAGAAACCACAAAATTTCTAATAGCTCAGTATCTCTTTCGATGTTTCGCCAGCCGATTTTTTCGATGTTTTTCGATGTTTTTTTTCTTTGACAGCCTAGTTGGGAGACCTTGTGACTTCCAATCTGGAGGACCTGGGTTTGAATCCCGGCACGCACCTCTGTCTATTCTAAGTTATGCGCGTATAGCCGATAACTTAAAAATGGTGAAGGAAAATATCGTGGGGAAATACTATCTACTTGTTCTTAAAAAAAATAGTTCTCGAAGATGTCTGAAGTCTGCCAACCCAGCGTGGTGGACTACGGCCTTACTCTTCTCACAATGTGACGAGAACCGCGCCCAGCAGTGGGCCAGTTTATAAAAAAAAACCAGGACTGACTCCGATAGTATCTATTTATATTGTTGACAGGCTAGGTGTTTGACCACAGCTCAACTTATGTTAAGTGACGATGTGGTTGAAGATGGTAAAGCACACCAAGCCTGGGATAGAACTGGCTCTCAAGTGAGGCTGCCGAAAAAAACCGATAACCGTTAGGTGAATGGCGGCAGATTTTCAACTCGAGGGTAGCTAGCAAGACGAGTATTAGAAAATGCCCTACCACCATGCTGTGGTTTCTTCACGATGTTTCCCTTCACCGGCAGCTCAAACTCATTGAACCCAGACCCTTCAGCATGTGAACCAAACGCGCTAACCACTGAGCTATTATCGCTATATAAAGTCTTCGTATATTTAACACATTTTCTGTACCCTGGTGAGTGACCATTATGGATCTACCTGTCTTTCAATGCGTATTTAATTTACACATAATATTTCCCCCGTAAACATAAGACGTGTTTGTATAAATTATAGCAAACCAAATTGTCTTACATTACTCGTCATTTATCGTTATAACACAAAAATCCATGTCATTCATGTAGAGTGTCTATTACGTATTTAGGCTAACAGCATACCAATCGAGACCCAATTAGGTATCAGCCTATTTCTACATAATTTGGGGCGATTAGGTAAGGCGACCATAGGTTAATAGGTTCCTGATAATACTTATTACTTACGTTTACCTAATTCGGATGTTTTGAGGGCGTTTGGCTTTATGACTTTGTTCACGAAACGCTTGTTAGTCTTTACTTGGAATGTATTATGTAATTGGATCATTCTTAGTACAAAAGCTGGCCATTGCGATCCAGCGCGGATATATTGCCAGCTTCATGGGTACTTTTGCACCAGATACACTCAGGGGCGAGATTTTTTGGCCAAATGTGGTTAATACAAGCAAATCATACACCGTGAAAGTTTGAACATCAGCAATATTGATACTGGGGGTTCAGTAATCGATTGTCGACCCAAATAATTAAAAAAAAAATAGTTGGTTAATATTTGACCTAATTATCCTGAGCAAACACAACAATACGAACACTCAAATCACGCGCACCGAAAATGACATGGTAGTCGCGCGCGGTCCCAGACTAGATAACAGTTACAGCGTAGTCTACGTATGGTAGTTATGTCTTGCGCTAGCTCGGTGCGTAACGCTGCGCGCTGTCCATAAGTTCTGGAGTCTTAGGAAAAACCTCAACCAAAGAATGCCTGGAAGAGATCGCTTTTAGCGATAAGGTCGCCAGTTGTTACACCAATTGACTAAGTTTATATCTTCTCTCTTGTATTTTTTTAGTGTGTACAAAACAGTTATCAACCAATCAATCAATCAATCATTCAAGGTTTTTTTTTTGTATTTGTTTCGATTTTATTTCTTTATACGTTTCATATGACCACTAACTAACACGTCTTTGAATATTGCTTATGTTCAAACTGTCAGCCCATATATCAAGAATATACTAAAATGTATGTTTAAAAATAATGTACAACTTACATGTGTATATACAACACGATTAAGTAACAAGTAATCAGTTAACTTTGATTAAGTACATGTTTAACGTTGGATTTCTCTAGAAACTTATTTATACATTACAAAGTGACTTTTTATACAATTACTTACTGCTAATATATGTTATTACAATAAATGAAAGATAATTGTACCCAATATTCTTGTAACAATCTGGCGCAGCCATGATTGATATCTGTTCCGCTGCTAGTTGCCTCTTCTCATAGAAAGAAGTCTATCACATACTTAGTACTTTCTAGTAGGTACTTGGCTAGCTATCTACCACTTTTAAGTGTAAAATCTGTTACCAAGCACATAACGGAGAGTACTGTAGCGATGATAGCTCAGTGGTTAGCGCGATCGGTTCGCATACCGAAGAGCGTGGGTTCAAGCCCCAACAATAAGCTTGAGCTGCCGGTGAAGGAAAACATTGTGAGGAAACCTTAGCATGGTGGTAGGGTACTTTCTAGTACTCGGCTGGCTAGCTACCACCCTCAAGTTGAAAATCTGCCGCCAAGCATCTAACGGTGTGTTCCGGCAGTAAATAAATAAATATAAATAAAGAGCCAGTTCCATTCCAGGCTAGGTGTGCTTTATCATCTTCGACTACACCGTCACTTAACATCAGGTGAGTTGTGGTCAAAACACCTAGATTTTCAGACACAAAGAGTATCGGTAGTCTCATTTGAGAGCCAGTTTTCGTGTCTATACTGTTGACAGTTTAGGAGTCTGGAGTCATGTCTGAGTGTAGAATAAAGTCATGCTTACTATGTTTATTATTATTAGTTATAACGTAACCAAGCTTGGCGTAAGGATGCGCAGATTAGGACATCACGAGTCTCAGTAGGTGTGCCTTGACTGTGGGTAGGTCAAGTGCTAATTCTTTGTTTCAATCTTCAGGGTCAAGGACTTTTGTAATCGTGCCTTTTTGATTATAGTCTGGACATTGACGATTTGTGGTAGTACACTTGGAAGATGACATTCAAATACGTGAAGTTCTGGGTTTGATACAGGGTCCGTCAGTAATAATAATCACATCATCACACATCAACAGCCATAGGACGTCCACTGCTGGACATAGGCCTCCTCCTGGGGGGGTTTTGCCAATACTCGCCACGCTTGGCAGGCGGGTTGGCGAGCGCAGTTAGGTGTGATTGTTCAAGGAAGACGCTGCTGCCCATCTTCAGGATTACATCCCATAGCCGACTCTTACGGCAACCACTGGTAGAGAGGGTGGGGTACTATTCTTACGCCTTACGCCGGCACCACCACGGCTAATTTATTATTTTGTAATAATAATATTATTATTAAAAAATATTTTTGAAAATGGTCGTGCATTGCTTTATTGGGACCGGTCTATCACCACGTTTTTCACGTTTTTCTTGAACAACCCGGGGTTGTTGAACACGATGTTCAAGGCTTTGGAGCCTTTTCCCTACTAGCGAGTCATTGCTAATGAGATATGCTATGTGCTTCCTCAAGAAACATTCTATAGACATTTTTATTTTCACAAAGATCCATTTAGCCGTTTAATTAAAGCGGCGGTGTTACTTTCGATTTCAAATTATATATAAAGATATTTGTAAATACTTATACAAACAACACCCAGACACAGAACAAACATCTATGTTAGTCACACAAATGTTAGTCCTGACTGGAAATCGAACCCATGCCGTTCAGCTCTCGAAGTAGAACTTTACCGAATAACCTCTGAACCTTTGATAAAAAAATACAGCTCACACTATCTACTATGATTAAAAGGCTGTAACATGAGATTCAATGCGACAAAACTACTTCATAACATTGAAATCGTAAGTCATCGCAATAAGATCCCTCGTGCGAAATCCTTTGTTTCAATTTGGGTCGAGGTCCTTCCGTCTTCGTTGATGGTTCCATTACACTACGGTCAAAGAATAACTAATAGTATTTTATTACCAGAGGTTTGACGCAGGCACCAAATATGTGCCGTAATAAGCTAGTTGTATAAAATTTGAAAATAATAAGCTAGTGTTTGGAAATCATTTTTTTCTTCAAAAATATAAAAATGTGATATTTTTCTAAAAATTCGATAATTATACTATGAAGTTTAAAACCGATCAAAAACCAAAACCCGATGAGTGAATCAAAAACCGATTAAAATTTACCGCGAAAACAGTTGTCATACCGTGTGGTGTGAGTGACATCACGCCGTGTGAAACAATCATTTCTGTATGGAAGTTGTTCTACGAAAATGTCAACAACAGCAATAACGTTTCGCACGGCATGACGTAACTATATTTTGTTCAAGCACCTACCGTCTCTACTTCTTAACTTCTACCAATTTATCCTAGGGTGTTTGGTAGAGATAAGACCACATGTAATGCTCTTGATGAACGAAACACACTCTTGATGGGAAGATATAAGGTCTGTCCACGAACATTACAGCGACAAGTCCATTCCAGGGTATGTGTGCTTATACTATTTTTGACCATACCGTCACTTAACATCAGGTGAACTGTGGTCAAACACCTAGCCTGTCAACCGTAAAAAAGGGTGCCGAAAACTTTGTATCTATTAAAAATCACTTTGTACTGTTTGTTTATTTTGTTTGTATGTCTCTATTTGTAGTAATAGAGAATTTATTGCTAAAGTTAATGTTTTGTTTGTAAAGTTATTTAACATATTTTAAAATATTAGATACATGTTAATAAATAACAATAATCTATAGTACATTTATTTTGTAATTTATTTATATGTTTTGTGTTTATTGTATTCTATGTTTGACCTTATCACAGCTTTCCTCATGTTTAGCGATGATGTGATCGAAGATGATAAACACCCAACCTGGAATAGAACTTTCTTCAGGCTGCTGGAACACACCTTTTAGTGTTTTGCGGTAGATTTTCAACTTGAAGGTGGTAGCTGGCCAGCCGAGCTTTTGAAAGTACCCACCATGTTATGGTTTTCCATCACCGGCAGCTCAAGCTCATTATTGGGATTTGAACCCATGCTTCTCGGTGTGTGGTCTGAACGCGCTAACCACTGAGCTATCATTGCTACAAAGGCTGTGTGGAGCCGGCGTTATATTACTTAAGCACTTTTTACGTAAGTAAGGTTTTCGTGCACTTACCTACATAGGTAGGTAGAACGACCCTACGTCAATGAGGTTAATATATTGGTGTGATTGTGTGTGAGGAACTGAATAGTAATATATATATATATATATATATATATATATATATATATATATATAAAAGAATAGTATAATAGTATAGTAGGTATATAGGTATTGCTTGCGTCATCAAAATATTAAGTACATACAAAACAATGTGCAGTAACAAAAATTCTTTTTAAATTGGTTATTCAAAGTGATCCGTGACAGCACTACAATACTAGACATGATTAATCTTAATTATATAATCGGGCATCTAGGCTACCCTAGGGTAGGAATCTTTCTGTCACACTTTCATTTAAGCTACCCTACAATGGTCATAGACCGGCGTTATCTCTTACCTGTGAAAGCATCTGGTACGTCTATTTACTTTTAAAGAAATACCATATAAAATAATGACTGTTTTGGCATGAACACGGAAAATAAACATGTCATATAGACTAATTTTCCAAAATTAGTGTTCGAGTGTTTATGTATAAAAACAGCTTTATTCACAAAGCACAAAACTACGCGTGATAGAATGATATTATGTGACGAAACATGACTTTGCACGTTGCTTCCAAAACTCCATCACAACAATATTTAGTAAAGTCGCGAGTACTTTACTAGGGTATGACTGGACTCGGCCATGACTTACTTTGTGTGACTTTGACTATGATCTAGCATATCTGAATGTATTGAAACACTTGACCCTGGCAAATGCTCAAAGTGCTATGCCAATAACAAAAAAGAAGAATAATGACAGATAAATCAACATTTTAATTATATAAGTGACTAGAAACTAAGATTACTGAGATCCCTTAACAAATTTAAGTGCAATTAAAGGTTATACTAAAGTTCCCATTTTTAACTACCACTTACTTCCTATCTACGAGACCTGCTCTTACTGAGGTCAAGACCTCAGTACTACCCACCCCATATGGTTCAAGGTAAACGTTACGGTTGCAATAAACGTTGATCGCCATTTTACGACCATTCTACTGGAATGAACAGTCTGTAATTTAGTCGGTACCTAAGCATGAACTGTTTATGGTGCTAGTTTCAAGGACGTAGTCAGGTGCGGGTAAGGGGGCGATTGATGTTCTCTTTTACGAATACTAGGAACCGCGCCGGCTTCGCACGGGTGCAATGTAGATGATTAATAATACTAACAAATAGCTGAGCTTTGTGAGGGCTCGCGTAGTTTTTCTAACAGGTAATAATTTTTAAGACAGTTTTTTTAAATTATTATAAAAGCTTCCAAGTTGGGAACACTGATTACGCTTGATTCTAGTGAAGTCATCTAGTATTAAGTAGATTTACTACGATGTATTGGAGCATTGAGTTTAGTTCTGTTGCAGCGATGTTAACTCTTTGGTTTCCTAACAGATGGCGTTAGTAGTACAATAACATTCTGTCCACTGAATACAGAATTGTTATTGTTCATTTGTTTTAAAAGTTTTAAACTTATGTTTTTTTAACAGATAACACATCTAGATATGAAGATAAATTACTATGTTAAAGCACAAAGCTATAGGCGTGATAGTTTTTCAGTAAAATGTACCATAAAAATGCTCAGGTTGTGGAATAGTGTTATTATATACTTACGTTTAATCGTCATCTCACCTGATGTTAAGTGAAGATGCAATCTACGATGGAGCACGCTCACCTAGAAGATACCGACTTGAAGACGCCCAGATTGTATCTATCAGGGAACACCCCTTCGGGTAACGCATTCTACGCTTTAGCCATTCCAACAATGAAAGTAGATTCAAATAGTTTCGTACGGGTTTTTGGAATGTCAACAATGAAACGATGTCGGTTTTCGAGCTTCTGGCAAAAAGAGTACTAAGATTTAGGGCAATTTTGATCTACATTAAATGCACAACATATCTAACGTATTTATTTGGATAAGGAATAATACTGTATTGTTTAAAATAGCTACGTAAATAATCAATTTTTTTTTGTATATGTAAAAGAAAAAAATAGTTACTGTGACTTTTTATAGATCTTTTAAGATATGCGATTCCGTAGTACATTATTTTCATCTATCTCGTAAGGTTTAGTCAGTGTTTGCAGTGTTTGCAAAAACATGGTTTTTTACGACGTCAGATTACAAATCTTTTTCTTCTTAATATAAGTACTTCTTCGAAATACACGCATATTTTTGTCTATGCTCCCCCCTTATGCCCCTGAAATAAATCCTGACTACGTCCTGGTCTAGTTTAATTTGTGTGACTACTATTGTACTTGGAAAACTGTAATGATCTCGTTACAGTAGATTGGTACTCGTTGATAAGGCCTAACATTTTACTATCGATTAGCCATGATCAATGTATCGAATTACACATAAATTCTGCCTTTAAACGGGTATGGCTCGCGGTAGCAATTTTTTAACGTTTGTTTTTTTTTAAAGTGACGATGTGATCATAGATGTTAAAGCACACCTAGCCTGGAATGGAACTGGCTCTCAAGTAAAGTTGCCGTTAGGTGCTTAAAACGGGACCCTATTACTAAAACTCCGCTGTCTATCTGTCTGTCTGAACAAACAAAAAAACCCAGTATATATTATAAAAACCTTTAGCTAGGTTTTAATTAACTAAATTTTATCCCATGTCAATCAAAATAAAATGTCCATTATACAATAGTAATTAATAAATCAAATTAAAATAATATAAATAATAATCAAATTCCACTAACTTACACTAAGAAATTAACGCACCCCTCTCTGTACCTAATAAAATTCGCAGCATTGCCGCGTTGTATGGCAACGGCTAACCTCTGCACCAGGTACGAGCGAGAGTCACCAGTCTTGTTGTCACCCCTATTCTGCGCCCTATCCCACATATCCTTGGCCTCTGTCCCCTAACAACAGTCTCCACAGCGATGGGCACAAATAAATAATGCGGCTCCAACGCTGCGTATTTCAGACGATTCATCTCAGCGGCGTCTTCTGCAACAGAATAAAGAAAATAATCAAGCTAGTTTCGTTTTACTATGTAATGGAGCCATCATAAAATTTGCCTTGGAGCTCACCCCATGGGGGCGCACTGTAGTGAAGTGGAAGGTTACAGCCGATAACGCCGGGAGACGCTGGAGGCTGGCCGGCTGCTATTACACCGAACTGTAAGGTTTTTTTTTTTAAATAACAAATAGGCTTGGGTTTGACCTCCATCTCGCCTGATGATAAGCGAAGATGCGGTCTACAGTGGAGCACGCTTACCTAGAAGAAACCGATTCACTCGCGACTTGAAGGTACCCATTTAGGCAGCAAATTCCGATGTCTAGCGGTTCGTACGAAGAAGGTGGAACCAAACCACTTAATTAGAGTTTTAGGAGTATCTAACATGAAGCGGTGTCGCTTTATTGAGCTTCTGGCTGTCCGATAGTAGAATGGGCAGGGTGGAATTAAGTCATGCATATCTGAAACGCACTCTCCAAAGTGTACCCGGTAGAAAACCGACAGACAAGCAACTTTACGTCGATGTTCAAGGCTTTGAAACCTTTTCTGAACAAGAGAATCGTTGCTTATGCGTTTCTTAGCACGTTTTTTAATAGTCGCCAATGCCTTAAGCAGGTATAAGGAAAGGTGTTTTCTGGATGGCTGATATTCAAAGAGGTAGGTAGTGCGCTAGACAGCGACGTTACGTGGCCCACGCCGTTGTATAGCGAGGAAGAAGATTTATGCAGTCAGCATTTCCTGGAATGTTGCCTAAAGCAGAGTGCAGCGGGAAAGAGGACGAATACCGCTACGTTCCTATGAAGATCTCGGTGCCCTCCGACACAGAGGCACAGACATCCCCTCCTACATAACGGGTTATTTTTTCAGTTGGATACGGTACCTTGGAAATTTTACTGTCTAAGAGTAAAAAGTCATCGAGCACCAAGATAACACCTACATAGAAGTGTAGAATGATAAAAATTAAGAAAAACAAAACTTAGCCTGGCAGAGTTTATATCCTTAACATTTTCTTGTAGGACATCCATGTCCCATCAGTGGGACATTTCATAAAATAAAAATAAAACTATCTGTAGAAACTAACCCTAAGAGATAATCATATTTGTAATTGTTTAACCTTCCTATACTTGTGCCAAATTTTTAAAGAGACTTAAGTCGCGTAGTGTGATTTTCGGTAGGGACAAAACTTATAGGGCCGCGTCACCGACATGTTAATGTGATGTATTTTAATTTATCATTTCTGTCGGCAGTCCTCATGCCTGCCTATTCTTTAACATCAATCCATGTGTGGTCTCAGAGACATGTTTTTTTTTTAATTTAAAAGATCATGAAGAAAATCACAATGTTTTCAGTGTTTCACTGATTGTAAGTCTTAATATAATATTCACACACAATTTAAGGTGCTGATTTCCAATATAATAAAAAGATCGTAGATCGCGTCTTCGCTTAACATCAAGCGAGATGGCTGTCAAACGCAAGCCTATTTGTAATAAAAAAATATTTAAAAAATGCTAATAAGTGCTACGTGGGCCTTATAGACCAATGCACACACACACATCATCAGTCATAGTACATCCACTGCTGGACATAGGCCTCCTCCTGGGGGGGTTTTGCCAATACTCGCCACGCTTGGCAGACGGGTTGTCGAGCGCAGTTGAGTGTGATTGTTCAAGGAAGACGCTGCTGCCCATCTTCCGGATTACATCCCTTAGCCGACTCTTACGGCAACCACGGGTAGAGAGGGTGGGGTCCTATTCTTGCGCCGGCACCACCACGGCACCAATAGACCAATGCGCTGATATATAATTATTTTAAGAAGGTTATGTATTTATATATAGTTATGTATTTATATTTAACGCTTTTAGTATTTCGGTGTAAGTGGCGGCGGGAGCGCATATTAGTTAAACAGTTAATCTTATTATTTACTCGGTTAGCTCCGACAATGAAAGTTTCCTTTTCCCTGCACTTGAAGCACAAGGTTTACGGTCTTAGATAAACGAGATTTCTTACGTATTTTCTTGATTAGATGTTATTAAAGTGAACTGAAGTTTATTAAAACTGCGCTATATTATCTCCAAGAATCGATTGAAGCAAGAGAAATCTCCGGATCAGTGTTTTATGTTCATATTCATAAACGTGTATTGGTAAAATCAATTTACATGTTGATATCGTGTACACACATTATAATCATTCTATATAAAATTAATAATTAATAATAATAAAATAGTTGTAATTAAATCAATAAGTATAGCATGACAATTATAATTTTTATCAACTTAAATGTCAAATTTATAAAACTCGTTAAATCTATAGAAAGATTGCTTGACAAGCCATTTTTTTCAACCTTCTTTTAAACGAGTAATCCATCGGCAGATGATTATAGACCGTCGGGGCTATGACGTGTGTTAACTTGGCGGATCTCTCCAACGAGCGCGGGACAGAGCGTATAATACCTGGAGCCAAGCTCCGCGTAAGCCTCGAGGTTTCTCCTGGCGTATACTGCCACTTGATAGATGAAAATGGCAGGTAACGTCGGGATCGCCAGTTTTATAAGCTGTCCTACTGCTTATGAATGTCATTGTGTTGTTGTTCAGTAACCTATTTTTCTGTTTCTGGTTGACTGGAAGAGATCGCTTCTGGCGATAAAGCCGCCACTTGTGGCACAAGCTCATAAGATTCTTTTGTTTTTCGTACATTTTTATATTCCCGGTGTGCACAATAAAGAGCCTGTGAAATCGACTATTGGCAACATTTTTTTTATGGCAGGCTAGGTGTTTTTTTAAAATAAGTATTAGGCTTACGTTTGACAGCCATCACACCTGATGTTAAGTGATGATGCGGTCTAAAATGGAGCATGCTAGCCTAAAAGATACCGATTCACTCTCGACTTGAAGACACACAGATTAAATCCAACGGGGATAGCAGCTTTCGTAACAGCTTTTGGCGCTGCGGCACAGAGCTTGTTCCGAATCAAGCCCAAATCACCACCTCTCCCAACAGTGGTGGCTCCGAGAGCAGCTTCAAAACCTCAGGCAGCACGAACGAGAGCCGACATGGGTCAGGTCGATCCACCCCGGTACATCTTGGCTTCGGGGCCACAGGACCATGCTAGAAACGCCTTCCTCGAATTCCTAGCCACATTGAGAGCGACAAAACAAGTCAATCTCAGGAACTGCCATAATATCCTGCAGTCCTTCAGGCTAGGAAGTGAAAGTCTACTAAAAGAGGGACTTGAGGAGGCAGAAGCAGCCATATACAATAACGTCACTTCCCAGGTCATCAGGGGAACCATGAAAGGACAATATATGGCAGCTTACAGTGCGGAAAGTGGCTTTGTGACATTGGACGAGGCTGAGACGGAGCGAACAGGAAGACCAAAATACGCAATACCATCGAATGACCCTATTGTAGTCACCGCGAAGTGCACCAAGATAATGCTGGATGACAAGATCCTCGAGATGGCTAAGACTATCGAAGGGAACTCAAATGTCGAGGCAAACTGGGACAAATGGGCGGTGCCAAAGATACAATGGGTCAACGGAGTTCCAGGGTGTGGCAAGACAACATGGGCTATCAGACATTTCGAAGTCAACAGGGATGCTATTATCACCACAACAACAGAAGCAGCCAAAGATCTGAGAGAGAAACTGTCGCACCGCATAGGAGACCTGGTAAAGACCAGGGTGCGAACCATGGCTTCCTCCCTCGTAAATGGTTTCGGAAGAAATAGCTTCAGCCGCCTTTTGGTGGATGAAGCTCTTATGAACCATTTCGGATCTATAGTAATGGTTGCACGGCTGTCCGGTGCTAGCGAAATTGTCCTTATCGGAGACGTCAATCAGCTACCTTATATTGACAGAGAAAACATCTTCCGCAGTCCGCACAATGAACGTGTAGGTAATCAAATCGTTTCGAGTTTTTGGAACATCGACCATGAAACGATGTCGCTTTTTTGAGCTTCTGGCTGTTCTATAGAAACATGGGCATGGGGGAATCAGACCATGTAGTTCTGAAGCACACTCTCCGAAATGAATCCGATAAAAAATCGACTAACTAGCAACTTTGCGACGATGTTTTAGGCTTTGTAATTTAATCCGAACAATGGAGTTGTCGCAGATGAGCCTCTTGGCACGCTTCTCAATAGACTCCAACGCCTCTAGGTGGTATTTGGCGGATCATTCCCAAAGGTGCGAGTAGCAGCTACTCCATGGACGAACGAACTGGTGCTTGGTACAGTATAAGCAACTGTTCCGACGTAACGCATTTTACAGAGGATACCAAGCTTTTTCGAGTATTTGGGCTGTCCGATAGTAGAATGGGCATGGTAGAATAAGGCCATGCAGATATTATGTAGCGCAATCTTTAAAATGCATTCAGTAGATAACCGGAATTTTATAAACCACGCGAACGAAGCCGCGGTAGTAATAGTATAAAATAAAAGAATACGGTTTTTGAAATGTCAACATAAACATTATAGAAACATCACTCCACTAACCTTGTTTCCAAAACTCTGAACATCCCATGACAGATGCCTCCAGCTATAACATCGTCCTAATATTTGCAAAAGTTTGAAGGTCGAAGAACTTTGGAATGCCAAGAGCCCGGGGACAGTTAGAATTAACCCCTATTCTAAGAATACCACTCCACTAAACCTCATTTATAAAAAAATGAGTTTTTGTCGTTCGGAAACCAGTTAAAATTACTGACCTTAAGGATTTTTTTTTGTTTTCGGCCATAGCACGTTCTTACATTGTGTCAATTCTCAATTATTTATTATAATTAATATACATACTACATACAACTGCTTTGTGTTTTGTTGTGTGCGAAGCAAGTGGAAGCCGCGCGTGCATTGTGCTCTGCTTTGACTCCTTGATGAAAGACACCGGATGTGGCCGAAACTATAGCCGGAGTATCCGACGTAATTAAACGCGAGTAATAAAAAACAGTAGCGTTATTTTTAAATCGTCAAACGTATTATTATTGCTACCTGTACGATCTCTTTTATGTTTTCGTTATTTAGAAACTTAGCGCGTTACAATATTTTTGCGCTTAGATTGAGATAGATTTAAGTGGTTAATTTTCTTAGTAAGAAATCGTCAACTGCTGGTTTGCATCAAATATTCTGCCACACAGTAGTAGTGTGTAGACATTACTGTGTGTAGAAGATACTGCGGCTAGGGAAATTACAGGGCTATCTATCAAAAGTTTCCAAGTAATGAGCGCCAAAGCAGCGACGCCTTGGACTTAGTTTTATTAGTTCAATTAGTTTTGCCTATAGGTACTATCATGTATTCTGTGGTTACATAAAAGTCGTAATTCCGCTACGTTAAACACGGACAGGCTTTCTTGCCATCAGAAAAGTCATCAGTGTAATTACATTAAATTTAAAAAAAAATATTTTGTGAATACTGGAGTCAAATTCAGAGGAAAATTCTCATAGGGTTGTTTTACCTGACCTTTGCAAATGAAGTGGAGCGAGATTATTGGCCAAAATGAGAAATTTACTTTCTCTCAAGTTTAAATGAAATAAAAAAGTTGATGGGCATGTCTTCTGGGTCACCATTTGGATTTATTGCGTTTATCTATCGGTTCTTTGTTTTTTTCATTAAAAATATTGACTTTCCGTTTCATTTATTTGATTCAAAACTCTTTTATAAAATATCTACTTAATCAACCTCTCGCTTGTAGAATAAAATGTTACGCTTGAATACATCGTGTAAAAACAGTTCAGAAATTAACGTTTTGTATTTTTTTTTGTAGGATTAAATAAACATCATTTCACAGAAGCTTTCACTCAAACCCCCAATAAAATTCCTCTCTTAAAAACAGAGCATCTATAAATCTACTAAAAAGTCAATAAAAGTAATCTCTAGTTTAAAGTTTACTACGTAATAAAGCTCACACAGTTTCGTGCAGACGTTTGGGTACAATTGTAGGTACCTACGTAGCACTAGGTAAGTCTAATATAGGTACCTTCATAGCACTAGGTATTTGTTAAAAGATACCTACATAGTACTAGCTACCCATAATATGAGTACCTACATAGCGTTAGGCACGCATAATATAGGTACATATTTAGTATTGGACACTGGTTAAGCACAAGTACCTGGATGACCGAGCTTTGCTCGGCTGAAAACACGGATAAAACGACGTTTCCTAAAAATGAAACCTAGCTAGATCAATTTATCGCCCCCGAAACGCCCTGCATACTACATTTCATGAAAATCGTTGGAGCCGTTTCCCGGATCCAGATTATATATATATATATATATATATATACATATATACAAGAATTGCTCGTTTAAAGGTATTAGATAGATAGATAGATAGATAGATAGATAGATAGATAGATAGATATAGGTACCTCCATCGCACTAGGTAGTCGTAATAAAGATACCTACCTAATACTAGCTACGTGTAATTTAGGTAACTATATAGCACTTGGTATGATTAAATATGTATACCGTCTCTCATTTAAGTACCTATTCGAAATACCATGACTGTGTATTTTGAATACTGCTAATTCTTATTTAAAGAAAAACCAGTATCAAATACGGATGAAGTCGCTGGGTTTATTTTAGGCTTTTGTTTGGCAAACGGCAATAGACATAGACACCAGTTTTTTTTGTTTTTTTTTATTACTAATGCGTTTGACCCCCATCTCACCTGATGATAAGCGAAGATGCGGTCTACGGTGGAGCACGCTCGCCTAGACGAAACCGATTCACTCGCGACTTGAAGGCACCCAGATTGTAACCATCAGGGAACCCGGGCAGCAAATTCCATTGTCTAGCGGTTCGCACAATGAAATGTTATATTTGTTTTTATCGGTGTGAACAATAAAGAGTTATAATTATTATTATGAATTCCATGAAATTACAGTGTTCTGTTTCCATCAAATGAGTTTTATGACCGTTCGCTGCACTTTTAATAAAATAATTATGATTTCATCGCGTCGAATGCACCCACATTAACGGGAATAGCTGCGCTGTTACGCATCTTGTTCTTAGTACATTGCACTCTGACCTTACATTTTGCGAATCAAATATTCAATTTACTAGTTTCAAGGTTTCACACACGACGACAATTCCATTTTTTTTATTACACATAGGCTAGCGTTTGGCCACCATCTCGCCGGATGTTTAGCGAAGATGTGGTCGGAGGTGGAGCACGCTCGCCTAGAAGAAACCGATTCACTCGCCACTTGAAGGTAATAATTTGATTTGATTTTAGTAATTAAAGAATCCCATAATTATATCGGTGCTATGCTTAAAATTAGGACCTTAATACGCCATATTTTTACTAACTATCCCAATGCTGGGCGTGGGCATCTTATTACTGTAAAAAGGGTAAGACATTAGTAGACTCTGTACTGACTCTTAGTAGGAACTGGTTCTCAAGTGAGTCTGCCGGAAAACACCGTACAACGTATATAAAATAAAGCAACCACATGGTTTCTTCACTGGCAGCTCAAGCTCATTGTTGGAAGTTGAACCCACGCCCTTTGGCTTGTAATCCGATCGCGCTAACAACTGAACTATCATAGCTACAAATGTATAATATTAGTGTGATATGAGATGTTTGAATACTAAATAGCTGTTTCCTATTTCCCGTGCGAGATTTCATTTATAAAATATGTGCTCGTGTAAGTATGATGCTAACTATAAATTGATTTGTTATGATTTGTTTCACTTGTAGCATCTCGGTTAAAATTCATAGAAGTATGTGCGAATAAGAAGTATAAAGTCAACTATGAAGTTTAAGAACACTGACTAGTTGACTTACGTGGTATTTATACAATTGGCTCTAAGGAATTTGACTTAAACTTTTTCGACATCTAGGCCAGACTATGGACTATATTCGTCCACTTGTGACGACAGTGTCACATCTCAAAAACCATAATTTTACAGAAAACGGCTTTTAAACTTACAAATGAGCACAACTCTTAAATTGTTGGTAAGATAACTTTATTACGTATGAAGTGGTTAGAGTATAACTAATATTAAAATGAAACATCAAAAAGAAGTAACATATTTCGAAGTAAATTAACTTCAGTATAGTTTGAAAAAAAAAAACACGTTGTTCCAAAACAACAGTAAGTTTAGTAAAAAGTTTAGCTACCTGGTTAGTAAGCTCAAACGGCAACGGCACGATCTGAAGACGGGTCAGACGTATTTGGGACTGATTCCACTGAATACTAAAAAACCATATCTGCTTTACGTACCTACGAGAGACCTACGAGCTGCCGTGGTGGTGCCGGTGTAAGAATAGTATCCTACCCTCTCTACCCGTGGTTGCCGTAAGAGTCGGCTAAGGGATGTAATCCGGAAGATTGGCAGCAGCGTCTTCCTTGAACAATCACACCTAACTGCGCTCGCCAACCCGCCTGCCAAGCGTGGCGAGTATTGGCAAAACCCCCCCAGGAGGAGGCCTATGTCCAGCAGTGGACGTCTATGGCTGATGATGTGATGTGATGTGTACCTACGAGATGTACCAAATAGGAATCGTCCACCAAGGTTTTATAAAAACAGACTTATCTACTATAAACTCGTTAATTTGCGGAATAAACCGTCTGTTACAGCCCAGTGATTAGACTTAGTTATAAATTGCTAGATAAACATAGACTGACTTGTTACGTGGCTACGTGGCGTTTATGACGACGCAGTTATAACGTGGAAATCTTTACATGGTTAAGGAGAAGTATTAAGATTTTATCGTTACTACTTTATTGGCTATTATAATAACTATATCCATAAGCGTAAATAATAATTTGGTTATATAATGACTTATATCCATTTGATTGTCCTGTTAGCTCATTTAGTTGCTCTGCTTCTTCGATTTCCACTCAGAACAAATATTTGTGTGACGAACATAGATATTTGTTCTGTGTATTTACAAAAAAAGTATACATGTAAGAACTAGCTGCGTCCCGCGGTGTTACCCGCTTTTTCCACGTGAACACTACGTTTTACGGGATAAAAAAAGCCTATGTTAGTCCAGGGTGTCAGAATAACAATGCTTCTACATAATTAACAAATTTAGTAAATCTGCATATCCTTTGTTATTCAAGGGCCCAACTTTAATTTTATTTAATTCTACACCACCAATACCCGAAATGGCTTTGGCTAAGGCATGGCTATTAATGGATAGGCCCCTGGTTTTTTGGCGGTGGCTCCTCGCAGCTGCTGGCTCTGGTCAGGACCTCGCCCGGCGGCCACACGATGATCTCACTGCCCGAATTGAAGATCTTGATGTAGCCGGTGTCCCCTCGTAACAATGTCGCCGGTAGAGAGTATGACACGCCGCGTAGCTTATATTGACGGAAGTCTCACCACATCGTTGTTCATCGAATTTCCCAGCACGCGAACTTGAATGATGGAAAATCCCGGTAGTTGTTCTTGTATTTGTCGTTAAAGAGCCGAAGTAAGTTGATTTGCTTGATGTTTCGCGCAGATGTAGAAGGTTCACCTGACGTATTAGATGGACAGGATGAAACAATATAGCCACGTGCTCCTATGCTCACGTGCTGTAAGTTCCTATGCTCATCTTCCGTCTCCATGATCAGACCAGCTCCATGGTGCCATAACACTGTGTTGCCACCGAAGATACATAAGTACACCTTTGAGTCCAATCGGACATCGGAAAGTGGGTCAAATTTAACTAGCAAGATTCCACCCGAACAAACATACATACATACATTCCAAGTTAAATAAAAGCTTGTAAAAAGAAAAGAGGTCAGTGCTCAGCAATTGTGCTGAGGATTAATATTTTAAATAATTATATTTCGGAAATAGTAGTTGCGTCGCCTTAACGAGCTGAAAACCATTCTAAGTCAATGAAAGGCGTGTCATACAAGTCGAGTAGAAATTTCCACGGCATCGGCGATTATGGTTTCTTGAACCTTGTTTGGAACACAAACAGATGTATTTCTCGAACTGGGGCTCCATTTTCAAATCATACGTATGAGTTTTCGCATACATGTATCCTCGCTTGTCATGAAATATCATTCGAATGTCAACCGAGTTAGTCTGCGAAAATTAAGGCATATTATTCAAAAATAGACCCTCTGTGCGGTTGTTTTCGATCACCTTACAATATCCGAAGGTTATGGTTTGGATGATTCCGTTGTTTGAGAAATGGAAAGATTTGAACATTTTCATGTAATATTTGTGGTAAGTTAAAACTTACTATAAACGTACTATTTGTAAGTTAAAACTGAAAAGTAGCGAGTACAAATAGTAAAACAAACTGAAAGAATATGCTTAAAGGAACTTTCCAAATCTGTTTATAAGTGACGGTAACAAAGATTTAAAAAAACGAACTAAAAAGCTAATTTTTTTGAAGTTGGTTTATATAAATTATAGTATATAACAAATTTAGGTATTTAACATTGTTTATAAATCTTAAAATTCGCAATTCAGTATGTGATAATGTTCAAGCACCATTTCACTTTCCCGCCCTTTCCTTACCTCGATTTCCGAACGAACCAACAAAGTTCGTTACGCATCATTGGACCGACTCATTCTGACACACGGAAAGTTCGGGAGTTCTGCCATCGTCATCCAACCGTTCACATCGTTTAAACGAAGAAACCCGGCAATTTAGAATCAGTTAATTGCTGGGAGTTGTAGGCGCCTACAATAAACGTGGAAAGCATCAGGGGGCCCCCTAGTAAGTGCGCAGGAGCGCAGGAGACCCATCGGCCTCGCAGACGCGCTTGGCCGCAACGCACGTGAGTCCCTCTCTATATTCCCGTGTCCTCTAACTCCCGATCATACAATTATAAATACAGTCCACTTGCCCTCCATGAGTCAAACATTGAATAACAGATATATTTTTTATATTTATTTCATAATTTTACTGTAATTTAATAAACTTTATTTTACTAAACTAATTTGAATATTTTGACTTTCTATGCGGTAGTTGATTTTTAATACGTTTTCAAATTGTTTATAGCGATGACTTCATAAAGTAGGCTGAATATCTGTTTGCCATTGCCATGTAAAACCGCCTGTCCTTTTATGAAATAAATGGAATACAATTCAAATGAATCATAAAATGAAGTCTTTGACCAAATTAACAATAATATTTCTTATAATAAATTTATTTATTTTCTTTTTTCGTCCATGTTTCGCTGGAGTGGATCATTAGTCTCAATAAAATAAATATGAATCAATTTATTAACAACTTTTTTTTAATAGTAGTCGATAAAAAAAACAAGACATTTATATTCTTTAAGAATCGATATATCAACCTGTTATCAAAGATTTTAATTTTTACACATGTGACCTTTGACTATTAAAAAAATATAATGTCATCAGCGATAAAAACGGCCGACTCCAAGACAGGTGTAAGTGACGTAATGACTATGTATAAAATCGATTAAAATAAGTGTCCGATGAAATCGATCAGCATTATTCGATATGACCCGTTTATCAAAATTTATGCTACACGAGTGGTTATTGCTGACAATGAATGCATGAGGGAAGATTATGATCAAAACCCACTAATCATTGAAGCTTTTCTTGTGTTTGATGAAATTTTGACATTTGACGTTTCACTTGGTGTAAATCTCATTAGCAGGTGGTCGTCTAGGTAGGTACCACCGCAGTACCTGATATTCTGCCGCCAAGCAGTAGTGTATAAATATTACCGTGTTCCGGTTTGAAGGGTACTGCAGCTAGCGAAATTACAGGACTGTTGAGACTAGCCATAGAAAGTCACGAGCGCCAAAGCAGCGATGCCCCGGGCTTTGTTTTGTCACTGAAAGTTCTGTGTATCGCTGCAATGGTCATGGACATGGTGGTGCCAATGGTGCCATGGTGGTGCCGGCGTAAGAATAGTACCCCACCCTCTCTACCCGTGGTTGCTGTAAGAGTCGGCTAAAGGATATAATCCGGAAGATCCGGACGTCTTATGGCTGATGATGTACGAGTATGTATGTATGTATAGTCATGGACAGGCGTCATCTCTTTCCATCAGGAGAGCGTCTCGTTCGTGTCATTAAATTTACATTTTAAAAAACTTTCTAGTACCTACTCGGCTGGCTAGCTACCACCCTCAAAACAAAAATCTGTCGCAAACACCTAACAGTGTGTTTCGGCACTCATACTGTTTTATACAATTCTGTAACACTTGGCCATTACAATAAGTAGTGGGCTAAAAGCCTTGTCAACCTTTTTAATGTCGTAATGCATTTAAAACCTTATGCTGATGCAGCAGTTAGAATCGTGTGGCTAGCAACTGGGTAACCAAGGAAACGTGATAATACATGTTGTCATTTCTAGTACTTGTACACATGACCGTGTTTCTTTTCCTTCATTTTCGACATCGCAATTTGTGCATTCTCAAAGAGTCAAGTATCACGGATAAAATCAAGTATAAAATAAGTCTTTGGTTTTAGACGAACTCACACAAAATAAGTCACATTCAATTACAATAGGTATATGATAGTGGCATTATTAGAAGCTTTTACGGAGTTTTGTAAATAACACGAAAATATATGTTTTACTATGAGAAGTGACGTGATTTTAAAAAAAAAATTTTTAACTTATGTTGGATCAATTCTAATCTATCGAATGATAATGATGATGATGATGATGATGATGATGATGATGATGATGATGATGACGATGATGATGATATAATAATAAAAAATCTAGACGATAAAACATCGTATTTTCTAACAAGTGAATAAGTCCCTTAACTTCACTAGTGTATGATTTTTTTATGCAGACGATACATTTTTATTTTTAGAAATTTTTCTATAATGTCACCATTTTATTTTAAGCAAATACTACATTTCTTCATTGTACTTCATTCCGATGTCCGTCCGTCTGTCACCAGGCTGTATTTCATGAACCGTTATAGTTACACAGTTGAAATTTTCACAGACGATGTATTTCTGTTACCGCTATATATAACAACAAATAGGTACTAAAAACACACTCCCATACAACAAATGTTATTTTTTTGCTCGATATTAATAACGGCAACAGGTAGATGCTTGAAATATTAACAGAATATTTGGTTATATATTGACTTTATTGAAAATAAATAACTGAATTAAAATAAAAAAATATTTAAGGGAAGCTCCCATACACAGATATTATTTTTTGACGTTTTTATAGACGTACGGAACCTTTCGTGCGCGAGTCCGACTCGAACTTGGCCGGGCTTTTTTTCTATTCTGTAGTTTTTGTTTATATAAAGTACTCGTAATGCCCGTTCATGACCATTGCAGCGATACACAGAACTTTGAGTAGTAAAACAAAGGGCATCGCTGTTTTGGCGCTCATTACTTTGAGACTTTGCATGGTGGAGACATTATTACTTGGCGACAGAATATCTGGTACTACGATTTCTACTACCAAGTAAAAAACTCCAAAACTAAGAAACAGCAGTAACAAAAGTATCCAGAACGAAGTAATTCGCCAGAGAACTAAAGTCACATACTTAACTCAGCGTATTCGCAAGCTAAAGTGGCAATGGGCTGGACATATCTGTCGCAGAACCGATAACCGCTGGGGTAGACGTGTTCTAGAGTGGAGACCGCAAATTGACAAACGTAGCGTAGGACGCCCTGAGACTCGATGGAATGATGATATACGTAAGACAGTTGGCGGTGGATGGAAGCGAAAAGCCGAAGATTGGGCTGAGCGGCATGTTTTGGGAGAGGCCTATGTCCAGCAGTGGACTTCGATATGCTGATGATGATGATGGTGATGATGATGATGAGGATAATGATGATGGTGATGATGGTGATGCTGGTGATGATGAGGATGATGATGATGATGAGTGTTAGTACATAATATTACACCTTATAGGTACCTGAGTCTCAAGTCCTGGGCTCGTGATACTATTGAATACTAAAAAGTTACGTTTGATTACATTATTATCGATCTTTATTACTCTTTAACGTTCGAGAAATTAAAACAAAATTTAAAAGCAAACATCAATCCAAGATTGATTTTATTCCTCCAAATAATTAAGACATTTTGACTTGATTGATTGGTTCAATAAACTGAAAGGTTAGGACTTGCAATTTTAGCTTTGAAACGTTTTTTATAACATCCGATACTACTTTTTTAAATAATATTATTTATTCTGTTTTCTCTCTGTCTGTTTTCTAGCGATGATAGCGCAATGATTAGCTCGGTTTGTTCACACTCGGAGGGGCGTGAGTTCAAGCCCTAACAATGAGTTTGAGTTTGAGCTGCCAGTGAAGGAAAACATCGCGAGGAAACCATAGCATGGTGGTAGGGTACTTTCTAGTACTCGGTTGGCTAGCTACCACTCTCCGTCTGCGGAAATTTTGTCGAAAACAATTCGTCGAAAGCACAATTTCTCTAAAACACAACTAGTCGAATGAGGCTAGGTGTGTTTACCATATTCGACCACACCGTCACTTATCATCAGGTGAGCTGTGGTCAAAAACTTCGCCAATCAACCAATTTTTTTTTTTACTGTAGTATCTTGAACGCTAAATCTACCCTTACTTAGTCTCGTAAAATATAATAAAGAAATGTTACGTGTTTTTTTTATTTATTTTTTATTAGTAATGAGACGAACGAGACTCTCTCCCGATGTTAAGAGATAACGCCTGTCCATGACCATTGCAGCGATAAACAGAACTTTGACGCTCATTACTTTGAGACTAGATGGTTAGTCTCAATAGCCCTGTAATTTCGCTAGCTGCAGTACCCTTCAAACCGGAACACACTACTGCTTAGCGGCAGAATATCTGGTACTGCGGTGGTACCTACCTAGACGACCTCCTGCTATGTGTATCCTGTGAATCACAACATAACATAACAATATATAAATATCAGGTAAATATATAAAAATACGTCTAATATCACGGCCATTGGCCTCTTCAAAATGAGAAGTTACTATAGAAAACAATTTCTTTTGCAAACAGATTTCAAATCGGATCGCTAAATACGAATAACTTTCTATTCAAAGTTTAGCTTTCAGTGTATGAGCAATGGGGCTAAATCAACAAACGAAGCAAACAGATCTTTAGCGTTAAATCTCTGTTTGCTAAAGGATCGACCTGTTGACTCATTTTCAAAGGGTTTTTGGCTCAATTTTCTGTTCATTGCACTCTAGTGACCTGTTTGGAAATGAATTAAGAGTTAGCTCTAAATATTCCTTTGTAGCTTGTTACAAACGAATTTGGACTTTTGCGAGATCTCTTTGTTAGGGAAACTTTTTGTACGCACAATATCCGGGACGATTAAAACTGACGTGTTTTATCACATTTTGATCGTGTTCCAGAGCAAACAAACAGTTAAAGGTGGCCTTTATAATTTGTAGCTTTTGAATTTGATTAAAATTGAAAGCGATGCAAAGGCTTCCACTATCGACTTAAATAGTAGATTGTGTCTCAGGGACCAGAATAATATACTGCGGGTGAGAACGATTGTTTGAATCCAGAGCGAAGCGGAGGATAAAATCCTAAGCGTAGCGAGGGATTGAAAGTACGTCACTAGAGGTTAAATAATTTTGGTACCGTGTGGTATTCCCTGCTTTTCATCCCCCGCTATGAGAAAAATAATTAAGAGATTCATTTAGTAGTCACAAATATGAATTATTAAACGAATATATTTATTTTTGACGAATATTATTTATTAGTCTCTTGTTTGTGGAAATTTGTAATTGGCCTTATACATTTTTAAAGGTAACTAATTGTACGTACCTAGTTGTTAATTTCCCTAATATTAATAAAATAAAATAAATATTTTGACGGAAACTAATAAAATAACGAACAAGAAGTTTCCGCGTATTTCTTTTTTAATTTGGTTAACCAATGCCGCGTCAGCAGGCTCGCTTTTTTTTTACCGGCCAGGACTTTGTCGAAGCGAAATTGCATTCAAACTCTTTAATTAATAGTGTTCCAAATTCAACAGTCATTTTGTCACTGGTAATAAGTTATGACCTATTTATCTCGCACTTATCGAGAAACCCTCAGGAGAAACCCTTCGCCTCTTTTCGAATAGATTGGATATAAAATAATTTTCATAATAGTGAGAGCACGGTAGATGTAACATTAATTGGCGAGAAATTGTGAATCCAATAAAGTACATAGCAGCAGTATTTGATAACGAAAGATTGGGACCTCATGGTCAAAGAGCAACTCGTAATTGGGAAGATACTCCACGTCAGTTTTAGACCAATAGCACTTAAGCCCTTCTAGCGGAGTCTGCTCTCCTGGTGCCGCATCTGTCTATCTCCTATCTCCTTCCACTTCCTTTGTTGTCTTGTTAACACATTAATGAAAGGTAACGAACGTCTATTTATAAGTTTTCTGTAGCGATGAGATGATACAGCACATTTTTTTTGTCATTAGCACTATCTCTCATATCTTTCACAATGGTCCTGTGCCAGTAAAACTGTCATACAAGGCGCCTCGTGACACTGACTCGTGTTTCCTCACGTGTTATCAATTAATCGAGATTAACGTCGAAAACTACTTATGAGTATCAAATAACAAGCCGAAGCACTATTGCAAAATTTATTGGGATCACTGACCGAAGATACTTCTTGTTTTTTATTTGTTTTTGTCATCGCACTTTGTGCATTTCGCCAGTATCAAGTATTATGATGTTTTCAATCATTTGATGAAATAAATCAAAATTATTTTTATGACTTAAGAAGGAAATTAGTCATTTATTATATAAACTAAAGGTTGAACAAAAAATA
This sequence comes from Biston stratarius, assembly GCA_950106695.1. Taxonomy (NCBI): domain Eukaryota; kingdom Metazoa; phylum Arthropoda; class Insecta; order Lepidoptera; family Geometridae; genus Biston; species Biston stratarius. The sequence goes on from OX467106.1 coordinate 9,134,952, forward strand.
AATATAATTATGACATTCTAATGAATCCTCAATTTCAATTATCTATATTATTAATGGATTGGCAATCACAAAACTCAAATGTAGTTGGGCAGGACATGTCGCCAGGCAGGGCGATGGCAGGTGGACTAAGGCGTTGACGGATTGGTGGCCCTGAACTGGTAAACGGAGCGTTGGTCATCCGCCAGAAGAAGATACAAGAAGAGAGGCCTATGCTCATCAGTGGGCTATTACGGGCTGATGATGATGATTATATTATTATATTGTTACATAATGACAACTAAGTACTTAGCAGGAAATTAACGGACTAGAAACATGTAGAATTTATTCCAAGCGCCGGAATTTTGGACACGTGATTAAAAACAATGTAACAACGTACACACGGTTTTGCAATAAAAACGGACATTAACGCTTATAGGTCAGGAGCTAACGTCAATGTAGGTTACCATAACTGTCTTAATGATTAACATACCACCTTATTTCATACAAAATGTAAACTTAAAGATGTAAAAAAAGAAAATATGAAAAAGCAAATATATATATCTTATATTCTTAGAAAAACCAACAAAAACTTGTCAAAAATTATAAAATTAATGTATTCAGGCTATCTAAATACCTAGGAAATTGTCTTGTTTAGATTTTGTGTAAATAAAACTGTTTTGAGTTAAGTCCTTCCAATTTTTTATAATTCAGGGTTCGATTCCCACCCAAGACAAACATTTTATGATATAAACAAATGTTTGTTATGTGACTTGGTGTTCTGTATGTATTATAAGTATGTATTTACAAAAAAGTATTTAAGTATTCTATCTGCCTTCCATATAAAGTTTTGCTTAGTTTAGAGTCAGATGGCGCTGTGTGTAATGTCCTACAAGTTCTACGATATAAGAAAAACATACGTACAAATAGATACAGTTTTAAATGTATATTTTTTTAATCTAAAACTAATGAGTCCAACTGAACGCTTTTCTAATGTTGCAAGATAATTTCTTTCTTCTTTCTTTCGCCTTTCTATGATCATTGCAGCGGAACCCAGAACTTAGAGTAGCAAAACAAGGTCCAGGGCATCGCTGCTTTGGCACTCATGAGACATTTGATGGTTAGTCTCAATAACTGTAATTTTACTATAGGGGTACCCTTCACAACGTACCACAGTTGTGCTTATACACTACTGCTTGGCTACTGCATCTGTACCTATCAATAATAGTGTTATACTGTAGTGTTAGTGTTCACTTGGTGGTAGATTTCCTTAGCAGGAGGTCATTCTGCCGCCAAGCAGTAGTGTGTAAACATTACTGTGTTCCGGTTTGAAGGGTACTGCAGCTAGCGAAATTACAGGGCTATTGAGACTAACCATCTAGTCTCAAAGTAATGAGCGCCAAGGCAGCGATGCCCTGGACTTTGTTTTACTACTCAATGTTCTGTGTATCGCTGTATGGTCATGGATATGCATTATCTCTTACCATCAGGAGAGCGCCTCGTTCGTCTCATTACTGTTACTTAAAAAAAAAAAAAAATAATTATCTGTGGCAACCCCGTATATCATGACTATCTCCTGTCTTGCTTGATTTATACTTTAACTTTGTTTCAGTAAAACAAGAGCAGATACATAAATTAGTGGTAGAAAACAAAGAAATGGGGATAGCAAAACGAAATAGACCAGAGAGGTCAGTGTTCTCAATGTAACATTATTTCGGAAGCGAAAGTTATACTTCTATAAGCTTCTACGTATTTAATTGAGTTTTAGTATTCTAACCTAAATCTTGTTGAATAACGATTGAAACTAATTCATTCTACGTACCTAGAAGAAAACTTCAGAATAATTGTATTCAAAACGACCATGCAATTTGTGTAATTTAAATAATTTAAGGATTTACATCTCGTCCAGTCGACGCCACACGTGAACAAAACGCTAACCTTCATTTTAAATAAATAAATAAATATCATAGGACACATTACACACAGCGCCATCTGACCCCAAACTAAGCAGAGCTTGTGTGATGGAAGTCAGATAACTGATAGAATACATAAATACTTTTTTTTTCTAAATACATACTTATAATACATACAGAACACCCAGACACAGAACAAACATTTGTTTATACCAAACAAACATTTGTCCTTGGCGGGAATCGAACCCACGCCCTACAGCTCAGGCAGACATACTCCCAATGAGCCAACAGGGCTGTCAAGTAACATTTGAGTAACATTTTGCCTAACATTTGAGTATTGCCATACAACGCTGCAATGGGCTCGAGTATTGGGAACTATTCCCATTGATAGCGGCCTAATTTAGATTAGTCTCATCATCATCATCATCGTCAGCCATAGGACGTCCACTGCTGGACATAATTAATTATTGACAAACATGCTGGACATGATTATTGACAAAGCCTACTATAAGGTGGCTCATTACGTGGAAGACAGGAATATATGGTTGTAGTAGCTTCTCTCTGCACTTGCATCCCCCTGGCTAAGTGACAATTGTAGTAAGTATAATGTATTAATATCTACACCTAACTGTAAACTGTACTGTAACCTAATATGAAAAGAAAAATCCACAAAAGAAAAATGCATTCCTGAGTTTCATGCCGGAGTCTTCTCAGTTGAAGTGTAATTACGAGCCGGTGGTAGATTCAAACATGTAACTTAACGTTCATAAGTGCCTTACCAGGGCCTAAACTGAATAAATGACTTTTTGATTTTGATTTTGATTTTGATAGGCCTCCTCCTGGGGGGGTTTTGCCAATATTCGCCACGCTTGCCAGGCGGTTGGCGAGCGCAGTTAGGTGTGATTGTTCAAGGAAAACGCTGCTGCCCATCTTCCGGATTACATTCCTTAGCCGACTCTTACGGCAACCACGGGTAGAGAGGATGGGGTACAATTCTTACGCCGGCACCACCACGGCATTTTTATTTTAATTTGTTTATTAGTTCCTCTGTAGTATTAGAGACACTGTAGTACAAACTACAGTGTCTCTAATACTACAGAGGATTAATGTTAGGATATAATTTGTACATAGTTTTTTTTTGTAAATCAACTTATTGTTCTATAAGTAGACAACTTGACCATTAAATTTTTTGATATAATTTAACACAGACAGACAGACGGACAGAAAGACAGACAGACAGCGGAGTCTTAGTAATAGAGTCCCGTTTTATCCTTTGGGTACGGAACCCTAAAAAAAGATTTCGACGAATTAAGAACCTCCTCCTTTTTTTGAAGTCGGTTAAATACTAGTTAAGTATAAGTAAGCGTATAGTTTAGTCGGCTTGCTGTCGTAAGCTATTCTCAGCCACAGCTCATCCTAAATTGAAAGATACCAAACTTTTTGAGTAGCAAAATTTAATCGCTAGTTAATGAACCCATTTGACACTGAATCGTGTTATCTGAACGCACGTGACTTGTCAAACGTGAAGTCAACATTAGTTGCAGACATTACTAACTAAACATGGCTTCCGCTACAATAAGCCATTGTTGCTCACCATTATGCAATGTAAAGGAATGACAAACTATCTCTATTTTCTTGCATAATTTATAATAATTACAAAATAATGGAATTTTCGGCGCATATCTAAAAAGTAAGTACGTGATGCCAATCATAAATGATTGCGACGGTTAGTTGCTTCGCACGGACACTCTTTTTAATTTGTAGAGAGAGCGGCAAATATTGCTTGACATTTTATGCAGCGCCATCTAGCCCCAAACTAAGCCAAGCTTGTACTATGGGAACCAAATGGCTGATAGAATACTTTTTACTTATTTTTTAGTAAATGCATACTTATAATACATTAGAACACCCAGACATACAACAAACGTCTATGTTTGTTACACAAATGATAGTTCTGAGAGTAGAGTAGAGTTGGTTCGGATAGATGCTGGTGGGGGGAACACTATACATAGCAAACTGGAAATCAGTGCAGGAGTAATCGCCCCCTTTCCGAACAAGAATATGAAAAAGAACCTACGATAATAACGTAAGTACTCGTAATTATAACGAAGTAAAACGACCTTAATAAACCTATTATTTCACAACACTCATTAATTTCTATAAATATAGATACCTACTTCATAATTCAATCTATTATGTGTTTTTTATTCCATTGTTAGCCATTACACAAGAATAAAATACTTCCGTTGTTCTTAGTACTACCATATACTTACATTTTATTTCCGTTTTGGTCACGAAAGCTCCGAGTCTTTAGCATTCGCATTTTTTTTTAATTGTTGACATTCTAGGTGCTTGACCACAACTCACCTGATGTGACGGTGTGGTCGAAGATGGTAGAGCACACCTAGCCTGGAATGGAACTGGCTCTCAAGTGAGGCTGCCGGAACACACCGTTAGATGCTTGGCGACAGATTTTCAACTTGAGGGTGGTAGCTAGCCACCGGAGTACTAGAAAGTACCCTACCACCATGCTATGGTTTCCTCACGATGTTTTCCTTCACTGGCAGCTCAAGCTCATTGTTGGGGTTTGAACCCACGCCCTTCGGTGAACCAGCCGCGCTACCACTGTGCTATCATCCGCTCAGCGTTATTTGCAATCATGATAGCTCAGTGGTTAGCTAAATCGGTTTACACGCCGGAGGGCAAAGGTTCTAATCCCAACAATGAGCTTGAGCTGCCAGTGAAGTAATTGTGAGAAGAGCATAACTTGGTGGTATAACTTTCTAGTACTCAGCTGGTTATCTACCACCATCTTTTTTACCACTAGCTATCATGTTGAAAATCTGCCGCCAAGCATCTAACGGTGTCTTCCGGCAGCTTCACTTGAGACCCAAGTGCTTACTATCTTCGACCACATGGTCACTTAGCATCAGGTGAGCTGTGGTCAAACACCTAACTCTGTCAACCGAAAAAAAAGTTACATGATATTTAAAAATCCACCATCAACTCACCTAGGAGAAAATCTAAAGGGCCTACTTGCCTACGGCTTATTAAGTAACTGCTTTGTTTTTTGTTTACCTACTTACTCGAAATCTGAACTCGATTCCCAGTAATTTATGGAAATTTTATGAAACATTTTGCTCGAGATTTCTTGCTTTATTTCTCCACCCGAATACTTGAAGTGAAACAAATTTGATGTAAGTGGGCTGTAGTACCTAAACTAAATATTTGGGCTTGGCCGCGTTTAAGTATGAATCCCTTGTTTCTAAGGGCTTATAGGAATGAACCTGGAAATTCGTTAAATATTTTAACAACACAATAAGACTGTAACGTCTTGTTTACTGTCTTGTTTTTGGTTCTCTGGCGAATTGTAAAAAAAATATGCACAGGTCTTGAGGCGAACTAAACGCTTTCCTGGTGGTAAGTGATAACACATGTTCATGACCATTGCAGTGCTGCACATAACTTTGAGTAACGAAACAAAGTCTAAGACAAGCGAGGCGGTAGGTCTCGCCTGCCAAAAGGTTACCGATCACTGCCTTAGACGGTAGTATTCAGTTTGTTAATCATTTGCGGTCACGCACGTAGGGTGATTGTAATCACTTCATTCCGAATTATTCATTTATAAACTTTGGTAATCATTTTGTCTAGAGACGTTAGTTAAATATTACACAGAACTTTGAGTAGTAAACAAAGTCCAGAGCATCGCTGCCTTGGCGCTCATTAATTTGAGACTAGATGGTTAGTCTCAACAGCCCAGTAATTTCGCTAGCTGCAGTACCCTTCAAACCGGAACACAGTAAAGTTTAGCTACTGCTTGGCGGCAGAATATCTGGTACTGCGGTGGTACCTACCTAGACGACTTGGTGGTAGATTTCCTTAGCAGAGTGCTAAGGAAATCTACCACCAAGTCGATTTCCTTAGCACTCCTGCTAAGAAAAACTACCACCAAGTTATATAAGATCAATGTTAATTTCGCTCAAGTCTGTAATCCGTAAAGAAGTAATTACATGAAACCCAGAACTTTCGCATTAACATTACCATGTTATGCAGTTAGGTACAGCACGATGGTAACGTGTTCATTGTTCAGTGGCATTTACACCCTAATAAGTTTTACTAAGAATATTTCCAAAGAGTCACCTACAGGCTTTTCCGGGAAATATAATAACAAACAGTTTTGCATTGTCTTGTCACGTGACATATGGACGCATGTATCGCTTTACAATGTCTTATAGATTATTTATCGGAACGTTCAAGACCATCAGGACTAATATAGACCCTGTGAATAATATTTTTGTCACTTGCCGACAATAAGTTTAGCATAAGAACGAGGGAAGACAGAAACTATATCGGAAGTGCTAGTACATACAATATTTCTAGTTTAGTTATTGAGGCTATTTGAAGTGAAAGCCATTGCTCGGAGTGGCGTTTATCCAGAATAGAATAAAGATATCTAAATGTTAAAAGTTTATTCGAAAACAAACTATATTTCACCAATACAAGTAGCTAATTTTATTTCATTTTGCTTTTAACAATGCCTAAATAATTAAACTTTTCGGCTAAATAAAATATTGAATATCGTATATCGTAAATGAATCGGTTTAAAACAATAGACGGGTATAATCAAATGTCTTGGAGAATATATAAGGTGAGATGGAGGGTGGAATCTGCTACCCCGACTCAGAAACCTTGTTCTCTTGGAGCTCGTGAGAGTGGTCGCGGATCTGAGGACGTCGCACTCAACTGTGAGCTGATATAATCCGGCACCGTAGAGGAAGGCTCCAGAATGCACCAGAACATCTCGGCACTCTACTCGCTCCCACCTCCGCGCCCGAACATTAACCGATGCCTAAACGCGGGAGGTGCACAGCGGCCCGTTGCACGAAGCAAGACGAGGCCGTGCGTGCATTGTACTCAGCTTTGTCTCCATGAAGAAGGCCACCAGATGTGGCCGAAACTATAGTCAAATTTGACATAATTAAACGTAAGTAATATCGCACATGTAAAACAAAAACCCTGATTATGAACAATTATCTCAAAGACTCTTATAACCGTGCGAAGCCGGGGCGGATATATTGTACTAGTACAATATGCAAAGATATACATACGTCTTCCAAATGATTTTATTACATTTATCAAGTTTTAAAGTCGTGTATGAGTAGATACTTATTATGTTCTTTATGGTGTTTGATAAAAAGTTATCTATACAGATAACTGTACTTAAAACAACCGACAGATACAACAATAGCATAGATGCGGTTACATCTTTACATAGTATAAAATGAAGTCGCTTCCTGTCGTCTGTGCGTTTAGATCTTTTAAATTACGCAACGGATTTTAATGCCGTTGCCGTCAATAGACAGAGTGATTCAAGGGAAAGGTAATGCATAATACATGCATATGTACAACATTAGTATCTACATTGCACCCGTGGGAAGCCGGGGCGGGTCGCTAGTAATATCATAATCGTAATATATTAGAAATTCTTAAATGTTGTAAGCATGTATCACTTTATTTGCATATATACGTTATGTGCAGAAATATTATGTTAATAGACCTTAACTATTGATAAGGTTAACGCACCTACATGGAATAAAACCTGTGTCTACATTAATAACATAAAATAAATAATACATACAGTTTATTTATAACTCGAAAACAATTATTTTGCATATTTATTTTATATTTCATAGTACTATTATTTTCTGAAAGTTTATGTAAATTTACTTATACTTATGGACGTAAGCATTCTTCCAATCCTCACGTATGATGCACAGACTTGGTCTTTTACAAATGATCAGAAGAACGCACTCAGGGTTTGCTAGGGAGCCATGGAGCGTAGTATCTTGGAAGTCAAATTAACAGACCGTTTTAATAGAGACTCTAAAACCAAAATCGCTGATGTCAGCCACAAACCCGGACTGGGCCACGGTTATCGCATGTCAAAAGACCGCTGGCCACCACAGTTGGGACCCCAACATTTAAGCCACTTTAGGGTCGATCCAGAAGAAGGTGGTGTGACGAAAAAAAAAATTATGTAAATCAAACAAAATAAATTTATTTTTTCAACTTAGAACACGAATTATAGCTAGTGAAGAAATATGAGTCGAAAAAAACGACAGAACAAGTTTTATTTATGGTAAAAAGTAATGAAATCAACATCTAACCATCAACGGTCTTATGTAGGTAAGTCATATTGTAGGGATGATAGCTCAGTGGTTAGTGAGGTCGGGTTGCATGCCAAAGGACGTGGGTTCAAACCCCAACAATGAGCTTGAGCTGCCGGTGAAGGAAGCCATCGTGAGGAAACAATAGCGTAGTGGTACTTTCTAGTGCACAGCTGGCTAGCTACCATCATATCAAGTTGAAAATCTGCCGCTAAGCATCTAACGGTGTGTTCCGGCAGCCTCACTTGAGAGCCAGTTCCATTCCAGGCTAGGTGTTCTTTACCATCTTCGACCACACCATCACTTAACATCAGGTGAGCTGTGGTCAAAACAACTAGCCTGTCAGCCATAAAAAAAGTCATTACTTACATCTAAATCTCTTAACCTTGCGGTAAATATGAAGATAATTGTTGGAAGGGTCGGAAAAGTCAAGCCACATGGGAGCTTTCATAAAAAACGCTGCCTAACCCTTTGAGATATAACAAACATTGCATGGTGAGATATTCCTCTTTTATAGATCTACAAAAAAAAAAACGCTGTGGCATACCTATCTACCTTTTAAGGATAGCTTACTCTACCCATTCTTACTACCCGCGCGAAGCCGGGGCGGCTAGTAAAGAATAAATAAATTGTAGTATTTGCTTTGTTTAGTGGATTTTCATATAGACATGACTAAGCAAATATTCAAACCATGTTACGGCAAAAGACTAAATGTGAGCTTAGTGAACAAAAAAATAACAGAGGGGTCTTTTAAAAATGTCGCAAATTTTTTTACCTACGTGACCCAGTGACCTGAGCTCTCGACCAAGCCATTGTGGCTCACCATGTCCCTAATTCGACGTATCTAGTGTGTACACAGTTGTACATATACTGTCGATAAACCATCCCTGCGTCGTTAGAATAGCCGTAAAATTCTAATAAAATCAATGGATATTTACGATGTAGGTACATAAGTTCTTGACGATGGAAAAGTTCTGAATTTTCGTTCGTTTTCACAGTTTTATTGGCAGTGTTAATGTTTGTCCCCACAAACTTTATTAACAAAATTAAATTATGTTGTAATGTATCTTGTTGCCAATATAGATATGTATTAGATAAACAATCGAGGTGTGTCTGGATCGTGAACACGTGTACAATTGTAAATTTTTGAAAACAAAAAAGTTCTTTGGATTTCCGTGTTTTAATTTCTCACTAACTGCAGGTAATTCTTTGATCCTTCAAAACAATCCAGAACTTTTTCCAGCGCTCTCTGATCTTGTGGTCAGAAATCGGAGAGACACAAACCAGCTACGCAATTTCTCATCGAAAACATCCCTAATGAATGTATAAGTAGTGTGTATGCAACCTAACATTTTCAATAGTATACCAAAGCCAATAATAGATCTGAAACCTGTTCCATTTAAGATAAAATTGAAAATAAAACTGTTAGTCCAAAAAACCTATTTTAAATTTTAAATTGACAAATTTTAACCATGTATATATTTTTAATTTTTATAATGACATTTTATTAATTTTATTGACATTGTATTTTAATTGAGATTTTAATTTTCATAATTCATTTTTTTATGTGACAATGTATATTTTAGTTATTATTAATTTTCTTAGTAAGTTGTTTAAATTAAAATTTTATGACTCAACAATAATCGTACTACTAACTACTAATATTGGGTTGCCATCTTAAATTTTTAGATGGCAGGCATAACATAAAGCTCATTAATTTAGTTACGAAGATCATACATCATACTCATGTCATTGCAAATAAATATATCTTTCTCTTTATCTTTAACTATCGAATGATGTAATAAAATTTCGGATGTATACATGATAAATACCTGCAACCACAACAATAGCTGCAACATCAAACTGTATCCCCAGATTTTATTATCGTCACTTTTTTTTTAATTTATAAGTATTAAGACGAACGGTACGTTCTCCTGATAGTAAGAGATAAGGCATTTCGCAGCAATACACAGAACTTTGAGTAACAATACAAAGTTCGGGGCATCGCTGCTTTAGTGCTCATTACTTTGAAACTTTCGATGGTTAGCGTCAACAGCCCAGTATATTCGCTAGCTGCAGTACCCTTCATATAGGAACACAGTAGTGTTTGCACACTACTGCTTGTCGACAGAATATCTGGTGCTCCAGTGGTATCTACCTAGAAGACCTCCTGCTTAGGAAATCTATCACCAGTTTCTGTATAGCCTTCCATTAAGCAAAATCAAAAATGTACTTTGTTTTTGGCTAAAAAGCTAATTGTTTTATACCACAGCTCAACTGGTGGAGTGGTCAAAGATGGTAAAGCACAGCTAGCCTGGAATAAATGGCTGTCAAGTGAGGATGCCTGAATACACCGTTAGGTGCTTGGAGGCAGATTTTCAACTTGAGTGGTAGCTAGAAAGTACCCTAGCATGCTATGGTATCCTCACGATGTTTTTCTTCACCGACAGCTCAAGGCTCGTTGTTGGGGTTTGAACCCACGCCCTTCGGCGTGTGAACCGACCGCGCTAACCATTGAGCTATCATCGCTAGAAAATTAGACTTACGTCAAAATTTAAACCGTATTAAGTCGAACCCAACATTTAAATTAAATTTAACGTTTCGAAGTTACAACGTGTCCTCAATCTAGATTTACAGACCATAATTATAAGTTATCTCCATATCTATAAAGTTTAACCACCCACAACATAGACTCACGCGGTCGTTCACCTTACCACTATTATGAATTTCGGTAATTTATGGACACTCGATTAAGGCACTGGATTTTTTTAATTCAATGTCATCTATTTTAAAGATCAACTCATTTTCTAAATTAACAAGCTGAAGAGCTTAAAAATCTATAACTCGATTTAAAGCGATTAAAATTGCTATAAATAAAGGAAAAAAACGTTTTAAACAAATTCATTATTCCTAATTAAATTTAAACATATAACTTATATATATATATTTGTAATCCTCCTTTAGTTGCCTTTATTTAGATACCCTACTTGATAAGTCTAGTTATTTTTTTTTTCATAGAGAACAAGGTCCTGTTGTTAAGAGAACACATGTTGATAAAAGTTGAAGCTAAGCTTTAACATGGCTAGATTTTAAGTATTATGGTTTAATAATATGGGTAGGCCAATCATTGTTGTATACAATTTTTAGATTACTGTTGATTTTCTAAAAACCGCACGACCGATTTCGATAAAATTTAAGTTGGACCTGGGAAGTATATAAGTACCCTTTGAAACAAAAAAAGAATTTTCCAAATCGGTTCAGGCGTCTTACGGTAATCGATGAAAATACATTTAAAAAAAGATTCCGACGAATTGAGAACCTTCTCCTTTTTTGAAGTCGGTTAAAAACATGCGCAAATCAGATAGAGATGAGGCAAATATTTACGTTCGATTAGTACAACACATTTTTGGTTATACGATAAAATGTCTCAAAGTAAACTAATGTAAACACTTAATATCGTTACAACATCTCATGTCTGTTCTTAATCAATGGACTTGTTTTTAATTATAGGTTGCCTGGAAGTGAAAAGGCCGCCACTTGTAGATTATTTTGTATTCTGTATAAAAAAAAAATTAAGGTTTGGACAATATATGATACCGTGGACTTTGTTTTGTTACTCGAAGTTCTTGCTATCGCTACAATGGTCATAGGCAGCCTTTACCTCTTACCATCATGAGAGCTTTTTGTTCGAACGATACCATACAAACCAATAAGTTACTGTAAAATTTATAAAAAGGTGACATTTATCATCCCTGTAACAAATTGGAATAGTACATATTAAATTACAAGTGTAATATATTTTAGCGTGTCTGTTCCGTCATTTACCAGGATTCTGCCACCTTCCAGGGTCGCCTGCGCTGGTTCATCTGCAAAATAGTCGGCGAGCTTACGGTCTTTCGGCATGTAAGATTTTACTCGGTGGTAGATCACCTTAGCAGGAGGTCGTCTAGGTAGGTACCACCACAGCACCAGATATTCTGCCGTTCAGCAGTAGTGTGTAAACATTACTGGGTTCTAGTTTGTAGTACTGCAGCTAGCGAAATTACAGAGCTATTAAGACTAACCATCTAATGTCTCAAAGTAGTGAGCGCCAAAGCAGCGATGCCCTGGACTTTGTTTTGCTACACGAAATTCTGCGTATCGATGCAATGGTCATGGACAAGCGTTATCCATTACCATCAGCAGAGCGTCTCGTCCGTACTTTTCCATTCAAAAAAAAATATCTAGTGAAATAATTGGGAGCCTTATCGCTAAAAGCGATCTTTACCGGGCAACCCTAGGGTGGAAATGATTTACGGACAAGTAGAAAACGGTAAAAGAAAATCTAACATTCTTCACAATATTAATGACCACTTTTTTATATCTATATCTTGTGTCACTCGGGACGATGTAAGGATTTAAAATGTATGGTGGAATAAAGATACTAAAAACATTATACTCCTTTTTTTTGGGTAGTCGTGTAAATAATAAACCGTCTTTAAAACGCCATAGAACTCTTAGCCTATGAAGCTGTTAACGTCCAAATGATATTGATCTCGAGTTAATCTCTGTAGGTGGCCAGGTTTCCTTGATGAAAATACAACCTATACAGATTTACATAAAGATTTAAAAGCTATTTATAGTTTTTAATTACCCGGCAAATCGGAAAATGTGCGAAATACTTTATGAAATAGCTTCAGTTTTACGCGGCAATAAAAACAGATGTACTGAGTGTTCAAAATTTATCTATCTATCTAATACCTTTAAACGAGCAATGTATATTATGTATATATATATATATATCTATAATCTTAATCTCGGAAACGGTTCCAACGATTTTCATGAAATTTAGTATGCAGGGGGTTTCAGGGGCGATAAATCGATCTAGCTAGGTTTAATTTTTAGAAAACGAAAAAAAAACCGAGCTTAGCTCGATCATCCCGCTACTGATGTTTAAAATCGCAGAAATTGGACGGAAACTCCTTGGTCATACAAGTTTGGCTTGTCATCACAATATGCTAACTTCACGCACACAAATACGTCAAGCCTTAATCGTCATACAAATAAATCAAGTGACATTGTTGCGTTTATAGGTTTGGTTTATTGTAACTGTTTGTATATTGTCTCTTTGTTTATTTTTTTCTTTCTTTTTACACGACTGATCAAAAAAGGAGTGTATTGTTTTCAGGGTTTATGTGTGTATGTATGTTTCTTTGTTCCACCATAACTTTTAATCATAAACCACAATTTGACTTACGGGGTATCGTTATAATCCTTATATCATCAGGAGTGCGACACACTAAAATATAAAAAAAAAAATAGTATTAGACATTCGTGTTTTTTTATGTTCCTAAGCAAAATTGCTTCGTAAGGTTAAAATAGGGTTTAGACAACTGTATGAGGAACCATAACTTTTTTTATGGTTGACAGGCTAGGTGTTTGACCACAGTTCAACTGATTTAAGTGACGGTGTGGTTGAATATTATGAGCATACCTACCCTGGAATGGAACTGGCTCTCAAATTGATGCTGCTGGAGCACTCTAGGTGCAGGTGGTAGCCTGGTAGCTAGCCAGTTGAGTATTAGAAAGTACCTTACCACCATGCTGTGATTTCCTCACGATGTTTTCATTTACCAGCAGCTCAAGCTCATTGTTGGGATTTGCACCAACGCCTTTAAGCGGGTGAACCGACCGCGCCAACTACTGATCTATCATCGCTACAGAGGATTTGCTGGAAAACTGAAAAAGACTAAAAGAATATTAAGCAGTGTCAATTATGATACATTAATACAACTTTTTGCTTATTTATAACTTCATCGGACTGCTTCCCAGGTGTAAATTATTAATTGATGTTTGTCATAAAACACAGTTTGCATACACTAGATTTATTTACGTAAATATCTTCTGAGTTATTTATTATTAATTGCGATTACTGACCCGTGGCAACATTGAGACACGTTTTTAGGGTTCTGCAATGAGGCAAGAAAAACCGCTATTTAACTCAAGGTCCACAAATTAACCTAGTTACGGATATATCCGCATTTCAAAACGGAATGAAGTCGTTTGTACGTAAGATAATAATACTATTTATAATAATATTTTATAATACTATTTTTTTAGCTTACAACAAAATTCGCTAAGTATCTAAACATTTTCACCAACTACTCGTAGTAAAAAATAATGTCGATTTATTTCGATTTGTTCGATTTTTAAAATGAATTTTAAGCTATGTAATAGATTTGATACAGCTTACATGTTATTATTTAGACGATTTCTTTTGTAAAGTTTATTGCTGTGCAAAACAAGGGCGTGTCTGTAGTGATTTATAAATTTGACATAAATAATGTAAGTAATAAACATAGCTTTTTTCATGGTTGACAGGCTAAGTGCTTGACCACAGCTCACCTAATGTTAAGCGACGGTGCGGTCAAATAATGAAACTAGCTCTCAAGTGAGGCTGCCGATACACACCGTTAAATGCTTGGCGGTAGATTTGTAATTTGAGGACGGTAACTAGCCAGTTGAGTACTAGAAAGTACCCTACCACCACGCTATGGTTTCCTCACGTGATGTTTTTCTTCATCGGCATCTCAAACTCATTGTTGGGCGTGTGAACCGATCGCGCTAACCACTGGGCTATCATCGCTACAAAGCCGTGAGTTTGGTCGCGCGCGTGCCAGTACGCTGCACGCCCACTCTCGTTCGCCTGCCCTCACCGGCCACTTTATTATTTATATTTTACCGACCATTTTATTTAGCGCAGTTTTATATTAAAAACTGCTCATAATACGCAAATAAATATTATTTGCGTTTATATTAACTAACAATAAAAGTGATAACCCTAAGCGTCAACGCAAGAGTAGGCTATTAACTCACCGACCGGCCTAAGATGAACTTCTTTTCTCAGTGTGCCTGGCGGAAACCCTCGAATTTGTTTTCAGTTTTTTGCATTGCCACATACTATGTAAGCAAATTTTATGACTGTTCCACGTCAAAAAATATAACCAAACAACGGAACCCACTCAAAATATTATCGACACGGGTTCCTACGCTTGTATTAATAGGTACCTACTGATTATTTTATTATTATCTCGGCGCTTCAAGTAATTTCAATGAAGATACTGGAATGAATATTGCGTGCGAAATAAATAAGGGCATGACATTGAATGATTTGGCGCATATTTTATATAAAAATAATAAGACGAACGAACCGCTCTTTTCATGGTAAGAGATTCTGCTCATGCCTATTTGCAGTGGTATTCAGAAGTTTGAGTAAAAATAATAATTAATTAATACAGACGCTGGTCCATCGAATTGAAATTAAAAATAACACAAAAAACCGGCCAAGTGCGAGTCGGACTCGCACACCGAGGGTTCCGTACAAACCTGTAGGTATATATATATATAAGTAAAAGTATAAATAAATATAAATATAAACCCAAACTGTATCGGGACCTGGCCAAACGTTTAAAGGAGGCTTCAGGTGACCAGAATGCTGGCATCTACTTTGGTCAAAAGCTTAGCATTGCCATCCAACGTGGCAATGCTGCCAGCATTCTGGCCACATATCCCTCATCTGACGGCCATTTTATTTAATTTTAAGTTAGTTTAGTTTTCTCTAGATGTTTTATCGAAGCTTATAATAAAAAAACTTAAAAAAAAAAAAAAGTAAAAGTTATGCTAATTTATGATTTCCGCAATTTTTCCTTTATCTGTGCTATAAGACGTTGCTTCGTACCAAATTTCAAGATTCTGAGTTCACGGGAAGTACCCTGTAGGTTTTGATTCCCTTGTGAGTATAGAAAATTTGCAGCATAAACGGCTATATCTTTTGATTGCGTTGGCTTAGAAGTTTGATTTTTTCACAGCTCCAAGGGGCAGTAGACTTGAATATTTGATATGAATCTCAGTTTGATACCTCCACGCGTTCCTGGGAAAAAGGGTCTTGACAGACAGACGGACAAAAAAGTGATCCTATAAGGGATGTGTTTTTTCCTTTTGAGGTACGGAACCCTAAAAATAGACGAAAAGAGACAACCGATATTTATTGTAACTTATACTGCGGTTTAATAGAACAAAGTTCAAGGCATTGCTGCTCTGCCGCTGTTTCATCGAGACATTCGAAGGTTAGTCGCAATAGCCCTATAATTTCGTTAGCAGTAGTATCCTACTGCTTGGCGGCAGAAATCAGAAATATCACAAACATACAGTTTTAGGAAAACATTATAAAGAAACTATAGGATGGTTGTATGGATTACCATTCACGTAAAAATTTTGTTTTATAGATCGCTATTAAAAGTTGATATTTATTTCTCTAATTTTTCCGTTTTATTCCTAGTGGACATAAGCCTGCAATTTTCGTTCTGTGCTCTTCTTCCTTCATTCTCAGGGAGATAGGGAGTCGGCTTCGAGGATAATCTTCATTGCCGAGGCTGGGCGCTGGGGGTCATTGCCCTCAGGGGTGATAGTGGAGGGTGCGACCTCGACGCCAGGTCTCGGTGGCCTCGTCTTGGCATTGTGGTACTTTTGGAGCGCCTCATGCCTCTCGCCGTCAACCTACACTTTAATTGTGCCCACTTCATCGTCTATCTGTATCCTGTCTCAGATCGTTCTTGCCAGCGCGAGTTGCGCATTATTATTCAAAAGAATTAATAGGAATCATTGGGTTTTCTCCTTCCATGTACACATTACTATTTACAATATTTGTTATCAGCCTGAATGGAGTGACGTGCCGACGTGCCCCCGCGTTATCTCTACAACTGGCTACTCGAACGTGATGAAATAATCGCTCAAAATACGCATAGATTGCGTGTGCGCACGTATTTTGTCTGTTATGTTCCAGTTTCCAGATTTGGATTGTATATAATTTGGATGTTGTGACATTGTTTAAATTATTTTGGTGATTTATAGAGTAGGTATATATAAAAAAAATAAGATGATAATTGTACATCTATATACAGTGCAACCTTGATATAACAAAGCTGAAGGGAATTAAAAAAAACTGGTTAAATAATTTGTTAAAATGAGATTTGTTATTAGAGGTTAGGTTGTTTTAAGATTCGTTTTAACAAGGTAAGAAAACTTGTTTATTAAGATTCAAGATTTTATAATCGAATGTAGGTAGTGAAGATCTTAAACTTAACAGTACATACTCTTAAAAATTAAAAAAATTGCACAGAATATTGGACAATTCAGAAAACTTAATACGACTATTTTATCTTCACGCGTTTGATAAAGCTAAGACAGGAGAATGTCTGTCAGGTAAGCTAGTTAAAGAAAAATTTGAAATACAGTTTGGCTATTTGGGCTATAAATACAAACATGATTCTTATAATTATGGTCTAACTGTCTATTCACGATAACATGAGAAACTGCGCGTTGCTAACATATAAAATATAAATAAATTTTTGTGGAATCCTGAGCACTTATAATGAAAGACAAAAACAATTTTATTATGCAACACAAAAATAAAATTCAGTCTTTGTTTATCATCATTTCTTTATTTTTATAGCGATAATAGATAAGTGGTTAGCGCGGTTGGTTCACACATCGAACGGCGTGGGTTTGAGCCCTAAGTATGAACTTGAGATGTCGATGAAGGAAAACATGGTGGTAGGGTACTTTATAATACTCGTACTCGACTGGCTAGCATAAGTTTAAAACATCTTGTCAAGCACCTAACAGTGTGTTCCGGCAGCCTTATTTCAGCCAGTTCCATCCCAGGCTAGGTGTGTTACCATCTTTGACCATACCATAACCTAATATCAGGTGAGCTGTGGTCAAACTTGCAAAAATTTGCAAATTTCGGTATATAATTTATAAAGTCGCTTAGACCGTATTTAATGCAGAATTGGGTGAATAAAATAGAATTCGTTATAAAACAATGTCAAATTTTAATTAATTAATTATGTCATGAGCCCAATTACAAAATGTCAACCAATTCAATTACTCTGTATAAATGTTGGTGTCTTAAAAACATATTCTCTTACTGCTGTCTGCTTACGACCTTACCTTAGCCTACTGCTGCTAAAAAAGGATCTTCAAAGGAGGATAGCTCGATCTTTTTTTCTTTGTTAATTTCAAGGTAAGACGTTTTTCAACAAAATAAATTACCCATTTATTTAAACTGTATACCCGTATTTAAATAATGAAAGGTTAACCATTCACCTTTTGAATTACGATTCGTTCGCGCTCTTTGTTTACTTCATGTACTTTTCAGGAGTAAAGAGAAAGTATAACAAAGAACATATTTCGTTTACTTTTAAAAGGAAATGTCTTTATTATGAGCCAGTTACAAAGTTTACGTGGACGCTTACGGTGAACCTGGTTTGGAAACTCAAAGTAACTCAGCGAGCTATGGAGAGAGCTATCTCGGAGTTTCTTTGCGGGACAATATTCGTAACTAAATCATCCAACATACATATTATGTAGAACTAAAGTCACCGACATAGCTCAAAGAATTGGTTAGCTGAAGTGGCAGTGGTCCGGTTACATTTCTCGAAGAACCGATAACCAGTGGGGTAGACGGGTTCTAGAGTGGAGACCACGTGCAGGCAAGCGTATAGGACACCCGGCGGCCAGGTGGTGCGACGACCTGCTTAAAGCGGCGGGCAAACACTGTATACATATATGCAGAAAGCTGTCGACCGAGCTCAGTAGTAGGGCATCGAAATTCGGTTCAATTTTGAAAACCCGGGTTTTCTGGTCTAAGAGTAATCAAAACCCGGGTAGACCGGTTTTTTCGAGCATTTCGATCTTTTTATTGTATTTTTTAAAATACACTAATCTGCGTTTATATATAGATTTCCTACAATGGGTACAAAATATAAAGGATGAGGAAGAATTTAAATAAATGAAACAGTACTTTACAAATTACAAAAACAGTTTTAATGTTTAAATAAGTGATAAAGATTTATTTTTTCTATTAGCGCGACGAGCTTCGCTACACCCTCCCCTCTCCACTGCTCCACACTTCACCCCATTCATGTCATGAGATGGACGCGCGCGTTCCATTTAACTTGCATGGCTTGTTTTATTGGTAGGAACGTAGCAACAAAGCTACTTTTTACGTAATTAATAATAATTTATCAAAGCGTGTTTTTATTCCATTTACTTATTATTGCGTTCGAAGTGGCTTAAACTTAATAAATAACAAAAACAAAAGTATTAAAAAAAAACCCGAAAAACCCGAGTTTTAAAAATCAAACCCGGGTTTTTTGTAATCCTCAGAACCGGGAAAACTCGGGTTTTTTCGGTCCGGGTAAACCCGGGCTCGATGCCCTACTCAGTAGCGTGCATTAAGAGAGGCCTACGTTTAGCAGTGGACGGCAAAGGGCTGATGATGATGATAATGATTATAATGATGGTGATGATGATGATGATGATGATGATGATGATGAGAATGATGATGATGATGCTGAGTTACAAAGTTAAGGCACGGTGCCAGGTGGTAGTATAATGTTGGTTGAATTTCGTCGGTACTACGGTCCACAGTGTAATAAGTTTACTATTTATAGTTTTTGTTTGTTTGTTTACTTGGTAGATCTCCTTACCAGGAGGTCGCCTAGGCATGTACCACCGCATTACCAGATATTCCGCCGCCAAGCAGTAGTGTGTAAACATTACTGTGTTCGTGATTGAAGGGTAAACTGCAGCTAGCGAATTTACTGGGCTGTTTAAAAATCGAACTACTGAACCGATTTTGATGAAATGACATCAATTTGAAAGTATCTTTTCTAATAATTCTTTATTAGAAAAGATACAATTTTCCAAATAAAAAAATAAAAACACTTTCAATCTTACAACAAGCAATTGGATCGAATGTAAATCCTAAAAGTGGCTAATTTTCCCGAACACACAACACACACGACACATTTTCATGTGTCGCTGATCCTTCAATTAGCACTTTCGAAATACCTAGCGTTTTTCTCGTGACCGGCCCTCGACACCTAGCCATTGTGCCACAAAAGCCACTGTGGCTTATTCTGTGTCATTACTCACTTCAATGTGCTAATAAAGAGTTCTTGTGAATTTATGAATGGAATCTTAACACGTAGATCATCGTCTAATTCAGTTACATTTTAATGTTGGATAATACGTCGCAATTATTAATTTATCAGCATATTTACATGAATTTATGCGTATTTGAGGTTGAGTATTGATAAAATTTAACTGAGACACGTTTGGTTTAGTGATTATTATTCATAGTTCTAATAGTAGAACAACTTTGCGATAAATAGGCGACACAAGTGGGAAGAGGTGCGGTGGGGGCAGAGGACGCTTGCCGGCGATCACTACGTGAGTGCCGACCAAGCAGTCGGGGTTGGCACGGTGTTCATGTTAAAATGTAATAGGTTCGTAACTTTTTAATGTTTTTGGTATTAAAAAGTCTCAAAAGTTAACTGTGCTATATAGATTTAATGTTAGCGAAGCTACGAATAACGAATGTCGATCGAAGATCTGTTCGTAGATGCGACGTCGACATCCCTACATGCGTGAATCAACGCTAGTAGGGAAGATGTTCTACTTACTCGGGGCCGCGCGTTCTAAGTACTTTGGTTCTAACTACCTACTAGTGGAAACTGACATAATTTTAACACTTTTTTTTTAGCACCTGCCCGTTGTATTCTGCCTTGACTCCATGAAGAAGTCCACCGGTTATGGCCGAAAGTACGGCGTATCTGACATAATTAATCGTGAGTAGGTACTTCCGCATAAGTAAAGACAAAAAAAAAAATTTTGTTAGTTTGAAATATATATACTTCTTCGTAGGTCACTTAATATTAATTGTTGTTTCTAAAATATTCAAGTTTTATGTTAACTTTTTTTGCAACCAGATACAATTTATTGTCGTAGGTATAATAGGAAGAGATTCGAGTTTAAAAATATAAGTGTACACCGATATATCATGTTACTATTGATTAGGTCTACTATGGGTTAGAGATAAAATCAAATTAAAAAAATCAGATGCACCGGTCCAAAAGATGGACCTACACCTAGCCTGGAACTGACTCTCAAGTGAGGCTGCCGAAACACACCGTTAGGTGCTTAGGGGTAGATTTTCTACTTAAAGGTGGTAGGTAGCCAGTACAAAAAAATACCCTACCACCACGCTATGGTTTTCTTCACGTTTGCCTTCACTGGCAGCTCAAGCTCATTGTTGGGGTCTGAACGTACGCCTTTCGGCGAGTGAACTGACGGCGCTAACCACTGAGCTATCATCGTTACGAAGGGTACAATAAAATAGGTATAGAATAGTTTTAGAGTAATTCTTAAAAAAAAAAACTATAACTGCTTTCGTTAATTTACAATCTTAGTCGAAAAAAATACTCTTGTAGAACTCGAAAACTGTGCGATTTTTACTAAATACTCGTATAGTTTGTTGATTTTCTAAACCACCTGATATCCCCTATATAATATCACCTGATATTCGAAGATATAAATTAATCCATAAATTACGCCACACCCTGAATGTATAAGATACGGGCTGTTTTGGAAAACACAGAAGAACACTGATCTAACCATTAATGCGAACATTTTTTTTTAATAATGGGCTTGCGTTTGCCCCCCGTCACACCTGATGTTAAACGAATATGCGGAATACAATGGAGCACTCTCCTAAAAGACACTGACATTAAAGAAAATAACAATTTCTTACATTTTCTATGGAACATTTAATATATAGAGCAGTTAGCGGATACATTTCGGAGTGTGTACTTGAACTGCACAATTTGGTTCTCCCTGCACTTTTTCACTACCGAACGGCCAGACAAACGCGAACAAAACGTCATCCGTACATGGTGAATATTCCCCATACGCACAACACAAAATTTTGATTCCACATTTTTTTATTTACACAGCACGCTGTGTGATTGTGTTGTGGATTTCTCTGCCGGTGTCTGTGTTCCTTGTTAGGTACAATATCTGTGGTCAATATCTGGGTGTCTTCAAATCTAGAGGATATTAAAAAAAAAAAAAAAACACTTTTTATTTGGCATACATTTTTGACACATTAAAATGAACCCATTGGACCCAAACTAGTGTTAACTGTATTTCGGAAACCAATGGCTTATACCGATATCTTATAAATCAAGCACAAAATGCATAAAAACTATTTATTTAAAACGATGACGTGAATATTAACATATATTTATATATAAATATCTATATGTGTGTATTAGTGCGTGTGTATGTGTGCGTGTAGGTGAGCGTGTGTGTACTTGTGCATTTCCGATTTTATGATACGTCTAAATCAGTAAGAATGATAAATAGGTTTCTTCTAGGTAAGGGTGCTCCATCTTAGACCGCAATACTGCTTAACATCAGGCAAGGTCCGGACAAACGTGAAACTATTTAGAATTAAAAAAAAAGGTGTGGAGTGGGTACGTCAGCGCCCTTAGTATAAATCACACTTCTCCGAAACATCCTGTATTATTACTACACTTGATATACATATAACAGATGTATAATATAACCATGAACTTGAACAAGGTTAAGTTTGTAACATAAAACTTGTTATTTAATATTGCGCAACACATATTTTGGTATGGTATTAAACAAAATTACAGCCAAATACGATTGTTACATAAGTATTAACTTACATTTAGTAGAAATATGACCACTCACGTATAATTTCAGATTCAGGTACCATATTTAGTTATTTTGCTGAATGTTACTTATTGGCAAGTCAGTATTAAATTCACAAAATTTTGCAGAAATTCGTTTGGGAATTTACAACTTTTGCCACAAACATATTTTTTTTTAATATAAAAGTTATGAGACGAACGATACGCTCTCCTTATGATAAGAGACAACGCATGCCCATGACCATTGCAGCGATTCACAGAACTTTGAGTAACAAAACAAAGTCTCGGGTATCGTTGCTTTAGCGCCCATTACTTTGAGACTCGATGGTTATTTATTAATATTATTATTTATTTATTAACATAAAAACGTTACACAATTACGTCACAGACTTATGCATTAATTAATAAGAAAACAGAAATCAAATAAAATGTCAAATTCAAATATTATGTCAAACTTAAATACAATATCAAATAGAAATTAAATATAAGGTTCAATTACAAACAAATCAACAAATCAAAATCAAATCAAATCTCAACAGCCCTGTAATTTCGCTAGCTGCAGTACCCTTCAAACCGGAATACAGTAATGTTTACACACTATTGCTTGCTGTATCTGCTACTACGGTGGTACCTACATAGACGACCTCTTAAATAGATCTACCACCGACTTAGGTTACCTGACGAATTACTTCGTTTCGGATACGATCCCTCAGAGAAACCTATTAGTTTAATACACCCCAAACTTATAACCCCGTGTATAAAGTCATTGCTTTAATGTGAGACTTATATCTATTTTCGTCAGTGTTACCAGATGGTTGTCATGAAAATACAGTGTTGTCACTTCTAAAATACAGTGTTTATTAAAAAAGGACAGCGAAACTTTAAAAAATAATACAGTGTTTTTACAGTGTTTTAAAATCGTTATTGTCTCATTATTTAGGAAGATTTTAGTCGCTATCACCGTCATCTAAGGCTATATTAATATCCCTCTCTTTCATATATATCTCGGAATTAAGTTTTTTAACATGTTATAAAATAACAAAAACAAAAGAACTATAGGTGCGTTCCGTCCGTCTAACTACTAAGTAACAGAAATTTTAGCAATTTGCGTTCCATTAGCTTTTCATAGCAAAATCAGACTGATGTTAACTTTAAGCGTTTAAAAATTAGAATCAATACTGTCAATTGTGTTTTTAGAAAATACAGTGCTCGTCACACGCTGTATTTCTTTTAATACTGTGTACTAGATCGGAGGAAAATGAAGTAGATCTACAGTAATTGCAATGCATCTGGTAACACTGATTTTCGTAGACAAAATTTGGCGCCATAGCTGTTTATGAAAATTGACAATTTAATACGCAGGTAAGCAATACAAATGATGGACGGAAATCAACATGTTTATGAGAATCCTTTATACAAGTCAATTTCATTGTTTACGTACTCATGTAAAATGAATTTGTTATTCACCCGAGATGATGTAAGTTTATTCAATGTTAGATGGAATATGCGATTGAGATTCTACGAAGTCCTTAGTGACCCTATTCTTATCCTCTTTGGAATATTATCGCTTTTTTCGCATTCCTTGTCTTCCGTTTTTGCAATAATTCATGTGTTAAATCTAGTCATGCTTTAGTAAAGTAGTGGCGTCTTTACTATAAGCTTCTGGATGGAGTTTTGGAAGCAACACGAAAAGTCATGTTTAACCACATTATATCATTCTCCCACACTCCCGCTTGTAATTCGGCACTTTATGAATAAAACACCACTATTTTTATGCATAAACACTCGAAAAAACACTAGTTTTGGAAAAAAATACAATGGGGCGACACGACGCTCACCGCGTTCCCGCCTAAACTCTGACGTTTCTAATATGAAAATGGCGCGAATTTGCAAATAGCGCCCCGTGCGTGTGGTGAAAATTAGAACTACCTACATCTTTCGTCTTATTTTCTCTATAGTATTAAAGTTAGACAAACGTATTGAGCAAAAGCGTCCCAAGGAGGTTCGATCATTTAGCTTATTTACTATCGTAATGTGAAACTCTTTGGTCGAATTCTTACATATTTTTTATGGAAATTAAAAATAAACCGTAATGGACGGCACTATACGAGTACAACGGAGTATGCTGTAAAAATGTACTTAAAATGCGTTTCAAATAAGAATAGGACTGGAAAATCCGCCACCTTAAGCCGGGTTGGTCAACAACTTCAGATTTTTTAGTATGGTGTGCAAAAAAGTCCAGGATGCACATCAAGCAGAAAATTTAATTTATTTATACTATAATATTTCAATTTCAATCAAATTGCCATCTTCATCTGAATCGCGGGATCCGCTGTGTTAATTTGTTGATTAGTGTCGTCGCTGCTGTCATCTGTAACAATAAAATATTATGATGCTAACTAGGAGTACATAACAAAAGCTATTTTCGATGATATCATTCGATGATTCGATGATAATAATCTCAATTATCGATTCTGCAATCCTGGGAGTGAAACATTTTACGAAGGAACATATTTTGTACGAACGTATCTTAATAAATTTCTTCTCTATTTATTTTAACATAAATATAAAATATGGTTTGGTTACTGGTATTGTTTGGTAGTGTTAGTGCTAACGCTACTTTTACTTGGTTGTTAGTATGAAGTTAGGCACGAGTCCAGTCCTATTTTTATTTGAAACGCATTATAGGTGAGTGTACCTATTTTACCGCACGTTTTTTTTTCTCTTTCTTCTTGGCATCGCACTCTGTGCATTCTCAATGCAGTTATTCTGACTTCTTTCATATAGCCAGATACATTAAAATATTGCTGTATAGGTGTGAGCGAGAGGAACATACTCGTATGTACATACATAATATTAGAACGTAAGTGCAGCGTCGTGGGTGTGGCGAGATTTCGCTTACGTAAACAAACAGTAGAACTAGCCGATAAAAGGTATATATAGTAGTTAAGTACGTTATGTGTATATTTATAATCCATTCATGCATAAAAGTAAACATATGACTCTATAGAAGTTTATGGATAGAGTTGTATGTTATTCACTATTTACAACTATATTATTATGTTGCTCCAAATGTGTTTCCTGTCTTTTTACACGACTGTCGAGGGCAATCCTCAAATGTTGTAGGTATTAACAATGTTTTTCATATATTTTTTAAAGCTATTGAGACATTTACGTATGGTCATCATCATCTCATGACGCTGAGCTGATGAAGGAAGGTACAACTCTTTAACGCTTAGGAGTTAGGTGATTTCTTGTTCTAGAATAATGTATAGAGACTTGTCGATATCGATAATTGATTTCTCTGGAGACAACAGAGTAAGTGCTAGAAACAAGAAGTAAAATAGTGCAAGTTTCATAATATCTATTGCTTATTTATTACTTACACAGGTTTCATTTCTCTGTGAACCTTATTTTAAAGTTAACTCGGACGAAGTCGCGGGCGTAAGTTAGTGCATAGATAAATGTGGTAAGTGGACAAATGTACTCGTAGTGTGTATGTTTGTTAAATTTATTATTTTCTAGAAAAAGTCATAGAAAGAAAAATAATTAACGAGATAATATTAATAAATGTCATATAAAAGGCCACGTAAGTAGTCCAAATGAAAAGTCATAATTTCCATCATTCACATTCCCAGAACTACATATTTACAGAAAGATGTCTTCGTTGCTCTAAATAATCTAATTCAGGTTCAAATATTTTTACTCATTTTTCACGTGAATATCTATCTTTCATCTACTATGTAAGTCAGATACATTCTTAGTTTGTCTAAAAAAAGTAGGGCTTAAAAATTCCTTAATAACTTCCTTATACCTGAAGAAAGGGAATTATTCGATCTTATGCCGGCGTCACGGTTCCATCACCAACCCAGCTGCCATCGTCTGAAAGCTCATCCACATATATGTAATTGATTCATGGAAATAGCACACTGTGCGATTCACGCGATACTTTATGACATACGCTTGCAAACTGTGGAATTACCTTCCTTCTTCCGTATTCCCGCGGAGTAACAACATAGGGTTCTTCAAAAGGCGTGTTAATAGAATCTTAAAAAGTCGACAATGTATTTGTATTGCCCCTGGTATTGCAGATATCCAGAGGTGACGGTGATTGCTTAGCATCAGGCAAATCATCAGCTTGATTGCCATTGGCATAAAATATCTAATCTAAAGGGGCACAAATATAGAAAGTTATACGATCAAAGAATTCATATTTTAGTTGCAAATTGTAGGTCCATACGGTCTTACGTCCGGATCGGGAACAGCCAGTTTTATAAATTGGCCCACTGCTGGGTGCGAACCTCATATCATTGTTAGAAGAGAACTATCATAATCCACCAAGTGTGCTCTTAGTAAAAGTTGTTTATGAAAACCCCAAGCTTCATCATCATCATCATCCTCCTCATCATCATCATCATCATCATCATCATCATCATCAGCAGGCCTCTCCCAAGACACGCCACTCGCCTGATCTTCGGCTATTCGCTTCCATCCACTGTCAACTATTCTACGTATATGGTCATTCCATCGAGTCACAGGGCGTCTTACACTAATTCAAGCATAAGACCCTGTATACTCAATAATTTTTAAATATTCTAAAAGCACCGAAGAATTAGCACAATGAGTTCATAAAATTAAAAATTTAAATTAAATTAAATAATATCCTAGCGAAATTTTCACACAGCGCCATCTAGCCCCAAACTAAGTAAAGCTTCTACTATGGGGACCAGATATCTAATAGAATACTTATACACTTTTTTTTGTAAATGCTCACTTATATTATCTTCTTTTTTTTATGGTTGACTGGCTAGGTGTTTGATCACAGCTCACTTGATGTTAAGTGACGGTGTGGTCGAAAATGGTAAAGCACACCTAGCCTAGAATGGTACTGGCTCTCAAGTGAGACTGCCGGAACACACCGTTATATGCTTGGCGGCAGATTTTCAACTTGAGGGTGGTAGCTAGCCAGCCGAGTACTAAAAAGTACCCTACCACCACGCTATAGTTTCCTCGCGATGTTTTCCTTCACCGGCAGCTCAAGCTACAGAACACTCCAGATACAGATCAAACATTTATCTTCGCATAAATGTTTGATCGAACCTAGCTCTTGAAGCAACTGAAATTGTACCAAATAAGCAAATAGGGTAGTCAAATAAATCTTAGAAACATAGTTCAGATTTAAAACTTGAGTTTGTTTTAATATCTGAAACATAAAATAGAGCATCAAATTCAAGATCGTGACCTAAAAACTACGCAAAAATAAAAGAAACTAAATCATTCCAATTCAAACGCGCGTCAGTGTCTCAAGAAGTAATTTCATTCATAATAATCATTCCGAGAAATACGATTATTTGCACTGATATAATATTTATCAGACACGCGTCTCATGAACGTATATCTAGTCATTCACTGTTCCACGCTTAGAGTATTCATAAATATAGAGTGCTAACAACTCCAAGTCGAACGCTCAGTGCACGTGCACCTCCTCACGCCTTTAGCCTACGACGCGTAATTTCTATTTTACTCAAAAGTATTGTAAAATTGCCTACATGTGAAAAGATATGCTAAAATTATTTTTAGTATGTTTACGGTTATTTTGCCGTGGTAGTGCCGGCGTAAGAATAGTACCCCACCCTCTCTACCCGTGGTTGCCGTAAGAGTCGGCTAAGGGATGTAATCCGGAAGATGGGCAGCGTCTTCCTTGAACAATCACACTTAACTGCGCTCGTCAACCCGCCTGCCAAGCGTGGCGAGTATTGACAAAACCCTCCCAGGAGGAGGCCTATGTCCAGCAGTGGACGTCCTATGGCTCTTATTGTTGTTGTGTTGTTACGGTTATTACTTTTATATGGCGGTAAAGCACATTTCACCATTTTATTTTATTTTATTGTCATACCAACAAAGCAGCCACTAACACAGTTGATACAAATTATATATAAATAAAGCAAAAATTAAGTGCTGCCTCAATTATAGGAATAAACCTCATTAAAGAACACAGTGCATGCATAAAATTGTTGAAATTAACTATTACTATTATTAACTATTAAATATTACTATAAGATATTATTTGGAGCTTGGAACGTGCGTCAACGCTGCATGCTGTCGCACTACTAAAAACGCTAGCGGTCGACAGGAAGCGATGTTCTAACCCGTGTCTAATGTTCTCACTTGAGAACTCGCTCTATACCTATGCTTTATACTCTGAGGTTTCACGCCCCAACGTATCATCATCTTTAGCCAGTCCACAGCTGAACGTAGTTTAAGATGCAGTTTATCCGAGACTTGGTAGAGTGACTATAGAAAGTAACTATAGAAACGAAAAGCCGGGCAAAGTGGCGTGCAATAGGAAGTTTTAACGTTTACTTACCTAAATTCTTATAAGTAGCATAGTTGTAGCGAGTTAGGGTGTTCAGACCGTACGCCAACGGGCGTGGGTTCAAATCCCAATAATTGATTTGCTGGTGAAGTAAACTGCACCCAAGGTAAGTATTATTATACCCAAATACAGGTAGCTACCACCCAAGTTGAAAATCTGACGCCAAGAACCTAACGGTGTGTTTCGGCAGCGTCACTTGAGAGCCAGTCCCATTCTTGGTATGTATGCTTTATCATCTTCGACCACACCGACACTTAATATCGGGTTAGCTGTGGTCAAAAATTAAACCTGTCAAAAGAAAAAAAAAAGATTCCCAATTTTCATTAAAATAAAACTTCCATTTATAAATAATTTGTTTATTTTTCTAGTCATCTTTTTTTACAATAAGTCAGTTATGAATCACGAAAATGACAAATGAGCATTTTGCGCATCAATTTTGTTTCAACTTCTATTTATAAAATCAGTAAGTCTTATATCATCACTTTCAGTCCCATAACTCATAGTTAATTATCCTAATGGATCGCGATACCATTACGGAAAAAAATTAATTAAATTAATTGCAATCGTTTGAGAAATCTGTTTCTTTTGGCAGTGTAGGTCAAGGTCGGTAATTTACCTAATATAAGCAAAACTCTGCGCATTTGTTTAAAATTTTCTTTGTTTTGTGTAATAAAATTGAACTATACATATATGTGCTTCAGAGGGTTGCGTACCTTTTTCATAATCTTTTATTTATTGTTTGTTCAGGGAGAATCCATTACGGATATCACTGGCTCTAGGGCGGACAGGATAGTTATGTGGGTATCTCCGTCCTAATGACGGCCTATCCACTAAAAACCCTGGAGTGTTCCTTCTCGGCGCTTTGTGTCGAGACACGCTCTCGCTCTTCCGCAGCCTCGACAGCGCTTATCCTCGAGGAGCCCTAAGCTCCCACGTAACGATGACGATTTGTTGGAACACCAGACACAATCATCGTGATCCACCTCGGAAACCAAACCAGCATACGAGGATGGCTCCGTCCTACGCCCCTAGTTTCCATGCGACGCGTCAGATAAGTTGCCTTAGTTGCCACTTTGGCTGCTGGGGTGGCAGCGAGACGGCTTTCATAATCACCTAACTTCAACGCCATTAAGAAATTCTCTCTTGGCAACAGTTTTTATTTAAAGAAGTGGACTTAAAATAATTATTTTAATATTATAATTTATTATCATTATTTGCATTTGCTGTAAGCTAAAGCATTGTTGTGACACTATTATTAAATATTTTTATTCTAACACAAATTATTTGCTTTAAACATATTATAATAAAAACGAAAATCTAAGTACCTACATATCTTTAAATTGTCGTTTTTCTATGTTGATAGGATGCCTAAATTCCGTTTTCTGGGAAACGATCTCATTGAGTATGTAGGTATACGGGAAAATTTACTTGTTTTCTGAACGGACCTTTTTGCCTTTATTGATTAGGGCATTGTAGGACTATAATACAATACCTACATTATAAATTATTCGAGCTAAAATGAATCTCGGCTAAAGTATGAAAAATTATATTGTTACGTACAAATTACATTAAATAGAAATAGGGTTGTGTTTTGTTTCTATTATTTGTTGCGCTTACAGCTTTATACGGCTTAAAAATGTCTGTAATTTCTTCATCTTCTTTATTTTAGACGTCAAGTTTTAGAAAATAATATAATGCTCTGTCTATAATTTGCTGATTCTAAAATTTTCACACGTATTATTATCAATGCCCCTCTGTGTCCCGTGCGATTCCCACGATTTCTGTCATAAATATTAACCTAAATGCTAATCCAAAGTATACCAATGTATTTCAAATTATTTATGCCGTTAAATAGTATAGTAAAAATATATTAGGACCTTGAATAAGTTCTCGCTGTTTCTTCAAAGATGGCAGTAGCAGTACCCCGTTCGTGGAATTTCGAATGGTAACAACATGCAAGGCAGTAGTGTATCTAACCTTAAGGCGGGGCAAGCCGCGAGCTTTAGGTATTTTAGGCTGCCTCCGGCCCACTTTTTCGGAGCGCGACGTATTCATTTACGCGAGTCGGAAGTTGTTTGCGACGCGCCGCGCGCACGTCTCGCGCGGCAGCCACGCTGTGTACGTTACTGGAGTAGTGGATAACAAGTCGGTACATCAATTTCTAGGAAATCGATAAAATACCAGATCACATACTGTCATTGTATTTATTTAATATTCTTAAAGTGATCAGTTTTGGCTCGTTACGTATTTTCGTATAAACGTATACTAAGTAATAGTATATAGGTATATATAATAATAATAATAATAATTCTTTTATTTCTTTAAACATTTTACACATTTACAATTTCAGTGTATGGTAGTTCACTTTAATGTAAATAAAGTAATTTTTTCTTAGTTCTGAAAATGTTTACTTTTGTGCCAAATATGTATTTGCGAGGAATTTTATTGCATTACTTTATTCAAAAGAAATCTGCAGCTGAAGCACATAGAATTTTTGTTGATTCTCAACAAGAATTCTATATGTATTCTGCCTTGTTGTCAATGCTTTGTTGATACGACATGCAGAGACTGGTTTCGACGCTTCAAAAATAATGATTTTGAACTTGAGGATAAAGAACGTTCTGGCGCACCGAAAAAATTTTAAGACGAAATGTTGGAGGAATTACTCGATCAAGACCGATGTCAGACGTTTAATTAATTAACAAAAAAATAAACCATTCGAAATTCCACGAACGGGGTACTGCTACTACCATCTTTGAAGAAACAGCGAGAACTTATTCAAGGTCCTATTTAGTTGCACACAAACATACCAACTTTCACATTATAAATATTAGTGGGATTTTGTTTTTAGTCTTTTTGACAGATGAGATGGCGATCAAACTTAAGCCTGTTTCATACAAGATTATTGCTAAGAGAGTACACAAATTTTGGATACGTATGTATACTCATTTTTTTTTTTTGTTTGAATTATATAATAATTTTTACCTGAAAATTTCCGTATCAACAGCTGAAGTCATGGCCACTAGTTTGGAGCAGCGCGGAGCGGTGGTCATTGCCCCCAAATTTTCCTTCATACTTTAACGGGCTTAGGCCCGTCAAAATGAAGAAAATTACTGCTCAAATACAAAAGACCTTACGAGGTTTTCAGTTCAAATACATCAAAATTTATAAAAACTAAAATTAATTGCGTTTAATTAGTTCCACGCTTTTTGGAAAAAACTATTATTATAAGCATCAGTAAAACCTTACTGCGTTAATTATTTTCTGTTTGTTTTTGTAGTTAGTACATTCAATGGTATCGAACGCACCTGCATCAGCGATAGTGCTGCAACAGACAATACACATTGTTCAGACGTTTGTTCGATATTTGTTTAACATCATGAAAGTAAGCGAGCTGTGATACGCCTTGTTCTAATGCTACTGCACATTGCAAGTCGCATTCATAGTGGCTTTGTTCTTATCTTTATTTACGGAGTCTGTCTCTCGTTGCTGATTATTGAGTTTATAAATCTCATCCTCGCTATTCCTTTCAATCATGTACAAGATTACACACCATGAAATTCTCGCATGCTTATATAATGGAGTAGTTCGATTTAGATTATTTATTATTAATTAGGGATTAGCTGATGTTTGGGGTGTTTTGCGCTAAAAAGGGTCATTGATCATTTTTCATCATTATGAACAACTAGCTGCGCCCCGCGGTTTTACCCGCGGTTTTTTAAAGTATACTCTATCTTATTCCAGGGCTTAAGGCAGTAGTCTGCTTTACAGGCTTCAAAAAATCGATTTTTCGTTTTTGTCTTAAATTTATTCCAAAACTATCCAAGAATATGTGTTCAAAATTTTAGAGGCCAATTCGACATATTTTCGAAGCTAGATCAGTTTTAGTGGCCGAGCGTCGAGCGTGTGCGAATGCTCGAGCAGACCCGAGCGCGCGCGCTCCGCCCCTTCCTGTATTCTATTGTTTGACTATATACGTATATACCTGAAAAGATTGAACGGTCCTTTGAAATATTATTTGGGGGTTCTCGAAGGTCTGTGTTGAGTAGTTGTTGGGATAACGGTATACAATATAACGTAAACTATAGCTCTTGGAATCGGCTTCTACACTGCTATTTGTAGCGTCAGCTTTCAGTTTCATTTTTGATTTTGCCGAGCGCACATCGAAATGTCAAGCTACCCGAAAGGTGATCGAAGTAAAAGACAGCGTGCTGCGGAACCGCGAAAGCGAAAATTTCACGGCAATCGTTTTACCAGTGTATCATCGGACGACGGAGATTTACACACGAGTCGCAGTGAGCAAAAGTTGAAGGCAGCAAGCAGCGATGATATCATTATTAATTAATGAAAATGTAGAGAAGCACATTCGTCCAATTTACGAAGATCTTTCGAATGACGATTTATTGACGCGGTGCTTAGGCGGACACACTCAAAATTCGAACGAATCGTTCAATTCGATTGTGTGGCGCCTAAATCCGAAACACGTAAATTCCGGCTATAAAATCGTCGAAATAGCAGCAAATATGGCTACAGGCATTTTCAACGAAGGTTATTCAGCTGTGCTTTCTACCATGCAGCTCCTCGATATTGTCATCGGGCAGCAATGCAAAAATTTTGCTGACACCGTCGATGCTGAGCGCATAACGCGGGAGAACCGGCGCGCATCACTTTCCAGCAAGGAGGCTCGTACAGCTCGAAGATCGGAAAGCCTCCGCCAAAACGAGTTTTTTGAAGAAGAGGAAGGATTATTGTATGGCCCGGGGATAGCCGATTAACATCTAATTAGTGTAAGTATCCAAAAACTTACATTTTTTTGGACCGAAAACTTTACAGCCCGTTTTCTCGAGTTTTAATTTTCACAAGTTTTGGAAAACGGTGCCGGCGATAGTAAAAACAATATATGTCCGATCGAAAAAAACCAAAGTGATCTAGCTTCAGTATTGAATTATCTTCTATTTGAACTAAAAAAGTTGGACAAAAGTACTATTTGAATTACTTGTTTTGCAACTTGAAGTGAATTTTTTTTTTCAAAAAATTGGATTTTTTTTTCAAACTTCGAAAAAATTTGGAATTTCGTCATTTCTTCGGTATTTTTTTAGTTCATATAGAAAAGGAACTTATAAAAACTAAAAAAAAATTTGGTTCCACTGTTTCAGATGCATCGCACGACCTCCATCACCGGCACCGATTTACGAGTGCACACTCCAGGCGCCCCAGAAAAATCGTTACAACTTTGGCAAATTTCAATAATTTGTAATAATAAAAATTGTTTTTTAAAGCTTGAATATAATATACTATCGTCTCAAAATTTCGTTTACCGCAATCATTTCCTTCCCTTCCAAAAAAATTGTTGAAAAAACGCTTTTTTTTCGGCTCCTAAAGCAGACCACTGCCTTAAAGTACCTACACGCAAAATTTCACCCAGATCCGTTGAGTAGTTTACGCGTGAAGGCGAAAAATAAACTCACATTCGCATTTATAATATTAGGATTTATTGGGTCCACTGGGTCAGATAAGGTGATCTGCTAACACTGAAGAAATCCCGCATAGTGAAGTATCCTGCCCATATTTACCTTAACTTGTCGAAGCGTGTACATTTTTAATTATCTGATTGCAATGAGTCATCGGTTTTCCTCGTTGGGACATGACATACCCAGACTGAACACGAATTGGAAAAAAGCAAGAATGCAAAACGTCGAATAGTTAATATAGTCATGTTAAGTTACTAGCTGTATATCACCCATTTGGAGTTTTGAATTTTTGCAGTTTTATGTTATTGTAGGTATGTTTACGGGCAATAAAGACGATCAGGCTAATATCGTACACGATCGCTAGACACCTATCTGTACAAATAGGATAACGACTCAGAATTGATAATGGTGATGAGTAATTAATATATCGATAAATGTTTCATAAATTGTAGTATACTTATTTCACACACACACATCAGCCATAGGACGTCTACTGCTGGACATAGGCCTCCTCCTGGGGGGGTTTTGCCAATACTCGCCACGCTTGGCAGGCGGGTTGGCGAGCGCAGTTAGGTGAGATTGTTTAAGGATGACGCTGCTGCTCTTCTTCCGGATTACATCCCTTAGCCGACTCTTACGGCAACCACGGGTAGAGAGGGTGGGTGGGTCTTACGCCGGCACCACCACGGCACTACCTATTTAATCTGTCTGAAAAAAAAAACCGTAGTCATCATATAAATAAGCATAAAATTATTTTTCCAACACGTTACCCACTGTAAGATTTTCCAACACATTTTTCCATACCAAGAGTATCGAATGCCAAGAAGTCTGAGTTGCAGAAACAAATATCTTCATGACTATGCATTAGTTCTCGCGTATTCCATGTTTTGTATACAAATTAGCTAATGATTCTCAGATTTTTTTTACCTGCAGGTGGTCTTGTCGGCAATATAAATAAATTTACTTTATAAGATAGATAGATAGAAATTCTTTATTGTGCACACCGAAACACAAAAAGAGTACAGAAAACAAAAGAATCTTATGAGCTAGTGCCACAAGTGGCGGCCTTATCGCTAAGAGCGATCTCTTCCAGGCAACCAATAATGAAAAAACGATATAAAATGAAGAGCAGACGGGAGATGTTGTAACACTAAAAATAAATAATAATAATAATTAAAAAATAAATACACTAATAAAAATAATACATACTTATAGTGTGTAAAAATAATAATGTCTTTAAATAAAAACGAATATATATACATATACATAAATATAGACAATAAATATAAAGATAAATAAAATTAATTTTTTTTTATTATTGAAAATTGATTTAGGTAATGTATTCTTTCCATGTTATTAGCTATATTTCGGAGAATGAGTATCAGAGTTGCACAACCTTATTCTACCATCTCCTTTTATTTCTAGACAAGTAAAAAGACGGGTTGTGACTTGACTCTAGATTTTCCCGGATACATAATTATGTACATACCTCCAACACGCTTAATTCGTATCTTAGCCTACCTTTCAAGGACACAGTAAATAGGTTACTTTAAATTTGTAGCGATGATAGTTCAATGGTTAGCGCGGTAGGTTCACATGAAGTGCGTGAGTTCAAACCTCAACAATGAGTTGGAAGGTTTGTAGGTTCGCATCCAATTTTTTTTAATGATTAACAAGCTAAGTGTTTGACCACAGTTTACCTGATGTTAAGTGACGGTATGGTCGAAGATGAAGTTTTTTGAATGAGGCTGCCGGAACACACTGTTAGATGCTTGGCGGCAGCCAGCCGAGTACTAAAAATACCCTACCACCATGCTTTAGTTTTCTCACGATGTTTTCCTTCACCGACAGCTCAAGCTCGTTGTTGGGATTTGAATCCCCGCCCTTCTGCGTGTAAACTGACCCTGTTAACCACTGAGCTATATGGGTTCGATTCCCACTCAGGACAAGCATTTTGTGGTATAGTCATAAATGTTTGTTCTGTGTCTGGGTGTTCTGTATATATTATAAGATAGTATTTACAAAAAAAAATATTTAAGTATTCTATCAGTTACTGTTATCTAACTTCCAAAGTACAGAGTTAGTTACTTAGTTTCGTTAGTTACTTGGGGTCAGATGTCGCTGTGTTCTATGATATTTATTATTATAGCTACAAAAAACTAAACTTACAACTAAATATACAAGGTATAGTTAAAAATAATATAGAGTAGATCGCCAAGGACAAGGTTCCACAAAGGAACAAAAATGGAGTAAAGTAGACTAAAATTAAATAATTTCAAACTACGAAACCGCCAAGTTATTTACCCGCCAAGTAATATTGTGTAAACATCCATGTGTTTCGGTACGAAGGACACTGTAGCTAGAAAAATTACAGAGCTAATATTTATAATCTGTCGACTTGCATGTACTTTGTCAAAGTACTTGGTAAGTTCCGGTTAGATATTATGTACCCTTGACCAGCTGTCGTGGTTTAAATTGTCTTATTAATTTCCCTATTTGCAGTTGC
Source organism: Biston stratarius (assembly GCA_950106695.1). Taxonomy (NCBI): domain Eukaryota; kingdom Metazoa; phylum Arthropoda; class Insecta; order Lepidoptera; family Geometridae; genus Biston; species Biston stratarius. The sequence continues at coordinate 9,171,925 of OX467106.1, forward strand.
ATTTGATAATTATCTATTTTCTACCTTAGATGGTGACTTATTACGTATTTAAACAGTGATAAACAAATTATTTCCCATACACATAAACAATTTTTAATATATTGTGTACTCGAATACAATAAAATCACATTAATATTATAAAGGCAAAAGTTTGTGAGTGTGTTTGTCACTTGTTCAAGCTCAAACGGCTGGACCAATTTTGATGAAATTTGGTATGGAGGGAGCTGACACGCTGGATTAACACAGGCTAACTAAGGAACGACTCTCTTAAGTCTAAGTATACCTAAGCTTACAGTCTTTAGAAACAAGATAATTACATGATGTTATCCTTCACCGACAGCTCAGACTCATTGTAGTGAATTGAATCCACGCCGCTCGGTGTATAATCCGACCGTGCTACACACTGACATATCATACAAAATCGCTGTAATAAGCTCAGTACATTAATTTTTAAATTCATTCATAAATTTATTTCATCCGCTGCTAAGCCAAATCATCATTGGTCATCTTCATTTTACTCGTGTAGGTAATTAAAAATGATAATTGTTTTCATTATTTAATATATACTGTGTATCTATTAAATCTACAATGACGTAATTGTATTGTTGTCTAGTACTCTAGGTTTTTCTACTCTACAAATAGTTAAAGCAATATTTTCCTACTTATCTACTCGTGTAGCATTTCCAGTTATTATATAACATTGCCGTGGTGGTGCCGGCGTAAGAATAGTGCCCCACCCTCTCTACCCGTGGTTGCCGTAAGAGTCGGCTAAGGGATGTAATCCGGAAGATGGGCAGCAGCGTCTTCCTTAAACAATCACACCTAACTGCGCCCGCCAACCCGCCTGCCAAGCGTGGCGAGTATTGGCAAAACCCCCCCAGGAGGAGGCCTATGTCCAGCAGTGGATGTCCTATGGCTGATGATGTATGATGTATGTATGATACAACATCTCCCGTCTGTTCTTAAGATCATGTTTTCCGTTCTTGGTTGCTTGATAAAGATCAATCTTAGCGATAAGGCCGCCACTTATGGCTTTAGCTTAAGGGATACTTTTGTTTTTTGTGTTTTTTTAATTCTATTTTTGGTGTGCACAATAAAGAATTTATGTCTATACATTTTTATCGCTAGAGGTAGTATTATATTTTAAAATCTAATTTCCTAAATTTGATCATATATCCTTCTGTCCGGTATGCCTTCCAACGCTTTTTTCAAACCTTGGCTAAGATCTTATCTGCTAAGGACTTTGTTTCACGAATTTCTAGTTTTTGTTTTGCAAATTTTGTTATATATAGGTATAACTATATATATTTTACATTGACATTTTTGTTCTCATTAACATGGAATCCGTGTTTTGTCATGTTTACCAGACTGTTAAGGAAGGGTTATGTTTTTCACGCGTATCTTGTATGTTTGTATGTATGTATGTATATAAATTTCTTTATTACCTCGTATCTTTCAAACGGCCGAATGAATTACGACAATTAAAGTATCGTTAGATTCGTCTCAATATCCAAGGGTCCTAACAAAAAATCAAGGTGATGGATTTTTAGCCCGAAATAGTAATGCGTTAATAAATAATAAAAAAAAAAAAACAAGTAGGGTATCTAAATAAAGTCAATTAAAAGAGGATTACATAAATATATATAAGTTATATGTTTAAATTTAATTAGGAATAATAAATTTGTTCAAAAAGTTTTGTCATTTATTTATAGCTATTTTAATCGCAGTCAGGTTATAGATTTTTTAAACTCTTCAGTTTGTTAATGATATTACGGAATTTGACTTGTAAATTTGGTTTTATCAATAAAATATATGTATCCCAGTACCTAATTCATAGAATTAGAAACGTAATTAAGAATGATTTATTTGTTAGAAATTTAAATCAAAGAGGACTTTCGAGATCTGCTAAGAATTTTGCACGTGCCAATGTTAAAGACATAGATCATTTATTTAGGACTGCGAACTAACTGGAATAGATTTAGATTTTACTTTTCGACTAATATTCCTGTTTCTCCTTATTTCGATATTATCATACATACGAATTTCCTTGGGTACGTACCAAACGTTTTGACTCTACGCTTCAGACGTTTCTCATCCGTGCGGCCAAGGAATGGAACAAGCTGCCGGCTTTCTTGTTTCCTGAGAGATATAATCTAGATCTGTTCAAGGTCAGTGTGAAGAGGTAGGTATCTCTTAAGTCTGCTTACTTCACCTTTGACCACATCATCGCTTACCATCAGAAGAGTTTGTAGAGAAACGTGGACTTTTATTTAAAATTTTATAAATCAAAGTTTGACACGCATGACTACGTAAGTGCCTTATATTTGCTCCGTTAAATAAGACCGTATCTCACAAAAAATTTGACTGTTTTTTTTTGTTGATAAGCTATGTGTTTTGACCACAGCTCACCTAATGTTAAGTAAAGGTGTGGTCGAAGATGGTAAAGCACAAACACCTAGCCTGGAATAGAACTGGCTCTCAAATAAGGCTGCCGGAACACACCGTTAGGTGCTTAGCGGTAGATTTCCAACTTGAGGGTAGTAGCTTGCCAACCAAGTACTAGAAAATACCCTACCACTGTGTTATGGTTTCTCACGATGTTCAAGATGTTTCACTAGGCTATCTTCGCTTCATGACTGCTACGCTATATGATTCTAGAAATTAGCCTTTACTTCTGTTCATTATTATCGTAGCATTTGTTCCAGTGTGATATTGATTCGTATCTCTATATAGTACCGAATACTATATATCGGCGTGCAAAACACCAGTTTAGAAGGCCTTTAGTATGACAGTCTACTCTCATTGATTAGGTTTCTAGAATTCTATGATTTGTTCGTAACTTTATTACGGAATATTTCTTGTTGCTGGATACAATTACCTATATTAAATTATCAGTTGTGACGGAAACAAAAGATAGTAACCTTTTTTCTTTGCGTAAAAGTAATAAAACGAACGAGACGCTCTTCTGATGGTAAGATATAACGCCTGTCCATGACCATTATAGCAATACACAGAACTTTGAGTAGCATGACAAAGTCCGGGGCATCTCTGCTTTGGCGCTCATTACTTTGAGACTTACGACGGTTAGTCTCAACAGCCCTGTAATTTCTCTAACTGCAGCAAGCACCCTTCCTGTCGACCATAAAAAAAAAGAACTTGCTCCATGACAAAAAAAAATATCCAGGGCAACACTGCTTTGGTGCTCAATACTTTAAGACATTGCATGGTTATTCTATGATTTCGTCAAATAGTTTTATTATGCCAGCAACGTTGCTTCTACACATTTGTTTGTTAAAGTATTTAATGTAAATTTATGGATTTAATTCATTATCCATATTATATGTACATAATATACTTACTTACTGTTTATGTATTATGTATTGAGTTGTTGTCAAGCCTTTTTAATTAGGTATCGAGACCAGCTTTAATAAAGGCAGTATACCTACTAACACCTTGTCCACACTAATAATGATAATTGTATATGTATGGTTTATTAAAGTAAGAAATACCTATATCGCTTCATTTACATTCTTAAGTCCATCTAATTCATATCCTGGTATTTCTTAACTGCACAATGCAGGTATAAATCTTCTTTGATTAAATATCTCGGTTAGGAATATATTCATGTCAAATTTAATAGGTATTAATTACTCATTAAAAACACGTTGTCCATTATTTCCATATCTATTACCGTTTTAACTGTTCGCTGTTAAAGTTGCATTTAGTTATTTTGCACACTATTTGTTACCGAGTAAAAACCTTTCGTACCTACTTTGTGATCATTGATTAAGGAAATTATAACCTCGTTGTTATTATCATCAAAATATTAATCCTATTCGTATGTTTCCATCTAACATTCCTAAGTTCTACTTGGATATTTACGCCGAGGCCTTCATATATCAGGTTGATCTGTATTCATCTCTTAAGCAAAGTTCTTATTAGGGTCACCTAGCAGAACATTAAAACGACCAAGTAATTTTACTTCGATACGAATTTAATATCTTTTAATACACGTAATTATCATATCATATCAGGTAATAAAATCTGTCCCGCTCAGCGGAAAGGTACACATGGACATTATTAATAAATTAGCTTAATACTAAATCAGTCTAACGGTCGCGCCGAGCGCGGTACGGCTTAGCCTAGTATCACAGATGAGTAGAGCGGTGGGACGTGGCGCGAAACGGACGCGCGAGGGGGGCGGGGGTCACTCGTCCGACGCCGACGACAGCTGCGTGCTGCCGCCCGAGCTGAAGGAGCTACGGCACGCCGCCCCCTCGCTCCCGTTTCCCGGCGCCGGCGCCTCGGGCCCGCTGCCCGGCGTCAGCGTCCGCAGCAGCTCCAGTGCGGCACGGGCCCTCTGCCCGTCAGCTGCCGCGGACGACGCCTGCCCTCGCTTCCACGCACTCTTTTCCGGGAGCAGCAACCTCCGAGCTTCACGTTGCACGCGACGAGATCGCAGCGCGAACAGAAACGGCGACGCAGCGGAAGCCAGAAGCAGCAACGCCAACGAGGGCGTCCGTGCGCACTCCGCCAGTCCCGGTACCGCAGCAGATATCACTGCAGTCACCGCATGAGGCAAATGTAACATCACCAACGCTCCGGTTAAAAGTCCAACACGTGCGGCGCGAGATTCTTCTCTATATCGGAATAATGATGCGTTCGAAATTCTACACCTGATCGACGTTATTTTTGACCCGTGGTGCGAGGGCTGCGGTGACGGCCTCTGCACGGTGAGGAGTGGAGCCGCCAGTAGCGGCGCTGAGCTCACGGCGGGAAGACCTTTTCTGAGATCCTCGCTCGACTTATTCTCTTTCTTAGAATTGCGGAGACTAGCGACGGACGGGCAACGGATGGGCCTCTCCGGGGGAAGAAGGAACGGCCCAAATTTGCGATCGTTTTCCGTTGCGCTCTCCGGTCCATCTATTCTGAGGGTCAGACCTTCGCCTTCTTCGATGAGGTCAGGCAGCGGCGTCGGCTCGTGCAGCTGCAACGCGCTAGCTCCATGCGCGCGTGCTCGCAAGCCCGATGAGCGCGCTGCGCTGTAAATGCGCGCGTACATGATGCAAACGATGGCGGTCGGCGTCATGATTCCCAGAATTAAGTAAACAATGTAGTAGGCGAGCTGGACTCCTACGACGATAGGCTCGTTCGGGTAGAAGTAGCTGGTGACAGCGATGGCAGCACGAATGGCTGCAGCGAAGAGTGCCGCAAACCAGGTGGCGGCGCACAGCGTAGCCGGTCGTCGCTGTAGCAGCCGCATGTGGCAGCGCAGCGGGTCGGTGACTGCATGGTGCTGGTCGAGCGAGATGAGCGTCACCGCTAGTAGTGCAGCGAGGCTGCACGCCGCTGCAGCTGCATCACCCGCCTCCATCCAGGGAAGCATCTGCTCCTCCCTCGCCGAGTGCTCGCCAAACAGTGCGGGCGCGAGCAGGGAGGTCGTCAGCAAATTCGTCGCCAGCAGGTTTATAACGAACCTGAAACAATGGAAAACATGCTTGAATACACTCCTCATACGACAACATTTACATAGGGCTTGTTTACCCGAAACGCAAACATGGGTATCCAAGGTTATTCCCCACCCATGGTATTATACTTATATCGTTTGCATTTGTTTAGGAAATTACGCCTGATTTATTCCTTACTAACCTGATTTATGTGATGTGAACTAAAACGGTACCGAATCCGAATTTGTGATTCGCATTGTAATTCTATTAGGAAAACCAGTATAAATCTATGGTAGCTGTAGGTCTTCATGTTTACAAATTACATTTCCCGCTCGCGTCCAAAATCAACAGAGAATGAAAACATTCGGAGTATAAGCTACGATGAAGACTTAAGTTCGAGACTGGAATATTCTCGATGACGTCGTGGAAATCGCATAAATGTCGCAGCATGCATACGTGAATATCCTTCAAAGAATGTTATACATTCCCATGTCTTCTTTCATTAAACATGTGATTATAATATGACTTACCTATACTCAATAACACTCGAATATACTATGTTTTTATAGTTCAAGCTTTCGTAACGCTAGATGTTTTTAAAGATATCCAGCATAACGCAAGAAAGTTTTCGTAAGCCCTCCGTAGTACGCAAGCGCGACGTGACCGAGTTTTTATTTCACGAGTTATTTGATACGTTATCATTTGTAATTACAATTGTTTTGGACTAACTATTACTGTTACTGTGTTTCGGAATGCATACAAATATTACAATACTTTTTCAAACTGGTGTGTATACGATTTCGATGGTATGTAAAGACGAGTTACACCACGAGTCGTGCTGGTAATGCATCGTTGAAAGTTTTGAAACCATTGCATTGAATCTTACTGAATCTAATATATTAAACAATATTTCACTTCTTTGATACCCTCATTTTTCATAACATATATTTTATTTATCTCCTTTAATTTATGAAAAGTACTAAGTCTGTTATTACTATAATCTTACGATGAGTATTCGGAAGTAAAACCGGTTGAAAGGTCGAATAGTTCTACAGTTACGCAAATCCGCAAATTCGTTTCCTTCGTTTGCTTTCGATGTATCATTTCCGCACATATTTTTGTATCAATATGATGCTTCACTTCACGGTCAACCATGTTTTCAACTTCATAATTAACATCCTTGTCTAGTTCATTCGACCTTTTATATCGTTGAACACCTTACTGATTTTGATTTTCTTGTTTATATTTTGGGCCGAATTAGAACAGGTGATTTCTTTTTATTCTCCTCATATATAAAAGTTTTCAAGGGAAGGCCGGAACATATAAACTGTTGCTGCAGAGTGACAACATGAAATTTTTGTTTCACAACATTACTATGGTTTAATTTTGTAACAGGAATTTATGATTTATTATTTGAATTTGCTGTAGTCTATGTCGAGTATTATTTGTGAGACTGTTATTTTACTGTGCTATCTGTGCAAGTGCATTATTATCAAATCATTGCAACAATGACATTGATGCCGTGCAACAAGTGACAGCGATTAAATCTGAATCAATCTGAATGTTCTCGATAATATCTTATGTAACATCATAGGTTCAACTACAACCTCAAAATCACATCTTTATTATTAAATTTCATCCAGATTTTCCTGCATCAGACCTCCTCTTGACGATACACATTTCTCATTTTCCTGTGATCTTGACTTTCTTAAACTTGTAGAATAAAAGATGCCTTTTATAAAATCAAATGATTGCATTTAAAATGCATGATGTATGTGTATGAATGCAGTTTCCTTTGCATGCGGAATCGTTTCAGGCATTACATATTACATACATATATTGTTGAATAAGGTGATGTCGGCTTTGTACACCCTAAACTTTTATTAATGTCAATGTCAATGTCTTATTGTACTTATAAAAGGTTTAGGTATATAATTTGTCAGGGTTTTTTGTAAATAATATCATTTTGATTTAAACAACTTTCGGTACCATTTAAAACATCTAGAGAAAACTAAACTAACTTAAAATTAAATAAAAAGGCCGTCAGAATAAGGTTGAGTGTTTAATTTCAATGTATTAGTTTACATTTGTGTGTCATGTTTATTTTATCGTGTTTCAAGGTTCTTGAAAGGCAAACCTTCTTTCCAATTCAGCCTTAAGATAATTTTGTTTTTATTTATTATGTTATTTAAATTAGTTTTTCTGTCACTTTGTACTTATTTTTTTCTTCTTTTGATTCTTTTTTGTTTTGTAGTAAGGCTATCTAAATTGTATCATAAACATTACAGAAATTGTCGCTGACATGATTGTTTAATTATGTGTCCATTTTATTTACTATACTTATACGTTCAATATCCTTAAGAAACTCATTAATACGAGATCATTTGTCTATTCGCCATTTTGACAAAGCAACAAAAATAGCAATTATTTCAAAACTGTGTCAGGGTTAATCACGTTCAAAGTTATGTGTGGTTAAGTATGTGCATTAGCAACAATGCCAACCAGGCTTTAAATGCAAATAATCCTTCTAAAAGTTACTTTTTAAAAGAAAGTTGATAATTAACCGTCTATTTAAAAGAAAAATGTGTCTTTCGAGCAGGATTAGTCGATAAAAATAACCACAAAAATTCCAAGAGATTTAAACAATTACGATAAACCAATAATATTTTTTTTTTATCTTTCAAAATTTCCTTTTAACCTCTCGCTATGTATTGTTTCTATTGTTAAACCTTACTAGTATTTAGTTATAATTTTAAATAATCGTGCGTCAAAAACACCATCAAACGAAAAACTGTAATACAAAAGTTTAAAGGTTAATGAAGTCTATACTTCTTTGTTCTTAAAGCAGCCTCCAGTGCACGATAATATTTATCTTCATTTACTTAATGATTATTTGCTAAAACGGTTTTCTTTTATCTCAAGTAAGGAAGCATTTTTTAATTTGTTTCATCTTTATTCGACGTAATTACAACTCTTATTTTTTTTATTTATGTTAAAAATAATTTCAATATTTTAACTGACGAATACGGCATGAAAATTAATTGTTTATTTTTATCATAAAGTACGGTAAGTGTTTTATTGAAAAAAAAAACCGGTCTTACTAAAAATATGTATAATTGTATCCCTGTAATGATATTTTCCTCAATTTTATTGTGTTCCCTTATAGAAGTTATATATACGATCTAGGTGCCTTCAAGTCACAAGTGAATCGGTTTTTTCTAGGCGAGCGCGCTCCACCGTATACCGCATCTTCGTTTAACATCAGGCGAGTTTCCATCGTAAGGCTAAACTTAATTTAAAAAATACAGTGTTTACATTGTCAGTCTGGTCAGTTTTTGTTTGGGTGACGGTCATTTATTCCTGACCGCTACCTCGGGTTGAAAGTCATATTTAATTAAACAACACTCATTAAGCAATGTCAGAGACCAGCACCTTAACTCTGGCCATTCAACCTAAACTTAGTTTTTTGGGGAAAGGAAAAGCTTACCATCTTAGTTCAATATCTCTATATCAGACGATAGAAAAATACATAATACTAATGCGGCTTTTTTTATGGTTGACAGGCTAGGTGTTTGGCCACAGCTTATCTGATGCTAAGTGACGGTGTGGCCGAAGACGGTAAAGAAACCTAGCCTGAATTCAAACTGGCATTCAAATGAGGCTGCCAGAACACACCGTTAGACGCTTGGCGGCAGATTTTCTACTTGAGGGTGGTAGCTATCCAGCCGAGTACTAGAAAATTCCCTGCGACCATGCTATGGTTTCCTCGCGATGTTTTCCTTCACCGGCAGCTAAAGCTTATTGTCGGGGTTAGAACCTATACGTGTGAACCGACCGCGCTAACAACTGAGCTATCATCGCTACAGAAAGAGCCTAAAGTGACTATAAACTATGTGGTTATATTATGTTTCTCAAAATCAATGCGCTAAAAATAAAACGTCAGTATGTTTGTAGAACATAGTGGTCAGATTGACATCCTGTCGTTACTCAAGATTCAATACGCAGCTATGATTGCATTAAATTGGTACACAAAATGACAACTAAATTATATACCAGGAAGGAGTATCTTTCCACGAGGGCTGGCGAAAGGATGAAGCGCATTTGTCCACATCCTCGTGCTATTTCATAAGCAGCAATTGTTCACACGCAGTATGCAAGTGTTCAATTTATCAATTGCATAAAGTACGTTTCCATACTACATTTTGATTCGAAATTTAAGGATTGCTTGTTCTTCGGGAATAACAATATACATTTCTTCAAATTTATACTAAACTTTTTTTTTATTCTAAATAGGTTTGCGTTTGACCACGCCTTGCCGTGTTAAGTAGTCTAAAATGAACCTAGAAAACAACCTGTTTATTCTAGATTCGAAGACACTCACAGTACTACGCGGGAAAAACAGACGCCAACAGAGTTCCACACCCTCGCTGTACCTATGAAGAATATGGCATCGAAGCGTTTAGTCCATACGTGGGGAATACCATGTAAGGAAGGCGCTTTGGCCGTGTCTGCATAGCCATCCGATAAATAATAAAAGGGGCAATCGGAACCAAATTATTCAGTTCCAAGGCACACTCTCCGAAATGTATCCGATAGAAAACACACAAACAAGCGACTTTACGTTGCTGCTCAAGGCTTTGCAACTGAGACGAAGCCAGTGTCGTCACCTATTAGCCTCCTAGCACGCCTCTCGGTCGACTCCTGAGCCTCAAGCTGATATAGAAGCATCAGGATACAGAAAAATTTAAAACTTTTTCGAATATAGAACTTTTTCAACGAATTTAAAAATATAATTATCATTCTTATCCACCATATATTATATTATAATATTCTGTGGTATTTTTATCATGGAATCCACTATTTAAATTTATTGCGAATCATAAATCACGCAATTAAAATAAATTTTGCTAACCTCGACGTTTAAACTGAGTCGCAGCTGTGATCACAACTATCTGATGCAAGATCGAGGTTCAGCTGTTCGTGTTTCCATGTGAATTAACGAAAGCATGCGCTGTGATATTTATGAAATTGTCGTTGCTGTTAATGACAACCTTAATATCATTCACCAGACTTGTATTACACGCAAATAATTGAGCATAATAAGGGGTATATCCGGATTCATGTCCGAGATTCGTACCATAAACTCATATATGTAATAATCGTTATGGGCCTAAAATGAAAACAAGCAAAGACAACACACTTTGTAGCGCAGTGGTTAACGCGGTTGGTTCAAACGCTGAAGGGCGTGAGTTCAATCCCCAACAATGAGCTTGAGCTGACGGTGAAGAAAAACATCGTGAGGAAAGCAAAACGTAGTGGTAGGGTATTTTATAGTAGCGACTCGACTGGCTAGCTACCATCCTCAAGTAGAAAATCCGCCGCCAAGCACCTAAGAATTTATTCCAACAACCTCACTTTTTCCATTCCAGGCTAGGTGTGTTAATCATCTTTGATCACACCGTCACTTGACATCAGGTAAGCTGTAGTCAAACACCTAGCCTGTCAACCATAAAAAATAAAACACTAGATCATGATGTGTAAAAACCGATGATTTAAAAGGCAGTGTTAAATTAATACAAAACACGAAACGTTGTGGTACACCACCATGGCCTATACTCTTGTATGTATTCATTACAGAATGTAGTCTAATCTGTTGAATGAACTAAAAACGCATCAAAAAACTTGTCTAGTAGCTCATAATACTACATTGTTTGCTTAACATGCAAATTTTTATTAAGCAAACGTATTGAGCAAACCAGTTTAGAATGTATGTATATATGACGGGGTTTCCCGACCTTGCACAAAATTTTGCAACATGCATCCATCGTTTACTAAGGAAAACATGAGAACGGTAATAAAAAAAAACAATGGACGATCTACGAGTATGTATGTATGTACAGTTTATTTTGATAGCAATTTTCGTTTTTAAACAGTGAGAAACAAAGTAATGATAGCTTTCAACATACTATCTCAAACTAAAGGTTAAGTTGCGTAAGAGTAATTTGTTATAATGAACAATCTTTTTATAGTAACAAACATTTGAGCATCGAATGATATGAGTCAGAAACGCTAGATCGTCAATGACATGGACATAAAAATAAAGTGGCCAAGGGAACACGGTAGCTCATAATATTAGATCTCAAAACATTTATGAAAAAACACATAAATATTTCATTTGACATACTTTCAGTTTATTTCCCCGGATATGACGGGTAGCCTTAAAAAATGTGGAAAGAGATATAGACGATTTCAATTCTAAATGTTATAACTCGGGGCTTTATATTATGTTCATCAGTATAAATGAGTAACAATTTCTGTCATGAGTTACATAGATCAGTATGAAGTTTATATCAGGAAAGACACTGGCCAGATGCAAAAAGAACAAAAGCAGATTTTTTCATAAAATCAACAAGCGATTGTTGATGCGCCGCACTCATATTTTATTGAAAATGCCATTAAGAAAATAGTTCAATTTGTTTTATGTAAGCCTTTTTTTTTGTCTCAGACATGATATAGTTGTCTGGTTCAGCTTTTTGTCATCTTATAATTTTGTAAATGGACAGAACGTCAATCACTTGTTATTTTTATATTATTTTTCTTACGAATCGATGATGACGTAGGTACTAAATCTTATACCTATAAACGAGCAATTCTTGTATATATGAATATTGTTGTTGTATTGTTCTTGTATGTTTGTGTTGTTGTTGTTGTTATTCTTGTTGTATTGTTTGTTTATATATATATATATATAATCTGCATCTCGGAAACAGCTCCAACGATTTTCATGAAATTTAGTATGCATTTCGGGGGCGATAAATCGATCTAGCTAGGTTTCATTTTTAGAAAACATCGTTTTATTCGTGTTTTCAGACTTTGAAAAACCGAACAAAGGTCGGTCATCCAGGTACTATATATTATGCAAAAATATTATTATTTTAAGTAAATGTTTTATAGGAATTGGTTTCATGATCATCAATATTTTTTAAAGTCTAATTGAAAATCTAAATACTTACCGATAAACAGAATTTCTGAGCCGTTAGAAAAATTCTGATCATTAGAAAACTCTGTAATAGATGCTAAATAACCTTTATGAATTGTTTCTTTACGCACCAAACCATATAATTATTAGTTTAAATTTTTAAATAAAATAATTCTTTATTGTTCACATCATAAAACAAAAATATAGAAATTTTACAATAGAAACAGCTTAAAAATAATGCAACAACTGGCGGCCTTATCGCTTGAAGCGAACTTTTCCAGAGAATCTTACTATGGAAAAGATTTGTGGTGTGTGCTACAGTTAAAAGTTACAAATTATCCAAAACATAAATAACAAATTAAAATAAATTATTTATATATAAGGATAAAATATAATTATAAACTAAAGTTTATTATGACGAAATATAAAAATGTTTTAAGATTCAAGATATTTGTTTCTCCCATACAGTAGATGTTATAAATACAAAGTAGTTGATACACAGTAAAATGTGAACCCAGTCGGGTACAGCAACATTAAGAAGAGAGGAGGGATTATTATTTAAAAGTATTTTTTTTTATTGCCTCAGTAACTGTAAGCTGAAGGCAACAAGTAACACATCGTCACTATTTATCTTACACTGTTTTACTGCAGGACAAAACTTTATTTATCTGATTCTATTTCACTCAGTTTGGATTAAACCTTTAGTAATAATCAAGCCCCTTCATTTTCATCTAGATCATTTAATTCTTTTTCTCAGAAATGCTTCACGTTGACCTAACTTTTCCTAAGCTAGGGTAGATTCATTTTTTCTGCGAACTTGCAGCCAAAGTGGGTCACCCACAGGCCTTCACACTTGACCGTGTTTACATAGCCGCGATCCACGTGAATGGCACACTCATAAACTTAAGTGGTAATCCACTAACGACTCATTAATCCACGATATCCATAGGTATATGAGACACCGTTAAGTTTTATAGGGAGACCAATCAGTTCCGCTTATTAGCGAACCGTTCATCAGTTCATAAACGATGCTTTATAACAAAATTGTTTCATATTAAGGGTTTCAATAAAGAGCTCAGTAAGTGTAGCGAATATTTAGTATGTTTAGTAACTAAAAAGTATTTCACTGTTGCGCGTTAGCTTCCGTCTAATTTTGATTGGACTATAATTATAATTATGCAGCCCAATTCAAGCTGACGAATTCACATAACTCGTAGAATTTAGTCTCCATAAATTGTTATTGAGATTTTCTTATGATGTGTTCCTTTGTCAAAAAGCCAGCGGTATTAAAAAATTATACATACATAAATTCTATGACTATGCTATGGACTTCAAATTTCCGATTTTGAGGAGCGTCTTCTACGAATTGGACCGCCACGAACGACATGAATTGTATACAAGATTTTCCTATAGATACTGTCCCTATGAGATTGTTGTCATGGCACCTACTGCTTTAATAAAATAGACTCTTGCCTACTTCCAGGATTCTTTGCCCATATAAGTAATGTGTCATAATAGCAGAATAGGTATTTTAGCATTCCACTAACTTAACTACTCTTTGTTCGTCTGTTAACCATTATTTTCCTTTGTTATTCCACAAAATGTAGGTCTGCTATGAAGTCATTAAAAAACTTTCGATTCTACACTTTCTTAATCTGCATTCATTGTTGTGGTTTCCACACAAAGTAAACAGGAATTCCGAATTGAGACTTTATTACTATGTTTTTAAGCTTAATGTTGCGTTAGCAAAAGTAGTCAATGTCAGGTTTTAAACTTTTCTGAATTTCTGCACGAGTGACAAAAAAGGTTCTATTTTATCAAAAAAGGTTAAAATCATGTCTATCGTTGGGATTAAATTTTTATTCTAAATTGTATTGTTCTACCTTATGATTTTGCCAAAAAGTTCAAATTCATAGGAGGCTTATACTAGATAAGTCTTCAATAAATTCAAACTTGTATTATATGCTAGACCGGAAAAACCAACTTTATAACTGAAGTAATTAAGTTTGATTTTATATCCACATGAAAGTATCTAATATCTAGATACAGCTGATACCAAACAGGAAGAGGTGGAGGACGAATTGCCATAACCGTAAAATAATCAATTAAGAAACAATAGATGTATTAATAATACTGGTTTCTTAATTAGTATTAAATTATACCGTATTTTAATACTCACTTCTAGGCCGTTTGTGGTATTAGGGCTTCCCCGTTTGTCTACATTCGCTTTAAGAGATTTTATGCTGAAAATCAAATGAGATATTAATTATATTAATTCTTTCAAATTCAAGGGTAGCATGTAAAATTTTAAATTAATGTTGAATTACCTTTCATTTAAGCCAAGCTTGATTAAAATCACAAGAAGTTGCGCCAAAACAAAAAACAAATTAATTAAACCTTAATTACGCAGACAATGGAACGAATACTGGCCGCAAAGATGTCACAGACACCTAAAATGGCGGTCAAAAAGCGCGCCAACGATTCTGGTCAGCGATTTTAGAGGCTAATGGGCCATTCTATACGCTAATTTGATACGTGCTGATACGCCATGGAAAGTTTTTCGTCTTGAAATATAGCTGTGGACGTATCTCCATTGTTTATTCAAGTACCTGCAAGGATTAAATTAAAAAGACGTCATTTATCTTGTTCTCTTTTGTTTTAGGCATCGCACATTAGGTATTTGCCAGTGTCAAAAAAAGTACATGATAAATAATCAACTCGACCGTAGCAATTAACATTGTCGGATCTACATTTTTGATATTTTCGTTTTATTGCATTAAAGGTCTTAGAATAAGTCTAAAAATGCCCTCGCAAATTATTAAATTCCTAACATCAACCATCTTGATTTTTCCAAGTGGAAAAAGTTGTGTGTTCAGTGCGCACGATTAATATTGTCGTATAGTACGTTGAGACGGTAACTGCGGGGCGCAGGAGCAGAGAAGACGCGCGGATCTGCCACTTCGGACAATGTTAACGGGAATAGCGCACTCGTTGGTTTTGTTGATGTGCACTTCTACGTTACTCAACATTGTATTACCTAAGTCCCCGAAATAATTTAAGAATAAAACAATTATAACTTACGGGCAATAACGTATTAAGTGGTACATCCAACATAAAAAAGATTTCAAAGTCCAGGGAATACTGTGGGATGTACCACATCCGACCAAATTCAGAAATTGTTCGGCTAATAATAATGATGGATCTGCCATTTCCGACAAAATAATTTCATGAGTTAGCGGTTAACAATGTTTCATGTGCAGTTTCTTATATTTTCGATACATTTTGAATAAATATGTATATACTATTATATCAGGTAATTAATATTTATATGACATACCAAATTTGGTTACGGTACATTGACTATTGTTCAGTTTATACGCATTCGAAACTTTGAACGGCCGTACCCTAAAGAAGCGATTTTTCACATACGACTATGTTAATTGCTACGGTCGAACTATTTCTGAATCACAGAAAAAGTCAAGTCTATTAATATTTCTTTAAGTACTGGCAAGTTTGACGGAGCTCAGACGGAGTTTTGGAAGCAACGTGAAAATTAATTTTTCACTATACCTTATAATTTTCTTACACTTCTGCATGAAATTGGGTGACAAAACATCCATTTTTATGCATAAACACTTCAAAAATCTCAAGTTTTGGAAAATAATAGAATGCGATACAATAATTTCCCGCGTTCCCGCCAAAAGTACCAACGCCGTATTTGAAGAAAAAAAATTGATAAATTGAAATTGTGTTTTTTTTTTGTTGTGGCGAGTGTTCGAGGTCTAGAAGCGTGAATCCTGTTTGGAATCCAGTGTCACGAGTTTGCAATGGTTAGAAATTGCACTCTCTCTGGTGCCTAATGGAAATATTCAATGCTAGCAGAAACATCTCCTATAATATAAAGATAATCTACTTTTCTACCTTTACATAATTAATTGTAAATAGAGAACGATTACTATAGATATTAGAAATGTGGAAATTCAAAATATCAAAGACCAGAAGACATGAAATTATTGGTCCGCAAAGAAAAAAAATACTTTATTGAATTTAAATACTTTTTGTATATTTACTAATCATTTAGAAAGTTTGTATGATTCTGACATTGACATTAGAAGTTTCGCAACTGTGAACTACGGAGTGTCGACATGTTTTATGTCAATAACTACAACAGCTGTACAAAGCGTACTTTTTACTATAATATGGTGTAAATGAAATATATTTCATGTCGTTTTGTTTTTCAATGTATCTTTATTATAACTTTTATATTATAAATTCGTGAGTAATTAAAATTATTTGTTGCCTTTTAGCAATGACACGGCTCATACAGTATTAGTAAAATTTTGTTTATAGATAGTTTAATGTCTAAAAAAGACATCCTACTTCCTATACTACTAATATTATAAATGTGAAAGAATGTTAGGATGGATGGATGTTTGTCACTCTTTCACGCAAAAACTACTGAACCGATTTAGATGAAATATGAAAATGAAATATGGCACACATATAGTTTATGGCCTGGATTAATATATAGAATACTTTTTATACCGCAAACTGAACAAACTTTTTGTTAAATTCCACGCGGACGAAGTCGCGGGTAATAGCTAGCAATTGATAAGCATCATATTCGGCAGATATAACTTCGGGGAACACCATTATATTGTAATAATGACATAGTTTTGTATACAGGGTTATAAGCTTGAAGTGTATGAAGCCGGAAGGAGGCCATTCTACTCATGTTTTTCGTATAGGCACGCTTTACGCAAAAACACAGCTGTTTTATTCGGTGTTTAATTTTTGCCGCGATTTGCGAGTTGTGCTCTACGTAAAATTTGTTTATGGTAATGACCTCCTTCGGGTTAGTACAACGCAAGCCAATAACCCTGTTTAATTAAGTGTTGTTATTCTAGCTACTCTTCTGACGCATGTAGAATTGACGCAGGAAATATTATTTAATTCGATTAACTTTTGTTTGGGCTGCGGGAAATAATTAAATTTTGTTCCGTATGCTAAAGGTCAATGAAAGCTCATTGGAATGTAGGAAATTTTCAGACTACTTGCATACCAATTAACTATTGTATTCTGTTACATTAGATGATATATTTTATTCTGTAACAAGTATTAATTAATTATTGCAATTTTTGGCAAATTGTATGTAACCTATTATATATTAGATATTTTATTCTATGACATTAGTTATTGTAATCTGTGATGTTCGATATTTTATCCTGTGACATTGTGAATATTATATTTATTTTCTGATCGCGCTAATATAATAAATGTCAGAAAGTTGGTATGTATGTTTATCACTTCATCACGCGGTAACGAATTTGGATAAAATTTGGAATGCAAATAGCTTATATTTTCGATTAAGACAGATTGGTTTTAAATCGAAAAACAAGTCATTTCGCGAGATGTGCAGTTAGTAATATTCATTTTGGTAATTGTTGATTTTTGCTCTCATGATTTCAAGGTAACATTCGTCTTCCTTTTGGTTTAATAATTCGGTATGTAAAGTTTTTTTTTGGTATTTATTTTATATTTTTTTCTGATAGTAAACTTTATTTCATGAAACTAATTTGAATATTTTGGCTTTTTATGCGGTAGTTGATTTTTAATACGTTTTTAAACTTTCGATAGCGATGACGTCATAAGGTTGACTGAATATCCCTAGTAGGCCTTTGCCATGTAAAACAAAAAATAATATTTTGACACATTTGATTGACTTTGACAACTGACATGAAGTAAAGAATTTTGTTTATCAAAGCTTCTTAATGTTGCTAATCTATTACTTTTTTGTATGGATTATTACGCTATTACGCCGCTGGCAAATCTATTAAGATTTAAAAAAATATATGGATCTATTACAGCTGTTTTACAGAAACATTAGAACTGACAGAATGCACAGAGTATGATGCCAAAAAGAAAAAGGACAAACCCAATGAACTTTTTTTTTACGTGATTTGGCAATGCACGGGTGTTATATTTACCTATTTTGGTATTTTATAAATGAAGTAACGAAATTATAGTATTTTTCCGTACTATCCTTAGATATGGATAGTATCTAGTACGGAGCATGAAATAGTTGTACAAATACTGTAATTATAGTACAAAATCCAACGCTGCGTTGACTTGACATTGACAGTTTTTGTTTAGGTTCGCCATTGCTTTTGCACAGCGAACTACATGACGTCATTATGGGACTCATTGAAAGTCAAGTTTATCTTGTGTATTTTATTGAAATATACCCCATCTCATAGTTTAGAGAGTTTTAAACGTCAAAATAATGTACAGGAATGTAATATTTCGAAATGGTTTTGGAATCAGCAAAGTATTTTTTTTCTTTACATACCGAATTCCGTTCCGGTTAACCCCGCATAAATGGTACTTGGCATTAAAAAAGGTAACTTGTAATGTTATATTTCATAGACATCTAGTTTCTAATTATAGATGCTGCATCTTTACCCTTACAACATCTTTGCACTAGTGACGTCCTTCCTAGTTAAAATTTATAGATATTTCACGTCGATTCTTCGAATGTTTACAATAGCACTTAGGCATTGAATACAAAACAAATAATAAAATAAAATTGGTACCACGTACTCAACCGGCCTTCTTAATGTTGGGTATAGAATATTGTAGACATTACTTCACTCGGGACAAAGACATACGTGCTTCAAATTGATTATTATTTATTTGTGCTATTACGTTTTTTTTTAATGGTCAGTTGGTTGGTTTTAATACCAATTATTAACAGTACCTGGGTGACTTTTTTTTAGTTTTCTAAAAGTGAAACCTAGCTAGTTCGATTTATCGCCCCCGAAACCCCTTGCATACTCAATTTCATGAAAATCATTGGAGCCGTTTTTGAGATCCAGATTAAATACATATATATAAGAATTGCTCGTTTAAAAGTATTAGATATGTACGTACAGTTTTTGATTATGATAATCATTTGAAAATTAATAGTACACACTCTATCTAGGATTTTTTTTCTATGACCATAGCACGTTTGCGCATTGTGCCGATTCTCAAGTTTTTGAACATTTTATTGTTTTTTCTTTTGGCATTGCACTTGTGCATTCTGCCACTGTCTAGTAATCCTCAGTGTTAGTAGTAGTGTCAACCTATCTGCTATAGGATGACAAATACAATATTTTTTCTAGTATTTTTTTTTTTTATAGTAGGTATATAGGAGTCTTGATTTGTTTGGAGCTATTTTGAGTTAACGTTGGCAGTTTTTTTTTTATATTACTCTCCACAGTCACTGGGATCCGTGACCTTTGTCAACTTTGAATTACATTTTTTTTTTTTTACAATATGGGAAGGGGAATGTTAGTCTAATTAATCTTAATCTAGGGATAAAATACTAGATTATGTGTATACCGCGAGCAGAGCAGCACCCGATCATGAGTATCACGTTGGCAGTTTAAATTAGTGAAGCTTCAAATCCACAGATTCACTTTTTAACGTATTTTTTTGTTTCAATTTGTGATGAGATTCCGTAGCGCCGTAATTACCCATTACCCGTGATGTTTGTTCAAAAGTTTTACTTAAACTTTTCATTTCTAAAGTTATTGGGTCGTAATTTTGTTTCACAAACACCGCGTGTCGTTTTATTTTTTAAATAGTCTAAAGTCGATTTCAGCGGATATTTTTAACTTTGATTTTATCAGCATTGAGGACTTAACAAAGGCAATTGTATTGAAAATTGCAATTTCCTTTAGGCGTTTTCCTTGCATTGTTCTCTTTAACTTCAAGTTAGGTAGTCTGGTTTATGACCTAACTCAAAGTTTATCAGTTAAGCAATACAAGATATATAAGTAAACATACATTATACGGTATAAAGGTCTTGTTATTATAAATATCGTTCGATATTTCACACAGCGCTATCTATTTTTTATTTTGTATGTAAATGACATACCAGTTGTTTAACCGCACCTGATGCTAAGTGACGATGTTATCGAAGATGTCAACATCTGTCAACATCTCTAGCCTGTAATGTGAACTAGTTCTCAAGTGAGGCTGCCGGAACATACTCGTACCGTTAGACGTTTATTGGTGATTTTCTAGATCTTCCTAGCTCATACTAGACAAGGCCCTACCACCTACCTACTATGTTTTCTTGACAATGTTTTCCTTTCCCGGCAGCTCAAGTAAGAACCCACGCCCTCTGGCGTATACGACCGCGCTATCATAAGTATTAGTAAATATATACATAAATTTTCTGAATAAATCAATCAAAATTATACTTCATCTTAGGTTGAATACAAGAACCTTGATAAGTCACTGTCTAAAATAAAATAAAGGAACGTACTAAGGAATTTTCGAAGGGTCTAAAAAAAATAAAAAAATCTACCAGTCCATAAAAGGCTACTGAAAACTACTATTAACTGCGGTAAAAAAAAACGTTTAACCTTAAAACTTGCCGACCAGAATGAATGGCGGAAGCTATGATTTCAGTAACGGTTATTATTATAAATAATATTAATGCATAATAACTACTGCACAAATAGTGAAAGGATATTATTCTAACCGTTTAATGACACGCTGCGAAATATCGTTCTTTTTTTTTCAATCAGTCAGTTTTATTTTATCTATGCAAGTAACAAAAAAAAAGTAGAGCGGGCTGCGTTAGAGTTATGAAAAAAAAATACATTGGTTGTTGCAGGTTCTTATTCTTGGGTTCTTTGTTAAACCTCATCGTATTTTAACATTTCTGAACATAAAATAATTTATTACACAAATTAAATGCGTGTATATGCCTACAGTGGAATAGGTTAACCATTGTTTGGAATCAGAATTATCTGGATTTATGAAAAAGTTAACATGGTTGTTATACAGCCTATGGATTTTGAAATTGTTATCTATTGTTACACTTTTTTTTTTGCTAGTAATGTGGAAAGTCATATTGCTGGATTGTATTATTTGGAAATATTGACTGTTTATGTTTAAAAATAGCTGTGTTTTATTAATTAAGTAAAGAATTACGTGCTCAATTGTAGGCATGTGATATAATTTGCTGAAACATCCTTTCTTGGTGTTTCCAGAACTCCGTAGAAAATTCTAGTAAAGTCACTGCCACACTACTACTGCATGGGCTGGCCTTGACAGTAATTTAGAATTATTATTTTACTTGATTTTTATTGTATATGTGAAAATATTGAAATACTTGAATGGCAAAATGCTCAAAGTGCGATGACAAAAACAGAAAAAAACTATATTGATTATGACAATATTATCTATGATGCCTCAAATCGCCACAGGTAAGACGGCATGACGTCGATACCGCAACGCTATCTCTTATCGTATTATGAACTTGAGCCATAACAAACGCACTGCTAACACCTTACTGAAATCAGCACTTGAACATTCCTTCACCCATACCTTCCAAGGAATCAATGAATCTAAAACATCACTTTGTACTCCCACAATGGCACAATGTTACAATAGGAACTCATTGTTATGACTTAGGACACAAAATGGCGGCTAAAAAAGTTAGCGCCGAAATGTAATTTTGAAAATAGAATAGGTCAACTAGTTGACACGTTAGGAATGATAGTAAGGAGATTCAACGTGACTATTCCGGCCATGGTAGTTCAGTGATCTTTTGAGTAGCAAAAAAAAACAAAGTCTGCGTCTAAATTATGTTTACTTAAAGATTTAAATTTAGAACATGACAATGAAACTAAGATAGAATGCGATTTTAAGGATTACACTTACGAGCGGTTATGAAATACATTGATGATATGAAGAGTGACATCGCATTGTTATAGTGACATAATAGAATCTTTTACCTTACATTAAGTTGCGCAACAATAAATAGGTACCTAGCTAGATATTACCTATTTTAGTAAATATCTCTAGACTATGACATAACATTTAAAGAAACTAGATTGCAGATACATAGTCTATTTTATTATTAATATGTTTCGATTGTCTTTTGTTTCTTGATGTTTGATAAGAAATAATAATTATTTCATAGATTGTTTTGATTGGATTGAATATAAAAAGTAATCTGGGTAGCAATGTCAGTACAGTTTGTACCTTGTAGTTCAACTCACCAATCTTTTAAACCGTAATAAAAATATTTATCCTCCAACCTTCACGATTTACCTAGCTTCAATTTCCAGGGCAGACTAATGCATTGGCCTTCACCTGGAATATGAATGCCTGTACTAGCCAGAGACGATAGAGGTGACCTAATTCTACGAAGGCTTTTAGGCCTACAAATGAGAAATGAAAAAAAAAAACTTTATTAAATATGTTACTTTATTTTGCGCGTCTTGCTAAAAAATGCATTTTGGCTGGATTTTTTTTTTACGAATTAAGGTATCCTTTTTTTCCTCCTCCATTTACTTAGTAATTATTGTCATACAATTTTATTTACATTACAAACTGCAATAAAGCGTTTCCTTTCATTCACGTAGAATAAAGACCTTTTAGTTGTTTTTCAACTGTCATTGTCCAAAGTGATTTTTTAATTTCACCTTCATTTTGGCTCGACACGGTTATGCGAAACGACAATGATATATCGAAAGGAGTTATTGTTATAATTAGAGAAATATTATAGAACTGTCACTGGCATTGCACATATTAACCAATATTTTTTTTTATTAAATTCTATGACAATCATACATGAATATGCGCACGCAGTGATAATTTAAAAGGAACTTATTATATTCATTAGTACTAAAAATATATGCTCTGTACATTGCTGAGGGCTAATGTATTTTTTTATGGAATAATTTTGTTTTCGCGTTTCCAGGGCCGCCGATTCCAAATTAAATGTTGTTTGTAATAATGAATACGACTAGCTAGTTTCAGCTTATCTAATAACACCGTTATGCGTAACCCCATATTCATACATTATGTATGTAGCATTGAGTGTGAATAACATTTTAACATTCACAGCTGATTGTTGTTGTATTAATAAATAATAAATTGAAACGACATGATAGGACTACGTATCATCACATTTTTATATGAGAAATTCATCATCATCATCACCAGCCTATCGAAGTCCACTCCTGGACATAGGCCTCTCCCAAGACACGACACCCAGCCCAACCTTCACTTATTACGCTGTAACAATATGTTACTTAGTTAAAAACTTAAAAGCACCAAACATGACGAAATAAACCGTCACTTTAATCGGGTGAGCTGTGGTCTAACACCCACCTTGCGAACAATACAAAAAAACAACTAAATAAACTAAATTGAGAAGAGACATCTAAGTCAATAAATAAAACTATTATTTGGTTTTATTTAGTTACTTCAAACTATTATACATACGTAGGTATTCCTTTTTCGACGAAGTTTCAAATTTACATTAGTACCTAATATACATACTTAGATTGAAGACAAAAATTGTGTCAGGGAGCGTCTATAACCTTACCTTAATTACCGTGAGGATGACTGGTAGAAAATTGTTTATTATTAAGGCCTCCTATTGTACATATTATAAGTCAGTCATCATCATATGTAAGTCTGCTATAAAGAATTAAATAAACAAACATTTTTCTAACATAATTTGTAAAATGTAATAAGACGAAAGAGACGCTCTCTTATATGTAAGAGATAACGCCTGTCCATGACCATTGCAGTTATACACAGAACTTTGAGTAATAAAACAAAGTTGTATTGTATTGTATTGTATTGTGCAAAACATCGCTGATTTGACGCTAATTACTTTGAGGCAGTAGACTCAACAGCCCTGTAATTTCGCTAGCTGCGGTATATAGTCGCTATATACTGCAGCTACTATAGGAAATGCTCTCTATTATAAAGTTATTACATTTTCAATTGGTTTAATTGTGTATTAGGTACAAGAAGTTATTAAATCTTAAGGCCGTTGACCAGGTAATGGCGATAGTCGAAACAATCACAGCTTAAGGCCACAACAATCAAAGCAAACTATACACACAAGTTAGAATTATCTTTGTTTGATTCCATAAAGGCATATAAGTCTCACCTATTATTTAACTCAATAGAAAAAGTACTAAGGAATATTTTTTGTTTGTTTATTTTATTCTTTATTGAAGACTTCTCTACATAGTATTAAACAAAGTCGCTTCCCGTCGTCTGTACACTTAGATCTTACAGCGCAACGTATTTCAATATGTTTTTCACGATCATTTAGAAAATTTCTTCCGGAAGGTTTATACGTCATTGCGAAGGACAAGTCACTAGTAATGCAATATAATATCAAAATGATTCGATGTACTTGCAGAAATATAGTTATTTGCAATATGGCCTCCGCTAAGCACCGGCAGTGTAACCATTGACCTATTTTGCGGCAAGTGCTTTGGTGCATTAGCCAGGTATATCAAGCGTGAAGTAAGTCAGACTCCAGTCCATTTTACGTTTAAATTCGTCGCGGAAAAGGTTAAGTGGAGTGTTCGTGATTATAGGTCGTTTTTATTGTTGGCTTTTAGTGCATACAGAGAAATTTATGCTCTATAAAATGAAATAATGATTTAGCATCTTTGAAAATTATCGTTGCCTTCTACACTGCATAAATATCTCATGATAAAATGAAAAACTGTAACCTACTTCTTGAGTCGGTTACAACATTTTCAAATAAAAAATCAAAACTAAAAAACGACTACTGAAAAATCACGCTCTAAAAAGTATGAAACAAGAAAACATTCTCATCAGAAATTGTTATGTACAAACTATTAAATATTTTTCGTCCATTAAATAAACAACTTGCACTTAATACATATTCATAGTGATGTTCAGAGGATAACCGTGGTCATCATTTGTAATGATAAGTAGTTTAGAAGTTATCGAGGGAATAGATGAACATACATACCTGTCAAAATCACCTTTTTTCTGTTTCGCCGTAGTCAGGTAAAAAGTTTGATTTTACTTTAAAGGCAAACTAGTAATGTGCACTATAAAAATTTACAGGATTGTAATTTTTTTTAATTACTTATTTTTACAAAAAGTTACGTAGTATTCGTAGATTTTCGGTTTCACACCATCTGTTGAAGTCGTTTTTAGCTAAATGTTTTATAGCATATTAAAAATATATTTAGTGTGAACATTATTAATTTTATCGCACCTCAAACCGCATATTTACTAACGAACAGAATATTGGGTCAAGATCAGAGATGTTTAAAACATGGTTTTAATTAAAAGTCGTAAAGAGTTTAAGCGCACTGGGAAAGAAAGGGCAGAACAATTTAAGAACCACTTATTCCCCAATTTCCAATTCTTGTTTTAGAGCATGCATTAGTTGCCAGATCGTGTTTTAAAAACCCACGTGATATCTTTTTGCCGTTGAACTGTGAGTATTAAAAAAACAAAAGGACTTGTTTTGATTCCTACAATAATATTTATAGCTATCATGGCATTTATTGTCATCCGATTGATTAGTTTTGTTAATGATATTTTTTGTAATCACGTGCTACTTTTGTGACTAAATTTTAATCTGTGGCTCCAGCATATTCATTTGATAGAATAACGTTACATAAACTATAGTTCAAGTGTATGAAAAAGATGTTTCCATTTACGACCGCAAGGTGCGCTGTCCCAATTTACATACTTTTTTTTATCTTTTCGTACGTATACGTAACTCTCCCAAATTAATATGGTTTTCTTCTTATTATTTTTATTATGTTATAAACCTAGTGAAGTGTAATCTGAGTGTACGTACCTACCCATAATAACATTTTGCTATTGCTAAGTTCTTCATAAACGTTACATTAATTTAACTTGTTTATAGTAACAAATAAGTGTGTAGCGATGATAGCTCAGTGTAACCACGCGGTCGGTTCGCATGCCGAAGGGCGTGGATTTAAACCCCAACAATGAGCTTGAGCTGCCGGTGAAGGAAAATATCGTGAGGAAACCTTAGCATGGTGGTAGGGTACTTTATAGTACACGCCTGGCTAGCTACTACCCTCAAGTTGAAAATCTGCCGCCAAGCATTTAGCGGTGTGTTCCGGCAGCCTCACTTTAGAGCCAGTGCCATTCCAGGATGTTCTTTACCAACTACGACCACACCGTCACTTAACATCAGGTAAGCTGTGTTCAAACATCTAACACAACATAAAAAAATTAAAAAAAAACTTAATCAGTTATGTCAGTTCCTAAATGGATATATGGAAAATACACAATCACAAATAAAAATTATTTCGTAAAATCATGTCTATTCAAAGCCAAAATTAATCGTCCAATATTAAAATTAACTAAACAGGCTTCCGAAATAGTAAAAAGTGAGTCATCGAGATCAAGAGTCAAGATATCTTGGCGATACGCCTATTGAGTCAAGAGCATTGCCTACATAATAAAAAACATTCAACCAAATGCAGCCCCCAAAAGAGGTTCGTACCTCAAAAAAAAACATGTAAATCTTTATGAAAATAGGTTCTTTTACTTAGCTATGGTAAAATCATAAATGATAGAAGTTTTTTTTTTTGACTCACGCAATCTATGTGAATTGCAAAAAAAATGCCGTGCCAAAAGTTTTATATATCCACACTGACATCCAATTAAATTAAAAGTCATAATTTTACGTAAGACAGTAAAACTGATATTCAAAGAGCGATATTATATTAAAAAACTTTTTAGTAAAATAGGCACATTAAAATGAATTGCACAGATAATAAAACTCAATTGGCTCTTTGATATTTAAGATTTTGCTCTTTAAATTTAATAATAGAACCAAAGCTCACAACTCGTTTATGCTAAATGGTAGACTCATTGCAAAATGTATCTATTATAATTGATGTAGATACTTAAATTACGATTTATCAATCCTTCCATAAGCGAAACCTACGCGTTATTTTATGTATCAAGGACAAAATAATCTGTTTGTTTTTTTTTTTCTATTTCACTAAAGTTACAGTCGTGCCCACAGCACATCAATAAATTTAACATAAATATATAAAAATCACTTGCCGTGCGTTAATCTCACAAAAACTTGAAAATGGCCCGACCGATTTAAATTCATATTTTTTTTATTTTGTTCTCTTATGGGGGTTTAGAAAAAAGGAAATTAGACAAAAACAAAAAGCTAAATAATCGAAAAAATGGCATTGTATTTTTATATGGGAATTGCCAGATCGAATTATATTGACAGTTGTTCATTCCGAGCGGTGCGAAAATCACATTTGAAATAGTTTTTTTTTTCCGTTTCAAATCAATTTTAAGTGATACGAAGTTCGGGTCATCTATTAATATAACATATTATAACATTTTATTTTAAAACTTATAAATTTGTATCTTTTTTGGTTTATTGAATGTTGCCTTTATGCGATAGTCGCTTTTATAGTATTTCTGATAAAAGCGAATGTTTGTCTGTTTTTGTGTACATAAATTTATATGTTTGTTACTTCTTCACGCTTATTGTACTTTATCATTTAAAGTATCCTGAATTAACACATATAGGTACTACTTTTTATATCGTAAAACCGTAGGGTGAAGTTTGTTTAAAATGACAGTCAGTTGTGATTTCCTTCCTTTTTTAAATTGTTGCGAAAATTCAGCAAAAAATATTGACACAAGGGAAACATTTAGATCATGCGTTCCCTTTTCTCCTTCTTTGACATGAAGTCTTCTTTGGATGTAAATTTATATTGTTTTGTAAAATGCTGGCTTTAAATTTATTGTAGCGCCAAAACTGATTTAAAAAAAAGAATCTAAAATGTTCCATGCTAATATAAAGTCCTTTTTTGTTTTTGCTAAACATCACCTTCATTTCCATTTTATAGCATTACTTAATTTCGTTACTTTTACTTTAATAAATTAACTATTATCGCAAGGTTCACACCAAACGTTGTACTTATTTACAAACACATTAGTGTTATCCCGCTACAAAATACCGTTCTAGTTTCTTAGATATAGAAGTGGTTAAACAAAGACGCGCCAAGGAGTATCTAATTCATTAAGCAGGTTAAGCAATGCGACTAGCTAGAGGCAAAGACCTTCATATGTGGCCGTTACTGGCCACAAGGCGGCCGTTTTGTTATCTGTGGTTTGTCATTGAAGCTCTCTGTGGTGACAGTTGAAGAAATATACGCATTTTTTTTTACATATTGACTTCACTATAGATCTCGTTGATGATTTAAATAACAATAAATATAAGGAGTTGGAAACTTGCCAAGATTTGTAGCTTGTGACAAATATCTAGACATTCAAATGTCTCAATAATTTCCAATTCAAATAAGTGGGGTCTTCAAAATTCCTTTTAAGAAGCTCGTGGACTCGTAAAAGGATATGTCGGTCGTCTATCAGTTTGTATTTAAGTAATTTTATTTTATGTCTACCTAACTAAATGCCTTCCCATAGACACTTTCAAAAGTAGTATTTTCTAGCGTTATTAGTCCTTTTTACTTGTAAAGAAAATTGTAAATTAACTTGACACGTGATAAACTTATTAATATAGGTACGTGTAGTTGCCAAATATAATTAAAAAGTATTGAATGCTACATACAAAAACAATAGAATAATTCTAGAAATAAAAATTTTCCAAACCTTCGTTTACTCAATAACAATTTTATTGTCTGTGCAGAACACCTGGCAACTTGGCACAAGAAAAAAGTAATTAGAAATTTTAATTTTGGAACGTCTATTTTAAAATTTTGTCTACATCTCCAGCTTGTCGCAATTTCATACGACACCATGCTTCCGCCAAGAATCGTGTAAATCCCGAACAGTTCACACAATAAATCTAAAATAAAAACATACAAACGGATAAACATTTTCAGACTAATATTATAAAAAAGTCTGTGACTGTGGTCACTTTCTCTGTTTGTTACCTTTTGACACCTAAACGGCTGATCTGATCGTACTATAATTTAACAAGGAGATACTATAAATCATGAGGATTAACAAAAGCCACTTTTTGTTATTTTATATACCTATGTAAAGCCACGGCCAACAGCTAGTATTAAATAATACGACCGGTTCTAAAAAACAAAGCCTCATATCACGTGAAACTTACGTGCAACTAACACGGAAGTATTTTTAATTCTAATCACTACCTAATTTTACATTACCTAAAAAGCGTGATCTGTTTTTAGACAGTCCGAGTCATGTAAGGGCATCAGGGTATTTATAAAATACTGTAGGATGATTAACGACAGGCGTGCATGACGCGTCAACTCAAATAGATCATGAAACTGGAATCGGCGTAGGTGTCTAATCGATCCAATGAACAATGGCATACAGATTTTAATCTTGAAAATATATTGCTTATGTAATTGCATGTGGCTGCTATGCAAGATCCGGTAGGAGACAGGCCGTTTTGACAAATTGAATGATGCCAAAGCTTTCTTTGGTTACAATCGCTGCAACTTTCCAACGTAACATTCCATATCGAACGCGTCTACTCATATCATTTCTATTCGCGATCGATTAATTAAAGAGTCAGATGGAGGGCAGAAGCAAGGCTATTAAAAAAAAAAAAAAAGCCGTGTGTTGGCGCGCTTTTAGAGTTTGAAAATCGAACGCCTTTTGTTGCTGTCAAACACGTGTGGTTTAGCGTCCTACTTTTTAAATGGAAATGCATTAACATATCATTTCCAGCCAGTATATCACTTGCGTTCCGTTTCACGCTATACTCATTTAGATAGAGTGAAATGCCTTAGAAAGTTACTTAGATAGAGTCGTTAGGTTGCACAACTTAACGGCTGCACTTAAGCTGTTTACATAGGTTTTACGGGGTTTTAACACGTTATTTGCATTTTAGTATATTAATGGATAAAGAATGCTATTGGGGAAATTTCCATTGCTGATAGTTCGATTTATAAATGTATGCCATTACTCACACGGAATGAGATTTTAGACAAATACGTACCTATTTTTACGACTTAAACTAACGTGTTTCAAATAACTTAGATGAAAATAGATAAAAGCACGTGAATGCTTAGTAAAAAAATGGTTTATTTTAATTTGCTCGTATATAAAAACAAAACCCACCTATAAAAAAGTAATAACCAATTGTTTTATAAATATTTATTAAAAGCGTATATAGCTCAAAAAGTGGCATTGTCACGTTGAATAGAAACATTTTTTTTGTCAACGTGATTGCTTACAGGAATAACTTATTCCTGTTTCTATGCAATTGTTATTGTAATGCAATACCTATTTGGTTTCGTTCGTTGCCAAGCACGTAAGTACCTAACAAAATGAATATCAATTACCGACATGTTTACGTCTCTGAACGATGTACAGACGTTTTAAATTAATATTACAAGTGTTAATGGGATCCTTGAAGAGCAATTGATCATAATCATCAAGACAAGCTTGATTTCGACAAATTTATATTTATCTCCATTACAAAAAAAACTCTAAGGCAAAAAAAAAAACAAATTTATTGACGGAATTTCGACAGGAACGTAATAAATCATCGTATTATCACGTCACGTCATCGTATTATTTGGCAATACTTGTATTTTTTCAAGTTTTGTTTAAAAATAATTATGTTTTATTCATGCTGAGCCGAAATACGCGTGTGAGTGTTGGAAAGTGAAATAATGTGCAAAAACATGACTTAGCACGTTGCTTCCAAAATTCCACTGTAAGTTGTAGTAAAGTCACCACTACTTAAGTAGTGGTGAGTGGTGACCGGGCTCTACAATAACTTGCTCTCTATGACTTAAACTTTTTAACTTGACTTTTCCTAAAATCCTCAAAATTTTCGAAATATTTGACATTGGCAATTTGCACAAAGTACGACGTCAATGTCAATATGTTGTAGTAAGTCCCACACATAGGTGTCAAACTCAAATTTCGTCGGTGTGCATTTTTTTTTTGCAAATTGACAACAAAATCTTAACTACGATTAAAAAACTTTTTTTCTTTACACTTCAATATTTGATTATTTATTTTTTAAAATTAACACTTGATAGCGTCTAGCCAAAAACAAAGCAAAAAATTTAAAAAATAATCTGTTCCAAAGGTTATAAATTAATTTACCCGTTCTGTTGATAAGCCATTATGATTATGAATATTGATTATATACTCGTTACTACTAAATTCCATTGACTTGACACAGTTACTCAATAAAATCGTTGAGGGCTGCACAATGTCAAGGAATTAGAATACATACTGTTATCTACATTTTGTTTGACTTAAGTAATTTGTGGCTCTGATGCCCTCGTTTCAAAGATGTTATGCACGCCGTAGTTTATTTTTAGACGTATTTACTAACTTTACTGCCAATGCGTATCAATTTTTTTTCCAAAAGCTACCATAGAAAACCAAACGACCGAACCAACTAATTACTGTTAATGTTTTAGGAAAAGATAGGACGAAAGAAATGGTGAAAAATGGTGACTCTATCATGTTTATTTGCAAGAATTACGTAGTACGAAAAAATAGTTAAATTTCAATTCAATTCCTATAAGTTCCCCACCACTTAACATCAGCTGAGCTGTGGTCAAACACCTAGCTTGTAAACCATACAAAAATTTCAATTCCTATAATTTTTTTCTATCGTCTATGAAGTATCTATGTAAATTTAGGTATGTAGGATGTTTTGCTACTCAAAGTTCTGTGTATCGCTGCAATGGTCATGGATCTCTTACGGAAAGCGTTTCGTTCAATTCATTACTTTCACATAAAAATTAAAATAATCTCACAAATATGAATTTGCTAGCACCTCACTACTACTTTTTACTATCTAATAATGTGGATTAAATTTATTTGTCTTTGATTATGTTCGCTGTAATAAATAACTACTTTACCGAAATCAAGTTCGTCCTAAAGAGTTGGCTTTCTAGTCAATCAACTTTTATATGTTTTTGGTCAAGTGGGTGATGACATCATGACTATCGAAAATCCGTTTATTTTTAAACTTCGTAACCGTTGCAAACAAGTTCACATGAATGGATTCCAATTAAGATGTTCGGTTTTTTAATTTGTATGTTTGAGGTCTGCAAATATATCAGAGCGGAAAAAAATCTACGGTATTCAACATAATGCTGGCAACTCATGCTAATTACGACCATTTTTTAACCAAGAATAAATTAAAAAGAAAATCATAACAATTATTACTTTGTAGTAGCAGTGTCTGTAAAGCCCCTGTCAAGTGTAATATAAATGTCAAATAATATGCTTATACGTAAATGTTTTTATTAATAAAAACTTGTATCATTACATTAATGAACATAACCAGTCGAAATGATACCTTTTAACGTATCATGAATAAAACGATTCAACGCAAATCGCAACGGCGATTTAATGTAAATTTTCACCACTCCATTTGATTCTACGACTAGGAGTCGTCAAGCCGTCTCCCATTAAAAAATAGTACCCGGATGACCGAGCTTTGCTCGGCTGAAAACACGAATAAAACGACGTTTTCTAAAAATTAAACCTAGCTAGATCGATTTATCGCCCCCGAAACCCCCTGCATACTAAATTTCATGAAAATCGTTGGAGCCGTTTCCGAGATTCAGATTATATAAATACAAAAGATTTTGATTTAAAAAAAAAATTAAACATTTGATAATTAATTTTAATTATATATCTGAAGTAAATTTTAACGTGATTCTTGAAACAGCTCTTTTATACTCTGTGACGTAAAAAATCGAAACACGGACTTTGAGATCAACTTATAGTATATTATTATTCTTTATTATTGCTTGTATGCTTGTTATTATTGCTTCGAGACCACAGTATATAGCAGAACGGTCAGTGGTTTCTTCCATTTGATAACGACGGGGTTATCCTTTGATTTATTTATGTTGCGAATCGGCAAGGCTGAATCACGGAAACCAAGCTCTTGAATGGAGTTATTTTTAAATACATAAACATCTACAGAGTTAAAAGCTAGGGGTTTATTAAGCCCAGAGGGGTCATTGTTTTCATCATTTTAAACAAGTTTGCTATGGGTACAACAATATTAATATTTTATATATATATATCTTCTAAATATATATAACTCAAAGGTGACTGACTGACTGACTGACTGACTGACTGACTGACATAGTGATCTATCAACGCACAGCCCAAACCACTGGACGGATCGGGCTGAAATTTGGCATGCAGGTAGATGTTATGACGTAGGCATCCGCTAAGAAAGGATTTTGATTAATTCTACCCCCAAGGGGATAAAATAGGGGGTGAAAGTTTGTATGAAACTTTGTCAATTTTAAGCCGATCGGGCTGAGACTTTTCATGCATAAAGCTACTATGACGTAGGCATCTAGCGCGGGTGAAACCGCGGGGCACAGCTAGTATATTATAATAGTGAAATAATGAGCAAATAATAATGTCTCAAAGTAATAAGTGCCAAAGCAACGATGCCCTGGTCTTTTCTTTTTCGAATGATTTGCAGCAATATAACTATACGTATTAAAGTGATTTTTATATCATACTAGCTGATCCGACAGACGTCCTGTGTTAGCTTTATTAAACGAGCGAAGTTAAAGTTTTCTGAAATTATCCAATTTTCTTAATAGAATCTTCCACAAAGTATTAGAAAACTTAAAAAAAAAATGAAATCGATAAAGTCGTTCTCAAGTTGTGGCGTCACCAAGAGTAACAGGGGTTCATATTTATATATACAACATATATGTATAGATATATAGATTTTAAAAATGTTGAAATATGTTGACGCAGCAAATTCTGGACCTTATTATCTTGAGAATAATTATTATAATATAAAAGACACGATTTGTTCATTTTATCGTTTACCGACGGTTTCTTGATTCAAATAATATCACGTCGATCTGAAATGACTGCACGAAGTATGTGCCAATGCGATATCTAATCTTTAATCTAGTGAAAGAATCCCGCTTTTGCTAATTATTTATCATAGCATAGCATATGATGAATTTATCACTAAATATACTTGGGTATGTTTCAGTCTGAGGCTTTATATTAGAAAGAAATACATAATACAATATTAAATCACAAATGTACTTAATATAAAGCTAGACTATTTTAGTTATAAAAAATAAAGCGAAGTAACACACGCGATGTTATTCCTCATATATTTTCCTTTACCGAAAATTAAGTACTATGAGGTATAAATAATCCACTCATTATAAATAACTTTTACTGCGGATAAAACTCTAAAATCGAGCAAAAGCACCTACTCCATATATTTGGTTGAGGCTCCACGAAGGTTGTTTTATACAAATACAAATCTTTTATTGATAACACCAAAGTTACAGGTCATTATCCCATTCATATTTAAAAATATCAAAATCGTCACATATGTCAATATAATGAGAAAGTCAATTACTAATATGTCAATATGATTAAATGTCAATAAAAATAAAATATAATGACTTACTAGTAATTCAATAATTTCTTATTTTTAAATAATTGTCAAAGTCATAGAACAAGGTCTCTTGAAGCCAAGATCTTAGTTTGCTTCTGAAGCACGCGATGGAAGGTGCATCTATAAACGGTCGTAGAGCGCGGGCCCCAGAATGCCTAGTCTAACCAAATCGCAAAATTTCAGAACCATTTTGTAAAACTGAACGTTTTTTTAAGTGTAAAAGTAATGAGATGCTCTCCTGATGGTAAGAGATAACGCCTGTCCGTGATCATTGCAGCGATACACAGAATTTTAAGCAGTAAAACAAAGGTCAGGATATCATTGCTTTGGCGCTCCTTACTTTGAGACTTTCGATAGTTAGTCTGAACAGCCCTGTAATTTCACTAGCTGCAGTAACCTTCAAATTGGAACACAGTAATGTTTACACTGTATGTACAATAATGTTTTTACTGTAAAAATAAAAAAGGGCCACTTTTTAGGCCTTAAAAATGTACAACACTATTGATATTTCTATCAAGTCATATTCGGCTATTTAATTTTATTCACATAACACAAAAACGTAATAAAATAATTAGCAATAAATCGTAAAGAAACAAGCTATTTTTATTTTTATTGATCTTGATGTGACGCAATCATTAACACGTGATTCATAAATTAAATGTTCTATTATCGTAAATAGCATGACAATAGTAAATTATGTGAAATAACTAGATGCATTTTGTTGCATTGAGATTCTCACGGTTTTAATTTTATCATTGTTTGGTCCGTCAAAGAAATGTAGCCGCTACTGCTTTTAAAATAAAGTACAACTGTTGAGTAATTAAATATAACTAAATAATGGAAAATGTATTAATATGTTTTAACGGTTCTTGTATATTTTCTTTTATTTGAAGTGATTTGATTATTGCTAAAAAAAAAAATATAAATCATGAGATTTTAACTATAAATAATATTTTTTAAAACTAAACGTGATAAGTTTTAATTATTTATCAAAGTTTCCTTATTTTTCTTTTGTTTTTATGTAAAAGTATTGAGACGTTTACATAATGAGACGTACCAGACGTTCTCCTGGTAGTAAGAGGTAACGCATGTCCATGACCATTGCAGCGATACATAGAACTTTGAGTAACAAAACGAAGTCCAGGGCATCACTGCTTTGGCGCTCATTTCGATGATGAGTCTCAAAAGCCCTGTGATTTCGCTAGCTGCAGTACCCTTCAAACCGGATCACATTATTGTTCACACACTACTGTTTGACGGGAGAATATCTGGTACTGCGGCGGTATCTACCTAGATGATCTCGTACTAAAGATATCTACCACCAAGTACAAACTATTTGTAACTACTAAAATATTGCTGTGTGATGATCGAGTTATACCGCAATATTTTTTTACAATATTGCATCATTATTATTGAGCTCGATATCTCTGTTCTGATTTTTATCTTTCATATACAATACATGAAAGAAATAACCGCGAAAGTAATGAAAATGATTATATTTAGACTGTTTTGATACCCAAAAATGATAACGTTACTAGGCATTACCAAGTAGTTATGACGAGATTTATATTCGTAATATAAAAATTATGCCACAAAAATATCGATTCCACATTGTTGATGATGATGATTTTTAAATAAGTACCTATATGCTCAGCATTATGGATGCTGTTCTGATTTTGTATGTGTATTTGTCTGCTGTTACAAAATGTAAAATTTCTTTCTTCCTTAATATAAATATAAAAATATAGTAGGACATTTCACACACTGTCATCTAGCCCCAAACTAAGCAATGCTATGGGAACCAGATAGCTGATAGAATACTTGTATAATTTATTTTAGTGAAATACATACTGAACACCTCAGATACAGAACAATCATTTATCGTCACATAAATGTTTGTCCTAGTAGGAATCTAACCCACGCCCTTGAAGTAGATATTCTACTAATTGAGCTAACAGATGAGTCAACAATGAAAGATTACAAAGGGACTCCACATACATTGCTGTACTTTCTACAGTAATTAAATTTAGTTATACAATAAATCAATGAAAATCATCAACATTAGTTGAACACAATAATAATCATAATGGACGGCAAAATAATAATGCTCAACGTACTAACCAACGAAAATAATAGTTATCAACGCACTAGCACAGAAAAGAGAAAAAATATGGCTTAGCAACGAACTTATCATTGCAATTCAACATATCAATAGCAAGAGTACAGACCATCCACAATAATTGCACTGCAGGGGTCAGGATTGGATGATTCACGAGAAACGTTATCGAGCGGAGAATGCCGCTGGACATGTAAAAATAAATACTTGTGGGTCAAAAACCTTTGTTGACATAGATATAGATGAATATAGTACAAGATGGCCTAAAATATCCGTAAATATAAGATTAATGTCACATGCAACAAAAAACTAAGCATATTTTTGATTAATGGAGTCTCGCTAAGTGATAGTCACATTATGACTTTGTGTAGCAGTGTATTTTCTAGACAAATTTTTTACATCCTTGCCCACACCGCCAATAAAGCGAAATAGCGGTAACTTTTAAATCTATTCAGTGTTTTTCTGTCTACCAGGATTTCCTGTATCAATGAGTAGCAAAAGCATCTTGACTTGTTTTTTATTTTCTCTGTATAAAAAAAAATCTTTTGATTTTTAGCGCAAACCTTGTTTTTAAATTTTAGTAAGCTTATAATCTAATAACTATAAACTGTGAAATTAGGAGTACCTAT
Organism: Biston stratarius; assembly: GCA_950106695.1. Classification (NCBI taxonomy): domain Eukaryota; kingdom Metazoa; phylum Arthropoda; class Insecta; order Lepidoptera; family Geometridae; genus Biston; species Biston stratarius. Next base: position 9,209,339 of record OX467106.1, read on the forward strand.
CGAAGTCCTCGAAAAAAATGTGATCTACTCATAAACTAGGTCAGAATTTATTTTGTGATCTTTTTATTTAGATTTTAGGCAATATTTCTTCAAGTTATTACGTTCTAGTGATTTTTAATGATAAGGGATCGATTAAATAAATATATTTCTAGTTTAACCATGATAATGGGAAACATTCCTTCACATAAGTGAAGGAATGTTTCCCATTTTTGTTTCTTGTTTTATTATTATTAATTTTAATTCACGCAAACTTGTAGTTTTATCCTCTATAAAAATAACAGTCAGTACAAAAAAGACCAGACATTCCACTCAATTACCTACAACAATTAGTGATCGGCAAACTAAAAGAATAATATAATTGTTTGTTTAGGTACTTGGTACCTAGTTAGAGTCGGTCACCCGTAATTGCTGCCCAGGAAGTGTTCAAAGTAATTTGTTCTTTAAAATTGCCTCCAAGTGATTTAGTTGAAGGAGTCAGTTTATTTCTGCAATGTTAAGTTAGGTTTCATCATGGTTTGTATCTATTGATTGAACAATCAACGTGAGATCTATTTAAGCAATAACTGCATTAGCAAGATGCCAATCTGATATTTTATTTGCTATTGAAAAGAAATTAGGGTTGGCTAACATGTTGTTGTTATTGGCGATTAAAGACTGCAACGTCCTTGAAAGAATAATATTGCTCTAGTGGTTGGTACTAGGTATAAATTATCATTTATAATCTAAAAGCGATCGATACACAGGCGGACTCTTGTGTCATGATGACTTGGTCAAAAAGTTATTCGATCTTAGTGGATGGGTAGCTCAAAACTATTAGGTACTCGCCCGTTTTCTAGAATAAAAATTATGTAATGTAGAGCTTCGTTTGAAGTGCAGCACTTGAAGCTACAGTAGTTAATGAGGTTATGGATCCAACCTATATTGAAATTAGCTCAAACAAACAAGATGTCAAATCGATTGACAGAATCGTTTTCAAGCCCACTCAAATATATAATTTTGTAGATACAATTTCAATACCTACTATTCGATAACTTAATTTAATTTTGATTCTGGTAATGGTCTAAAAAATATTTCAATAACAATTGTTTTTGTTTTCATTTAAAATGTAATTAAAACATCATTCGCTGCAGTAAATATTAGGAAACAGAAATTATAAAAGCAATTAAAATTAAATAAATGACTGTAATACATTCGACCGGAACCAGTGCTTAAGGTCGCCTCGAAAACCCAACGAAGCAATCACTAAAACGATCTGTCCAACGATTTGATTCAAATTTAATTGTTTTGATAATGTACTCGTAAATAGAACTTAGATAAATTGATGTTCCATTGATTTAATCAATTTGGCCAGATAGACTTTGCCAATAATCACGCTCAATTTACATCGTTTAGCGACTAGAATATTAAAAGCTGTAACTATTTAACATATATTTCAGTATTGCTCTAAGCAAAATGAAATGTAAAAGCTAATTTTAATACTGTGCCTGAATTGAAAAAGTTTAAGGACGACAAATTGAAGATGATGTAAATACGCTTATTATTCTGGAAAGGGTAAATTTGACGACAACGCGACAAAAGTGCATAAAAACTGTATTCGTCACAAATGTGTTAAAAAATTTAAGCAACGTTCATTTTATCTTTATTAGTATCTCCATGACAGGATTACGGGTTTGTTAAACCGGAATATACGTTTAAACTGGCTTTATGATAAACGTTTGTGAGCTTGGTCTTTGGCACCTGAACCAGGTTAAATCAGTTCGAGGTCATACAGGTTCTAATTTTTTTTATCCTGTATTCTGGGAACTAATATGCGTCAATAGTTAATTAATTTGTTAGGTAGGTAGGCATATATTATATTCAGATGAAAACTTTGGATAAGTATCAACAGAATTAATTAATTAAAAGAAGAAATTTGGATGTTTAGAAAAGTATTTGATTTGTGAGCGAGATTACTTAGATCCAGCAAAAGTCTAACTAGTTTAATAAATGGATGGTCCCATGTAAAGCTTGATACAAGAACCGTTACGGCGATTCGCCAATTTTCAAGCCATTTGTGTCCGAAACGTTGATATTCTTGACCTCTAGTAGACATAATGACTACCGATCGTGGGAACAATTTAGTTACGAAACTTTTAATTTATAAATTGAATTTAGTCTCTATTATTAGAAAAATTATGACTTTAAATACAATTTTAGATAACATAAAAGATTAAATTTAATGATTATATAAGAGGAACAAAAATCTCCTGTGAATTTATTACGTTTACTACGTGTCCATTACTATTATTGAAGTAATCAATTGTAAAAGTATTAAACAAGTCAACAGGCGATATATTTTGGAATATTGGTAATCATAAATAAAGCGTAACAGAAACCATTGAAAACAAATATACAAGCTCAGGTAGACGAGCCCGCACCCGCCACTAATTGTCTAATAATACTGTGCGTTCTGGCATCCAGCCCAACTTAGGGATGTTCCACGACAGCTAAAGTTCAAATACATTGCTTAGAAATTTATGGTCGAACAGTTTTATTACGTTCATGACTGTTGATTCTGGTTTAATTATTTCTCAAATTTACATTGTCTGCGTGCTCATTACAATGTATTGTTTAAACTGTTTAAAAATTGTATTGATCACCAACCCTGCGTTAGCCCACATCATTATTCTTGACGTGCTTAGTCGAAAGTTATTTTTTATTACTCTCACTTTTGTTGTAAGTAGTTCATGTTTGTGTCAATTCCGAAAAAAAATGTTGAACTCTCTCTACGAAATCATCAGTTTGCTCGTTTCGAAACATCTTTAAATTTATTGCTCGACGGGTTTGCATTAATTTCGAAACAAGCTAGCCTTGAAGTTTTGTACAATCGTATCCTGAAGTTAGAGTCAAACTTTGTGGAACTGATTTAGAAGTACCAGGAGCCCATGAAGATGAGTAAAACTTACCGGTTAGAAATAGTTCTTAGGCCGGGTCGTCGACAGAAGACCAGTAACGCCAGAGAGTTGGCCGCCGTCGACACCAGGAACAGAGCTAGGAGTACGATCTCCTCCACGAGTCGATCTCTCGGTTCCATGCCCTCTGACATCAGCGTTTGTCCAGGAGGTGCGAGAGACGAATGTTCCATTTGAATGTCATCACTAACACGAGACACAACTAAACACTCTCAGTCCAATGTTTTGTTTTCACTGCAGTTGTTAGTCGCGTAAAGTTTTGAGAACACGCAGGTCGGAACGGCCGCGTCTTTCTCGCGTGGCTGTCGGATGACAACTGACTAGCTTAGCTCGAGGCTCGAGCGAGCGTTCGCGTGGCGTTGCTTCAACTGTAGGTAAACTCTATACATAACTACAATCGTGCGAAATAATAAACCTTAATCTCGGTCAACATCCCGTAGGTTTTGACGTTTTCTGAAATAGCATCATTCTCATCTATGATTTTAACATTTACGTATTGGATGACGTTGTTCGATCAATTTTTTATACATTTACAGAATAGAAGTTCAATTTCGTTGCTTGATCAATTCAATTCTGTTGAAATTTTAGCTAAAGAAATAAGTTGGGTTAGATACGAAAAAGGATATTGTATTATCATCATCGCTAAAATTTCAATTTGATTCTATTAGTTCTCTCAATAATTTAGTAAAATTTGGGGTGTATAAATAAAATTCTAAAGGTATCTAATTCAAAGCCAAAAAGCATTTGTTCTAGTTTAGTATGTGGCATGTTATTTGTGATAAATTCAATTTAAATACCCAATGGTCATTGCCGTTTGTTATTAGACATATTATTTGAAATTTTCCGGACGATCATCATTTACAAATTTTACTAAAACCACTATTAGTCATCATCAATCATCATATTACAAGTTAAAACATTTAAAAAATCTTTAACCCGCCTGCGAATAAAATACCTATAAAAAGAGAAAAAAGTTTTGAAACCAATTAAATTTATTATTCCTAATTTAATTTAAACATATTAAGTACTTTTGTATATTTATGAAATCCCCATTTTAATTACTAATTCGCGTCAAAAATCCGTAATTTCTTTTTTCACCTAATGATTGCGTTTTAAGACGAATATAACGACACCTTCACTATCGAAATCTATCCAGCCAGAAGATACAAGGTACCTAATAAAGAAATTTACAAATATACATAGGTACATACATAGATAGAAAATGGGTGCAAAAAACATAACCCTTTCGTCGGGTAATAAATTTAAACACATGCCTTGTGGTAGATGTTGGTCAAACAAAAAAAGCTCGTCTAGAACCAATAGCACTTTATTTAATCTACAGAGGAACCTCCAATTGTAAATATCTTGTGGAAAACTGTGTTTGTAGAAGATACAGGTAGACAGATGACGTCAAAGTTTAAAATTTAAGAGCGCCTAGGCGCCATGTTACCTTACTTGGTAAGTGTGTTACGTTTCACGTCATAAGTATTGTACACAGATACTACGCCAGGTTGTGTTTAATAATAAAATAATATAATTTGTAAAAAATTTTAGGATTGGTAAAAAAAAATTTTGCTCATTTACCTCAACAGGCTAGGTTCGATTCCCAAGATAAACTTTTATGTGACTAAAATAGATGTTTGTTTTGTATTAGAGTGTTCTAACAGTGAAATATTATTTTTGTATTTATTAACCAAAAAAACTATTTAATTATTCTATGACGTACCTGGAGTACGACTACGAGTTGAACTTTGCTTGTTGTAATAATATGGGCTAAACGACGCTGTGGAAATTGTTTGCCAATATTATAAACTAAAAATATCTTTTGGGAAGTGCATTACTATAATTAAGATTATAGCGAATATGAAATGCAAAAATAAAATACGCGATTTGTTTTTCTAATATAATTTAACAAGTTGCAATTCCAATTGTAATTTAACAACTTTGAACAAAATAATATAAATAATTAAGCATGTTGGGGGTGAAATAATCGGATAGCGTCTATGATATGGAAAAAATAAATAAAATGTATTTATTTAGACTAATACGGCAATCGCCAATTACAATAGTCTTAAAATAGATATTAACCATAAATATTATTAATTAATATTTAACAATTATTATTATTAATTGATAATTAACCGTTATTATTCATAATTAATAAATTAACCGTTACTATTAAAAAATAAGAAAAGAGATATTATAATTAATTATACAGAAAAAAAAACATAATATTAGAATGAAAAATACATATTTATGTATGTTTAGTTATAGTATGTTTATGGTCAGATTATGAATTTGCTTACAAAGAAAATAAATAAATAAAATAGCACAATAAAAGACTTATTTTTTTGTCACTGATGTATCGTAAATCTTTGTATTAATAATACAATACAATATTTTATTGATAACACTAAAGTTACAAGTCAAATTTCGTAATTGTAAATTACCTATAGGTATCATATAAAAAATAACAATAAAATGTCCAAATAATAATTACATATCGGTATAAAAATATTTAAAAGTAATAAAATATGGATAAAAAATTATGATTTCTTATTAAAAGTAATCTTTTAGTTTTTAATAATCATCAAAGTCGTAAAACAAGGTCCCTTGCAGCCAAGATCTCAGCTTGGTTCTAAAGTGCGCGGTGGAAGGTGCATCCCGGACAGAAGACGATTATAAGCAAGTAACACAGCTAATACAGTTGACAACCCTTTTGGCTCATTGGTAATATATCTGCCTTAAGAGCTGTATGGCGTGGGTTCGATAATTATTCGATAAATAATGTGCCAGAAGTAGAAAAAAAAAAGTCCAGAAACAAAAGAATCTTACGAGCTAGTGCCACAAATGGCGGCCTTATCGCTATAAGCGATCTCTTTTAGAAAACTAAGAATGTAAAACACAATACATATTAAGAACAAAAGGGAGATGTAACACTATTAAGTTTTTTTTTAAATTCATTTAAATTTAATAATAATTACCCTCGTTAAAGGGATTGTTCCGTTCTGATCGATTGCTTGGTTATTGTTTCCAAGTACCGACATATTTCGATAGCTATCGCGTCTAAATCTCCTTACAGTTTCCTAGACCTACTTATGTAGTTAATACCGGCATTAGTCAGAGGTATATCAAAAAAATCTTAGTCATCCGATAAGATGGCTTAATCTTTTCTAGAATATTTTATCACTACTAATGATAGTCAAGTACGTACATCCTGGCGTACTATAAATAATAAAATATTATTTACTAAGTTACGCCTGCGATTTGTCCGCGCTAAGTTTAGAATTAGATTCAGAGAGAAATAAAAGATGCGTAAGTAATAAGCAATAGTCATGTAGCATTCATCATCATCATCATCAACCATACGACGTCCACTGCTGGACATAGGCCTCTCCCATTGACTTCCATAAAGACCGGTTGGAAGCGGCTCGCATCCAGCGCGTTCCTGCGGTCTTTATTAGGTCGTCTGTCCACCTTGTGGGCGGACGTCCTACGCTGCGCTTGCCGGTACGTGGTCTCCACTCCAGAACTTTGCAGCCCCATCGGCCATCGGTTCTGCGTGCTATATGCCCTGCCCATTGCCACTTCAACTTGCTAATCCGCTGGGCTATGTCGGCTATTTTAGTTCACCTACGGATCTCCTCATTTCTGGTTCGATCTCGTAGGGAAACTCCGAGCATAGCCCTCTCCATAGCTCGTTGTGCTATTTTAAGCTTACTAAGAAGGCATATAATCAGAGACCACGTTTCGGCGCCATAAGTCATCACTGGCAACACACACTGGTCGAAGACTTTCGACTTGAGGCACTGAGGTAATTCGGACGAGAAAACGGTGCGCAGTTTTCCGAACGCTGCCCAGCCGAGTTGGATTCGACGATAGACCTCTTTCTCGAAGTTAGACCTACCTAGTTGGACTGCTTGTCCTAGGTAAATGTACTTGTCAACAACATTCATGTCATGTTGCATTATTGTGTATAAACGTTTTCGTTTTGATAATAAAGTTATTTTTTGTTTCATCAACAATCGCATTTTTTACATACGTATTTCCCAATTTCCGTATCACTTACCAGAAATTCTTTTATATCCATTTCGTGGGTTAAAGTTTAAATATTTTCGATATCGGTAGAGACAATGACGCATTATATCAAAGACATGGAACAAAAGTTGTTATACGTATATATAATTATGGATACATGACAGCCCTTTTGGGTCATTGATAATTTGCTTTAAGAGCTGTAGGCCGTGGGTTCGATTTACCCAGGACTAACATTTTGTAGCATAAACAAATGTTTGTTATGTGTCTGGGTGTTCTGTATGTATTATAAGTATGCATTTACAAAAAAAAAAGTATATTCTATCAGTTATCTGATTTCCATAGTACAAGCTTTACTCAGTATGGAGTCAGATGGCGTGTGTCGTGTCCTACGATATATACTTTTATTATTATAATTTCCTGAAGCTACTCGTACCTGCTAGTAGATTAGTCTGTTTTCTTAGAATGATATGTATAAAAACAGAATAAGCATTGATATATACCTCACTATTGTTATTTATTGTCAATTAAATAAATGCGCTGAGATGCTTCAATTGCAACAAATTGGTCCCTGGAATTGTAATCAGTATACCTGGGGAAAACCCTGCTATCAAACTGTTTGTTTTAATGTTGATACAATACGATATAAACAACTGTAGCAGTCGCTTTTGTAGCGATGATGGTTCAGTGGTTAGCGCGGTAGGTTCGCATGCCGAAGGGCGTGGGTTCAAACCCCAACAATGATCTTGAGCTGCCGGTGAAGGAAAACATCGTGAGGAAACCATAGCGTGGTGGTAGGGTACTTTCTAGTACTCGGCTGGCTAGCTACCACCCTCAAGTTGAAAATCTGCCGCCAAGCATCTAACGGTGTGTTCCGGCAGCCTCACTTGAGAGCCAGTTCCATTCCAGGCTAGGTGTGCTTTACCATCTTCGACCACACCGTCACTTAACATCAGGTGAGCTGTGGTCAAACACCAAGCCTGTCAGACATAAAAAAAAAAAAAAAAAAATGAATATTATTTTATCTGCAGAGAACTGGTATAAACTAAGCACGAGCGCAAGATTCGCGTAGAAATGACTGTCTTGAGAAGTAAAACTGGAGTGATCTTGTTTTTTTTATAAGAAATAGGCTTACGTTTGACCACCATCTCACCTGATGTTAAGTGATAATGCAGTCTAAGATGGAGCACGGAGCACGCTTACCTAGAAGATACCGATTCACTCTTGACTTGAACACACCCGAATTATATACAACGGGGAACACCCACTCAGGCAGCGTATTCCACTGTCTAGCAGTCAAATCAAATCGATTCGTTCGAATTTTTAGAACGTCGACCATGAAATTATGTCGCTTTTATGAGCTTCTGGCTGTCTGATGGAAAAATGGGCATGGGGGAATTAGACCACTCCACGGACAACTTATGTCCGGCATGATTGTTCAGAACGTGCCATCTAGTACGTATTATATATAGATTCATGGAAAAGTTATTGATTTCTTACATTCATAAAGATAAAAACGTATCACCAGTAAAGTATGTAATGATTGTGTGTAAATTCGTACATATTTCGTTCATGATTATTTTTCATTGAACAATACGCGATAATGGTAACTGATAAAGCAAACATTTAGATTAATGTTTGTAAGACGATATTGAGGCGCCAGAAATTATATAAAAGGTAACGGAAATATAATTAGCACCAAGCTCTGAGTCACCAGGTCTCTTTTGGAAGTCGCAATCAAAACTCTTTTTATCTGGTTCCCACAGATTTCCGTGAAATATTGGGTATCATTCGGGACCTTAAATCAGACGGCGCTTCAGGTCATGACGACATATCTCCACTCTTGCTAAAGTATGCTAAAACAGCGCTTATCGAACCCTTGACACACATCTGCAACCTCAGCATGGCTTCAGGAATTTTCCCAGACCATTGGAAGAGTGCAATCATCGTGCCCATACATAAGAGTGGAGATAAAACTTGCCCAGACAACTACAGGCCTATTGCGCTACTCAGCACGCTTTCGAAAATCTTGGAAAAACTGGTCAACAAGAGGTTGGTGGACTTTCTGGAAAAGTATAAACTACTGGATAATTATCAATTTGGCTTTAGACGTAGCAAATCTACTGAAGATGCAGTCCAACTCTTAACAGAAAAAGTGTCATCATATTTAGACAGTGGACAGAGATGCATTGGTGTTTTCCTCGACCTCGCCAAAGCGTTCGACACCGTCTCTACGCCTATTCTACTGGAAAAACTTGAACGTTTTAGCATTAGGGGAAATACACTCAACTGGTTTACTAGCTACCTCGCAAACAGGCGCCAATGCGTCAAAATAGGAGAGCAAAAGAGTTGTGAGACGCACATAAACTTTGGTGTTCCTCAGGGTAGCGTCCTAGCTCCCACTCTGTTCACTGTCTACATTGACGACATTCTGAGACTTAATCTGTTATGTAACATGGAGATTATATGCTATGCTGACGACACAGTGGCCATTTTTCATGGTAAAGACTGGAAATCTACTTTGAGGGAAGCTGAAATTGGAATGGCGGGTCTATCTCGGTGGCTGGACGTCAATCTACTAACTCTAAACATCAAAAAGACCAATTTCATTGCATTTCACATTACGGGAGCTACCGGCACAGACCTTTCTCACTTACCTATTCACAACAACAACTGTGAGGCACTCTACAGACCCAACAAAATGGAACTGAGATGCTCATGTGACTCGATCCCAAGAGCGAGTCTTACTCGATACCTGGGCGTAATAGTTGACCAAAATTTGTCCTTTAAACTTCATATAAGCTACATATCAAAAAAGGTACGTAAGCTTATATATGTCATGAAAATTTTAAGACCGGCCGGCGAAGTAAAAATGTTAGTGTATAAGACACTGTGCCAGTCACTTTTGGAGTACTGTGTGGGGGTTTGGGGTGGAGCAGCCATCACACACATGAGTGAAGTGGAACGTGCTCAAAGAGCTGTGCTCAAAGTGATGTTAGGTAAACCACGACGGTACCCCACAAAAAAGCTGTACGAGGAAGCTACAGTGTTAACAGTTCGTCAACTTTTTGTTATTCGAGCTGTTGCCAAATGTCACTGTCATTCAATTTGCCATGATCCCACCAAAAGAAAACGTTTTCGTGATCAATTGTTGCTTCCGCAGGTCAGCACCACTTTTGCTAGTCGGTTACCAAAATACGCCCACGTATTTACGTACAATTCTGTTTGTCGAATTATAGATATTCAAGATAACACCCACGCTCAAGCAAAGAATAAAATTAAAAAATGGCTTTTGTCGCTTTCCTTCTTGCAAACTGAAAAATTGGTTAAGGTCAGCGAGATGACACACAAGGATATCTATCCTTAGTGCATCCAAGTTTGTTTGGCCTTCACGAGTATTGGGTACGACACTCTAATTGATCACATAATTCATAATTTCTCCTAATATTAAGTTCCTATCGACACACACCTAACACACTTCATGACATTAGTCTCTCAGAAGGTCTTCAATCATGCACAACTACTCACTAGCACCTGGTAGTCACTGCCTATCCATGCTTCTGTGTGGATTCACCTTTTTATATTATCTTGTACAACCTTAACTCTCTATCCTCTTGCACTGTATTGCTGGCATGACTGTAACGCACTCCTACACATAGTAATAATGTTAGCTTATTAGCATGTTTGCAATGTTTTCAAACATTTTAAGCATGCATGCATAATTATCTTTAAGTACACACACTAACCAAGACAGGGCTGTGAATTCCAATACCTAATTAATAAGGCATGATTATGTTGTACAAAAAATTGCCAATAATCTCAATTTCAATTTCATTTTTTTTTTTTTTTTTTTTTTTTTACATTGTTAATTTCTTGTCAATGGATATTTGTTTTCGCACATCCATGACAATTTAAATCACACAAATATATATTATAGAAACAAGGAAACTTGTACAGCTCGCAGCGCAATTCAATCTGGTAGCGTGGTCACAGGGCGCCCAAGACACAGGCACTGCCTAGTTTGGGGTCCGCTGCCATATCTATTAGCAATTGTTACATAAGGTTTTTTTTAAGCAATTCTTCCATGTATCTAGTTCTAATTTTCTCTCTGCCATAAATAAAGAAATTATTATTATTATTATTAAAAAGTCTTAATTATTATTGCTACCGTTGTAACTTTGGCGGGAACGCGGAAAGATTCGTGTTGCCCGATTGTGTTTTTTATAAAACTTATGTTTTTTCGAATATTTTTATATAAAAATTGTTGTTTTTATTCATAAAATGCCGAATCACAAGCGCGAGTGTAGGAAACTGATATAATGTGGTGAAACATGACTGCTTCCAAAACTCCATCGAAGTTTATAATAAAGTCGTCACTATTTTACTAGGGCATGACTGGACTCGACCGGCATAGGCTGGTTTTTATTTATATTCCACAGTTGGCCATCAATCTGATGGGTTCCCTGATGTAAGCGATCTCCGTCGCCTATGGATATCTGCAATACCAGGGGCACTACAAATCCGACCTTGCCGAAGTTGAACTTGACTAAGACTGGACTTTGACTGTAATTAAAGATGTTACACATAGTTTGCAAAAACCGAAGTACATATGAATATTATATTAAGGACTCCGAAAAAAAAATGTGCTATTAATGCTTATTAAAAAAAAACAACACATTCTTTTACTATGCGATTTAACATTGCTCTTGATACCACGCACAGAACATTTGCCAATAGAACTATCTCAGTGTCCAACTTCAGAACTCATTACTTTTTCACTATGAAAACTGACGTGGTTTAAACAAATTTTTGTTTTACTTATGCAGGATTATGGCTCGGATTCGGCCACAACAGTGGCCTTCTTCTAGGCGCGCGAGCATCGTCTTGCTTCACATTGCGCGCGTTGTACTATGTTGTGTCTCCTTGAAGTAGGCCATCGGATGTGGCCGAAACTACAGTGGGAGTATCCGATATAATTAAACGTGAGAAATCTCGCGTAAAACAAAAATCATACATTACATATAGAGGAATCTAAGCGTAGGATGTACCTACTTAGGTGAAAGGTGATAATTTTACTCATTATTATAAACAACTATTAAAACGTATCCGGAGCATGGAGCGGAGATATATTTTTCCCGATTTTAGTTTTCGACAAAGTAAACTAATGTATCTAGGATTTAATTGATAAGAAATTGCGTGTTTATATAATGTTGTATCCTTCAATGACTTCATAATCCTAAGTATTCACTATCACAACGATATAAATATTTGTTACAATTGAATGATAATTAGACTATTGAATCAGAAGTGTAAATGGATTTAAATAGGATTGCAGTAGGTACTATCTAAAGCAGAAGATAAGAGGTATAATTATGTGCATCATTGTCAATAGCCGTGATACTATCACGCGGGGTAAACATTTTGTAATTTTTAAAATTTTGTGAAACACATAATTTTGTTTTTGTTTGTTGAATTTCGGATGTCGGCGTGCGGTATAGTTTCAAAACGGTTTGCTGATACAGTTAGTGTGTGCCGTGTTGCCATAACCTTACGTTTATATAAAACCAAAATGAGGGTAAGTTAGGTTAGGGTAGGTATCACAACACCATGATTTTTTCATCGAGACGACTCGCACTTTCCAGTCTGCTTGTGATCACGGCTATTGCAATATGGCCGAAACGACGAACTAAATAAACAAAAATAATTTCATTTTGAAAATTTTATTCCTGAATTAGTTGTCGATCATTTGTGTACAAGGCTACGCGGAACGGTGACAGTGAGCCGACAAAAGGTCATTATACTCATTATTATGAACAACTGTTACTAAAGGGCCAACCCTGGCATATTGAGAAAAAAAAACACGTTGAATTTTATTTATTTTTCCATTGTCAATGCTGTTTGAAAATCTCCTTTTGGCTTAGTATTGCCTCATATCGCTCCGCCTAATCTTGTGTGTGTTGTCGGTACATTTCGACGATAAAATACGAGTTATAGTACTAGATAGATTTTCAGGAAAGTTTATAGGTATTTTCAATTCAATTTAGTTTTGATTCTGAATCTGAATATGCTAATACGCGACGCTCTTTTTTTGTTTTCCACACTTTCTACATAAAATACTAGCTGTTACCCGCGAGTTTGTTCGCGTAGAGTTTAACAAAAAATATTCAGTTCGAATTTTTGTGATACAAAATTTTTGTATATCGTCCACTTTCCCTTTACTTATTTTTATTACTTTCCCACACTTTATGAATAAAACATCACTATTTTTATACATAAACACTCAAAAAGCACTTTTGGAAAAAAATGCAATGGTGAGACACGGCTCTTTCCGCATTCCCGCCAAAACGCGAACAAATGTTTTTTTTTTCTGCCGAAAAGAACACACTCTGTGCATTCTGCCAGTTTCAATGTTTCTATATTTTGTGAGTAATCTTCATTTTTCAGCTTCTTTAGCATCTATAGTTACAGTCAAAGTCTAGTCTAGATCAAGTCCAGTCGGTCCCAGTCAAATCAAGTCATGCCTTAGTAAAGTAGTGGCGACTTTACTATAAGCTTCTGGATGGAGTTTTGGAAGCAACACGAAAAGTCATGTTTAACCACATTATATCATTCTCCCACACTCGCGCTTGTAATTCGGCACTTTATAAATAAAACACCACTATTTTCATGCATAAAAACTCGAAAAAACACTAGTTTTAGAAAAAAATACAATGGGGCGACACGACGCTCACCGCGTCCCCGCCAAAACTCCTAAATGTTATTTTCTCTTTTATCGAATAGCTGTTTTTTTATGCTTCCACGGGTCTTTGTTTTTGGCGTCGCATTTTGTGCATTAGCCAGTAGTAAGCGTTTTTGTGTATATTATTAAGTGTGAAATAAGACACACAAAGTAAATCAAAGTCTAAATCAGTCTTATTCTACTAAAGTAATGGTAACTTTAATACAAACTTGATGGAGTTTTATTATAAAGTAAATAATCTGCCCTACCACCATGCTATGGTTTCCTCACGATGATATTCTTCACCCGTAACTCAAGCTTATTGTTGAGATTTGAACACTCGACCACTAGCTTGTAATCCGACCGCGTTAACCACCGAACTCCCGTCGCTACTTATCGCTTTATTTTATTGTTTATGGTTGACAGGCTAGGTATTTTCCCACAGCTCACTTGATGTTAATAAAGTGGCGGTGTGGCCGAAGATGGTATACAAATAGCCTGGAATGTTTTTTTTTTTTGCTCCCATTTTTTTACAGGACAAATAGAAAGACAGTCTACCATTTACCAACCATTCAGTTTACTATTTTCTAAGTCTTCATGCTTCATCTTCGAGCACATCATCGCTTACCGTCAGACGAGGTGGTGGTCAAACGCAGACTAATAGCTTTTCAGAAAAAGGACGACAAACAAAACCAAACTGTCAATGACATTAGCAGACGTTTGAAACGTGCTAAGAATGCCGATGCTAATTAATAACGAGTTTTATTAACTTCTTACAATGCGATACGCAAGGTTACGATGCCAGCTGCATTAATTACTTTTAATATACATTAATTAGATAATAATAAGCGTGGAATATACTTTAAGCTTTCAAGATATAACTGACTGACCTGATAACTCATTTGGTGGCCCTGTTTCCTGGGCGTTGGTACGATTAGTATACAGTGCTGATTATCAAATGACCAAATGATGAAATGATTATCGACTTCATCAAATGCCAATTTTCGTACTGAAGTTTGGAGATCAGTAGGCAAAACTTTTTGCGATCCCATGCTGCAGATTTTCAGGTGCACACTTGCACAGTCCGGTCCACCCTTGATGTCGTCTAGCCATAATATTTGTGTGACGAATATAAATACTTTTACTTGTTAGTAGATCTCCTTAGCTAGAGTTCGTCAGGTAGGTACCACCGCAGTACCGGATATTCTACCGCCGTAGCAGTAGTGTATAAACATTACTGTGTTCCGGCTTAAAGGTGCAGCTACCGAAATTACAGGGATGTTGAGACTTACCATCGAAAGTCTCAAAGTAATGAGCGCCAAAGCAGCGACGCCCTGGACTTTTGCTACTCAAAGTTCTGTGTATCGCTACAATGGTCATGGACAGGCGTTATCTCTTACCATTAGGAGTGCGTCTCATTACTTTTACATACAAAAAAACTTTATTCTGTGTCTGGGTGTTCTGTATTATATGTACACAGAAAAATATTTGAGTATTCTATCAGTTATCTGGTTTTCATAGTACAAGCTTAGCGTACCGTCACTTAACATCAGGTGAGTTGTGGCCAAACACCAAGCCTGTCAGCTATAAGAAAAAAAAAGGCTTTGCTGCGTTTGGGGCTACGTAGCACTGTGTGAAAATGTCCTCCAATATATGTATAAGACCTATAGTATATGTATGTGATGTAATTTGAATATAATATTAGATACTATTTGTGATAGATTGGCTCTGTCATAAGCTGTCCTACAATTAGGCGCAGGTCACATCTGATTAGGAGAAGGATATGCCTAACACGCTGACCAAGTCCGGTTTGGCAAAAAGGCAGTTAGGACCTTCGAAAATATTGAAAAAACTTAGATATATGGTTTCCTCGCAAGATTTTCCTTCAACGTTTGAAGCTAGCAGCAATTAATTTTAACTATCAGGGGAAATTGTAACCAAGAGAAAATTGCATACAAAATATGAAAGTCTTTCGAAAGATATGTCAAGCATAAAGTAGTAATAGCAGTAGTGTGTAAACATTACAGTGTTTCGGATTAAAAGGTGCTGCAGCTAGCGAAATTACAGGGCTGTTGAGACTAACCTTCGAAAGTCTCAAAGTAATAACGGTGACGCCCTTGACTATATTTTGTTGCTCAAAATTCTGTGTATCGCTGCAATGGTCATGGACAGGCGCTATCTCTTACCGTCAGGAGTACGTCTCGTTTGTATTATTGCTTGCACAAATAAAAAGAAGAAGAATAAATTGAAAAGTTTTAATCCGAAACCTTTTTTACAATCTCCATATTATAAATTGTAGTTTTTGAATCAAAACTTTTCCAATTGAGTACAGATTAGCTATCTACATAATCCAATTCTCTTAATTTTATTTTCAAAAATCTAAACGTGAAAAATGAGATTAATATCTACTTCCGCAAACAAATACTTTTATCCAAACATGTAGAAACCAACAAAAAAAATCAATTGAATCACCTTAAACAATCTACCGACCATTTCATAAAGTTGCCTTTAATTTGCACTAATTGCGACCAATTGACATAAGACAAGACATTTTTTCAATTGCTTTGTAGAGCCGCCCGCGTGTCCGCACACATGACTGCGCCCGCGCGCCGTGCGAATGCGGAGACACGTGATTGTCTGGCTGTTGAATTGATCTTTCGTAATACTTTAGTTAGTTTAGTCTAGTAGCAAATATAAATTAAAAAAAACTCCAAACCTATAACAGAATACCAAATTTCGACTCGATCAGACCCTTGAAAGATGCTCATATCCAATCACTAACTAAAAAGAGCTGATAATATAATCTGCAAACGACTGAACAGATTGACAACTACACTTAACCAAGTTACCTTTCATGGCATGTAGATTGTGTCTTAACTGTGTAAGTTGACAGATTTATTCTTCAGGTGACGTTTAATGAATCACTAGCTATGCTGAGGCCTAAAATTCTAATGCATTTGAGATTTATTGCCAAAAACGTGCATAGCGTTTACGTTGTTATATGTTTATTAAGTTAATACAGGTATCATTTAAGTACGAAAAACATTAAAAACGTTTTAAAAAGAGCGTCTTAAACATATACGTATATGGAATGGCAAACGCATTTAAAAAATCCCTAATGTTGCAGATATCCACGGTGAGTTTACCATAAAAGCGTGTTTATCGCGCTTTAAAAAACAATACAAGACATTTTTTTTTAAGGAAAAGTAATGAGGTAAACGAGACGCTCTCTGATGGTAAGATATAACGCCTGTCCATGAACATTGTAGCGTTACACAGAACTTTAAGTAGCAAACGAAGCCCATGATATTGCTGCGTTAGCGCTCATTACTTTGAAACTTTCGATAGTCTCAACAGACCTGTAGTTTCGCTAGTTGCAGTACCATCAAATTTGGAACACAGTAATTTTTACACACTACAGCTTGGTAGTGTATCTGGTACAGCGGTGGTTCCTATGTAGACGACCTCCTGCTAAGACGATCTATCCCCTTATAATTATAATAATGTTAAAAATAAACATTTTATTATGATTTCTTCGTTCTATTCTTAAATATACGTATGTATATGTACATTGTACATATAAAAATATAAACGCGAGCGAAACCGCTTGCCCCCACTAGCAATTTCACTAATTTTCCATCTCTCGGGAATGACACTTTTGTTCTAGATGGAAGGTATGTCCTGTCAGTTTCCTCAGAATGTGTATGCAAAATTTCATGATGATTGGTTGAGTTATTAAGGCGTGAAAGCGTAACAAACTCACGATCAAATAACCTTATATTTAATTAAATTACATTAACTGGATAATATTGCCTAAAAAAATTAGGCAGTCATGTGAACTGCCAACTGAAGTCGTCACATAAGCATGTCGGTGACGCGAATCCATAAGTTTTATCGTACCAAAAAATTGTTCAACGCGGCTAAAGAAGTTTTCACAAAAAAAATGTAAAAATGCGATACATTCATGGGTACCATTTAAATATTTACCTTCAAGGTAAAATAAATGAATGATCAATTGTCCTCATGTTCGAGCGCATGATCGATTTTACATAATAACTCAAGGATACTCGATTATAAGCACAATTACATTTTATTTTACATTTTTTATTGATATTATTTTAACAAGCATATAAACAGAATAGGTATATACATTTTATATCATCCTAGTACTTATGCTGAATTTTACCTTGAGGTTGAAATGCACCAACTACGTTACACCTGTAGATTAATTGCACAAACTACTAATATAAACACAACCATAAACACAACAATGAGTTTGAGCAGCCGTTGAAAGAAAACATCGCGAGGAAACCATAGCGTGGTGGTAGAGTACTTTCTAGTACTCGGCTGGCTGGCTACCAAGTTAAAAATCTGCCGCCAAGCATCTAACGGTGTGTTCCGGCAGCATCACTTGAGAGCCAGTACCATTCCAGGCTAGATGTGCTTTACCATCTTCGACCACACCGTCACTTAGCATCAGGTGAGTTGTGGTAAAAAAAACTGGCCTTCCAGAATATAGTGCATTTTCAACATCAGAATTGCTAGCTCGAAATTTTGTAAACCAGAGGGCCAAAGTAATATTGGATATTCTTTAATCTAATAGAAAAGTCCAAAATTGTGCAGGATAGCGTTATCGCTAATCTAATTTTACTTTGCCTAGGACTGTCTGGTTTGCACTGGTGTTCTGTTAATACATCTCCATAATATTTTTTAACATTTGTAAAAAAACACTTGCTTTAACAGCATTTTCTTTCTAATTGTAAAAAAGTAAAAAAAAAAAGAAATAGTCAATCATGTGGACTACTGACAGAAGCAAAATCTTAAAATTTTGGAATAATTTTTTTTTACACTAGTTTTGTGTTTTACGTCACATTACCATGCCGATGACGCAAACCCATAAATGTTGCCCAAATCCAAAAATTGCTCAACACGCTTAAAGAACTTTCACAATTTTCACTTCAAAAATACTGATTTTCACTTATCATGTTTGAATCAAAATACTTCTGCGTATCAATCGAACTTTTAGAAGAACCTTTGGTTTGTAAAAAAATACAATTAAGAAAAAACTAAATTACATTGCGATTACAAGTTTTGGCTGATAGTAAAATAATGACTTAAAAACTAATAAATAGTAATAAAATAGTTCCTAGAATAGAATAGAATAGAATAGAATATTTTATTGGCCTTATAACTACATGTGTTACACTAGGCACGTCAAATTACAATTTAATTAGTAAAATTATATAAAATTTATTTAAAAAAGGAAAAGAAAGCAAATAAACAAATGTCACTAATATTAACAATAATGTCCTACAATACAATACAATACAATACAATACCTAACAGTAACTACGCTATAAGTTGCCGAGGTATCGTAACGGTCTATTATAATCGACACATGTTTGCACATGTTTCGTTGGATTTCACAACTGATGCCCGCATGCGCATGCCTTCTGCATTCACTCACATTCTGCACGACTATACCGATTACAGATATAATGTATAGAACATAACAAAGAATAGAGTTTACATTTTTCGGACATCGTTGATCTCTTTTTATGAGCTTTTATTTGACAGAAAAAAAACTGTTTTGCAAAATTTCGATCCGGCAATTTTGATGTTGAAGATGCACCATATTTTGGAAGGCCGGTTAAAGCAGACAAAGATATAATAAAGGGATTTACATTTTTAATAAGGGATGCAAGCCGGCAAATAACAATTCGAGAGATCGCTGATAAAAAGAATTCATCGAATTTGACCGTACATATATGATCCTGGATGACCGAGCTTTGCTCGGCTGAAAACACGGATAATATGAAATCTAAAAATGAAACCTAGCTAGATCGATTTATCGCACCCGAAACCCCCTAATACTAAACTTCATGAAAATCGTCGGAGCCGTTTCCGAGATTCAGATTATATATATAAAAGAATTGCTCGATTACATTAGATCCATCGAATTCGACCGTTTATGATCATTTGTAACAAAACTATTTATGCACAATAAGAAAATCCTCTTTGGTTTAAAAAAAAACGAAAGAAACAAGTTTAAAAAAATTTCAAAGTATAACAGTTGGAAGTTTGGCGGGAACGCGGAAAAGTAATGTCGCTGTATTTCATTTATTACGAAAACTAGTGTTTTTCGATTGTGTTTGTACAAAAATAGTGGTTTTTTTATTCATAAACTACCGAATTGCGTACGTTTTAGTTGTGTCTGGAAAAGTGATATAATGTACATGACTTTTCCTTATAGTCGTACTTCCAAAATTCCATCGTAGCTTGTAGTTAAGTTACTACTAGGTACTATGATGTGATTGTGTGGTTTATTCAACTCGATTAATAAAATACTTGATAACGAAATACACTGGAAATTGCACAAAATGCGTTACAAAAAACGAAATAACAATGCAGACATAACTTTTACCGCGTTCCCGCTAAAATTCGGCAAGCTTATTGTTTTTTTGTTTGGCTTCGCACCTTTTTTATGGCTATTTGATGATATAAAAAAAAAATTATTTATACATGAGTTTTAGGTACATCTAGATGGTTGGCTAATATTATCGTGAGCTTTTCCAAAACTTGCCATTGCAGGCGTATGAATATTATAAAATAATTTACATTTACTATTTATAGATGGTAAATTTTAAATAAATGGTATGTCATATGAATTAGGTACTATTATGAATGTCAAAATATACAGAAAGTGTTCAAATAATATTAGTTGTCAAGTTTTAATTATAATAATGTCAATTACCATCCCATGTCATACTTACAATTACAATTAAAGAAATCATTCATATTACAGAAACATTTCTCAATTAGCCATCGAGTCAAACTATTTTTAAATTAAAAAATCAAGTAATAAGTTCAAACTAATAACTCAAGGTTAATTCCAATCACGAACTGGTAAAATAGTGGTAGCTTTTTTTTTTTTTTTTTTTAATAATAATTTTTTTATTGGTATAAGGTTAACAAGTCTATTAAAATACAATTATTATATCAGTAAGAAGAAAAACAATATCGAGATTAAGATAATAATTGATAAATTAATACAATAATTTCTCTAAAAGTCTATATAACATTTCAGGTTCTCGTTGGCAGCTATACTAGGTAACCCTGTGTTACAGCTGCCACGATTCAACCTCCGATTCAGCTTTACTAGATTGTGTACGTTTTGTTGACAGTTTGTGCGCAGCTTTATGACACAGTAGTATTTGTAGTATGAAAGCGTATCAATGAAACATGAACACGTGTCTCTTTTTGACCCAATTCCTGCGACCCGAATACTTAATGTGAGTATTCTTCTCAGGTTTATCAGATGTATCGGGAATGTTGTCTATGCTTCGTCATCATTTAAAATCACTTTATCATGTCAGCCAATTGAGTTTTCCGACAAAGTATCACTTACCGAAAAAATATTTTTTTGGTATATATACATATTTTTATGCATGTACTACTTAAGAGGGCATCCCTTGATTACGTAAATAAATCTCAATTAACCTAAAGGAAGCATGATTGAAGATCTTGCGTCAACCTATAATTAAATGATAACCCAAGCAAACAGCTGTTTATGTCTTTATTTAAAGCACTCGAGACCAGCTTAACCTACTTACATGTAAATTAACCCATTATTATAAATGTTGAAAACGGAAGAAAACACCTTTCCGGGGTTATTATCCTGTAATGTGTGGGTAATAATTTTCCTGTTGTAGGTATTCATTTAAACACCAGTTGTGCCTTCCGTACTTTACAAATTTTTCTCCATTTTCCTGATATTGAAAATATTCTGTATTCTGTAGCTCTGAAAGTTCTGATTCGACGATTTTAGGTTATGTTATTTTATGTATTCATTTATATTCTTATTTTGAGGGTTCCGTGCCTCAAAAGGAAATAAACGGAACCATTACCTATAGGATTACTTTGTTTTGCGTCTGTCCGTCTGTCAAGACCTTCTATCTCAGGAACGCGTGGAGGTAACAAGTTGAAATTAAAATCATTTACTCATATTTGTAGTTTCTTGCAGCTGTAAAAAAATCAAACTTTTCGGTTAATGAAGAAAAAGCTACAGCCGCTTATGTCGCAAAAAAACAGCATATTTCGACACTGACAAGGGACTTAAACCCTATAGGGTACTACCTGTTGATCTAGAACTATGAAATTGGCAAAAAGCATTGTCTTATAGTACACATAAACGAAAAATCTGAAAACTGTAATTTTTTTATTTATTCACAAAAAAATAGAACTTTATGCAAGGAATGAGAACAAGAATTTATCATACCTACTAGTGTGTACGGAACCCTCGGTTGGCGAGTCTGATTCGCACTTGTCCTTCTTTTTTAATTGAATAACATTGAATATTTATAAAAACGTAACGATGATAGCACAGTGGTTAGCTCAAGCAGATCACATGCCGAAGGGCGTGGGTACAAACCTCAATAATCCTTTTATTTAACTTGCAATGTACATATGTAACTATGTTTGTTCGGGTGGAATCACTTTCGTGTGAAATTTTACCCATTTTCCAATGTCCGATTGGACTCAAATTTGGTACTTATGTATCTTTGGTGAGAATACAATGATATGGTACCATAGAGCTGGTCTGATGATGGAGACGGATGATGGCCATAGAACCTTCTGAACTAAAGAAGATAAACTTATCGAATTTGGGCTCGATTGATTCGTCTTGAGGAGCAATCTCTAAAATAATTATCTACGAAAAACTTAAAAATAAATTAAAAATAAATAATATTTTTAGAAACAAGCTTTTATCTGGAATAATGAACTAAAAATTCTAGTAAGTATTTAGTGTTTTGGTACTTACATATATTCTTGAATGCTTGAGGCACAGAAGTATAAGAAGTACTAAATATTTTGATATTTACTATATCGTTCAGAGGAACTAAGCTAAAAAACACACGCGCAAAATAGGACGTCATTACTTTCTGGCATTAAAATACATTCTCCGAAATGAATCTTGCAGAACATTTATAGGCTTGCTTTCTTCCGGTGGTGTTTAAAGTTCATCTGAGAGTTCAGAGTGCTCTCCAAACAGTGATTAGAGCAAAGTAACATTCGATTAGCGATAACGCTAATAGAAAGGTCGACAGGATTGACATAAGCTATCGATGTGTCACGTGGATCATTTTTGACTTATATGTTATATGGTTACTTTGTCCAGGGCTTCTGATCCGTGATAATAATTTACTTCGAGACTGTGTAAGGTTTTCTAGAAATGTGGTTTCTATGCTGGAAATAGGAACTGCTTCTCAAGTAAGGCTTTTGGATGGTTCCATCCATCCACATACTCACACAAACACGCATTCATTCATTCATGCTTTACATCCCCAAATTAGCCGTGGTGGTGCCGGCGCAAGAATAGTACCCCACCCTGTCTACCCGTGGTTGCTGTAAGAGTCGGCTAAGGGATGTAATCCGGAAGATGGGCAGCAGCGTCTTCCTTGAACAATCACAGCTGACTGCGCTCGCCAACCCGCCTGCCAAGCGTGGCGAGTATTGGCATAACCCCCCTAGGAGGAGGCCTATGTCCAGCATTGGACGTCCTATGGCTGATAATGTGATCCCCAAATTTCCCTTTTTTTTCTTCTATCCGTTATTGTTTATGACGTGCATGTAGTGATTTTCTTGTCCGGCTGAGGGTATTGTTATGACATAACACAGGTTCAAGCCTAGCGTGGGTAACAATGCTTCTCTATGGATTATTCTTTTGAACAGCACTTATGTATAATTTTTGTTAATTGCCAAATAAATTTCATTTAATTTCATTTCATTTCATTGGATAGGTAGGTAGAGCTCCAATAACCCGGCTGCATAGCAAAGCAAGTTATCTTTCAAAAATATAGAAAAAGGAAATACGTGTGCGCAAAATATAGGTACCTACTAAGCTTTGAAGCGTGCAATAACAAATTGTATTTATTAGAGTTCTAAAATTATATTAGAGTGCGTAATAAATCATTTTGCAACTAATTAATGACGTCAAATAAACGGCTTCAAGTTTCTTATCTTTTTTGTGCAAATATAGATATCCGCTATACACAGGGATAAAAAAAAGTTCACCCGGAAAAGATTTCGACATAATTTTTTAAACTTTTTAGTAAACTGTGGAAGATTTTACTTAAACCATGAGGAAATAATAAGGAAAATTTACATTCAGTTCATGTACAGTCGCTATTGTTTCGTTTTTGGTGTTTAAACCTGTCAACAACCTAAATAGTGATAATTTTTAGGGTTCCGTACCTCAAAAGGAAAAAAACAGAACCCTTGTAGGACCACGCCAATCTGTAGTACTTTGCAGCTGTGAAAAAATCAAATTAATAAAATATAGTGAAAAAAAAATTACAGCCGTTTATGTCGCAAAAAAACCGCATATTGCCACACTCGCCAGGGAATCAAACCCGTTGTTTTTTTTTATTTAATCACAAAAATATGCTACTATATGCTCTTTATGCTACTATTGGTTGATAACCTACTAGTTTGTACGGAACTCTCAGTGGGTGAGTCTGACTTGCACCTGTCCGTGTTTTTTTTAAATCTAAGTATCTGTCCCAGATTTTGGGTTAAAGAAAATATTATTAGGAAACCTTCATGCGTGACCGGCGGCGCAGACATCCCAAAGGTGTGTTTTTAATTACATTCGCCACCCGTATCGGAGTAGAGAGTTGGCAGTTGGCATTATGCTGTTACGTTACGTGCCTATGTCTTACAATAACGTAACAAACATTTTCATTGGTAATTCTATATTTTTCCGCACCGCCAGTTCGAACTTTTTTCTCGGAATTTGCGCTGTGTGGAGCGGTGTGGAAAATCAACCCGCGCCACTAAGTTAAAATCCAATATTGCCATTTATTACACAACTTAGAATTTGATATTCAATAAGTATAGTTGATTAAACTTATACAATTATACATACTACAATAATAGTCCATTTCTCACTACTGCGTAGATGAGTAACAATAAACTTGTACGTCGAAATTAGACGCACAATTTTATCTGACAGGGCGTCAAAAAGGGGCGTCCGCGGTTCAAATATCCACACAACAATACGATTCTTTGAACGCATATTAAAATACCTAATTACGAGCATACTCCCACGAAAACATAGGCTGTTCGTACATGAGGTGATGCACATCAGTGATTAGTGAAATTTAGAAAAAACATTTGGAAGTAAATTAACTTTATTATAGAGTTTGAAAAAAAAGGTAAACTTATCACATTGTCCCAAAAAAAGTAAGTTTACAAACTGTTAAGTTTAAATGTCACGTTGAAGATGATGTGGAAATTGACATTTAATACCACGTATTAAATGTCTCTCGATATCACTTATTTAATGAAAACCGAGAGCACTTCATACCTCGACGCTTAGGTGACAACTAAACTGTCACTGTGTCGGAGCCAACTAGATCACCAAACAAGACCGCGCTATATCGTGATATTTTGACTTTTCTCTCTTTTCTTTGTTGTTAATTGTAGTAAAAATATCCAGTTTTGATTTTTATCGCTGACAGTCTAGGTTTTTGACCACAACTCACCTAATGTCAAGTGACGGTGTGGTCGAAGATGGTAAAGCACACCTAGCCTGGAATGGAACTGGCTCTCAAGTGAGAATGCCGGAACACACCGTTAGATGCTTGGCGGCAGATTTTCAACTTGAGGGTGGTAGCTAGTCAGCCGAGTACTAGAAAGTACCCTACCACCACGCTATGGTTTCCTCACGATGTTTTCCTTCACCGGCAGCTCAAGCTCATTGTTGGGGTTTGAACCCACGCCCTTCGGCATGCGAAGCGACTCCGCTAACCACTAAGCTATCATTGCCACAAACTGTCACACTATCGTCGCAAGTGGACGACATTATTAACGATATCCGAAGAGTTTAGTTTTGTTTGCAGTGAAAATAAGAGGATACATGTATATTTGCAGTTATTGAAAAGTGCACAATATCCAAAAAAAAAACAATACTAAAAACCCTATAGGGAACACACTCCTTGAACAATCACACCTAACTGCGCTCGCCAACCCGCCCACCAAGCGTGGCGAGTATTGGCAAAACCCCCCCGGAGGAGGCCCATGTCCAGCAGTGGACGTCCTATGGCTGATGATGTGATTATATTGACATAAATATGTTATGATTTTGATATTTTTAAATATGAATGGATAAATGACTTATAACTTTAGTGTTATTAATAAAAGTACCTGCTTGGCCGAGCTTTGCTCGGCCGAAAAGACGGATAAAACGACGTTTTCTAAAAATTAAACCTAGCTTGATCGATTTATCGCCTCCGAAACCCCCTGCATACTAAATTTCATGAAATTCATATTTACAAAAATTGCTCGTTTAAAGGTATTAGATATTTGTATTTGGTCGTCTAGGTAGGTACCACCGCAGTACCAGATATTCTGCCGCCAAGCAGTAGTGTGTAAACAATACTGTGTTCCGGTTTGAAGGGCAGCTAGCGAAATTACTGGGCTGTTGAGACTAACCATCGAAAGTCTCAAAGTGATGAGCGTCAAAGCAGCAATGCAATGAACTTTACTTTGTTTTACTATACAAAGTTTTGTGTATAGCTCCAATGGTCATGGACAGGCGTTATATATTACCATCAGTAGAGCGTATCGTTCGTCTCATTACTTTTAGATTCAAAAACACCCACCAAAATATCAACGAATTCAGTGTGTACAGAGCTTAAGTACTTACGTCAATTTCATATACGAATTGCGAGTTATCATTAATATATATAACTACAAGCATTATTAGGCATTAAGAATTATAATTTGCATGGCGTCACACTATTAATGAATTCCTGGAATTGTTATCATTAAATAAGTTGTCCAACCGTTTATACGAAACTTGATAAATAAATTTGCTAAATAACCAAATGTCAAAATCAAAATTAGTATCTGGGGCATAATAAACATAGTATTGTTTTTTTTTTGATCTGGTACTACTTTGTCGGTTAGGTGTTCAATGGCAACTCGTCTGATGTTAATTGACGATGATGGTCGAATATGGTAAGTACACTTGACTTGTAATAAGAAGGCTTATCTAAGGCCAATAAAATTATTATATAAACAAGCTAAAGAGTTTAAAAAAATCTATAACCCGGCTGGGATTAAAGATACAGGATCTAAACTTTTTAAACAAATTTCTTGTTCCTAATACAATTTAAACATATGTAGGTATAACTTATATATATTTTTGTAATCCTCTTTTAATTGCTCTTTCATTTAGATACCCTACGTGATAAGTAAGGTTATTTTATTTTTAAATTAACGTATTACTATTTCGAGCCCAAAATCCACCAAGTTGATTTTTAAAAATCCAAATGTCACTTTGGTTATTGAGACGAATCTAACGATACCTTAATTGTCGTAATCCATTCGGCCGTTTGAAACATACGAGGTAATAAATAAATTTACATACATACATAAATATACTTATACAAGATAACGCGCGAGAAGCACCCTTCCTTGGTAATAAGGCCTAATTATTCTTAAGGCACGAATTTACTAAAAATACGATATAAATAGAAATTTGCCCGATACTTTTACTATTTAAAAATATTATCCTTTTCAGATAATCAGAATCTTCAGAATCTTTTTAGATTTTTTCCTTTTGTCTGTGTTTCCAACTAAGTACAACCCGGGTTTGTTCAAGAAAAATGTGAATAGGTATTTCCTAGGCAAGCGTGCTCCATCTTCGGCCACATCGTCGCTTTCCATCAGGTGAGATCGCGGCCAAACGCATGACAGTCCGTTGTAAAAAAAAAAAAACATAAGTTATATATTCAAGAGATATATTTTTAAAATATTTCTGCTTAAGAGTCGAGTTAGACGAGTTAGTGACGAGGATTTAACTCAAATATTTATCTAATTTGACGACAATTTTTAAATATCTATCCGAATTATTCCTTAGATTAAAGTCCGTCACAAACGACATAATTTAATTAAAAATAATTAAAAGTATATATATCCTCTTCTCGCTGGAGTAACCAGTTGCCGACACGTGTTTCGCCTCTACAAAAGGCATCCTCAGGACGTTTTGATTCTTCGAGCAAGACCAATTTCTGCAAAGTAACGCCTGAATCAGTCAAATGAATAAGTTACATAAACGAAATACTCATAAAACGAACACACCAGTCATTATCCGTTTATAAGAAATCATTTTTTTTTTTTTTTTTGAATTACTTTAGATACTCATAATAAAAATTAGATTTGAGAGTTACGTTTGCATACTTCCGAACAAAACGGTGAAGCAGTAGATTATATTTTAACCGACTTCAAAAAAGGAGGAGGTTCTCAATTCGACTGTATTTTATTAAAAAGTTTGTTACCTTTTAATAAAAGTACCTGGATGACCGAGCCTTGCTCGGCTGAAAACACGGATAAAACGACGTTTCTAAAAATGAAACCTAGCTAGATCGATTTATCTCCCTCGAAACCCCCTGCATACTAAATTTCATGAAAATCGTTGGAGCCGTTTCCGAGATTCAGAATATATATATATACAAGAATTGCTCCTTCAAAGATATAGATATATACAAGAATTGCTCGTTTAAAGATATAGATACAGTCTTTTCAACTTTCGACTGGGTGAACCGATTTTAATGATTCTTTTTTTATTTGAAAGCTGGTGCTTCCCGTTTGGTTCCATTTGGTTCAGTTCTAACAATGGCATCCATGAGAAAACCATATGAAGTCGGTTATATGTTGTTAAAATTTTACTTGTTACCCTTATGCTTTTTTGCTTATGGAAAAGCGAATGGGATTTTTTGCGGGAGTCTGCTTGTCGCAAGTCCTAGCTAGGCAGTGTACGGTTTCCCGCAATGCGATTGACACGGTACGGAATGCTGACACCATTGAATTTCCACCACCACCATTCATTTTTGCAATGGTGATCATTCACCATGATCACCATTGAAAAAGTGAATAGATTTTTTCTAGATTAGCGTGCTCCATCCTCGGCTGCACGCACCATCGCACCATCCATCAGGCGAGTGAGTGGCCAAACGTAAATCTATTCAATATAAAAACAAAGTTTTTTACATAACTTATGGTTTTCCACACCGTCAGACCTAATCAAATCCGCAGTTCTGTTTAAAACGATCATTATGGTCCATAAAACCCTTAATTCATTTTGAATCTTATTTCCATACATTATTAGCTCGTTTTATACAAAACCCGCTCTCCATTCTTTTTACTAGCCGAGTTTCGATACTTACTACGAGTATATGACTCATACAAAAACATTTGGAAACGTGAATTGAAGTGTTTGTTTAGGAAATACCTAAACATTTATTAATCCAGTCATCTGCTTAAACTACGTAATGAGTATTTTAAATTATTTTAATGATATCAGACGGAAATGTAAATAAAAATGACGATCATACATTATTGTTTTATTTAGGTATTCATAATAATTGGTGGGTTGATTAATGAAACTGGTAATTACAATGTTTCTTATTAATATGGCATAAATGCAATTGGTTGGCTGTTATGTCAATAAATAATTATGTTTTCTTAAAATCCTTTTTTACCCGACTGCCAAGCAATGGTTATGTTTTTCGCGCGTATCTTGGTATTTATGTATGTAAATTTCTTTATTACCTCATATCTTCCAAACCGCTTAATGAGTATAGTTACAATTAAGGTATAGTTAGATTCGTCTTAATAACTCAAGGACCCTTAAGGACACTTGGGTTCACACTTGGCTTGGGTTGGACACTTCCATCACACAAGCTCTGCTTAGTTTGGGGTCAGATGGCGCTGTGTGTAATGTCCTACGATATTTATTTATTTATTTTATTTGTATTCCGGTTTGAAGGGTAGGCAGCTAGCGAAACTACAGGGCTGTTGAGACTAACCATCGGAAATTTAAAACTAATGAGAGCCAAAGCAGCGATGCCCTTGAATTTGTGTGTATCGCTGCAATGGTTATGGACATCCGTTATATCTTACCATCAGAAGAGCGTCTCTATCGTTTTTAAAATATAAAATATAAATAGCATAAGAAATTAGCCACGATTCTGATACCTGAGGACGAAGAATCAATTTCAATAACTCAAATAAAGCCAGTAGCCATCACCTTCTACCAATGCCATCTAAATCTGTCCTCGAATAGATGCCGAAGGTAAAGCGACGTAAACCAGTGCCAAAGAAGAAGATAGCGTTACAAAAAGGCGCTTCGCCACTCTGCAAACGTGACCGCGATCCGATGTCGTGAAATCTAATACTGAGTAAGGAAGGACAGAGGTAAAGACAAGCAGAAGAATTTAAAAAATCTATATTCCGACTGTGATCAAAATAGCTATAATCTGTCTGCGTCTTAATATGTGTCTGGGTGTACTGTAGGGTGACCTGTTTAACAGTTAACCACATAAAATTCAAACCACCATACCTCGTAATTATTGTTCAAACATGTTTTCATCTATTCTGGTCAAAAGGCAGGTTCATTAGCTACATATTGGCATTGAAAGATTGTTCGTTATCCTAAACAGTTTAGAGAAAAACATGTTTAAAAAAATGAGGATTGGTTATCGGGGGGTTGTGTTAACCATACAGTTAACCATGGTACACAATTAATCACTAAATATGATAAATAATTTATTTTGAAATAATAACACCATATGTTATAAAATTGACTTTTTTTTTGTTATTTTGATAAAATTAACACAAAAGATTTGTTTTTCCTGTAATAACTACAAACAGATTAACATTATCAATCAGACTTCTCGATTTGAAACATAATTATAATAAATAATTAATTATTTATACGCTTTTATTATTATTACGCAATATTATAAATAATATCGCGGAAAAAGCCAGTCAAGTGGCCAGTCAAAGCCAAAAAAGTGGCCAAGCTACAAGCCTCTGGTTTTTGCAGGGAAATTTCAGGATGTCTTTTTCTAAATGTACAAAGTCATATCCAGTTATTTCTGAATCTATCCATCATTGCGGTATATTGCGGTTGTTTACTTTAGCCATTTGGTATGCAATGCGTTGACAATATTTAGCAGTGAGGCCGTAAAATAGTTCAGCACAGTGTTCAATATATTTTACTAAGCCATCTTCTTCTTCTGATATAAAAACTTTGTTGACTTCGTAGTGTGGTGTTAAACGTATTGGTTGACCAGCATTTTCGTTGGATCTTTCACGTACAGTCGAACTGTTGGGTAACTAAGTTAGCATTCCTTACAAGCCTTCTTTATGCTCATCTCACCTTGTACTAATTCAATAGTCTTCTTCATAGCGTCTACTGAATGTCCTTCTTTTTTTATTTTTTGTTGTTTAGTACGCCCCTTATAAAATACATCCAAGAAGATAATTTTTACTAGGCTTATCAAAAATCATCATCAGCCTATCCAAGTCCACTGCTTGATATAGGCCTCTCCCAAGACACGCCACTCAGACCGAGCTTCAGCTTTTCGCTTCCACAAGCTGTCCTACGTATATCGTCACTCCATTGAGTCTCAGGGTGTCCTACGCTACGTTTACTAAAACACATCTCTCGTCAGCGGTTATCGGTTCTGCGACAGATTATCAATACCAAAGCTAAACGATAATATGAAAAAGTTTTCCTTTTGTATTATATGATCTACGAATCAAAAGAAACTCTATATAGCGACAAGGTTTGTTAAATTTGAACCATTTCCAATGTTGACTGGTTTTGTAGAGAATCGGATACACCTAGGTGTCTTCACGGTCATCCGAGACTCGTTTTTATATTATTTAACACAAGAACATTCAAACATTATCGATTTGTGACTATAAAAATATGGTTGTTATTTTTGCCTAAATATTTCTAGGAAAATGGGACGTTGACCGCTCAGCAAATACATATATGTATAAATAATAATTATAAATATGAAAGCTTGTATGTTTGGATGTTTTTTACTCAATCACGCAAAAACGTCTGAATGGATTTAGATGAAATTTGGCACACATATAGTTCATGATCTGGATTAACATGTAGGATAATTTTTATATCAGAAAAATGTTAGGTTCCACTACCCATCACCAGATGTCGTCAAGTGTCATACACAACAGTAATGACTATTCTACTTAAGACTTGACGCTAATTAGTTCAGCGAACTGAACAAACGAAGTCGCGGGTAACAGCTAGTATAAAATATAACGCTTATTTACATTTAGAATTTTCCGCTATTACTAAATAACCACCCAGTAAAAACAACATAATAGTAAAACAATTCGCCGTGGTAGTGCCGGCGTAAGAATAGTACCCCACCCTCTCTACCCGTGGTTGCCGTAAGAGTCGGCTAAGGGATGTAATCCGGAAGATGGGCAGCAGCGTCTTCCTTGAACAATCCCACCTAACTGCGCTCGCCAACCCGCCTGCCAAGCGTGGCGAGTATTGGCAAAACCCCCCTAGGACGAGGCCTATGTCCAGCAGTGGACGTCTTATGGCTGATGATGTGATGTGAAAAACAATAAACTTGACAACTAAAGTGTTCGCTTCCTCTACCCGCTTCCGTCCGGGATGTACCGCGTGCTTCAGAATCAAGCTAGAATCATGGCTGTTAGACCTCCTTTTACGACTTTGTCGGTTATTTAAAGCTAAAAGATTATTAAATCACTAGTACGTCGGTTATTCGATCGATGGATCGATCGCTGTATGATTACTGAACTGGAATAATTTGAACAGAGCTTCATACCCATGAACTTCTCAGCCTAAAATCCCCTTGCTGACTCACTTTTAACCGTAAACATAAATCCCACACAACTAAATTCGGGTTTACGTTAAGGCCACTTAAATTTACCTGAAGCACACACACGGCACACCACACTGTCTGTTCGCTTTGCGTAGCGTGATTCATGGTTCATTTATTTATTTGAAGCATATGATAATGCTTGTTTTACGTGTAATTTGGATGGTAAAGGGCAATTAAAGAAAACAATTGAAATACTTATACAAAAACATATTGTATTGCACTCATATGTTCTTGTTGAAAGCCCTGTTGGCTCATTGGTAGTATGTCTGCCTGAGCTGTACGGCGTGGGTTTGATTCCCGTCAAGCACAAATATTTTATGGTATAAACAAATGTTTGTTCTGTGTCTGGGTGTTCTGTATGTGTTATAAGTATGTAGTACCTGGTTGACCGAGCATTGCTCGGCTGAAAACACGGATAAAACGACGTTTTCTGAAAATGAAACCTGGCTAGATCGATTTTTCGAAGGGAAACTACAGCTAGCGAAATTACAGGGCTATTGAGATTATTCATCGAAACTCTCAAAGTAATGAGCGCCAAAGCAACCTCTACCCTGAACTTGTGCTACTCAAAGTTCTGTGTATCGCTGCAATGGTCAAAGAAAGACGTTATCTCTTACCATCAGGAGAGCGTCTCGTACGTCTCATAACTTTTACATAATAAAAAAACCCTTACGAATATTTGTTTTATATTGACGTTGAAAGAAGTTGGAAAACAAAATATTAGAAATAAGAAATATAAATATTTTTTAAAGATCTTATGTAATATATTTCTAGAAGCCTAGTTGGGAGATTATCTGGCTTCTAATCTGTAGGTCCTGGGTTCAAACCACGTACGCACGTACCTCTGTTTTTTTTTTCTAAATTATGTGCTTATTGCCGAAAACATCGTGAAGAAACCTACATGTCCGAGAGTTCCGTACAAACCTGTAGGTATATAAGTAAAAGTTATGTTTTTTTTAATGGTTATTTATGCTTTTCGCAATGATTCCTTTATCTGTGCTATAAGACGTTGCTTCGTACCAAATTTCAAGATTCTGAGTTCACGGGAAGTACCCAGTAGGTTTTGATTCCCTTGCGAGTGTCGAAAATTTGCAGCATAAACGGCTGTACCTTTTGATTGCATTGGCTTAGAAGTTTAATTTTTTCACAGCTCCAAGGGACAGTAGACCTGAGTATTTAGTATGAATTTCAGCTTTATACCTCCACGCGTTCCTGAGAAAAAGGGTCTTGACAGACAGAGAGACGGACAACAAAGTGATCCTATAATTTTCCTTTTAAGGTACGGAACCCTAAAAATTTCTCGAAGATGTATGAAGTCTACCAACCTGCTTATCGCCAGCGTAGCGGACTATGGCAATACCATTCATGAACTGAGGATTTGACTAGGGATTTGCTGACTCGCATTATCATCTCAGGCGGGGCATTGATGTGCGTCACCAAACCCCTTTTGGAATTAATCTTGACCATATTATGTGATGATCTATATAATTGGGTAAATATAATATCCCGGATAAATAACACTGAAAACCTTGAATTGAACAGATAATTCAATGCCTTGATTTTGAATTGAAATAAATCGATGCAATTACTCAAAGTATTCTGTTTAACGCTTCCTGCCGATCAGTTAAATTGAAGCGTATTGATGACTGACTGACGAAAAAGTTGAAGGTTATTAATGAAAACATAACTTACAAATAGATTTTTGTTACGAGCTAAGAACATTAATTATTATAGTAATGCAATTTCTTCCAGACATCGTTGATCTTTTCTAAGCGCTTGTCACGTATCTTGAATACGGCCGGTCTTAATTTCAAACCCTCATTCGGGAGATCGGATCAATCCAAGATAGAATAAAATCTCCCGATCGATCTACGTTCAATAGCAATGAATAACAAGCATCAATAGATTTTTGATACATTTTGACAGCAATCGTTTTTGAACAATGATGATTTTGTAACGATGATAGGTCAGTGGTTAGGGCGGACGATTCACACGCCGAAGGGCGTGTCCCCAACAATGAAGTTGAGCTATCGGTGAAGGAAAAACATTGTGAGGAAACCATAGCATGGTGGTAGGATATTAGTACTCTAGTACTCGGCTGGCTAGCTACCACCTAGCATCAATTTGAAAATCTGCCGCCAAGCATCTAACGGTGTGTTCCGGCAGCCTCACTTGACAGCCAGTTCCATTCCAGGCTAGGTATACTTTACCATGTTCGACCACACCGTCACTTAACTTTTGGTGAGCTATGGTCAAACACCTAGCTTGTCAACCATAAAAAATCATATTAATATATCACTCTTAGCTATAAGACCGCCTTTTATCGCACTACAGTTACGTTCTTTTTATTCGATCATTGTAATATTTTTATTGAACGAGAAACATAAACTCTAACAATAAGGCTGGACTATTAGCCCATACGAACTTGCTTATTTTAGCGATAACCCGCCGCTTTGTCTAACCCGCCGGTTTTAGTTTATCTATCGTCGTACAATGTTTTTGCACACATCCACCTCAATCCCGCAAATTGTTTGATAATGTTTAGGCAATTCTTTGTTTGTGTCATAAAAGTCAAGACTGGTATAATCCGGTAATTTAATCCAAAACATGCTTGGCTATGATGCTCACTTTAACCCTCTCATACCCGCGACAAATTTCGAACACCAATCCGTATTCGTTCTCATAGACTTATAAAACCTATAGACATATTGTTTTAAAAGAATATATTAAAAAAATATCGAACAATATATTAATTATTTTACTGTATAATTAAAGATATATAATTATTATTGTAAGCATCAAGTTTTCCTTAAGGCTTATATTTATTACCATAAATAACAGAAGAAGAAAAAATGTCTTTTAAAAAATTATTTTACACTTCATACATAGAAACATACATATATGTTCGTACATATATGTACGAAGGTACATACAATCTGTAGGTAGCATAAGAAAAATAAACTTTAATTATTTTTATTCTTATAAATAAAAGAAAAAAATTTAACGTTTTGTACAATATTTTTACACGTACTTCATATACTATTTGGACTGCCCTCTTTACTCATTTGGTACAGTATCTACTTTTAGAGTTGTAGGACGTGGGTTCGATTTTCTCCAGGACAAATATTTATGAGATAAATGTGTATTCTAGTCTGGGTGTTTGTTATAAGAATGTATTTACAAAATTATATTATAAGTATTCTATCAGTTATCTGGTTCTCATAGTACAATCTTTGCTTAGTTTGGGGCTAGATAACGCTATGTGAAAATGTTCTAGGATATTTTTTATGATTATATGTACTTAGGTACATATAATCATGTCCTTATCCCGTAAGCAGAGACAAAATTCTCTTTCTACGATTCTTATATTACGACACATATATTTGTTTTTTTCTACTTAACTATTTTCCACTTTATTTTACTTACTTTATTAAAGTGTAATCAAAACTTACACTGTACGTACAAGATAAACATATATCCGCGTCCGTCTCTTGGACCGATTGACGCGAAATACGCAATCATGTGTCGCCCACACAAAAGCGTGCTGCATACTGAACTGAAGTGAAGTTAGCAACAATCCTGCGGTTTTCCGCATAAATAAACAAATGCAACGTCGGTCTTGCAGACCAACGCACGGGTATAGGAAGGTTATTAAATATTTAACTGAATAAAGTAAATATTGGAGTAGTAGGTACGTCTGTCTGACCAGGTGAAAATGTAATACCTACAACGTTTGATTGTTTTTACGTTACTGGCGTACTCTTATGTAAACGCAATCTTTACGATGATGTTAAGTTTACGATTTTCTATTTTTAAGTAAATATTTGTATAGCATTATCTATTTTTAAAAGTCGAATAAGGCGCACTGCTTTCTTGGTCTTCTTCTTCTTTAGTTTTAGCATAGCAATTTGTGCATTTGCCAGTATTTCGATATTTTCAACTAAGATACGAAGTCAGCTTCTATTCGCAACTCGAATATGTGTGAAGTCTACCAAACTGCATCTATTAAAATAAATCTAGTAACATTAGTCTAAGTCACAGTCGAAGTCACACTAAGTAAATCGAGGTCAAATCTAGTCATGCTAGTAAAATAGTGGCGGCTTTACTACAAACTCCCATGGAGTTTTGGAAGCAACACGACAAGTCATGTTTCACAATATTAAACACTTTCCTACATCGCGCTTATAATTCGGCACTTTATGAATAATACACCACTATTTTTATACATCCACACAAGTTTTGGACAACAATATAATGCGGCGACACGACTCTTCCGCGTTCCTGCCAAAAACTCCGCCATCTTGGTTATATGCATATTTTTACATGTTTGAAGCACAGATTAGAATATACCTATAGACAAGTAGTATTTAACTTCAAATAAATGCAATCTTTACCATCTAATTTTACTTGGCATTGGTATCAGAATTATTAAAAAATGAACAACTTCACTTCTTTTAATTCTAACTTTTGACTACCTTGTTAGCTCATTTGGCAGAATATCTGCTTCAAGAGCTTTAGGGCGTAGGTTCTACCTAGGTTCGATTCCCCAAAAGACAAACATTCGGATAACGATAAATGTTCGTTCTATGCCTGGATGTTCTTTAGGCATTATAAGTATATATTTACAATAAAAAAACATTGTATAGGTATTCTATCAGTTACCTGGTTCCCATAGTAAGTACAAGCTTTGCTTAGTTTGAGGCTAGATGGCGCTGTGTGAAAATCATTCCAGGAACACAACATAAAGAACACAAACAACATAATACACCAACGAATTCTATGCGTACATTTATTATTGTTTTTTTTAGATAATATAAGTTTTAATTTATTTGTGATACGTCGTAGAAATGGAAGACGTCAGATACATCGACTAAATATCATTGTAAATTTTAAAAACCCCTGTAAATCTGTTTATCGAAGATCACATAAAATTATCATACGGGATTTTTTCTTACGTCTCGTTTAACGTTTATTTAAATAATCCAATTCCATAAATAAACCGGAGCGGTTTTTAACAATATGTTAAAAAATAACATAAAACGTAAATATGCGGTAGCAAGACGCCCATTAATATTAAACCGTATTTCATATTCGAGAAGTACTTACATATTACGAATGTAACAAATTATAATATTATGTATTGGCCTTGACCGTGGCTAGGGTTCCCAACTTGTTGTACGAGAAATGAAGTAAGTATATTAAAATCGGAGAAATAAAATAAAATACTGTTCATTAAATTTTTTTGTCGTTTTCAAAACATATTTTTTGGAGCTTCTTGCACAATTTAACAATTAGTTATAATTTTTTAAATTATCATAAGCCTCTCCACAATTTAAGTACCTGGATGACCGAGCTTTGCTCGGTTTTTTATTGCCTGAAAACACAGATAAAACGACGTTTTCTAAAAATGAAATCTAGCTAGATCGATTTATCGCCCTCGAAACCTGCATACTAAATTTCATGAAATTCGTTGGAGCCGTTTCCGAGATTCTGACTACATAAATAGGTACAAGAATTGCTCGTTTAAAGGTATTACATAGATTGATTAGATTATAGATATTGAAATAAATTAAGAGCTCATTTTATATTAAATCAAGCTCTATTTCTGTCATCCATCCAATTTGCATACAAAATGCCGAAAAAAAAGACAATAAAAACGATTATGTTTTGTGTAGTTTTTGATCTGAGATGTTTTGTATACATGCGTTCTGCGCTCCGCATGCGTGGCAGTGGCACTCACTTGACATTAACAGTTTCGTTCTAAAATGTAGTTTGTATACGGACGTTTACATTTTATACAGACTTTACGTATGGCTCCAGATACCAGTGGACATAAAACAGTATTTTGTATACTTTTTTTATAGAACAGTAAAAAGTATAATACTGATTTTAACAGTATGGTTGGGAACCCTAACCGTGGCTATCAACGTTCCAAGTCGCGTGACGTTTTTTTGGATAGGTTCAAAGTTTATAATGTCAGAATAGAATAGGCAATATTTTCTACTTGGTGGTAGATCTCCTTAATAGAAGGTCGTCTAAGTAGTAGGTACCATCGCAGTACCAGATATTCTGCTGCCAAGCAGTACCTACTGTGGAAATATTAATGTGTTCCGGTTCGAAGAGTACTGCAGCTAGCAAAATACTGAGCTGTTGAGACTAACCATCGAAAGTCTCAAAGTAATGAGCGTCAAAGCATTGGATGCTCTGGACTTTGTTTTGCTACTCAAAGTTCTGTGTATCACCGCAATAGTCATGGGTTTCAAAAAACACTACATTACCTAACATTCCTAGACATTTCAAAATAGTTGCGGCCAATTACAAACTAGGAATAACAGGTTAGACAAATGAATGTCTGGCAATCAACTAATTCTCCTACAGGTTCTCCAAATAACTCGATAGAGATAAAGTAGCTGTTTATAGACAAGCATTAAGATTTTGCTGGAAGTTAATCAGTCCGCAAATCCATCTTAGTCTGAATCCCGTGCCAAGCTGCTGAAGAGATCAAGAATTTACTAAGAATTCATTAGCTTCGTCTATCGTAGGTACTTTAATCATTGACTTATTGCATCTCGTTTTTTTTTTGCGTTTTCCGGTGAAATATATGAATAATATATTATTTCGTAGCTATGATAGATCAGTGTTTAGCGTTGTATTACAAAAAATTATGTATCAGGTGTGGCCGGTACAGCGAGCGGAGGGCTCTATCGGGTATCGGACATGATGAATTCCATGTAGAAAATAAAATCCGAGGTTGATCACAATGGTTACTTTTATTCCGTTCTCAATTAAAATAAGACACTCGATGGGAACAGTCAAGTCTGTTCGCCGTTGCTTCGACCACGTCTCGAGTAAAAGTCAAGTGAATATTCTCTTTCAAATCAAATGTCGAAAAACCACTGCCAAGAGCCATGCCCAAGCGCAGTCAAAATTATAATCATATGGTTTTTTTATCGCTTATGGTCTGACTACAGAGGCCTTTGAACCGTGTCTTTATTTGGAATTACAGTAGGTACTTCACTTGTGTTCCGTTTCTTTTTTCAATTTTGTTTTACAAGTCCAGTCTTGGTCAAGTCCAGTTCGTGTCAGTCAAATCAAGTCATGCCTCAGTAAAGTAGTGGCGACTTTACTATAAGCTTCTAGATGGAGTTTTGGAAGCAACACGAAAAGTCATGCTTAACCACATTATGTCATTTTCCGACATACAAACATGGGTTCCGATATTAAAACATACAATGGGACGACAAGAGTCTTACCACGTTCCCGCCAAAAAAATATAATCATATGTACTGATAACAAGGAGTTAATGTTTAATAATAATTATAAAATAAATAATTATGTACTAGTAAATACAATTAAAATAATTTCAGTCGTCTTAATAATTTTATTAGGAATTAACAATGTAGTTTTTAATTGGAAGAATTCTTTTTAGCTTTAAAACGTGCGCTCGTCAAGCCTGCGATAAAGCCAGCTAAACGTTTCCGCCAATCAAATAAAACTAGTTACAATTTACCAATTTAACAAAACAAATCTCTCAACTCTAATTGGGTAACATTAATCAGGCTACCCAACATCACAAAATACTAGGAACTAAATTTGTTGCCAGCTTAAATTACCAAGACTATATATAAATAAAAGTAACTACTTTTACACGTACACGTAAGAGACGTACAGCGTCATAATTTAAAAAAAATCATAGACAATGAAGGAGTTTTCGTTCGGAAATTCATAAATTGATTTGTAATTCGTTTCTAAACAGTCGTTGTCGACTGGTAGCGCCACATGTCTCGATTTGACATAATTATATATACTCATAATTATTATGTTTGTTACTTCTACATGCTGAAGTGGCTTGTCTGATTTAGATGAAATTTGGAATGTACATTGTCTATACAACACCTAAGTTAATTTTTATCTCAGTAGTTGCGATTGAAATAGCTAGTAAATTCTATAATTTTACTGTATTCCTAGTTACGACCATAACAGCTATTTGGTTTATCGGCCACAATGACTATGATTTATATGAGCCATACACGTGGAAGCGAATTGTAAATCCAGAAGATCTCTTTGGCTCATATTATCTACAAGCTTACATTGTTGCTAAAATGAAAATGTACAATAATCGTTGCAAATCAATGCTTTTTCCTGTGATCCCTTTTTACAGCAGGAAAGCCCGTCTGTTTGCGTGGAGGGTTAAAAAGAGCTCACGGTATGGCGCATGATCGCTTTCACATACATAATTAATGTAGATCAGAGTAGTGTTGTGCGCTGGTCTCTTATTTGGTTTGCGCTCCTTGTTGTCAAATCGATTTTGAATTTTTTTACTATTGGAAAGCGTTTTAGCACATCCAGCACTGCTAAAAATTTACCGATGAATCGATCGGTAATCGATTATTTTAGGGATATTTTTTGTTGCTTGTATTTTTTTAGAACTTCGTGACATAAGAGTATAAGTTTTTTTTTTTTAATCCTATAAATGTGAATGTTTGGATGTTTGTTACTCATTTACGCAAAAACGGGTGAACGGGTTTGGATGAAATTTGGCACATATATAGTTTATTACCTGGATTAACATATAGAACTTTTTATCCCGAGAAAATGTTAAGTTTCTGTGGGATTGTCAAAAAGCTAACTAAAGCACGTATCCCCTTGAAATTTGCTATAAATGCGTCTTAAACGGTATCATTTATATTAATCTGGGTAATTAAGTAGCGCAAGTTTCATGTTGAAACTATTGCTCTTTTCTTATTTATTAATTCTTCTTCTAATTCTTTTCTTACTTATTTATTATAATTTATTTCTGAACCCAATTCTTAAGTCAACGCGGCGTAGTCGCGGGCGTAAGCTAGTATATTATTTTAAATTTCGGAAGTACCTGACATTTCAAGTGGCGGCATTAGTAAATACATTTTAGTATTGAAAACTCTTCTAAAGGTTATTTTTTTCACGAATTGTCGTATTAGATTCAGAAAATTTTCTTTTTTACCTTCAGATTAAAAAAGAAAATTTTCCACGTGCATCGTCCAGAGCTCAGGGCGTGAAAACGAGGCTGTTAACCCCACGGCGCAGTAGTAGAATGTATACTACGTTGTACTTGTAGGTATTGTAGGTATATTTGCCCAGCCCTCCGCCATCGCCCACAAGTGGAAAACTTTAGATTGCTATCGGAAATAATAACGAGAAAAAGGTTTGTTTTTATGACTTTTAGCTCTATATTTCGCTTGACAATGTTATTTGTTTTCTTATCATTGCCTAATTTGAAGTGATTTGCAAATACTTGGATTTAGCTTCTCCAAGAGTTAGACTCCTAGAGTTTATGGAACGTTTTAGTTTTGCTAATTTTAACTTTAATATGTACCTAAGTCTTAATTAATAACGAAAAACGATACCAAAAACCAAAATTTTTTGCAGTGATTTTTGAGACACTTCCCTGTCACCTAAGAAACTTTTTTCAATCGATTCAGCTTGCCGTAAATTTTGAAAATAAACAAAATTATAATTTAAAAAAGCCTTTAAAGGAATTTCGTTCCAATCGGGTGTCCATAAGACACCTCTCAATTATTATTATTTTTATGATGCTTGCTTTTGTTCACCATCTCAGCTGATGTTGAGTGAAGATGTGATCTGCGATGGAGTACGCTTATACTTAGAAGATACCGATTCACCCACGACTTGAAGACACCCAGATTGTATCTACCAGGTCCACTCGGGTAACGTATTCCACGCTTTAGCCGTTCGTACAATGAATTGAAAAATTATTTATTTTTTTACTATATTTCAATCAGTTAATTAAAAATTTAGGCTAACACGTGTTGGGACCACGTTAGTTTCCGTAATAAAACGTTATTCAAATCCAGAATTTGGGACACTAGTTAGTTTACGAAATCTAGGTCATTCCCTTTCAATTAAGTCACATTTTGCGCCTCGTGGATTCAGCGTTCTCCGGAATAAATAGTTTCCAATATGAGTTATCTGCGTTTCAAATTTCATCCATATTTCACAATGCATGAAGAAGCGATAAACATACAAACATTGACTGCCCTGCTCATTTGGTTAATATATCTGCTTCAAGAGCTGTAGGGCGTGGGTTCGATTGCCACTCAGGATAAACATTTGTGACAATAAATTATGTGTGTTGATTGAATCACTTCTTTATTGTACATACAAAAAAAATATTGTTCTGTGTCTGGTGTTCAGTATGTATTTACAATCATATAAGTATTCCTTTAGTTATCTGGTTCCCATAGTACAAGCTTTGCTTAGTTTGACGTTACATGGCGCTGTGTGAAATGTCTAATGATATATTTTTTGATACAAGCTTTTGACTTTTTTTTTTAAATATTATGTTTATCCTTTTATCTTTTAGTAATGAAATGTCAGTGGTTAGCGCGGTAGGATCACACCCCAAAGGTGTTGAAATAAAGGCTAAAGGAAACTATAGTGTGATGATTGGGTACTTTCTAGTACTTGGTTGGCTAGCTACCAAGGTGAAAATCTACCGCCAAGAATCTAACGGTGTACTTTGCCAGCCTCATTTGGGAGGTTCCGTTTTTTTTTCTTAACGGGCTAGGTATTTGACCACAGCTCACCTGATGTTAAGTGACGGTGTGGTCGAAGATGGTAAACACGCCTAGCCTGGAATGGAACTGGCTCTCAAGTGAGGCTGCCGGAACACACCGTTAGATGGTTAGCGGCAGATTTTCAACTTTGAGGGTGGTAGCTATCCAGCAGAGTACTAAAAAGTACCCTACCACCACGCTATGGTTTCCTCACGATGTTTTCCTTTACCGGCAGCTCAAGCTCATTGTTGGGGTTTGAACCCACACCCTTCGGTATACGGACCA
This sequence comes from Biston stratarius, assembly GCA_950106695.1. Classification (NCBI taxonomy): domain Eukaryota; kingdom Metazoa; phylum Arthropoda; class Insecta; order Lepidoptera; family Geometridae; genus Biston; species Biston stratarius. Next base: position 9,252,624 of record OX467106.1, read on the forward strand.
ACGGCGCTAACCACTGAGCGATAGCTCATCGCTACAAAACACTGCTAACCATAAACATCGCTACACCGTTCCAGGCTATGCCATCTTCGACTGCACCGTCACTTAACATATGGCAAGCTGTGTTAATTTTTGTTTTACTTAGTGTTTGATTTCCTTAGCAGGAGACCGTCTGGATATGTACCACCGTAGCGCCAGATATTCTACTGCCAAGCAGTAGTGTGTAAACATTACTGTATTCCGGTACTGCAGCTAGCGAAATAACTGTTGAGACTAACCATCGAAAGTATTAAACTAATGACCGCCAAATCAGCGACGCCTTCGACTTTGGTTTGCTACAAAGTCATGTTTCCCTGCAATGGTTATGGGCATGCGTTATCTCTTACCATCAGGATAGCATCTCGTTCGAGACGTAATTTTTACATAAAAAACCTCCAGCCAGTAATATATATAAAAATATTTTTGCTATTGTATCGATTTCTTTTACTATACGGAATTTTTACCCAAGTCACAATCAAGAAAGATTATTTCTTCTACGAATGTAGGTCTCGAACGAACTGTAACAATTGGCAATTAGCAGCTCGTAAAAGAAGGTCTTTACTATATTGGTTTAGTTTAGTCCCACGCCGATTGGGAGTAGGGTTACCATATTAATACTAGGAAATAAGCTAGACATATTTAAAAAAATATTTCTTGAATTTTAGCGAAAACTCAGAAAAGACATCGCCGCATTGTATTACTTTTCAAAAGTAATGTTTTTCAATTGTTTATGAATAAAAATAAGTGATTTTCATTTATGAAGTGCTGAAGAAAGTTAGTGGGGACTTTACTTATCAGTAAAGCCTAAAACTTATAATAAAGCACACGCACACGCGCGTAATGCAAATAAAAGTTCAATTTATCCCCGTAGAGTAATTATTTTTAAATGATATTAACTTTTTCATATAATCGGTAACATCGCAGAAAAATCCTGGACAATATAAAGCCGAACAAAGACTAAACTTAATTATGGACATTGTCCGAACGAATTCGGAAGGTTGGAAACACTAATTGGGAGGGTGGCGCTTTATCCAACGTGTTATGACTTTAGGTTGGCTTGAATGGAACTGATCAAAACATGACCTAAATATAAACACGTGGCTTACATTAAGAGTTACAGTCAATAAGTACCACTATGGTGGGTGTATCTCAGGAAATGTTATTTTGCTGCTAAACTGCTTTAAATCTCAGCATCATAATCTGCTTATCATAGACCAATTCTGGAGATATATCTCTTCTAAGTTACGCTACTCAACTCAATATTTGGCTTTCGCTTCCAGCCACTGCCAGCTGTCTTAAGTATATCGTCACTCCATCGAATCATTCGTTATACGCAGCCAGTGCCAGTGTGGGAGTTTTATATCACATTACATATTGCATCATTATATATTTTTATGTAAAAGTAATGAGAAGAACAAAACTCTCTACTGATGGTAAGAGATAACACTAGGCAACACTACCTAGAACTTTGAGTAACAAAATCAAATCCTTGGATGCTGTGGCAATCAATAAGCTTTCGGTGCATACTTAAAACACTGTGATGCTTACACACTACTATTGTATAGTTGGTACTGTGATGGTATCTACACAGACGACCTCCTGCAAAACTACCAAGTCAACATTTTTTTAAGCGCATAAGTCCGCATTTAACCTCCTACCCGCCTGATGGTAAGCGATGATGTGGCTGAAGAATAAGCACACAGACTCTTATTCACTTTGACCTTCGAAAGATCCAGATTATATCCCTCAGAGAACAAGGAAACCAGCAGCTTGCTCCACTACTTGGCCGTGCGGATGACAAATGAGAAACGTAGAGTCAAAACGTTTGGATGATACGTACGAGACGTTCTTCTGATGGTAAGAGATAATATCTGTCCAGGGCAGCGCTGTTTTAGCGCTCATTATTTTGAGACCAAATAACACAAAACATAAACAATATTAAAAACTAGGGTGCCGCAGGAAGCGAGACAGGCCTTTAGCTGCTGGTGGTTAGGGCTGCAGAATACAGAACCTATTAACAATGTGTCAAGGATCACTGCCTTTTAAATTTGACCTTTAACCCAAGGTTTTGCTCGAGACTTCGCTATTGTTATTATTATTGTCATAATTTGATGTAAAAACGTTTAACTTTTTTATATACGATTTTGGGCGGGAACACGGAAGGGACGTGTCGGTACATTATGTTATTTTCTAAGCTTGTGTTTTTTTGAGTGTTTGTATAAATAAAAATAGTAGTTTTAGTTTTAGCCGAATTATAAGTGTAAGTGTGGGGAAGTGATTAAGTAATGTGGTGAAACATGACTGTCCGAGTTGCTTCCTCCTAACTCCTTAGAAGCTTGTAGCAAAGTCGCCATTACGGCATGATCAGACTTAACCCTGCTTACGTTATGTAAATTTATCTTAGACTTATTTAATTTTGATAGGGTAAAAGCATCCTTATTTGAGAGCCAAATTCATTCCAGGCTAGGTTTGTTTATCATCTTCGACCACAACGTGTCACTTAACATCAGGTGAGCTGTGGTCAAACACTTAGTCTGGCAAGCATAAAAATAAAACTTCTTTTATTCTAAAATACTAGACACTGATAAATGTACAAAGTGCTATGCCAAAAACAAAGAAGATTTTTTGTAGTTTAACGTAAAGTTTTCAAAGGATACATTCGTAGAGTTGTTCTAGATTTGTAGCTCGTTATAAAATTTTCTTAGGGCACTCGAGCTGCCACAAAGGTAGCGTTGACCGGTTAACTGTAGGTTGGAGCGTCATGCGGGATGGCTGGGTGCGGTCTAAGTGCCCACACGTGGAAGAAAAAGACGTTTCACGTACTTACACGAGCTTGTAAACTTAGTGTACTTTGTTCCATATATACATTTTTGTTTTATGTAAAAGTTATGAGACCAAAGAAACATTCTACTTTTTCTTTTTATGGTTGACACTCTAGGTGTAAAAAACGTAAGCTGTAGTCAAACAGCTTACGATTTTTTTTATGGCACAGGTGGTAATCAAGACGAGTTGCTTGATAGTAAGCAATCGCCGTCGCCTATATGTATATGCCATACCAGGGGAACAAATACGATGCCGACCTTTTAAGATTCTTTTACCACCTTTTGAAGAACCCGTTGTTGTAACTCCGCGGGAATACGGAAGAAGGAAGATCATTCCACAATTTGTAAGTGTATGGCAAAAAGGATCGCGTAAATCAAACAGTGTACGATTTCTATGAATCAATTTTATCTGGATGAGCTTTCAGACGATGGCGGCTAGTGCGGTGATGGGACCGTGACGCCTGCATTCAGAACGTTTCCCGTTGTATATGCGATACAATACGCACAGAGACCCGACGTCTCTACGCAAACTATACGACTATAGGGCATCGGTGATCCCGGAGTCGTCGACAATTCTGACAGCTCTACGCTGTAATGCATCGACGGCCTAAAGTTGATACTTCACCCAAGTATCAACTCTGCTCCAAAGGTGTGAATAATACTCCACGTGTGGTCGGACCTGAGCTTTGTACAGCAGAAGTCTCGGACCAGACGTGAAGTACCGTTTTGCCTTATAGAGCACACCAAGTTTTTTAAAAGCTAGTTTGGCCTTACCAGCAAAATGACCGAGGAACTGTACATTTATAGAAATGTCAACGCCCGAAACCTGTAGAGGAGTGCCTTGAAAACGAGGAGCTACAACAAATGGGTTTTTAGCGGTGCACGCGCAAATCTGTATTTTTGGGGTTGAACTGAACGAGATTCAATTGGCCCCAATCCGAGACTTGTTTAACCTTGTTAAACTTGTTTCACCTAATGTTAAGTGCTGGTGTGGTCGAAGAAGGTAAAGCACACCTATCCTTGAATGTAACTGACTCTCAAGTGGGGCTCTTGGAACACACTGTTAGGTGCTTGGTGGCTGATTTTCAACTTGAAGGTGGTAGCTAGCCAACCAAGTGCAAGAAAATAACCTACCACCATGCTATCATTATTTCATATATTATATTCATTTATTATATTCATTTATTATATTCATTTAATTCAGAAACATGTCCGAGAATACCCCTCTTCATAGCTCGTTGTGCTACTTTTAGTTTACTAATAAGGCCCACAGTAAGAAATCACGTTTCAGAGCCTTAAGTACTTAAGTTTACTGGTAGCATACACTGGTTGAAGACTTCGTTCATTTACTATTTAAGCACTGGGGTAATTTGGTCGAGACAATGTTGCGCAGTTTTCCAAACGCTGCCTAGCCGAGTTGGATTCGACGATTGACCTCTTTCTCGAAGTTGGACTTAGCTTGTTCTATGTACGTGTCAACAACTTGAAGAAATGAGTTTCCAGCTGGAACTAGGGTGGGCACAATATGAGCATTTGTCGTTGCTTTCATCATCGACGCAAAGTTGACTGTCTGTCGGTTTTCTACCGGATAAACTTTGGAGAGTGCGCTTCAGATCTGAATGACCCTTTTTTCCCTTTTTTATTTGACCCCACCCATTCTACTATCGGACAGTGTTGCAGTTTGATTTAACCATATTCATATGGACCGCTAGGCATTGGAATTTGCTGCCCAAATAGGTGTTCCCCGATAGATATATATATAGTCTGGGTACCTTCAAATCGCAAGTGAATCGGTTTCTTCTAGGCAAGCTTGCTCCATCGTAAACCGCATCTTAACATCAGGCGAGATGGCAGTCAAATGCAAGCTTGTAGGGTATAAAAAAATCCATTCAAGTTACGTGACTGGGAACTTTATAAGATATATTTATGTATATGTTCGTGTGGGGTTTTCGTAACTTAAGTGGCAATAAGAGGTTGCAGTACCTCCCTGATGAACGAATTACTATGTATTCTATTTTTATGCTGATTATGGTGATATTTACGTCACAAACTCTCTAAATTTTTCCTTCTTGGCAATGATCCAACATTTATATGCTAGGTGAGTACATATATCGAACAGCCTAGAACTTGAACGATAATAGCATTTGAGGTACTCATTAAGACGTGACATATTTCACTTTTAAATCTTTTCAACGAGTTGACAAAAATAATGAGTCATTTCTAATAACGACTATTCGATACTTCCGTGGAAAGAAGCCAACGTGAAAACTAAAGAACAATAATTGCAATAGAATTATTACCTTTATCCAGACATCTACGCTGTATATCCCGCCATCAATCTAGGCTTCTACTACAAGCAGGGTATACCGATGCCGTGTTCTAATTTCCCCGCCATCGGGGCAGATTGATTGATCGATTTTCTCTCATTATAAGTATGTATCTTTAAAAAACACCCGGCCAAGTGCGAGTCGGACTCATGCACCGAGGGTTCCGTACAAACTTGTAGGTATATAAGTAAAAGTTATAGTATTTATGGTAATTAATGCTTTTCGCAATTTTTCCTTTATCTGTGCCATAAGTAGTTGCTTCGTACCAAATTTCAAGATTCCGAGTTCACGGGAAGTACCCTGTAGGTTTTGAATCCCTTGCGAGTGTCGAAAATTTGCAGCATAAACGGCTGTATCTTTTGATTGTGTTGACTTAGAAGTTTGACTTTTTCACAGCTTCAAGGGACAGTAGACCTTAGTATTTGATATGAATTTCAGCTTGATACCGCCACGCGTTTCTGAGCAAAGGGGTCTTGACAAACAGACTGACGGACAACAAAGTGATCCTATAAGGGTTCCGTTTTTTCCTTTTGAGGTACGGAACCCTAACAATATACAAGTATTCTATCAGCCCCTTTGGCTCATTAGTAGTATATCTGCTTTAAGACCTGTAGGGCGTGGGTTTGATTCCCACTCACGACAAACATTTTGTGGTATAAACAAATATTTGTATTATGTCTGGGTGTTCTGTATGTATTATACGACATCACACTTCATTGTTTGTTCGCGAATTTTTTGCCAAAACCATTATTGTAATGCTTCAGCATCCATATTTCCGCACATCATAAGTATTTATTCACAAACAAGCTGAAGAGTTTAAAAAATCTATCTATAACCCGACTGCGAAGAAAATAGCTATTATTAAAGTAAAAAAACTTTCTAAACCAATTTATTATTCCTAATTATTATTTTTAAATTAAATTTCATCATATAACTTACATATATTTTTGTAATCCCCTTTTAATGTCCTTTATTTTGATATCCTACTTGATAGGTTTGGTTTAGTTTTTTTATTAACATATTACTATTTCGCGCCAAAAATTCGCCATCTTCACTATCATGTTTTTTTTTCTTCTAAGGACACGGGTTATTGAGGCGAATGAAACGATACCTTAATTGTCGTAATCCATTCGGCCGTTTTGAAGATACAAAATTTATTAGCAATAAATTCATACCTACATACATACATACAAGATACGCGCAAAAAACATAATTAAAGTAACTTAAAAAGTATTTAAGTTTCAGTCATCTGACTTCCATAGCTTTGCTTAGTTTGGGGCTGTGTCGAATATCCTTTGATATTTAACTATTTATTTTATTTTTATTTAGTACTGACGTATTTTAAGACCAGTTCGTCAGGATTTTCATCTATTGTTTACATACGTGGATTGTTTACTGCTTTCCATGACATTTACTGGCAATAAATTAATAGCGAATGCCATCACGTACTTGAAGCATAATAATTTACGTATTTATATATAGCAAAGGAAAATATTATATGATCGTAAAGTGGTATAGGTAAGAAAATTTTAAAATTTATTTATATGAGTAGGACAAAGCCCAATGTGACATTACTTGGAACTGTCAAAAAGCTTTTTTTTAAACTAGCTATGTGCCCGGCACTTTGGTTCCGATGCGGTATGCGACTTTAGGCCTTACATATATGTATATAAACCTCATACGAAGTATCACGATCATTGCTGTCATCAAGTATGACGATTTATAAATAAATAAATAAATATTGTAGGACACGTTACACACAGCGCCATCTGACCCCAAACTAAGCAGAGCTTGTGTGATGGAAGTCAGATAACTGATAGAATACATAAATACTTTTTTTTTCTAAATACATACAGAATACCCAGACACAGAACAAATATTTGTTAATACCAAACAAACATTTGTCCTTGGCGGGAATCCAACCCACACCCTACAGCTCAGGCAGGCATACTCCCAATGAGCCAACAGGGCTGTCAAATGATATGTGTCCCTATCGTTTTACAGGGCCCTATCCGTACAATGAATGCCTGGAAGAGGTCGCTCTAAGCGATAAGGTAGCCAATTGTTGCACTTCACTTAAATGTTTGTATTATTTCTGTTTCTGTAGTTCTGGTGTGTACAATAAGGAATTATCTATTCATTTGAAAAAAAAAAATTGTTAAATTGGTATAGCCGTTCTCAAATTCTGCGCTTGTCAGTGAACATTATTTGATGATTTTTGTATACTTATGTACATATATGTCGCAGGCAATTTGTATGACAAATTAGTATTTGTCATACAAATCTGTCAGTCATCATCAAAAAACCTGTCAGCAATAAAAAAAAGAAGACGATTTTCCTAATTTCCCCCGACCCCCAGCCGACCACTGCGTGATTGTTTTGTAGATTACTTTGTCATTCGTGACCGTTTAATATGATCAAAAAATTTTTTTACTAAAATTAAGTTCATCAATCATGTTGTATCACATGACGAAATTCTTGATTTGTTCCCTAATTATTTTTATTCAAAAATATATGTGTAATACTTAACAAGGTGTATACACTGCTCTGCAGATGAACGATGAGAACGTACATAAAATATATATATTACTGACAATGAAAATATTTAACTGGATGCTCTTCAGTTTGATGCCTAACAATGTATCAGCTCCCGAGGATTACCTACGAAGTAAACACCATTGCTATGTCGTCGCAAAATGGGTGGTCACCCATCTTACAATATCTATGACTAACCGACTAAACACGATATTACTTCAGAGTTGTGACTCGACAACTCAACGTGAAATAGAATCGATTTCACGAAGAATGTCGCGAGTAAACTCGTCGAACCGATCGGTATCGAATGATTTATACATTTCACGTGAATCGCTCACGTGTTGAATATTGAGATCGAATTCGCCACATCCGTTACGCGTGAAGACCTGAAATGAGATAGGTAGTTTAGATTGGTTTGTGTAGCAAGGCTACCACTGATGGTTTTTTGCAATTTCTGCTTTATAATAATGACTTTGTTTCTGACGGTAACTAAAGGTTAACTTGGTGGTAGATCTCTTTAGCAGGAGGTTGTCTAGGCTACCACTGCAGTACCAGATATTCTGCTTCCAAGCGATAGTGTGTAAACATTACTGTGTTGCGGTTTGAAGGGTACTGCAGCTAGCGAAGTTACAGGGCTGTTGAGACTAACCATCGAAAGTCTCAAAGTAATGAGCGCCAAAACTATGCCATGGAGTCTTGCTACTCAAAGTTCTGTGTATCGCTGTAATCATGCGTTATCTCTTACCATTAGAAGAGAGTTACATTCGTCTCATTTCTTTTACTTCTGACAAACACCTAACGGTGTATTCCGGCAGCCGTTCCAGTCCAGGCTAACTGTGCTTCACCACCTTTTTCCGTGGTGGTGCCGACGTAAGAATAGTACCCCTCCCTCTCTACCCGTGGTTGCCGTAAGAGTCGGCTAAGGGATGTAATCCGGAAGATGGGCAGCAGCGTCTTCCTTGAACAATCACACCTAACTGCGCTCGCCAACCCACCTGCCAAGCGTAGCGAGTATTGGCAAACCCAAGGAGGAGGCCTATATCCAGCAGTGGACGTCTTAAATTGTGGCTGATGATGATGATGTGATTCACCATATTCGACCACACTGTCACTTAACACTAGATGAGCTGTAATCAAAAACCTAGCTAATCAACCATAAAAAAATAATAATTAAAAATTACTTTTAGTTATAGTGTAAATATTTGGCTAACAGAAGAAATCTTTAATCGTCCCTGATTGCTTCTTTGCCAAAATAAACTGTCGTCGCGTCTAGAGGGCAGGGCACGGCTAGACTGCGGCTTTCGTCAGTTGAACCATCTGGTTACCGTCACACAGATCACAGGTTATTTTTTCTATGTATAAACAAACCTTGACGTCATAAGCTTCGTTAAGATTGGCAACTAGTAGGTAGGTACTAGTAAGAAACTATTTTTTTTAATTAAAATGACATTAAATGTTATTTGGTGATAGATCTCCTTAGCATGAAGTTGTCTAGGTAGGTACTACTGCAGTACCAGATATTCTGCCGTCAAGCAGTAGTGTGTAAATATTACTGTGTTTCGGTTTGAAGGGCACTGCAGCTAACGAAATTAGAGAGCTGTTAAGACTCAAAGTAATGACGAAATTCTCAAAGTAATGAGCGCCAAAGCAGCGATGCCCTGGATTTTGATTATTTACTTACCTGGATTTTGTTCTGTGTATCGCTGCGATGGTCAATGGACATGGATAGGCGCTATCTCTTACCTTTAGGAGAGCGTCTCGTTCGTCTCATTACTTTCACATAAAAAGAAATGCAACAATTGGCGGCCTCATCGCTTAAAGCGATCTCTTCCAGGTATTCAAGCACCATCGGTGTTTGGTTTCATTCTGTCGGTTTTACTCATTATTCCGAATTACGCGCATGAATGTGACAATAACGTTTCGTGTTACTTTGAAAACTTAATCAAAACTTCTAGTGACCGTCATGACGACTCAGCCATGACTTACTTTATGTGACTTTGGCAGTGATAAACTTATTTTCCTTGGTTTCCCATTAATATATTATATATTTTGAAAATATCGGTTTGCATAGATAGATAACATAGATCTTTGTTCTGTGTCTGGGTGTTCTGTATGTATTAACAAACAAAAAAAAGTATTTCAGTATTCTGTCAGTTGTCAGATTCCCATAGTACAAGCTTTGCTTAGTTTGGGGCTAGATGGCGCTGTGTGAAATGTTCTAATACCTTTAAACGAGCAATTCTTGTATATATGTATATATTATAACAATCTGAATCTCGGAAACGGCTCCAAAGATTTTAATGAAATTTAGTATGCAGGGGATTTCGGGGGCGATAAATCGATTTAGGCAGGTTTCATTTTTAGAAAACGTCGTTTTATCCGTGTTTTCAGGCAATGAAAAACTGCTACCACATCATTAGAATACGAAGGCAAATTTCGCCACCTTCTACAAGGTTATAATAGTTTAGGTGGGAAATCTGGCGGTCCCGAATCCAGAAGACCCTGGTTCGAATCCAGATGATTTACCTTTTTCCCTTTATTTTCAAGTTCCTTAAAAAACCGGACAAAGCTCGGTCATCCAGGTACTATTTATTTATTTTTCGGAATATCGGCGACTGGTAAATACACAAAGTGCAACGCCAATAAAAAAGGTAAAGAAAAAAGATTACATGTCACTTGGTAATATGTCATATTGCATGTTCCTGCACCGCAAACCATTCATAAACTTTCGCAACGCTCAGTCGCTGAAATAGTGGCTTCGTGACACATCTGGCACGAAGTCAAAAATGCGCTCAGCCAGACAGACGTGCAAACTTTGATTAATACGATCACAAACGATTGCTTCTTGGAGCAACTTTTTAGAGCTTATTTTACTATTATAGAGTTTATTGTCTTAGAATAAAGTGCTTCGATTATTATAGAATTGCATTGCATTTCTTCACACATATTTTTTTTTTAATGTAAATGTAATAAGACTTACTAAACACTTATCTGTTTTTTTATTTTTTTGGATTGAATACGTCTTTGTATTTGCTTCCTTAGTGATAGGAAATTTAGAAAACTGATGATAACAAAATAAGCCGTGGTGGTGCCGGCGTAAGAATAGTACCCCACCCTCTCTACCCGTGGTTGCCGTAAGAGTCGGCTAAGGGATGTCATCCGGAAGATGGGCAGCAGCGTCTGCCTTGAACAATCACACCTAACTTCGCTCGCCAACCTGCCACAAGCGTGGGGAGTATTGGCAAAACCCCCCCAGGAGGAGGCCTATCTATGTCCAGCAGACGAGCTATGGCTGATAATGTGATGTGATGATAACAAAATATTATTATATTTATTTATTTAAAATATTATTTTATTTGGGGTTATAGTTGGCTATTGCAGTTTAGTCTACATCCAAAATTCAATTACACCACTCGATAGCTAAAGAATCAAAGAATTCGTTACATTTAGTTAGGACTTCAAATATGGTAATCCGAAGAACTTCTAAGTATTTTTTTTATTTTTTAAATGTATTTATGTCAAAATTAATAACTTGAAAATTGTACTTGTATTTGATTGTTTTAATTTTTTTTATTGTACATATGATCAAAATATTTTAATTTTGAATAAGTGTTCAAAAAGTACACGTAATTTTTTTTAAAATAAATATGCTTGCGTTTGACCGCTATCTCTTGAGTTTGAGAGAAAGATGCAGTCTACGATGGAGCACGATTTTTTGTAGTGTTGATGTCGTGTATGAGCATAGTTCTGATGTTACGTTACGTTGTGGTCGAAGACGGTAAACACTCATAGCTTGGAATGGAACTGGCTCTCAAGTAAGGTTTACTCTGAGGTCACCGTTAGGTGCTTTGCTTACGATTTCATAGAATCGATTCACATTCAACTCGAAGACACTCAGAATGTATCTATCGAGGAACCCACTCAGGCACCCCATTCCAGTTTAGCGGTTCACGTAAAGATAATAGTCGAATCGTTTCGTTCGAGTTTTTGGAACGTCAATTATAAAATAATGCCTGATAAAAAAATTGGCATGAGAAAAATAGAAATAGCACGTTGGTAAAGATAACGTTTGTCCAAGACCATTGCCGTACTCAGAACTTTAATTAGGAACATGTTAAAACTATAAAGAGGAAAACCCCTTGTCACCCGGACTATAATAACGCATCGATTGACACCTCGTTCATCAAACTCGGAAGTTAATTAGCCGCTGCAGTGGAATATAAATAAATTCATATACACTCGTACATATACTGTGACAAAACAAAATACACGGGTGCACGACGCAACTGTTTTATATGAAACATCTAAAACTTTTTCCTCAAGAGATTCAGGTCAATAGTCCTAAAAACTTACGAAATTTTGGTGAAAAAAACAACTTCTACGTTGACTGTTTTGTAATTTCTGCGACCTAAAAATTATTCCAATCTTTCGATTGCTTTTCCTCCAGTTTCCACTTGAGCTCGTTTCGAGCCTGACGAATTGAAAATAGCACGGATTTGCAATATTTTTTAGATAATGGCACTGAGCACAAAATGTTAAAAATATTGCTTAATACCAACCCTATATCATTTCTTTTTTCTTTGGCCATGACACGTGCATGACGTGTGCATTATATCATATTTTGTAGGGACGGATTTTCAATAATAAGATTTGTTGCGTTTAAAAAAATTGGCTATTTCTAGCTCATTTCGCTGCCATCAACTAATTGTTCAGAATGGAAGTCGATGAAGCCTTTTGTTTCAACCGAATCAACTGTTTGTACAGACAATATTTTTTTTACCGCAACGTGCATTTCTGTAATATATCTGAAAATAATATTATACGCTACGTGACATAGAGTTCAGATTTAACGGAAATAAGAAAATGTAACACTTAGACTTTTTTTGTATGTTTTAAGCATAGTACTTTGTGTTATTCTGCCAGTATTAAGTAATGTTTATTTTTAATCTCACGATAAAATCGAGTAAAATAAGTACTCATCTCCTAGTAGGTAAAGGAGTAATGACTTCTACGGGCTTTTAGAAACAACACGGCAACATAATTATGTTCTATATTATTAGATAATTTTTTAAGCCGTGGTCGAACACCTAGCCGGTCAATCATAAAACAATATCTTTCAGACCAAATGCTCGGTATACTCATGTAGTAAAGTTTGTTACGTATTTAAATTAATGCAATTAGAATGTAGATAATAATAACCAAAACTAATATAATAAACCTCTTTTCAAAGTTAACAAAAAAAAACAGATGGTTGGATGACAAGTTTTGTTGATGATTTTTGTATTTTGGTGACTGACAGTTACACATCACACATCATCAGCCATAGGAAGTCCACTGCTGGACATAGGCCTCCTCCTGGGGGGGTTTTGCCAATACACGTCACGCTAGGCAGGCGGGTTGGCGAGCGCAGTTAGGTATGATTGTTCAAGGAAGACGCCGCTGCCCATCTTCCGTATTACATCCCTTAGCCGGCTCTTACGGCAACCACGGGTAGAGAGGGTGGGGTACAATTCTTACGCCGGCACCACCACGGCACTGGCAGTTACGTGAAGTTTTAACTGGTCACCACACCCTGCGTCGAGAACCGCCCGCGCCGGCCGATTTGGAACACACTTCATTGTTCTGAAGTTCTATACATTTCAATGTATTCTATATTATAAAACATAGAACATAGAATTCATTACGATATAGTGACATAATTTAACGTTCCCACCAAAACTCTCAATATACCTAGATATTTATTTCGCTTTCGTAAGCTTTGTTTGTGGCCATAAAGCAGAGGTCGCATACCAGACAAAGTGCGGGCCATGTGGCTTGTCTTCGATCATTGCTCAATCCGTTTGTCATGGATTGGCATGTTTAATATTTAGGCCAAAAGAAACACGGGGATTCAATCCCATGTCATCTTATACAAATACAATACAGCGAATCCCTGAACTTTATTTTGATAGGTATTCAAAGTTCTGTGTTTCGCTGTAATGGTCATGGACATGTGTTATCTCTTACCATCAAGTGAGCGCACCGTTCGTCTCATTGAAATACCTATATTTAATCTTCATAAACATCCCAATTTTTAAAACATGTACTTTTATTTATTGATACATAACTATTGCAGATCATTACAACCATCTCTTTATAATATTTAGTATTTTAGAAACTAGGGGTCTGAAATAAATTGTTTTTTATTTTATCTGCCCAGATCCATTGAGTAGTTTACGCGTGAAGGCGTAACAAACAAACAAACTCACATTCATTTATGATATTAGTTAGAAAGTATTATACAAACATTTGAAAATGTTCTTAAGAATTCAGAAATTTTGCCTGATTTACTTAAGTAGGCGTTATTTATCATCATAAATGATTTATAAAGAGAGTTTCCATTGTCTTTTAAGCTCTTACCAAAAAAATAAAAAGAGTAGCAAATGAAGCAATACATCTTTTAAAACAGAATAAGTTACATTTACTACTTCTATTTTAAAAGATACTTGAATTCACTACTTAAGTAAGTACTACATCTGCCTACTCAGGCAGAAACCGGAATCTATCAGCAAGAACAATGGACCAGTTTTTCCGTCTTTTTTTACTGTTTCAATTAAAAGGGTTTTCTAGTATTTTTCTTGAATGATACTCGAAACGGGAAAATCTTAAGATAATTATTTTGCTACTATTTACCCGACTGCCAAGGAAGGGTTATGTTTTTGCGCGTATCTTGTATGTATGTATATTTGTAAATTTCTCTTTTACCTCGCATCTTCCATCGGCTGGATGGATTTTGACTGTAAAGATATCGTTATATTCGTCTTAAAAATCCAAGAATCCTTAGATAAGAGATTGTTTTTTTTTTTAAATGGCAAATTTTTGGCGCTAATTTTTCGCGCCAAAAAAAATTACCAAACCTATCGAATAAGGTATCAAAATAAAGAAAATTAAAAAGGGATTACAAAAATATATATAAGTTTTATGTTTAAATTTAACTATGAATAAAAAATTGGTATAAAAAGTTTTTTTTAATTATAGCTATTTTATTCGCAGTCGGATTATCACATCACATCACATCATCAGCCATAGGTCGTCCACTGCTGGACATAGGCCTCCTCCTGGGGGGGTTTTGCCAATACTCGCCACGCTTGGCAGGCAGGTTGGCTAGCGAAGTTTGGTGTGATTGTTTAAGGAAGACGCTGCTGCCCATCTTCCGGATTACATCCCTTAGCCGACTCTTACGGCAACTACGGGTAGAGAGGGTGGAGTACAATTCTTACGCCGGCACCACCACGGCAAGTCGGGTCATAGATTCTTTAAACTTTTTAGCTTGTTTCTAGTTCATAACAATAGTGCTAGCTGTAATTGTTCATTTATACATGCCCTATGTAATGAACACGAACCTGAACATATTAACAATGTCCCCATTTTGTAATAAGCTAGGTGTCCACAGCTCATCTGATGTTAAATGACGGTGTGGTCGAAGATGGTAAACACGCCTAGCCTGCAATGAAACTGGCTTACAAGTGAAGCTACTGGAACATACCGCTATGTGCTTGGCGGCAGATTATTATTTATCAACGTGAGGGTGTTAGCTTGCTAGGAGAATACTAGAAAGTACCCTACCATTATATTTTTGTTTTAGTTTTGGGGGATTACGCACATTTAATTTTATCGGAAACTCTAACTATAGTTTCGGCCACATCCGGTGGCCTTCATCACGGAGACAAAGCTGTGTACAACGCGCGCGCGGGTCGCGCGGACTCCTCTTGCTCCGCACGCGAATTAAACGTAAGTAATCCTGGATAAGTAACACAAAAATGTGTCAAAACCATGTCAGATTCTACTATCATATCATACCAATATATTAATAATTCTTTATGAGTGTGGTGGTCGCGTATCTGAAGACGTCTCAGTGAGTTCTGTGTGCTGGGATATTCTTGACACCGTACAAGAGGACACAAGTTAGGAAGGACTCCAGAGCGCACCGATACGTCTCAACTCTGCGCCCGTGTCTGCTGCTGTCTTCACGTGCAAGGCACGGAGCAGGCCGTAGTGCATAGCAAAACGAGGCCACGCGCGCGTTGTGCTCTTCTTTAACTCCTTAAAGAAGGCCACCGAATGTGGCCGAAACTATTCTCGGAACATCTGACATAATTAAGCTTCTTAATAACACTTTTTTTCTTGGATAGTTGTGTAAAAATGTTATTCTATAAGGCTGGCCGTCTCGTATCTTCCTGGACACGTTTACGTGTCAAAAATTAATAATTTTATTAATTTTATCTCATAATATTAAAGTGTTCGTAATCCTTTGTCAACAGAAATCATTTTACTGGTGCATTAAATAAGATATTACTGTGGGGAAATCCGCGCGCATCGCAAAGCAGTTATAAAGTGCGTTCAAGGATGCAGCTGAACAAAGATTTTGTTGCTTGGGGCTTTGGGAGCTTATTCTGAAACAATAAAAAATTCTCAGTTATTATTTCAGCCAATAAATTCCATGCACCAAAAAATTAACTTTTGAACAGGGATTTTTTCGTTATTATTGTTCACGTATTTATTTGTTTTCTTAATTTTTATTTTTACGTATTATAAAACATAGTCGTCCGCCGCGCCTGTCTGAATGTTCGTGATAATCTTAAAAACTACTAAACGGATTATCATACCAGTTTCACCAATGGATAAAGTTATTCATGAGGATGGTTTATGTATATAATTTGTCACGGTTTTGTGTAAATTGGTTGAAATATGATGATAATTGTTGAAATTGTCGGAAAAAGTCAAGGCACCCGGTAGCTTTCATCGAAAACGCTGCCTAATCCCTTTGATATTTAACAAAACAATGCATGGTGGGATATTCCTCTTTTATATATTTTCAAAAAAGTCCGCGGTGGCATATATAGCTTACTATACCCATTCTTACTACCCGTGCGAAGCCGGGGCGGGTCGCTAGTTAATAATAATTTTAAAAAAATGTGTGCTGCTGGGAATGGGGCAGAGCTTCAGCTGCCGGTGCTTAGGGCTGCAGAGTAAGGAACCTACTTATAATGCGCGCCGTGTCAAGGATCATTGCGTTTTGGATCTGACCCTTGATCCAACTGCCTAACCAGAGACTTTTATGATGTTGGTCGAGACTCTTCGCTATTAATATACGCTACAATAGTATGAGCTACCTATTATAATTATTTTATAATAACCTTTTTGTTGGAGCACTTTAGCACACAGCGATTTAGTAACTAAAGAATTGCTTAGCCTTGAACACCGCCACAGAGTAGCATGTCTGTCTAATTTTTACCAAATATATTTCGTGAAAGTTCCCAGTATTCATACGCAACGATTCGGCTTTACTTTCTGGATGCGAATAGCCCATGAATGAAGCTTATTGCAGGCTTTCTTGTTGGCTCCCTATGAACTACAGTTTAGGCGTTTTTAAGGCGTGAATGAATTTCTACTAGATTAACGTGCTCCTCTTTGGCTACACCATCGTTTTCCTTACGTAGATCTTATACCATATTTAAAAAAAAACATACAAATATATATTCAACATTAAAATATTCCCAAACATAACTATGCCAAATAGTGAAATTATCATATGCAACACACTTTATGCCAAATTAAAATGGGATTTCAAAAAATATGCGTATCAATGGCATCCTAGCTAGAGATCTCTATGTACTTAATGAAATGAGATGTTCCCAGCGGTATAACGATTCTGTCTGCAAATATTTAGTCAGACCTATTTGTCGGGCAGTGTCACTTTGTATCTGGGTCAAACAGGACTTTTGAGCGAGTGACGATTATCTTGACTTTTGCATGGGGTAGATAAAGAATATGTGTTTTATGGCACAACATTTTTATAGTTTCCTATTCAGGTTAGGTGTGCTTGCCATTTTCGACCACACTGTCATTTAACATCAGATAAGCTGTGGTCAAACACCTAGCCAGTCAACCATAAAATAAAGTTTTATTTTACTGTATATAGTTATGAGGCACAACAGCATACAGACAATATTAATTTTTAAGGTGGAAATGTTAACCTTTAGGATTTTTCGTTTCTAACAATACAATACAATATAAAACAATAACAATAGTAACATTTTTGCTAAAAAGTATCGCATATTTGAGATGATTTTTATATAAACATATAAATGTTATATTATAATTATGTATATATAAATACCTTCTATTTTTAAGAACATCGAATTTGTTTTGATTTTTTTTATTTAAAATACGAAAAAATAATATTTTAAGAAAAGAAAAACCTACGTCATATGGTTTTCTCATGGATGCCATTGTCAGAACGGGACCACACGGGAAGCACCAGCTTTCAAATAAAAAAAGAATCATTTAAATCGGTTCAAACAGTCGAACGTTCTGAGGCAACAAACATAAAAAAACGAATCGATAACCCCCTCCTTTTTAAAGTCGGTTAAAAAGTCATCCACATCGAGTCCCAGTAAATTTTGACGACTTCTTCAATATACATTATTATTTCGAATTTTACAATCGATTAACAAGAAATATCAAATGTGTGAAATAGCTGACTCACATATGACAGTAATATCCTTAAGCAGCCATTAGAACACTCCATTCAAATTATCTTCACTCCCCGAAGATTAATTGGGGAAAACATTTTTTCCGCCAACTGCAGACCCTCTTCAAGCAATATAATGGGCCTCAATCATGTACTGGTAATCCAGACATCCAAGATAGATGGCCTGCCTCCCGGGGTAATGACACAGGGATGGTAGAATGACCGCTATAACAAAGCGGAAGGCTTGAAATGGGCAATTCAGATAAAAGTGAAAATTGAATTGATTCAATAGAGCAAAGGGTTCCTAGATGATCAATGAATCGTGTTTCTAATCTATTCAATAGACGATAAAACAACTTCGAGAATAAGGCAAAATTCAATTCGATTTTGATTTTGTATCACTATAATAGCTGCTAATAATTATGTACGATTACAAACTTTTATTTAATTTCCAATGTATGTGAGTTTTTGTTAGTTGGTTAAGATTTCAATTCCTTCTAAATAGATTTGCATATACCCTACCTGATTATTATATTAGACCGCAATCTAAAACGAAGCACGCTTTTCTAGAATAAACCTGTTTACTCTGGATTTGAAGACACCCAAATTGTAATTCGCGGAAAATATTGACGTCGGCAGACAGTTTTACTTCCTCGCTTTACATATGAAAAATGTGAAAATGTATGCGTGTATTTGTGTACTTACATATGTATGTGAAATGTTTTAACTAAAACTTCTACTTTTTTACTCGCCACGCTTGGCAGGCGGGTTGGCGAGCGCAGTTAGGTGTGTTCAAGTGAAGACGCTGCTGCCCATCTTCCGGATTACATCCCTTAGCCGACTCTTACGGCAAGAGTGGGGTTACTATTCTTACGCCAGCACCACCACGGGAAGCCATCTAATCTGGACGCTGAAGGAGTACTACTTCCTTTGACCTTCTATATACATATATCTATATCCGGTGACAATGTATGTTATACTGAGGTTCGGCTCTAGAGAATGAAACTCCTTAACGATTAACTTTTTTTAATGGTTGACAGGCTAAGTTTTTGACCACAGCTCACCTGATGTTAAGTGACGCTGTGGTCGAAGATGACAGAAGAAGAATACAGCTGTCTGGAAAGGAACTGGCTCTCAAGTAAAACTGCCAGAACACACCGTTAGATGCTTGGTAGATTTTCAATTTGAGGGTGGTTGCTAGCCAGTCGAATAATAGAAAGTACCCCACCACCACGCTATGGTTTCCTCACGATGTTTTCCTTTACCAGCAGCTCAAGCTCATTGTTGGGGTTTGAATCCACGCCCTACGGCGTGTGAACCAACCCTGCTAACCTCTATGAAAATCATCCCTATGAAAACAGTATAAGTACGAAATGCTGTATAAGCATTTAACTTTTATTGCCCGTTTTCAATCACACCATTAGCTGGCTGCTCCACATAGAAAATCTTGTTTTTATTATAAAATTTTAATATTATAAAATTTAGTTTTCAGAATAAGTCCACGTACCCAACGAGTGCAACGTTGGGTCGTTTTGGCTTTGCCTTCGAACCCTAATGGCGCTTTTATCGATTTAGTGATGGCCATTATAAAAACATAATGTCGATATTTATATCGATGACTCAGATTCAACCTAAGAACGTAACTACAATAATTAAATTGATTCTAATTATTGGCTAGTTGTTCATATAAATATTTGTTCATTATAATATCAATGAGTTCTGCAGCTTAAATAACTTTTAAGCTTTCTTGTCTTCATTAATACTAAAATCAAAATTTCAAAGTTTAAAATGTTTTATAATAGGTATATAGGCTTAGCAGACTTCTCAACGAGAAAGATTTCATAGCACAGATGTTAATTATTAAAATTAGTAAGCAAACATGTCACTTCAGATCTAGTTCAGTGTATGCACTTCACTTTGAAGATAAAGAAGGTCAAGAAGTCGACTGCTAGTTCAGAGGACTTTAATTTAATTTCAAATCACGGTACGACTTGAAAGTTATAGAATCCGATTTTATTATTCATGAATAGTGAAGATTGAGATGCATTTTTTTTTTCCTAGATATATTATTTGTTCTTTGAAGTGTGATTGGCGTTATGAAGATTTTTTTTTTTGTAAATAACTTAATTTTAATTGAGATGTATATATTTTTGTCTTACAGTAGTAATGCCATAGTAGTGATCGAAAATGGTAAAGCACACCGGGGCTGGGTTGGAACTATGGTTTCCTCATGATGTTTTTCTTCAACGGCAACTCAAGTTCATTGTTGGGGTTTGAACCCATGCTCTTTGGTGTGTAAACCGACCGCGCTAACCACTGAGATATCACCACTAAAGGTTGTCTGGAAAAAAGATCGCTCTCAACGATAAGACCGCCAATTATTCCAGTAGTATTAAGTCTTTATTTATTTATAATTATGGTGTTAATAATAAAGACTTACTATTACTAATTCTACAGCCCTGTTGGCTCATTGGTTGTATATCTGGTTTAAGAGCTGTAGTGCGCGGGTTCGATTCCCACCCATTAAACTATTAATAACTCAATTTGTTCTGATTGGTCGTTCTGTATGTATTTACAAAAAAAAAGTATTTAAGTATTCTATCAGTTACCTGACTTCCATAATACAAGCTTTGCTTAGTTTAGAGTCAGATGGCGCTGTGTATAAATGTACTACGATATTTATATTTTATTGTTCTAATTATTAACTTCTGTGTAAAAGTCCCATTTTGTAGCTATTTACATTCTAGTGTTGCCATTATATCGACTAACAGAAGTACCTCCCACTTCACCCCATCCCTAAGTCACGATCCGACACCACTCAGACTTGAGGTCGCGCACAGACTTACAACAAGTAATCCAATATCTCTCATTGTTTACTTCCACGTTAGACGTCCTCAGGAATTGTCTAGTCGACTGTACACAATGAGACTCTTCATTAAGAGTCAACGACCGGGGAAGTTACTAGGTGCCCTAAGAATTTCCATCGTGACCTAATTGTAACTACGTGTAAGATCTTTAACCTTGTCGAAGAATGGTCGAAAATATGGTATTGGTATATAACTATGAATCTTTCACTTATTGTAGTTGATTGTTAGGTGAACGCGTAAAACTTTAACTGTGATCATAATAATAATTTGAAGGCCGAGAAGGACTAACTCAAGTAGCTTGACTTGGCTCACGAGAGAACCGCCATGTGGGATGTTGATTCGACGATTATTGTCCCGATACTCGTCACGGTGAACGGTCTAACGAAGTCTCGATCAACATCTAAAGAGACTAGCTGGGTCAAGGGTCAGATCCAAAAGGCAGTGATCCTTGACATGGTGCGCATTGTTAGACACCGGAGTTAAGACTAAGACTAGAGTTAGTTCAAGACCACGAAAATTCAAAATACAGGAACATTTTTTTTTAGAGTTACAGGCGCAGGTGCTTGACCCTTGACTGATTTTAAGTGACGGTGTGTTGAAAGATGGGGAACACACATGGAACTGGCTCTAAAGTAAGGCACGCCATTAGATGCTTGGCGGCAGATTTTCATGTTGAGGGTGGTGGCTAGCCAGCCGAGTAAAATAAAGTACTCTACCACCATGTTATGGTTTCCTCACGATATGTTCCTTCAAAGGAAGCTAAAACTCATTCTTGGGGTTTGAACCCATGCCTTTCGGCGTGTAATCTAACCACGCCAATCACTGAACTATGAGGCCCTTTGAATACGTATTAACGCTTACTTTCACTTTGACTTTGCCTTTGACACGATCCTAGTAATACTACTTTGGATACTCTTTTCAGCAATTTATTGTTCTTGGCAGGCCTTGGCAGGTAGCTGTTACTAAAATCCGGATAAAGTTTTTTTTAATGTAATAGTAATGAGACGAACGTTACGCTCTCCTGATGGTAAGAGATAACGCATGCCCATGATCATTGCAGCAATACACAGGACTTGAGTAGAAAACAAAGTCCAGGGCATCGCTGCTTTGGCGCTCATTACTCACTCTTTCGCGTGGTGGTAGGGTACTTTCTAGTACTCGGCTGGCTAGCTACCACCCTCATGTTGAAAATCTGCCGCCAAGCATCTAACGGTGTGTTTCGGCAGCCTCACTTGAGAGCCAGTTCCATTCCAGGCAAGGTGTGCTTTACCATCTTCGACCACACCGTCACTTAACATCAGGTGAGCTGTGGTAAAACACCTAGCGTGTCAGACAAAAAAAAAAAAAACTTTGAGGCTTCCGATGGTTAGTCTTAACAACCCTGTAATTTCACTAGCTGCAGTACCCTTCAAACCGGAGCACAGTATTGTGTACACACTACTGCTTAGCGGCAGAATATATGGTACTGCGATGGTACCTACCTGATGACTTCTTGCTATGGAATTCTACCACCAAGTAAAGTAAATTCAACCTAAAATTTTCCAATATTTTTTATACTTTTTTATGGCTGACAGGCTATGTGTTTGACCACAACTCGCCTGATGTTAAGTGACGGTGTGGTCGAAGATGGTAAAGCACACCTAGCCTGGAATGGAACTGGCTCTCAAGTGAGGCTCCGGAACACACCGTTAGATGCTTGGCGGCAGATTTTCAGCTTGAGGGTGGTAGCTAGCCAGCCGAGTACTAGAAAGTACCCTACCACCACGCTATGGTTTCCTCACAATGTTTTTCCTTACCGGCAGCTCAAGCTCATTGTTGGGGTTTGAACCCACGCCCTTCGGCATGCGAACCGACCGCGCTAAGCACTGAGCTATCATCGCTATAAAGATTTACCAATTAAATATTTACCAATTGTTAACATGTTATAAACTGATAACCTAGGACTCCTAGATACTGTCCGGGGTTCCGTCCCTGCAACGCACCCGGCACCCGCAAGGATATCATTGTACTCTAAGAAGTTTTGTCGCATCTTATGTTTAAAATATGATTTAGCTTCCCGAAGCTTAGTCAACAATAGTACAATAACACGGGACGGCAGAACGTTTGACCTGATTATCAAAACGTGTCAATGCTGTATAGTTTGAGTGCACGTTTGGATTATAATTTTACCTTCAGGATTACTGGGAATAAATAAGGTTACGTGCAAGGGTTTCAGTTCAATGATGTATATATATATTAGTATGTATATTATTTTTATGTAAAACTTATGTGAAGGACGAAGCGCTGCAATGATGGAAAGAGGTAACGCATATACATACATAATCATTACACAGAACTTTTAGTAGCAAAACAATGGTCAGACCATCACTGGTTTGGCGCTCATTACTTTGAGACTAACGATAGTTGTTTACACACTACTGCGAGGCGGTAGAATATCTGGTACTTATAATTGATTGATTCAGGCGTTACTTTGCGGAAGTTCATTCTGAGTGTTCAATGTATATATTTAGTGTATTACCGTTGAAAAGGCGTCTTGATTGAAACAGCTATGAGGGTTTTTATTAAAATTTAACTAAATTGACGACAATTTAAAAAATCTATCCGAAATATTACTTAATATCTAAAACTAAAATATTGCTTAATATCTAAAACTAAAATATTGCTTAATATCTAAAACTAAAATATTACTTAATATCTAAAACTAAAATATTACTTAATATCTAAAACTAAAATCCAGCGGTTACTGAAGCGAGAAGAGGATTTTTTAATGTAAAAATAATAAGACGAACGATGCATTCTCCTGATGGTATAAGATATGCCCATGACCATTGCAACAATACCCAAAACTTTGAGTAACAATACAAACTTCGAGGCATCGCTACTTTAAGACTTTCTTCGATGGTCAGCCAACAGTAGGAACTTAATATACTAAAACATACAAACTTACACAATTTAACGCAATACTTTCCACGGATTAAGTAACATTTACACGCTTGTAGGTTTTCCCGTCGATTTATTCAAAGTATCCAACCTTCCCGATGGGTTAGTAGTGACTTTGACACATTTACCTCATTCTGGCTACGTGCAAGTAAGGTTGAAGGTATACTGGGATCTAAACAAGTCTAATTTGTACAAAAATATCTACTTCAATAAGGCCAAACACAAATAAGGCTAGGTTACATATCGACCATAGCAATTAACATAGTCGTATGTGAAAAATCGCTAGTTTAGGGTACGGCCGTTCAAAGTTTCAAATGTGTATAAACTGAACAATAGTCAATGTACCGTAACCAAATTTGGTATGTCATATAAATAATAATTACCTAATATAGTAGTATATGCAAATTTATTAAAATTGTATCGAAAATATGAGAAACTGCACATGCAACATTTAACCGCTAAATCATGCAATTATTTTGTCGGAAATGGCAGATCCATCATTATTATTAGCCGAACAATTTTTGAATTTGGTCGAATGTGGTACAACTCACAGTATTACCTGGACTTTGAAATCTTATTTATGTTGGATGTACCACTTAATATGTTATTGCCCGTAAGATATAATTGTTTTATGCTTAAATTATTTCGGGGACATTTTTAGACTTATTCTAAGAGCTTTAATGCAATAAAATGAAAATAGCAAAAATGTAGATCCGACAATATTAATTGCTACGGTCTATATATTTTATTACGAAGTTTCGGTGCCTTTATGTTTTGCTTTGAGTTTTCCGGTGGTGGTTTTGAGTGGTCCCAATAAACTATCTACCTTCCGGTTTCATAATCAAATGACACCAGAAAGGAGATAGCTCATTGGAACTATTTTTAGTGAACGTAAACGCAACTGAAAAGTCACGGCAAACTAAGATACGTAATTTCGTTTACTTAGATGACATATTTTTTCTAGATATTTTAGTTTAAAAGACTACTGAACCGATTTTGATGTTCTATAGGATCAATTTGAAAGTATATCCTTTCAAAAACAAAAATAAAAAATCAGTTAATAAATGTCAGAGTTCTGAGGTAGGTACATTTAAAAAAAAAACCACCGAATTGAGGATCTCATAATTTCTGTGAAGTCTGTTAAAAATCAATAAAATAGACTTTTGTTTACGTTAACTTTCAAATATTAATACAGACTTATTTACTTTGCATTTAAGTATAACTTTGGATTAAAACTTTAGATAAGTTTGAATGGCGCTCTTAGTATATAGAATTAGTATAGAATACGTAGTAATACTACGAACTTGATGTTAATGAACGCTATTTTATACAAATTTTATTTATGAAAATAAGGGATTTTAATTTTTTTATTGGCAAATATGATCACTCATAAATATTGTCACTAACTGCTGAGTCCATTAACTTTTTGTAATTTTTATGGGTTTGACTACAGCTAGCATGATATTAAGTGACGGTGTGGTCGCAGATGGTGAACACACCTAGCCTGAAATGGAACTGGCTCTCAAGTGGCTGCCGGAACACAGCTTGAGGGTGGTAGCTAGCCAGCCGAGTACTAGTACCTAAGTACCCTACCACCACGCTAAGGTTTCCTTCACCTGTAGCTCAAGCTCATTGTTGGGGTTTGAACGTACGCCCATCGGCATGCGAACCGACCACCCTTACCACTGAGCTATCATCGCTATATGGTAGACATTATTATGTTCCGACTTAAAGAGTACTACAACTATTGAAATTACTAATCTATTAGACTATTCAACGGGGGCTTTACTAATAAACATTGCTTAAAGTTCGTTTTCACTCGTGATATTTCGCGTCAGAAACAAGTTGAAAATCATCAATCAAGTTGAAAATCTGCCACTAAACATCTAACTGTGTATTCCAGCAGCCACACTTTCGAGCCAGTTCCATTCCAGGCTAGTTTAGTTTACCATCTTCGACCACACCGTCACTTAACATCAAATGAGCACAAACACCTAGCCTGTTAACCGTGAAAAATATGACTTATTATCAGCGTATTTCAATTATCACACATAATAGTGCGAGTAATTAGAGCAAGGCAAGAATAACAATAATAATTATATTTTAATAATATGATAATATTTTTATTTCTATGCCAAAAACATAGGTTTCATAGTATAAAACAAAGTCACTTCCCGCTGTCTGTACGCTTAAATCTTTTAAACTACGCACCTGATTTTAATGCGGTTTCATGCGGTGCATATGCATGTATTATACACCAGACCACATTGTACACGTAACCACATTGCACACGTGCGAAGCTGGGGCGGGTCGCTAGTAAATAGGTAGAATAAATAATAAGTTTGGTACTTACCACCTTTTTTAATTCAGGCTCAATTCCCACGTACCTCGTTCAGGAATACTAAGTAAATCTACTCGTATATTTAACCCGGTGACTTGGCAGTTTGCAACAAACGATAAATATGATTTCCTGTGTATGTCTCAATCTTTGCTTATTTCAATTACCACAACATTTCAATATAATCTGCTAATAGCCTGTGGGATTATGCTCTGATTATTCGAGAGTAAGCTCGGCGTGCAATGGGGTCGAGTGCTTGCCCCAGTACTCGATCCATCACTGGCTCGTAAACTGTGGCGATGTTATCACTTAACCACATGTATGAAACTACGTTTTCTCACGTGTTATCAAATAATTATTTGATAACATGCATAGTGATAAACATAATTGAAGTTTCGACTGCCAAGTTGGAAGATCGCTTGGCTTCCAATTTGGAGGGCCTAGGTTCAAATCCCACGGCGCGCACCTATGAACTATGAATAATGAATAATGCTCATTGTTGGGGTTTGAACCCACGCCCTTCGGCATGCGAACCGACCGCGCTAACCACTGAGCTATTATCGCTATAGACTGTATAAGGTACCTTATTCATGTACGTACTAAGTCACCGAAGTATGTTAAGCTCGCACGAATATAGCAAACGTCCCAGACAGATGACGCTGCTGATGAAATCGACTGAAAATTGTGCACTATATCCATTATACACTTATTTACCTATTATTGTATCCTAACGAGTCAAACAATGGTTTCACTAAAAGCTTGTTGTGATAAAATTACCTGAAGGAATGATTTCAGTGGGTGATTCGTAAGTAGATAAATAAAAGAGAACGTGACATTTTGAGTGGAAAAACACGTCACGTTCACGTGTAGGATAAAATTATCCCCATCTAGGTATTTTAAAAGCCGTAACACAAAGCAGGTCATTTATAAAAAAACTTGTCATATACATAAAAACATAAATTGACAACTTATCCAAACAGAAAGTGTTAATTTATAATTACTTGTATCTATGTCCTAAAAAACTAACCTACTCTAGGTTAAAATTGGTTAATACTGTACCTTGCTATTTACTTAACCTTATTTTTTTATTTGCAATATATCTCATTATGTAAGTACTAGCGACCCGCACCGGCTTCGCACGGGTAGTAAAAATGGATATAGTAAGCTATACTTAAAAGGTAGTAAAGGTTTGTAGCGATGATAGCTCAGTGGTTAGCGCGGTCGGTTCGCATGCCGAAGGGCGTGGGTTCAAACCCCAACAATGAGCTTGAGCTTCCGGTGAAGGAAAACATCGTAGTACTTTCTAGTACTCGGCTGGCTAGCTACCACCCTCAAGTTGAAAATCTGCCGCCAAGCATCTAACGGTGTGTTCTGGCAACCTCACTTGAGAGCCAGTTCTATCCCAGGCTAGGTGTGCTTTACCACCTTCCACCACACCGTCCAGGTGAGTTGTGGTCAAACACCCAGCCTGTCAGCCATAAAAAAAAGGTAGATACATATATGGCACCGCGGACTTTTTTGTAGATCTAAAAAAGAGGAATATCCCACCATGCATTGTTTTGTTATATCTCAAAAGGCAGCGTTTCCGATAAAAGCTCCCAGGTGGCTTGACTTTTTCAGACACTTCCAACAATTATCACCATATTTCAACCAATTTACACAAAACCTTGGCAAATTATATACCTAAACTTTCCTCATGAATCACTCTATCTACTGGTGAAACTCGCATGATAATCCGTTCAGTAGTTTTTAAGTTTATCGCGAACAGACAAACAGACAAAAATACGCGGTGGTCGACTTTGTTTTATAATATTATGTAGTGATGATTTTGAAAATTCAAAAACCAATAAAATTTACCGCGAAAACCGATGGATGGCGTCACGCCATGTAAAATAATCATATCTACATAAATGACATTTATTCTTCAAAAATATCAACAACAGCAATGGCGTTTCACACGCTATGACGTACTCTCTGCTTGGTGTTAACGGTCACGTCACTGAATGTCTAATTTGCCCAATTTAAATTAACAAAAAATATTTTATAACATTTTTAGTAATTACATGTCCAGTTATTTATTAGAAACATAAATTCAACCGTATTATTCCCAGTAGAGCAAGTTGCCCAAAGCTCCCAAGCCTGTTTTTTAACTAACTGCAATTTTTGTTTTACTCGTCTTACTTCGAAGCAAGACGACGCGCGTTGCACTCAGCTTTGTCTCCATGAAAAAGACCACCCGATGTAGCCGAAACTATAGTCAGAGTGTCCGATATAATTAAACGTGAATAAATCCGCATAAGTAAAACAAAAATGTATCAAAACCGCGTGAGTTTCATGCAATTTGTTTTCTGCTCTTAGAACAACTGCGGTAAAAACTAAGTTGGCATTGTCTTTAAATAACGCAGCTCCCAGTCAATTTCAGTATCGTAAATCTGTATGAACGTAAACAGATGCAGTATGCGTGCAGCCGTGCAATCGGAACGATCGGGAAGTGGAGCGAGCCAAGACTGAAACGAGATGGTTTCAGTTACCTTGGTACACATCGCTTCGGTACCCCAGCCGTGCCGGATGAAGCAAGCGCGGGGCCCGTAGCAAATTTTATCGAGGGACCCTTTGATTTGCTATGGGATATTCGCTGGGAAACTTCTTGAGTCTTCCAAAACTCAAGAAGTCTCCCAGCGACGGACATTTAAAGTTTTCAGATTTTAAATAATAATAAATACTTCTGCCATGCCAAAAAACGAACAAAAATACAAACATATATTTTTTCATTCAAATTTGAATACAGAGCCATGTTGAATTTTAACGATACCCCGGTTTTTCTATCTCGGCCAATAACTCTGAAATGTTAGGAAATCCGGTTTATTAAACGGGCCATAAATTGTAAACGGTAAGTTTTACAAAAAAGTTTACAGGAAATAAAAGATGCGAAATTTTATTTTCTACAATAATGGTCTCAATAACTTTTGCCCTAAAGTGCATACTTTCCGAGATATCTGCCAAAACTTTATTCAAAATGGCACTTGAAGTTCCACCTGGATCTGTCAGCACTTTGTGATTTTATGCTCAGACCCTAAAAGTTATAAAAAAAAATTGGATCGGAAATTTAGTGCGATGTTAAATTCTATTTTTACTGACCTAAAAAGGTGGCCTTGGATACTTAGCAAAAGACGCTGATAAATTATTTTCAGTTTTCGAATTTAAATCTTTTGTTTTACTAAATACTAATTTTGTTTTATAGGCAAAATTTAATTTCTCACAAATAGTATAGGTCAGTGCTTAACTATGTCTGTCTTGGCAATGTCTAATAATTACAAGGTTATAAAAAAAGCTGAATAAAGTTAAAATAATAATTATGTATTTACAGACAGAAAATAGAACAAAAAAATTAAAAAGTCTGTAACTCGACTGCGATTAAAATAGCTATAATTAAAGAAAAAACTTTTTAAACTAATTTATTAATACTAAATTTAAACATAACTTACATGTATATATATATATATATTTGTGATCCTCTTTTAATGTCCTTTATTTTGATACCCTACTTTTGAGTAGGGTATCGTTTTATAGTAAAGTCGCCACTACTTTACTTAGGCATGACTTGATTTGACTGGCACGGATTGGCTTGACCAAGACCGGACTTTGACTGTAACTATAGATGTAAGACATGAATTTCAAAAACTGAAGTATGGCTTTACAGCTTTAGGCTACCCTATGGAGCAAATTAATTAAAAAATCAACGAATTATGTTTATGTACAAAAGTACTGTTTTTAGTAATATTTTTTTTAGTTTATTAGTAAAATCAATGAGTACCAGAAAAGCTACGCCCTAAATTTCGTTTCGTTATCTGAGCAATGGTCATGGACAAGTATTGTCCTTACCATCACGGTGTTTCGTTAGTCTCATTATTATTAGATAAAAAAATCTGATCACAACTCGAACTAATAAGCGATTTAGAATCAAATCGCTTAGTTCGAGTTCTTTTTCGTACGGACTGCTAGACATTGGAATTTGCTACCCGAATAGGTGTTCCCCGATAAATACAGTCTGTATGCCTTCTAGTTGTGAGTGAATCGATTTCTTCTAGGCAAGCGTGCTCCAACGTTGACCGCATCAGGCGAGATAACGGTCAAACGCAAGCCTATGTTTATTTTTTTTACATAAAATGAAGACGGTGAAAACAACAGCAAAGTTAGGTACTAGAGCAATACTCGATAAGACCTTGTCGGTACTCCCAACCTGGTGATTGGCAGGAAGAAAGACCCCCAAGGCTGATACGGTCCACAAATTGTAAACAAAAGAAAACCATTAAGAACGACAACCATAAAAACACCAATTGATGACCAAGGAAGAGACAAATCAAAGGTCGATTGAAGAAGTTTTTTTGCGACCCTTGAAAGGCGTGAAAAAATACTGCGACAAAAAGTCGGGTAAAGGTGGGTAATCAAAATAAGGAAGTCAGGGCTCGATGTAAACAAATATTTTTTTGTGATAGTAACAATGTAGTGTATTCTTGGTGTAGAAGAATGCCCGAGTGGGTATTTCCTGATAACAATTTGGGAGTCGTAAGTCGGCTAATTTCTTCTAAGCGAACGTTGTAGCTATTGGAAAAACAGATATTAAAATTTGATAGATTTTCAAGAGATTATTGAATATGCATGAGCTTATTTTTTTATGTAAAAGTAATGAGACGAACAAGACGCTCTCCTGATAGTAAGAGATAATGCCAGTCCATGAGCATTACAGCGATATACAGAAATATGTGTCACAAAACAAAGCCCAGGGCATGGCTACTATTATTTTGAGACATGAGATGGTCAGTCTCGACGGCCCAGTAATTTTGCTAGCTTCAGTACCCTTCAAACCGGAACACAGTAATGTATACACACTACTGCTTGGCGGCAGAATATCTGGTACTGCGCTGGTACCTACATAGACGTCAAATGCAAGCTTATTAAAAAATAGGATGGTTGATATAGTTGACCAAATACGATGTTATTAAGAATAAACACCAAATGGTACCAATGATATCTCAGTGGTTAGCGCGATCGGTTCGCATGCCGAAGGTCGAAGGTTCAAACCCCAACAATGAGCTTGAGCTGCCGGTGAAGGAAAACAAATGAAAACATCGTGAGGAAACCATAGCATGGTGGTAGGGTACTTTCTAATACTCAGCTACGTAGCTACCACCCTCAAGTTGAAAATCTGCCGCCAAGCATCTAGCGGTTTGTTCTAACCCTACCATGTCTCTAGTCGGATTATAGCTTTTTAAACTTTAGAGCTTGTTCAAGATTTTAGTGTTGGGTCCATAACAAAAGTTGTTTATAATCATAAATACAAGGACCCTCGGCTTGGTACATCCTAATCTTACAACTCGGCATCATAAGCCTATGTCCAGTCAAGATACTTTAGCTCGACATTTGCGTCATACCTTCCGTCAAATGCAGGTTATTACGAACTATTTGCACAATAATATGCCTGGAAAGCTGCCCACGCTTAAATAATTCTTACAGATTTTAAGGTTTCTATGTTATAAGTCCAGTAAATTGTACCCACGCAAAGCATCGCTTCAATGGTTCTTGAGCGACATTTGCAAATGACATAATCGAGAAGACAAATAAAAAAATACCTTGTTTTTACCCATAACAATAAGAAATAGAACTACCTACCGGCTTTGTTTGTTTACTGAGAGATAACAAGAACTAAAACTTTTCGCAGATTTTGTGTGTTATCTTCGACCACATTATTGCTTAGGTTTCCACTGTGGAATTTGCTGCCCTTGTGGATGTTCTTCGGATCCCTTAAAAACGCGAGCGAAGTCTCTTTTAGAAAAACTTGCTCTATCGTAGACCTCATTTTCGCTAAACAGTAGGCGAGTTGGAGGTCTAATGTAAGCCTATGGAACACTTGGCAAATGCAAAGTATCGAAATTATTTTGTATAGGGGAGTCGCTAGAACAAGTGGGAAAAGAGTCGCTAAGTTACGAGAGGGTGGCGATGCGTCGACACACGCTCTTAACTTTGTCTCGTAACAACAGCTGGTGTGACTCGTAGGAACAGCTGATCTGACTCGTAACAACTGCTGGTCTGACTCGTAACAACAGCTGGTCTGCCTCGTAACAACTGCTGGTACGACTTGTAACAACAGCTGGTCTGAAGAAACATTACATGTTCACATTTTTTAAAAATGGTGGTCTCAAAAACTTATACGTACATTTAAGGATGAGATTCGAATCTGTTTGTATTATTTATCAATAATCATTTAATTGGTCTTATCTTTTTTTACATCACCCAAGCCTTACATTTCTTAGAGTAGCAAAGATGATTCCCTGGAATACAAAACGATAAACCCATGCCCTCACTAAATGCTTACCTCGACTGCACCTGGCAGTTCACTGAACTAGGCAATGACACCTTTACAGACAATAACAGCGTTTATTTACGTTATGTAGGGCGACTAAAAAATATAACTTATGTGGTCAAGGCTTTGCCACGGAACGTACTTCTAGATGTTTTATTTTTTTTACAAGATTTTATTTAATTGAAATCTTTGTAGGTATGTTAGTTTGTTTAGGTCGAATCTCGCAAGCTTAATCTGAACCACTACTTTTTATCCTGCAGAGCAGAAATTTGACACGTTGGTTCATTTCAAAATCAAAATCAAAAATCATTTATTCAGTTTAGGCCCTGGTAAGGCACTTATGAACGTTAAGTTACATGTTTGAATCTACCACCGGCTCGTAATTACACTTCAACTGAGAAGACTCCGGCAAGAAACTCAGCAAGGCATTTTTTTGTGGATCTTTCTTTTCATATTAGGTTACAATTTACAGTTATAAATATTAATACATACATTATGCTTACTACAATTGTCACTTAGCCAGGGGGATGCAAGTGCAGAGAAGCTACAACAACCATATATTTCTGTCTTCCACGTAATGAGCCAATTACGATGACAATGCATTTTTATGGCAAGCATGATCTGGTTCCACAGCCAGGATTTGGTCTAGACGAAAGAACCTCTCAACAGTTAGCAGTATAAGACACGAAATGTTGTGTACACATTTAATTTTGCTTGCTCATTTTAAATTGCACCATTACTTGGCTTCTGTTTGTAAAAGCATGTTTTTATAAATATTTTTATAGTAACTGATCTAATTATAAATAGTTATAGGCATATATTAGTAGCAATGATAGATCAGTGGTTAGCGCAATCGGTTCGCACGCCGAAGGTCGTAAGTTCAAACCTCAACAATGAGCTTGACCTGACGGTGAAAGAAAACATCGTGAGGAAACCATAGCATAGTGGTAGCTAGCCAGCCAAGTACTAGAATATACCCTACCACAATGCTATGGTTTCTTCACGATGTTTTCCTTCACCGGCAGCTCAAGCTCATTGTTAGGGCTTGAACCCACGTCCTCTGGTGTGTGAACTGACCGCGCTAAATACTGAGCTATCACGACTATAAAAAAAGTCAAAAAGAGTCGGTTAAAAACTAATCAATTGTGTAGAAACTGAGGAATGTTTAGAGACAATTGAAATGCTCAAATCCAGTATCGGCTGGCAATGTACATAGCATGACTGACGGCATTGCCACGTTGAATGGCAAAACTAACCAATCTCTCAATAAGATCCCGATATTAAATGGTTAGTGTAGGTACCTATTGATTCCAGGAAATTCCAGGGACGTTCCGCCCATCGTATTGCTCTCAAGAGATCAATATGCAATCTTGCATCCATTAGTTATATTTCCATACAGGCATTATGCACTGACTCACTGCCATAAGGAAATTTAAAAATAATCCAAGTGCGCAAACTTTGGTTTATTTATTGTGCCGAGTTTTATAACACTCCTCTGAAAGCACTTTTTAAAAGCTTTTAACTTGCCTTGTAAGTATGGGTCAAACCTTGCAAACTGAAACAGAAGCCATAAAAAAAAAGTGACGTGAACACTATATTTAGGGATAAAAAGAAGCTAAGGAAAAAACTTTTAGGCCTTGAACACTGCCGGAACGTAGCAAGTCTGTAATTTTTTTACAGGATTCATTTCGAAGAATATGCTACGTGGAATTTCCTTGGGTACGTACCAAACGTTTTCTACGTTTCTCATCCGTACGGCCAAGGAATGGAACAAGCTGCCGGCCTCCTTGTTTCCTGAGAGATATAACCTAGATCTTATCAAGGCCAGACTGAATTTGTGTCTTCTAAATCTGCGTGCTTTATCTTCGACCACATCGTCGCTCACCACCAGGCGAGTTGGTGAACAAACGCGGACATATCAGTATCATAAAAAAAAATCTAGCTATGTATTACGAAATATATTAGTCTATATCATATGCAAATGATTGTTCATTTCAAGTAGTTTTCATAAAGTAGCTTACAATTTAATACAATACAATACAACTTTATTATACACCAAACATTATAAAAACACATACAAAAATTAAAAAAAAAGAGAAGAAAGTAACAAAACAAAAAATACAACATAGAAACAACAAATAAACGGTGTACAAGGGCGGCCTTATCGCCTAGAGCAATTTCTTCCAGACAACCTTAGGATATAAATTAAAAGAATAGATATTTAAGTTGGTGTAAAAAAGCAAATAATATTAATTATATAAACTGACAGAGAGAGAATATTTATACATCTATATACAAACAGAAAAACATACTTACTATAAATAAATAAATAAAATACATATAATAAATATACAAAATATATACATATAAAATACAAATATACATTAACATGCAGATAAATAATGTTTATATACTAAATTATTAAATATTTTAACAGAATTAGCTTGTCTGATACTGGAAGGAAGTGCATTCCAAAGCAAGCTTAAAAAGAAAGAAGTGTTTTATTTTTTAAATAAAACCATTGGTAATTTTCTTAAAGCAACTGGCAACTTATTATTCTTGAGTATTTTATTAAAAACTCCTTGATTCTATTTTGCATAGTCTTAACCTAGGTAACGCTAGCTTGTCCATATATCTTAAATTAAAATTATTGCTATAGTGTCGTACGTGTCTTTTATTGTTGGGTTTTTTTTTCTTTTGATTTAAAGTGCTGTCTTTGACCTGTCTCGTAATCGCGTCGCTGAACTTTCGAAGTAAAACAGTGCGTTTACCTCAATCTCATGATCTAAATAGAAACTGGAGACTGTTAATGTCTTGCCAACGAATATACTGCTCTCAACACAGCCAGAATCATGTGGAGTGTACTAAGGACGGGGCGTGGGGCATCAACATCGATCGCTGAGCAAAGTATTATATAAATATTTGCGTAAGTTTTTTTAAAATGTTAAATGTATAAAACGAACGAGACGCTCTTCTGATGGTTAGAGATAACGCATGTCCATGACCATTGCAGAGATAAACAGAACTTTTAATATCAAAACAAAGTCCATGGCATCGCTGCTTTGGCGCTCATTACTTTGAGACTTTGGATGGTTAGTCTCAATAGCCCTGTAAATTCGCTAGCTGCAGTACCATTCAAACTGGAACACATTAATGTTAACACACTACTGCTTGGCGGTTGAATAGCTGGTACTGCGGTGGTACCTACCTAGACGACGGCCTACCAAGAACACAGTAAAAAGTTACGTATGGAATTCTATACCTACAAAATTAATATTTCGATGCGTATTTATTTAATTTCATAAAATAATATTTTCATTAAAGAATATTCTATCCCTTTTTCTATAGATAGATATTTAATCAAAAAATTAAATTTACTTTTATTTTTGTAAAGTAAGAACAGTATCAAACCATACAAAGCGATAATGGGGTCAGAGTTTTAGAAACTACGCCCATTGATAGCGGCCTTTTAGATTAGTTAAGTCAATTGATCACTCTCCTGAATATAAATAGCTGAATGGATGTTAATGAAAATTTAAACAGCTTTTGTGAATAAATTAAAAATGCTAACGTATATGTATATAAATGTATTCCTTGGTAGCATTAAATCTATCAAAAAACAGATAAGCGACCATTTTTTCTGTGCTGAATTCACAATATTGAACTTATAAGTTTGAATTTCTTATATTTAAGTTTATAACACGATTCTAATTATTGAGATATCTTATTCTGAGCATCCAATTATAAATGTATACTTGTTTTTAGTAGTCAAGACTAAAAAAAAATGCTTTCCTATCATATATTAAATTAGGAAAATGTTATTTAAGGCTATTAGTTACTTTAAAAGAACAAAAAAAAAGTGTTCCAACAAGGATCACGTCGTCTATCAAGTTATAATACAAATATTATTTATACAAGTATTTTATTGATAACACCAAAGTTACACGTCATTATTCCAATTATATTTAAAAATATCAATTTTTTTATATATGTCAATATAATGTCAATATATGTACTAATATGTCAATATGATTAAATGTCAATAAAAATATACATATTATTATTAGGACCTTGAATAAGTTCTCGCTGTATCTTCAAACATGGCAGTAGCAGTACCCCATTCGTGGAATTTCGAATGGTTTATTTTTTTGTTAATTTAATAATTGTTAATTAATTAAACGTTTTGAAACAGTTGACTCATCTACTTGTAATGTTTTTTCAAGTTCTGCTAGCGTCTGACATCGGTCTTGATCGAGTAATTCCTCCAACTTTTCGTCTTCAAATTTTTTCGGTTTTTATCGTCAAGTTCAAAATCATTATTTTTGAAGCGTCGAAAGTAGTCTCTGCATGTCGTATCCGACAAAGCATTGTACCATAACTCTCAACAAGAATTCTATGTGCTTCAGCTGCAGTTCTTTTGAATAAAGTAGTGCAATAAAATTCCCCGCAAATACACTTTATTTGGCACAAAAGTAGACATTTTCAGAACTAAGAAAAAATTTACTTTGTTTACACTAAAGTGAACTACCATACACTGAAATTTAAGGTTAGAAACACTACTGCCTTGCATGTGTGTTACCATTCAAAATTCCACGAACGGAGTAGGTACTGCTACTGCCATCTTTGAAGAAATAGCGAGAAATTCAAGGTCCTAATAATTACTAGTAATTCAATAATCTCTTATTTTTAAATAATCGTCAATGTCACAGAACAAAGTCCCTTGAAGCCAAGATAGTAATGAAACAAATGCCTAGCATATGTCACAGATAATATAAATACTAGCAAATGTTAAAAGTATTTCGTTGCCAAATAATGATTAACTAGCATAATATGATGCTGCGGCTACCCTGCCCCTGATCTTGACACTGAATAAGTCCACCGTATGTCCGATGTCTCGTAGCGGAAAGCAATGAATTTTCACATAAATATAGGACTTGGCGTAATAAAGTGAGTAGAATAGGGATCCGTTTTCACGAACTGGACATGAAAAAGTATGGATTACGCATTAACCATGTTTTATAATAATAACCACATCGTGGTGGATATACTTAGTACTAAGTTTTCAAAGTCTGCCGCGAAGTATCTAATGGTATGTTCCGGCAGCCTCACTTGAGAGTCAGTTCCATTCCAGGTTAGGTGTGTTTACCATCTTCGCCCACACCGTCACTTAACATCAGGTGAGTTGTGGTCAAACACTTAGCCTGTGAACCATAAAATAAAAACGTAAAAGTTTTATTCTGACTATTAGTTTCGGCGACATCCAGTGGCCAAGAATACCAACAACGCGCTCGTCTCGTCTTGCTTCGCACCACGGGCCGCTACGCGCTTCGTACGTAAAACAATGGTTACTTTGTGCACGGAAAAATAATGTTCTTATTAAACGCATTACTTGAGAGAGGCTGGGTCGATATAGTTTTTTTTTTAATTTTTTTAAAATACGCTCCCCATTCTCTGGGGTCCGTGACCTACGGTCAACATTAAATTACACAATTTTTATTTTTATTTTTTAACAATGTAGGAAGAGGAAAGTTAGTCAAGTCATCTTAATCTAGGGTTAAAGTAGTAGTTTGTGTGTATACCGCGAGCAGACCAGCAACCCGCAAGCAGCACTCGATCACGAGTATGACGCATGTGCCAGTCATCGCCCTCCTCAACCATATCTGAGGGAAGAGAGCGACCCGACACACGACGCCGCCGCAAGAGGGAGCCTTCGATGGTGAGCATGAGTGCTCAAGGCATACACACAATCCTTATTTTTCTTGATATTTAATATTTACATTACAACTTTTGAATATTAATCGCCTCCTCTCGTCCCAGGGCCTCCATTACTGCCACGTTTCGGTCTTTGATGGCCATCTGCGGGTTGTTCTCCTTAATGGTCTTCGGCGACGCAGCCGTCGCTCAACGCACGAACCGACTGACAGCATCGTCTTCAACGTCGTCGGCGTAGTAGACGAAGGTCCCGGTGTGCCGTGATACTGCAACGACTGCGTGCGACACGCTCTCGTGCAGCTTCATCCTTGGCTTGGTCTTTATGGCGATTACCGACTCGTACGTTAACCCCTGAGCTTCATGAATGGTAAGAGTGCGCGACCCCGTGCCTCCCCCATAACCTTGGCTGATGAGGGTTTCCTTTTCTTTAGAATTTCGATAGTTAGTCTCAACAGCCCTGTAATTTCGCTAGCTGCAACATAGTAATAGTATAAACACTACTCCTTAGGGTTAAAAAATACTTATTGAATTGAGAACCATCCTCCTTTTAAAGGTTGGGCCATGATCAAAACTGACGGCTATTTTGGTAACTAACCCTCATGTACTTTTGACATTAGCCGATCCCTGCTTTATGAGCTCGTTCGAATTCATAGTTACAAAATAATTAGTCAGTTTAATAAACATCGGCTTTAAAAGTGACCGCAGATTATTTCTGGTTGGCTTAGTCATTGGATAAAGGTATTCAACTCAATTTGAGCTCACTGTTGTACAAAGTAGTACGACTCCTTAGCAGAAGGTATTTACCGCTGTAGTATTCAGTCAATCTACCGCTTGGCAGTATTGTGCACCTATACATTATTGTGTTTCTGTTGGAACAACACTGTTATTTAATTTTTATTTTTCATTATTGACATTACAATTATGATAGAGATGTAACATTTTTTTTTTTTTTTTTTTTTAAACTTTGACATTGTGTAATTGTTATTGTATTCTATATTTAAATGACTTGTAATTGACATATTACCAATAAATTGATTATGATTATGATTATGATTATCTAGCGAAATGACACTTTTCATCAAATGTTTTAATCTTTGTCTGGATATTGCAATGGTATTATCTTTTATCGAGAGGGTGTTTCGTTTGTCTCATTACTTTTACATAAAAACATAACAAAAAGCTATATGTCTTTGACCTCCGTTTCATCTAACACCCGTTTTTCTTGTCCAACTAACACCAGATCTGGAGTTTTAGCAACCTAGTTGTAAGACCATCTGACTTCCAATCCGGAAGTCCTGCGTTCGAATCCCACGACACGCACCTCCGTCTTTTCTAATTTGTGTATGTATTGCCGATGACTTCAAACAGTGAAGGAAAATATCGCAAGAAAAATCACATGTCCAATAGTTCTTTAAAAAAAAGGTTCTAGAAAATACATATGCCTAATTTACTTGGCCAGGGTGGTGGACTATAGCCTTATCTCACGATGAAAAGAGGCCTGTTCATTTATAAAAATACAACTGATTCGGATTAGAAAAAAAATTCAATTGCAAAAGCTACAGATAATTTCCAATTTATTTATTTAATCTATCTATCTAACTTATTATATGTATATAATCTGAATCTCGGAAACGGTTACAACGATTTTCATTAAATTTAGTATGCAGGGGGTTTAGGGGGCGATAAATCGATCTAGCTAGGTTTCATTTTTAGAAAACGTTTTATCCGTATTTTCAGCCGAGCAAAGCTCTGTCATCCAGGTACTTTATGTGGTAAGAGCAGCTTAAAATATAATGGTAAATACCAAGAAACGTTGACCAAACAAAAAAATATCGTTGCCAGAAAAACAAATAGGTAGGCTCAAAAATATGATTTAACGAATAATCAACCTATTCGCTGTTGCCCAAAGAGTTTGAGGAAAATTCGTTTTTTGATATACTGCGAAACGTACTTTTATTAAGCCTGATTTATATAGCTTGTACAAATCCTGAATAAAATATCAATGAAGTCGTATTTACATGTTACTTCAACTGAATTGGATCGGGAGCAAGGTCAGTTATTTGAAATTTGTGGTTGTAAAGACGTTTTCATTTATCATTTTGTTTCAATCCCACTTCACTGCGTCGTTTTAGGTACTTCTTTACTGTGACCTAAATATCATAGGACAAAGAAATTACTTAGGATAGGACTACTAAGTATTCGATTGCCCTGTTAGCTCGTTTGGTATAGCTCTGCTTATTGTGCTGTGGGGCGTGGATTCGATTTTTGCCCTGGACAAACATTTTTGTGATCAACATAGATATTTGTTCTGGATGTGTTATACGTAGGTACATACGTATTTAGATTTATAATACTTTATTGGATAAATAGCGCCAAAAAGAAACATACTGCAGGCAGCAAAATGTTATTTTTAAAAGTTCACGTTTATATATTAAAAATAGGTTGCATTCGACATAACCTTGCCTGATGTTAAGCAGTAGTTCGGTCTGAGATGGAGCAGGCGTATCTAGAAGGAAACTATTTACTCTGGATTTGAAGACACGCATACACACAGACTGAACTTTATTGTATTGTGTCTCATCATCATCATCATCAGACCTACCCTCGAAGATGGTAAAGCACACCTAGCCTGGAATAGAACTAGCTCTCGAGTGAGGCTGCCGGAACACACCGTTAGATGCTTGGCGGCAGATTTTCAACTTGAGGGTGGTAGCTAGCCAGCCGAGTACTAGAAAGTACCCTACCAACACGCTATGGTTTCCTCACGATGTTTTCCTTCACCGGCAGCTCAAGCTCATTGTTAGGGTTTGAACCCACGCCCTTCGGCAAGCGAACCGACCGCGCTAACCACTGAGCTATCATCGCTACAAAAGTAGTAACCTAGCAGTGAGTGGCGTAACTATACGGTGGGTGTATTCCGGCAGCATCACTTGAGAGCCAGTTCTATTCCAGGCTATGTGTGTTTACCATCTTCGACCACACCGTCACTTAACATCAGATGAGTTGTGGTCAAAAGCTTAGCCAATTAAATTTTAAAAAAAAACCTATAGCCCGAGCTAAGTTTATTGGATGACACCCTGCCCTTATAATCAAATAGCTCTGATATGTATTTTGAAACATTACCTTTTCATTGTGTAATCCACCACTCTACTCTAAACATGATAATTATACGCTTTTTTTGGTGGATAAAAAATATATTCACTTGGTACAATATACACGAGGATAACGAGCGTGAAATCTCGAAAAAATTACAGTAATTTAAAAAAATTATGTATTCTTGACCTTCTCAGGCCGGGGGCCCGTTCGATCGGGGGCCCGTGGCATTTTGCCCGTTTTGGCACCCTATTGTTCCGCCACTGCCAGCAGTAGTGTGTAAACATTACTGTCTTACAATTTGAAGGATACTGTATCTAGCGAAATCACAGGGTTTTTGAGAGTAACCATTGAAAGTTTAAACGTAATGCGTGCCAAAACAGTGACGCACTGCCCCCATACTCTGGGTTCTTATTGAGATTCCCGTTAGGTGTTTACGGCGAACGTACGGCGTTTAAGCTACGCGACTTTGAACCTTACTGCGCGAATATACGATATGCGGTCGCGTGGCTCTTTTGTGTGTGCCTAGCGGAAATCGCAATATGACGTTCAGAGTTTCAAATTAATGACAAAAAAGTGACGAGCGCCGAAGCAGTGGAATGTTACTCAAAGACCTGGGTTCCACTCCAAGGGCCAAATGGCGCTATTTCTCGACATCAGAAGAGATAACATGAATTTGCAAGATTACGTTCTACATAAACTGTAAAAAAATGTATAGAAAGTTGGACAGCGCTGTTAGCGGAAGTAATTGAAACCCACTTTTTGTCATTCATTTACGAGCTCCGTATTTTTCACAAATTAATATGCTAGTCCCACATCACGTGATCCCAGTAATATAATAAAAGCTATTTATGTTTATTAGTTTTTAATACTTTAACGGTTGAAAGGATTTAGATGAAATGTGGAACGACAATTGCTTATTTATTATGCGCAGAATAAAAAAATAGGCTACACCGTGGGCCGTAGCTTGTTTATCATAAAACACCTGATAGTAGCGAAAAACTTGACACTGGCTAATGTACAAAGTGCAATGCCAAAAACAAAGAACTCTATGTAATGTCAGTGGCAATCGGACCATAGACAATAATAGATTGCATAATATTTATAGGTACCTAAACATGTTATGTTATTGTACTCCGTCGCTGTGATGGCGACGCAACGAGCGACGTTCTAAATTTGAACCACATTTGAATTTCCAATGTTGACCGTTTTTCGCGCTACATAATGTATGGGACAGTAACAGAATCAAAAGTTGTTTATTTATCAGATGGTAACCAGACCGTTTTGTTCAGTTATTCTGGCATAGAAATTCTGAAAATAGAGCTAGAAGTATTTTGCCGTATAGAGCGGTCATTAGTTTAATGAAACCTCCGCTTTTCAGTAGGTCGTAAAAATAATAAAAAATATTCGAGAATAACTCACCGAAAACAAAAAATTATAGATTCTAGATAGGTAATATTTAATTTTTTTCTGCCGTGGTGGTGCCGGCGTAAAAATAGTACCACCCCACTCTCTCTACCCGTGGTTGCCGTAAGAGTCGGCTAAGGGATGTAATCCAGAAGATAGGCAGCAGCGTCTTCCTTGAAGAATCACACCTAACTGCGCTGGGCAACCCGCCTGCCAAGCGTGGCGAGTATTGGCAAACACCCCCAGGAGGAGGCCTATGTCCAGCAGTGGACGTCCTATGGCTGATGATATGATGTGAATATTTAAAACTAGGGTGCCCTCGGTAGCAGGGCATGGCTCAAGCTGCCGGTAGTTAGAGCTGCAGAGTGAGGAACCTCCTTACAATGCGTGCCATGTCAAGAGTCACTGCCTTTTGGATCTGACCTTTGCTACAACCGCCTAGCGAAAGTCTCTTAAGATAATTGTCGAGACTCTTCGCTATACCGTTCACCGTGACAATTATCGGGACAATGGTCATCAAATCAACATCCTACATAGCGGTTACCTCGTGAACTAAATCAATTATTGTTATTACTGTTATTTTTAGGCCTAGTTGTTTTTTAAATTATTTTTATTAGTAATGAAGTAAGTGTTTAATTGTAGTACGACGTGACACATCCAATAGTACTCGGAATGTTTAGGTGCTTCGATCGATGCGTTTAATTTAAGGCATACACACAAATATTCATACGTACCTATGTACATAGATTTCACAAAGCCGTCAGCCCTGCTACAGCCCTGTTGGCTCATTGGGAGTATGCCTGCCTGAGCTGTTGGGCGTGGGTTCGATTCCCGCCAAGGACAAAATGTTTGTTTGGTATAAAAACAAATGTTTGTTCTGTGTCTGGGTGTTCTGTATGTATTATAAGTATCTATTTACAAAGAAAAAAAAGTATTTATGTATCTATCAGTTATCTAACTTCCATCACACAAGCTCAGCTTAGTTTGGGGTCAGATGGCGCTGTGTCTAATGTGTCCTACAATATTTATATTTATTTATAAGCCTTATAAAATCATAATTCTCCTTTTCGCGTAGTTGATTAATAAATTATAAAGTTCGTATCATTTCTAAATGCAGACAAGATCTTGTCCGTTTTATTTGTATACATTTGGAAACCGTGGCCATATGTGGATAACACCTACTCAAATGCATTTAGGGCGACATTAAACCTCGAACAGAAAACAGTTTCAGAGACCTTTTGAATATAGAACGTTCCATACTCGAAAATTTAA
Organism: Biston stratarius; assembly: GCA_950106695.1. NCBI lineage: Eukaryota > Metazoa > Arthropoda > Insecta > Lepidoptera > Geometridae > Biston > Biston stratarius. The sequence continues at coordinate 9,296,847 of OX467106.1, forward strand.
ATATGAAATAGATGACCGTTGAAGACTGTAATGAGATCGACTGGTAGTGGTGGAGTGGTGGTGGTGATATTAAAACATTATACCACTTATACATTTTTTTCTAGTCGCTTCTACGAATACAAGGCGTTCTGTTGAAAAACAATTGCTTTCGATTTGAATAATAAAGTGAATTTGCTAGATACCGTTATCTAATAAAACCGTTAGGGGCTGATAGTCGCATAAGTAAGTAATCTAAATACAAAAGTAACATAGATTGCCTTACGTTGTTTGTTATCTTCTCGCAACGAAAATACTATTTCGCTGGTTTATTTTTGGGTGTTTAATTATATTATTATTTTTTTTCAAAGAGGTGGTGTACGTCCTGCCCCGATGTCCGGCTTAGGTTGTTTTTTGGAAATTCCTCTACCAACATCTAACCGAGCTTACCCAGCTCCTTGAAGTACCGGAACGAAGCTCTGGACCGCTCGCATAGTAACTCCAGTGAGTTGGGTGGAATATTTAATGGAGTTGGGTAGAATAATCAAGCATTATAAGATCAGAACGAGCATCAAGAACGATCAAGCATTATAAGATCCTAAAGGCAAAAATACCTGTTTAACAGTATTTTACTTGTCCTTGCCTGTAATTCGGCATTTACTTAATTATTTGTTAATAGTTTTCAAGTATTTGCAGTCATTAACACATGGCGATACGGAAAAACTATTCTAGATAATACTAAACTCGTTCATCAACACAAACCTTAAGATAAATTAACCAGCCCGGATAAGCCATGCGCTCTAACTTCAATACACAAAAGTCTGTCAATTTAGGTGCGGGACGAGGTAACGCACACAAAAAAAAAAGCTCACACAAACATATTATGCGATCGCGTCGCTACACACGCAACGAACTTGGTTTGGTTGTCTACTCGAAGACACAAACGAACACATTCCTGTTCACAATGCCAATGATATCCATCACAATCACCGCACCATCTCTTTTTAGTGATTGTAAGCTTATATAGTCCTTGTGGTTTCCATCTAGTGCAGGGTACACAAGCAAATGTAAACCTTTTCCAGGTATAAATAAGATAAGTTATTAAATTCTTAGCGTTAAGGTTTATTATGGAAAGTGACGTAGTTTTGATACACTTTTGTTTTACCTATGCGGGATTACTCATGTTTAATTATATAACATATTCTGACTATAGTTTCGGCCACATCTAGCTTCGTACGCGAAGCAAGACAATGCCGCGCGCACGCTTTTTTACTCAGCTTTGTCCCCATGATTTAGGTCACCGGATGTGGCCGAAACTGTAATCGGAGTTTCCGATATAATTAAACGTGAGTAATCCCGCATAAGTAAAACAAATGTGTATATTTATTTACTGTGGTATGTTATTTCTACTTATACACTTATATATTAACTAGCATAAAGTCTGTTCTTATATCAATAAAATAAACAATACGATGTAACGCCTGCTAAAATTAATAAAATTATTCACCTGCTGAAATATAATGAAATAAGTGAAAACGACAAGTGAATATGGGATTCTGACAGGAGTTTCTTTACTTAATAAATTGATAAAGTTTCTTTACTTGAATGAGTGATTTTCTTCGTGATTTGATCTTCACTAAAGAGTCAGTGCTTGTATCAACCACATTTGTAGACGCCATAAAAATCAACAAAAAACTGTTTTTTTTTTTAAATAGTTTTGGCATTTTAAAATATGACTTGATTTACAACGATCCCGCCAAAATCATCATTAAGGCCAATAATAGATTAATATTTACTAGAATAAAAAGAGAGCATATATGTAGGGAAGCAGTCGGAATGATAAGAAATAATTTATCTGTGATAACTAAAAAATAAAAAACTTAGAGTGACTCTGAAGAAAAAAAATCCTAATAACCTGTATCTACTAGTAATTAAACTGTATTACAGGCGCTATTTGAGATGATAACGTGTATTGTATATTATTTCTATATTCTTTTTACTTTTAAGATACAAAAGGTCTTTGTAACTTTTATAGCAAAAAAATGTAAAAAGAAAAGATTAGCAATAACAATTTAACTAACTTTTATGAGGCTAATATTGTCAATTTATTATTTATTTATCCGTTTTTAATTTAACGTTTTGTTTAAATTTTGAATTTATATATATATATATTTATATTATTATTATGTGTATAATTATATTGTATTGTTACATCTGACCCCGCGCCGGTGCGGGCTCGGGGCACTTAAACTTAATTTAGTTAGTACAAGTGAAAACATTTTTGGCTTTTGTGTTATCACTTATCTCCTATATATTTTACCAAATAACATTTGTTCGTTTTCCACGTAAAATAAAATGAAATAAAATAATTTACAATATGTAAAATATAAAACTCACTATTCACATTATATAAAAACGAAAGAGTTTTAATATAAAAAATAGGTCATGGAACTGCTGACAGAAGCAAAATCTTAAAACAACGTTACATTAGCATGTCGGTGACGCGAACCCATAAGTTTTATCCCCTACTAAAAAATCACTCGACGCGGCTTCGAAACTTATCAATTCAAAAAATAAATCTTCAAACGTAAAACTAATTTACAGACAAAAAAGTTCCATTAGCATCGTCTAGCCTAATAAAAAAACCTACACGTGTGGACCAAATAAATTGTTTCTCACAACCTAAAAAATAACCTATTGAAAATTGCTCCCCTGCGGGTAAAATTAACTTAGTCCTCCTTGATATTATAATGTTGCTCGTGGTCGCTCCAGCAGGGGGCGCCACTGATTAGATTCTACGGCTCGTGTACGCCCACATTTCTCCTAATTCGGATGCAGGTGGCTATTTTAGTATGTTTTGAAAATCAGATGATTGTTTCCGAAATAGGTATTTCACCGTTCAATTACTTAAAGTTCAAATATGATTGACTTACGTACAAATAACTTATCGATCAAAATCAATATTCGTACAGCCGACTTTTCAAAACAATTTTTCTTCCCAAGATCGGGGATCCATTCAAAAATAAACTCTAGCTAAAATAGTTTGATTCCATTTTCATTAGACGATCGGATAAACAGTGGAAATTGTGCCCCAGGTGGGGCACACGATAAACATTTAGGGTGCTCCATCGTAGACCTCATCTCGCCAAGTTGGCGATCAAACGCAAGCATATTAATAAAAAACCTGTGCCCCAATTTTCATTAAATGAATATAGGTGCCTTTATTGGTAAGTTAATAAAACTGGACGTGACATTTACGATATATCAGGTGTATTTTTTTATGTTTGACAGACTAGGTTAATTAGTAAATAGTAAACGTTTGGTGAAACGTAGATCTATTTCATATAAAAAAGCTCGCCAACTCGCCTGATGGAAAGCGACGGTGCGGATAGAGCACGGCGGCGAATGAAAATACATAGAAGTATTCCATCAAGTGAATTGTTCGTTTAGCTTGGCCCAAAGTTCCGAACAAACTCGCGCATCGTCGGAACCACTCGGAAGTACTCTGACATCGGCCTCTGATTGGGCTAATAATGTCTATCAAATAACAATCGACCTTATTTTACATGCAGTTGAGCTGAATTAGCCGTGTGATTATTATTTTTCGTTACACTTCACATGTCTGTCACTCGCTGTCATCGCGACACTCGGGATGTTTTATTCTTTAAGGTGCAATGTAAATAATTAGTCAGTATATTATATAGGTGTTCAACATTCTTTTGACTATCTATTATATTCATTTTATCAGAATAATATCATCGTGAGTCGGACATTTAAAATAATATTATTATTTTTAAATATTATCGACCGAGCGAATCGAATGTCTTAGTGTTAATTCGGCATTTGTATATTTGTTAGATGATAACAGTCGAACTAATGTTTATGAAATTTGGTAGAGACATAGTATGCGGCAATATTTTTTTTGTGTTCGTAAGTGAGAGAAAACGGGCCGGGATTTGTTGAGTGAACTGTGTATCTAAGGGGGTTGAAAATTTCAAAATGAGCTTATTTGGCCAAGTGGGGTTATGAAAGGGTTTTGTATGTGAATTCTAAAACAATTTTTGTTTAATTTTAAACCTCATATTTTTGAAGTTATCAGCCAAAATCTAAGAAAAATTAGTAGATAACGAGGTGTTAGTCCGGGGCGAATTACTACTTTTACCTGGTGTATTTTATTACCACCCATAGCAAAAGGAGGGATGTTATAAATTCAAAGCTTTTGCTGTCTTTGGGTGTGTATTTTATTTTACGTGCCCTAACGTACGTATTTTTACATTTTTACGTGTACTTTTTCTTGACCCAATCGGGAGCAGTTTGTATTTTTTTAAAACCAAGGAGGCTGAAGAGGCCCAATTTGCAATAAATTCTTCACGTACACACACAGAGCACATCCAAAGGCCAAAAGCCCCATGACACCACTTTTGACATAAAGGACCATATATTCGATCAAATAAAAGAATTTAATTGTTCGACATATTTTTTTACTATATATAAAATTTTGTTGTTGGTTGGCAATGTTTGGCATAATACCATCCTCATAGAAAAAATATTTTGATTTAATTTTAATAAACAATTATCAAAATAATAGCCTAGAGATATACTTACACATGAAAACTTATTCCCATATCCTTTTTGTGGACATGCGATTGATTTACACACCATTTCACAACACAAGAAGGCATTTTTTAATACCTAAAGTCACTTTATTTTAGCTGACTGACGCCATATTGCCGGCTAGTGCATACTAGATTTGCTCGGGGCGTAATTTGTAAGCCCCACCCACCGGAGCGTAATCGGCGTTGGGTCATTTTCAAGCGCTAGGAATTCTTCTATGTATTTTCATTCGCCGGAGCACGGTGATCTAGAAGAAATCTATTCGCTCTAGCCTTAAAAACGTCCAAATTATAGTTTATACAAAACAAAGAAGCCGGCAATGAGTTCCATTCATGGGCTGTACACATCAAGAAAGTAGAGCCAAATCGCTGCGTACGAATACTGGGAAGTGGGAACGTCCACAAGGAACGGATGATAGCATGCCGTTCTTCTGCTTGTCCTGTGTTGGAACGGGGGGGATGAGATAAGATCATAAAGCTCTTGCACACACTCCCCCAAATTTAGTATCATTGTGTCACTTAACATCAGGTGAGCTAAAGTCAATATAGCTCACCTGATGTTAAGTGACGTTGTGATCGAAGATGGTAAACACAACTAGCCTGGAACGAAACCGGCTCTCAAGTTAGATTTAGAGCGAAATTAATAATTAATTAACGACCCGCCGCTAATTCGCTCGGGTACAATTTATTTTGGCAATTTGATTAGAAAATATTAAATTTCATCATCATCATCATCAGCCGCATGACGTCCACTGCTGGACATAGGCCTCCCCCATTGACTTCCACAAAGACCGGTTGGAAGCGGCTCGCATCCAGCGCGTTCCTGCGGTCTTTATTAGGTCGTCTGTCCACCTTGTGGGTGGACGTCCTACGCTGCGCTTGCCGGTCCGTGGTCTCCACTCTAGAACTTTGCAGCCCCATCGGCCATCGGTTCTGCGTGCTATGTGCCCTGCCCACTGCCACTTCAACTTGCTAATCCGCTGGGCTATGTCGGCTACTTTAGTTCGCCTACGGATCTCCTCATTTCTGATTCGATCTCGTAGGGAAACTCCGAGCATAGCCCTCTCCATAGCTCGTTGTGCTACTTTGAGCTTACTAAGAAGGCACATAGTCAGAGACCACGTTTCGGCGCCATAAGTCATCACTGGTAACACACACTGGTCGAAGACTTTCGACTTGAGGCACTGAGGTAATTCGGACGAGAAAACGCTGCGCAGTTTTCCGAACGCTGCCCAGCCGAGTTGGATTCGACGATTGACCTCTTTCTCGAAGTTGGACCTACCTAGTTGGACTGCTTGTCCTAGGTAAATGTACTTGTCAACAACTTCAAGAACCGAGCTCCCAACTGATATTGGGGTGGGCACAACATGGGCATTCGACATTACCTTCGTTTTGTCCATGTTCATTTTAAGACCCACCCGTTGAGAAACTCGATTGAGGTCTTCGAGCATTGTGCTGAGTTCCTCCGACGACTCTGCCATGACCACTATATCGTCGGCAAATCGAAGGTGAGTGACGTATTCGCCATTAATATTGATGCCGAATCCTTTCCATTCCAGGAGCTTGAAGGCGTCTTCCACTGTGGCAGTAAACAGTTTCGGAGATATAACATCTCCCTGTCTTACGCCTCTTTTCAGTGGAATCGCCTTCGAAGTCTGCTCCTGTACTTGGACCGACATAGTAGCGTTATTATACAAACACTTCAACACTTCGATATACCGATAGTCAATATGGCATCGTTGGAGAGACTCAACCACCGCCCATGTCTCGATCGAATCAAAGGCTTTCTCATAGTCCACAAACGCTAGACATAGAGGCAAATTATACTCTTCGGTCTTCTGTATAATTTGCCTTAGCGTATGGATGTGGTCTATGGTACTGTAACCTTTACGGAAACCGGCTTGTTCGGAAGGCTGGAAGTCATCGAACCTGCGACTGAGACGGTTCGTAATGACCCTTGAAAACAGCTTATAAACATGGCTCAGAAGCGAGATGGGTCTATAATTCTTCAATAAAGTGTTGTCACCTTTCTTGAAGAACAGCAGCACCACGCCTCTGTTCCATGCTTCTGGCGTTACACCTTCGAGTAAGACGGAATTAAAGAGCTTCTGAAGGACTTTAAGTACCGGTGTTCCACCCGCTTTCAGAAGCTCCGATGTGATTCCGTCATCACCCGGCGCCTTGTTGTTCTTAAGCTGTTTCAGGGCCATTCTAATCTCGTACAGGCTGATGTCCGGAATATCTTCGGTATAGTGCCGGGTCAGCTTGGCTCTTGGGTCTTTGGCCGCGCTGCTAACAGGCTCAGCTACCGAGGTGTATAACCGTCCATAAAACCTTTCGACCTCCTCTAATACCTCTGCTTTGGTCGACGCTATACTACCATCTTCTCTCTTCAGCTTCGTCAACCGACTTTGCCCAATAGACATGTCTCTTGCGAACACTTTGGAGCCTTTTTTCCGCTCTATCGTCTCTTTAATACGATTAGTATTAAAGATACGTATGTCATGTCGCAAGGATTTCGATATCTGTCTATTGAGCAGCCTATATGACTCTGCATCATAGGAAGACTGTAGTCGTAACGAGCGTCGTTCAGCCATGAGGTCTAGAGTATGGTCGGATAGTTTTTGAGGTCTATTTGTACGACGGGGTCTAAAAAACTTAGAGCCCACCGCATGGACAGTTTCTACGAGCCTGTTATTGATCTCGTCCACCGTGGCAAGATTCTCTAGGCAATCGAAGCGATTGGAAAGTTCGAGTTGAAAGCTTTCGGGGTTTTGTATATGGGCGCGAGTAGGTCGGAGCGTGGACTTCATCAAGCGTGACCTTTCAAGCTTGACGTTAATATTCAATGAGCCTCTTACCAGTCGGTGATCACTACCGGTTTTCACCCTGTGAATCACAGAGACATCATTGAATATCCGTCTTTTGTTGGTCATGATGAAGTCTATCTCGTTTCTCGTAGAACCATCGGGACTCATCCAGGTCCATTTCCTGTGAGGCGGCTTCTGAAAGAAAGAGTTCATCATAAAGAGGCCCTCTTTCTCCAGAAAGTCGGCCAGCCTCTGTCCCCTAGGGTTCCGTTGCCCATATCCAAATTGCCCCACTCTCAACTCATCATCGCTCTTCATGCCCATCTTTGCGTTGAAGTCCCCCATAACAACAGTGAAGTGGGTTTCGGAGGTATGTATGGCCCTACTTACGTCCTCATACATACGCTCTACTTCATCATCTGGGTGTGACGAGGTTGGTGCATACACCTGAATGACCTTCAGCGAATATCTTTTGGATATTCTGAGTATTAGGTATATGACCCTGCTCGAAACACTTCCGATGCTAATAATGTTGTTAGTGAGGGACTTGTGGACGAGAAAACCGACACCACCTTGGGACTGTTGGTCACCCTCCCGGTAATAGAATAGGTTACCCGACTTTAGGGTTATCGTGTCCTCGCCCTCTCTTCGGACTTCAGATAACCCCAAAATATCCCAATTTAACCTACTCATTTCCTCTTCCAGCTCAACAATCTTCTCGTCTGTCCTCAAAGTGCGTATGTTGTGTGTTACCAGGGCCAGTCGTCGTTGGGGGTGGTAGCCGGGCGTCTGCCGGGGATTCTTAGCACCCCCTGCTCCACCGTTACCGTGGCCGCTACCTAAACCAGGACTAGTGGAGCTGCCGGGGACTGGGGGCCTGGTCTTTTTAGAACTATTCATTGGGGGGGTTTTGCCAATACTCGCCACGCTTGGCAGGCGGGTTGACGAGCGCAGTTGGGTGAGGTTATTTAAAAGAAGACGCTGCTGCCCATCTTCCGGATTACATCCCTTAGCCGACTCTTACGGCAACCACGGGAAGAGAGGGTGGAGTGCAATTCTTACGCCGGCACCACCACGGCTTAATTTACTTATACATAATTAGATATAATACAAACATTTCTTGAAAAGAAATCTATTATTTCTCGACCAAGCCTTCGAAGAGTCAACACCTAGGATACCTAGTGTAGAGGCAAAACTCGAAAGAGGTGTAATCACAGCCTCACTTGAGAGCCAGTTCCATTCCAGGCTAGGTGTGCTTTACCATCTTCGACCAGTTAACATCAGGTGAGCTGTGGTCAAACACCTAGCCAGTAAGCCACAAAAAAAAATTGTTTAATTATGTGAGTTACTTTAACTATAGTTTCGGTCACATCCGGTGCATTTTTTCAAGAAGTCAAAACAGATTACAACGCGCGCGCGGTGCTTCGCTTATTTTAGTGAATGAGGACTTTTTGTTGAAGACGTTTAATTATATCAGATACTCCGACTATTGTTTCGGCCGCATACTATACTTTTAGATTTAAAAAAAAATATGTTTTTTTTTTAATCTAAAACGGCAACCAGGATATTTGTGTATCGCCAAAAGTGTGCTATGACGCGTTCAGCGTAAGTATCGAAGCCAATACCGCAGCACGTTATTGCAATAATCTTGCAAACATCTACCCACGTGTCGTCTCAAATCACGAGGATCATCAAGCCTTGTTTAATCTGTTTATCCTCAAACAGTCGTGGGGTTCTATCAAAGCCATCTTTTTAAATAGATCTTGATGGAATGGTGTACTTCGCAATAAACTTAATATTATAGTCGTTAATGGTACACGAGTAAAATGATGAACACGTGGTTGATAGAATACCTACAAACTGTCAAAAGGGTGTTTTATACGATAATTTTAGGGTTTTTTACCTGTGTTAGTCATAGACAATTATTGCATAATCGTCTGAACTTGACTCATAATAACTTCAGGACGAGATCTGCAGATAGCAAAGAAGAAAGTAGAAGTCTTTTAATACTGACAAAAAATTAAAGTCAATAATAAATCATTTATTCCAGACAAGGTCCATATACAAAATAATTTTGAAAAAAAAACAACGAAACATGAAATAACTACCTACGTGTCAATAACAATAAAATGACAAAATAAAATTGCAATTTTAAACGTCCAATTTCAAATAACGTTACAAATTTAGAAACTTTATTATCATACTAGGTACTTTATTAACATACTACAGTTATTTGTATAATGCCTTATGATAAGAACGACCTTGATGAACTTACGACACGGGATTCCCTAGAGTAAGATTCAGGGTCCACAGCGAGAAGTTAGTCGGTAACCACCTATAATATAAGATTTCAAATGCCTTGGCTATGTACATGAAACCCTGTGTACTAACTTCGCTGTGATATTTTATTCTTTTATTCGATCTCACCTGATGAAAAGTGACGATGTGGCCGAAGATGCAGCACGCTTGCCTAGGAAATACCTATTATAATAAATTTTTATTTATATAAGAATTGAATTTGCACACCGTAATGGTTGACAATAGACTCAAACAATTATTTTAAGACCTTTTTATAACGTTGTCATGCAATTAAAACCTTTGACTTTGACTTTGACTTTGACTATTCACGTTTTTCTTGAACATCCCCGGGTTGTACTTAGTTGGAACCACAGACGCTGGCAACGATTCCACACTACAACAGTTCTTACAAGGAACGTGGTCTGGGAGCGTTTTGTACGTTTGTAGGGAATTTCCACTCTAATGTGTGTCTTTTGGTCGAGCGTCTGGTCGTTTTGTTTTAAAACGACGATGGCAAGATTAGGTCATGTAGTTCTTGGGCACACTCACCGTAGTGCATACGATACAAAAACCGACTGACTAGCCACTTCACGCGATGTGCTAAGCTAACATATAAATTACATATTAATACAAAACGTACATATTAATTTGTTCGTATCTATAGGTTGTTTTTGGTTTTTGTATATTATTTATTTATAGACCTAGTGTTCTACACCAAATAATATTGAAAGTAATAAATAGATTTAAAATAATATTATAATATTTTCAAATGATATGTTCCCAATTACTAGAAAAGGAACATTAAGTACGGCTAATAAGTTCTCGTAACCCGAATTATGTTTTATTCTTTTTCATTATATTATTTTATGGAAAAGACATTAATGTTTTTTTATGGTTGACTAGCTAGGTGTTTTTTTTTCCCCTTGGGTTGCTTTTGTGTTTGGGGAGTCAGTGCTTTCGGCTTACACCTTACTAGCTAGGTGTTTAACCACCTTATGTTAGGCGACGGAGTGGTCTAAGATAGTTATGCACACCTATCCTGGAATGGAACTTGCTTGGCGGCAGACTTTCAACTTGAGGGTGGTAGCTAGCCAGACAAGTACTAGAAAGTTCTCTACCACCATATTATGGTTTCCTCGCGATGTATTCCTTCACCAACAGCTCAAGCTCATTATTAAGATGCTTTTTCTTTTGTTTGGAAATATTACGTTTCAAGAAAGTAATAAAAATATTATGCAATAGAAGTTGTGTAGCGTCTACAAGAAAGTTCCATGTACCTACCCCGTGGATTTATTTGTAGATTAAAGAAAATTCAGTTAATTTGAACGAGGCAATAGCACTTATTGCTCTATTTACTAAACTACCTATAAAATTACTATTTGACGTACCTATTTAAAATATGTGAGTGCATAATTTATTTTGTATTGTAAAACAGTAAGAGATATGTAAATTAAGTAATTACAAAGTTACCTTGACAACAACTTCTCATGAAATAACAATAACACAAAAATACTATACAATAGGTGCTTACATACAACAAATAAATGTAAAAACAGACTTTAGAAACGGATTTTATTTTATCAACTAACTATAGTCGGATATTTCATACAGCGCCATCTAGTCCCAAACTAAACAAAACTTGTACTATGGGAACTAGATAACTGATAGACTACTTATACATATATACTGTTTTTATAAATACATACAGTACACCCAATAAAATGTTTGTTTTGGTGGAAATTGAACCCACGCCTTAAAGCTCGTGAAGCAGATATTCTACCAAATGAGCTAACAGGGCAGTCAAACAGGACCTTTATCGTGGTTATTATTTTAATTTATTAAACTGACCTATCTATATTTATTTTATTAAACTAATAAGCTACAGCTGAACCGTCATTTCTATCTATAAAGTAATTATTATTTTTGTCACTGTATTCTCTGTCATCTGCATCATCATAATCATCACCGAATATTTCTGCTAGATTCAGAGGACCATCACTATCACCTGTTTCTTCAACGTAAACTGTCCCAGAATCTTCCGGGCTAAATCTTTGAGGATTCTGTGATTCTTCTTCTACTTCGTATTTATCCTGTCTAAATGTTTCATACTGCTCATACAAATCTGTTTTCATTTTTCCTTGATTTTCATTATCGTATCCGTCGTCATCATTTACAGAAGAATATTCTTCATCATTATGAGATTCTTTAGATTGATTCTCTATCAAATTTGAAGAGTCATCATCGCTCGCGTTATCATCAAATTCTGAATTTTGTTCTTCTACTAAAACCTGATTTTCCTGATATGGTATATGGATGTCTTGCTGGTCATTATTTTCATCATTTTCGTCGCTATCTTCGTCGGCATCGTTTGAATTAGAATGTAAATTGCTTCCATATCCACTAAGAGCTTCATTTACTGCGTAACTGTAAACGTTGGAACTTTCTTGTGTAAGCTCTGCATTTTCTTTAATACTTACTTGACTAGCTTTTTCACTCTCTGCATCATCACTTAAATCTTCTGCACTATCATTTGAGTCATTACCTTCAGACACTTCACAATCAGAATTGCTACAACTATTATCTATATTTTGTAAAGTAATTTCGTTGCTCTCATTAGGCACAGTTTGTAAAGTAATAACAGCATCAAAAGAAACTCCTGGGTTACCCATCAATACTAAAACAACGTATTTATAACCAGGGCCACCGTCTACTATAGTAGCTTTCAAATCTGTGCCAAAATCAATGCCACTTACTCTCACATGGGCTATATTTTCTCCGTTTCCGATGGCGGGGTATCTCAGAGCTAGGGAACCTCCTTGCTTTGATACTCTAATTTGCTCCGTATTAACTTTTTCAAGTTCTTCATTGCCAACGTCGAGAAGAAACACGTACGGGTACTTGTGGAATGGATTGCCTAGCGTTACAGCTGTAAGTTGAATTAAGCAGAGAGCAAGTAGCATCTCGGCGGCTTGTTTATTGATAATGACAGGTCATGGTACAATAACCTGATTCTTATATAACTTGATTTCACGGTTGAAATGGCTGCTTTTTTCTCGGCCGTGGCAATCAGCGTGACATGCTCAATGTCAAATAGATCTTCATTATGAAGCGATCAGGAAAAACGTTTCTCTGTAGAATTCAACCTATTATCTACTAACTGGATGCAATGTGCTTGGTATGTTTTCCGTTCCGTTTCGTTATTCATTTAAATAACGATTCACATATTTTTTTCCGTCGACGATCCATTAATAAATAATTAATGATAGAAATGCAATTTATTTTCACGTGTAATGGAGCAACCTCAAACATAACTTTTTATAGTTTACATCAGATATAAGATAACAGAAACATCTTAACAATAATGCAATTACCGGCGGCCTTGTCGCTCAAAGCGATCTCTTCCAGGAAACCTTTGTACGGAAAAGACTTCTGGAAAGTAAAGGACGAACACAGACTAAGAGAACAAAGAATAGGTCTTAAAGTGACTTTTTTCATCATCATGATTGTTTTTCATAGCCACGCGAGTTGATAAAACCGAGATAAAAATCACTTCATTCTTTATCTAATCTAATACCTTTAACCTTTAATATATATAAACATATACATATATGTGTATATATATATATATATATATATCTAATCTGAATCTCAGAAACGGCTCCAACGATTTTCATGAAATTTTGTATCCATGGAGTTTCGGGGGTGAAAAATCGATCTAGCTAGGTTTCATTTTCAGAAAACGTCTTTTTATACATGTTTTCAGCCGAGCTAAGCTCGGTCATCCAGGTACTAAAGTGTTTATACTTTAAACTTAGGTGTATCAGAGATGTGCGACATTCATCATTAGAGTCCAGAGAAATCCTAGTTTTTTTTTAATAAGCTAAGTGTTTGACTACAGCTCACCTGTTAAGTGACGGTGTGATAGAAGATGGTAAAGAACACCTGCCCTGAAATGAAACTGGCTCTTAAGTGAAGCTGAGGGAATACAACGCTAGGTGCTTGACAGAATTTCAACTTGAGAGTGGTAGCTAACTAGCCGAGTACCTACTACAAAATATCCTACCACCACGCTATGGTTACCTCGATGTAATGCTTCACCGGCAGCTCAAGCTTATTGTTGGGGTTTGAACACACGCCATTGGGCGCGTGAACCGACCACGCTAACCACTGAGCTATCATCGTTACAAAAGGTACTAGTTTTCGAGTTATTTGATGTTATTCTCAATAAGTAAAAACTATATGGCATAAAAATGGCAACCTCCACTCCAACACAGAAAAAATAACAAAAGAAATCGTTGATTTACAAACTTTGTCAAAAAAAAAATGTTGTAAAACTCGAAAACTGTGCGATTTTTACTAAATATAGTTTGATGATTATTTCAACCACCATGAGATCGTTACAAATAAGAATATGTGAGAATATTTGTGTGAATTTGCCACTTGCAACTCACGGTCATGCAATGTGGCGTTCTTAGGAAAGATTCTCAAATAAAATTTATAAAAGTATTGCTAATATTGTATGTCTATAGGTGAAGCAGTTAGTTTAGTTTTCTTTACAATATCTTAATGTAGATTTTATGTAATTCTTGTTAAGCTGTACTGCTTTACTTTAAAAAGCTGTTTAAACATAATTAACTTGCTCTGTCAAAGTACTTAAAGTACACGGAGCACGCGGCTCCGAGTAAGTAGAAAATCTTCCCTACTTTGATTTACGCAGGCTTAGCGCGAGGCGCGTGTAGGGATGTCGACATCGCACCTAAATCTTAGATTGATATTTTTTGTTCGTAGTTCGCTAACATCAAATCTATAAGACACACGTAAACTTCTGTGACTTTTTAATACCTTTTAACTGAAAAGTCACTAACCTATTGAATTTGAACATAAACTAACGTGCTAACCCTGACTGCTCGGTCGGCAATCACGTAATGATCGCCGGCAAGCGTCCTTTGCCCCCGCCGCACCTCCTCTTCCCACTTGTGTCGCATAATTGTCGCGAAGATGTTCTACTTATATATATTTTACTTATCTTGGTATTGTACTGTGGTAGTGTGTACTAAGATTTTATAGGATAACTATTAGCCCATGATTGATGGTGAATTTGAAACTTCAAACTCTAGCACATGTGCGTGAAGTTGCTAGTCTGTCGGTTTTTTATCGTATACCTACACTACGGTGAGTGTCCCAAGAACCACCTACATGACCTACCTAACCTCACCATCACCGTTTAACAACAACACAACCAGACACTCAACCAAAAAACACCCTCTTAAAATGATAATTCCCTTTAAACGTACAAAACGTTTCCAGACCACGTTTCTTATAAGAACTGCTAAAGTGTGGAACTCGTTGACAGCGTTTGTGTTTCCAACTAAGTACAACCCGCGGTTGTTCAAGAAAAACGTGAATGGGTATTACCTAGGCAAGCGTGCTCCATTTTCGGCCACATCATCGCTTTCGACCAGGTGAGATCGTCGCCAACCGCATGTCTAGTCCGAAGGAAAAAATCCACATACAACTGCTAAAATTGAAGAAAAGAAACTCAGGAAATGTTTTGCTTTTGTCACGAAGCTTTCACCCACGAAGACGTAAACAAGTTGACGCAAATTGAAACGAAATGCACTATTTTCATTTTAGTTTTATTTGGGCTAATTTGGGATTTTACAAATAAAATAAATCTTCGTAATCACAGCTTTATTTCGTTCAATATTGCTATAAATCATAAAGGTATGGCACAATTTTTATCTCGCGTTTGTATATATAGACATTAAAGAAGATTTGTACACAAAATAATTTAGATGAATCATCATCTCAGCCGTAGGACATAGGCCTCCCCCATTGACTTCCATAAAGACCAGTTGGAAGCGGCTCGCATCCAACGCAATCCTGCGGTATTTATTAGGTCGTCTGTCTACCTTGTGGATGGACGTCCTATCTGCGTTCCAGAACTTTGCGGTGCCATCGGCCATCAGATCTGCGTGCTACGTGCTCTGCCCTCTGCCAATTCAACTCGCTAATTCGCTGGGCTATGTCGGTAATTTAGTTTGTCTACGAATCTCCTCATACCTGATTAGATCTCGCAGAGAAACTCCCAGCATAGCCTTAGCCTAGATTTACTTACATACCCCACATATACCCACAAAGCGATTACCATTTGATTTGCGTGGTGTCGAATAGCTATACTCGTAATAGTATTACCGTCTGCCATCATCTGACTCCCAAAGTGTAAATTTTTTATACGAGTATTATCGTTTGCCACCAAATGGTGAAACAAATGTTTTACGTGGTGTCAGATAAGCAATTAGGCATAACAGTATTTAAATCTGTCATGTGATTGTTGTGTAGCCAGATGTTATAGTTAAATGTTAATCAGATGTTTTGTAGCGATGATAGCTTAGTGGTTAGCGCGGACGGTTTTACACGCCGAAGGGCGTGGGTTCAAAAGAGCTCATTGTTGAGCTCGAGCTGCCGGCGAAAGAAAACATCGTGAGAAAACCGCAGCGTAATGGTAGGGTACTTTCTAGTACCACCTCTAGCTATCAAGTAGAAAATGTGCCAAGCATCTAACACTGTGTTTCCGCAGTCTCACTTGAGAGCCAGTTCCAGGTGACTAGGTGTGTTTACCATCTTCGACCATTCCATTCGGCTTAGTTCTACGGTTTTGCGTCGCCCCATATAAGCTTGTATAAGTTATCCAAAGCTGAATGACTGCCTAACAAAATCTTCACTCAATCCTATGCTATACTGCCCAACATCGGCACGTCAAACGCTAAATTGAAAATAGTAAACCATACAGAAGGGTTAGAAATGGAAAGTACAAGTAGGTATAGCTAAGTACATAATTATAAAGTTAGTATTGTCAAGGGAAGTAGATTTATACACTTATAAATATGTAAAACTTAAGTAGATAGGTAATTTATAAACAAGTAGCCTCGAATTTACCACTTCTTCCAACCGTGGCAGAAACTTGATAGTGGCGCCCCCTCTCTCCAGTGTTTGAAATAAATACTTTAAAAAACTCACAAATATTGTAGTGGCATTTTTGTAACTGGAAGAATAAGTACCCTTTAATAAATTTACACTTCATTAGTATCTGCGCGACCGAGTTTTGCTGGGTGTATATAAAATTTAAAACTCGGAATATCGTATTTTCTAAAGATAAAACTTAGATCGATTTGCCACCCTCAAAAACCTCCATGTTAATTCAACTCGCTCGTACAGCCCCTAGCTCTAGATGCGAAAGCGATTCCCCCGGCAAACAACTTAGTACCTATACTTTCAAAACGTTGGATATGTTTCAAAATAGCTGAGCGTTTTAAAATAAAATGAATAATTGATAGATCCACGAGCGCTGGATGCTAGGCGCTTTGTGAAACAAGCTTACTTCTCAAGCATATCACGAATTTATATTATGATTTTGGCGCCCCCCTGCACAACCCGTGCCCCTGTTTACCCCTCAGGACTGTAAACAATGTTATATCAGAATGCTATAGGATTTACGTTTAAAAAAAGCCGGCCAAGTGCGAGTTGGACTCGCGCACCGAGGGTTCTGTACAAACCTGTAGGTATATAAATGAAAGTTATGTTTTTTTTTAAATGGTAATGTATGCTTTTCTCAATTTTTCTTTTATCTATGCTATAAAACGTTGCTTCGTACAAAATTTCAAGATTCTGAGTTCACGGGAAGTAGGTACCCTGTAGGTTTTAATTCCCTTGCGAGTGTCGAAAATTTGTAGCATAAACGGCTGTATCTTTTGATTGCGTTGGCTTAGAAGTTTGAATTTTTTCACAGCTCAAGGGGCAGTAGACCTGAGTATTTGATATGAATTTCAGCTTGATATAATAGACAGACAGACGAACAACAAAGTGATTCTATAAGGGTTCCGTTTTTTCCTTTTGAGGTACGGTACCCTAAAAATATCAAATATTAGTTAGTTAAAGTTAATACGTATCGTGAACGCATAAATGTTAAATATTTTACCATGTAGTATTAATTCAATTTTTAAATTAAATTTTATTTAAAGCACCAATTTAGCAAGGCTCTTAATAAACTTGCGATAAGATTTTTTAAACGTTTTAAATATTAGAAGCTTGTCATAATTTTATAACAATAACTACTGTATGTACTATAAATACGTACAATGATTACATTTTTCTCTAAACTTTATACCCAGGCACGAATATATTTTATACATTGAGATTTAATACAAAGCTAAGATTTTAGAACAAGTTTGATATACTTACATATATATCTCGATTAACATGTTTTACATAATTAAATCACACTAATATTATAAAGGCGAAAGTTTGCGAGTGTGTTTGTATGTTTGTTACTTCTTCACGCTCAAACGGCTAGACCAATTTTGATGAAATTTGGTATGGAGGTAGCTCCATATAGGCTTTTCCAAATATTTTTATTCCAAAATATATTACGGCTGCTAGTCCGTAATAACTTCATTGTATTTCTAATTAAGTATATACATTGTATCAATATTTACTTGTTAATGCGGTTACATTAAGAGCTTTTGTAATATATTAACAAGTAGATACATCTCACGAGATAAATATATAAGTGATTTGTTGAACAATTTGCAAATAAATTTTTTGTTGACTGTCAAAAAAATACCAAAAACATAATATTTATCTTTAAAAAATCGTCCTAAATCCCTATTCGTTACTGGAATCGGTTAAAAAATTACCGAATTAAACTTAAGAAATTATTTTAATTCGTGAATTTTCTTTTTATAAGTAAAAACGAAACCCTGACACAAGCAACAGAAAATCAAACTTTGACTCGATCAGACCCGTAGAAGATGCTCATAATATCCATTGATCACCTAGAATAGAGCTGTTAATCTTTAAACAGCTGCACAGCTTTTTTGGATCATATTATCAAGAACACTCTCGATCAATTCACTTCTTAAACAAAAAAAAACTAAATCAAAATCAGTTCAGCCATTGATACAGATAGACAAGACACACAGATACACACGTTAAACTTATTACTATTAAATACCTCTCTGTTTCTAATCCCAACGCAGGGATTAGAAAGGACACGTAAATCGTTTTACAATGATCAGTGTACACAAAAAAAAACGAATCCTTTTTTGGAGTCGGTTCAAATTATTACACAAACACGTGTCTATCTGGACATTTTTTTTTAACTTTTAAATTAGGCGTTAGGAGACGCAATGTCCATAGAATCTTGTTTCCTATCGATACTGGATCTATTTCAAAAAGGATCTCATTTGTTTATTTTGTTGATTCAGAGACGTCTGCGCACGATCAGATTGATGAATCATCTGATCCAACTTGCTCATCTGTGTATTAACTTGCTTGCTTATATCCACAACCGTTGCTTTACTTACTATGTTAGTTTTCTCTAGTTTCTCCATTTCTTTTAAATCGTTTAACGCCGAGTTGATATCGCCGCCGTTTTTTTTTCCCCGCCGATTTGTGTGCCGCCATTTTTTCGCGTGGCGTCATTTCGAGGTCGTTAGGACCTCCGCCTAGACCCTCGTTAACGGAACCCAGTTCATTTTTCGGTTGTATATAGTCTTTGTCGTAGTTTGTTTGTCCAACGTAACTGGGTTCAGTCGAATATGAGAGGTTATCTTTTGCTGACATTTTTATGCGGAAGAAATTCGTGAGACTGCCACACACCCCCTGAAAAAACGAAAGGATGTAGTACAAAGATGAATTAAAGGAAGCGAGAGCGTACTTCAATGAAATTCGCTTTAAAAGACTTACAATAATTTTTTTATGTAAGGGAAACAATATATAAATACTAGCTTGCCCCCGCGACTTTGTCGAATTGTGTAAGCAACAAAAGAACAATAGCTTCATCCATCATGTAAATTACGCTACATAATTACCTAAATTAATATAAACTATACCATTTATTCCGGAATGATATTCCGTAAAACACATCTATACTAATTTTCCCGTGGTTACAATGTAGATAGTTTTTTGATAATTCCATAGGAACCTAACATTTCCCCAAGATATAAGTAATTAATCCAGATAAATTCAAAGTTAATCCAGGTAAAGAACATGTGCCAAATTTCATCCAAATCTGTTCAACCGTTTTTGCGTGATCGAAACAACACATAACTTGAAACAATAGAGGTATCGTGGGATTCGGAGCCTCAACTCCGGATTGGAAATCAGACGGTATCACTAGACTGTCGTTACTAAATTGGGAGTTCGATACATACCTTTAATCTATTTATTTTGGTCTGCGTGGAATTTAATATGGTGTTCAGTTCAGACAAGCCGTTGCCGCCATCTTTTAGCTGCTCGTCCAGCATCGCTGTACTCTGTAAATATTTTTAAATGGACACTTAGTTTCGAGTCCAATCGAGTATATTCTATAAATGAATTTATGAATATGAAACTGAATACTTCATTCTTGCATGGAACTAACCATCAATAAATTGTTGACATCGTTTAAAATAAGTACTATCGTATGACTATCATACGTATCTATTATTTATATTAATTTTAATAGTTTATTTTTTTTCCTTTTTAAGACTATTGATTTATCTTTTTGTTTTAATTTTAATTTGATATTATTTAATATTTTGGCTGACATTCTAATATTCATTTGACATTATATATTATTGACTGGACATTATTGTTAATATCAGGCAGTAACATTTGTTTATTTGCATTCTTTTCCTTTTTTTAATTAATTTTATATAATTTTACTAATTACATTGTAATTTTGACGTGCCTAGTGTGTCCACATATGACACATATGTGGTTATAAGGCCAATAAAAATATTCTATTATTTTTTGACGTACCAATTTATTGTATTTCTTATTATGAAAACTGACGCGGTACTAATACATTTTTGTTAAATCAAACGTGAGTAAGTAATCCTGCTTAAGTAAAACCAAAAATAATTTAATTTTGAACATAATTTTATAGTTACATTTATGTATAAGTATTATACAGGCATTATATCTATTATACATAAAAATCGATTTATAGACTCGAAAACGGCGTGGCCGATTTTGATGAAATTTTCAAACACCTTTCTGGCCTAGCGGGTGATCCTGATAAGTTGTAGCGATCGGATAAATCGATATTTTTTTTAGATCTTTCTGCAATGTGAAGAACCTCGAAATGCGAGCGGTGTCAAGAATCACCCTTTTGTATCTGGCCCTTGAACCAACTATGTACCTAGCCAGAGCCTTTTAAGACAGCAACTAACTTTTACTAATACAAATACTTACAAATATTGTACTGATAAGTTTTTTACTTTTCGAGTAATGGGTATGGGAAAATCCTTAAAGAAAATTCTAAGTTTTATATACACGAACTTGCTTAGCCAAAATATTTTGCACACTATAATTTGTGGTTCCGGTAGATGGGCTTGTTTGACGGAATCAATTTCATACTGGTTTAATTAAATTATACTTGGTGATATATCTTCTTAGCAAGAGGTCGTCTAGGTAGGTACCACCGCAGTTCTAGACATTCTGCCGCCAAGCAGTAGTGTGTGAACATTACTGTGTTCCGGTTTAAAGAGTGCTAAAGAAATTACAGGGCTCTAGAGACTAAGCATAAAAAGTGTCAAAGTAATGAGCGCTAAAGCAGCGAATTTGTTTTACTACTCCAAGTTTTGTGTATAGCTGCATTGGTCACGGACAGGCGTTATCTCTTACCATCAGGAGAGCGTCGCGTTAGTCTCAGTACTACGACATAAAAAAAATCGTATCTTGTTGCATAATTCTTAATATACAAAATACGTTAATATTTTTTTAGGAGTACAAAACAAGGTGTATACACTGCGCTGCAGTTGAGCTGAACGCAATGAGCGTTCGGATCACGTCATCTATGTAATATGAATAATAGTACATTTATACCACTGCACAGAACAAACAGTTACCTGCGTAGAGAATTCACGTATTATCAATTTACGTTTCAGAATATATTTTTTTGTATTCTTACGACTTATACTTACAGTATAAAGCTACTGTTGTCACTATTGGCTAATACTTCTTATTCTTATTTTATTCCTAAGATATAATTGTGTAAAAAATTCTTGTTTGTCAATAAAGTTCTATCAAGCACAGGTAAAAAAATCTCTTGTAACTTCTAAGATAACTCACCTCTGCTGTTTTAATCTCTACTTCTTCAAATTCAGCAATATCCAAATGCTTATGTTTAGCTAAAAAGTCTTCTTTATCTGGAAGAGGTTGGCCAAAAAGTTCAGCTCTAGCACATGCATCTTCGTACGCTTTTAGCGACATTTTCACATAAACACCTACTACAAACTAACTGTAATGTATCACTAGGACATTAAAAGTTAATTATACAGTTTGGGACACAGCCTTGGCCCAAATACGCTATGGGAAAAGTGGTAGAAAAAAATTGGCGCATGATATGGGAGAACGAAATTCATTGTAGATTGTATTGATTTTAGTCCACCAGATGTAGAAAGTCGTTCGTTTCTGAACTGTGAATACACATTTTTTCATTTCAATTCTATTAAATCGAAACAAATTCACATTAGTTTTTCATGAAAATATGGTCTATAAAATCAATCAGGCAACGAAAATCATATTAAAATAAATAATCTTTTGAGATACTAAGAGAAAGAAAGCATATTTAAATATTCCCGCTTAATATCTCTGCTCAGTATTGCTATGATTAAAAAGTACAATAAGAATTATTTATTAGTAACGAAGAAAGTAAACAAACAAGTATCATAGAATTTGATCATAGAATATTAAACTCAATTCCATTTATAATACTGTGTTTCAAGCTTCGAGTAGACAACCAAATAATTTAATTAAGGCAGGTTAATTTATCTGAGGTTTCAAGTTAACAGTTTAAAAAAAAAACATTCACCACATTATACATCAAATCAAAGAACTTTCAATTAATTCGGAAATTTAAAATGAGTTAAAATAAAGCAAAATAGTTCTTCGGTTTTGTTCGGATCGATAATTGTTTTTCTAAATTAAACAGCTTTTCTAGATGACCATGCCAACAAAATACGGTCTCGGGTCTATAGCAATTCTATTAATTCGCATTATCATCTGTGATCTGTCACTGTCAAATAATGTCCCCAAAACGGAAAGCAGGGTTGCTACTTTCAAAATTTTACCCGACAAACGAGGAAATTTTGATTGTGGATAAGAACTTTCTCGTAGAAATGCTTGGAAAGAATTTTAATTTAATCTGATAAATCATCTTGTTTTGATAATTTCTTAGCTTGATTTCGAATTCAGTGAATGATAATGACATTTTATATAACAAAGAAAACTCTAATATCTTTGATGTTTATCAATAAATTGCATGTTGTACTGAAGATTTTTTTCTGTAAAATAAAATCATAATGAATATTTTTTATTAAGAAAAAATATTCAATATGAGTTTATATGACGGAAATATTATTAACCATCCTGGCAGTCTAAAAATAAATTTAAATAGTTTGAATTGAACTTTACTGTTTAGTTTATCGGCTTCGGCCTAATAAGGTCTTATTGTCTTAATGCTCGGAAAGTCATTTTCTTCGGTATTTTTGAAGTGTCGGACGTATTCTATTTGTAAAACATATTCTCGCACAATGGCTTCGTGTAAGTAAATCATAGTTTGATTATTTTTAATGTAACAAAACAATATAACCTTACATTACATTACTAAAATATTCCGATCCAACGAAGGAAATGTTCACAGCAAATCATTAAACCATTAAATATTTATAAACTTCCTTTAGTCAGAAAGTTTAATGGTATTTCTGATGTAATTCAGCAAACGTTCAAAATATTGCTTTGTCATTTGTATATAGAGTTGATTTGTTTACCTTCTCGTTGTCTAAGATTTTTCCCTGTATTATCTTAGTTCGTTGTATTAATATATGCTTCATAACAAAACGTATAACAATGTTAATTTATTAAGTAAAACAAAATATTTTTTTTTTAATTTAACATTATTAGATACCTACCTTATTGATAATAATAGGTACGTACTGGCCAGAAACAAACTCCAAACTTTTTTAACTTTACCTTTTATCAGCAAGGAGTTTGAAGTTCAGACAGTAAAAAAAGGTAAATTGTCAAACAAAACTGACATGTTTAGTTTTAAAATTCTTTTGTGTTCTTACAAAATCTATTGAATCCTCAATTTCAAGTTTGAATAATTTCTCATCAATTTTCCACCATGAAATGATCAAAACATTAAAGTTGCACGTACATATTGTGAGACTAAAAAGCTCCAGCTCCAAACCTACAAAAATTGCACGTACATGTGAGTGTAATTCTTTTGCCAAATATTCCAAATAAAAACCAACACTGGAGGTGCCTAATGATGGAGACCAATCAAAGACAGGCATGGCTGGTTTGTATAGAAGTTAAAGTTTTTTACCTAAAATTAGACTACTCTTTTGATGTTTGAAAGAGAATCAGAACAATTGGATCAACATTAGGATTATGTTTCAAGCTACCTACCACTTGTAGTTTCGTTAATGTTCAGGAAAACTGCCAACTTCCTATGTAATGAGGCTAGGATGTGCTTCAAATTTTAAACCTTAAGTCCTGCTCTATTAAAGTGTCAACCAATGCCATCCCATAACTCTAAAGTAAGTATGATAATTAACCTCACTATCATGTTGCTTACCCTACAGAGAATATTCTAAGGGCTTAGGCCATTTCTCTTATATTTAGGGTTATAGTTAAATATTTACAAAAATAGAAATGATAATAATAATAATAAAAAACTTCAGTATTTTTTTTATTATGCTGGTAATCTGCAGCTTGAATATTTATTCAACTGTGCAATAACTAATGGTCTTGCCTAAATATTTGTTATATCTATACTAACAAAATGTTAATAATGCTAACTAAGGATAAATTTTTCTTACATATAGGCTAACGTTTGACCGCCTTCCGAACTAATGTTAAGCATAATTCCTTGAAATGTCACTAGATCAAAATTTCCTATGCCCGTACAAAATACTTAAGACTTAATGTTAAAAGTTTAATACATTATACCTGCTAGACTTGACCATATTTATATTATTGTTTCAGTGCCTCTGTCTCAAGAAGCCCTTACAAAACTCCGTAATGACTTTTACTCCGAGCCTAAGAATGAGCTTGCCCTCAATGTATGCACACGGTTTGATCCATTTGAGGTTGCCATCAGTAGGAAAAAGGCGGACAGCTCACTACACGTATACAATATTAAGGTAATAGAAAATATAGTGTTGTAGCACATTCTTGAAGATTACTCATTATGTATGCATGCATGTTGAATTTTTGCCTAAATTTTCATGGAGTATGTACAGCTTACAATGACTTCTGTTTCATATTATCAGTCTATGGTGGTCCACTGCTAGATATCTAAGCCTCTTCCAAGAAGAGAGTACACTACTCGGTTCAAGTTTTCGGTTTTTCTGCTGGGGTAGACCTGTTTTAGAATAGACACCATGAATATGCAAACATAATCTAGGAAGCCCTGAGGCTTGATGGAGTGATAATATATTTATACAGCTGGACGTACCTGGAAGGGAAGAACCGAAAATCGGGCTGAGTGGCGAGTTAATTAATGTTCTAAGGTATCAATCTGATACCCTAAAAAAGCTAATTGTTTTCGTTTTATACTGTGAGGACAGGACGACAATAATAAAAGCTTTTTTATAATTCCACGTTGACGATGTCGAAAATTTACATGATCTTTAAATGTTTTTATAACAAAAATAAAACTTAATCTTTGTTTCGTGGCAACCTGAACTTTGCATTTATTGAAAATCACATCATTCATGATTACAGATCTATAGGTACATTATAAATTTGTTCGTTTATTAGTCACTTATTTTTGGTTAATAGTCTAGTTCTATTTTATTTCTATATGGAAATTTCCCTTACACATTGATAGCAACTTTTCATTGTACGTGTGGTATTCTGCCACATCCTGTGCTGATAAAGAAAGTGTACATACATAATTAATTACAATTCTGAAGGTTATAAGCTTCCAGTATACTAAGCCGAAAAGGAGGCATTGTACTCATTATTGTGAACATATTGAACAAACTCAAAAATGGTGATTGTGGCATTGCTGCTTTAGCAATCATTACTTTGAGACTTTCTATTGTTAGTCTTTTTTAATATTGACATTGGCATAGACCAACGGCCCTCAAACTTTTTTGGCGACGGAGCCTTTTCCGAATGCAAAATATTGTCCTAAAGTAATCAAAAACTGTTTTATGTGTATTTTTTATTGTCAGTTAAGTCAGTGTTAAACTGTTGACTATGCTCCTGGCTGAAATATCGCGCTCTCATATTACGTATTCCACTACTCTACTCTTTTACACTTTGAACTATTTTTTAACTTTATGTTGGAATATTTAGACGTAACTCTTTAAGTTTTTTTGTTCATTATGTCCAATATTTTCACGGAGCCCTCACTAAGATTTTGCAGACCCCTAGAGTTCCGCGGAGCGTACTTTGAGTATGGCGGGCATAGAGAGTATTCCACGCGAATTCAACTCGAATTCTGCCGCGTTACGTAAACGCGACTACGCGATGTTATGAAGTCATAGGGAAAAAGACTTCTGTAATGATGCGGTTTGGTGGAATTTTTGTTTTATCGTAAATTAATATTGTAGAACACACAGCGTCATTAGCGAAGCTTGTAGGTACTATGGGAATCAGATAACTGATAGAATACTATAATACTTTTTTTTTAAACATACAGAACGTACAGAAGCAGGACACACATTTGTTTATAACACGAAATGTTTGTCTGGGGTGAGAATTGAACCCACGCCCTACAGCTCTTAAAGCAGATATACTACCAATGAGCCAACAGGGCAGTCAAAATAATGCAAAATACTTTTTTTTTTATCAAAGGTGTAATAATTCCAGGTAGAATCTGAAGGAAAGCCAGTGACGAACCAAGAGAACTCCGGCAGGTGTTGGCTGTTTGCTGCTTTAAACGTCATGCGATTGCCTTTCATGAAGAAGTTTGGCATAGAGGAGTTTGAGTTCTCACAGAGGTAATATTAAGTTGTTTTTATTTAAACATATAGGTACCTATTTTTGCCAATACCATTTAGAGTAATAAACTTGGGGTGAAAAAACAGAGTTGACATTATTAATTACAAAATTAAGAATGCCTGCATTACTGAATCATAGTTAATATTTACAGGATTATATAATTACTTGTACACCCAATGTTTCGGTATAACTTTTTTGGCTTTTGTGTTATCACTTATCTCCTACTTATTTTACCAATTAGCAGCTGTTCGCTTTCCATGTAAAATAAAATAAAATAAACGTGTATATTCTATTTATATATTATATAGTATAACTAAAGTAAGTAAAATATATAAGTATAAGTAATATATATAAGTAAGTAAAATATATAAGTATAAGTAGAACATCTTCGCGATAAATAGGCGACACAAGTGAGGAGAGGCGGTGTGGTGGGGGCAGAGGACGCTTGCCCGTGACCACTACGTGAGTGCTGACCGAGCAGTGGGGGTTAGCAGATAAATGTCATTGTTTTCTGTTGTGTAGGTAGGTGTTTATGTACAAATTTAATAGGTTAGTGACTTTTTAGTGAAAAGGTATTAAAAAGTCACAGAAGTTTACGTATGTCTTATATATTTGATGTTAGCGAAACTACGAACAAAAAAGATCGCTCGAAGATTTGTTCGTAGATACGATGTCGACATCCCCTCACGCGCCTCGCGCTAAACCTGCGTGAATCAACGCTAGCAAGGAAGATATTTTACTAACTCGGAGCCGCGCGCTCCAAGTACTTTGGTATAATCATATTGGTAGGTTAACTCACATAGCACCAGTATCAGTAGCGTGGTGGTAGAAAACCACACTCAAGTTGAAAATCTGTCACCAAGCACCTAACGGTGTGTTGCGGCAGCCTCACTTGAGACCCAGTTCCATTCCAGGCTACGTGTGTTACGACAACACCGTCACTTAACATCATGTGAGCTGTGGTCAAACACCTAGCTTATCAAATATAAAAAAGGATTTTCATTTCTAAACATAAACGGTATAGATTATACAAGTTTTACTGTCACATGATGTTATAACAAATAAGTGATCTGTCAAACAATACGATGTTTGTCTTAAAGATTATTCATACTGCGCAATATAGATAATGTTTCATTTACGATAACTGGAAAATCATAATGATTCAACTGATTAACAATTTATAGAAAACTCTGTTTCAGCGAAACCTTTTACCGTTAGCCCAAATCACTCTATTCTTAATTTTTATCACAACTTTAAGGGAATTATGAATTATCCCCAGTTACCTATTCTTCTGGGACAAGATCGAGCGCTCTCACTACTGGTTGAACAATATAGTCGCAACAGCTAAGCAGGGAGAGGAACTAGACGGCCGCCTCGTCAACTTTCTGCTCAAGGTATTGACAATTATTTAACTATGGCGTTTATGTACGCAGACGCTATCACATTGTATACTTACGCTTCGTCTGTAGAGCGCAGTGGCGTAGCTACTAAGGGGCTAGGCAGTGCCAAGCATCAGGGCCCTCAAGCACATGGAACTAAACCACTAAGCAAGCCGAACTTGCTATAATTGCTCCAACCTTTAAGATATTTTAATAAAATAGGTAGCAAGGTTGGTGGTAGATCTTCTTAGCAAGGGATCGTCTAGGTAGGTACCACCGCAGTACTACAAATTCTACCGTCAAGCAGTAATGTGTAAACATCAAACCGTCTCAAAGTAATGAGCGTTAAAGCAGCGATGCCCAGGACTTTTTTTTTCTACTCAAACTTATATGTATCGCTGCAATGGTCATGGATATGCGTTGTCTCTTATCATCAGAAGAACGACGTAATATTACTTTTACATTAAAAAAATGCTTTTTTTTTTGTTATGTGTCGAATGTGGGTAGGTCGTACATTCGGCAAATTATTAAAAAAAACGTGATAAAGAAACACTATTTTTAAACAGAAATCTCTACAAAGTATAAAACAAAGTCGCTTCCCGCCGTCTGTACGCCTAGATATTTAAACTACGCAACGGATTTTAATGCGGTTTCTGTCAATAGAGATATACTGGTTCAAGAGGAAGGTTTTTATGTATAATACATGCATGCATATGCACCACATTAGTATCTACATTGCACCCGCGCGAAGCTGGGGCGGGTCGCTAGTTATAAATAAAACAAGGTTTGAAAAATAATATCCCCAAATACCACTTATTGATTGTTTACGTGGTACACGATGCCGTAATACTGGTTTTATGTCAATCATTAATTTCAAAACGTGGACTGCGTTGTTTTGTCTTTTGCCTCATAATCCAAAATAATAGCCGATTTTAACTTTCCATGAAAGACTAAACCGTATGAACTTTAATGCGCTTCCGTTAGTAGCTAAGGCAATAAAATTTTATTTTGATATTCAGTGAATTCACTTATGAGATCAGGAAAATTTATTGGGGCGAAGTCGTTTTTATTCGTTTTATTGAAATGGGGCTGAGCGATTAAACATGATTTTTGCCATGATATTGTAAATAATCCATAATTAGGATCGGTGTAAAACTAAAACATGTTTTATTCTTCAAACCTTTTTCTGTCCATTCACAAAGTAAGACCACGATAGATAGAAATTTGCCCGACACTATTACTATTTAAAAATAGTGCCTTTTGCAGATACTTTAGTCTTTTTTCTTAATAATTACATAAGTTACATAAAGAAAAAAATACTCATGGAACGGACATGACATTCATTATCCTTCTATAGGAAAACATTTTTCTTTTAGATCAATTACTTTACTCTTTTGCGTACTTCCAAGCAACAATAGGCTCAAGCGGTATATTCTATTTTCATTATTATTTTAGACTTCAGGGATGTGGATCAAACGTGGGTTTTTTTACGGGATTCTGCTCTTAATGATTAGACATTCTTACGAAGTAAACTCAAAAAAAAAAGCTCAAAACTCAAAGTGCTTTATTTCCTTTAGACCTTACAGGACTCTTGGACACGTCACACGTCACAAATTATATACATACTTAAAACTAGGAAATAAAGTGATCACTTTCATCTTTCGTTCACTTCAATCTTTTTGAGGTAAAGTAAAGAAGCGAACAAGAAACCTTTACCTTGTTAGATTGTTAGTTTTCGAGTTGATTTTAGAAACAGGATTTTAATTCATTTTTAAATTATGCTATGGACAATGCTTTAATTCTTTATGTGTCATCTATTACCATCAGTCTCTTTAGTCTCATTACTTTAACATAAAAAAAGTGTTTGCACAGACCTCGCTCTGCTGTTTTGTTCTCGTAACACAATATTTTCGTCTTTTATTGGCCTAAGATTATGTATTTTTACACTTCTTGTTGTTCTAAAGTTAGTCTGTAAATGTAAAGAATATTATATTCTATACCAAGCATATTACGATCCATTGTGGTTTTGAATGTTGCAGGATCCGATCAACGACGGCGGCCAATGGGACATGATTGTGAACCTTGTCAACAAATACGGGCTGATGCCGAAGAAATGCTTTCCGGAATCTTTTAGCTCGCGACGCAGTTTGCACATGAATGCTCTTATCAAAACTAAGGTAATTTATTTTATATACAACACAAATTTTATCACAAAGGTTCTTAGTGTAAATCGATGATACCCTAAGTGGTCCATATGGATCCCTAGGGGTCGACGACGACTGACACGTGGTCCATGTGAGAGAAAAATAATTAGGGGTACGTAAGATGTAAACGGGAGTCTAATAGTGGATCTCGTTTAAGCAGGTTGTGACTTTAATTTTTACTTTCCAACGACGGAATAACCCACACCTACACCTATGATTTTTTACTTAGTTTTAACCAGAAAGCATGACAAACAGACCTACGACGATAGTACTATGGTACTACAATAGGTTTTGTAAACAAACTTGTGAAAGTTTTGTGAAAATTCGCAATCTTTTAATAATATTCGTAAAAATCTCATAAAATTTTATAAGTTAGTGGGATATTCGCTTTGTCATCGCAATACACTTTAAACTTGTAAAAATTTGCACATAATATTAGTACCACCACCGCGTACGCGCAGTTCAGAATCAATCAAAAATATTTTTGAAGGTGATGAATTGTAAAAATACAACATTAATTGAGCAGGTCCAGAACCGAAAAACATGACATACTCGTGATCGGGTGCTGCTTGCGGGTCACAGTATACACACAAACTAGTACTTTAACCCTAGATTAAGATTAATTTAACTAACTTCCTTCTCACTGTATTGTAAAAAAATCGGCTCAGTTAATATAACAATATTTTTTAATAACTGAAATAAACCTTTTCAGTTACGGGAATTCGCCAAAGATCTGCGTGGTTTGGTAGCCGCCAAGAAGTCGGACGAGGAAATTAATAACAAGATTAAGCAGCAGATCGCGGTTATTTACCAGATCGTCGCCACTTGCTTGGGTAAAGGAAGTTTCTAAATCATGTTTAACTACCATTGTTTGGCCCAAATAGTGATAGTTTAGCCTTTACCGGTGATCGTTCGGTCCTTACCTGTTATCTTATAACCCTTACTAGTGATCGTTCGGCCCTCAGCAGTGATCGTTCGGCCCTTCTCTGTCATTGTTTGGCCCATACCAGTGATAGTTTAGCCTTTACCGGTGATCGTTCGGTCCTTACCTGTTATCTTATAACCCTTACTAGTGATCGTTCGGCCCTCACCAGTGATCGTTCGGCCCTTGTCTGTCATTGTTTGGCCCGTACCAGTGATAGTTTAGCCTTTACCGGTGATCTTCTATCCCTTACTAGTGATCATTCGGCCCTTACCAGTGATCGTTCGGCCCTCAACAGTAATCGTTAGACCCTTACCAATATTTTTCATTTGCTTAATATTGTGAAAATTGAAGTCCTTCTTCGTCTATTAATAAATAAATATTAGAGGACATTTGAAATGGCGTCATCTAGCTCCATACAAAGTAAAGCTTGTACTATGGAAGTCAGATAACTGATAAAATAATTAAAACCTTTTTTTTTGTAAATGGGTACATACTTATAATACATACAGAACACTCAAGACACAAAACATACATTTGTTTGAATGTTTGTTCTGGGTGGGAATCGAACCCACGCCCCATCGCTCTTAATGAGCTACCAATGAGCCAACAGGGCTGTCAGATACGTACTTTTTATAAAATACACACTTATACAGAATACCCAGAAATAGAACAAACATCTATGCTGTCAAACAAATGTTAGTTCTGAGTGGGAATCGAACTCAAGCCCTTAGGCTCTCGTAGCAGAAGAAACTACCAAATAAGCTAACAAAGCAGTCCTCACGTTTCACGTTCATTTTTCAAATTCTCACTCAACGAATTCTTAGATTCTTTAGCTTAAGTGTAATAAGTTAAATTTTGGTTGTAGCTTATATGTAGCTGTAATACTAAACTGTATCTCCCGAATTTGTTAACATCAGTTTTTAGGATTCCATTCCAATACAGAAGCAATTTTTAAGAAATATTCAAGTCAAAATTACAATTGCAGGTATTCCACCTGAGAAGTTCAACTTCGAGTACTACGGGAAGGATAAAGCGTACAAAAGTTTCGGGTGCATCACGCCGCAGTTGTTCTACAACGAACACGTGCGACCTCTATTCAACGTCGACGACAAGGTAAACAGAGACGAGGAAAAAGCGCCATCTATTGTTTTGCCGCTTTACTACTAACTGGCCAACATGAAGCTTAAACACGCGCAGAGAGTGGCGTCATCTAGTTATCATATCATCATCTACTTTAATGCAGCTGTAAAATAGGGTTACCTAGTACAGCTGCTAACGAGAATCCAAACAGGTTATATTTTGTCAGTTAAAAACAAAAAAAAACATACAGTCGAACATAAAACCTCCTCCTTTTTTGAAGTCAGTTAATGATTAATATTTAAGATTATTTATTTTTATTTATTTATTTATTAAGGTACGCCAACAGCACACATATTGCAAAAAAAAAATTAACACATTGCAAAGAGTTATGTTCCGATACATGCGCCCTTTATAGGCATACACAGCTTGTTAAACAAATTGCTTACAGTATGAAGGAATTAAGTAATGAAATTATAGCTCTAGAAAGAGTTTCTAAACTTATTCAAAACCATAACCTCATTTTCAATATTAAGGGAAAACACAACTTATAGTAAACATAGGCACACAAAAGCAATGTTTTTTTGATTATAATTTCAATTAATTTTTAAGTAACTTAGTCATATTATTCAATTTTAATTTAATACTTAATCTTTATTAATAATAATACCTAGTAAAAAAAATATAATAGTAAATTGTCAAAAATAGAAATAAAAATGTCTATAAAACAAATAATATACGTATAGGCTGTGGATTTTGACAACATATTATAAAACAAAGTTGTCAGCGGCGTCTGTCTGTTCGCGATAAATTTAAAAACTACTGAACGTATTATCATGCGAGTTTCACCAATAGAGTGATTCATTGGGAAGATTTAGGTATACAATTTGTCAAGGTTTTGTGTAAATTTGTAGAAATATGATGATAATTGTTGGAAGTGTCGGAAAAAGTCAAGCCACCTGGGAGCTTTCATCGAAAACGCTACCTAATCCCTTTGAGACTTAACAAAACAATGCATGGTGGGATATTTCTCTTTTATAGATCTACAAAAAAGTCCGCGGTGGCATATCTACCTTTTAAGGATACCACTATACCCATTTTTACTACCCGTGTGAAGCCGGGGCGCTAGTTATGTATAAGTATTAAAGTAAGTATGTATGTATGTATGTATGGTTGATATGCTTTTCCTATTTATTTATTTATTTCAAGTAACTTAAAGAGTCATATATACATAAATCAAAATCAAAAATAGCAGATTTTTTTTGGCAAATTGAGGACTATGCCCATAGCAAAAGTTGTTTTCATAATGATGATTACAATTAAACCCGTATACCTATTTATGATAATAGCTATTAAATGTAAATATAGGCAACTCTGAAATAGTAAAAATTATGCCTACCTACTGTATAAAATTAACTTAAGTTATTTTTCTATATGACAGTTGTTTTTTTTTTTACAATTTCAGTGTTGTGTTTAATACAATATACTTAGGTATTTCATAGTGTTGGGTCGTCCCTTTATGTATGTGCAGGTATGCCTGGTGAGCGATCCGCGGGAATCGAACCCTTTCGGGCAGCTGTACACACTGCACTGCCTCGGTAACGTAGTGGGCGGGCGGCAGACCGCTTACAACAACCAACCCGTCGAAACGCTCATGAAGTACGTGTTACTCTTGTACATATACACTGTTCTAATCATTTGTTAATAAAACACCACGGGTACAAGTCATAAATCACTAATATTATAAATGCAAAATTTTGTATGTATGTATGATTAGTACTGCTTCACGTGGTATTGCTAGCTCGTTTAGCGCTCAGTTCACGGAGCAGCAACGTTGCATTGCCTTACCGCTCGACGTTCTGTACATAGAACGGCAACGTCGCATTGCCTTAGTAACCGCTCGGCGTTCTATACATGGAGCGGCAACGTCGCATTGTCATAGTAACAGCTCGGCGTTCTGTACATGGAGCGGCAACGTCGCATCGTTTCAGTGGCCGCTTGATGCCTTGTTCACGGAGTGGCAACGTCGCACTGACTGGTCGTTCTGTCTACTGAGCGACAACGTCGCATTAGCCTAGCAGCTGATTTATTCATGGAGCGACAACGTCGCATTGGCTCAATGGTCGTACTATCTACAGAGCGGCAACGTCGCATTGCTCAATGGTCGTACTATCTACAGAGCGGCAGAGTCGCCTTTTTTTATTCTCGCCCCGTAGACAGTTTCATTTGGCTAGACTCCAAAACCTTAAAATAATATCAACGCAAAAACTGTGTTAATAATAATGAAATCTGTAAAATCTCTAAAATAAACACAATTTTTACACGACTCGACAGAATGTAATGTTATCAGAGTAGGTATGTGAGTATATTTTCCCAGCGTAACTTTTAAACGTCTAAACAGATTTGGATGTAAGGGTTATGGTTAGAATCCTTACATCATCCCGAGTGACACTGGCTTTAAACAAATTAAAAAAACATTTATTAGTTGTTTGCCCTATACTACCTATACAAAATTATAATGTAGGCATTATTGTTTTTTTTTTTAATATTCTGAAATTATTTTATATATATAAAAATCTCGTCTGTCACGGTGTTTGTGGTCGCAATCCTCCGAAACGGCTCGATTGATTGTTGTGATTTTTTTTGTGTATTTGGTAGTTATGATAATAAGGTCGTAAAGTATATTTCATACTGCTAGGTGATTAGCTACTTTTTATCCCAAAAAATTTATTGGGTAAAACCGTGGGTCTAAATTTTGGTACTAAAAACTTGACGAAAGATTTTTCGTTAATTATACCTCAGTTTTTCTAAGCGAGCGTACCAAATTGTAGATCACATCTTCGCTTAGTTACATTTATCCATAATTATTGTCATCGCAGGGTGGTGAAAGAGAGTATCGCCGGCGGCGAAGCCGTGTGGTTTGGATGCGAAGTCTCGAAGCGATTCGAGCGAAAAAACGGACTGGAAGACTTAGAGGCGTGAGTTCTTGTATCACTATATTAATACCAATCATACACGCTATCACACAAAAATTTACTTGGTAGATCTCCTTAGCAAGAATTCGTCTAGGTAACTACCACCGCAGTACCAGATATTCTGCGCCAATCAGTGTATAACTTTACCGTGTTCCAATTTGAAGGGTATTGCAGCTATCGAAATTACAGGACTGTTGAGACTAAGCATAAGTAGGACTGGACTTTTTGCTACTTAAAGTTTTGTAATCGCTCAAAAATCCAACGGAAAAGCGTCTGGTTCGTCTCATAACTTTTACATTAAAACAAAAATTATTATCTTTTCAGGATAAATGTTTTATTGTTTTTGCCCGACTACGGCAAAGCCAAAAGGAAGGGTTATGTTTTAAGCAGTCTATCTGTGATCCATCGTAACGTTTTGTAGCGTAGATTTTGATGAATGAAGTGTTAATCGATTCGTTATTATGGTTCGAATGACATTTTAACTGTTTAGCTTGTATTATATTCATTTTATTTTATTGTTGACAAATTAGGTTTTTGACCACAACTCACCTGATGCTAAGTGACGGTGTGGTCGAAGATAATAAAGCATACGTAGCCTGGAATGGAATTGGCTCTCAAGTGAAGCTGTCAGAACACACCGTTAGGTGCTTGGCGGCGGATTTTCAACTAGCCAGCCGAGTACTAGAAAACACCCTACCATGCTATGGTTTCCTCGCGTTGCTTTCCTTCACAGCTCAAGTTCATTGTTGAACCGTCCGCGCTAACCACTGAGCTATTATCGCTACAAACTATCATCATTACAGCTAATCAAAAATACAGAGTTCAGAATCATGTCTTTATTGAGGCATAATATTGCATTTCCGCAACGTAAGAGTTATTGCTCATTACATTGCGGAAATGAAAGTTTGGATGTCTTATTTAAAAGCTAAGATCATCTCCGATCATACAGAGGCATTTGTAATGGCATATTCAGTACATTTAATCTAACAACTTTTGTTGATAATTCGTATTTTTTTCTTCTATACAATATTAAAAAATTATGTATCCGGTCTAAACATAATTAGCTCTATGCAAAAAGTGCGCGCGCACTCTGTGACGTGTGCTGCAGCAAGCGCGATGACGTCACTCAAGGCCAAAGAAAGGGGTTGCGGCGTGCTAGGTGGCTACTCGCATGATACTACGATGGATGAAGCGTCTGTGCAATTTTTTTTTAATGTTTATTGTTTAGCTACAGAGGCCTTTGAACCATGTCTCTATTTGGAATTACAGCACTTCACTTATATAATGTCTTCAGTTTTTGCTATATACATCTATAGTTACAGTCAAAGTCCAGTCCGTCCCAGTCAAATCAAGTCATGCCTCAGTAAAGTAGTGGCGAATTTACTATAAGCTTCTGGATGGGATCTTCTGGGAGGCAACACGAAAAGTCATGTTAAACCGCATTATATCATTATCCCACACTCGCGCTTGTTCGTCACTTTATGAATAAAACTCTACTAGTTTTATGCATAAACACTC
This sequence comes from Biston stratarius, assembly GCA_950106695.1. Classification (NCBI taxonomy): domain Eukaryota; kingdom Metazoa; phylum Arthropoda; class Insecta; order Lepidoptera; family Geometridae; genus Biston; species Biston stratarius. Next base: position 9,333,629 of record OX467106.1, read on the forward strand.
GAAAAAACACTAGTTTAAAAAAAAAATACAATGGGGCGACACGACCTTTACCGCGTTCCCGCCAGAACTCGTCTATGCAATAGAGGACTAAAAAGTGTTACCAGTAGAATACCACAAACATTTTTTTTTTTCTTTTAGTATGAATTGTGTTTTGGCAAAGGTTGTAGGACAAAAGTTGTTTCTCCCAAAATATGTCCTTAAAAGGGTGCTGACTGATTACCCCTGTATATAAAACAGACAGGACAGTCTATTCTGAGGTGGTTATGATTGCAGCCACGACTACAAGTTGGTTTTCAACACGGAGGTGCAGATCGGCCTTCCGAAAGCTGATCGACTGATGTACGGGGACTCCTGTATGACACACGCTATGGTTTTCACGGCTGTCGGAACTGACGTGAGTTTTTTTTTGGCATCATACTTTTTATATTCTGCCAGTTTCGAGTAGTTCACATTTTCAAGTGTATGAAAATCAAAGTATGAAAATCAAGTTAAATAAATCTTGATTTCTGTCAAATTCATAGAAAATTAGTTACAGTCGAGCCCATGGCAATTGTAGTGGTGACTTTACTAGAAGCTTCGACGAAGTTTTGGAAGCAACACAAAAAGACATATTTCACTACGTTATATCACTTGCCCATACATATAATTGTGTGCGTACAATTCGATATGAATTAAAGTTACGGCAGTCTAGTTGGGGATCGTCTAGCTTCCAATCTAGGTTCGAATCCCAACACACGCACCTCTGTTTTTTCTAAATTATGTGAAAGCAAAACATAGTAAGAATATCGTCATGTCCAAGAATTTAAAAAAAAGTTCTCGAATAAATGTGCCAACCTGCACTTGACTAGCGTGGCAGACAGACTTATCCTTCTCACATTTAGAATTCCACACCCAACAGTGGGACAGTTTTATATATACAGGGCTGATTAACCCATTCGGTACTTTATGACTAAAACACCACTATTTTTAAACATAAACACTTGAAAAAACATAAGTCTAAAAATATTCAAAAATTCTACTTCTACTGTTAAATGTACTTTTCTTTTTATAGTGCAAGTTTAGCTTAGTTTAAAGCTAGATGGCGCTGTGTGAAATGTCCAACGATATTTATTTATTATTTATTGTTGAATTTCGCCCAGTATCATATGCAATATTCTTTTCAATAAAAATACAAGTTTGGCACTAGCATCCTTCCTATTATTATTGTTATTATTTTACACCAACCTTAACCATCCAAAGGTTGTCTGAAAGAAATCGCTCTAGGCTATAAGGCCGCTGTTCTACGCGATATAAAATATATTTATAGTCTATGTCGTATTTTGGTTTTGTTATTTTCTTTATCTCTTTTTAGGGATCCGTACCGAAAGGGTAAAACGGGACCCTATGACTAAGACTCCGCTGTCTGTCTGTCTGTCACCAGGCTGTATCTTATGTATTGTGATAGTTAGACAGTTGAAATTTTCACAGATCATGTATTTCTGTTGCCGCTATAACAACAGATACTAAAAAACAGAATAAAATAAATATTTAAAGTGGCTCCCATACAACAAACGTGATGATTTGCCGTTTTTATAGATAATGTTTGATTTTTGTTTTTTGTACGGAACCCTTCGTGCGCGAGTCCGACTCGCACTTGGCCGTTTTTTATTTAAGTTTTTTTTATGTTATGTTTGGTGTACAATAAAGTTGTATTCTATTCTAAATGAAAGGTTATAATTACAGGAAAAAGGCAACCCCATCCGTTTCCGTGTGGAAAACTCGTACAGCGACAAAGAATACGACAAAGGATATCTACTTCTCACCGAGCCCTGGTTCCGGGAATTCGTATTTGAGGTAACTATATAACACTCTAACAAACTACACTCACTCTTTTTGTTGATGACAGCAAGTGTTTTGCCTCTTCGCGAAATGCTAATATAGCCGCTGGCAGGCTAGAACAAGTTCTGAGCATTTAACTAGAATGACTTACAGATGGCGCATGCAATGAAACATGCAAAAGGCAACCGGTCTACTCACTGGAGGAAAATCGTATTCAACCTAGGGAATGCAATCCCGACTCGAGATCGCAAATTCGAGATCCCGCGGGATTGGAAGCATCAATCCCGCGAGATCCCGGAATTTTCGGGATCTCGTCTAGTTTATAAAAAAATTTAAAGTTCGGATGGCTGAAAACGATGAAAACTGCTTGGTTGTTGTGATAGTGAGGTTTAATAAAATAAAATATTTTTTGAAAGAAAACAAATACCTTTCTTCAATATTACTTACTAAATAATTGAGTTTTTTATTTTAAATTAGCATAATCAAAACAAAAATTATAACTCAAGGAGATTAGAAAGGGATCTCGAACGGGATTTCGTCATATTATGCTATATTATGATTGATCCCGAAAAATTAGACGAGATCTCGCGAGACCGGGATTGCATTCACTAACAAATTCTACCTCTTCCTTTGACTTTATTTACTTCTAACCGAGCCCTTGTTCCGGAAATCATGTATAGAATATCTTTTTATGGCTGACAGGCTAGGTGTTTGACCACAACTCACCTGATGTTATGTGACGGTGTGGATGGTAAAACACACCTAGCCTGGAATAGAACTGGCTCTCAAGTGTGGCTGCCGGAACACACTATTACATGCTTGGCGGCAGATAATCAACTTTAGGGTGGTAGCTAGCCAGCCGAGTACTAGAAAGTACCCTACCACCATGTATGGTTTCCTCGCGATGTTTTCCTTCACCTCAAGCTCATTGTTGGGGTTTGAACCCACGCCCTTCGGCAAGCGAACCGACCGTGCTAACCACTGAGCTATCATCGCTACAAAAATTCTATAATATATACTATACACCCACCCCCCAATGAATGTCTCAAAGTAATGAGCGCCAAAGCAGCGATGTCCTGGTCTTTGTTTTGCTGTTTTGTGTATCGCTGCAATGGTCATTTGGCGGATAGGCGGATACTGTAGATAGGCTTGCGTTTGACCGCCATCTCGCCTGATGTTAAGCGAAGATGCGGTCTATCTATTATTATTTGACTATTTATAATTCTATGTTTTGTTTGTGTGTAACTTTTTCATTTTTACTTTTAATTAATTATTATTATTTGACTACTTGAGGCAAGGATATTATAAGACCAATATAATACTGTACCTATACAATAATTATAAGACCTGTGTGCTGTTTTGTAGAATGTACACTGAATTATATTCCACAAACAAATTAATCTTGAATCATGGTAGAGCACGCTCGTCTAGAAAAAACAGATTCACTCGCGACTTGAAGACACCCAGATTGTGTCTATCAGGGAACAGCCACTCGGGTAGCATATTCCATGGTTTAGTGGTTCGTACAATGAAAGTAGATTCAAACTAAATGACGGTGAAATTGAAATCTGTTGTGTGGTTTAATAGCAGTAAGCAGTGTAATAGACAAACGAAGGCAGCGACTTTTTACACTATTTAGAGATCTAAACTTTATATTTTTCACAGGTGGTGGTAGACAAGAAGTATGTACCCGATACCGTTCTAGAAGTGTTCAAGCAAAAAGCCAAAGTGTTGCCAGCTTGGGACCCGATGGGCACTCTGGCCTGCTCTATATGTTGCCAGAATCAATGATATTTATAAACGTGGCAGCACAAACATTACTGAGGCCTTCTGAAATGCCAAACTTGTACATAACTAAGTTAGTTTGGCGTATAGTTTCTGAACGAGAACGGAGCTAAGATTTATATCGATAAAAAAAAAACTAAATTCGTTTATTAATAGGTACTTAAGTTTATATATACTTTGTAATTGCTATAATGTAAGATACATAAATATTAGTTTTGTCCATTTTTATGTTATATTTCAAAGTATTTAGCCTGAATTTTTGACTTTGTTCCCAAAAGTTCTGAGTACCTTTTGCAAGTAGTTCAAAGTAGATATGAAACGGATATTCGGTATCTATCTGGTATCCTACCTATCCGGCCTAAATTTAAAATATGGCCGGATATCGGATCATCGTCAGCTCTTTGCTGTCCACTGCTGAACGTATCATCATCATCAGCCCTTTGATATACCGGAGATACCGGATAATAAACGAGTATCCGGGCCAGATACCGGATTTAAAAAAAATATACGTCATATAAAGTTTAGAGGCACTTTATTTAATCAACAATAACAAAGAGAAACTACAAATGCACGTTTTTTCGTAACCTCAACTAATCGTGTTTACTTGCAATCAATTCAACAAGACAATTAAACACTAGCTACACTCATAAACGAAAGGCCCGAACTCACCCGATCGGGTGGACAGTTGCTCGTGTAACAAGTCGCCAATCGGCTATGTTCGGCCGGATATTCAGTATCCGGTATTCGGCAAAACATCTATCCGTTTCATCTCTAGTTCAAAGGCATACATTATCTCTCATCATTCCGAGGCCTTATATACCTCGTTACTTGTTATACAAAACGCCTAAAATATTATCTTTTCTTGTGTAAAACGCAGTCTTGAAAATCATAGTCTTGTTTATTGAAGTCTTGAATATCGATGTAATCTTGGCTAAGTTAAAATTAGTAAAAGTTTTGGAAGTTTTCAGTAAATATGCACTTAACTGTTGTTACTTTATTCTAAAGTGAATCGTATTCCAAAGAGTGAACAGTTAAGTTTGTTTGTTCGAAATCATTGTCTTTGTAACCTGATCAGCTGCTTTGGAGTTTTGCTTTAGAATAAACTAAATGAGAACCTAATTGCAATGTGTTGAAGTCGATAATTGAAATAATAGTATATCGACTGAATAGGTCTTAGAAAATTTTTAAAAGTAGTAAAAATATTGTTTGAAATGAATTGTTTTTTTTATTAAAGCGTGGTCCATTTTAATAAAGTATAAAATTATGATTTTTTTTCTTGTTTTCAAGTGTAGTGTACATTGTTATTTATTATAATATTTTTTTGTAACATTTTGATGTCAAATTCTGGTGCTAAAAATAAACCAAATATACGCACTTTGTGATGGAAGTACGAAATGTATTGTTTTTCGATAGATTTCGTACTTCTTCCACAGACATGATAAGTATTTTATTTGAAAATCAATCTCAATCAACAAAACGAATTAATATTAACGCTACGGATCGAGTTGTGATTGTTTTTTGACAGGATTACGCGCAACGGTAGTACTATGCCGGAAGGACTTCATAGCCCTCATTGTGATTTCTGCTATGTGACGAACCCTGAGATTACTGAAAACAAAAGTACAAATTATATTGATCTATGGGAGAATTAAATAGCTTTTAGCGGTTTTAGGATCGTTCTCGAAGAGCTTTACAAGACAAATAAAATCTTAATATTTTAATAAACAATTATTTTAAAAACGCAATTTGGACTTTGAACAAGATGTCTGATATAATAATAATAGTACAACGAACTCCTTTCGACTTTGCACTACCGTTGCGCGTAACCTAACTAATATAATAAATACATTGTGTTCATATTAGTTACCAACGAATGTGCTAAGAGGCAATGATACCATAATGATTTTATTTTTTTATTATACTGGGTTTTATTTTAAACGGTTTGGAAATAAAAAATTGTGAAAATATATTACTGTGTTTATTTTTCATGGAATCGTAGAAGGGGGGAAAAAGACGAAAAAAGCTTTGGTCTCTTCATTATTATAATATTATACAGTGGAACGGTGAAGGTTATATATTTTTTTTTATGGCTGACTTGCTCTGTGTTTTACCTCGGCTCATCTGATGTTAAGTGACAGCGAGGTCGAAGATGGTAAAGCACACCTAGCCTGGCTCTCAAGTGAGGCTGACGGGACACACCGTTAGATGCTTGGCGGCAGATTTTCAACTTGAGGGTGGTAGCTAGCCAGCCGAGAACTAGAAAGTACCCTACCACCACGCTATGGTTTCCTCACGATGTTTTCCTTCACCGGCAGCTCAAGCTCATTGTTGGAAGACTGCGTAGAGGGATGTGACCCTCCACAATGACATGACGAGTCCAGAGGGAGCTCGAGATCCAACCGCTGACCTGGGCGACGACTTGCTCCCTCCACACACACACACTGGGACACACTCAGTGTAACCCAGAGCCTTCGGAAAAGAGGTAGTGCCTCGACTCCGACCTCACCCAAGAAGGAAAGAAGAAACTATATAGGATAGGATCGTATCAAATTTTTGTTTTTTTATTAACTGGAAGCCTTAGAAGCGGTGAACCAACGTGCCATGATTGTGATTAGTGATAGCGATTTAGCGATTTTTACTTAATGGTAAATCTTAGCAGGAGGTCGTCTAGGTAGGTACCGTAGTACCAGATATTCAGACGCCAAGCAGTAGTCTGAAAACATTACTAAATTGCAGCTAGCAAAATTACTGGACTGTTGAAACTAACCATCGAAAGTCTCAAACAATGAGCGCCAAAGCAGCAATGCCTTAGACTTTGTTTTACTCAAAGTTCTGTGTATCGCTACAATGGTCATGGAAAGGCGTTATATCTTACCATCATGTTCATCTCATCACGGTTAAAAAAAAAATAAGTCAAAACATTGTTTGGTCTTGATCGCCCACGCAGAGTAGCGCGTCTATCTACTTTTTACTAGACACATATCTAGGAGTTTGTGCAAGAGCTCATACCTTATTCCTCTCTGTTTCACTACAGGACAAGTAGAAGAACTAATAATTGAAATAGTATATATAAATAATAATTATAATTTAAATAAAAGTTATTCTATTAACATTATAACACAATAATCCTATTAACTCATACCAATGAAATGGATCCTTTTCTAAGCTTACTTAGCACAACAATATACCATATTTAGCCTACCTATTACCTCAAAATATTAAGCGCCATACCATACGAGAGAACCGACTGGCAACAAAAAAATGTGAGCAGTATTATAATGATAAACAGAATGTGGGAAACATTAATATAAAGTTAACGACGCTTTAACAAGTAGGAATAGGTACTACTAACAACAAATTAACAATGTTTTACGACTTACAAGAGTCTGTAATACAAAAACAGGCGCCACGTCCTTTGTGCGGACCGGGAAGGGTCTAGACCAGTGCCGGAATAACCACGTAGCAAGAGTAGCAATTGCTACGGGCCTCGCGTATCCAAACCCGCCCACCTCTGCCTGGGTGTAATTTTTAGCGCACACATGGTATATTGAATTTACTTGATGTCACAAAAACGTGAAATGTAACTGACACCTTTCCGACCAACACAATCGGTAACCGATTATTTTGTTCGCAAAAATAAAACAGAATTTTATACAGCAAATGTACAAGTTCTACAAAAAGGCGTTCATATAAATGTAAAGAGTTTAATTCGAATCTACAATAAAAAACTTAAAAGATAAAGTGAAACCAACTTTAAGAAAAAACATCAGCACTAAAAAGCAAAAAATAAACTTACTTTACAAAGTATTATTAAGTATACCTGCTGATTTCATTAGAATTATTTTTCGTTTAAATTTAACCTTGCACATATCAACAAATAGGTGTTAATACATCTATCTTATTATTTTTGGCTTAGCATCGACTTCAGACAGATCAGTAGGTACCTAGCAGGTATATAATAATACTTTGTAGAGTAAGTTTATTATTCGCTTTTTAGTGCTGATGTTTTTTCTTGAAGTCAGTTTTACTTTTATTTTTTAATTTGTTTCCTTTTAAATTTTTAGTTAACTTATAGCATCATGGGTAGACTAACTACAAAAAAAATACATACAGTCGAACATAGAACCTCCTCCTTTATTGAAGTTGGTTAAAAAGTCTGACGTCTGCGAGCATCCTTACTCTACACTCAGCGTTCTTCATTTTGATACGCATCCATTGAAATAGCTTGATTTAAAATATATTAATTGTCTTTTTATTGTTCTTGTTTCTTTTTTATCTTTATTTAAACTTTTAAATGCCTGAACAGATTTGAATGTCCCATTTATTCAAATCTGTATCGTTAAAATCCTTATAATTGTCATCCTGAGTGACACAAACTAGAAATTAATTGTAAAAAAAAAAACAATACGGTAACCTAATGGCTCTGTATTCAAATGTTAGTAAAAAAACAAATGATTGTATTTTTGTTCGATTTTTGGCATGGCAGAAGTATTTATCTATATCTTTAAACGAGCAATTCTTGTATATATATATTCTAGGTAGCTAGGTTTCATTTTCAGAAAACGTCGTTTTATCCATGTTTTCAGCCGAGCAATGCTCGGTCAACCAGGTACTTATTATTTAAAGTCTGAAAACTTTAAATGTCCGTCGCTGGGAGTCTTGAATCTTTTACCACTTAAGTATAGTATACTTAAAAACCAATGCCAGATGGAGGTCCCTCGATAAAATTTGCTACGGGTCGCGCGCTTGCTTCATCCGGCACTGGTCTAGACAATGATGTCCATGTGTATATAATTATTTAGTGTATATATTATAATAATTATAGATATATTTTTTGTTGTTGGTGTCGGTCCGCGCGTACGCTTCGTTGGGCCGCCTCGCTGCTTAGGCAGAGGATCGTTTGCAGATACAATGCCGATAATAACGGATTGCAATTAAGATGCAAGTAATTTAAATGATGAAATAAAACTAGATGATTTACTAAGATTCGCTTGAAGAGCTTGGGACGGCTAGCAGATCGTGGTACATCTAGTAATCTGGTCGATTCGGAGTTCATTTTGAGAATTATTCTTACACGACGCTCCCGCTACTCGTAACTTGTAACTCGGGCCGGCGGCATGGCGCCACTTCCATGGCGGCCATACTGGTGAGCAGCGGGAGGCCAAAGGCGGTCCCATAGCTCCTCGCTCATTTATTTTATATGTTTATAACTAATCGAAATAGATATAAACATTTTCATAACATCTACATTAATTAGATCAGCCAGTAGCTGACCGGGTCAGCCTGACCCCTACCTCTTAAGACAATTTTTCTTAGTCTATGCGTAAAGACGAAGTCTGACCAACTTTATTCGATAGCTTAAAAATACACTTATCAAACTTAAGACTAATATTATTCCACAAAACACTACTAACATAGACAAACTATATAGCTAAAAAATCTGTAGACTATCGCTAACAATAGCATTTTAATTTCTAGTCTTGTCTCAATATCTGTATCCTGTTTGAATCATTAACAAAAGAAGAACAAGTCTGGATATTCCTTCGTTAAGTAGGTACCATCGCAGTATCTGATATTATGCCGACAAGCAGTAGAGTTCAACATTACTATGATCCGGTTTGAAGGGTAGGTACCGCAGCTAGCGAAATTACAGGGCTATTGAAACTAACCATAACATGTCTCAGTTAATGAGAGCAAAAGCAGCGATGTTCTGGACTTTCTTTTGTTACTTAAAATTCTGGGACCGCTGCAAAGATCATAGACAGGCGTATCTCTTATTATCATGACAGCATTTGCGTCTCAATACTTTAATATTTTAAGCAAAAAGTAATAATACGAGGGTATACTTACTCCGACTATAGTTTCAGCCACATCCAGTGGCCTTCATCATGGAGACAAAACTGAGTAAAACGCGCGAAGCAACGAGGCCGCGCGCGCGTTGTACTCCATGAGCAATGATGAGAAAGCAGAGGGTTGTACGTGAAGAAACACCTCTCACAAACACGATGATTTAATACAAGAGGATTAAAGTAAACCCGCAAATCACTGTTAGTTTATAAGAAAATGCAAATTATTGTACGTAGGTTAAGAGATTGTAATCAACTGCGTCAAAGAAACAGTATTATTCTTTATTTACGTTTCATCGAGAACGACAAGTTGTTTCCTCTCTGCAGCTTTATTGTGTTTTACCAATCATTTTCTATATATGTAGTTACTGTTAAGTGAACATGATAGATGTTTTAGTAATTTTGCTGTTAACATTTTTTGGGCAAAACAATGCTCACTATTCTGGTAAGAAACTTTTAGAAATATTAATAATATTTATAGTCATTTCAGCTTATTTAAATATTAAAATATATGAATGTTTTAGGTATACCTACCTATATTTAGTTTATTTCCGCTTAACAGTCGTTCCAGCTACATCAAAAGTGAGGGTTTAAATTAAAAAAACTTGAAAAAATTTAAAACACTTTAAAATAATTTTTAAAAACTTTAACAATAATAATTTGAAAACTGGACGATAATTAAAAAACCTATCCGGAACTTTACTTAATACCTAAAACTAAATTTGACATAGACTTAAAAGCTTAAATTAAACACCAATTAAAATAAAAACAATAACCACAAGTATTTATTATGTCTTCTTCTCGCTGCAGTAACCACTTGCCACTTGCTTTTATTTTCAAGTGTTTTAAATTTTTGACAAGTTTTTTAAATTTAAATCTTCATTTCTGTTGTAGCTGGAACGACTGTTAATCGAAAATAAACGAAATATATACCTATACTATATACCTAGAACACTCAAAATGGACTTCCGCAAAGTAACGCCTGATTCAATCAATTATTAAAATATATTATTAAATATATTATATTTAACAAATCTCGTCTTTTTACCCGACTGCCAAGGAAGGGTTATGTTTTTCGCGCATATCTTGTATGTATGTAATTTTCTTTATTACCTCGTAATTTCCAAACGGCTGGATGGATTTCGACAGTTAAGGTATCATTATATTCGTCTTAAAAACTCAAGTGTTCTTAGGCAGGTGTTTGAAAAAAATGTGTATTTTTGGAGCGAAATAAAATTATAATATAATACATTAATAATAAAACCTATCGAGTAGGATATCAAAATAAAGGCAATTAAATGAGGATTACAAAGTATATATAAGTTATATGTTTAAATTTAATTAAGAATAATAAATTTGTATTAAAAAGTTGTTTCCTTTAATTAGAGCTATTTTAATCGTAGTCGGGTTATATATTTTTTAAACTCTTCAGCTTGTTCATTCTTGAATTCTTTCTATAATTTTTTTGTTAGACCTATTATGTAAGTTTAGTAATTATTACGATTTAGCGATGATAGCTCAGTGGTTAGCGCGGTCGGTTCGCATGCCGAAAGGTGTGGGTTCAAACCCCAACAATGAGCTTGAGCTGCCGGTGAAGAAAAGCATAGTGAGGAAACCATAGCGTGGTGGTAGGGTACTTACTGGTACTCGGCTGGCTAGTCAAAGTTGAAAATCTGCCGCCAAGTATCTAACGATGTGTTTCGGCATGCAGCCTCACTTGAAAGCCAGTTCTATTCCAGGCTATCTGTGCTTTACCATCTTCGACCACACCGTCACTTACCATCAGGTGAGTTGTGGTCAAACACACAGCCAGTTAGACATTTAAAAAAAAACTTCTGATAATAAAAAATAAGTTTATTTGTTAAAATAAGACTTGTTCAAAAAGATTTTGCTGTGTATTTTATTTAGAAAAGCGCATTATTAAGGTTTAACTCTCGAGATAATGACGAAAAGTAGGGATGTGGTTAATCCAAAGCATAAGCTATCTCTATTCCTATTTTTATGAAAATCTGTTCTGTAGTTACGAAAATACGTGGTAACAAACATACATACATACACACGACTTATACTAGACTTATCATCATATATATAAAGTATACGACTAATTGATATATTAAGCAAAAGACCCATCCCGTCTTCGTGTCATGTCTAATAAAGATAGGTACTATTATGTATAATAATAACTACCTATGTATTGTCATGTTTTACTTTCTCACGATCCTCTGTTAAATACCTTATGTCCTTAGGTTATATATATATAACCTATGTGCAAAAGTTTTTGAGGTCTTAAAATGAGATCTGGACTGGGTTATATACCTAATCATAGTGACTGAAAATCATTATGAAAATGTAAATAAGTACGATGAGCAGTTTTATTATGTCATTGTGTTGCCGTGGTGGTGCCGGCGTAAGAATAGTACCCCACCCTCTCTACCCGTGGTTGCTGTGTGGTTGGTGTAGGTAGATAGAAATCTTCACTAGACACTCAAAGTTTCGCATGTACCTACCTTTAAGAACAATAAGTAAGATTTAGTTATCATCTTTTATACGATTGTTTACGCTTTTGATTACAGACGAAGATAATGCTCTCCTTCCGAATCTGTTTCATCTGGACAACCACGATCGATGCCTTTTGCAGCCTAACAGTCTATATTGCCTCGGCGAATTCGACTTGACTCCAGTGGGACAAAGTCCTATGTATAAAAATATAAAGGTACCTACTAGATAAATATATCAAAATATGGTGTATCAATACAGTTCAATACGCGTTAACTCTGAATCTGACATATTTTGAGAGAACTGGCAAAATATTATGACCATTTATTTGTCATATTCCGAGAACCTTATTGACGTAGTGTTTGATCTGAGTTATTGACCAATGGGCAGGGGCAAAAAAGCTGGTAACAATTTAGATTTCAGGTAACTGATTGTGATATAAAGATGTTTCGAAATTAGTTCTTGACATTTGTATAATTTGATTACTTAGACATTTAGACATTCACTTTATATCGACAGTTGCTTTATTTGTTTTGTAATTAATTTGTATAACCTCTTTGACAACATACTTATTTTATTTTGATATCTGCACGGAGAATTTATTTTGTCGTTTACTCAATTTATATTTAGACTAGATTGATCTTGACTTTTGATTGTGAGATAGATGTCGGTGATTGATTAGAATAGTCGTTTTAATTTTAATAAATAAATTTAATTTTATAAATTTATACGGTCTATAGACTTTGCAGGATGGCCGATTTGTTTGGATGTTAGGGTGCGAATAATGATTTTGATGGTGCGGAGTGTTATTTTTTTAATTTGAGGATTTTTGAAATTTGTATGAAGTAAGTTATCTAATAATTGCAGTTTGATATGTGATAAGAGTTTTTTCGTTAAAGTTTTTTTCTGTGATTACATTTTAATGTGAAAGAGATGTGTGCTTTGGTGTGACTTTCACCATGGCGTGTGAGGGAGACATATTCAGTGATTCGTGTCTCCTACGTAGCACAAACGGTACAAACGGTTTCATTTGTGTTGTTTTTTATATCTATTCAAATGTTTTTTACAAACTTTTTGTAAGAAAATATTACGTCTTAAATAAAAAGCGGTTCAAGTATCCCGGACTCCACCTATAATTCTCGACTGGCTAGCTATCTCCCTCAACTTGAAAATCTACCGCCAAGCATCTAACAGTGTATTCCTTTAGCCTCACTGTCAGTTCTATTTCAGGCTAGGTGTGCTTGACTATATTCGACCACAAGGTCACTTCACATCAGGTGAGTTGTGGTCAAACACCTAGCTTGTCAAGCGTAATAAAAAAAAGGTGAGTTTTTCAAATATATTTGCAGAAATATGCCGCCAAAAACCGAAACATATTCAACCGCTCACGGCTGTACCGCGGATACTGCGTCAGCGCTAGATGTCCAACAACACATAAAAACGCCTCGCTACGCTTCGAGCGATGCGTGGACATGCGTGCGCGCCAATACGCTCTCTCCGCACGCTTACGCACGCTTCAATACTGCACCACGCAACAACAGTACGCAGCCAGAGCGCAACAACCATATGACGCCGCGCAACATCTTTTCATTCAAATTATATACGCTTTACTAGCACTAAACATTTTCGGAACTGTGTACGACGTTGCAACTAGGGATGAAAAGAGAAGTAAGTTGCAATATACTTATTTACATAAAACATAGTTTTATATACATACGAAATTTAGAGTACTATAATATCCATAACTATAAACCATACTTGACAAATAAAGCATCATAAAATCAAAGATATCATTGCAAGTTATTGAGTATATGTATGTAGCCATGGTTGAATCGATTATATCCTACGAATATTTATGGACAAATATGCCATTTTTTATGAATTGTTTAATGAGGCCATACACGTGCCGTCAAATAATTTTGACTTAATGATTAATGGGAAAATATTGAAACTAAATACTATCAACTTACCTACAACTCTTCATTTATTACAAAAAAAAACATTTTGCACTGTGTTTTGGTGTGTGGCGAGCTCAAAATATTGTTGTGCCATTAGTTCGCCATCCTTGTCCTTCGGTATCACGAACTATGGGCATTTTTTCAAAACCTATGTAGACAAAATATCTAATATTCAAGTAAGATTCTCAAATCTTTTTTGTTTTTCTTATGCGGTATTACTCGCGTGTAATTATATTCGATACACTGACTATAGTTTCGGCCACATCCAGTGGCCTTCACCATAGAGACAAAGCTGAGAACAACGCGCGCGCGGCCTCGTCTTGCTTCACACTGTGGGCGCGTCTTGCAATTCATTCAACGGCCCGCATTACAAGAACAGCAAGACGAGGCCGCGCGCACAATGCACTCAGCATTGTTTCCATGATGAAGGCCACCGGACGTGGCCGAAACTATAGTCGGAGTATCCGATATAATTTAACGTGAGTAATCCCTCATAAGTAAAATAATATTGTATCGGTTTTCATAGTAATTCTTAAATTTTGGAACTATAGTTCCATTTAATAAATATCAAACAGTTATTACATTACTGGTATTACATTACTAGTTATAACTATATTACATATAAAGAAAATTCCCTAGATTTATTTGAATTTTGCAAGATATTGCCCGTTCAAAACAAAGTGTACTTACTTATACCTATTATGACTCTGTTACTTGAACAGTTTAATACCTATAATGCATACAAATATTATACGAATATATACCTACTAATGGCGATTAGGATGGTAATTAAAAAAATAATTAGAATTCTCAGCTACAATATTTTTTTATAGAAGAACCCACGCTTATCTGATTTCCACACTCACAAACAATATACCTACTAACATAAAAATTACTAAATGTTAAAAACAAGCGATTTTTAAAAAACATTTTTATGACGGCTTACCTAAGAAACACAATTTTTACGCATTCTATATCCTATATAAGCGCTGTTTGCCCCGTTGTTAGAACTGGTTCCCCGTGGTGGTGATACCCGTATCTTGCTGACTACAACAGCTGTGGACAACATACAGATCCAAAGTAAAGACACTTTTTTTAACCGACTTCAAAAAAGAAGGAGGTTCTCAATTCAGCGGAATCTTTTATTTTTTATGTATGTCCACCGATTACGTACTCGAAGATACCTTAACCAAGTTGGATTTTTTTGTTTCCCAGGTGGTCCCTTTTAAATTTTATCGAAATCGGTTGAGCGTTTTTAAAAAAATCAACAATAATCTAAAAATTGTATACATCGATAATATTTTAGTTTACTCCGAAACCTCGCTGTATCCTTGGAGCACTGCGTTTAAAAGTGCGTTTGGCCTAAGGATCATGGAGTCGGTTATTTTTAATTGTATATTTATACTCGCATGTGAATTCACCTTGGATTTGATGTTACAAGTAGGTAGTATTAAAATTTAATTTATATTGCATGTATGTACTGTCATAATGTTTTTTAGCGCAATATTTTTTGTACCGAGACAAACCAAAATGGTTTTTGGTATTCAAACAATGTAAACTATTTTTTTAAATGTTGCAAATGAAAATAATCATAGTTAATAGACTCGATAGTACTCATAAAAATGAACAATGTTTCTACATAACCGACGCTAATATCGGAAAAATCTGCTTTATACACAACCACCGCTGATATCGGGAAAAAATATCACGATTTATTCATTGGAATCCCACGGTACCTCTTTTCTAATGTAATGTCTTTTCTAATGTACGTTTTGACGATCATTTCAAATTGTGAAGAAAAAAAGCGTGATCAAAATGTTGAGAATTGAGAATTCTTAAAAAAAAACTCGAGCATGTGTGGAGTTGGCAGTGTTGCCAGCCAAAGTCACCTGAAATAGATAAAAGTAACCTTTTGGTGTCAAAAGTTACCTCCCACTTTTTTCCAAGATCAAGTTTGTATATGCCTGTTACTCAAAGAGCGCGTGGAATCAAACTCTTCTTACGTTTACAACTAAATCACTCATCGCAAGTTCATGAAACAAAAAATAGACAAAAATCGAAATAAAATATAATTTTCGCGTACTGTTTTCGCGCACCCTCAAGCAGTGCGTGACGCTTTGTCAGCTGTGATTTTGCATTAGTGCGAGGAAGAAAAACATATTTGTACAACATTGAACCAAGTGTTGGGTTGCCATTTTACCAAAATAACAAAAAAATTAAAAGGCTCTATGTTGTACGTTAATAGTTTATTAAGGAAAAAAATATTAATTCTACAAATTCCAAAAAATCACCTAAAAGTTACCTTTTTAGTTGTGTAACCTAAAAGTAACCTGACAGCGTTAAAAGTTACCTAAAAGGTTACAAAAGTAACCTCCTGGCAACGCTGGGAGTTGGCTAACCCGCACTTGGTCAGCGTGGAGGACTATGGCCTTACCCCTCCGTCGCACCCAGCAATGGGACAGTTTATTAAAACAGAGCCGATTCGCGGGGACCTTATGTAAACTTAATATTTTAGAAAACGGCCTTATCGCGTCATGGTCTATACGTGCAAGCTGGCGGCGGCTTATAGCTACGAATGACGCAGACCCGCAGCTCACGCAGCTGAAACCCATCCAGGGAATGAGGTAAAAGTTCGAAGGGGAGAGGAAAATCGCTCATGTCTGCGATAACTTCATTAGCACACATTTTTGCGATAACTTCATTAGCACACATTTGTGCGATAACTTCATTAGCACAAGTTTTTGCGATAACTTCATTAGCACTTACATTTTATACTTTTTCTTTTAAATACATTAAAAGAACATTTATTTCAACTCGTCACGCTTTCGCATTGTCACTATATTTGAGATGTATATGTAAATAGATCATTAATTTACTATTGTACTTTATTTTTGCTTTCTTTTGTTATTAATGATTACTGACGTTTGATTAGATCGGATATTTGCGCCCCATGATATTGTAACGCTGTATTACAGCATGCGTAAGCGTGCTTAAAGAGCGTCCCGACACGCGAGCTTGTCCAACCATCGTTCGAAGTATAGCGAGGCGTTTTCTCATCGAACGCTGACGCAGTACCTTTTCTTGGTTAATTTAAAAGTATTGAGACGTAAGAGACGCTCTCCTGATGGTAAGAGATAACGCCTGTCCAAGTCCATGACCATTGCAGAGATACACAAAACTTTGAGTAGCAAAACAAAGTCTAGGGCATCGCTGCTTTGGCGCTCATTGCTTTGAGACTTTCGATGGTTAGTCTCAACAGCCCTGTAATTCCACTAGCTGGAGTAACCTTCAAACCGTAGCACAGTAATGCTTACACACTACTGCTTAGTGGCATAATATCGGTCTGCGGTATAGCGGTTGAAATTCAGGGTTGGAAAAAAACAGTTTTTTTTTTTTAATTTCTTAAAACAAACAGTTTAAAATGTTTTAAACAATTGTTTTTTTTTTTTCTATTTTCTGTAATTTTCAATGAAACACTTTGTTTTAAATATGTCAACCCTGGGTTGAATGCTCTGAGATATTATATTAGGCATCTTTGGAAATAAATTTGATTTTGTAGCGATGATAGCTCAGTGGTTAGCCCAGTCGCTTCACCAGCCGAATGGCGTGGGTTCAAAGCCCAACAATGAGCTTAAGCCGCTGGTGAGGGAAAACATCATGAGGAAACCATAGCTCGTACTCGGCTGGCTACCCTCAAGTAGTAGTTCTGTCGCTGACAGTGGATTCGATACGCTGATGATGATGAATTAAAAATTGATCAAAACAAAACCTACATAACTTTCGATTTCATTCCAGAGTCGTGACCATGCTTATAGCAATATACGCTCATTCTTGTACCCAACATTACCAATTCTATGTGACCAATCCAAACTTTCTGGAAACCGTAAGTTTACCTTGTCTTGAAATCATTTCTTTAAATATCCTAACTTACTTATATTATAAATGCGAATGTGAGTTTGTTTGTATGTTACGCCTTCACGCGTAAACTACTCAACGGATCTGGGTGAAATTTTGCATTTACTTTAGGCCCTGGAATAAGACACAGCATACTTTTCATCATCATCATCATCCATCACGCGGGTAAAACTGCACAGCTAGTTTTTGATCATAAATGTGAAAGTTTCTGTGTTTGGATGTTTGTTACTAAATCACGCAAAAAATGCTGAACGGATTTGGATGAAATTTGGCACACATATAGTTTATTATCTGAATTAACATTTATAGGATACTTTTATACCGGGAAAATGTTAAGTTCCTGTGGGATTTCTAAAAACTAACTACATAATGTATCCATTTGAAATTCGGTATAGATGTGTAATGGAACATTTATTATTCCGGAAGAAAAAGTATCCTTTATATTGATCTAGGTAACTGTTATTAGCCTTTTTCGTTTTATTTATGCGGGATTACTCACGTTTAATTTATCGACTATAGTTACGGCCACATCCGATGGCCTTCATTATGGGGACAAAGATGAGACAACGCGCGCGCGACCTCGTCTTGCTTCGCACTGCGGGCCGCCGCGCGCCTCGCACGTGAAGATAGCGGTTGATGCACGTAGTAATATAATAAACAATAGCTTGACAATCTACAGTCTATCTAAGGGAGAGGTTAAATTTTATATTACTAATTGCTCATGACATTACATCTATCTAATCTAATCTATCTATCTATCTAATACCTTTAAACGAGCCAATTTAATCTCGAGTACTAGAACCCTACCACCACGCTATGGTTTCCTCACGATGTTTTCCTTCACCAGCAGTTCAAGCTCATTGGGGTTGAACCCACGCCCTTCGGCATGCGAACCGACCGCGCTAACCACTGAGCTATCATCGCTCATGGTCGCGGGTAACAGCTAGTTGTTTATATACTTAGGTAATAGAGCCTGCCTACATTTTATTAGAGCCTTGCCTTATAAGTACCAACTCGTTACTTGTAACATGCTCAAGATTATCGTCAAGATTTCACGAACACTAACCAACGGCCGAAATAGCATAGTAACAAATTTTGACTTTATGTTTTACTAGCCGCGTTTTTACCCACGTGGTGATGGATGATGATGATGAATAGTATCCTATATCTTATTCTAGGACCTAAAGTACCTACATGCCAAGTTTCACCCAGATCCGTTAAGTAGTTTACGCGTGAAGGCGTCACAAACAAACTCACATTTGCATTTATAATATTAGTTAGGTTTACCAAACAGTACTATCCTTCCAGCTATCCCATCGCATTGATGGCGTCATTCTATCCAGCGGAACTTCCCTTATTCAGATATTCATTGTAATATCAAGTTTTCTTACGGCTTACAATTTGCTGCTCTACTCAGAGAAACAGCAACTGAGCCTGTTGATGCTGCCAGTAATGCTGATCAAACGGATTATCAGGTATGTTTTTACACTCGAATTATTAAGATAATGCAGTACAAAAATCTTTCTTTACTGGATGATGAATGAATAGTACAAATATTGTCACACTTGTATTTGCCGCTTTTCCGAACAAAACACCGAGTATAAAGACTAAACAGGGTCGTATTAGGTCATGCTGGGGCCCTTATGGCACACAATAATTTGGGGCCCTTTTATAAAGAAAAGAACATGTATTATACAAAAAAATCTACTATGATCTTATAGGTTCGACAGCCCTGTTGGTTCATTGGGGGTATGTCTGCCTGAGCTGTAGGGCGTGGGTTCGATTCCCGCCAAGGACAAATGTTTGTTTGGTATAAACAAATGTTTGTGTCAGGGTGTTCTGTATGTATTTACAACAACAAAAAAAGTATTTATGTATCCTATCAGTTATCTGACTTCCATCACACAAGCTCTGCTTAGTTTGGGGTCAGATGGCGCTCTATGTAATGTGTCCTACAATATTATTATTATTATATTATAGGTATTTATTTACTCCAAACTTTGTTTACCTACTTAAACTAGAAAAATATATATAATTTAATCGAATATATCGAGCCCTCGTGAGGAATCGGCACCAGGCACGGGCCTCTTATGGTAAAGACGGTATTAAGTATAAAGTCGATACCGGAAATATCGTAAATAGAGGCCGAGGTGCCATTTTCGTTCGTCACAGTCCTACTGCTTGAAGTCACTTTGCTCCGAGCCGTCATCGAGGACACACCTGTCTAACGTTGAGAAACTCTAAAAAAATGTATATAATGTGTCTAGCCAATAAATATTTATGATCTTAACTCGTGTCTTCTTTTACAATTGACTTTTTTCCCAGGATAGCACCTGTCCACATGGTGTTCGTTGGTTTCAACGCCACATTTTTGCCGGTAATGCACTTCGGTGCTCTCTCTGCTGTTATAAAAGAATATAGCATCTCTTGTCGGCGAAAATTTTGGGCACATTTGTTATTTCTCAACAACGTTGTGGAGAGCGGAGATAACAGCTGTTTAATGCCCAGTTGGTAAGAGAACATGAATTTATACATCATCTGTAAAAAATTAAGCAGTTATTTCTCTAAGGGTAAGGTTTTTTTTAACGTTGTTTATGTAATGAGACGAACGAAACTCTCTCCTGATAGTAAGAGATAACGCCTGTCCATGACCATTACAAAGATAAACAGAAATTTGTGTCGCAAAACAAAGTCCAGAGCATAGCTGTTTTGTCGCTCATTACTGAGACTTCAGATGGTTAGTCTCAACGGTCTTGTTTTTTTTTAATGGTTATGTGTTTGACCTCAGCTCACCTGATGTTAAGGACGGTGTGGTCGAAGATGGTAAAGCACACCTAGCCTGGAATGGAACTGGCTCTCAAGTGAGGCAGACGGAACACCGTTAGATGCTTGGCGGCAGATTTTCAACTTGATGGTGGTGGCTAGCCAGCCGAGTACTATAAAGTACCCTACAACCATGCTAAGGTTTCCTCACGATGTTTTCCTTTACCAGCAGCTCCAGCTTATTATTAGGATTTGAACCCATGCTCTTAGGCGTGCAAGCCGACCGTTAATCACTGAGCTATCATCGCTACATATATTTTCAGGTTTCTACCGGTAGATATGCATTTGTTCATCGTGTCTAGTGCTCTGACGATTATTATGTATCGCCGGAGGCGCCAGGCACTCCGGCTGTACGTGTTTCTTTTCTTCGCCAGTGCCGTAACTTGCGGTATCGTGGCCTACGTTATGGGATATCGATCATTCATTTATGAGTCTGTGCCTGAGTAAGTTGAACAAAAGAGAATCATAATAATGTTTATTATATCATTTTGTAGTATCCATCAGGAGTATACATTATTAAATTATTATCTATAATACTAGCAACCCTAAAGACACTAAATAATACGTTAAATACTGAAAATAATAATTAAATTAAAGAAAATAATAACTGAAATAATTGCCGTGGTTGTGTACCCCGCCCTCTCTACCCGTGGTTGCCGTAAAAGTCGGCTAAAGGATGTAATCCGGGCTAAATAGATGGGCAGCAGCGTCTTCCTTGAACAATCACACCTATCTGCGCTCGCCAACCCTGCCGCCTGCCAAGCGTGGCGAGTATTGGCAAACCCACACACCACGCAATTTATATTTATATTTTTTGTATTTGTTTTTTTATATGAAGACTAACTAACATGTCTTTGAATATTGCAAATGTTCAAACTGTAAGCCCGTATACATTACGCAGACTTTTTTTTCTGGAGGTGCACTTAAAGATAGTTTACTCAGAACTAACTGCACTGGTAAACACAGCCCCTAAACGTCTCTTCAAGTAGACATACATATAAAACTTTCGTGTTCGACTCGCACGATCCTGAAACCTGACGTCTAATGATTTTCTATATTATCTTAGTTTAGTTTTTATTTTTTGAAAATAATGAGACATAGGAAATTAAAGCATTTTGACTACCTACAGCATCTCAAGTGACGTACTTAGGTAGGTATTAAATTAGACAATTTTTCTTGTAGTATCTTAACAAAAACAATGTAATCCTTAATAGTAACAACAGTAGTAAGTAAGTAAGTAATACTTAGTAAGTAGTACAGTAAGTAGTACTTAGTAGTAGTAGTTATTAGTAGCAGGAGGTCGTCTAGGTATGTACCACCTAAATATCAGATATTCTATCGCCAAGCAGTAGTGTGTAGATATTACTGTGTTCCTGTCTTAAGGATACTGTAGCTAGCGAAATTACGTGGTTATTGAAACTAACCATCGAATGTAGACAACAAACATATTTGTGACATAAAAACAATATACAAACATAAAAAAATAACAAAAATGGATAAACATTTTTAGAAAAAAAAAAAAACAGATATCTTTATACCACAAACCGGCCTTAACTTAGCATAATGTCGGCCGACTCTACCGACCCCAAACTCAGCCTGTGCCCCTGTCTTAGAGCAATGAATGCCAAACAAGCGATGCTCTGTTTTTTTATACCTAATTCCAGAACCGAATACCAACAGAAAGGCGTTTCGATCGTCTTGTATTTAACATAAAAATATAGCCCTGCGATGTCGCTAGCTGTAGTATTCTTCAAACCGGAACACAGTAACGTTACACACTACTGCTTGGTGGCAGAATATATGATACTGTCGTGCTAACGTAGACGACATCCTACTAAGGAGATGTACTAATTTTGTAATAATTTTGATTCTTCAGTAAATTGCGTGGATTATTTAAAAACTCAAAGTCATTCAGTGAATTCTACATCTCTACCTGGGGTTCGCTGCCTGCATGCTTTGTTGGGCTTATCATGGCGCATTTACATTTCGAACTACAGCAGGCGAAGTATGATTGGAACAAAAATCAGGTAATCATAAATCTATTTAGAATTCAAGTGACGCAAATCAGATTTTCTACTTAGTATTTAGCTCCACTTTATTGGATACCACGTGACCACGTTTTTGCAAACAATAAAGCATTTAAATCGAAACCGTACTTACCACCAACGTCTATAAATCTTTTGTTCATTCGGAGATTTGGAAAAAGGAAGGACTTAATCAAACTGGAGAATAGGCCCTAGGCCGAGGGGCGATTAAAATGCAAAAGATGTAAATAGTAATAAGGGTTGTGTGTATGCCTCGAGCATTCATGCTCACCATCGAAGGCTCCTTCTTGCGGCGGCGTCATGTGTCGGGTCGCTCTCTTCCTTCAGATGGTTATGGTTATGGTTGAGGAGGGCGATGGCTGGCACATGCGTCATACTCGTGCTCGGGTGCTGCTTGCCGGTCGCTGGTCTGCTCGCGGTATATACACAAACTAGTACTTTAACCCTAGTTAAGATTTAAATTTCCTCTTCCCATATTGTAAAAAATCCAAGTTAACGAAGGTCACGGACCCCGGTGTCTGTGGAGTGTAATATTTAAATTAAAAAAAATAAACAAACTGAATAAGAAACTGACGCGTCTTTCATACACGCTAATAGAAATTAATATTATGTTAGCCTGTATTGCAGGACAAAGGCTTTCCTTCTCTCCTTCCATTCTTTCTCTATATTTTATCTTCTGCAATCTGAGTCCAGTCTTTCAGGTAAGAAAAGAAAGAAAAGCAAAACATTTCGACCGTAGCAATTAACATAGTCGTATGTGAAAAATCGCTACTTTAGGGTACGGCCGTTCAAAGTTTCAAATGCGTATAAACTGAACAATAGTCAATGTACCGTAACCAAATTTGGTATGTCATATAAATATTAATTACCTGATATAATAGTATATACAAATTTATTAAAAATGTATCGAAAATATAAGAAGCTGCACATGAAACATTGTTAACCGCTAACTCATGCAATTATTTTGTCGGAAATGGCAGATCCATCATTATTATTAGCCGAACAATTTCTGAATTTGGTCGGATGTGGTACATCCCACTGTATTCCCTGGAATTTGAAATATTTTTTATGTTGGATGTACCACTTAATACGTTATTGCCCGTAAGTTATAATTGTTTTATTCTTAAATTATTTCGGGGACTTAGGTAATACAATGTTGAGTTACGTAGAAGTGAACATCAACAAAACCAACGAGTGCGCTCCTCCCGTTAACATTGTCCGAAGTGGCAGATCCGCGCGTCTTCTCTGCTCCTGCGCCCCGCAGTTACCGTCTCAACGTACTATACGACAATATTAATAGTGCGCACTGCACACATACAACTTTTTCCACTTGAAAAAATCAAGATGGTTGATGTTAGGTTTTTAATAATTTGCGATTGCATTTTTAGACTTATTCTAAGACCTTTAATGCAATACAACGAAAATAACAAAAATGTAGATCCGACAATGTTAATTGCTACGGTCGATTTATATAATATACTACTAAGAATAACTACAGACAACACACACAAACAAAAATATTTAAACTTACACACTAACACAACAAATTTTAAACGTCAGTAAGAGTCAAGTGTATCCATCCATCACTGTCTGTGTCCGCCGGGAGGTTGATTGCCATCTTGAGGGAATCGCAGCATCGTGACTTTGGCCCAACAACCCTTTTGGCCCAAAAAAATCTAAATATAACAGAAATAAACTAAATCACAATAATAATTATAGGAAAAGATTACATGACCTTACAAGTTGTGGATCGTGTTGTTTAAATTACGTAACGTGCGACATCCGCAATAAGATAAAGTCAATTTTAAAGATTTTTTTGTTTACCCAACCATCATGTACAGGGATTAATTACCTCTTACTATCAGGAGAGAGTTTCGGTCGTCATTACTTTAAATTTAAAAAACCGGCCAAGTGCGAGTCGGACTCGCACACCGAGGGTTCCGTTCAAACCTGTAGGTATAAAAGTAAAAGTTATGGTTTTTTTTTAAATGGTAATTTATGCTTTTCGCAATTTTTCCTTTATCTGTGTTATAAGACGTTGCTTCGTACCAAATTTCAAGATTCTGAGTTCACGGGAAGTACCCTGTAGGTTTTGATTCTCTTGCGAGTGTCGAAAATTTGCAGCATAAACGGCTGTATCTTTTGATTGCGTTGGCTTAGAAGCTTGATTTTTTTCACAGCTCCAAGGGACAGTAGACCTGTGTATTTGATATGAATTTCAGCTTGATACCTCCACGCGTTCCTGAAAAAAAGGGTCTTGACAGACATACAGACGGACAACAGAGTGGTCCTTTAAGACTTCCGTTTTTTTTCCTTTTGAGGTATGGAACCCTAAAAATTAGAAAATATCTATCATTTCAGTGGTTAAAACAGTTGCAGTCATGGGCGCTGCTCCTGGGTACTTTACTGACGATAATCATGGGCGTAACTGTTCGGGAGTACAAACAACCTTGGGTCGCGGCGCTGTTTCTTACTATAGACAGGCCGCTTTTGAGCAGCATGCTGTTATTATCGATAATAGGATGCATTCATATTGATGGTAAGTTTTTAATTATTAATTTTTTTCACAATTGTGTAAATAAATGTGACATTAGTTATTATCAATCTAATTAAATCAATTTATTTGGCATATATTTTAGACATATTTATATGAACCCATTGGTTCCAAACTAGTGATAAACAGAACAAAAAGTCATTAACAGACTTAAAAACAAGACTTTTTTTTTTAAATAATTTCGTAGATTTACCTATATGTATACCTATACCTATACGTATATAAATATGCCACATGTGTGCGTCTGTGTTAGTGTGAGCGTACGCGTGTGGTGTATGTGTGTGTGAATGTTTTTTAATGTAACCGTAATGAGAAGACCGAGACGCTCTCCTGATGTTATGAGATAACGCCTGTCCATAATCATTGCAGCGATACACAGAACTTTGAGTAGTAAAACAAAATCCAGGGCATCGCTGCCTTGGCGCTCATTACTTTGAGACTAGATGGTTAGTCTCAACAGCCCTGAAATTTCGCTAGCTGCAGTACCCTCAAACCGGAACACAGTTATGTTTACACACTACTGCTTGGCGGCAGAATATCTGGTACTGCGGTGGTACCTACCTAGACGACCTCCTGCTAAGGAAATCTACCACCAAGTGTGCGTGTTTATGTGTGCTTATGTGTGTACGTACATTGTGACGATATTTTCTTTCGTACGAATAAACTGCCTTTATAGATGGACCTTGAATATGAGAGAAATGATAAAAGCACTAAATTAAGTCTTGTCAGCCCTTTGCTGTACATAGGTGAACGTAGGTCTCTTGTGATGCACGCCACTGAACTCGGTCGACAGCACTGTATTCAGTTCTTGCCCGTAGCTCGACGCAGGCTGTCACACCACCTGTAAAGTATAAATATTAGACATTTAATATGAACTAATTTCAGCCTGCCATTTACAGTTATAAGGTAGTTCAAGAATCATTTTACGAAGTAATTAAGCGGTCTGTATAACGAAAACCAAAATAATATTGTGAGAACTCAAATTTTTGTTGTAACCGATTTTATTGTCATATGTAAGAAATAAAAACATCTATTGGACACAATACAAACAAAGAAATAAAAACATCTATTGGACATAATACAAACAGAGAAATAAAAAAATAAAAAACTTATGCTGAATGGGATTTTTAAGCATGGCTACCGATTGTCACGAGGCGCAGATAGGTATTCAGTTGGACTCTTCAAATTACAATCAATAATATATTTTTTTATTGACAGGCTAGTCGTTTTACCTCTGCTCACCTGATGTTAAGTGATGGTGTGGTCGAAGATGGTTTGGAATGGAACTGACTCCCAAGTGAAGCTGCCGGACACTCCGTTAGGTGCTTGGCGGCAGATTTTCGACTTAATTGCTTGGTTGATTGACACCAAAAATACAGAAGAAATAAACTTAATTAACAGGTGTAACAACTGGTAACCTTATCGCTAAAAGCGTTGTCTTTCAGACAATTTTATGATGGAAAGGATCAGTGAAAAAAAAAGACGTGGTGTCTCAATAACGAGGATATGCATATAGGGGAATACAAAACTATAACATAAATATATCTACATTCTAATAATAATATATCCTTATACATAGATTAACTAACGACCATAAATACACTAATATATAAAAATAATAAAAAAAAAAATTGTATAAAGAGAATATTTAAATATATATATCTACTATTTTAGGTAGACAGCGCAAGTTCTTCGGGTGGCATGGCTGGCGTGTGCTAGCGAGACTGTCGCTGCCAATGATGCTGTGCCACTGGATTGTTGCCGTGACGATAAGCGCACGCCCTGTCGCTTACCAATCATCACTGTTTTATGTGGTAAATGTACGATAATAATTTCGCTAGCTACTGTGCGAAATGTACAGTAACCAGTGAAATTAATATTTTCATTTCTTAGCAATAAAAATTTATGAAAACTGACGTGGTCTTGACCCATTTTTGTTTTATTTATGCGGGATTACTCATGTTTAATTATACGAAAACTCCGACTATAGTTTCGGCCACATTCGCTGGCCTTCATTATGTGGACAAAGCTGAGACAACGCGCGCGCGGCCTTGCTTCGGACTGGTGCGAAGCAAGACGAGGCCGCGTGGCCGAAACTATAGTCGCGAGTTTCCGATAAAATTAAACGTGAGTAATCCCGCATAAATAAAACAAAAAATAAAAATGTATTTCTCGGCATAATATACAGATTAATCAACAATTGAAACAGTAAAAACTTTATATGGCCCGTGTATCTACAACATACATATTACATATACAAAAATCCGCCATTTTGAATTGCTTTTAACAATAAAATTATTTTAAAAAAACAATTCAAATCAAATCATCAAAATCGCATCAGCCGTTTACTAGTTACAGGAGAACATAGGGACGGACATACGAACAAACAAGCTAAAAACGTAACCCTAATTTTTAGGTTTCTCCGCATTCGGGTTAATAGATTAAAACTACAGTACACTACTGTGCTTCAGTAACTGCAGTTAGATCAAATCAAATCAAATCTAAAGTCATTTATTCAGTTTAGGCCCTGGTAAGGGCACTTATGAACGTTAAGTTACATGTTTGAAGCTACCACCGGCTCGTAATTACACTTCAACTGAGAAGACTCCGGCAAGAAACTTAGCAAGGCATTTTTTTGTGGATCTTTCTTTTCATATTAGGTTACAATTTACAGTTATAAATATTAATACATACATTATGCTTACTACAATTGTCACTTAGCCAGGGGGATGCAAGTGCAGAGAGAAGCTACAACAACCATATATTCCTGTCTTCCACGCAATGAGCTACCTTATAGTAGGCTTTGTCAATATATTAAATAAGAAGCTTAAATAAGAAGCTTATAAGTACAATTTTGTTTCAGAGCATTGACTACCTGGCAACTTTATTCTACGGGTATGCAATATCTGTCCCGGTTGCTTTAATGGTAGAGATACCGGTCCAGAGGTTCTTTGCTCAGATCTTCTAAGATGAAATAAAAATTTCACAACGAATCCTATATTTTTACTTGGTGCAGGTAGATCTTTTACAAAAAATGTAAATCCAACCTTTGTTCAAAGGCATACTATTCTATCAACGACTACTTATATGATAAGAATAGTTGGTCGCTGTGATTAACTCAAGACAATGTTTGTGTTCTTTCTCCAGGATTAGCTTACCTACTGACAGGTTTATATCAGTTTATATAATTGTTTATTTTATTTGACTTTATAAGTCATTTTATTTTAGTTTTATTTTAATTTATTGTTGACATAATCTACTCATTACAATGCTTTTTATGAGTTGCATTGCAATATGTGATTAGCTAACGTCCTAGTTTATCATTTATAACTTCCTGTGACAGTTATATGAATATAGCTATGTGTAAGCGGGCAGGCCCATAATGCCTGGAGGCTTTTATTTAGATATTGTTTACGTTTCGTTTTTATTCTGCCTGAGTATAGTTCTCGATGTTTTTGGTTGGTATATTGGCGTGTGCTAGCTGACATACGGCTAATAATTTAAATAATGTTTTGTGTCGCGTAATATAAATAATTTTGCATAGTATTATATATATTTTTTTATTTTTTTCTGTAATTGAACAGACAGCTGTGCTGCTGGGGAGTTTGTTGCCCCACTTCTTCTTCCCAGCTAAAGCACTAGGAAGTGGTGACGGGTGGGCGTTTTGGGGGACTGTCTTATGTAATTTCGACGTTCGAAAAGTGCTGATTCTCAGCCTAGTTTGAATAAATGGTTTTGAATTTTGAATTTTTTGAATTTTTTTAGCAGGTGGTCGTCTAGGTAGACACCACCACAGTACCACATATTCTGCCGCCAAGCAGTAGTGTGTTAATATTACTGTGTTCCAGTTTGAAAGGTACTGCAGCTAGCGAAACTACATGGCTGTTAAGACTAACCTTCTAACGTTTCAAAGTAATGAGCGCACGGATAAAAAGAATTCTGTGATCCAAGCAAATATGCGTATATATATGCACCATGCAGTAAAATGTTTTGATCTAAGACGATATATTTCTTTAAATTCCAAAAGAATATTCAATTAGACGAATTTAAGTTGCGTTCAATTGAAATAATACTGTAGATTTATTGAATATACATAAATCTTGAATTAAGATAATGGTAGCCTTCGTTCCAGTGAACGATTTTCAAAAACATTAGCAAGACGACTGTTTCTTAAAATCAAAATAAATAAAATCTTGTTGTTCTAAGCTTTGGCGTATTTAGATTAAAGAAATATACAGGATCCGATAGAAAACAAACTTGTTTTTTGTTTAAATAAAACAATTACAATCTTGGTTCAAATTATTTGATGTTTTAAAAAACCTCTATTTAGACGATAACTTCTTATAGTCAAGATAACGGATATCTTATTCTAAGCTCTGCGCGTTTTACATTGAGGTACTATATTTTTCCAGATAGCAAATGAAATCTTATTTCAAGTGAATAAATGTATCAAACTAAGTTGAGTTTTTTTTTTTCAGATAAAACCGTTATTTGTTTATGCAGAAGAAATCGTAATATTGAGTGAAAAATTTAGTGTATCGTTACAAAATGATAAACTTTTGCCTTGAACTAATATCTGGTTCGTATACAAGCGTTGATATATTAGCACAATGTAATATTTGGACTCGCACAAAACGATTAAGTTTTGTCCTGAACTAATGATCTGCTTAATTTAATAACGTTTGTATATTAGCATAAAGCATTATGTGATTCTTGTAAGAAATTAGCCTTTGAATCCAAGCATATAAAGTTTTCTTTTAAGAAAATATTTACTCTGTCTAAAATATAAGAGATCTATAAGGAAACTAACAAAATCTTGACTCAATTGTATGTATCCATCAGAGCTAACCCACTGGGTTTAGCCCCCTATTCAGGGGGTTGAGCTCTAACAAATCCAACCAACTGAGTCAAGAAGACTAACCATTCCTGAAACATAACAAAACAAATGTGAAAATCTAGAAGCTATGTATATTAAAACACTTCTAACCACATTGAGATTTATATCACAATTACACTATCATATTGTTAGTTTCCTCTTTGATGTCATTTGGGTGATTAGAGAAAAAAGAGTAATTAACTGAGCATTCAATATATTTTAGTAAAATCACATACAATTAAAAATAATAGTAGATACAATTAAAAACACAATAGTATAATTTAACAAACAATAGTATACAATTAAATGTAGAATGGTAGTATATACAGAATATCATATTGCTGGACTGTTAAATAAATATTTTCACTCGGCTTAGGGGATTGTGCATTTAACACATGAAATGACTTGAAAAGCAAGTCAAATGCTTCTTTCATAGAGGTGAAAGCGTATGTAACACTGTCTATGACAATATAGGCTTGCACGACCTTTTGCAAACTTCCAAGCAAGAATATATATGGTTGGACTTGCAGTTTTCTTTTCGTAGATTTTTCAATTTGTTTCAAGAATTAATGTCATCAGGGTTCTGAAAGAAAAAAATACAAATTTTAATATTATAAGAATCAAAGTTCTGACTAGATACTAGATAGACTCATAGACAATGCACAACCTAAACCACTGCTTGTAGAGACTTGAAATTTGGAGGGTGTATTGTTTTAAAGCGTAGAGGTGTACCTACTAAAATATTTTTTTGAAGCTCAACCCCTAAGGGTGTAAAATGGATGAAAACTTTTGTATGAAAGTTCTTTGTTTTTGAACTTATAGTTGTGAAAGTTAGTATTTGGATAGTTCATTTTAAAAAATATATATATTTTTAGTAAGTTTGTTATCGGAAAGCTTTCTGGAATATCTTTGGCTTAAACAACTTTCCCAAATGCCCAAATCTGGGATTGCATTTAAGGAAGGCTGATTATTTATTGTCACTATTATTATACACTCATTTCTTTTTTATATCAGTTTTAAAAAAATAACAATAAAGTGAATATAAAACATAATCAAATAATATAAAATATGTACCTACTTAATAACTTG
Organism: Biston stratarius; assembly: GCA_950106695.1. NCBI lineage: Eukaryota > Metazoa > Arthropoda > Insecta > Lepidoptera > Geometridae > Biston > Biston stratarius. The sequence goes on from OX467106.1 coordinate 9,364,834, forward strand.
TGTCTCACTGGCACAAGCTGCCTGTGGAACAGAATAGGAGAGAGTACAATCTGTGCTTGGGACTGCAGGGAGAAACTGCCTGACAATGCATGCCTAATATTTTCAAGTCATTTAAGAGTTGTGAACATACTGTTCCTTTATTTTCTATTGATGATTTGTTATTCTGCTCGCCAATTCCGCTCCACCTGGTAATTGCAACACTTTCCCCTTCGATGAAAAGTCCCGGCCATTTTCATACTTAAGCTCTTGCCTTGTCTGTGAAGTTTTGCGCCATCTTGAATTTTATTTGACCATGGTTCTGTTTGATAGTCAGCCATTGAATGTCATCTTCATGAATACCTGAAATAAACAAACATTGTTCTATGGTCATAAATACATAAGTATACCTATGTATAATACAAGAGACAACTTTTATTTTAAGCGGTCAGATTAACCCGATAGCGTGTCCGTTCCTTTTTAGTGGATCACTTTGTGCGTTTACACTACCAATTGCAGTGGGATGGGATGGGATCCCCCCGGGATTAGGCCCATTGCAATTGGTAGTGTTTTCCGTCGGTTGGCTGCCAAGCTGGCCTGTCGGGATGTAAGGGAGGAGATGTCTGATTATCTTAGGCCACACCAGCTAGGCTTTGGTACACGCTTAGGGTGTGAAGCGGCCATACACGCGACCCGTGCTTTCGTTATGAATGCTAGCAACTCTGATTCTGTTCTGATTAAGCTAGACATTCGTAATGCGTTTTACAGCCTGGAAAGAGACGTTCTGCTGAGTGTGGCGAAGGATCATATTCCCTCCCTTTATCAATTTTTACATCAGGTCTATCGTTTTCCTTCCAATCTGTTCTTTGATGAGGAGCTCATCCTTTCGCAAGTAGGGGCACAGCAGGGGGATCCTCTCGGGCCTCTTATTTTCAGTCTGGCAATACACAAGGCCATTTCAGGGCTTAAGTCGCCCCTAAACCTGTGGTACCTGGACGATGGCATTATTGGAGGGAATCAGCGGAAGTGTTTCAGGATCTCGAAACTCTAATTCCGCACTTTAAGGAGTTGGGGCTTCATGTAAACCTCTTAAAGTGTGAATTTTTTTCTTGCATTCCTGCAGTGCAACCCCATTTTGCAAGCTTCAATTCTCTTTTACCTGGCTTCAAGGAGCTTTCTTTTGGTACTTTTTACCTTTTAGGTGCTCCTGTGTTTATGGATGCGGTAGCTGAGGCTATAAACGCTCGTAAAAACCTTCTCCAGGCTGCTCGCAGAGTGTGTGAACCACATAGATGCACCTGCGGTTCCAAGGTGGAGGCTGATGGCCATCACGCGCTCAGTTGTCGTAAGTGTGCGGGTAGGTTTTCGCGACACCATGCCCTCAATGACATTATTTGCAGGACCTTTCCGTCAGCTAACATCCCCTGTATGCTAGAACCGCCGGGTCTCTGCAGGTGTGATGGTAAGAGACCGGATGTATGAATTTGGTGCCGTGGAAAAACGGCAAGTGTCTGATTTGAGATGCCACTTGCGTCAGCACTGTAGCCCCCAGTCACCTGAGTCGTTCCATCCTTTCTCCAGCAGCAGCGGCAGAGGACGCGTCCAGCCGAAAGCGAATTAAATACGCAGCCTTGGAGCCCCATTACAATTTTGTGCCTATTGCGGTGGAGACACTCTGCAGTTGGGGCGCGGATGCTCGGGTTTTGGTGCGTGAATTAGGGTAACGCATAAAAGATCAGTGTGGTGACCCTCGTTCCGGCTTGTTCCTGGTGCAAAGGCTGGCCATTGCTATCCAACGCGGGAATGCTGCCAGCCTCATGGGTTCCTTTGCACCGGGATCAGTAAGGGGCGGGATATTTTGACTGAATGTTGTTAAAATTCAGGTTCTGAGTAGTTATGTGATTTATAATATAATTATGACGTTTTTGTGACATTTTTGTGACAATTTATTGTGATTTTAATTCAACATTTGACATTTGTAAAGAGACAACTTCAATTTGAAAAGGAAGAATTAACCGACAGCATATAGCTACTACCATTTATCTTAAAGATGAAAGATTCTTACATATAAAATAGCAGTCAGGAAAAAGAAAAGAAAAATTAATATTTTACAACTAAGCACTTACTCAGTAGGATGTGATGTTTTTTATTTTTTGTAACTGCGTTTTCTGTCTCAGACCCTCTCCTTCTCTCGGAGCTTTTAATCAGGAAGAGTCTGACTTTATCGACTAGTTTACCTCTTGCTGCAATGGTTCCCAGTTCCAGAGCTAATTTTTTTACCGGCCGGGTAAAATATGTTTCAGCTGTTTCATGTGGAAAAAGAGTTATGATTTTCCCAGCAACCATCATAAGTAAGACGCCTGTAACAAATATATATTTCAAATTATAGACACAAACACTAATTAACATTAGGTAGCTAACTGTAAAATTCACCATTGTGTATAATGTATGTCATAAAATTAAAGTATTGAAACAAAAAATTGGGTTATTTTTGGGCAAGTAGGATTTATTGTGTTGAAACAACGATGTTTGGTTCACGTTAAAGTAATATTGCTAAATTCAATCAAGAAAGTTACCAATTTAATTAAATATCCTATCATTGTATTTTAAAATAATTTCTTTGACTGAAGGAAATATGTTCAAGAAAACGAAATGTCGTGACCAAAAGAAACCCTTTCGACTCTTTTTTTTCCGTGCGCCAAGTCAGCGATGCCCTGGACTTTGTATTGTTACCTCTTAAAGAGGTAGTTTGTATGGAACTACATTTATTATTGTATAAGATATATACTACTTACTATCCTTTAAACATAAAATCTAAACACACAAACACACACTTAACACATAATACCTCACTTATTAACGCCAACACGTCGTTGACCCAAGCCTGACTCTTCGAGAACTTGCGCATTGCGGAGTCGACAGAGTTTCACACACACACAAACACACTAACACACACACACACACACACACACACTCACACGCAAACAGTCCCGTTCACGCACTTTTACTGAACAAACGTGATTTACATACTGATATACACGCACGTACAACCTAACACACAAACCTTTTTTTGTTATTGAAATAAATTTAGTATTGTTAATTTTCTGTCTAGTTTATTTTATTAGATTATTTTGCATAGAATCTTTAAAGTCATATGTAGGTACACAGGATATACAGGGAAGTAATCTGTAACCATTGATTTTACATAAACACCTGAATGTGTATAAGCAGACGATGAAAAGACCCAGTACGAATCAACAACGAGAATCGAAATCGATTTTATTTGCAATTTATTTTACCTTTTAATAAAACTTTTTTTGTTTACTAGTTTAATAATAGTATTGATATTAAATATAATAATCATTATTTTGTTTGAACACTTACATTTTCACTCAAAATTAAGAAGGAATCTGTATACAGATAATTGTCACAACAATTATAATAATAAAATACATAATTATACAATTTACAAGTCAATTTTTGTCAGAGACTGATCGCAGAGACCTGTTTGACTCGAAGGAATGTAAGACAACCAAGAAACTATTACAAAACAATATAATAATTGACAAGTCCATTTGATAAAGGTGCCGTAAATAGGCATATATAAAAAGGTTTCTTGGTGTTTAAGAAACTAGTTGATATTGTTATTGATGAAAACTACTACATACCGTTTTTATTATTGTCTTTAATTATGTTGCTATACATAATATTGTTACATTTTGTGTTATCTGCACAGGGAAGAGGTGAGTTTTACCTATATAGATAATTTCATAGCATTAATTTTTAGTTTCAATTCGTCCGTCTGTCACGTTTTACTTTTATTACATTGCAAAAACAATCCAGAAAAAAACATTAATATTTCCCGACTACTTTTTTTTTCATGGCTGACAGTCTAGGTGTTTGACCACAACTCACCTGATGTTAAGTGAAGGTGTGGTCAAAGATGGTAAAGCACACCTAGCCTGGAATGGAACTGGCTCTCAAGTGAGGCTGCCGGAACACATCGTTAGATGCTTGGCGGCAGATTTTCTACTTAAGGGTGGTAGCTAGCCAGCCGAGTACTAGAAAGTACCCTACCACCACGCTATAGTTTCCTCACGATGATAAATTATTAATTTGTTTTATTATATTTTATTATTTATTTAAAAGTAATGAGACGAACCAGACGCTCCGGTAGTAAGAGATAACGCATGTCCATGACCATTGCAGCGATACACAGAACTTTGAGTATCAGAACAAAGTCCAGGAAATCGCTGCTTCGGCGCTCATTATTTTGAGACTTTCGATAGTTAGTTTCAACAGCTCTCTTATTTCGCTAGCTGCAGTACCCTTCAAACCAGAACACAGTATTTAATGTTTACACACTACTACTTGGTGGCAGAATATCTGGTACTTACCTAGACGACCTCTTGCTAAGGAGAAAACTACTCAGTGAAAATGACAACATTTTAAACTAAGGAATGTAAACAGCAGAGTCATACTTAGTTTCACACATCACCAGCCGTAGGACGACCACTGCTGGACATAGGCCTCCTCCTGGGGGGTTTTGCCAATACTCGCAACGCTTGGCAGGCGGGTTGGCGAGCGCAGTTAGGTATGATTGTTCAAGGAAGACGCCCATCTTCCGTATTATATCCCTTAGCCGACTCTTACGGCAACCACGGGTAGAGAAGGTGGGGTACAATTCTTACGCCGGCACCACCACGGCAACGCACGGCACGGCACGGCACGGCATACTTAGTTTAAAAAGATAAAATCTAATTTTGATTAAACATGGAGGCTTCTAATGCTGCCGTTACAAGTCCAATGTTTTAATTGATTAACTCTTTATTGTCCACACCAAAAATTATACAATGCATAAGAAAAATAACTGGCGACCTTATCGCTAAAAGCGATCTCTTCCAGGCAACCTCAGGATGGAAATTATTAGAGGAAGGAAATGAAGTAGTTTTTACCTTTCAAAGAATTAATTATGTTGATGTAGTTATTAGTCGGTTATTTGTATATATATTTTCTTATATATTTGTATAAAATATGTACTTATTAACCATTTTAGCTAATCTATGTACCTATTATTATTGGGGTATATTTTATAATTATGAATTGTCCTCTATATAATTATGTCCTCGTTATTGACACACCCCGTCTTTTTCTTCCTTTAACCATTTCCGTTTTAAGGTTGCCTGGAAGAGATAACTTTGAGCAATAAGATCGCCAGTTGTTACACCTATTAATTAAGTTTCTTTTTCCTTCTTTATGTAATCTTTGGTGTGGACAATAAAGAGGTAATCAATCAATCACTGTCCGGTAATCATCAATCACTGGCTCCGGTAGGAGCGTATTGTATTTTTCCATGGCAGCATCTACCCGCCTAGCCCTGCTATCTGAAGTGCTGGTGCGAGGTTCTGAGGGCCTAGATAGAGTAACATTAGATAACGCTAATTGAAGAGTCTAAAAATTTACAGAAGCTGCCCACGTGACATATCGACAGCTTATGTCAGTCCCGTACAATAATTACTTTTCTATTAACGTTTTTTAATGTGTAAATAATGAGACGAACAAGACGTTTTCTGATGGTAAGAGATAACGCCTAACCATGACCATTGCGGCGGTACCCATAATTTTGGGTATCTAAACAAAATCCAGAGCAATCACTGCTTTGACACTTATTACTTCAAGGTATCTCATTAAGATCCGACTTTGTTTTATACTCTTTAAAGATTATTATAATAATAATTATTGTTAAAATCATGCTGTGCAACTCTCTCTAGTAAGAAGCGTGTTGGAGTACTGCAGTGTTGTGTGGAACCCTTTCTACGAAGCTTACAAAAAGAAGTTGGAAAGAGTGCAGAAGAGATTCATGTGGCACTTGACCTATTCCTGCTTCCTTGCAAAGACTCTGAATAGACCAAAATACTTTAAAATTGAATCCTTAGTACATCTCAGGCACACACTCGACAATTTATTTTTTTGTTCAAGCTCGCTAATGGAATTCTAGACACGCCTGACTTGTTGATTGAGTTGGGCTTCAACATACCGCGCAGGTTGCATAGGTCTTCACAACGTTTTGGTTTATTTTGCACCCCGAACTCCCGCTCCAATTTGGGACAATTCGCTCCTCTAGCCAGACTGGCACGAACACAACAATATGTGCAATGGCTATATTGATATCTTTTCCAACAGTTTACTTCCCTTAAACAATCTGTTAAATCCTTGGCACCATAAGTTATTTACTTTTGAATTTTGAATTATTATTATTTTATATTATTTGAATTTAATTTATATTATTTAATTTCAATTTTGTATAATTTAACTTGACTTAAAAATTAACTTGACATATTTATTAATTCCGTGACATTTCCAAATTTTATCTCAATTTTAATTTATAATAAAATGATATAATTTTAGTTTTATTTTTTAGTTAAGACTTTTACAAATTAACTTGACATTTATAATATATACCTAATAGTGCCATTTCGATTTTTTTAAATAATAATTAATTGTTAACATTATAATTTTATGCATGTTGTCGTCACCTGTAATTGCTATAACATCTAGTTTTTTTTAATGTTGTTTAATGTTGTTTAAATGTTGTGATGTGTATAGATTCAAATAAATAAATAAAATATTAAATAAAATTATATTAGTAAATTTTTGTAACAACACGCGGATGGGGTCATTAGGCTGTCGGATTATTGCGAGCCGAGGTATAGATAATAATCGAAGCTTATGTAATATAAGTAGGAGGTACAATATAAAATAAGTAGGTACCGTAAATTTTAGTACCTAACATTTTATTTTTATTTTTGTAGAATGTGCAGACCCAGTTAAGTCAGAACCGGCCTCCAAGATGTGCCCTTGCGTCGACAACCCCTGCAACGATCAGGTGACATCATCATTATCATCATTCACAGCTCATATAAATGATACAGACAGAGTTACTTATTTGGGATATCAACGTTATATGCGAATGATAATTATAATTATTAATTTATTGATTTTGAGGATCGACGAGATCTAAAAATCAACCTCTATTTAACACAAGTTCTTATTTGAAACTTTCAAGATACTATAAGTTGTGTTACGTGTACCAACTTGTTATAAGAATGACTAATATTTTAATAATATACTCACCACGGGCGTAGCCAGGGGGAGGGTTTGGGGGGTTCAAAATGACTGAATGGCTTAGCTCTAATGAATATTCACTATGGGATAGAAATTGATGCGAATGAAGTAGTGGATATACTTAAAAAGAAAAACAAAAGATTAGTTCTGTAATGCCTATAATCAAAAGAACCCGCTGTTTTTTTACATCTTTCATTTTTTTTTAATATATTACGGTTTATTCCATGCACCTTTAGTCGTTTTATTTTCTTGAACGAAATCACAAAATTATTCATCATAAAAACGTTTCTTCTGGATGAAAATCGAATTCACGTCTCACAATTCATGAAAGACAGTTACAGAATCATTTTAAAAAGCAGTGATGCTTTTTAATTTTTTTAATAATCCTAATTGGTGACCTTGAATATTATTGATTTGATTTTGATTTTATTCCTAAATTTTGAGCAAGTTAGTAACATACTTTATTTGATCAACAGGAACCTAAAAAAAACGATACAGAAACGTGTGGAGAACCAGTTTTAAATGTGAGTTGTATGGTCATATGATACATTATTATTTGCATTGAGAGGGAACGCTAGTAGCGTTTTTCCATACAAATGGATTCCCCTTTTTTACTCCCCGGATAATGCTTACAAAGAAATAATTCATTTATTTCATAAAATCAAGCTCTGCTAAAGCTACGTCCCTATCATTTCCACCAACTAATTACATAAGAAAATATGATTTATTAATATAAATAGATTTATTTTTTGCATTATCATTTGCCTAAATTCTAATTGCCTAGCAAAGGTGACTTCAAATACTATGACTAAATATTGGAATAGTTACTAATATTATTTATTTTACGAACAGGACCCTAAGGAAGACGACAAAAAGAAGTGTGACAACCCGTGTAAAAAGGTAAGTTACACGATTTATTTTCTGCATTATCATTTGCCTCAATTCTAATTGCCTAGCAAAGGTGACTTCAAATACTATGACTAAATATTGGAATAGTTACTAATATTATTTATTTTACGAACAGGACCCTAAGGAAGACGACAAAAAGAAGTGTGACAACCCGTGTAAAAAGGTAAGTTACACGATTTATTTTCTGCATTATCATTTGCCTCAATTCTAATTGCCTAGCAAAGGTGACTTCAAATACTATGACTTAATATTGGGATAGTTACTAATATTATTTATTTTACGAACAGGACCCTAAGAAAGACGACAAAAAGAAGTGTGACAAACCGTGTAAAAAGGTAAGTTACACGATTTATTTTCTGCATTATCATTTGCCTCAATTCTAATTGCCTAGCAAAGGTGACTTCAAATACTATGACTAAATATTGGAATAGTTACTAATATTATTTATTTTACGAACAGGACCCTAAGGAAGACGACAAAAAGAAGTGTGACAACCCGTGTAAAAAGGTAAGTTACACGATTTATTTTCTGCATTATCATTTGCCTCAATTAGTACCTAGCAAAGGTGACTTCAAATACTATGACTTAATATTGGAATAGTTACTAATATTATTTATTTTACGAACAGGATCCTAAGGAAGACGACAAAAATAAGTGTGACAAACCGAATGAAAAGGTGAGTTACACGATTTGTTTTTGTATTATCATTAACTTCAATTCTAATTGCCTAGCAAAGGTGACTTCAAATACTATGACTTAATATTGGAATAGTTATTAATATTATTTATTTTACGAACAGGACCCTAAGGAAGACGACAAAAAGAAGTGTGACAACCCGTGTAAAAAGGTGAGTTACACGATTTGTTTTTGTATTATCATTTACTTCAATTCTAATTGCCTAGCAAAGGTGACTTCAAATACTATGACTAATTTATTGGAATAGTTACTAATATTATTTATTTTACGAACAGGACCCTAAGAAAGACGACAAAAAGAAGTGTGACAACCCGTGTAAAAAGGTAAGTTACACGATTTATTTTCTGCACTATCATTTGCCTCAATTCTAATTGCCTAGCAAAGGTGACTTCAAATACTATGACTTAATATTGGAATAGTTACTAATATTATTTATTTTACGAACAGGACCCTAAGGAAGGCGACAAAGAGAAGAGTGACAAACCGTGTAAAAAGGTAAGTTACACGATTTATTTTCTGCATTATCGTTTGCCTCGGTGCTAATTGCCTAGCAAAGGTGACTTCAAATACTATGACTAAATATTGGAATAGTTACTTATATTATTTATTTTACGAACAGGACCCTAAGGAAGACAACAAAAAGAAGTGTGACAAGCCGAATGAAAAGGTGAGTTACACGATTTGTTTTTGTATTATCATTAACTTCAATTCTAATTGCCTAGCAAAGGTGACTTCAAATACTATGACTTAATATTGGAATAGTTATTAATATTATTTATTTTACGAACAGGACCCTAAGGAAGACGACAAAAAGAAGTGTGACAAACCGAATGAAAAGGTGAGTTACACGATTTGTTTTTGAATTATCATTAACTTCAATTCTAATTGCCTAGCAAAGGTGACTTCAAATACTATGACTTAATATTGGAATAGTTATTAATATTATTTATTTTACGAACAGGACCCTAAGGAAGACGACAAAAAGAAGTGTGACAACCCGTGTAAAAAGGTGAGTTATACGATTTGTTTTCTGTATTATCATTTACTTCAATTCTAATTGCCTAGCAAAGGTGACTTCAAATACTATGACTAATTTATTGGAATAGTTACTAATATTATTTATTTTACGAACAGGACCCTAAGAAAGACGACAAAAAGAAGTGTGACAACCCGTGTAAAAAGGTAAGTTACACGATTTATTTTCTGCATTATCATTTGCCTCAATTCTAATTGCCTAGCAAAGGTGACTTCAAATACTATGACTAAATATTGGAATAGTTACTTATATTATTTATTTTACGAACAGGACCCTAAGGAAGACAACAAAAAGAAGTGTGACAAGCCGAATGAAAAGGTGAGTTACACGATTTGTTTTTGTATTATCATTAACTTCAATTCTAATTGCCTAGCAAAGGTGACTTCAAATACTATGACTTAATATTGGAATAGTTATTAATATTATTTATTTTACGAACAGGACCCTAAGGAAGACGACAAAAAGAAGTGTGACAACCCGTGTAAAAAGGTGAGTTACACGATTTGTTTTCTGTATTATCATTTACTTCAATTCTAATTGCCTAGCAAAGGTGACTTCAAATACTATGACTAATTTATTGGAATAGTTACTAATATTATTTATTTTACGAACAGGGCCCTAAGAAAGACTACAAAAAGAAGTGTGACAAACCGTGTAAAAAGGTAAGTTACACGATTTATTTTCTGCATTATCATTTGCCTCAATTCTAATTGCCTAGCAAAGGTGACTTCAAATACTATGACTAAATATTGGAATAGTTACTAATATTATTTATTTTACGATTAGGGCCCTAAGGAAGACGACAAAAAGAAGTGTGACAAACCGAATGAAAAGGTGAGTTACATTATTTGTTGTTGTATTATAATTTACTTCAATTCTAAGTGCCTAGCAAAGGTGACTTCAAATACTATGACTAAATATTGAAATAGTTATTAATATTATTTATTTTACGAACAGGACCCTAAGGAAGACGACAAAAAGAAGTGTGACAACCCGTGTAAAAAGGTAAGTTACACGATTTATTTTCTGCATTATCATTTGCCTCAATTCTAATTGCCTAGCAAAGGTGACTTCAAATACTATGACTTCATATTGGGATAGTTACTAATATTATTTATTTTACGAACAGGACCCTAAGAAAGACGACAAAAAGAAGTGTGACAAACCGTGTAAAAAGGTAAGTTACACGATTTATTTTCTGCATTATCATTTGCCTCAATTCTAATTGCCTAGCAAAGGTGACTTCAAATACTATGACTAAATATTGGAATTGTTACTAATATTATTTATTTTACGAACAGGGCCCTAAGGAAGACGACAAAAAGAAGTGTGACAAACCGAATGAAAAGGTGAGTTACATGATTTGTTTTTGTATTATATTTTGCTTCAATTCTAAGTACCTAGCAAAGGTGACTTCAAATACTATGACTAAATATTGAAATAGTTATTAATATTATTTATTTTACGTACAGGACCCTAAGGAAGACGACAAAGAGAAGAGTGACAAACCAAATGAAAAGGTGAGTTACACGATTTGTTTTCTGCATTATATGTAATTTACTTCAATTCTAATTGCCTAGCAAAGGTGACTTCAAATACTATGACTAAATATTAGAATAATTATTGATATTATTTATTTTACGAACAGGACCCTAAGGAAGATGACAAAGAAAAGAGTGACAAACCGAATGAAAAGGTGAGTTACACGATTTTTTTTCTGCATTATATGTAATTTTCCTCAATTCTAATTGCCTAGCAAAGGTGACTTCAAATACTATGACTAAATATTAGAATAATTATTGATATTATTTATTTTACGAACAGGACCCTAAGGAAGACGACAAAGAAAATAGTGACAAACCGAATGAAAAGGTGAGTTACACGATTTGTTTTCTGCGTTATATGTAATTTGCCTCAATTCTAATTGCCTAGCAAAGGTGACTTCAAATACTATGACTAAATATTAGAATAATTATTGATATTATTTATTTTACGAACAGGACCCTAAAGAAGATGACAAAGAAAAGAGTGACAAACCGAATGAAAAGGTGAGTTACACGATTTGTTTTCTGCATTATATGTAATTTACTTCAATTCTAATTGCCTAGCAAAGGTGACTTCAAATACTATGACTAAATATTAGAATAATTGTTGATATTATTTATTTATTTTACGAACAGGACCCTAAGGAAGATGACAAAGAAAAGAGCGACAAACCGAATGAAAAGGTGAGTTACACGATTTTTTTCTGCATTATATGTAATTTGCCTCAATTCTAATTGCCTAGCAAAGGTGACTTCTAATACTATGACTAAATATTAGAATAATTATTGATATTATTTATTTATTTTACGAACAGGACCCTAAGGAAGATGACAAAGAAAAGAGCGACAAACCGAATGAAAAGGTGAGTTACACGATTTGTTTTCTGCATTATATGTAATTTTCCTCAATTCTAATTGCCTAGCAAAGGTGACTTCAAATACTATGACTAAATATTAGAATAATTATTGATATTATTTATTTTACGAACAGGACCCTAAGGAAGACGACAAAGAAAAGAGTGACAAACCGAATGAAAAGGTGAGTTACACGATTTGTTTTCTGCATTATATGTAATTTGCCTCAATTCTAATTGCCTAGCAAAGGTGACTTCAAATACTATGACTAAATATTAGAATAATTATTGATATTATTTATTTTACGAACAGGACCCTAAGGAAGATGACAAAGAAAAGAGTGACAAACCGAATGAAAAGGTGAGTTACACGATTTGTTTTCTGCATTATATGTAATTTACTTCAATTCTAATTGCCTAGCAAAGGTGACTTCAAATGCTATGACTAAATATTAGAATAATTGTTGATATTGTTTATTTATTTTACGAACAGGACCCTAAGGAAGATGACAAAGAAAAGAGTGACAAACTGAATGAAAAGGTGAGTTACACGATTTTTTTCTGCATTATATGTAATTTGCCTCAATTCTAATTGCCTAGCAAAGGTGACTTCTAATACTATGACTAAATATTAGAATAATTATTGATATTAATTATTTGTTTTACGAACAGGACCCTAAGGAAGATGACAAAGAAAAGAGCGACAAACCGAATGAAAAGGTGAGTTACACGATTTGTTTTCTGCATTATATGTAATTTGCCTCAATTCTAATTGCTTAGCAAAGGTGACTTCAAATACTATGACTAAATATTAGAATAATTATTGATATTATTTATTTTACGAACAGGACCCTAAGGAAGATGACGAAGAAAAGAGTGACAAACCGAATGAAAAGGTGAGTTACACGATTTGTTTTCTGCATTATATGTAATTTGCCTCAATTCTAATTGCCTAGCAAAGGTGACTTCAAATACTATGACTAAATATTAGAATAATTATTGATATTATTTATTTTACGAACAGGACCCTAAGGAAGATGACAAAGAAAAGAGCGACAAACCGAATGAAAAGGTGAGTTACACGATTTGTTTTCTGCATTATATGTAATTTACTTCAATTCTAATTGCCTAGCAAAGGTGACTTCAAATACTATGACTAAATATTAGAATAATTATTGATATTATTTATTTATTTTACGAACAGGACCCTAAGGAAGATGACAAAGAAAAGAGCGACAAACCGAATGAAAAGGTGAGTTACACGATTTTTTTCTGCATTATATGTAATTTGCCTCAATTCTAATTGCCTAGCAAAGGTGACTTCTAATACTATGACTAAATATTAGAATAATTATTGATATTATTTATTTATTTTACGAACAGGACCCTAAGGAAGATGACAAAGAAAAGAGCGACAAACCGAATGAAAAGGTGAGTTACACGATTTGTTTTCTGCATTATATGTAATTTGCCTCAATTGAAATTGCTTAGCAAAGGTGACTTCAAATACTATGACTAAATATTAGAATAATTATTGATATTATTTATTTTACGAACAGGACCCTAAGGAAGATGACAAAGAAAAGAGTGACAAACCGAATGAAAAGGTGAGTTACACGATTTGTTTTCTGCATTATATGTAATTTGCCTCAATTCTAATTGCTTAGCAAAGGTGACTTCAAATACTATGACTAAATATTAGAATAATTATTGATATTATTTATTTTACGAACAGGACCCTAAGGAAGATGACAAAGAAAAGAGTGACAAACCGAATGAAAGGGTGAGTTACACGATTTGTTTTCTGCATTATATGTAATTTGTCTCAATTCTAATTGCCTAGCAAAGGTGACTTCAAATACTATGACTAAATATTAGAATAATTATTGATATTATTTATTTTACGAACAGAACCCTAAGGAAGATGACAAAAAGAAGTGTGACAACCCGTGTAAAAAGGTGAGTTACACGATTTGTTTTCTGTATTATCATTTACTTCAATTCTAATTGCCTAGCAAAGGTGACTTCAAATACTATGACTAAATATTAGAATAATTATTGATATTATTTATTTTACGAACAGGACCCTAAGGAAGATGACAAAGAAAAGAGTGACAAACCGAATGAAAAGGTGAGTTACACGATTTGTTTTCTGCATTATATGTAATTTGCCTCAATTCTAATTGCCTAGCAAAGGTGACTTCAAATACTATGACTAAATATTAGAATAATTATTGATATTATTTATTTTACGAACAGGACCCTAAGGAAGATGACAAAGAAAAGAGTGACAAACCGAATGAAAATGTGAGTTACACGATTTGTTTTCTGCATTATATGTAATTTGCCTCAATTCTAATTGCCTAGCAAAGGTGACTTCAAATACTATGACTAAATATTAGAATAATTATTGATATTATTTATTTTACGAACAGGACCCTAAGGACGATGACAAAGAAAAGAGTGACAAACCGAATGAAAAGGTGAGTTACACGATTTGTTTTCTGCATTATATGTAATTTGCCTCAATTCTAATTGCTTAGCAAAGGTGACTTCAAATACTATGACTAAATATTAGAATAATTATTGATATTATTTATTTTACGAACAGGAACCTAAGGAAGATGACAAAGAAAAGAGTGACAAACCGAATGAAAAGGTGAGTTACACGATATGTTTTCTGCATTATATGTAATTTGCCTCAATTCTAATTGCCTAGCAAAGGTGACTTCAAATACTATGACTAAATATTAGAATAATTATTGATATTATTTATTTTACGAACAGAACCCTAAGGAAGATGACAAAGAAAAGAGTGACAAACCAAATGAAAAGGTGAGTTACACGATTTGTTTTCTGCATTATATGCAATTTACTTCAATTCTAATTGCCTAGCAAAGGTGACTTCAAATGCTATGACTAAATATTAGAATAATTGTTGATATTGTTTATTTATTTTACGAACAGGACCCTAAGGAAGATGACAAAGAAAAGAGTGACAAACCGTGATGAAACAAAAGCCACTCCACCTAGTTCATGCATTTTTACTAGATGTCGCCCATGAACACTTAACACGCGGTGACGAGATTCTCGGCGAAATCATATAGGCCAGCTGTGGCAACCGTTTTATAATAATAAAAATATTAGGTTGTTTAAATTGTTTCAATTATATACTAGAACTTAAGAACCCTACCCCTAGCATTTAAAAATAGTACGCTTGGTATTAAAAGCGTATTCAAACCGAATGAAAAGGTGAGTTACACGATTTGTTTTCTGCATTATATGTAATTTGCCTCATCTCTGTTTTACTAGTTGATACGACTGTTTTACTAGGTGTTACGACTGTTTCTATAGGTGGTACGACTGTTTGGTAGATGGTACGACTGTTTTACTAGGTGTTACGACTGTTTTGTTAGGTAGTACAACTGTTTTACTAGGTGGTTCGACTGTTTTGTTAGGTGGTACGAATATTTCACTAGATGGTAGATTTCCTTAACAGAGAGTTGTGTAGGCAGATAGGTACCACCGTAATATCAGATATTGTGCCACCAAAAGTGTGTTAGCATCTTAAGGCTATTACAGCTACCAGCATTACAGAACTATTGAGCCTAATCACGTAGCCTAATCTTAAAGTAACGAACGCCAAAGCATAAATAAATAAATATTGGAGGACATTTCTATCTTCAAACTAAGCAAAGCTTACAAACCAGACAGCTGACAGAATACTTACTTTTTTTGTAAATACATACTTATAATACATACAGAACACCCAGACACAGAACAAACATTAATCGTCACATAAATGTTTGTGTAAGGAATTGAACCCAATTGAACTTTACCAAATGAGCTAACAGGCTAGTCAAACAGGGCAGTGATGCCCAAGATCTGTTGCTCAAAGTTCTGTGTATCGCTGCAATGGTCATTGGCAGGTGGTATCTTTTAATATCAGGAGAGCGTCACGTTCGATTCTTTTCGTTTGTATTTAAAAGACTTTTTTTTTATGAAGCTGGATGTCCTTACAATGAAGCCAGGTACAAAGAACTGGAGGAGGCACTCAAGGAATTGGGGCCATATCTTGACATTTCCACGTATCCGTACGGTAATGCACATGTTAGTATCTGTGTTATTTTTTTCGAAGAAGCTTCGGCAGGCACCCTCTGGTTTCCAATCCGAAGGGTTCGAATCCTATGGCATGCACTTCTGTGCGTTATATGACTGCTCACGAATTCAAACTATTAAGCCAAAATGACAAATTGACGCTATATGACTCTTTGGAATATAAAAGAGTTCTATTTTTAAATAGTTTTTATTGTTAATGTTTATGTTCTGGCTACAGAGGCCTTTGAACCATGCCTCTATTTGGAATTAGAGCACTTTACTTATCTTCCGTTTTTGCAATTTTTGTCTAACATCTATAGTTATAGTCAAAGTCTAGTTTTGGTCAAGTCCAGTTCGTGTCAGTCAAATCAAGTCATGCCTAAGTAGCGGCGACTTTACTATAAGCTTCGATGGAGTTTTGGAAGCAACACGAAAAGTTATGTTTCACCGCACTATATCACTTTCCCACACTCGTGCTTGTAATTCGGCAGTTTATGAATAAAACCACTATTTTTACACATAAATACTCGAAAAAACACTAATTATACGGTAATTCAATTTTCAATTCAATAATATTGTTATGTACTTGGTGGTAGATCTCCTTAGCAGGAGGTCTAGGTACGTACCACCGCAGTACCAGTATATAGTAGACAAGTACGCCAAGCAGTAGTGTGAAAACATTACTGTGTTCCGGTTTGAAAGGTACTGCAGCTAGCGAAATTACAGTGCTATTGAGACTAACCATCGATAGTCTCAAAGTAATGAGTGGCAAAGCGGCAATGCCTTGGACTTTGTTTAACTACTCAAAGTTCTGTGTATTACTGCAATGATCGTGGACATGCGTTATCTCTTACCATCTTGAGAGCGTCTTGTTCGTCTCATTACAATTAAATTTTTAAAAAAGGTAACATAATAGATATTGTAAATTTTAATCGTACTTATGTGTCCTCAGATGAAGTTAAATGACTCCCAAGTGACAATAGAATGTGAGAACAACACTGGGTGCTACAAAAATAAGCTCCACGCATGCGCCATCGATGATCTGAAAGAACCCACCAAATACGTCCCGTTCAACGCCTGCATGATGCACTTTGATAATATATCCAGTGACCAGGCTGCTGACGCGGTAATTGAACATTTCATTTAACTACCAAAAATTGTAAATAATCTTCCAAATCTATTTGGAATACCGTTTGTCTGACAAACCTTTAGTTTTAAGTCGTCTAGTAGGTTTTAGGTAGTCAGTAAAGCGAAAATGTGTCAAGACCACGTCAGTTTCCATAATAAGATATTCTACCGCCAAACAGTAATATGTAAACATTACCGTGTTCCGGCTTAAAGGGTACTGCAGCTAGCGAAATTACTGGGTTGTTGACACTAACCATCGAAAGTCACAATAATGAGCACCAAAGCAGAGATGCCCTGTAGTTTGTTTTACTACTCAAAGTTATGTGTATTGCTGCAATGGATTTGGATAGGCGTTATCTCTTACCATCGGAAGAGCGTCTTGTTCGTATCATTACTAATAAATAAAATAAAACTTTGAACCCAGGAAGGGTTCAAACACGCATCGGTGTCTTTTCTAACTTATATGCGTATTAGGACTAGCTTTGGACGGTGACGGAAAACATCGTGAGTAAACCTGCATGTCTAAGAGTTATTTTCGTTCTCGGAGATGAGTGAAATCTGCAAACCAGTCAGAATTATAGCCTTACACTTCTCGCAACGAGTAAAGCACACAGCGAGCCACCCAAAGCAATTTATAACAAGTATATATTTAGAATTTCAAAATCCCTGACACCAGTAACATAATACTAAATTTTCTTTCCGTTTTATCAATTTGAAAAAAGCTGATAATATCCAAACGGTTGAACAAATCACTTTTAAAACAGAAAAAACTTAATCGAAATCGGTTCAGCCGCTTGGGAGCTTTGATGCCACAGGAATACATACGTTAAACTTATAACATCTCCCTGTTTGCGTCGGAGGTTAAAAACAAACATGACGCGATAAACTTAAAAACTACTGAACAGATTATCATGCAAGTGTCACCAATAGACAAAGTGATTCATGAGGAATGTTTAGGTATATAATTTGTTAAGGTTTTGTACAGTATCTACTAGTGATGTAACGAATGTTCGCATTCGTATTCGCGAATATTCGCAAGAAACGAAACTAATGTTTGGCGAATGTATTTAACAAACAAAAAGGAAATTATATATTAATTGGAATGATCTGCAAAGATGAAATACAACTGTTATGATATTACTGATGCGTATTTATAGATAAATAGATAGATAGATACAAACTCTTTATTGTGCACACTGAAAAAGAAAAAGAGTACAGAAGAATCTTATGAGCTAATTATGTTTATGTGTTTTTTTATAATATTAATAATATCTAGGTCTAATAAGTCTTGTTATTGTACTTATTTTATTTTTATAACTACTATTTAGAATTAAGTTTCTGTCTTTTTACAGAATACAAAAAAAAAGATTTTAACCAAAAAACTTCTTATATCCAAAAAAATATAAAAACAATTACTTTTCAAATATTTCTCAATTCAAATAACAAAAACCAACATTCGCATTCGCATGCGTATTCGCGAATATTGGATATGAATATTCGCATCCGCATTCGCGTTCGCGAATGTGAGAAATGTAACATTCGTAACATCACTAGTGCGAAGCCGAAGCGGGTTAATAATAAACAATAAATGATATACAATTATGAATTATTATAAATTTGACATCAATTTACAAATTTTGACATTTTTATCTGTTCCTTAGTTGCTTAGTATTAATTCATTTGTCGTGTTATTATTCTTTTTTTTTTTTTATATTGTCATGTTACCCTGTAACTATTATTAGTACCTATTATCTTTGGTTTAAAGCATGTTCACATGTCGAGTTATGGCAAAACAGGCAGGACTAGAACTAGGCTTATAGCGATGATAGCAGTGGTTAGCGCGGTCGGTTCGCATGCCGAAGGGCGTGGGTTCAAACCCCAACAATGAGCTTGAGCTGTCGGTGAAGGAAAACATCGTGAGGAAACCATAGCGTGGTGGTAGAGTACTTTCTAGTACTCGGCTGGCTAGCTACCTCCCTCAAGTTGAAAATCTGCCGCCAAGCATCTCACGGTGTGTTCCGGTAGCCTCACTTGAGAGCCAGTTCCATTCCAGGCTAGGTGTGCTTTACCATCTTCAACCACACCGTCACTTAAGATCAGGTGAGTTGAGGTCAAACACCAAGCCTGTCAGCTATAAAAAAAAAGACATATGTATATATCATTTTGTAAAAGATCTATATATTACTCTATTTATGTGAATAAATTATAATTGAATTGAATTGAATTAAATATATTTTCATTATTTCTAGTGTGGCAAGAAATTAAACGTCGATTCGAAGTCCATAAAAGAATGTGCAAAAGGCTTGCGAGGGTTCACGCTTCTGCTTCAGAACGGCAACGACAGCACCAAAGTTAAAGACAAAGGAAGTCCCTGGTGGAACATCAACAATATCCCAACTACCAATAGTGATTTATTTAAGCCCTTAAAGACGCTCTTATGTGACGCATTCAAGAATCCTCCGCCACCTTGCAAGAAGTAAATGAATCTATAATAATTTGATAATTTTTCCTTAGTGATAGATCTCCTTAGCAAGGGGAGCTTAGGTAGGTAGGTACTACCACAGTAGGTACCAGTTATTCTGCCGCCAAGCAGTAGTGTGTTAACATTACTGTGTTTCAGTTTGAAGGGTGCTGCAGCTAGCGAAAGTACAGGGCTGTTGAGACTCAACATTGAAAAACCATGTCTTCATGTCATTCATACAAACCTGTGTACCTGTGTACGTATATTCTTGTAACTGGTAATGTCATGTATACATCATAATTAGCAAATGTAATTGGTTTTATATAACCGTTTTAGTTAATAAATAAATAATAAATAATGTCTCAAAATAATGAGCGCCAAAGCAGCGATGCCCGGACTTTGTTTTGCTACTCAAAGTTCCTTGTATCGCTGCAATGGTCATGGACAGGCGTTGTCTCTTACCATCAGGAGAGCGCTTCGATCGTCTCAGTTTTACTTAAAATAGATCATATTCTAACTTATATTTAGTGTGTTTATCGTCGGATAATTTTGAAATAAAATTAATAGAAATAGAATGTTGAATATTGTTTTTCTGCTTCCTATATTCACTTGATTTTCATGATAAAAACACCGCTTTGTTTTGGTTGACATGCTAGGTGTTTATCTACAGCTCACCTGATGTTAAGTGACGGTGTAGTCGAAGATGGTAAAGCACACCTGGACTGGAACTGGCTCTCAAGTGAGGCTGCCGAAACACATTTAGGTGCTTGACGACAGATTTTCAACTTGAGGATGTAACTAACCAGTGAAGTACCTACTAAAAAGTAGTAGTTTTTTTTGCAAGTGTGAGATGCAAGCTTATTGAATTGAATTTTACCATAGCGTGGTGGTAGGGTACTTTCTAGTACTCGGCTGGCTAGCTACCACCCTCTATTTGAAAATCTGCCGCCAAGCATCTAACGGTGTGTTCCGTCAGCCTCACTTTAGAGCCAGTTCCATTTCAGGCTAGGTGTGCTTTACCATCTTCGACCACACCGTCACTTAACATCAGGCGAGTTGTGGTCAAACACCTAGCCTGCCAGAGATAAAAAAAAAAGAATTCTAATATAGAGTATTGCGATTTAATTTGTTAAGTTCCGTTAAAGGATTTTAAGTTGTTTATAATGTAATTACTATGGTTTCCTCACGATGTTTTACTTCACCGACAGCTCAAACTCATTGTTGGGGTTTGAGTCGATGCCCTTAGGCGCTAACCATTGAGCTATCATAGCAACTAAATGAATACTTGAAAACATACAAGTTTTGAAAAATAACACAATACGCTGACATGTTTCCAAGTCATAACTTTCCGTAAACTTCATTCGAGCAAGACAAAGTTATACAAATTCGAGTTATAAATAAATGATTATCCTTATCTGCCTGCTACAAAAGGTTTATTTAAGTGCTTATGAAACTCGTTATGTTATATTCATCAATATTCACTTTGTGGTAACTATAATAAAATACTTACTTGAAATTCCGTGTGATCGCGAAATCTTATTATTAACTAGCGGTATCCGCGACTTCGGTCACGACGCCTTAATTTTTTTTTTTTGCCGCATACCTTTTCTTCACTCACTCAACAAAAAAGTGCTTTTCGGTAATGAATAGTACTTTGAGGTAACGCATACAAAATTGAGCGCAGGTCAACTAGCTTACATTATGCTCACATTGACAGCCATGGGCCAACTGTCAAATACTGTTATACACATTACATTACATCATTAGCCATAGGACGTCCACTGCTGGACATAGGCCTCCTCCTGAAGGAGTTTGTCGATACTCGCCACGCTTGGTAGGCGGGTTGGCGAGCGCATTTAGGTGTGTTTTTTTTTTTTTTGTGAACCCTCGTAAGCCTTTTGCACATTCTTTTATGGACTTCGAATCGACGTTTAATTTCTTGCCACACTAGAAATAATGAAAATATATTTAATTCAATTCAATTCAATTATAATTTATTAACATAAATAGAGTAATATATAGATCTTTTACAAAATGATATATACATATGTCTTTTTTTTTATAGCTGACAGGCTTGGTGTTTGACCTCAACTCACCTGATGTTAAGTGACGGTTCGGTCGAAAATGGTAAAGCACACCTAACCTGGAATGGAACTGGCTCTCAAGTGAGGCTACCGGAACACACCGTTAGATGCTTGGCGGCAGATTTTCAACTTGAGGGTGGTAGCTAGCCAGCCGAGTACTAGAAAGTACTCTACCACCACGCTATGGTTTCCTCACGATGTTTTCCTTCACCGGCAGCTCAAGCTCATTGTTGGGGTTTGAACCCACGCCCTTCGGCATGCGAACCGACCGCGTTAACCATCGCTACAAATTGTTCAAGGAAGACGCTGCTGCCCATCTTCCGGATTACATCCCTTAGCCGACTCTTACGGCAACACCGGGTAGAGAGGGTAGGGTACAATTCTTACGCCGGCACCACCACGGCATCACGGCAAAAGACGTTATATAGCGCAAGTCTATTTCGGGTTAGGAAACTTCCCACATCTTCGAGAACATTTGCGTTATTTTCCTTTACCATGTAAAAGCTATCCAGAAAACAACCAAAATAACAAGGGCGTGTGTGCCTTGGATTCGAGCCCAGATATCCAGATTCTAGATGATGATTCACAGAAATCAACCGGTCTATCGTAACTTCAACCTAATTAACTGTGAAACTAGAAAATAATGAACTGATAGGAGTGTGAAGTATAAATCAGTTGTAATAATTAATTTACTAATTCATTTGCTTAAATGGTTTAAAAGGCTTGAATGGTAGGTATATAAGAGATTCATTGATATAGTTGTGAGTAATTGATAGCATCGTTTGTAAGTAAAATTAATTTATAATTTTTGAAATGAAATTGTTATTTTTAGCTTTGTTGCCCGCTTTTGTTTCTGTTTAGGGAAAAGGTGAGTTTTACTTAAACTTATATAAATTTTAAAAAATCCTTCTTTTAGCAACCCATGCTTCTAGAAATAATATTGATATTTCTTGACTAATAGAATTGATGTTTACCTACATAATGAATTTTCTTTTCTTAGCTTTTGCACGATATTGCTACTAAACAATAACATCACTGCATATTATAAAATAAAGTTGTTCGCCGTGTCTGCCTGTCTGTCTGTTCGCGATAAACTTAAAAACTACAACTGATTCATGAGGAAGGTTTAGGTATATAATTTGTCAAGGTTTTGTGCAGTATCTACATTGCACCCGTGCGAAGCCGGCGCGGGTCGCTAGTTTACAATAAAAACCATACATATTTAAAATAAAATGCAAATTAATTAATTAAAATGACACATACATACAATAAAATTTTACTACTGTTACGAAAAAGAATGAAAACGCTCAGAGTGGATGACTATTTTGTTTAATCCAAAAATCGAATAGGCAGAAAAATGGCTTGACTTTTTAAAGACTACCCCCTCCAAGGCAGGCTTGGCATGGCTGGCAGCAGGAAATGGCGTGGGGGGGGCGTGTCCAACATGGCATGGCTTGGCTTCCGGTTGTCAGGTTAACGGGTGCTTCCGTTATACTCGGCCGTCCTGTAACAATTGCTCCCGCAATGGGAACAAGACAACGGCATTAGCTTTCAAATAAATCGATAAGCAAGTTGCAAGTTGTTCATCAACACTACAAGAACATGATTGAACTTGTGCTTTGTATAATGTAAGCAACTGTTCCGGCGTTTGATATCTGGTTCTCGATGTGGATCGGAGTACACAATGTACATATGTCGCGACAGAAGGAAGGGGGCTTTATTAAGATTTTTTCGTGTATGACTACAGCTCACCTGATGTTAAGTGACGGTGTGGTCAAATGTGGTAATCACATCATTAGCCATAGGACGCCCACTGCTGGACATAGGCCTCCTCCTGGGGGGGTTTTGTCAATACTCGCGACGCTTAGCAGACGGGTTGGTGAGCGCAGTTAGGTGTGATTGCTGCTGCCCATCTTCCGGATTTTATCCCTTAGCCGACTCTTACGGCAACCACGGGTAGAGAGGGTGGGGTACAATTCTAACGTCGGCACCGCCACGGCATAGAATACTTATTTTTAATTTTTGTAAAAACATGCAGAACAACCAGATATGATGTTTATACCAGAAAAATATTTGTTCTGGGTGGGAATTAAATCCACGCCCACAGCTCTTAAAGCAGAAATACTACCAATGAGCCAATATGGCTGTTAAAATACTAACTAATGTTATAAAAACTAAAGCTTCTCTACTAACTACTTTTCTGCTTGTTTACTCTTCAGTACCAGTTGCTCTAGTATAGAAATGTGCCAAGAACACGTAGTAGGCCAGTAAAAATAGAATTTAACCTCGCACTAAATTCCCAATTAAATTTTTTTTTGTCTAAAAAATCAAAATAAATTTATTTGTCATCAATTTAGGATACTTACATTAAAATGAACCCATTGGCTCCGAACTAGAAACTGTATTTCGGAAACCAATGGCTTCTCCTGATGTCTAATCAAGCACAAAATGCCAGGGGCAGACTTAAAAAATAAACAATTTTTTTATACAATTCCATAAAAATTAACCTATATGTATATATAAATATGTATGTGTGTATGTGTGCGTGCGCGTGTTAAAGTGTGCGCGTGTTTAAGTGTATGCGTGCGTGTGTGAAGTTTGTGGGTATGTGTTGTGCGTGTGTGGACATGTGTGTAAGTGTGCATTTATATGTGAAAATGCGTGTATGCGTGCGTGGAAGAGTGTCTAATATAGTGTAAAGCAGGTAATAATAATAAGAGTTAACGGCCGAGATAGAAAAAGCGGTTCATTAAATAGGTGATAAATCGTAAACGGTAAGTTTTACAAAAAGTTTACAGGAAATAAAATATGCGAATTTTTATTCTCTACAATAATGGTCTCAGTAACTTTTGCCCTAAAGTGCATAGTTTCCGAGATATCGGCCAAAATTTTTTCAAGATGGCGCTTGAAGCTGCACCTGGATCTGTCAGCATTTTGCGATTTTATGCTCAGTCAGTGAACCTAAACCTTATAAAAAAAATGGGTCGGAAATTTAGTGCGAGGCCATAAAAACGGCTATTTTTAACAGACTTCAAAAAAGGAGAAGGTTCTATGTTCGACTGTATGTATTTTTATTTTTATTTTTATGTATGTTCACCGATTTCTCACCCATTTGTGGACCGATTCTCAAAATTCTTGTTTTATTTGAAAGAGTATACTTCAGAGGTGGTCCCATTGGCACAAAGTCAGGATCTGATGATGGAATCCCAGGGAAATCGAGGGCAACCCTCAAATGTTATAGGTGTTAACTTGTCGATATCGATAATTGATTTCAACAGAGTGAGTGCTAGTAACTAGAAGTATTAATAATTTTAACCGACTTTAAAAAAATTAAAAGGAAGTTGTCAATTCGACGCGTAAGACATTTTATCTAGCGTGTTCCCAGACATTTATTTACAATAATCTTAATAAAATGAAACGGCTCCAACGATTTTCATGAAATTTTGTATCCAGGGGGTTTCGGAGGCGAAAAATCGATCTAGCTAGGTTTCATTTTCAGAAAACGTCGTTTTATCCATGTTTTCAGCCGAGCAATGTACCAACCAGGTACTAGTAATAAAATATGTATTTCCTACAAAAATAATTGCTTTGCTTGATTTCAATGTAACTACAATAATATCTAAATACTGTTTCAAACTCAGCCATTATTTCTTATCTGTATCGGCTCCCTTCCCATAGCCCGTTAAAGGTTAAGGTGTCCATGAATGAAAAAAAACAATGAATGAAAAAATAAACACGTAAGTTATATGAAAAAAAAGATTACAAAAACAAAAAAATTTAAGAATTCGGAGTGAAACTATCTCCCAGCTGGGCAGCCATAACTTCGGCCTAATTAAATAATCCATTTAGCCATGAAACTGGAAATGAACTGTATTGAATAAACTATTACATAATAATTAACAAATTCATTTGATAAAAGAGTATAAAAGACATAACCAGGCAAAGAAAATATTCATTTTTGTACGAAGTTATTGATATTGTTATCGAGATTTTAAACATGTTGCTATACATAATATTATTACAAATTATTGTTTCTGCGCAGGGAACAGGTGAGTTAATTAATTTCATAGCATTTACCCTAAATTACCGTTGTAAAGTAAATAACGGTTACCTATAATTAATATCGTGATTATATAATATCGTGAGGAAACCATAGGTTGGTGGTGGGTATTTTCTAGTACTCGGCTGGCTAGCTAGCTACCACCGTCAAGTTAAAAATCTGCCTCCAAGCACCGACCGGTGTTCCGGCAGGCTCATTTGAGAGCCAATTCTATTCCACGCTAGGTTTGCTTTACCATCTTCGACCATACCGTGTCTTAACATCAGGTGAGCTGTGATCCAACACCTAACTAATCATTAATCAACCAGATAAAAAAAAACTGTGAATTAATGTGTCTTTGTTTATCTGTGATTGTGATCCGCTATCTTATTAATGATATCGACAATACAATTAATTAGAATTTTTAAAATGGTCGCCGTCATAAAATCCTGCGTGGACCATGCGTGGCGTGTATTTGGTTTCAAAAATTCAGGTTGAATTAATAACCTTCCTGTTTTTTGTTGTCGATTTTAATAGTTGCTTATAACTAGTCAGTGTAAACATCATAATCATCCGCCTATCATAATTCACTTCTGGATATATGCCTCTTCAATCAGACGCCATGCCCACCAGCAATAACAGGGCGGCCGAGGACTCGGACTTACACAGGAAGTTTGTGCCCATCAATTCCACGCTTGGCGACTCCTGAGGCCTAGATTCTCGCACTGGTGGTTCTCACGCTACTGCCTGTCACTAGTCTGGAATGTAACTACTCCCAGTGGGGATATTTATCCCACCATCAGTCCCCTATCAGTAGTCTCCTACTACATGCGGGGGATACTGGTACCATATTCTAATCGCCCCGACATGATACATTATTTCACAATTTAAAATAAAGTGTTAATAAAAATTTATTCCACTCTTAAGTGCGTTTTTAAATGGTGATTCTTGTTCGTTAGATATGTAAAAAAAAACAGTATGTAGTGGTACCTTTTTTTTTCAGGATGTCATTCACCTCCACCTGATCCGTGTGCCAAGTCAAGTGATCCTTGCGAAGCCAAGTCATATAATCCTTGCGATGCCCAGTCATGTGATCCTTGCGATGCCAATTCATACAATCCTTGCGATGTCAAGTCAAGTGATCCTTGCGAAGCCAAGTCATACAATCCTTGCGATTTCAAGTCAAGTGATCCTTGCGATGCCAATTCATACAATCCTTGCGATGTCAAGTCAAGTGATCCTTGCGAAGCCAAGTCATACAATCCTTGCGATTTCAATTCAAGTGATCCTTGCGAAGCCAAGTCATACAATCCTTGCGATTTCAAGTCAAGTGATCCTTGCGATGCCAATTCATACAATCCTTGCGATGTCAAGTCATACAATCCTTGCGATTTCAAGTCAAGTGATCCTTGCGATGCCAATTCATACAATCCTTGCGATGTCAAGTCAAGTGATCCTTGCGATGCCAATTCATACAATCCTTGCGATGTCAAGTCAAGTGATCCTTGCGAAGCCAAGTCATACAATCCTTGCGATTTCAAGTCAAGTGATCCTTGCGAAGCCAAGTCATGCAATCCTTGCGATGCCAAGTCATGCAATCCTTGCGATGTATATAAGGTATTCCCATTATTATGAGCTTATTCGGCTGATGATAAATAAATAAATATAGTAGGACATTTCACTCAGCGCCAACTAGGCCCAAACTAAGCCATGCTTACTATGGGAACCAGATAACTGATAAAATACTTAAATACTTTTTTTGTACATACATACTTTTAATGCATACAGAAAAAAACATATTATTTTATTTTATTTTATTTGGAAAACATACAGTGATAAATATCTTAATTACTATCAATATTATTAACTTAACACCATTAATCAGTTTTCACATATAGAATCTAAAGCTTGTATGTAAATATTGGTCCTGGGTGGGAATCGAAACCACGCCCAACAGTTCTTGAAGCAGATATATATTACCAAATGAGCTAACGGGGAAGTCAATATATAATGATAAGTACCTGGATGACCGAGCTTTGCTCGGCTGAAAACACGGATAAAACGACGTTTTCTAAAAATGAAACCTAGCTAGATCGATTTATCTCCCTCGAAACCCCCTGCATACTAAATTTCATGAAAATCGTTGGAGCCGTTTCCGAGATTCATATATATATATATATATATATATATATATATATATATATACAAGTAAAATCTCGTTTAAAGGTATAAGATAAGATAGATAATAATGATGACTTACTCATAAAGCCTGTATGTTCAGTTTTTATAGAGATAAATATAGTTATAATTCTTATTTCAAAAGTCAAAACATACGTATGCCATTTGAAAAAAAAAACTATTGCAGAAAGATATCATCTTCAGCCCGTAATTGCCAGTATAAGCCTCTCTATAACGCTATTAATTCCGGTTTTGTAATAAACTTGCCCAGGTTCGAACTCGTGATTTTATTATATGTGGTATCGTTGACCCAATGAGCTGGAGGGCAATCAACGCTTCGTTTACCAGTTCGTGATAGGTATATTTTAATGCATGCCATATTTTATTTTGACACATTATAGTTTTTTTTTTTGACGTGACAACGTCTAATAACTCGATATTACGGGCTGCATGCACGAAAAAGTTGACGTCATTGTCCCGTTACGCTCGATGTCCCGTTCCGCAAGCGAGAGCGCGGCACGAACGAGAGAGAGGCATGATCGGCTCGAGTGGTCGGCTCAGTTCGGTTCGTGCTGCATCTATTGACGTTGTCACGTCAAACTACCGTCCGTAAGCCGACTTTACAGACAACCATTATTTTTTTTGGTAATCAAACGTGGGTAACGTTTGATTAGTTCGTATACTCCGGCTATAACTTCGGTCATACCCGATGACCTGTGACATAATAATATACATTTTTAAGAATTATTTATTTTCACCATTCACTCCCGTCAGTGCTGTCCCAAGTAGTGTGTAAAAATATCACCGGACGAAACCCGCAACTATGAACGGAGTATCCGACTTAATCAAACGAGAGTAAAACAGCAATGCACCTCGCCATATTTAATTATTTTTAATTTATTTTCAGCCAGAAAAAGTAAAATTCCAATTTTACTATGACACGACATGTCATTACAGTATTAGCAGGTATACCCAAGAACTTGAGGAGGCTGTAAGAGAATTGGCGCCATATCTTGACATTTCCACGTATCCATTCGGCAATGGACAAGTTAGTATCTTTTTATGTAATTAGTTAATTCCTTTTTTGTTTGTTTTTTTTTTCTCTTTCTTCTTGGCATCGCATTCTGTGTATTCTGCCAGTTTCATGTTTCTGTATTTTGTGTGCAGTCTTCAGCTTCTTTATCTTTATAGTCAAACTCCATTCTTGGTCAAGTCCAGTCCGTGCCAGTCATCAGTCAGTCAGTTTAGTAAAGTAGTGACGACTTTAATATTATAAGCTTCGATGGAGATATGGAAACAACGCGAAAAATCATGTTTCACCGCATTATATCACTTTCCCACAGAAGCGATTGTAATTCGGCACTTTAACACACTTTCGACACTTCGGCATAAAACATCACTGTTTTTACACACTCGAAAAAAATACTAATTTTAGAAAAAAATAATTGAATGGTTTGGAATCGACGCGACTCTTTCCGCGTTCACGCCAAAACTCGTTTCAGTTTGTTTTTAATGCTTTGCTTTTTTCTTTACTATTGGCATCGCATTCTGTATATCCTGCCAGTATCAAGTTTTTTCCATGTTTACAAAATGTAAAATTAAGATAAAAAGACTTATTTACAATCAAAGTCACATAAAGTCACTGTCCAGTCAATGGCCAAGTAAAGTAAAATAGAGGAGGCATAACTTTATTGTACACCGACATAATATAAAATAGGTAATACAACAATGATAATTAGCGGTAGTGCAAAGGCAGTCTTAAAATAACGGTGACTTTACTAGAAGTTTTAGAAACAAAATGAAAACACAAATGTTTCTCCAACTTTCTGCAGCTATTCACTTATTACATATAAATACAGCAGATATTATCGGCAATACGCACATAACTTAGAAATGACAGAGGTGCGCGCCATGGGATTCGAACCCAGGGCCTCCAGATTAGAAACCACACGATCTCCCAACTAGACTACCGAAACTTCATATATGAATAAGAGCGGTTGTCTTAAAACTTTGTGTGCGATTAAGACCCGATGATAAACAAAGGCTAACGATATAAATTAAGGGATCTTTTTTATTTACTAATAGAATTGTAAAAATTTCTCGCATTAAAACTTACTTAAGTCACATTTGTTTTAAATATGACAATGATGTATCTACTGTACATTTTAATCGTACTATTGCGTTCGCAGATGTGGTTAAATGGCCCTCATTTAACGATACAATGTCAGAACGACACCGAGTGCTACGGCAACAAGCTCCACGCATGCGCCATCGATGAGCTGAAGGATCCTGTCAAATACGTTCCGTTCAACTCCTGCATGATGCGCCACAACTTCTACTCCACGTCTTATGACCACGCTTGTGACGCGGTAATAAAACAATTCAATTCCTACTAATTCTAACTATATAATATTATCTAAACGAAAGCAGCTTTGCCAGTCTGGCAATTTGTGAAAAAGGTTTCGTCTGCTTTGGTATCTGACACAAAAATGTACAAAAAATCCCCTGGCTCCTGGCTGGCCGGGAAGAGGAAGAAGAAGACGGCAGAGAAGCAGTGAGGCCACATTGTACCACAACGCCAAGATGAGGTCAGCGTTGGCCAGAGGGTGCTCGAGATCAGTAGTTTATTGTTAGAGTATGAACCCACGCCATTCCACGTGTGATCCGACCCCGCTAACCACTGAGCTATTATGGCAACAGAAAACGTATTACATATTTTTCAACCGTTACTGTGTGCTTTTTTTCAGTGCGGGCGTCAATTATACGTCAACTCGCAATCTATAAAGAATTGCGCAAAGGGTGTTCGAGGGTTCCAGAAGCTCCTTGACTGTGCCACCGAGAGTAAGAAGGTCCACTACGTTGGAATTCCCTGGTGGTACATAAACGGCGTCTCAGCCACCATAAGCGATTTATACAGGCCATTAAAGGAGGTTTTATGTAATGCATTCCTGAATCCACCGAATGCTTGCAGGAAGAATTCGTATCCGTATTATTAATATTAATACGTTAATGTTTTTAGTGTGATTTTTAATTTGGTGTTTTGTTTTCTTGTAATTTTGACATTTTTATTTTATTACCTGACCTACTCACCTAATTTTAGTATTTTATGTTGACTTGCGATTGTAATTAATGTTTTTAGTGTGATTTTAATTTGGTGTGTTTTGGTTTGTTTTGTAATTTTGACATTTAATTTTATTGTAATGAATTATTAGATTAAATTAGAAAATAATAACTATGTCTATAAACCTTTCCAGGGTAGAAACTAGAGAATATCTTTAAAAATAATAACATCTGTATGTGAACCTAGTTTCATAGAAAATAAAATTCATTCATTCATTCATTCATTCATTATCTCTTACTACCAGCAGAACGTATTGTTCGTCTTATAAGCAAACCATTAATGACCAAACAATGTTTTTTACACTCAAAAACATGTTTTGGAAATTATTACGATATCATTGACAAGTCTCAAGTTGTGCTACTGACCACTAATGGTAGACAGCGATACAACTTTTTAAATTATTTCCGTTGCCTACAAATGGGCAGTAATGAACATTTTTTGTTTCCCCGGTCTTAAGTAATAAAAATAATAAAAATAAAAGTTTAAGGCAAACAATCGTTTCATTTTAAGACTCAAAAATATAATCTTACTCTTGTTTACTCTCAGCTCATGCTGAATACGTTTATGCTGCTTGCCCAGATATTTTAAGTAGCCGGTTTACAAAAATAATTTTTCTTTGATAGGCATTGCTTTTTTTTCTCTTTCTGCGTCATGCAATGATGACAGATATTTCGATATGATAAAAAATCTAGAGAAGCGAGTCTCAATCACAGTTAGTCACATAGAGTAAATCATAGCCAAGTCAGTCATTCAGTAGTCATCGTCATAAAATAGCGACGCTTTACAGAGTTTCGACAGTTACAACACGAAATGTTAATTATGTTTCACCGAATTATCGAACTGCATTGGTTGCACCACATTATAGATCTCTTACCTGCGCTAATTCACGTAATTTCAAAGTTTATTGTTTAGTTAGTATGTTTATTACTTTTAAACCTGAGTGTTGCCACTCTTACATGCTAATACGATTAATCGATGGTCACACATCTCCCTTTCTTACAAAAAGTGGGTTTCACAACACTAATGGGAGTTACAACCATGAAGCTATAGGTAATATAGCTTCATGGTTACAACTCTAGTTGACATTTCAAGATAAGGACATTTGACATATTAAATTTTATACAGATGATGTCGACAAAACTGTTTTACAAAACAAAAGAAATTAAATTGCTCTTCAGTAATTACAATTCAACGAAATGTGTCTACTACAATGCAACACATAAAAACACAGTATTGAACAGTGAGGTGATTTACATACATCAAATCCAGTGTTTGGACAGAATTTAACAGAAAGTTTTACAACAATATTATCAACAAATCAAGATATTCTAAGCTTTTATGAACATTAATAAGGTTTCAGTGCAAGAGTATTGTGTTTGCAAATAGTAATAATAATGTTACAAGTTCTTGTATGCTGATAGAATATAAAGTATTGAATGAAATTAATGTTCCTTATTTCTAACTAATCCTATCATTGTCCTTATAAACTACAGTCTACAATCTATTTTAAGTAATATTTTATGCATGATGTTTATTTAACTGAACAGTACACCTATAATATCAATGCCTTTTCTATGCTGCTAATACCGTGCAGAATTTGGAATTTTAATAGTTCAAAATCCCGCGCTGCAATTTATTGCACTCACCACCCTGAGATATTAGATGTTATATATCTTTGCCCTGTAATTTCGTTAAAAATATTACCGTCCAATCCGGAACACAGTGATGATTGCACACTACTGCTTGAGGGCTAAATATCTGGCAAAGGCGTGGTACTTCAACAGGCGGACTCTGCAAAAGAGCCCTACTGGCCAAATACTACAAGAAGCATTTAGTATTGTTAGAGCGAATTGATGCAACTGTATAGAATGGTTTTATTTTTTGTTTCGTGTTTTCCAATGGCCATCTGCGAACAATCTACGCAAATCTTGTTCACTAGAAGTTAAAAATAATAAGATAGTTTAGTATTATTGCTTAATCATTCTTATACAATATTATAAAACTAAAATTGAAAACTTGAAAATGGCACCTTTTACTTTTAAAAAGTTGGCAACATTATCGGCAAACCGCAGCAAAATAAGGATGGGACAGCACAATCACAAATATCGATGTATATTTTTTTCTTTTTGAATTGTATCACGTTACTCATATTGCAAGTTTCCAAAAGAACCAGTGAGTTAAGCTGGCCGGACCCGAGCTTGTGGGAATCATTTGACGTGGATTCCAAAACTTACAAGCGTATCAAGCGTACAACATTTTGAATCTTCTTGTTTTACTCACTTATCCAATAACAAAAGAAGATTAAAACAGGGTGTGTACCAAGTATAAAATATCTGAGGTGAGCTCATATTTCACAAACCTTTGCTAGCGATTTTGTCTACCTGGAGACCTAATGTCACTCTCCAGCCCTTATATTCGGTCAAACTGAGTCCTGTCTTTTAACTAAAAACTTCTTGAGAATTACATTGTATATATTTTCTAGGATTTTTTACAGTTCTCGTTTCATTATTTTTCCGTGAAGAACAGAAATTGTATTTTGCAAGTTAACATTATAAAATAAAATCTTATAATCTTTATGTAGTGATTTCATTTCGTGTTAGCAATAAAATTACTAAGATAAATATTTTGTTTTACTATCTGCGCCCCGCGGTTTCGCCCATTATCCTAAAGGTACACAAAGAACTTATCGATAATTCAATTTCGATAGTGTCAATCCCTAACCCTTTTACACGATCTACCGTGTACCGATAGAACGCTTCCGTGTGTGAATGTGATTGTGTGCGTATAGCGTAAGCTAGTGTTAGCCTATAGTTTCGTGTGCGTGTATAGCGACGCGATCGCAAAATATGTTTGTGTGAGCTTTTTTTTGTGTGCGTTACCTCGCTCCGCACCTAAATTGACAGACTTTTGTGTATTGAAGTTAGAGCGCATGGCTTATCCTGGCTGGTTAATTTATCTGAGATGGTCACACATTTATGACTGCAAATACCACAAATTTTGAATTATACGAAAACAACAATACTAGTTATGGGAATATTCATATATTGCACCGCTCGATGTCATATTTTTCACGTTTCTGCCAAAACTAAGCTTTGCCATGCCTAACTAACAATAAACACCCGCCATCCTCTCAATACTGCATCGGTACCATCATAACGACATCAATGATTATTTATCATCTAAGATCAAACAATTATCATGTACGATTAAAATCATATTAAAGCATACTCGGCTTCATTGACATTTCAAGTGAGGGCAGATTGTTTACCTTCTTCTCTGTCTCTCTCGTTGCGTAGTAAATAAGAAGAACACGATCAGATATATTGTAAATGTTAAATTAAATACGAATTCTCTATACTTGTTATTCCTCTGAGGTACAAGATATTTTTGGAATATTATCGTATCTGTGGCTGTCAATGTCAACTGTCATATGTCATTATGTCAAAATTAAATTAAATAGCCATGATTTTTATTTTAGAACTTCCTGAAATTAAAATAAATCCTGTTTAGGCTAATAATATTACAACCAGATCCCAGAAAAGTAAAACTGTAAATACATACCTCTGGGCATAGCTCAATTAAGTGAATTCACATAACCTTTGTAAAAATGCAGGTTGTGATTGAGATTGTTCTTTACCGGGTTCCCTATACTGTTTGTTATATTTCTGACAATTGTATAGCGCATCCTAATAATCAGTATTATAAATCGATTGGTTTAGAGTTCGGAGACTGCTCTGTAGAATCGGACAATACACAGCTAAGTAAAAACTGTACTCTGAAATTTACAACGAATGCTCTTTATCTACAACCTTTTGTAAAGTGTTTGAGGTCAGATGTGTATCGGACGAAGGTGATTTTAAATTTGAACAAATTGTGCGAATGGCCTACAAGTCGGACAGTTTTATTAAGGCTAATGCTGGAGCCTCCTGATAAAGAAATCATTGATTATGCTTGGTAAGTGTTCCTACCTTCACTTTTTTTTAATGTAAGAGTAATGAGACGAACGAGACGCTCTCCTGATGTTTAAAGATAACACCTGTCCATGACCATTGCAGTGATACACAGAACTTTGAATAGTAAAACAAAGTCCAGGGCATCGCTGCCTTGGTGCTCATTACTTTGAGACTAGATGGTTAGTGTTTTCACTAGCTGCTACCCTTCAAACCGGAACACAGTACTGTTTGCAGACTACTACTTACCAGCAAAATATATATCGGTGGTACCTACCTAGATGACCTGCTAAGGAAATCTACCACCAAGTAAAAACTATGCTTAAAAATAACATTTTCAACTCATGGCTCATAGAATGACTAATGTCTTGAAAGCCTTGGAACCTATAGACACTGCCATCTAATACCCAAACCCATAGCAAATATATAAATTTATCATACAAATATCAACTCAGACCGGAATTCAACTTCAGACCTGTGGCTCTGGGTTCCTGTCATACCTGGCATATAGTTTGTTGAATATAGAAAATTGTATTAGATAGGTTGTAAGTATCCTTCTTTTAATATTTTTTGCACATTAGTTGAGAAGGAATAAGGTTATAGGTGCTTTTTTTACATACTTATTAAGGCAGGTTAAGCTATGTTAACTATAAACCTAACTTAATTATAGTCTAAAGTAGCGATGATAGCTCAGTGGTTAGCGCGGTCAGTTCGCATGCCAAAGGGTGCGGGCTCAAACCCCAACAATGAGCTTGAGCTGCCGGTGAAGGAAAACATTGTGAAGAAACCATAGCGTAGTGGTAAGGTACTTTCTAGTACTCGGCTGGCTAGCTTCCACCCTCAAGTTGAAAATCTGCTGCCAAGCATTTAACAGTGTGTTCCGGCAGCCTTACTTGAGAGCCAGTTCCATTCCAGGCTAGGTGTGTTTACCATCTTCGACTACACCATCATTTAACATCAGGTGAGCTGTGGTCAAACACATAGCCTGTCAGCCAAAAAACAAAAACTGGCACTTGGTATGATATTTGAATTTTGCACCAAGTGTGAGATAGTAATTAGTATAATAACATTATTTCCACACTGTCCTGGAATGATAAAAATCCACCTACATAATAATATGTTGACTTTCATAAATTATAAATTTTTCAGGAATGATAGAATGTTTAGGCTAACTTGGACTAGAGTAGAAATAGAAAATGCATTCTCTTGGTTGTCAACTCTCGGAGGAGCTTATTCTGCTTTAGGAGACTACTTTGAGCATTGTGTGAGTAATTTTATATTATTTTATACTTGACTGCCTTATTGGCTCATTTGATAGTAGGTATGCTTCTTGAGCAACAGAGTGTGGGTTTGACTTCTAGGACAAACATGTGATAAACATGGATTTTTGTTCTATAGTAGGTGTACTTCGTAAGCAAAAAAGAGTAGGTTTGATTCCTAGGACAAACCTGTGATAAACTGTTTTTGTTCTGTCTGTTATCTGTTCTAAATGTATGTGCATTATAATATATATTTGATTTGTGGAAAATTTGTCCAAAACAATTCGTCAAAAACACAATTTGCACTATTTTCAGACGATATATGTATGAATTTACAAAAAAAAATTTAAGTATTCTATTAGTTACCTGGTCCCCATAGTGCATGCTTTGTTTATTTTGGGACCATAATGGTGCTGTGTGAAATGTCCTCTGTTAATGCAACAAGCCAATTTGGAAATAAAACTTTTTTTGTCTATGCCCTGGAAATAGACCAGGCAATATTCTATTTATGACATTTAAAATTAAACACTGATGCAACTAACAAAAAGAATTTTATTTTAATGAAAATTTATTTTAGTTTAATATTATATAACACAAAAAATATATATTTAAGTACCTACACATCTACACACATGTTATACATAGTCTGTGACAAAGGTCTTTTGGTTACAGGCAGAAGAAGCGGGCCGAATATCAATAAGGCAATATAAACTGTCAAAGTTGCTTGGTGATGAAGCATTAGCTGCGAGAAGCCGGCTTTACTTAGCTATAGCATTTGCACAAAAGGGTCGTCTGCATACTGCCAGACACATAGTTAGAACAACAAACCAGTTTGCTATCGTAACACATGATAAAAGGCTACACAGAATGTGTCAAGGTGTTTGGGCAAAGCTCAAATATATGAAGTCTCAAAAACATGCACTACAGGGTAAAGATAAAGGAGATTGCAATAATGATAGTTAGACGATAATTATAGTTACAATGGACAAGAGTTTGCGGGTGTGAACTGTAAGTGTTTACGACAACTGCAATTTTATTTTGTAAGGATTTTTGTTAGTGTTTGTTGTAATTATTCTGTTACATGTTTGAAGTGAAATGGAATCATATTAGTTGGTGATAGTGTCTGGTGCTGCACAGAAAAATAACTTGCATAATAGATAATATGTTACTTATCCTAGTAGTTTTTTTTTTTTCTTATTTATTGTTTTATGAAACTTGACCATTTTGCCATTGTAGTAGACATATTCTTCACCATCTGGTCTTAACCTTCTCACAATGAGATAAGGCTCTATTCTATATTTGTAGAAAACAGACAAAAATATTAGAATTCTCACATATAGTGAACATTTAAGGCGACTAAGTTTTATTTCTGTTTTGTTCTGTTGTATTGTAGTATGTCATTCTTCAAGGCTAATATTGGTTGATTTCACAGCAATGCTTCATTTGTCAATGTCAAGATATCTAGCCAGTCGACTTGACGATGGCATTAAACTATGTAGGCATAGGAAATTTCCGCACATAGAATCAATTTTGACTTTTTAAAATTTAACTACATACTGTCTCTGGTAACATTTTATATTTTCTTTGCATATAGAAATGCCGAAACAACTTATTTTATAGCAATGCAGTGATAGCTCAGTAATTAGTGCGGTTGGACTGCATGCTGAACGGTGTGGGTTCAAATCACAACACTAAGCTTGAGTTGCAGTTTAAGGAAAACATAAAGAGGAAACCACGGTATGGTGGTAGGGTTTTGTGTAGTAGATACTTGTTTGGCTGTCTCACCACCACATTGAAAATTTACATATCTAACGGTTTATTCTGGCAGCCTTGCTTGGGAGCCAGTTCTTATTCCAGGCTAGATGCGTTTACCATCTTTTACTACAAAGCTTTTAACATTGTTTTATATATGACCGAACACATTTTTTTTTTTGTAATACAAATTAACGTTATTCAGCGAACTAATAAACGGAATTGCTACAAAAACTGACCATTAGCCTATTAATTTTACAACATAAAGATGCACTTTTTATGACGATAAGGTATTAAGTAAAGTTTTCTTCAAATTATAAAAACAAATATTGTATCCTTATTTGTATATTGATTAGTGTTACCGTGACCATTCAAGGCTAAGATTGTCTAGCTTCTTTCAACAATATCAGAAGAACTTATATTTAAATGTAAAAATAATATTGTATCTATCCTTTAAACGAGCAATTCTTGTATATATGTATATATATATAAAGTTACATATATATCTATATATCTGAAACTCGGAAACGGCTCCAACGATTTTCATGAAATTTAGTATGCAGGGGTTTCGGGGGCGATAAATCGATCTAGCTAGGTTTAATTTTTAGAAAACGTCGTTTTATCCGTTTTTTCACCCGAGCAAAGCTGGGTTATCCAGGTACTATGTATTATACATGTGCAAAAAACTAGTAAATCTGAGGAGCGAGCATAGTAATTTAAAAAAACTTCGTCAAGTTTTTCGATATCAATATATAATTGAAAAATAGATCAGTACAGGGGTACGGGTAAAACGAAACTGAAGAAAAACTAACGTGAAGTTGCGAGCATTTTTCATACATTTTAGGATCGAAAACTTGAAATTGAATTATTTGTACGTAAGCCCTGTTGCTTTGGGCTTTAGCGTTTCATAAAAGAAAAAGAATCCTGTTAAAGCATAATAATATACTTGTCTGCATAATATTGTTACAAGTCGATATTAATATTTGAAAAGTGTTGGTATTGTTGAGTATGAGAAGTGGCCTCGGTTTGAAGTTAGAAGAAAACACTCTATTATAGTTGTTATTTATTTGCAAAAATAATTATTACTATTTGAGCTTATCGACCGTATAAAATATGAGGATATATGGCGCGGTGCACAGCACGCACCCGCTCGCTCCTCTCGGCCGACAAGAACAGACCGCCGGGAGCCGGGCGGCTGCGACGAATCCGCAGCCTACCCGTATCTTAAAATTAACTTATATACTATTTTACACTACCTACATAAATAGTGAGCGCGTCGCTAACAGGCATGAACACGAGAAAATTATAATTATTTTCTAATATTCGTTTCTTTCGTGTGTTTACCTACTTATAAAAAGATCCGTGTTGCTTCCAAAACTCAGCCAAAGTCAAGTCAAATAAGTCTAGTAATGACCGGTCTTGACCTTGGCTTACTTTGTGTGTCTTTGACCGTGACTTAATATTATTTCACTTAATGTATTATTTATAATGCTTGGAAATATTTAAATACAGTGTAACCTGGATATATGAAAAATCTCTGCTACTGATAAGGGGCCGTTCAAGTATTACGTAAGCACCAAAGGGGCGTGGGGGAGTCTTTACTTTGCTTATTTTTGACGACATTGGGGATGAGGCGATCTGAATGGTGATAATAGTCTATACGACTATTTAATATATTATATATATATAATTATGCTGATTGTTTGGTTTCTTTGTTATCGACACACCACGTTTTAGCGAAATGGCTGCTATTTAAACCAATATTTACTTAAGCATAAACGAGGAAAGTAAGAGCTTTGCTTACTGATTTGCTGACAAGGGGGAGGGAGGGGTTAATAATTACTAAGATTCTGCTTACTTAATACTTGAATGGTCCCTAATAACGAAGAGGTCACGACACTATCGCATTGAAATACCTCTCTCTTACTGGGAATGTTTAAACCTTTTTAATTGTGATTTGATTTTTTAGATTTTTCGGTATTTAACTTTATAATTGGGACTTTGTAGCTCAATAGCCTGTACAAGTAAGACGATTTATCAGGTTAGGACACGTTAAGACACGTTTGATTAACAAGCTGAAGAGTTTAAAAAATCTATAACCCGACTGCGATTAAAATAGCTCTAATTAAAGGAAAAAAAGTATTTAAATAAATTAATTATTCCTAATTAAATTTAAACATATAGCTTTTTAAACTTATTTATTTTTGTAATCCTTTTTTAATTGCCTTTAATTAGATATCCTACTTGATAGGTTTTTTATTTATTAACGTTTTACTATTTCGCATCAAAAACCCACCATTTTTTTTAAACCATCTATGGACACTTGATTTATTGAAACGAATCTAATATATATTACTAATAGATCTTATAGATTACCTATGATAACCTTAAACAACCTTTGTAGAGGTGAAACTATATTTTTTGTCGAAGTTATAAGTGATTGATTTTAAAATCAAGTGTGTTCCACAGATAAGAAAAAAGTATTGCTAAGCATAACTATTTGTGAGATTTAAGTAGGTACTGCATAAAGATAAAAAATGTATGGAAAGTAGGATAGCGCCCCTAGCGAGAGTAAATGTAAACTTGCTTTTTTTTCATATAGTTGAATCATTTTTATACTTACGTAATTCTTGCAAATTAATATGTTAGAACCACTGATGATGTTGCGTTGAAACTGGGTGAAGACTTCTTGGTCGTATAAATTTAGCTTGTCATACGCTAACTACATGCACACATACGTCAAGGCCTTTGTACGTCACACAAATCATTTAGGTCTTACGTCACACAAATACATTAAGGTCTTACGCCACACAAACACGTCAAGGTGTTTCTGTGTGCGTAATTCTCGTATGACAAGCGAAATCGTAGGACTAAAGAGTCCTCGACCATTTTCTATGCAACGTTAAACCTTTACTATTTTTTATCTGTGGTTTGTTCATGCCCAAACTAGCCATAAGGCCATAGCTTAAGGTCACGCCCACAGATTTCCCAAAATATTCCCCATTTCATAAGAATAGGGCCGCCATACCATTTTATTTGGATACATTGTGGGAGTATTAATTTAATCTTTATCATAGATTTACAAACATAGATTTCGAGTCTATTTTAACAGCTAATAAATTATACTACACTAGCGACACACCCCGGTTTCACACGGGTGCAATGTAGATAGTGATAATGTTGAAAGATCCCAGGTGGCTTGACTTTTTCCGACACTTCCAACAATTATCATCATAATATTTCAACCAATTTACACAAAACCTTGACAAATTATAGACCTAAACTAAACATCTTTTACTATGGACACATCTCAAAAATAAACAACTGATTTTTTGTAAGATTTCAGAGTTTTGCTCATCACAGATAATATAATTTCACATATCGTCAAGAACTTTTTTTTTTATAGGTAGACAGGCTATGTGTTTGACCACAGCTCACCCGATGTTAAGTGACGGTGGGGTCGAAGATGGTAAAGCACACCTAGCCTGGAACGGTACTGGCTCTCAAGTGAGGCTGCCAGAACACACCGTTAGATGTTTGGCGGCAGATTTTCAACTTGAGGGTGGTAGCTAGCCAGCCGAGTACTAGAAAGTACCCTACCACCACGCTATGGTTTCCTCACGATGTTTTCCTTCACCGGCAGCTCAAGCTCATTGTTGGGGTTTGAACCCACGCCCTTCGGCATGCGAACCTACCGCGCTAACCACTGAGCTATCATCCCTACAAAAACATCAACAACAACATTAACAACTCTAAGACATTTTTTTATGGTCGACAGCCTAGATGTTTGACCACTTGGTTTGGTTTGGTTGAAGATAGTAAACACACCTAACCTGTAAATGGAACTGGCTCTCAAGCGAGGCTGCCGGAACATACCGCTAGGTGGCTGGCGGCAGATTTTTTATCTTAAGTATGGTAGCTAGGCAGTCGAGTACTATAAGGTACCCTACCACCACGCTATGATTTCCTCACGACGTTTTCCTTCTCCAAACTCATTGTTGGGGTTCGAGACTACGCCCTTCAGCGTGTGAACCGACCGCGCTAACCACTGAGCTGTCATCGCTAGGTTACCGCACGTTTTCCTTCATAGTTCTGGCAATACTATCTGACAATATCTCTGTAGTAAACAATACGTACCTACGTAATTTAGAATAGGCAAGTACGTTCAAATTCAAATTCAAAAATTAATTATTTGACATAAACGATACAACACAGCAATAAAAACAAACACGTGCTGTGGGATTTGAACACAGGACCCGCAAATAGTCAGAAAGACGGTATCTCAAAAAGATTGACATAGCTTTAATACAACAAATACTAGCTGCGCCCTGCGGTATTACCCGATGTTCCCACGTGAACACAACATTTTTTCGAGATAAAAAGCCTATGCGTTATTCCAGGGTGTCAGCTACCTCCATACAAAATTTCATCAAAATTGGTCCAGCAGTTTGAGCGTGAAGAATTAACACACATACTCACAAACTTTCGCCTTTATAATATTGGTGTGATTTGACAGGAGCGCCGACATCACGGATTTTTCAGGTATATTAAACAGTACAATGTACTGGTATAGGTACGTATATATGCTTTCAGATATACTAAAAATATTGCGCGCCCACAATGGATAAACTATTGTTACTTTAGAATAAGTTATAAAAACCTTTTGTACACAGTTTTCGCAATAAAATCATTATAGTAAGTAGTGTGTACACATTACTGTGTTCGGGTTTGAAGGGTACTGCAACTAGCGAAATTACAAGGCTGTCGAGAGTAACCACCGAAAGTCGCAAAAGTAATGAGCGCCAAAGCAGCGATACACTGGACTTTGTTTTGTGTATAGCTGCATTGGATATGGCAATGCGTTATCTCTTACCATCAGGAGAACGGCTTGTTCGTCTCATTACTTTTACATAAAAACAAACAAACATTCTCTATCAAAACGAATAAAACAGCAGATGTTCTTTTCGCGATTTCAGATTTGATGATGTAATGGACTCTTCTCAACTTAGTCCTACCGTTTCACATCATCATCATCATCATTTTCAGCCCGTAATCATCCACCATTCATCCCGGTCATTTTTTTTTATTCTATGGAAAATACATAATGTATACCACCGGCCCTGGGGCGGGCACGGTGGTTATGTGGGACTCTCCGTCCTAATGACGGCCTACCCACTAAAAACCCTGGAGTGTTTCACCTCGGCGCTTGTGTCGAGGCTGCGGGCACGATTTCGCACTCTACTTGCTTGTCCTCTGGGACACCACCTCGGAGCCCAGGCTCCCTTGCCACGATGACGATGTGTCGGAACACCGGACACATCGTGATCCACCTCGGAGACCAAATCAGCAAAATGAGCGCCGGACGGCCCCACGTCCGCACGCCCGTGATCTCCATACGACGAGTCAGATGAGTGGCCCCGCCGCCTGCCACTTTAGCCGCTGGGAATGAGCATCGCCTGCAACACCGGCACTCCTCCCATCCCGCAGCTCCTTTTCGTCAGAGTCACTTTGGCATGGCTCTCAGCACGGCCCCACTGGGTAAACCATGCCATGAGCACCACGAGTCCATGTAGATCGCCGCACAGCTAGCGATTCATCCCGGTCCTGTGCCAACCTTGTCCAGGTTCGACCCGCGACCTTTACGATGTCGTCGGTCCAACGAGTTGGTGCGACGCTTCGTTTCCCAGTTCGTTGCCACCAATCCGTCGTTTTGGTCTACCTGCCGTCTACTGCCAGGCAACATGTCCTGCCCAACTCCATTTCAGTTTCATGATTGTTCTTCCGATTGTTCCGTTTCACATATCCCTGTACAAACTGACCAAAAAAAACACCAAAAAAAATATATGGATTTTTAATGTAGAATTCCAAGGTTAGTTATCTACTTGGGCAACAAAGTTAGTCATTTATTTCTTTAGTCAATTGACCAAAATAGATTATAAGCGATAGTGTTGGGCACGTGTACTATATATAGTCTAAAGAATACTTTACCAATGTGATCTGTGCCTCTCTGTGTTAAGTCACAGGATAAACTAAGTTAATAGCAATACAATGTAAAAACAAGCAATAAAAAGTTACAATATTTTCAAACTGACTACGAAAAAAATAACGATTATTAAAGAAAACATGCATTCTATTTCGTCCGAAGTATATTAACGATCTATTATAATAATAATAGTTAATATATCATTCATCAAAATCGGTTAAGAACATAAATAGATATACATAAACTGCTAAAAACAACCGTTATTTTTTCGTCGTCGGGTTATAAATTATCCTAGAGATAAAACTTTAAGCCGTTAAGTTGTTGAAATATATTCTTTATTTTATTGGGCTTAGTTT
The DNA here is from genome assembly GCA_950106695.1 of Biston stratarius. Classification (NCBI taxonomy): domain Eukaryota; kingdom Metazoa; phylum Arthropoda; class Insecta; order Lepidoptera; family Geometridae; genus Biston; species Biston stratarius. The sequence continues at coordinate 9,409,383 of OX467106.1, forward strand.
TGATTGTCTCAAGTAAACGTGTTGGATCAAAAACATATAGGTACTTTCGCATTTTAGATTATTTTTTAGTTCTACTAAATAATGTACGTAATTACTTATATGTATTTTTTATTTATTTCCTCTAATTGCTGTCATCTATCTAAACTTAGAATTGAAATTTGATTTTAATCACATTGTAAAAAACAGTTACATGTAGGTACACAATAAGTTTGATATCTTACCCTAAAAAACAGGTGTTAATTTTGTTCTTACGTCATTTTGTATATATATTAAAATAGATAAATGTTTTTTATAGCTTAAGATATCAGTTTTCTTTTGTAAATACGTCAGCGCCGCCGGTGATTCCTTTTAATTTGTTTTAGATTTAAGGGTATATATAAATTACGTGAAACGTAACGCAGCGTGGTTTCTGGCGAGCAACATTAAATTTAAGTAACTGAAAATCTTACACAAGTAAGTCTTTTGTGTTAGACAAGCTAGGTGTTGTGGCTATTGGTGTGGTCGGAAATGGTTAGCACACCAACCCTTACCCCTTACCCCTTTGTTTAGCCTGGAATGGCTCTTAAGAGAGGCTGCCAGAACACAACGTCAGGTGCTTGGCGGCAGATTTTTATTTTGGGTGGTAGCTAGCTAGGCGAGCACTAAAAATACCCTACCACCATCTTAAGATATCCTCACTGTTGTTCGTTCTTTAACATATTCACGTTAAATATCTTATACATAAATCATATAACTAACTGTAGTAAACGTTACTTATGAATTTGCAATTTTTACCTAATGTGTGCAGAGTTCATTCGTGTTTTATTTATTTATAGTCTAGTTTTTACTTCAAATCAAATCATCCACTTTTAGATATTATTAATAACCACTAAATGAATATTTTTTTTTTTAATTTTCTCCCTTTTAATGGATGGTAATTTTGAGTCCTATATTAGGATAGTTTTGAATTTTGCTGGAGAAGATAGACCCCAGATTTCAAAACTAAACAAATAGGTTTTTGTTATTGTATATTATTAAACTCTATATATCTTTATCGGTTGCGAAAACCGCATTGCGCTACGCTTCGCTTAGTTTGCGGCGACCCTTATTATTTACTCATAATTCCTAGATTATAATAGGAAAAACACGAACCAATGCTTTTTTCGTTACTATTTCGGTGCTGTAAATAAATTGTTATTTATTATTAAACTTGTTTTTTATTTCACGCTACAAAACACATTGCTATAACAAATAAATTATAAAAAAAAAATTAAAACCCTGACACAAAATCAAACATAGCTGAGAACACTCCCGACTAATTCAACTTACAAACAAAAAAAATCGGTTTATTCGTTTTGTTGTTACTCAGAGTTCTGGGCGCCGCTTCGACTGACTATTGACATGCTTTATTGGCATTTTGTTTTTTTATTCATTGACGTGTAATCAGTATTTTAAAACATTTTTAATGATATATTCGAAATTATATTACAGAAATTGACTTGAACATTGGTGTTATAAATAAAATGTGTATTTGTAGGTATGTAGGTACGTACATACGTGGAATATGAATTCTTTATGTTAAGAATTAATAAGATGTAGAAGATGTTGTCCTATGGTGAGAGATAACGAATGTCCATGACCATTGCAGCAATACACAGTACTTTGAGTACCAAAACAAAGTCCGGGCATCGCTGCTTTGGCGCTCATTACTCTGGTTAGTTTCAACAGCCCAGTAATTTCGCTACCTGCAGTAGGTACCTTCCCTTTGAACCGGAACACAGTAATGTTTACATACTACTGCTTGGCGGCAGAATATCTGGTACTACAAAAAGGGAAAGTTTGTATGTATGCTTGTTTCAACCGCTGTTAACGGCTTGACGGATTTAGATGAAATTTAAATTATTTGCCTAAATATTTTACCTAGTTTATAATATAAATATGTTTTATTAGTCATACTTAGATTGTCATGTCCGTCAAATAAACTAGTTTGCCATGCGAATTGTGACATATTGACCGTGACTCGTGCAAATCTAATTTAGGTATAGCCGCCGGGTATAGCCGAGTAACTAATGGCCAATGACATAATCTAAAATATACAAGATTATAAGCGTGGGGTATACAAACTCGAAAATTATTATTCTCGTAACTGGTAGGTACATCGAGAAAAAAGGCAGCTGTTATTTACTACCATTACCATTTTGTTTAAATGTTTTATCTATGGAGCAGCTGATTTTTATTTGGCAATTTTTGGGTTGGTCCCAGAGTAAAAGTTGTTTAGGTACAATCAAGAGCTACCCTAAGCTTATCATCGTAAAGGAACCGAATTTTTTTATCAAGACTCATTCGACCGTTTAGTCGTGAAATATAACAAGACGGAGAGACATACGAGTACTTACTTTCCCTTTTATAATATTAGTAAGCATTTGGATTTCTATGAATCTTATATTTGTATCTAATTCGTTCATTAAAAAAAAAATTACTAATACATAAAACTTCGGTTTTACTACATTACCTACTTATTTTTGTTTCACTTACATTACTCACGTTTCATTATACATATCGGATACTCCGACTATCGGATCGGACCTTGTCTCCGTGAAGAAGGCCTCCGGATGTGGATGAAACTATAGTCGAAGTATCCGGTATAATTTAACGTGAGTAATCTCGCATAAGTCAAACAAAAATGTGTCAAAATCACGTGAGATTCCATACATTAGGTACTTATTAAGGTAAGTTTGTTATATGATCGTAACATAGCATTTAAGTGTATTTCTGTTAGTGTAAAAAATAAGCTCTTTAGATAAGTTACTAAATGTTGTTCCCACCGACCCTTGTCGCCAACCCCACTCTACATCCTCTTGAACCTTTAAATACCTTGTGTCGACCGATCCCGAGTCACTTCATATCAATCCATCTCTGAATCTCACTGCTTCCTTACCAACTCCATGAACATTGTAAAATTTTAATAATAAATTGTGCGCGTATTCTAAAGAAAACGTGTTTTGACTTTCCGCCACGTAACAATTGGCGCAGTCGGTAGGATTTGCGTAGGTACGCGAAGACGACACTAACGAACCAGAATCGCCTGGCGCGGAATACTACGTGTCGCCGAAGCATGCTCCTGCCAGTCCTCCTGCTTATGTGGTGAGTGGTTGAAACGTGTTTGCTCATACCTTAGTCCTTGATTATTATTATTTTAGTGTGTGTATGTACTATACTACTTGTTGTTCTTGACTAAGAGTTCTATTTCATTGTTTCAACACTAGGGTTTTTGCTACAGCTCAAATTTCTACCTAATCATTTGTGTTTATATCTCCTAAAATGGCAACTTCAAGCTCTAAGAACCTTTCAATCGATAACTTGATCAAACTAATCCCAGAATTCGACACAATTCAAAGTTCAGGAGTTTACAGGTTTATCCGATCTTGTAATGCGGCCTTTCAATTGGCTTCACCATCTGACCGGCAAGTGTTACTTATTTACAGTCTGAATAAAATTATTGGGCCTTATGCCGCAGACGTTCATGCGAGACAGTTTTCATCATGGGAAAACTTGCAAATTTATTTAATTGAGAAGTTTTCTAATGTAAAGACAGTCGCTCATCTTACCTTAGAATTACAATCGTTATTTCAAAAACAGAAAGAAAGCGTCACCGAGTTTTACCATCGTGTTGATCTGTTACGGAGCAAAATTATAGAAAAACTAACCGCGGAAGTGAGTGACGAGTCATTAACCGGTAGGAAACTCTGCATAGAGGAAACAGCTCTAAATGTTTTCGTTAACGGTCTTAATAGTGAAATAGGCGCGATGCTTAGGATAAAAGAATACCAACATCTATCTGATGCTGGGCGCTTCGCCATGCAAGAGGATAAAATAAGAGCAATGAATCAAGCTCGCCAACAACTTTATAGAGCGAGCCTTGTATTTTCTAAACCACCAAGTAACCAACGGTTTTCTTTTCCATCGCGTACCTTCAGTAGTGATGAGAGACGGCCTATTAGACCACCCTTAAACCATTCGACTAATCCGTCACCAAACGCAAAGTTTTGTAATTATTGCAAAAACCCAGGGCATTTAATCCATGAATGCCGTAAGCGAGCTTATAATAATCAAAGAGTTCAGTACTCGAACTCTATTACGGCTCCGCTAGAAACCAAGGCAGTTAATCATTTAAACTCGCACGCGGCCACCGAACCGGGCAACTCGATGGAAACCGCTTTAGCCCCCTTCCAGTCGACCCAGTCGAGCCGACCTCAGATCGACGAGCTGGAATCTGTTCCAGACCTCGACAAGCTACAGCTAGAGTAAAAACGTATACAAATACGTGTGAAGCATCCACACAAGTTAATGCAGTCTATCGTAGACAAACTCGCGATGCTTTTACACAAACTTCATCAGCCTACGACCCGGGTAACCAGCCCCACACCCTTGGCTGTCAAGACACTGAATCTTCCAAGTTCATTGCTAAATCAAAAACAGAGTCGAAGTCAAAAGCAAAATCGAATAAAAAGTATCGATCGAAATCAAATAAAAAGCCTAAGAGCTCTATTACCATTTCTAATTCTAACCCTAAGTCCGAGCCTAAGTTTATTCCCATTTCAGCTCTGAACATTCCACCTGAACAACTTCTTTACTGTAAATTCCATGTTGATGGTCAGCCAGTAACTTTACTTATCGACACGGGAGCTGCTATTTCCGTCCTACGTAAGGATAAAATCGGAAACAATCCCCTAGATGTATCGAACATCGTGTCGATTGTAGGAGTTAACACTAAGGACAGTCCAGTAAGGAGCTACGGTACGACAGAAATATCGCTTGATAACTTCCGTAAACATACTTTTTATGTAGCGGATCTGAACATCCAAGCAGACGGTATTCTCGGTCTTGATTTTATGTCTAAATCCGGTGTTAACATTTACATTGCCTCCAAGACCATGCGTGTAGATAAATGTCATTACAAATTGTTTCGTTTCGGAGAAGAAAATAAATGTACTGGAAAAGATAAGCAATTCGTGAATCAAAGGTCCGAGACAGTAATAACATGTACTACAAAAGATATAAAGAACGGTTTAGCAATCATCGACAAACAAGAAATAGAAAACGGTGTAACGATCCCGAACGCATTAGTTAACGTCGTTAACTATACTCTAATAATTACTTGCATTAACAGATCAGACGAAGATAAAATTATTTCTATTCCCGATATCCGTGCAACTTTGTTTAATAAGTCATTAGATAAAAATAAAACCTTCCAAATCAATACCACAAACAAATCAATTTACACAGATAGACGCAACGAAGTACACAAGTTAATTAGGCGCGACCACTTGAACGAAGAAGAAAATAAATCTTTAAATAAGATTGTTAACCAATTTACTGACATATTTTATCTTGAAGGCGATACTTTAACTTTTACGAGTCACACTAAACATCAAATACCCACAGTCTCAGATACTCCAATACACTCCAAAACTTATCGGTTCCCACAAATTCACAACGAAGAGGTAAAAACTCAAGTAAAAAAACTCTTAGACCAAAACATAATTCGTCCAAGCACTTCACCTTGGACCAGTCCTATTTGGATTGTCCCTAAAAAAACCGACGCCTCTGGTAAACGTAAGTGGCGTATGGTTGTCGACTACAGAAAACTGAACGAAATCACTATAGGAGATAGTTATCCTTTGCCAAACATAAGCGACATTTTAGACAAGTTAGGTCATTCAAAATATTTTACGACACTAGATCTCGCTTCAGGCTTTCATCAATTTGAAGTTAATTCTAAAGATATTCCGAAAACAGCTTTCAATACTCCTTTTGGTCATTACGAATTTCTTCGCATGCCGTTTGGACTGAAAAATGCTCCAGCGACTTTTCAGCGAGCCATGGATAACATACTTTACGGCCTGCAGGGAGAACGCTGCTTTATATATCTAGATGATCTCGTTTTGTTTGCCTCTAGCCTTGAAGAACATGACCTGAAACTCACTGAAGTCTTCGAACGGCTGAAAAAATACGGCCTGAAAATCCAACCAGACAAATGTGAATTCTTGCGCAAAGAAGTAGCATACTTAGGTCATATTATCTCTTCTGACGGTGTTAAACCGAATCCAGGAAAAGTAGAAGCTGTCCAAAAGTTCCCAATTCCTAAGTCCTGTAAAGATATAAAATCCTTTCTAGGTCTTGCAGGTTATTATCGCCGCTTCATCCCCAATTTCAGCAAACTAACTAAACCTTTAACGAGTCTTTTGAAGAAAGATGTTTCCTACGTCTGGGGAGATAATCAACAACAAGCATTCGATTCCTGTAAAAGAATTCTTACAGAAGCTCCTTTGTTACAGTATCCTGATTTCACAAAAGAGTTCATATTGACCACCGATGCCTCCTTACATGCAATTGGAGCGATTCTGTCTCAAGGTGAAATAGGATTAGATCTTCCAATTGGATTCGCGTCTCGTACACTGAATAAGGCTGAATCAAATTATTCCACTATCGAACGCGAATTGTTAGCTATAGTTTGGGCAGTTAAACATTTCCGACCTTATTTATTCGGTAGAAAATTCAAAATTGTGACAGATCACAAGCCTTTAACTTGGTTGTTTTCAGTAAAGGACCCAGGTAGCCGTCTTGTTAGATGGAGATTAAAGTTAGAGGAATTCGAAAACGAAATAATTTACAAAGCGGGCAAGATTAATACAAATGCAGACGCACTCTCTCGTCACCCTGTACTTAACACAACATCAAATCTTTATATCGACCCCGAATCTGAAGATTATTTACAATTAAACTATGAACATTTTTTACAGACACCCATCGAAACTTACAACACTCCATATTTCAAAAATACAGTCGATAATCTATTAGATGAACGTCACAAAACTATATTGGTCCCCATATCTGCAGAACTATCTGAAAAAAACTTGTTTTTCAACGAAGCCATTAATTCTTGTTCTCAAGTAGAACCTTTTCTGGAAAGCTCTAAAGCTCTTTACCAAACTGAATTGCTCGTATCCGACAAAAAACAAAATATTATTTTTGGTGTCACTCGACCTACCCACTTTGACCCATGGGATTCAGAAAGTTACTTTAAAATACTGCTATCTTGCTTACAAAAAAATAACTTAAAAGCACTTTGCGTTCCAGATCTTAAGTACGACCCCACTTGTAAACTTATGGGAAATCAACAAGCTCGTATCACAGCATACCTGGCAAATTGTTATAAGTGTGAGATTACCATTTGTCAAAACAGAATTAAGTACCCAAAAAGGGAAGAAATTCCGAGTATTCTGAAACTATTTCATGACGACTCCCTTTCAGGACATAGAGGAATTGTAGAAACCATGCGTAAGATTCGAGAAGAGTATTTTTGGAAAGGCATGATAGAAGACATCAAAACTTATATTGATAATTGTCTCACATGTCAAAGAAATAAAATTCAAAGAAAAACCTATAAAGCTCCTATGGTAATAACTTCTTCATCTACGGAACCATTTGAACGTGTCACTATTGATTTAGTATCTTATTCCGATATAACCGACGATTGCAATAAGTATGTTCTTACATTACAAGATGACCTCACCAAATTTGTACAAGCTTATGCAATCTCCGATAAACAATCTATCAGTGTTGCCAAGTCCCTTCTAGTTTTCTGCCAACATTACGGTATCCCAAAACGCTTTCACTCCGATCAAGGCGGTGAATTTGTAAACAATGTAATTAAACAACTCATGAAACTTCTAGGCACAAAGCACACTTTCAGTTCAGCCTACCATCCTCAAACAAACGGTTCTTTAGAGCGGTTCCACGCTACTCTCCGCGATCATGTAAGAATGTATCACCAAAGAAACAAGTTCAATTGGGACCATATTATCCCATTAGCTATTATGTGTCATAATACATCGCTAAACCAGTCCACAGGCTATACACCACACGAACTTCTATTCGGGTACAAGCCTCGGCTTCTTTATACCGCCAAAGACGTCAACGACGAGTATACGACCACTGATTACCTACGCGACTTAAACGAACGTTTAAAGATTTCACGTGAAATCGCCTCAAACAACCTTAAGTCTATGAAAGAAAAGGCAAAAGAGCGTTACGACCAGCACATAAAAAACGTTACCGATTTCAAATTAGGAGAAAAAGTAATGCTAAAAATACCCAATCCAAACAACCTAGACAGTAAATGGGAAGGTCCTTATGAAATTACACGAAAAGGCTTTAATGAAAATTATATAATTAGGAAAGGTGGTAGGAATCAATTAGTGCATGGTAATAGACTACGTCCATTTCCTGCACCACCTTTAGACAATATTTTAAATAAAGATAGGATATATTAAACATAAATAGAAAATTAGTTGTTAAAATAAACTCTAAGTAGAAGTAAGTAGTAAATTCCAAATAAATAAAATAACTGTATATATTTTATCCTTAAGTAAAATTTGCCTTTAGCCGTAAACATTAAAACAAATAATGCAAAATTCACACGTTAGTTTTACGATTTTTCCAGTAATGAAGTTTTACTCTATTTAGCCCTTCACGAAGTTACAAATTAGCTAAGTTATGTTTTAAAAATATCAATAATTTTAACTTAAACAATTAATTTTTTTCAGGTACTCCACAACACTGGTTGTTGGAGATACCATTACCGAACCACTACCTTCCAAATCCGGGCTATATTATCAAAAAGAAGGCGAAATCCTAATCTCTGAATCTTCATGGAAACTTGTAATTTATAGAAATTTAGAATCGCTTTTTATTTCCCGCGACTCGATTAAGCGCCTTAGCTCGAATTACTTTTCTTTAATTGCAAAACATCCAAATAATTTTTCGCAGCATACTACTACTTCTTTTATAAAATTAAGTTTATATAAAATCGATTCGCGTCTCTCCGAACTAAGCTCATATAGTAATAGAAGAAGCAAACGAGAATTACTTAACGGGCTAAGCTCAATCTTTAAATGGTTAATTGGAACTCCTGACGCTAAGGATGCGAAACATTACGAACGATGTATAGAACTTTTAGAAAAACGAGAAATCGATCAAACCGAAATTCTAAAACAACAAATTCAAATAGTATCATCTACTGTCACTAACTTTAATGAAACTATCATTAAGATTTCCTATGATGAATACGTTCTGAATGAAAATTTAGAAAGAATCGGAAAATATTTAAATAAAACTAACAATATTTTATTTGATCTGAAAGCTTCTGAAGAGATATCTGTTATTTCAATTCAAATCTTAGAGTCGGTTATGTCTCTTGAATCAGTCCTAGACGATATCCTGACTTCTGTCCTATTAGTTAAATCCGGCGCCGTACATCCCTCTATTATTTCAGTTGAAAAGTTATACGAAGAGTTACTTTCGTCCAGTCATATCAGAACTGAAAGCCTAATACTCCCCGTGACTCTTGAAAACATTCATGAAATTTTAGATTCTTCCACATTAACTGCTTATATTTACAAGAATAAATTAACATACGTACTAGATTTTCCTCTTGTCAAGAATGATAGGTTCACCCTATACCACCTCTATTCTATCCCTATTCATCACCACAACTCAATATTTTATTCCACAATCCTTCCCGAGCAACCGTATTTGGCCACGAGCCCAACAAAGCAGCGCTACATCACAACAGACTCCGTTTCGAAATGCAAACTAGTTACTCCGAGAAGATGGGTCTGCAACCTACCTGTCTACAATTACCTAGCACGTCCGATCTGCGAGATGGCTATCCTGATGCACACCAACAAGAAACTTCCCGACGCCTGCGAAATTACTACCTTCAGCGCTCAAATTAACATCTTTCAACCTATCGAGGCGAACAAATGGATATATATGCTACAAAACGACACAGCTTCAGTTCTTCAATGCGGCGGAACAACTAAACACGTAACGCTGCAAGGTGCTGGTATCCTGACTCTACCCAGAGGATGCAAGCTCTACTGTGCCCTCATCACACTGACTTCAGTAGACGAGATCATGAAGAACATCAGTCATCCTATCGTGACTGTAGATATTGAAGACTTCTGCTCCGACACCAAAGCCGAAACACCGAGCTCTCCAGACATCATACCGGTACAAATCAGTAAAATTCCAATTGATAGTCTTAATTTGGTCAAAGATGAGCTTCGAGAACAATCGAAGAAGATTAAAGCATTCCAAGAAGCTTTCGTTCTGGAAAAATACCCATCGAAGATGTCTTACATAACCTATATAATTGGGCTGGTTATGCTAATATTCCTCATCTCTAAGATATGCCGATATTGCCCCAAGTCATTGCTACGCAAAAGGGAACATAAAGATGGCTGTATTCAAATTTTTAACAATTGCTTCGATAGAAGACGTCATCGCACTCACGTGGCCATTCCTTTAACTGCTATCAATGAGTTTTCACGCAGCACCGTTACCGAAGACGAAGAATCAAGCGACAGCGACGCCGACGTCCGCGCCGTCCCTCCATTTTCAAGTCAAAAATTAGGCACTGCCCAATCTTTGTTCTAAGGGGGGAGATGTTATATGATCGTAACATAGCATTTAAGTGTATTTCTGTTAGTGTAAAAAATAAGCTCTTTAGATAAGTTACTAAATGTTGTTCCCACCGACCCTTGTCGCCAACCCCACTCTACATCCTCTTGAACCTTTAAATACCTTGTGTCGACCGATCCCGAGTCACTTCATATCAATCCATCTCTGAATCTCACTGCTTCCTTACCAACTCCATGAACATTGTAAAATTTTAATAATAAATTGTGCGCGTATTCTAAAGAAAACGTGTTTTGACTTTCCGCCACGTAACAAGTTAAGCTCAGTCATACTATATATTTTACTAAATAAATTAAAAGAAAAAATAAGTTTTTATCTGGGATAATTAACATAAAATCTAAAAATAAATTTTAGTAAGTATTTGGCGTGTAGGTTAGGTTATAGATTAGGTATACTAACCTAACCTATATTTTTATAATCTTGAGGCACGGACGTATAGAAAGTACCTACCTAACCTGTAACGGGTAGTGCCTAAAGCTTTTAAGAATAGGTATAGGTAAGTTAACCTACACATTTTTCAATAAAACAGCCGATGTCTTCTCGATTTAAAATTACGATTTCCAAAAGTGTTTCCTAAGAAAGAGGACGTTCCTATCCGTTGCCATATAGAATACTTTTTATCGTAGTAAACGGGAGAAAACCTGCGCGGCGTAAAACTAAGACAATAAATAAAGGAATTAGTTTTCTAAAACAATCATATACATCAATATCATAAAAAATATACAAAAAATACAATAGGTACAGAATACTAATTAGTTGGTACTAAAATATTATTCGCGGAGAATTCGCAACCTTAAGTTTATTCATAACTTACCTGCTCGCCATGAGCGCCAGTGTGTTTAGTGGTTAAACTAATTTTGATTTGATACTAAAATTACGTAAAAATATTTGTCATAGGTTTTAGGTTATTGATTGTTCAATTTAATTTAAAAAAATAATACATAACTCAGCTATTAAAAATAAAAGACATGATTCGTGTTGTGAAACTATTATTGATATTTTTATCAGTGTGTATAGCGCATGAATTATCCGGTAAGTACTTAAAATATAGCTACAATTTTTAGTGCATTTATCTAAAAAAAAATATATAATTAATATATGAAAAACTTTTCACATTATGTATATTTCTAATACAAAAGTTTCATCTTCAAGATCTATTAAATTTAATAAATATACGAAATTTTACTATTTATGTTTGAGCCGATAAATAAAATTACATTTTGTCAAATTTCTTTCACACTCTTCCAAGTGAATGCCGTCTATTTGTCGGGGGCTTCAAACAGAATGGTTTGCGTGCCTATTGGTATTTAGTAGGTATTAGTTGGGTAAAACTAAATAACAAAATATTGTGAAGAAAGAAATGTTTTGTTTCAAATGTTCTTCGTTTTGAACGATTTCAAAAGATTAAAAATAATAATCGAAAAATTTTGTCGATTTAAATTTCATGTGTTGACATTGCTTCTTACTTGTTACTTACGGAAGTATAGCCAAAAACTATTTGTTGTGGAATTTTAACTAAATTGTTGGATTGTAAAAACAATCTAGGAACTTGAAAAATTTATCAATCCCCCACCGGGTGTTAAGAACATTGTTACTGTGGATAAGTCTGTGTGGACAACTGATTCGCATATTTGCAAGCGACAATACGCCCGAAGATGAAGCACGCATATTTAAGAGATAGGTGCCTATGCACTATATAACCTTAAAAATCCTAGCTTTTTTTAAATTCAAAATAGGTTCGCGTTTGACCACACTCTGCCTGATGTTAAGCAGTAGTGTGGTCTAAGATGGAGCACGCTTACCTAGAAGAAACTTATTTACTCTAGATTTGAAGACACCCATATTGTAACTAACAGGGAACACAGACTCCGGCAGAGAGTTCCACAACCACGCTGTGCGAATAAAAAATGTGGAATCGAAACGCTTTGTGGTCGTTTTAGTCGCGCGTTTTTTTTTGTTTGTTTGTTTGTCTGGCCGTCCGGTAGTAGAAAGGTGCAGGGGGAACCAAATGGTGCAGTTCAAATGCACACTCTCCGAAATGTATCCAGTAGAAACCCGACAAGCTGGCAACACTACGACGAAGCTTAAAGTTTAGAAAGTCCTGTAAAGTGTTATTGCCAAAAAATTATTAAGAAACACAGTCAAAAATATCCTCTTTATGTTTTTTCGCGTTTCCGAAAAAACCCCAGCTAAACTTACCTATTTACTTCATGAAGTCGGCATTTCGGGTGTCTGTTTGGTCGACGTGAATTCTAATACAATTTATACTATTATTTAGATGTTCTTCCCTAAGATATACATATATGTATCTATTGGCCCGTGCGATGCCGGGGCAATCGTTAGTTAAGTAATAAAATACAAATAAAATCAAGTTCCACAGCTCTTGAAGTGGTCACACAAGAACTGAATTGCCTAGCTTTTCATACAATTGATCTATCGTTACTTATTCGAGCAGCCAGAGAATGAAACAAGATAACTACATACTTGCTTCTTCCTTGCGAAATATACCTAATCTAGGTGTTCTGTTCGCATCTATGGAACGGCTTTGCTAAGTACCAACTTGAGGCATTGGAGTTAATCGAGAGACACGCCAGTAGACTAATTAGTATCCTGGCGTGTCTCTCAAGAGTAAATAGGTTCCTTCTAGGTAAGCGTGTTCCATCCTAGGCCACATCGTTGCTTAACATCAGGCAGGATGTGGTAAACGCAAACCTATTCTGTATTAAAAAAAAAGTGTTTGTATTGTACTATTTAGTCTTTAATCAATCGAAGGATTTGAAAAATTAATTATATTATCAATATTTGAAAAAATGGTTGGCGATCGAAAGCGTATGTCTAGATTTTGGTGGAAAATGAATTCATTGTCCTTGATGTAAAACCACAGACAGTAAACACTAAAAATAGCCGAAAAGCTAAATTTTGAACGGATCGACATAAAATTTATAGAGAATATTTTCGAAATGTCATACTTTAAGAATCCGTCGAAAATGTCTTATGTTTTATTCATAAAGTGCCGAATTATACCCACAAGTGTAGGTAAGTTATTCTGATGTTAAGTGACTATGTAGTCGAAGATGGTAAACACGCCTAGACTGGAATAGAACTGGCTCTCAAGTTAAGCTGCCGGTACACATCGTTGAGTGCAGATTTTGTACTTGAGGGTGGTAGCTAGCTAGCCGATTACTAGAATGTACCCTACCACCATGCTTTCCTCGTGAAGTTTTCCTTCACCGGCAGCTTATGCTCTTTGATGGGATTTGAACTCACGTCCTCCGTTGTGAGAACTGACCGCGCTAACTATGAGCTATCATTGGTACATAGTGATAAGTCAAATAAAGTGAAGAAACATATTTCTTGTGTCGTTTCCAAAAGTCTGTAGAAGCTTCTTGTAAACTTACCATTATTTTACAAAAGCAAGTGCTATACTGGAATGTGACTTACATCATATGACTTGATTTTACCACGAGACACTTGACTACACAAAATACAAAGCGAACTTCATCTCCGGTCACACACACACAATCCGGTAAGATCGAGAAAAAAAATGCCTAGTCCGTTATAAAAAAAAACTTGATTTAGACTGCCAATGGAAAATTTAGACGGATCTTAGTTGACATTAGGGAACATATTATATCAAAAAATTTGTTTTACTTATGCGGGATTACCTACTCACGTTTAATTTATCGGAAACTCCGACAAAAAATGTGTTAAGTCCACGTCGGTTTCCATAGTAAAATATTATATCTATTTAGCTAAAGTTTATAGTTCTTCTATTTTTGGCGTTGCGCCTGTGCATTCTACCGGTAGAATGTAAAACATACACATTCTGCATAATTTAAACAAAAATTTTGATATATTATGTTGCCTAATGACAACTAAGTTCCGTCTAAATTTTCCATTGGCAGTCTAAACTAAACATCAGAATCTGATGTTTAGTTCTGTGACCTTGGTATCTTACCAGGAAAGTTCCGATATTGTAAAGCCTGATTTGATCTATATGAAGTGAGTATGGATAAATCATAACAATTATAATTATTAGCCAAAAATAACATTTCAACGAAACTCACAAAACTACTGTTAGCCGTACAAAACGCGCCCGGCTTGTAGCGCGTAAATTCAATTCGAAACTCGCCAAATTTCTCGAGTTCAAAAAACCAACTTGCCTTTTTTAATTATCCTTTTTTGGTTTTGACGTCACACTTTGTGCATTTGTCTTTTGATACTCTCAAAGCGAAGTGTTTGTGATAAACATTTAATATTGACTATTTATTTATACCTACTCCAGAATTTACGCGTATTCATGGCTAGCATTTTGTCCCGTTCTATATTTGGAGTACCCTTGACTATGATACAGAATTACACTGAAATGAGTATAAATATACATATATTTAACTTTCTTTGTTTTACACGACTTTAGTAAAATAGGTTTACGTTACAGCTAAAATAACAATTTAAACCTACGCCCCAATTGTTAACTCGCGTCCACAATGTAATCTCTTCCTATTAGATAACTGTAATATCCTAATTTTGATGAATAGTAAGCAAACTTACATGTTTGTTTAAATTTTGTAACAAAATTAAATTTTTATTTGTTTATAAGAAAATTTTAGTTTTTGTTTCTTTGTAACAAGATCTTAATAGTTAATTTGTATTTATTTGCCTTAATAAAAGGTAAATACTATATAATGGTGCAATAAAAAATTAGACTGTGGTCAAACACCAAGCATGTCAGCCATAAAAAAAGACAAAGTCTATTGGAGTTTTGAAACTCATTACTTTGTGAAATCCGATATTTAAACCCCGTAATTTCGCTAGCACCCTTCAAACTGGAACTCAGTAATATTTGTTTGTTTGATACTTCGTTTGTACCTCAACGACCTCCTAAGAAGTGCTATCTGATCTAAAATCTAATCTTTCTCTGCCTACAGATGAAGAGATTTATCGTCTTCCAAAGCTGTTTCACCTCGACGATTACGACAGGTGCCTGTCGCAGAAAGACGGCGTGTACTGCTTAGGGACTTTCGAGCTGGCACCACAGACTAAACCAAATCCGGTGTATGACGTTATCACGGTAAAATTTTCTGTTTCTTTATTATTATTTTTGCGTACCACTATTTAATATTCAGTTACGTTCGCCTTATTTGCGTCTCATTTCAAGGGTTCAAAAACTGATGACACAATTTAGTTTTGCAGGTAGATATATACCTATCTAAAATCTACATACAAAAAGGCATTAAAAAAAGATATTTTTAGCACAAAAAAGCTGTTGAGTGTTTTCCAACAAACACTTAACATAGTCATAACGACTGCTAAGCGGAAATAAACTTAATATATCTATACTGTATTTACATCCTAACATATAAACTACAGTGTTTTTAGTCTCTTATTCCGAAACCCCAAACGTGTTCCCCGGGTGGTACTAATCAGGTGCAATTTCATTGTACGAACAGCTAAACAATGGAATTTGCTACCCGAGTGGGTGTGCCCTGATAATTACAATCTGGATGCCTCCAAGTCACGAGTGAATAGGTTTGTTCTAGGCGAGCGTGCTCCACCGTAGACCGCATCTTCGCTTATCATCAGGCGAGTTGACGGTCAAATGCAAGCCAATTAGTTATCATCATTATCAGCATCATCAGCCATAGAACGTCCACAGCTGGACATAGGCCTCCTCCTGGGGGGGTTTTGCCAATACTCGCCACGCTTGGCAGGCGGGTTGGCGAGTGCAGTTAGGTGTGATTGTTCAAGGAAGACGCTGCTGCCCATCTTCCGGATTACATCCCTTAGCCGACTCTTACGGCAACCACGGGTAAAGAGGGTGGGGTACTATTCTTACGCCAACACCACCACGGCGTACCACAATTAGTTATAAAAAATTATAATAAATAAACTAATCTAAAAGGCCGCTATCAATGGGAAAAGTTCTCAAAACGCGCCCCATTACCGCGTTGTATTGCAATACTCTTTGAGTTGGGCAAAATAAAGGCCAGCGTTTTGTTCACGTGTGGCGTCGACCGGACGAGATCAAAAGACTTTGATAAAAACAAATCAGTTTCAAAATAGGGTTATAAACACCAATAGTTACAATTTACAATTACCTTCACCACTTGATAGGTAACGGATCGAAGATCAATGCATGAGGACTTGAAACTTATAAATCCAAAAAACTCCTAAGCGTTCAAAAATGCAAGTCAATTCAAGTCAAAAGTCAAAAGTTTTCTTTGCATGAAAACAGTTTAAAAAGGTCTTAAATATAATTGTTTGCGTCTATTGTCAACCATTGCAAATTAATTTGTTACATAAATTAAAATTTAGTACACAGTCATGTCAAAATATTAGGTACATTATTTTTTTCTTTATTTATTATTACAATTACATTAAATTACATTAAAATTTGTCAAATTAATTAATTTTGCTATCTAGCCCGTGCGTAAACATGTAGACGACACGACATACTATTTATGAACTCATCAACATCATTGAAGCACTCTCACCAGTCAACATTTCAGGTGTGCACAGAAACGTTTATTCACTTATATATTATAAACATACGTGTATATATTATATACGTATTCACGTAGGAACACATGGCCGTATCCACGACACAGGCCGATTTTTTTGCCATGTCCTTATTATATTTTAAATTTGTAACACGTAGACCTCTATTTGTATGCATAGGTAAAAAAATTACGAAGCTCGCGAACCGAGAAAAGTAAAATAGGTATATTTTCCTTTAGCATAAGTTATTAATTAATGGTAGATCTCCTTAGCAGGAGGTCTAGGTAAAACCGCAGTGCCATAGTCTGCAACCAAGCAGTAGTGTGTAAACATTACTGTGTGTCTTCATTCAGTGCGTTCTACCTGTCATGACCTACGGAGCCGAAACGTGGACACTTATAGCGGGAATGGTCCGTAAGTTCAAAGTCGCTCAGCGAGCTATGAAAAGAGCTATGCTCGGCATTTCTCTGAGGGATCGTATCCGGAACGAAGTAATTCGCCAGAGAACTAAAGCCACAGACATAGCTCAGCGCATTAGCAAACTGAAGTGGCAATGGGCTGGACATATCTGTTGCAGAACCGATAACCGCTGGGGTAGACGTGTTCTAGAGTGGAGACCGCGAATTGGCAAACGTAGCGTGGGACGCCCTTAAACTCGATGGATTGACGATGTACGTAGGACGTCGATGGTGACGACGGTGGTGGTGGTGGTGTCGGTGGTCGCAGGTGACGGTCGATAGAAGCGAAAAGCAGAAGATCGGGCTGAGTGGCGTGTCTTGGGAGAGGACTATATCTAGCAGTGAACTTCGATAGGCTGATGATAATGATGATGAGTACAACGACCTTTTAGTTTTATACTAATACCGTTAACTGAGGTCAATCGGCAAAAAGCGAGACGAAAATAACCACGAATCATTATCGCTTCAAAAAACATGTTAGGCAATAGGTGCCTAACATGTTTTTTTTTTTATATACTTACTATTAGTTTACTATTTTTTATATACATATTTATTTATTATACTTTTATTATAGATTTTATATCTTTGGTAGCATTGTAACTAAATTAGAATTTTAACTAGCATTCATACGATACGAATAGAGGGCTTAATAAGATGGTTTACATTGTATAATAGCTAAACCTAAACCTAAGTATAAGCGGGTAAAACTTTTTTTTATATAAAAGTTGTGAGACGAACGAGTCGCTCTCCTGATGGTAAGAGATAACTCCTGTCCATTGCAACGATACATTGAACTTTGAGAACAAGTATAGTTTTAAGTATTAAACAAAAAAAACGGTTTTCTCATGGATACCATTGTCAGAATTAGACCAAATTGAAGGGATTCACACGAGAAGCGCCAGCTTTCAAATAAAAAAAGATTCTTCAAAATCGGTTCACCCAGTCAAAAGGTAACAAAAATTTTTTTTAAAACTAGTCGAATTGAGTACCACCTCCTTTTTTGAACTCGTTTAAAAACAAACAGGGCATTTCTGTTTTGGCACTTATTAATTTGATACTTTCGATGGTTAGTCTTTCGCTAGCTTTGGCACCCTTTGAAACGGAAGACAGTAATGTTTCAATATTACTACATGGCGGTAGAATATCTGGTACTGTGGTGTTACTTACCTAGTCTCCCTTCTGCTAAGGAAATCTACCTCCAGGTTACGAGACTTAGTTGGCAAATAATAAGTAACATTTCCAAGCATTTTAGTCAGCAGACCGTCGAACACTAAAAATATAAATATTAGCCAGCTTATGTTATTTTACATAAACAAATCAGCTTACTTTACTAGCTAGCTTTTACTTGGTGGTAGATTTCCTTAGCAGGAGGTCGTCTAGGTAGGTACCACCGCTGTACCAGATATTCTGCCGCCAAGCAGTAGTGTGTAAACATTACTATGTTCCAGTTTGAAGGGTACTGCAGCTAGCGAAATTACAGGGCTGTTGAGACTAACCAACTAGTTTCAAAGCAATGAGCGCCAAGGCAGCGATGCCCTGGACTTTGTATTACTACTCAAAGATCTGTGTATCGCTGCAATGGTCATGGACCTGTCCGTTATCTCTTAACATCAGGAGAGCGTCTCGTTCGTCTCATTACTGTGTCATAAAAAACCCCTATTTTTATGAATTAAAATCAAACAGAAAAGAAAGACAAGGTACGCGCCGTGGGATTCGAACGTAGGACCTCCGAATTGGAAGCCAGACCGTCTCCTAACTAGGCTATCGAAACTTTACTCGACTCGCTATCTTCACATATAACGAGCATTTTTTTTTTACATTATACTTAATTAGACAAAATTAACAAACACATTTTACATAACGAGCAACTTTAACTATATTTATCTTTATAGGATCAACTGAAGCACCATTTCTCCTTCGACCGCAGACTCTTACATCGAGGATATTGCATATCCAAGAGATGTCAATCACCTGAACTGAACACCACGTATCGCTTCGAGCAATGCGTCGACCGACCCCTGCGAAAGTACGCACTCACTGCTCGCTTGCAAAAGCTATCATACTGCTCTACTCACGCAGAGCGAGTAGCGAAGCTATCAGAGAAGCCGGATTTACCACAAAGAGTGTTCCTTTACGTGGTTTACCTTATACTGTTCTTCAACGTCATAGGATCGGTTCATGATGTGTACAGTATTGGCAAAAGTAAGTCCTGTTATTTGCTTCTGTTTTTACTAATTTTTAGGGACCGTACCTCAAAAAAAGGAACTCTTACAGGATCACTTTGTTGTCCGTCTGTCTATCTGTCAAGACCTTCTATCTCGGGAACGCGTAAAGAATGAAAGTGAAAAAATCAAACTTCTCAGTTATCGTAAAAAAGTTACAACCGTCGCAAAAATACCGCATATTTCGACACTCATAAGGGTACCATAACCTATACTTTCTAACTATGAAATTTGGCAAGAAACATTATCTAATAGTACACAATCATAAAGGAAAAAGTCTCTTTAATTTAATCACAAAAATATAGGGTTAAAGCCATAAACTTCAGCACTCGATTTCCGAACTATTTATCATACCTACTTTGTACGGAACCCTCGGTGGGCGAATCTGACTTTGGCATTTTAATCACGTACTAATTACGCCCCGCAGATTCATTAGCGTTTTTCGGGATAACAAGTAGCCTATGTTCAGAGTCACACACACACATCATCAGCAATAGGACGTCCACTGCTGGACATAGGCCTCCTCCTGGGGGGGTTTTGCTAATACTCGCCATGCTTGGCAGGCGGGTTGGCGAGCGCAGTTAGGTGTGATTGTTCAAGGAAGACGCCGCTACCCATCTTCCGTATTACATCCCTTAGCCGACTCTTACGGCAACCACGGGTAGAGAGGGTGGAGTACAATTCTTACGCCGGCACCACCACGGCAATGCAGGCATGTCATTCAAATCCGTTAAGCCTTTACGGCGTAAAAAATACCTATACATACGAACAAGAATTGGCAATTTTTTTATGGATTTTTCTATCGTTTCCTTTTCACAAATACTTTTCTATGCTTTAGCTCTTATCTGGTTATTTCTTTGTAGAGAACAAACATCTGCTAGCGTGGTCTATTCCTGCAAATTGGAGAGCAC
Source organism: Biston stratarius (assembly GCA_950106695.1). Classification (NCBI taxonomy): domain Eukaryota; kingdom Metazoa; phylum Arthropoda; class Insecta; order Lepidoptera; family Geometridae; genus Biston; species Biston stratarius. Next base: position 9,429,996 of record OX467106.1, read on the forward strand.
TCACCACTGTCGACGATGGAGCATCTCTTTTCGCTCCGGTGCAAAGTTCCAAGTAGGTTCACGATACCTTTTCTAAACTTTTTAAAAACGCTTCACCATGTACCTATTAATAGAAATGTAATAATATTCATTAGTGACCGCGTGACTTGAGAAAGGCTCAACCAAAGGAAACTCAAAGGATTATTATGATTTGAATGCATCTTTAAATTTGCTTATGAAAACTGATGATCGCATAATCGGGGATACAGTTTGGTGATGCAGATATCTGTCATCTACATCAAAAGTTTAATTACGCCACTCAATAGCTAAAGGATGTAATAATTCGTTGCGTTGATTAAAGACTTAATTAAAGACATTGAAGAACTTTTTAGTGTTTAAAAATATAAATGTATTCACGTACACACAGCCATGCCCTGTATTTCTATTTTTTTATGTAAAAGTAATGTGGCGAACGAGCCTGATGGTAAGAGCGCCTTCCCATGACCATTGCAATACACAGAACTTTGAGTAACAAAACAAAGTCCAGGGCATCGCTGCTTTTGGCGCCCATTACTCTGAGACTTTTGATGATTAGTCTCAAAATCCCAGTTATTTTGCTAGCTGCAGTACCCTTCAAACCGGTACACAGTAATGTTTACACACTACTGCTTGGTGGCAGAATATCTGGTACTATGGTGGTACCTACCTAGACGACATCCTTTTAAAGAGATCTACCACCAAGTACTTAAATGAATAAGTAAATTAGTAGGTAATTATTTAATAATGAATTAGGTTCATTTACAAGGTATTTTAGGGTATTTTAAGCCGGAAGATATCATTATTGTAAGAGTTCGCCAAAACTAGAAGGGCCTAAGTTATAATTGATTATTACGACTTTTTTCTATGTGTGATAAACAGTAAATAAATCTTTTGTTTCAGGATAATTCTTCACTGTATAATTATTTACACACATGCTAATTTGTTGCATTTTATGGCATACGTGCAAAATCCGGAGACACTGGAGAAGGTATATCTACCATCATAGAATTATGTAGAATTAAAGCACGTGCTATTTTTTGAAAATGATTTTTCCCAATTCGACATTCTATAGTTAGGTAAAACATAGCAGAAATCATGTTTTTAGAAAAATATATTTTTTAAATACGGATATGTCCGCGTTTGAACACCAACTCGCCTGATAGTAAGCGATGGTGTGGTCGAAGATGAAGCACGCAGACTTAGAAGATACCTAGTCACTGGCCTTGATAAGATCAAGATTATATCTCTCAGGAGACAAGGTGGCCAGCAGCTTGTTCCATTCCGAAAAAAATCCTATAGAATTGACAAAATTGACAGACTTGCTACCAACAGAAATCGGCAGATACATAATTTAATGCCAAGTTTGCTTTAAATTGGGAACTATTCATATTGATAAGGGCTTTTTATATCAGGTGGCTCATTATAGTTTAGTTTCTGTTATTTAAATCATTTTTTTTGTCTCAACAGTCCGGGAATAGTTTCGTAAACGTCCTCATCAGAAATGGGACGTCTCTCGTTCAGGTGTTCATTCTGATATCCAGCTTCTTCACTGGGTACAATGTGCTGGAGACAGTGAGGAAGTCCACGGTTGACACTTGGCTTGCCGCTAAATGGATACTAAAGAGGATTTTCAGGTGAGGCTCGCAGCGAAGATAGCTCAGTGGCTATCGCGGTCGAATCACACGCCAAAAAGTGTGGGCTTAAACCCCAACAATGCCTCTACAAACAATGTATGCCACCATTCATGCTCACCATCGAAGGCTCTTTCTTGCGGCGGCGTCGTGTGTCGGGTCGCTCTCTTCCCTCAGATATGGTTGAGGAGAGCGATGGCTGGCACCAGCGTCATACTCGTGATCGGGTGCTGCTTGCGGGTCGCTGGATTGCTCGTGGTATACACACAAACTAGTACTTTAACCCTAGATTAAGATGACTTGAATAACTTTCCTCTTCCTACATAATATCATAACAAAATAAAGGATATCATAACATAGTGTTACATTCTAATGGTGTGTTCCGGCGGCCTCCCATGAAAGCCAGTTCCATTCTGAGCTTGATGTATTCACCATCATCGACCACACCATTACTTAACATCAGCTGTAGACAAACATTTAGCCTGTCACCCTTAAAAAAGGTATAATGTACAAGAGATGATTCCATATAACTTGTGATAGATTTCGTTAATATATTATATAATATATATATTAACTATGCTAATGAGCATAATAATGGTTACACGTAAATATTTAGGTAGTATTTTCGCCTATCACTACAGCTACCATAAGCTACATAGAATAAATAAAAAAATAAAAATAAAAAACTAACTTTTTTTTCCCCGTGCCGTGATCAGTACATTGAAAAAGTTATTAAATTATTATTTTAGGCTAGCCCCAGTATACCTGCTTCTGACAGCGTACTCCGCCACCTGGTGGCCTCGGAACGGCGACGGTCCCCTCTGGTCTCTCATCGTGGAAGCAGAGAGTAAGGTCTGCAGGAACAAATTCTGGACCCACCTGCTTTTTATTAACAACTTCGTGGAACCTTCCGAACTCTGCATGGTACAGTCCTGGTGAGTTGCAGATGCAGTTTTTTTTTATATTTTGGTAAAATCCCTACTATTTATTCTGTAACAGACAGCCCTGTTGGCTCATTAGTAATATATCTGCTTTAAGAGCTGTAGGGCGTGTGTTCGATCCCCACCTAGGACAAACTTGTGGTATAAACAAATGTTTGTTCTATGTCTGGGTGTTCTGTATGTATTATAAGTACAAAAAAAAAGTATTCTATCAGTTATCTGACTTCCATAGTACGAGCTTTGTTTAGTTTGGGGTCCACTGGCCCTGTGTTTAATGATCTAGATTTTGATACATTTTTTTATGACTATATGGCAGTAAAGTTTTTTTTTGTGCATATTTTTGTTAACGGGCTACGAAACTACATTGTTCTGTTTCTCGTTTCTAGTTCTCACAGTACATTAAACACAATGGGAATAGGTACTTGACGTTATAGCCAGGAACCGCTAAAATAGTTTGAGGTCTGAATAAATATGCGCCATAATTTTACTTAGACAAAAATAACAGACAGGATGATTCGCAATTTGAAGTGATATCGGAACAATTAGAAAGAACCCCTATTATGCTGAACGAAAGGGCGTCGTTTTTTACAAGCTTTTATTTAACTTGCAATGTATGTATGTATGTATGTAACTATGCTTTTCGGGTGGAATCTTGCAAGTTAAATTTGACCCACTTCTCCATGCCTGATTGGACTCAAATTAAGTGTACTTATATATCTTCGATGACAATACAATGTAGTAGGAGCTGGTCCGATGATGGAGACGGAAGATGGCCATAGAAACTTCTGAACTAAACAAGATAAACCCATCGAGCTTGGACTCGATTGATTCGTCTTGAGGAGCACTTTATGTCTAGAAGATATCCAGGGTCTGATGATGAAACTGGTGGCCATGGCAGCTCTGTGATAATACAACATTAACTGCATCGAGTTTGAGCTCGAGGAACAATTTCTAAAATACTTATTTACCTACTAAAAAGTGAAAAGTAAATTAAAAGTTTTTTTTTTTTTAAAACAAGCTTTTTTCTGGGACAATGAACTAAAAATTTAAAAATAAACTCTAGTAATTATTTGGCGTGTAGGTATTTACCTACACGTTACGTTACAGGTTACAGTATAGGTACTTACTGTACTTCTGTGCCTCTGGTTTCAACTTCGTTCATATACAAGACTTCCTTTATAAGGATGATAGCAGCCTTGACACGAAATAAGCAGCTTAAATCACCTACCTAAATCCACTATGCTAAGAAGATATTGTTTATCTCGGTATAAGATATTCTGCCGCCATAGGCCAATATTTCTGTATTTCGGTTAGAAGGCGATTAGCGGCATCACATGACTAATAAGATTCACTAACGATTGTTTTTTATTTTATTTAAAAGTAATTAAACGAACAAGACGAGCCTGATGGTACTAGATAACGCCTATCCATGACCATTGCAGCGATATATAGAACTTTGTAGCAAAACAAAGCAGGGCTTCGCTTGGACTTTTTTTTTAATGGCTGACTTTAGGTGTTTGACCACAACTCACCTGATGTTAAGTGACGGTGTGGTCGAAGATGGTAAAGCACACCTAGCCTGGAATAGAACTGACTCTCAAGTGAGGCTGCCGGAACACATCGTTAGATGCTTGGCGGCAGATTTTCAACTTGAGGGTGGTAGCTAGCCAGCCGAGTACTAGAAAGTACCCTACCACCACGCTATGGTTTCCTCACGATGTTTTCCTTCACCGGTAGCTCAAGCTCATTGTTGGGGTTTGAACCCACGCCCTCCGGCATGCGAACCGACCGCGCTAACCACTGAGCTATCATCGCTACAATTTGTTTTAGTATAAAAAGTTCTGAGAAGCGCTGCAAAGGCCACGGTAAGCGCTTTATCATACCGAAAGTTGAAATGTTACTATCTTCTTCCAGGGCAATAGCGGCTGAAGTGCAATTATTCCTTGTATCTATGCTGCTAACGTTACTGCTGAACAAGCTGAAAGTACGAGCAGTGCCGATTTTGGGAGCAATGTTTGCAGCTTCGTGCCTGTTTAACATCACATTAGCTTACGCTGCTGGTCTCGTACCGATGGTCAAGATTATTGTGCCGGAGTAAGTACTGCACATAAATAATTTAGTTAAAAAGTTTTTTACCAAATTTCATAGTTCTAAGTCACCAGGAAGTACCCTATATGATTTGATTCACTTGTGAGTGTCGAAATATGCGGTATTTTTCGACATAAGCGGCTGTAACTTATTTTTACGATCACTAAATAGTTTGATTTTTTTAACAACTGCCAGAGATTATAGATCTGCATATATGGTTTTAATTTCAACTCGATACCTCCACGCGTACCCGAGATATAAGGTCTTGACAGACGGACAACAAAGTGATCCTATAAGGGTTCCGTTTTTTTCCATTTGAGATACGGAACCCTAAAAAGACATAATCGTGCTTAAAATATTATGAATTTAAATTGTGCGCAATTAAGTCCCGGCGATAAACATAATTGCGTTAAAATAGCGACATTTAATAAATTACGTATGAGATTTCTTGCCGAAAACGTATGTGTTTATAACTTGTTTACTTTTGAAATATACTTGAAATTGCTTCTAAAGGGTTTAAAAGTTTAGGATTCGTGCTGCGAAACTGTAAGGAATTCAAGTCAGCCAGTACAAAAATCATGCTCTACAACTCTTTGCTGCGTAGTGATTTGGAATATTGTAGTGTTATTTGGAACCCTTTCTATAACGTACATAAAAAAAGGTTAGAAAGCGTTTCAGAAGAGGTTCATGTGGCACTTGACCTACTCGTGTTGTCTTGGTAAGGAACTTAAGAGCTATAACGCCAGACTTGAGCACTTTAAGATGGGCTCACTCACACATCGTATAGGCACACATTGGACAGTTCTTACCTCTACAAGCTGGCGAACGGAATACTGAACACCCCGGATTTGCTTTCGGAACTATCTTGGACCAATCCTCGTACGTTGCCTGTCGCGGTTCAATATTTTTTGTACACTCAATTCTCGCTCTAACCTGGGATTCAATCATGAAGCTATAGGTAATATAGCTTCATGGATTCAATGCACCCTTGTCTCGGATGACTCGACAGTATAATGCCATGTCTACTGTCTAGGACAATCGATGTAGATATTTTTGGTGACAATATTAACAGTTTTAAGAGATCTTTGCGACCACTCTCTGACAATAATTTACATTTATATTGAATAGGTAATTCTATATTCATTTTTGATTTTATTTTTGTTTGATTATTCTTTGACATTTGATTTTATATTAGTTATGAATGGTTTATTGTTTTTATTGCATCCTGTCTGCACCATAAATGTTGTGACCTTTACTGGATACTTATTTTGTACTTCTTACTTTTTGTCATGCGATAATGTACACAACGTTGGTGTTCATAATATAAATAAAATAAAATAAAATATATTTAATATATTTTATATTTTGATTACTCACGTTTAAATAGAGCGGTTGTTTCGTCTATAACTTCAGTCACATCTAGTAAATATTTTTCAAGGAGTCAAAGCAAAGTACAACTACCTACTACTACTTCGTACATCCTTAGCTTCGACGCCTTGAAAAAAATCACCGGATAGTCTCACTAAAATCATAGTCAAGAGTACCCAACCTAATCAAAAGATCACATATAAGTAAAAAAATATTTTTAACTTTATATACGCATATGGCGTTTTTTTTTTTATGTGACAGTAATGAGACGAACGAGACGCTCTCCTGACGTTAAGAGATAACGCCTGTCCATGACTATTGCATCGATACACAGAAATGTGTGTAGCAAAACAAAGTCCAGGGCGTCGCTGCTTTGGCGCTCATTACTTTGAGACTTTCGATGGTTAGTCTCAACAGCCCTGTAATTTCGCTAGCTGCACCCTTCAAACCGGAACACGGTAATATTTACACACTACTGCTTGGCGGCAGAATATCTGGTACTGCGGTGGTACCTACCTAAACGACCTCCTGCCAAGTAACTACTACCAAGTAAAATGTTTGTTATTCTATCACGCAAAAACAGCTAAATGGATTTGGATGAAATTTGGCACACATATAGCTTATTACCTGAATTAACATACAGGATACTTAGTATATCAAAAAAATGTTAGGTGCCTGTAGGATTATCAAAAAATTTCAAGAGCACTACCACTACCCACCACCAGATGTCGTCAAATTTAACAATACACAATAACGCACGAACATACACGACATCTGGTGGTGGTGTCATTTTTTGTTAAATTCTACGCGGACGAAGTCGCGGATAACAGCTAGTAAAGAATAAAACAACTTTTTTTTTTTATTGACTGACAGTCTAGGTGTTTGACCACAACTCGCCTGATGTTAAGTGACGGTGTGAACGAAGATGGTAAAACACATCTAGCCTGGACTAGAGCTGGCTCTCAAGTGAGGCTGCCGGAACACATCGTTAGATGCTTGGCGGCAGATTTTCAACTTGAGGGTGGTAGCTAGCCAGCCGAGTACTAGAAAGTACCCTACCACCATGCTATGATTTCCTCACGATGTTTTCCTTCACCGGCAGCTCAAGCTCATTGTTGGGGTTTGAACCCACGCCCTTCGGCATGCGAAGCGACCACACTAACCATTGAGCTTATCATCGCTACAAAACTACGTCGTGTTTGGGGGTTCTGCCTGTGGGTCACATTCCCATTGCGAAGTATTATTAGAAAAACAAATGTTCCCAGATTGTTGACACCAAGATAATAAATGTGGTATCAAAGCTACCTGAGAGAGATTTTACACAAATTAAGGAAAACCGGGGGCAATAAATCATATCCTTAAAAGTCAGAGATTAAACCAAGTGTTGTTTGGATATATTAACATAATTATCGTACCGGTTCTAGAATTGGTGTTTTTCTACGCATTATTTTTGCACGGATTAACTTATCTTTTTTATCGTTGGTTATAAATAAAATGTACATATATGTACATTAGGTACGTATACTAACTTACATACATAACAAAGATTACTAATTTTTTACTAACAGCGCCTGACGGTGTCACCCTTATACCCACGTGAACACATTTTTTCGGGATAAAAAGTATGTTTGTATGTTTGTTACTTCTTGACGCTCAATCTGCTAGACCAATTTTGATGAAGCTTGGTATGGAAATAGCTGACAACAAGGATTAACACAATTTTTTTTTTCTGAAAAAATTTAGCGTGTAATACCGAGGGGCGCAGCTAGTGCATGTAATAAATAGGAAACTATTATCCATCATCATCAATAGCAACTCATTCTTATACAGGAAATTCTCATGTAGTCGCTAACATTTTACTCTGTAACGTCTAACAATACACTCGTTACACTGGACCATGACTTGTTTCGCTTGACTTTGACTGTGACTAAGACTTGTAAATATTACAATCAAGAAAATATTATATTGAAATAATTCTTAACCGGGCGCAACACGTATTTTCTCAGGACGAATAAAGAGTTAGAAAGACCCTCCAGTATTGTGAACTCATTGGATAGCTTTTGAATTTTTGTAATATTGTTTAGTATTGTATAGCTTAGAGTCATTATTACTATTCATATTTGAATTACCTTTGTTCCTTTTTATGTTATTTTGTAGAAATATAGATAGGTATAACACCGTAAATAAATTATCTGTAATATTATACCTGTCATGATAAATAATAATAATTTGCATAATCACAAAGTCCTCTGCCGCGTCTGTCTGTTCGCGATAAACTTAAAAATTACGGAACGAATTATCATGCGAGTTTCACCAATAGATAAGAGTGATTCATGAGGAAGGTTTAAGTATATAATTTATCAAGGTTTTGTGCAAATTAGTTGAAATATGATGATAATTGTTGGAAGTGTCAAAAATGGCAAGCCACCTGGGAGCTTTCTTCGAAAACGCTGCCTTATTATCTCTTTGACATATAACAAAACAATGCATGGTGGATATTCCTCTTTTATAGATTTACAAAAAAGTCCGCGATGACATATATATCTACCTTTTAAGGATAGCTTACCATACCCATTCTTACTACCCGTGCGAAGCCGGGGCGGGTCGCTAGTACTTCATAAATACTGACACGTTGAAAAAATGAAACCTATGATCTTACGTTAAAAAAACCACAAAGATGTGTCTGTTTGTGAATTCTGTATGAAATAACAGACAAATCTTTTGTACCGATTACAAATTTCGATATGAGCGTGGGCAATAAACTGGTATGATCTACCTATTATCATTTAAACTAGTTTGCCGTCTGTTTAAAGGATTTTAAATCATACCTGTTAGCCCATTAAACTTAAGCTTCCGTCAACTTGTTTTTTATAAACAACATCAAAAATAGCATGTCGCCCTCTATACTCGTTTTAAGTGGTTATTCCTGTTTGAAGGGCAAAATCGAAGTTAGCGAATTTTTTATTACTGAACCGTTTATTTAGGTGTTTGACCCTGCTTTTTGAATATATTATAATATGTAATGTGCTTAGTGAAAACGTAGCTTTTTATCCGACTGACCAAAAAGGAGGGGGATATTTTATTGAGACTCGATAACAGGTTGTACATTTCAGATGGTCTTTTGTAATAACTTTTTGTGAAATGATCACAAAATTATAAATACGGACGTACCTAATTGATTTTGTAAAAGTTTATACTAATACTAGCGACCCACCCCGGCTACATACGGGTTTACACGGGGCTTTTGGCATTTTTTTTATCTTAAAGGGATTCAGCAGCGTTTTCGATGAAAGCTCCTAGGTGGCTTGACTTTTTTCGACACTTCCAACAATTACGAGTATCAATATTTCAACCAATTTACACAAAACCTTGACAAATTATATACTTAAACCTTCCTTATGAATCAGTCTATTTATTGGTGAAACTCGCATGATAATCCGTTCAGAAGTTTATCGCGAACAGACAGATAAACAGATGCGGTGGACGACTTTGTTTTATAATATGTAATGATGATAATCCGATCTTAAAACCGAAGTATTTAGTCACTTATCATGCTGTAAGCCGTCAAAAATCTTAATTGGTATTTTGAAACAAAGTTTTGACCTTCATCAGTAGGTAGGTACTAAAGTAAAAATCGACTTCAGAAACTTCAACTCTAGAATCCCACTCATATTATAAATGTGAAAGTTTAGATGGATGGACGTGTGTTACTCAATTACGCCAGAACGGCTGAACAGATCTGGATCATATTTTGCATGTTACTTTAGACCCTGGAATAAAACATAGGATACCTACTTTTCATCATCATTATCATCACCACGCGAGTAAAACCGCGGGGCGCAGCTAGTCTTATATAAAATTAATCTTTCTGTTTTCCTTCAGGACATTGAGAAACGCATTCCGTGGCTCCAAATCATTCTTCCATCTTCACACGTCTCCATGGAGCAACCTCCCTGCTTGTTTCTTTGGACTTCTGGTCGCCCACATCTACTTCGAACAAAAATACAAAATCAAAGCCAAAATAGAAGATAATAAAGAGACTTCTAATAGAAACATTTGTAATGAAGTGAAACAGGAAAATGGCAGACTTGTAAACGAAAATGATAGAATAGTAAATGAAAATGGTATATTAGTAAAAGAAAAAGGAATTCTAGTAAATGGAAATGGTGCACTAGAAAACGGAAACGATACACTATCAAACAAAAACATTGTACGAAACGACGGAAATGGTATTCTAGTAAACGGTAATGGGGCATTAATAAACAGAAATGGTGCACTAGTAAACGGAAATGGTACACTATTAAACAGAAACGGTGCATTACTAAACGGAAATAGTATTCTAGTAAACGGAAATGGTGCAATATTAAACAGAAATGGTGCACTGGTAAACGGAAATGGTACACTACAAAACGGAAACGGTACTTTAGTAAACGGAAACATTACTCTAGTAAACAGAAGTGGTATACTATCAAATGGCCATACCACACTATCAAACGGGAATGGTACGCTAATGAACAAAAATGACATACACAGTAACGGCAACGGAATGCACATCAAGGTAAACGGTGGTTTCAAAAACGGAAATGACGTTCAAATAAAACATAATGGTGTTAATACTGAAAATGGAATAAGAAACAGAAAATATATGGGAGATGATAACAAAGACAAGTATACTACAAGTCCTGATTACGAAAAGAAACGTAATGTAGACCCAAATGGTGATATTAATCAGAATGGACTATCCAAACTCGATGGATATGGAAATCAAAATGGAATAAGTTTAGAAATAAAAGATAAAAAAATTAAAAAGAAGGCCCCTTTTGTAAGTATTATAAAAGGTACTTTTCATCACCACGCGTGTAAAATGCTCGACGCAGCTAGTTTGTAATTACCTTCCACACCATCCCCTCCATCCATAGGGTTCCACCTGGCAAAGATCTCAAAGTAACCGTTAGTTGTTTATCAATAGAAAGAGTATTGTCACTTTTCGATCATATAGATTTGAAGAACTTTATTATTAACAAAGACATGTGTCACTTAATTTACGTGATATTTCAAATTTAAAAAATAAATCTTTTCGTCTCATTAATGAGATATTTATTTAAATTAGTATGTATGACTCATTTCACGCATTTTTAAGTAGTACTCAAATCAATGACTTGTTTGCGGTTTGTTTATTCATGTATACCTATTTGTATTTTAAAAGTCGTCGAGGAAAGCTCTATAGTAACCGCGTCACTGCTATACTCACTTGGTGACTGTTACATGAGAGAGTTGTTACTTCTATCGTGTGGTCTTAACCGGGTCTTAAGTGCAAACCAATTTTATTTTATTGTTATTCTTTTTTTTTTATTCCAGCTACTTCGTTACGCGCATTGCTTCACGTTGCCAATACTGATATTGTGGTTAGTGTTTGGATCGCGAGTCACGGGGATAGATTCCGCGCCTGCCACCGCATTGTACGTCGGATTAGAGCGGCTCATATTTAGTGTCGTCTTCGCGTGCCAACTGCTACAGATAATCACTGTCAAAGGTAAATAATCAGAGATGTACAAAATAGTTTAGGAAATGTATTTAAATACAAAACGCAAATACTTTTTTAATTTACTATTTAAAGTGTAAAATACCAAACAGTTTTGCGTTTTGTATTTTAATTTAAGCATGCTTATTATTTTAAAAACTCTTTTTTTTTTGTAAGTAAGTGTTTAATACCGTGTAACGGTGCTAGTCTTGTGCGCCGTTTTTTTTTTCTTGGCATTAAACTTTGTGCATTCTGCCAGTTTCAATGTTTCTATATATTTTGTATGTAGTCTTCAGTCTTCAGCTTCTTTGTCTCTATTGCTTCGTCTGCGGTTTTTGCAATTTATGTATAACATCTTTAGTTACAGTCAAAGTCCAGTCTTGGTCAAGTCCAGTCCGTGTCAATCAAATCCAGCCATACCTTAGTAAAGTAGTGGCGACTTTACTATAAGCTTCGATGGAGTTTTGGAAGCAACACGAAAAGTCATGTTTCAACACACTATATCACTTTCCCACACTTGCGCTCTTAATTTGGCACTTTATGAATAAAACACCACTATTTCTATGGCTCTGAAGTGAGGCTGCCGGAACACACCGTTAACTGCTTGGCGGCAGATTTTCAACGTGATGGTGGTAGCTAGCCTGCCGAAGAGGTACTAGAAAATACCCTACCACCTTACTATGGTTACTTATCGATGTTTTCCTTGACCAGTAGATCAAGCTTCATGATTTTTCCGCCTAAAACTATGTATTGTTTAGCTTATTAAACTATTTTGTTTTCTACAGGTCCTTGGGCCACTCTGTTGTCATGGCGCGGGTGGACAGTACCGGCTCGGCTGGTGCTGTCGGTAGCGATGGTACACTGGTGCGTCAATGCTACCCTCCTTGCCGCCAGACCGCAACCGGTCGTCTCTTCCATCTTATATGTAGTAAGTAACATGAACTCCAACGGAACAAAAATCTAATAATTTTATACATAGTTATGCGTTATCAGATCAACCTGGATAACCTGGATTCCTAAGTAAAGCTAACAAACCAAACTTGTATAATCTTTGGAGACAGATTTACAACTCGAGCGTGGTAGCTACCCAAGCTACTACAATGACCCAAGCAAGAACTAGAAATTACAAATTACCATTACCAACCATTAAACTTTTTTTTATTGTTTCAGAGCATCGACTGGCTTGCAACTATGTTCTATTCATACGTGATAGCGCTGCCGCTATGTATTCTTGTCGAGCTACCGATGAAAAAAGCCCTCGACGCAATTATTTCTTAAGGTTTATTGTTTAAAAAAATAAGTATATCTCGAATTATTTTGTAAATAAAGGCTGTGTTTATGTTTACTTCTTGTTTATTTTTAGCATCGCACTTTGTGCATTTGCCAGTGTCAAGTATTTCCAAATTTTGATTTATTTAATGAGAAATCAAGTTAAATAAATCAATTTCACATTTAAAGTCACAAATAAGTCTCGGTCGAGTCCAGTCATGTCCTAGTAAGCAGTGGTGACTTTATTTTTTTACTGCACGCTTTCTATGGAGATTTGGAAGCACGATGAAATGTCATGTTTCATCACATTATATAGCTTTCTCACATTTGCGCATGTCATTCGGCATTTTACGAATAAAATACCACTATTTTAAAACATAAAAACCCTAAAAAAAAACACAAGTTTTGGAAAACAAACTGATGGAACATCACGAGTTTTCCGCTCGCGGGCTCAGCAAAACTTGTTTCCATTTTTAGTTCTATTTTTGTTTTTGGCATCGCGCTTTCTACATGTCGTCAGTGTCAAGTACTTTTAACTATTTGGTGAAAAATCAAGTGAAGTTAGTCCAAAATCACACAATGTAAGTCAGGATCAATTCGGGTCGTGATCTAGTAAATTAGTAGCTACTTCACTAAAAGTTTTAAGGGTATTTTGGAAGCTACACGAAAAGATTTTATGTACCACCTATATCATTATATCATTTTCCCACACTCGTGTATATAAAACGGCACTTTATGAAAAAAAACACCACTATTTTATAAGTAGGTACATAATAATACCAAACAAATAAAATAAAAATGGAAAATAATACAAAACATTGGTGTAATTTTCCATCATACCATCGCGCCACCGCGCACCGCATGAATTTGGATGTGACTTCATGGAATAAAATTTTACAACATTTACATTACGCGGAGTTTGGAGGTAAGTATTTCTATGGTAAAATAGGTACATAACCTCAGATAAATTAACCAGCTAGTTGTCTACTCGAAGTACATAACAGTCAGATTTGCTACGGCAGCATCGTGTTGACCGCAAAGCGACGACATGGCATCGATGATCGATACGTTCTTTAAAATTATAGTGGTCGAAGCTAATGCACTGGTAGTGTTTTTTTAATTTTTTAGTACATAGTTCCTTCCTATCTAAAAGAATTTTTCACTTACCTTTCTGATATCCATTCCAATCCTCCTAGATCTAGTAGATTTCTTCTTCTCAGTACTCCTACTCATACCACTTCTTTCGTTGGCGACTCTTTTAGGGTTGTGGCGGTGCGCCTTTGGAATGAGCTCCCAATTAAAATTCGGCAAGCGCCGTCTAAACCAATTTTTAAAAGGCTTGTTCGCGAATATTTTTTAAAAACTGAAAAGTAATGCTGTGATATTTGTGCAATTGATTCATCGTCTGACAAGGATGCACATATTTATGTCAATTTATGTTTATTTATGTGTATATTTTATTTTATAATAGTTAAGTATATATTTATTAATATTTAGTACTATTATATTTGTATGTTGTACTTTTATTTTTATTTATATATATGTATACATACATTTGTTTTGATGCGCGCCTACAACCACATCTCATTTACTGTGGGGATGGCTGGCAGAAAATGCTTTAGCATTAAGTCCTCCTTTTGTACATCTATATCTTTAAACGAGCAATTCTTGTATATATATATATATATATATATATATATTCTGAATCTCGGAAACGAATGAAATTTTGTATCCAGGGGGTTTCGGGAGCGAAAAATCGATCTAGCTAGGTTTCATTTTCAGAAAACGTCGTTTTATCCAGGTTTTCAGCCGAGCAATGCTCGGTCAACCAGGTACTATTATCTTAAGTGTGCAATAAAGAATTAAATAAATAATAATAAATAATAGTTATATTTTTAAAAAAAAGGGTTTTATCGCCTCCTAAAATGTTTATAAGTAATGATTATTTTCTTCTCATCTTTATATGAGAGATATATATAATCTTCTACAAACATTATTTTGTCTACTGTGATGTTAATAAAATGCTTTTTTAATAATTTTAGGGCACCAAACATTTTGCCAGTTGGCAGCACTGCCCAGTGCACTTCCGTAGTTTTGGCGGGAACGCGGAAAGAGTTTTGTCGTTGCGTGTTTTTTTTCCCAAAACTTGAGTTTTTTTATGTATTTATGTATAAAAATAGATATTCTATTTATAAAATACCTTTTTATAAGCGTATGTGAGGGAAAGTGATGTAATGTGGCGAAACATGACTTCTCGTGTGACGACTTATAAGACTCAATATTTCATCGAAGTTTCTAATAAAATCGCCTCTGATATACTTAGGTATGATTGGACTCGACCGGCGCCGGGACTAGAACAAGACTGGACTTTGACTCTTACTAAGGATATTATACATAAATTGTATAAACCGAAGTACATAATTATGAAGATTAGGCATTAAGGACGCAGTATGCATTTGCCGATAAATTATTTAAAAAAAAAACTCTCTTCGTTCGTCCACCATTTTGAAATTGCCATCGCTTGTGTCGGCCGGCGTGAGAAGAATTATTTCTATATATTCTTCTCCGCTAAGTTGCTCTATAAATCAGTGTTGATGAAGTGAACAGTGCAATATACAACATGGCGAGATACGGTCAAAGACCGGAGAATGCCCTCAAACGGGCAAATGGTGTGTACATGTTCTTATCATCCATCCACGTTGCGCATTCCCAGGATGACCTTTCGTAATCTGGGAGTGTCCCACGAATTGTCTTCATTGCTAAAAGAGCAATTCATCTTTACTTGATAATGACACTAATTCTAAAATATATCCCAGTAACTAGAATATTTTTTTAATATTATAGGTAAAAACATAACCAAACATTTATGTACATCTCTTCATTTGGCTGATGTGGCTGTCCTTATCTCAATTATGCAATGCTTATGGGACTTATTTAAAAACATTTACTTTTCTAATATATTATCTAGAAACTATCCTAACCCAAACTGCCAAAGAGGCCTCAATTGGCCTTATGCCAAAACTTAGAAATTGATGCCATATGCTATTAATTTTTACTGCAGCTTAGGCTCCAGCCTCTAAATATGTAAATAATGAAGAACAAAGGTAAAGCTTGTTCTGTTCCCGTCATTGGTAATAGATAAGTATATTATGTTTAATTAACCTGATTTTCTGAGACTTAAGTAAGACACCTAAATAAGTAAATATTTATTTTTAATTATGGACGACATAACTCACGGTAATAACTGTACCTAATGTTAAAATTTAACACACTATCTTGTTATTCCAGAGTTTATGGACTTGGACAAGCCTGCCCGGGCTCTGGACACCTTACAGGAGGTGTTCCGCAACAAGAAATGGGCATACAACTGGTCCGAGTCTGTTCTTGAGCCTATCATGTTTAAGTACCTGGAGCTTTGTGTCGATCTACGCAAGTCCCACATTGCCAAGGAAGGCTTGTTTCAGTACAGGAACATGTTTCAATCTGTCAATGTCGGATCTCTGGAACAAGTCATAAGGTAAACAGGCATTATTTTGCAACCAAAAGACATTTTATAAATCACATATTCTTTCTCTCATCATTGTGTTTCACAAAGATAATTTTTTTTTTTGTGTAATTGATCATTGTTATTGTGCATATCATAGTTCTGAGGTGATTAAACAGTATGTGAAGATTCTGTTCATAATTGATGTTTGTTTGAGTTATCAAACAAATTGGAAAGCACAATTTGGTCTTATGCATCAAAAGCTTTTTTTTTTAATCATTTAGCTCTTTAGCTTTGAATTTATTTTTTCTGCTGAACACTTTTCAGAAAAAAATCTATTTCTTTTAAAATTTAGGTAACAATGGCAAGTCATAATATAATATTGATATGATTAGATTGACTTTAGGCTACATAGTTTTTGAGGATAAATATACAGAAGAGTAGAGCAAAACATACTTTTGTTGAATGCCCCTCCAACATATTAAGACACCTAAGGGACCTAACATTTAATTTTTATTTTATCTAAATTGCTATTTTTGTGGGATATAAAAGCCCTCTTTCCAATTAAAAATGTAAGCAACCATCACATGAAATTACATTCAGTCATTATCACTAAATTGAATGGGAACTACCCATGTTTCTTTTTAGGATTTTGAAAACTATGTAAAATTACTTTTATATTAGACTCTGGAGAAGAGGAATATTGAAACTCAAATTATTATTGCATAAAATATCAATCTAGTCAACGAGAACAAATTAAAACTGAATTTTTTGCTTTGCAGAGGTTACCTCCGCATGGCTGAAGAGAGAACAGAGGCAGCTCGAGAGCAGTCCACACAAGCTGTGATAGATACAGATGATCTGGATAACCTCGCCACACCAGAGAGTATTCTCCTCAGTGCTGTCTCGGGAGAGGATGCACAGGATAGATCTGATAGAACTATTCTTACACCATGGGTAATTTTCATTACAATTAAAACATACTAACATTTAGGACAGAATAACAATCTAGGTTTATATTTTTCAGAAAAATATTCAAAGTCTGTGAATTGTCTCCTGATTCTTTAATACTGGCAAATTGTTTTTAAAACATTCTCATAACTTTGGAGCTTATGTTTACATGTGCAATGGATAAATAATGATTTCATATACAATTTTCTATCCTAATAAAATTACATACATATGTACATTTTAAATATGAATGGAAAAATTACCAGTAACTTTGGTGTTATCGACAATATATTTGTATATTGTACAATAATTGATAACGGTAATTAACTCTTTTGGTAATTTTATTATAAGTATGTTTTACAAAAAAAAAAATATGTAGGTGTTCTATTAGTTATCTGGTTCCCATACTACAAGTTTTCTTAATTTGGAGCTAGATGACGCTGTCTAAAAAGTTCTAGGATATTTATTTATTTTATGAACTATAAATTAGAGTGCATTATAACTCATATACCTGATTAAACTTCGGCCCGATCGAAGCTGACCAAAGCCATTGCTTTGTAACAGTCAAAACGAGGCCTAAAATATTGTTTGGCATTATGGTCGCAAGGCGTGTTGTCTGTACCCGACTTTGCATTACCCATGTCAAAAACAACTTCTCTTACACATTTTCTTAACACTTACTATATAATTAAATATTTAATATACCTATTTAGTTAGTTATAGTTATAGTTATAGTTCTAGTCTAGTATTAAAAAAAAAAACAGTAAAAATAATGATCATTGCTTCATCTTCTGTAGGATGTGGGTTTGATTCCCAAACAGGACAAACATTTGTGTAATAATAAATGTTTGTTCTGTGTCTGGGTTTTCTTATTATAAATGTGTATTTACAAAGATAAAGTATACTAGTATATCAACAAGTAGTCAAGTATAACATGACAAGTTTTGCTTAATTTGGGGCAAGTGGCACTTGACATGTTAATATACTGATTTAAAAAAAAGTTGAATATCCAGAAGAGGTTAAAGTTAATGTGCTAACTGAAAAAAAATCAAAGTCAAAATATATTTATTTGCTCAGTACAGGTGTCAAAATGTTGGTACATAAATTAAAAAGGCACTTAGACCATACTTAACCCAGAATTGGGTGTGCAAAAATTGGATAAAATAGAATTACATTAAATAATGTCAATTTTGGATTAATTAATTATGTTAAAAACATCAATGACTCATTTTATTGTTCAAGAAACATATCATAGATAAGGCATGTTTTTAAATTGTTATTATCTTTTCTCAGGTGAAATTCCTCTGGGAATCATACTGCCAGTGCCTTGAGTTGCTGCGTACAAACGCCCATGTAGAGACCCTCTACCATGACATTGCCCGAATGGCATTCCAGTTTTGCCTCAAGTACTCTCGTAAGACAGAATTCAGGAAGCTCTGTGACAAGTTAAGAAAACATTTAGAAGATATATGCAAGCCTACGGTAAGAGTGAGTTAAATTTTTGATTATTTTATTACATAATAGTATAAGAGCTATTTTAAATCTTTTTTCTTTGATGGTTGTGTTTTTCCTGTTTTGCTTAATTGCATCATACTCATATTTTATAAGCATAAACTGCTGTCTCATTGCTTAACTTAACTTTATTACAAAGATGTATTCTCTGGGGTTTTGGGCCACAATTACTATTTTTGGACTTTTTTTGCATGATATTTATATCATAGAGATGGCTTAACATGCTTGCATAACATTTTATCATACTAAAAAGATTTTTTTAAACTCAAAGTTTTTTTTTTTTAATGTAGTGCTGAAGTTATATTTACTGTAGTAGATTGAATGTTTTAATAAATTTATTTCTGTTTAGTAATTAAATTTTAATGGTTATTGGGACAACCGTAAGTTGGCATGTGTGGCTTAGTTCAGTAAGGGTTAAAGTGCACATTTTTAAAGGTGAAAAGTAAAATTGTTGTAAAGTGAAATTGGTGGTAATTATGTGCTTCTAACAATATAATTTTGATACTAGTGTAATTGTTTTTTTATTTAATTAATAAATCAATTTGTAAAAACTTATTATTCCAGTTTAATTCGTATAAATAATATACATGGTTTCTCAATGTCTTGTGTACTGCAAGTATCATGTAGCTCATTAAATCAAAGGAATTGCAATTTGTTGCATCTCAAAGTACATTTTTATTCACAGTATTCATTACCATCAAAATGTTAATCATTTTATTTGTTGCTAGAACGCATATCATGGGAACCGGAATTCGGTGAGATTTTCGTTGTTTTGTTAGTTTTATAATGAACATGTCTTATTATTCAGCATAACACCAAGTATGAGCATAATGCTCAACATGGTCGACGTGGCTGTAACGTCAAGGCGACGACATCGAGGTGTGAGTTTACAAGCATTTAGGAAAAGGTTTAGGTTTTCAAATTGTATGCTTGGCGACGGAATACATAAGTACAATTTTGAAATTACAGCTGTTTTAAAAAAGTTTTTTTCCTAGCTATTTGTACGCTGCAGCTTGATTCCATCTATACCCGATGAATGGTGACCCTTACTTCCTTAGCATACCATCGCGATCGCTAACAATTGGTTTCATTAAATTTATGTGAGTGATTCTACATGTAACACTTCACACTAATATTATAAATATGAAAGTTTGTGTGTGTGTTTGTCTGATACTTCTTCAGTGGTTCAACGGTTATGACTGAAATTTGGAGTAGAGATAGTTATCTAATCCAATTATTTTACAACTTCTTTTATCCTAAAATAATTATTGGTTTGCATAGGCTAGGGTGAAATTGGGGGTGTTACAAGTTTTTTATAATTAAAATTATTGGTATGCTAAGGGCGTAGAAGTTAATCATCGCAATACAATAAAAATAAATGTGAGTTAAGTTTGATCTCGTATAATAATAATATTGGGAAGGTAATTTAGTATGTCATTGGAAGCTTGCATCTTCAATAAGTTCTTATGTCATGTCCATAAATGCATTGTCATTACTCTCTAGTCTCATACATAAAAAATTGTTTAGAGGTAAAAAAATGGGTTTTGCTGTCCCTTAAGATTTGTTTTGATGAATATGATTAAACCTTGTATGATATATATGCGGGAGTATTTTTTTTTATCTCTACTTATTTATTACAAAATAGAGGATTTCGAAAACTACTTTAAAAAAAACAACAGTACCATAAACTACTCTAAAGTACCGAAATCGTAATGTGTAATTTCTGCGTTTCGATAAAAATATTTCATGATACATTTTTCATAGTATAAGTATTTAACTACTTATCAAGAAATAATCAGCTGTGTCTTGTACAGAGTGTAAATAAATATTTTCTATAAAACAATTAATTTATTATCTTTAAAATTAAATAATTTTAAAGCAATAATTGTTTGTTATGCTATGAAAAAGGTAATCTTGGAGATTGTTTGTCTAGTTTCCAATGATTATATACATTTTAAATGTTATGGTGCAAAACAATAACAAATATTATTATGTGCTTGGCAGGTGCAAACTGGCAATGTAAGCATTTCCAAACCGGAGACACAGCAGCTCAACTTGGAGACCAGGCTGTTCCAATTGGACAGTGCTATACAGATGGAGTTATGGCAGGTATGGTATACCTATTTTGTTCCAGATTTAAACAAGAAAGTAACAACACTTGAAGCATGATATTTCATTGGAGATAGTTATTTCCCGTTTGCAAGGTTATGTGTAACGGTACACAACATTAACAACATTCAACAAAGCTAAGTCACAGACATAGCTCAGCGTATTAGCAAGCTGAAGTGGCAATGGGCTGGACATATCTGTCGCAGAACCGATAACTACTGGAGTGGAGACCGCGAATTGGTAAACGTAGCGTAGGACGCCCTGAGACTCAATGGAGTGACGATATACGTAGGACAGCTGGCGGTGGACGGAAGCGAAAAGCCGAAGATCGGGCTGAGTGGCGTGTCTTGGGAGAGACCTAGGTCTTCGATATAATCGATAGGCTGATGATGATGATGTGTAACGGTAGTACTAATACGGAATATTCCATCCAACTCATTGGAACCACTATGCCAAAGACTCAGAGCCTCGCTCTTATACTAGATACGCTCTGGTAGAGGCATGTAAATGCACAAGTCACCCCAATTAGGACTTCAATGCAGGACTTATCGTCCCCAATTTGAATTAAAACCATACTAGCATTATTAGTCCACATTAACCTGGACAAAGCTATTATTTTGTGTCAGTAAAAACGAGGCCAAAAAGAATATTTTGGCCACTATGGTCGCAAGGCATGTTACCCATACATGACCTTGCATTACCCATGACTAATACAGTTATTTAATTACCTGCAAGTTCGTCTGAGTGAAATTTAACAAAAAGTTTGTTCAGCTTGCAGTATAAAAAGTATCCTATATGTTAATCCAGGCTATAAACTACATATATATGAATGTGTGCCAAATTTGATCCAAATCGATTCAGTAGATTTTGCGTGAAATAGTAACAAACATTGATCCATCCTCATAAACTTTCACATTTATAATATTAGTAGGACATAACAATTTTTGATGCAATACAATTTAATAAATGTAAGGAATGACGCAAAGAACTTGCTACTTTTAGAATGTATATCTCATTCTCCACTGTCTTGGGCTGAAAGTTTTCATCTTGATAGAATTGTAGTTGTGATATTTGACAGTAAATATATAATTGAAATCATCTTTATCATGATTCAGGAAGCCTACAAAGCAATCGAAGACATCCACAACCTAATGAATATGTCGAAGAAGACCCCAGTGGCCAAGACTATGGCCAATTATTACGGCAAGCTAGCCCTTGTGTTCTGGAAGGCTGGACACTGCTTGTTCCACGCTGCGGCTCTGTTGAAACTCTTCCAGCTCTCTAGGGAGATGAAGAAAAATATTACTCAGGATGAACTGCAGAAGTGAGTTGCATGCACCTTTTTATACTAACAATTTTATTGCATAAGCTTTATCTAAGGTTGATTGTATTAAAAAAAAAATGTTACTTTGTGTTTCAATCACTGACTCAATTGAACAACTCTGCCTGGGTCCTTTCGGGAGATATTGTCTAAATTATGGTGTAATCCATATCAAATTCCGATATAAAGATATTAATTTTGAATAACTAATCAAACAGATACACGCAAAATACGATTTTATATTTTTTATTATTTAGTCATGATTTTCTTGGAAAAATGTCACTAAATTACATCTGATAATTTTCGCAAAGTTTCAACTCCAATAATGACTTAATTTGGTTCCAAAAATGTTAAATGATATAAAAACCTTTGCATTTATTAATCTTAAGTATGAGTGACAAAATGGCATGGTAGTTTAAAGAGCTTTTTTTAGTTTTTGTTGTTGTTTCTATATAGCTATACATATACTATGATTTTGCTTAAAATATGCATCTAACGAATGCAGTAATTTTAGTGTTCCTTGTAGCTTTTTCCTCCGAAATAAATCCCATTCGTAACTCTTCCTTAGTAACGAATGGTAGGCCTCGGAGGAACAGCGTTTTGTTGGCTTGACGCGACAAACTGCACGACCGCTATGCAGTGTGTGTTAATTTATGCCTGCACAATAACATATTAATATTATCTCTTATATTTGTATAATGTAGCCGTATACACAAATAGGGTGCCGCGAAACGGTAGCACTAAGCCGAAAGGAGATCATTGTAATTATCATTAGGAACAATTTTTTTTCTTTGAGACTGATAAGAATTAGCTTAATAAAAACTAGTTCTTTTAAAACGAAAAAATTTTATACACCTTTTAAATCTATTTTTGATTGGGAATGGGCTAAAATAGCTCGAAATAGATTTAAAAAGTTGACTTGTGTTGAATTAGGTCAAGTTTCATTCCTTATCCTTTGACGAGTAATTTCCTAATTGTGAGTATGTTCTAATACATTTCTAATAGAATTTTGCAATTGTTTACAGCTGTAAATTTTTCTAAAATAATGTTTGCACTTTCGACTTGGAATTAATGATTTACTATTAAAAAGATTTAAAAAAAACACCTGATGTTTAAAAACATTTTAACTGTCTTAAAATATTAACTTTAGTCTTACCCTGAAATTGACCTGAAAAACTTAAATAAAAGTCAGCTATTCCATAGAAAAAATCGAATGAGTCCTCAACGAAATATTCCATACATAATTCATAATTATGAGTATTGTGATCTCTTCATGTAGCGACACTGATCCGCGTTACCCTGTATAAATAGAATAACCATGCAGAATGCTTATGATATGATGTTGTGTGCGAAGCATGTTTGAAGTTATATAATATTTAAAACCTTATTGAATACCTAGATTGTAGTATGACTCCAATAATATTGTTTTGCTTAATTCATCCGTTCCAAAAGCATCATCACCAATCCTATTAAAAAAAATAACAAATAAATATTTGACTATGCAATAAAGAGATAAGACTGTTAGAATCATAATCCTCCTTTGGTAGTAAGGCAAGTATTTTTATGTGTCACCTAAATTACATTGCGTATTTTGACAATTGTCATCTTAGAATTCAACAGTAAATCTTATTACACTATCACTCATCTAGTACTCATTTTATTTTGAGGTCACTGGTATCTAATAAAAATGCTCAAAATTTTAAAGTGTCTGTCATCTTAAAATGCATCTTGATGTAAGTAGACTTTAGTTCTACAACTTGTTTGTTTATACTTGACTACGGCAAAGCCAAAATGAAGGGTTATGTTTTTAGTAGTTTATGTGTGTATGTTTGTATTTACATAATTATGTTCCTCTATAGCGACAAAACCAATCATCCGATTTTGCTGAATGAGGTGTCAATAGATGCATTTTTACTTTAAGTTTAGTTATTTTTTCGTAGTCAGGATATAGTTTTTTAATTTTAGCTTGTTTCTGTAATGCAACTCTTTCTCAGGATGGCATGTCGGGTGCTTGTAGCGGTTCTATCTGTGCCGCTGCCCTCGCTCCATCCAGAGTTCGACCGCTTCGTGGAGACTGACAAGAGTCCGGTCGAGAAGGCTCAGAGGTTAGCCGTCCTGCTTGGTTTGGCCCAGCCGCCTACCCGGACTAGCTTGTTGAAAGGTAAGAACTGCTACTGAACCTTTTATCAGCACTAAAATCCCATAAGGGAAACAATCACAAAAGCGAAGAAAAGTGTTTTATGCTAGGATGGGCCATAGTCAAAATAATCATCGCCCACATAGACACAATAAAAAAAAAATTGAACACTATCTCACCTGGTGTTCATTGAGGATGTGGTCTACAATGGTGCATGCTTGCTTAGAAAGTACTGATTCTCTCTTGACTTGATTACAC
Organism: Biston stratarius; assembly: GCA_950106695.1. Classification (NCBI taxonomy): domain Eukaryota; kingdom Metazoa; phylum Arthropoda; class Insecta; order Lepidoptera; family Geometridae; genus Biston; species Biston stratarius. Next base: position 9,454,604 of record OX467106.1, read on the forward strand.
CCAGATTTTATCTATTAAAGAACACCCACTAGGTGCATTCCACTGTTTAGAGGTTCGTACAATGAAAGTGTAATCAAATTGTTTTGTTCCAGTTTTTTTAACATTAACCATAAAACGATGTCGTTTTTAGAACTTTTATGGTTTGTCTAGTTTTCGTGAGTAGAAATTCTTATCTCCGCTCGCTTTTTATGTGGGTAGATGATTATTAAGACTAAACGATTCAAAAACTATATTATACTTATTTATTTTTAATTTATATCAGAACTTTAAGGAATTAAATACGGCTGCCAAAAGTTTTTTTAAAATTTTCAATGTATTTTACAATTTATGCCACTCCTTTTTAGCACACGGCAGCTTAACATAGCTCGACTAAGTGTTACTTTAATATCACAGAAAGTAAGCAAAGGAAGATCCGGCTATCATTCGGATGAGTGACCGCGAGTTGCGTTTACAACAGCACTGGTATTGCTCAGATGACATGGATTTTTTTATTCAATTAGATTACTAACATCACCTATTAAGTCAGATACTCCGTTTTTACGCCTATAGTGTAAAATGCGTTTGTAAGTATTTAATTGTTTTGGTCACTTCCGGTGACCTTAATTAAAATCATTATTAAACTTGCCGCAGATGTTGTCCGTCTGAACGTAGTTGGGCTGGCCTCTCCACAACTCCAGCAACTATACTCTTGGCTCGAGGTGGAATTCGACCCACTCACCATCTCGCACAACGTGAAAGGAGTCGTCAAGTCACTGCAGGAGGAACCTAGTGAGTAACCCACCTATTTAGTACTGAAATGTTTTAACTTTAACCCAATGATTGTTACAGTCGTCTGGATTTGACAAACTATTGTAGATATAGCATGACAATTTGCGAATAAAATTTTGTCGTGTGAATTAGTGTTCCTAATGATTAAGCATGAAAATTATTCAGTATAAAATATAATTACATTAATTAAGAATATGTATTCGGCAAGCTATACATTCTGTCACGTGATTGTGTACACCAGAGTGTGACGTCACGCCGTTGCTCTTAGTGACATTTTCGTAGAACAACTGCCATACAGTTACGATTGTTTCACACGGTATGACGTCATTTAGACGCTATGGCAGTCCTGGCCATTTTCGCGGTATAGTTCAATTGGTTTAGAAATTGCAAGGCACTGTAAATTTGTGAATTAAAAAAAAAAACACATTTTTAGTGAATCTTATTGTCACAGGTTATATATAGGTTTACAAGTTTTCCAAACTTTCAATTCTATTGAACAAACTCAAGTCAAATTGCTTCAGTAGACCATCACTCAAATAGTCAAATTTGAACTCGTGATTCTCTAACTTACATAGAATCCTTGCCGAAAACGCGTACAGCGTTATAGCGTTATACGCTTTCAAAGTACATTTTGATTCATCAGCATAATGATTGTCGATTTTGACATACTAGTACTGTAATTATAGAAGAATTTTGCATGTGTGTGTGAATTTTAGTTTAATTTATAGCTTGTAGCGATATTTTTGCCAACATCTTGATACCTTTTCATATCAATTTCATTTTATACAGGGTTTAATGATAGTATTTACTCAAAAGGAGGGGTTTTTTATGTAAAAGTAATGAGACTAATGAAACACTTCGAGGGTATATTTGATGATATATCCATGAAATGATTATCTTTAAAAGTTCAGGCGTAATCTTTTTCCATCAGAAGAACGCCTTAGGCTCGCATTCCTCCTAAATTGGCGTCAGTCGAACGTACGAATAAACACTGAGTTGTATTAAACACCAAAATGTAACACTGAAATCTGTGGCGGGCTTTTCAGTACGGTTTTTACAGTAGGTTCACTTTGTTGAACGCGTGAAGGTATTAAGTTGAAATTAAAACCATATACACAGATCTGTAGTCTCTTAACCTGTAAAAAAAAATTGCGGGTAACACCGCGGAGCGCAACTAGTAAATAAATTAATATCGTAGGACATTACATATACATAGCGTCATCTAACCCCAAACAAAGCAAAGCTTGTACAATAAAAGTCAGATAACTAATAGAATACTTAAATACTTTTTATTATATTTTTTTAATGGACGCTCTCCTGATGTTAAGAGATAACGCCTGTCCATAACCATTGCAGCGATACACAGAACTTTGAGTAGTAAAACAAAGTCCAGGGCATTGCTGCCTTGGCGCTCATTACTTTGAGTCTAGTTAGTTGGATAGTCTCAATAGCCGTGAAATTTCGCTAGCTGCAGTATCCTTCAAACCGGAACACAGTAATGTTTACACACTACTGCTTTGCGGCAGAATATCTGGTACTGCGGTGGTACCTACCTAGACGATCTCCTGCTAAGGAAATCTACCACCAAGTAAAATGTGAAATTTTGTTATTTGTAAATGCATCACAAATAACAAAACAAACATTTATACCAAAAATGTTTAGCCTGGGTGGGAATCGAATCTACGCCCTACAGCTCTTAAAGCAGATACTACCAATGAGCCAACAGAGTGAACAAACCGTAGGAGGAATACGGGCCTTAGACGTCTCATTAATTTTGAGTGTTTAAGGTATATATTTAGTTTATTTCCGTTTAAAACGGTCTTTTCAGTTACAACAGTGATTAGAATTTAAATTTAACTAACTTGACAAATAAATCTTCATCACTGTTGTAACTTAAACGGCTGTTAAGCTGAAATTAACTAAATAATATATACATTGGACAGTCAAAATAAACTTCCGTAAAGTAACGCCTGAATCAATCGTCTCATTAGTTTTCACAATATCAAAACACTATGATAAGGTAGCAAGGTGGCCTCCGAAATAAATCCCTTGTCTAGCTCATCAATAGCTAAGGCATGGTAGGCCTCGGAGGCAGAGCATTTTGTCGGCTTGACGCGACAGGCTGCCTCTAACAACGCAGTTTTGTGTTAATTTATGCCTGCACATTAACACCGCTAGTGTTTGATTATTTTGTATTTTTATATTTTAAAATTAGTAGATTTTTAGTTGCATTTTTCATGTTTTTGCATATTTTATGTATTTTGCATTTAATTTTGTTATCCCCTGGCCAAAACTGTCACATGATAAATTGCGTTTATGGGCTTAGAGCAGTGGTGGCGAACCTTTATGGTCCAATGTGCTATTTTTTGTAAATATATTTTTAATGAGCCCATAGACGTGCCATCAAATAATTTTGTCTTATTGATTGATAGGAATATATTGAAACTACACATATACTATCAACTTATTTTTTTTATATTTATTGCAAAACAAAAAAAAACATTTTGCTGTTTTTGGTGTGTGGCATGCCCAAAATATCGTGTCGAGTGCCATTGGTTCGCCATCCATGGCTTAGGGTATACCAAGCCGAAAGGGTCATTGTAATCATTGTTATGAACAACCTTTACTGTTGCATAACTCTGGGAAACGCGAGAAAAATCAGCTGATCTATACAATTGTTCAGAGGTCAACAAACTTTTTATGGAACAGCTGATTTTTAGACAGTTTTAGAGTGTACTTGCAGTAAAAGTTATTCACATAGGCTAGGTATTTGACCACAGCTCACCTGATGTTAAGTAGTAACGGTGTAGTCAGAGATGATAAACACACAGCCTAAAATAAAACTGGCTCTCAAATGAGGCTGCCAGAACACACCGTTACGTGCTTAGCGGCAGATTTATTAGTAGAACTAAGCCACTGTCCAATAGTCACATATAAGATATCTCACTAATATTATATGTATATGCAATAGTATGCATATGTGTCTGTTTTGCTATAGGTTAGAAAAAAAAGGAAAAGTGTCTACTTTTTATCCTGGAAAACGCATTTGATTCCACAGTACGCAGCTAGTAATTACATGGTAACTGTAACACAGGGGTCGGCAACCTTTTGATAGGCTGGGGCCACAAGGAGGCACAATGATGTAAAGGCGGGCCTCATTTGTAATAATAACCCTAGAAGCTTAACATACCTATAATTGGTCATATCCCACAGAATAGATAGCTAAAACAAATAATGCTATTAAAATTGTTAAAATAAAGAAAAAAATATTATAATACTAAACTAATAATAAACAACTAAACTACTAATTCTTATAATATAATCTATCTAGAATGTATAATATTTTAGATATTTATTACTAATTTACAAATCAATCACGGGCCGCAAGTAGGACTTTCGTGTGCCGCATATGGCCCGCGGGCCGCGTGTTGCCGACCGCTGCTGTAACAAGTTATGCTTATCTTTTAACATATGCCCCTTTTCTTCAGACTCTCCGCTAGCCCAGTACACTGTGGCACTGACAGACGTGGCGCTGGTCCGTCTTATCCGTCAAGTGGCGCAGTGCTACGCTTGCGTTCAGTTCTCTCGCCTGCTCGAGCTCGCGGAGACAGATGACTTGTTCCATCTCGAGCGGCTGCTGGTCGACTGTGTCCGTCACAACGACATGCAGATACGAGTTGACCATGCTAACAAGTGAGTTTCATAATTTTATATTTTACTATAAAAATTGATGTGATTATGACACATTTATGTTTTACTTATGCGGGACGTTTAACTTTAGTTTTGGTCACAACCGGTGGCCTTCTTCATGGAGACTACACTGAGTACAACAACATTTAAGGGTTTATGTATGTATATATATATATATATATATGAGTTTATTCCACAATGTGGTAATATTTTATTTACTTTTTTTTCTGTAAATTTTTTACACCGCCAACCTTAATATCTGTGCTATCATTACCATCCAAAGGTTGTCTGAAAAAAATCGCTCTAGACGATAAGACCGCTGTTGTGTTACCATATATTAGTCGATGTTGTTTTTGTGTTGTTTTCTTTTTTAAGTATTTTATGTTATAATGTAATGTGTGGGGTATAAAGTTTTAGTCTATAGTTTAGTTCTAATGTATGGGATATCGTTAGACACCAACCCAAATGACACTATAAATTTTCTGGGGGGATAATGCATTTATTAGTTGTGTATTTTGTGTATTTTAATTTTCTTAATTAAGCCCGTTTCCTATCTCTTTTATCTCTCTTTTTAACCGACTTGAAAAAGGAGGAGGTTCTCAACTTGATTGGTATTTTTTTTTTCTTATCCTTTTGCTCTTTTAAGCTTGTTTATTTATTTTGAGTAATCCCTTATAAGTAAAACAAAAATGTGTCAAAACCTTGTTAGTTTCCATAGTATCCCTTTATTCTTTGCCAGAGTTTCCAAAGTAGTGTAGGTAGGAAGTTTCAAATATTGTTGAGCAGGGCATGTTCGCCACATGGGTAGTAAATGCGAGCATAAATACATATTCAAGTTCATTCAATCTACATACTCCAATGACCCAGCACTCGTACGGAGATACCATTGATTGCTGAGAAGTTTCGTTTCTTATCATCCAATACTCGATAGCCAGGAGAATTTGAAGATAAATATTTGGGGGTTGAAGATAAATCTCATAGATTTTGTTATACATTTCTAACTAAACATTATAATTGCGACAGGTGCGTCCATTTCGGAGTGGAGGCGGGCGGTGGCGAGTGGTGCTCGACCGCCGATGAGGCTTGCGGAGGTGCCATACTGCAGGCCACGCCTGCGGAACAGGTATGTATATCCATACTATCATCAGGTATATCAGTCTATATTTTTAGAAGCTTTCTCTTTTTCATTTTAATTTTATTATTATTGTAGCTACAATAACTTGTGGATAAACTATTTGTAGCAGAGAGCTATTTAGAGTCGGATATAATTCATAGTGTTTTCCTAAAGATGTAGTAGAATGTAACTTCATTGTACACCAACAACACATTACCATAGGTAGTAGAATATAACTTTATTGTACACCAACAGGTAGTAGAATATAACTTTATTGTACACCAACAGGTAGTAGAACATAACTTTATTGTACACCAACAACACATTACCATAGGTAGTAGAATATAACTTTATTGTACACCAACAGGTAGTAGAACATAACTTTATTGTACACCAACACAACACATTACCATAGGTAGTAGAATATAACTTTATTGTACACCGACAGGTAGTAGAACATGACTATTGTACACCAACAACACATTACCATAGGTAGTAGAATATAACTTTATTGTACACCGACAGGTAGTAGAACATGACTATTGTACACCAACAACACATTACCATAGGTAGTAGAATATAACTTTATTGTACACCAACAACACATTACATACATATAAAAAACAGACAATAACAGTACAGCATTTGCTTGTACATACAGCTTTTTATTCGGAGTGTCTATCTCGCTCGAAATATCCTTTATTCATTATTCTTCGAGTTTAACTTGAGTCGGCGGTGAGTAAAACTTCTAATTCTTCATCTTCAGATTATTTTGATCCCTATGTGAAACAAACATGTGTGAAACATCGGATAACTGCCATTAAAAAAAACTCAATATCACTGCTTAGTTTTTTTTTGTATGTCAAAGAAAAGAGCCAAACGAGACACTCTCCTAATGGTAAGAGATAATGTCTGTCCATGACCATTGCAGTGATGCACAGAACTTTGAGTAACAAAATAATGTCCAGGGCATTTCTGCTATGGCGCTCATTACTTAGATACTTTCGATGGTTAGTCTCAACGGCCCTGTAATTTCGCTAGCTCCAGTACCCTTCAAACTGGAACACAGTAATGTTTACACACTACTGCTTGGCGGTTAAATATCTGGTACTGCGGTGGAGATTTACCATCAAGTAAGTTAGTAAGCTTATAACATTAATTCTTTGCTACAGGTTCGCGAACAACTGGTCCGTGCAGCTGAAGTTTTAACCCGTGCTGTTCAAACTCTATTCCCCGCACGTCGCGCGGCAGAAAGAGAACGCGCACGACAGACAATGGTCCAACATTACCATGAGAACAAACACGCGGAACATCATCGCGTGTTGCAGCGACACAAGATCATTGAGGAGCGCAAGGAGTATATTGAGCGACTTAACACTGTGCGGGAAGAAGAGGAGCTCAGGTTAGTTTGGACAGCTTACTGTTTGGATGTTTACTATAGAGTTTGATCGTGGTTACTAGAGATCTTGTTTAATGACTTTTTTTTTTATTATACTCCACAGACATCGGGGTCCGTGACCTTTGTTAACTTGTTAATTTTATTTAAAACTTAAGAGCTTTGATAGCGGATTAACGCGGTCGGATTAAAAGTAGAAAGGTGTGGATTCAGGCCCAATGAGCTTGAGCTGCCGGTAAAGGAAAAAACGTGAGGAAACCACCACTACTACCATGGTATTAGGGTACTTTCTAGTACTCGGCTGGCTAGTTACCACCTTGATAATCTACCGCCAAGCATCTAACAGTGTATACCCACAGCCTCACTTGACAGCCAGTTTCATTCCAAGCTAGGTGTGTTTACCATCTTAAACCACTCGGTCACTTTCTTTTTTTATGGCTGACAGGCTTGGTGTTTGACCACAACTCACATGATGCTAAGTGACGACAGCTTAACATCAGCTGTGGTCAAACACCTAGCTTGTCGACCATAAAGAAAATCAATGGTATTTTTAACCGACTTCAAAAAGGAGCATGTTCTCAACTTGATTGGTATTTTTATGTATATTTTTTATGGCTTGGCGAGCGCAGTTAAGTGTGATTGTTCAAGGAAGCCGCTGCTGCCCAACTTCCGGTTTACATCCCTTAGCCGACTCTTACAGCAAACGCGGGTAGAGAGGGTGGGGTACAATTCTTACGCCGGCACTACCACGGCAACAATTGCAACACCAATACCAAATCTTGACATGTATTCCAGACGTCAAGAGGAGCAAGCCCGTGCCGCGGCGGCCGCGGAGGCTCGCCGCCAGGAGCACGAGCGCGAGGAACGTGAGCGGAGGCGCAACGAACAAGAGCTGCAAGCCATGCGCGAGCGCCATCTCAAGGAGAGGCTCAATCTCGTATCGCAGACCGCGCACGGACAAAAGATGTTGCAGAAAATGGACCAAGAGGTAACTGCATCTTTGCTTGACAACAATCAGCAGAGTAACCAACCCACAACGCTTCTTGTGTTACAAATGTTCATTGACAGTGATGATCACTTACCATCACAAGTCCCGTTTGCTTTTTATACCAATGTTTAACTGACTTCAAAAAAAGAAGGTATATATTTTAACAAATGTTTTTTTTTTTTTTTTTTTTTCGGATAACTTAGTCGTTTTTGAACCGATAATGATGATTCTTTTTTTGTTGGAAAGGAGATATCCCAAGGGTGGTACCATAATAAGAAACCAGGACCTGATGGCATGGCATCCCGTAGAAATCGAGAAGACCCATTTACTTTTTAGTTTCCTGTTTGAAGTCGGTTTTTTTTGTTAAAAAATATTTTTAACCTTAGTCTATTTTTTCTTTCCTTTAAAAAATATTGTTGGTTTCGTGTTATACGGGTCGACAGTTTGAACATTAGCAATATTCAAAGACATGTTAGTTAGTGGTCATATCAAACGTATAAACAAATACAAAAAAAAACTCAGAAATGTTAAAGTTTTTCCCAAGACTCCAGAATGTATGGACAGCGCGCGGCCTTACGCGCCGAGCTAGCGCAAGACATGACTACCATGTCATTATCGGTGCGCGTGATTTGAGTGTACGTATTTTTGTGTTCACTCAGGATAATTAGTTTAAATATTAAGCACCTATTTTTTATTATTATTTGGATCGCCAATCGAGTACTGAACCCCCTATATGAATATCGCTGATGTTTAAACTTTCACGGTGTATATTGCGAATTTGCGATACACAATATTAAAATGATATCTTTGCTTTCAGGATCTCAAGAAAATGGACGCCGAAGCTATCGCTATGAAAGAGGCCGAGGAATTGTTGAAGGAGCGTCGCGAGCTACAGGCTCGTCTCAAGAACCAAGAGAAGAAGGTACAGTAGCATCTCGATATCTCTAATGTCAAGGGAAATGTATAAAACTTCGACTTAACAAGAAGTTCAGGATTAAAGTATTTGATGGCTAAAATTTCGACTTAAGAAGGCGCGATTTTTGGGTATATTTCTAGGACATTCCTATTTGATTTTATTGCTTCGAGTTTGGGGAATTCCAAGTAAGACGTCATTATATTTTACTAACTTCGACTTACAGAGTCTGATATTTGGAACTCGAGTTATATCTACGCAGGGAAATAATGTTTGTTCGAGTTAAAAGTCAATATTTTTTTATCGATGATGATTCATGATCGGTTTTTGACCACAACTCATCTGACTTGCTACCATCCACAAGAAAAAAGTAAATCTACCATTAAACATCTAACGGTGTGTTAGATATTTCCCAAGTGTGGCCCGATCGAAGCTGACCGAAACCATTGTTTCGAACCAGTCAAAACGAGGCCTAAACCAAATGTTTTGCCATTATGGTCGCAAGGCGTGTCATTAATACGCGATGTTGCATTACCCATGGTAAATACAGTTTTTTAATAAAATTGTCCAGATAAATAGTAATATTGAGATGATGCCCTTTTTACCCTACTGCCAAGGAAAGGTTACAAAAAACCTTTTTAAACAAATTTATTATTCTTTTTTTTATGGCTGACAGGCTAGATGTTTGACCACAACTCACCTGATGTTAAGTGACGGTGTGGTCGAAGATGGTAAAGCACACCTAGCCTGAAATGGAACTGGCTCTCAAGTAAAGCTGACGGAACGCACCGTTAGATGCTTGGCGGCAGATTTTCAACTTGAGGGTGGTAGCTAGCCAGCCGAGTACTATAAAGTACCCTATCGCCACGCTATGGTTTCGTCACGATGTTTTACTTCATCGGCAGGTCAAGCTCATTGTTGGGGCTTAAACCCACGCCCTTCGGTATGCGAACCGACCGCGCTAACCACTGAGCCATCATCGCTACTAAATCTAAAGGCATTTTCAAACGGCCACTCCTTTTTACCAGACTGCCAAGGAAGGGTTATGTGCTTAACTTGTATGGTGAAGCAATTTAAAAAAAAATCTTTCTAGGTTGACTATTTCGAGCGAGCCAAGCGCTTGGAGGAGATTCCGCTTTTACAAAAGAGTTTGGAAGAGAAGCAAGTTGCTGATAAGGCCTTCTGGGAACAACAGGAAAAGGAACGCATCGCTACACTTATCGGTATGTCCTACCTAAAATGGTTCCATAAAATGTTATCTTTATTTCATTTAGTTGATTGGTATATTGTTTCAGGACAGATATGTTAGCCTTTCAAGGTGTATAAACTTCTAATAATCCTTAGTTCTCAAATTCTAAATAGTGTCAATACGGGCTTTATTTTTCTTATAAAAAACTAAGTGAACTATACTGACAAATATTTTAAGACAACAGTTTATCCTAATGAACAACAATCTTCACACGCTTTTATATAATCATCCAAGTAATATTATAAATATGAAAGTTTGAAAATAATAAAGAAATCTTTATTGTGTAACACAAAAACAAACATACAAATTAGGGATATTTACTAAGTAGGGGCTGACCTTAGCATAATACTAAGTGGTATGACCAGTGTTGGTCTTCCGGTGAGCCCTTGTAGGTAAAGCAAAATACACATAAAAATATTCGAAATGATTTACCAAGGACAATACGTACCAAAATGTATATTTGGATGTTTGTTACTCAATCACCCAAAAACGGGTGAACAGATTTGGATGAAATTTGGCACACATATAGTTTATTACTACCATACCTTATTACCATATATGATACTTTTTATATCAGAAAAACGTTAAGTTACTACCACTACCCACCACCAGATGTCGTCAAGCCATAAGTATCTAGTAGTCATTACTATCGTGTATATGCGGACGAAGTCTCGGGTAACAGCTAGTTATTTAAGCACGTACTAACTTCACAAGAACCGTATTTCTTTTTTAGGGTTCCGTACCCAAAGGGTTAAAACGGGACCCTATTACTAAGACTTCTCTGTCTGTCAGTCCGTCCGTCTGTCTGTCACCAGGCTTTATCTCAAGAACCGCTATAGCTAGACAGTTGAGATTTTCACAAATTATGTATTTCTTTTGCCGCTATAAAATACTGAAAACAAAATAAAATAAAAATTTAAGGGCGGCTCCCGTAAACAAACGCGATTTTTTTTGTCGTTTTCATAGATAATGGTACGGAACCCTTCGTGCGCGAGCCCGACTCGCACTTGGCCGGTTTTTTTAAATAAAGATATTATGATATATGTGGTAGTTGATTTTTCCCAAGTGTGGCCCGATCGAAGCTGACCGAAACCATTGTTTCGAACCAGTCAAAACGAGGCCTAAACCAAAAGTTTTCCCATTATGGTCGCAAGGCGTGTCATTAATACGCGATGTTGCATTACCCATGGTAAATACAGTTTTTTTAAGCAACCTCTCTAGCTATAAAGATATATATTAATCAGTGGCGTAGCGTGCCTTGGGCCCTATATCAAAATTAGTTGGGGGCCCAAATGAAAGGCAGTGAAGTAGCTTGCTATAGACGGGCCCTGTATCAAGATTTGTCGGGGGCCCTTCTACCAGACTTTCCTTTCATAGCTCCACGGGGGTCATGTTTATTAATCTTTCACAAACTTGGTAACGAATATATAATCAAACGAAGCCGTTGTTGCCGCGGCCTGAAGGCTTACGGATCTTTGCTTATACATATTGGGGCCCCAGTGTTCCGGGGGCTCCGTATCATTGATACGGCGGTAGCTACGTCCCTGTTAGTAATATTGATTGAGAATAATATAAAAATATTAGATTGGTTTAGGGCCCTTTTTTAATTGACTTAAATAAGCAACTTTAGTATGGAAAAGTTTTTTTTTTAAATGTAATGACGAACAAGACGCTCTCCTGATGGTAATAGATAAACACAAGTCCATTGCAGCGATGCACAGATATCTGAATAGCAAAACAAAGTTCAGTTACTTTGTTAGATGGTTAGTCTCAAAAGCCCTGTAAATTCGCTAGCTGCAGTACCTTTCGAACTGGAACACAGTAATATTTACACACTACTGCTTGGAGGTAGAATATCTTGTACTGCGGTGGTACCTATCTAGACCTGCTAAGGTAATCTGCCACCAAGTAGTTTATAATCGTCACAGTGTGTCTTTTTTTGTAGCGATGATGGTTCAGTGGTTAGTATGGTCGGTTCCTAGTAGGTGTTTGACCACAGCTCACAAGATGTTTGTTAAGTGACTGTGTGAAACTGACCTGGAATGGAATTGGCTCTCAAATGCTGGCCGCCGGAACAAACCATTATATGCTTGGCGGCAGATTTTCAATAGTTTCCTCAGCTAAAGCTCATTGTTGGGTATTGAACCCAATCATCGTGCGAACCGATCGTATTAGCAACTGAGCTATAATTTTTTCATCACACAGTTTTTTTTATGAAATAAATTAAAAAAAACTTGGTGTCAATATGTCAGCTTGGTCCTGAAGCTTTGGAATATACCGTGGTTTCGTGTGTACAGAGGCGCGCACTCGCGATGTGGCGACGGCGTCGCGGCTGGTGCGCATGGAAGCGGACCGCGACGCGTTCACGGCGCGCCTGCGCACCGAGCGCGGCGCCGCGCACGAGCAGCGCCTCGCCGCCTTCAAGACGCGCCTCGCCGCCGAGCGGGAGAAACGCCTCGCCGAGCGGAAGGCGCTCCGCATCGAACAGCGCAAACAGAAGGTATATACACTGACTGTTTCAATCGCAGCTTAAACCTCCCATGTTCCTCTTTCTGTTACCGATTCGTTAGGGGAGAAATTTCAGGGTCTCCGAATTTATAACCCCCGACGCACAAACGACGGGGTGTTGATAAGTTTCACGTGTCTGTGTGTATGTTTTTTTTTTGTTTGAATGGTGAATTAGTCGCGTGTGTTCTTAGTTATGGTTGATGAAAATCGGCGGGAGTTTTTTTTTAATTTTTATTTTAATAGTGACATTGAGTTGACGATATATTCGATGTATATTTCTAAATTACATTACATTGTTATTTACATAACATTTAATTATATTTTGACAGCCCTGTTGGCTCATTGGTAGTATGTCTGCCTGAGCTGTAGGGTGTGGGTTCGATTCCCGCCAAGGATAAACATTTTATGGTGAAATGTTTGTTCTGTGTCTGGGTATTCTGTATGTATTATAAGTATGTATTTACAACAACAAAAAAGTATTTATGTATTCTATCAGTTGTCTGACTTCCATCACACAAGCTCTGCTTAGTTTGGGGGCGGATGGCTGTGTGTAATGTGTCCTATGACATATTTATTTATTATTATATTTATAAATACTATCATTCACTGTCTGCCTTGTTCGCTCATCTATCTGCTTCAAGAGCCATAGGGCGTAGGTTTGAATCCCACTCGTGTTCTCTACGTACCAACAAAAAGTATGGAAGTATTCTATTAGTTATCTGGTTCCCATAGTACAAGCTTTGCTTAGTTTGGGGCTAGATGGCGCTGTGTGAAAAGTTCTAGGTTATTTATTTATTTTATTTACTATGAATCAGTGTGGTACATTTATATAAATGATTGAACTTCGGCCCGATCGAAGCTGACCAAAGCCAGTGCTTTGTAACAGTCAAAACGAGGCCTAAAATATTGTTTGGCATTATGGTCGCAAGGCGTGTTGTCTGTACACGACTTTGCATTACCCATGTCAAAAACAACTCTTACACGTCGTCTTAACGGTCATTATATAATTTTATACATAGTTTTAATATTTTAGTTACGTACCTCGAATATAAAAAAATCAGTAAGTGTTTTTTTTAATGGCTGACAGGCTAGGTGTTTGACCACAGCTCACCTGATGTTAAGTGACGGTGTGGTCGAAGGTGGTAAAGCACACCTAGCCTGGAATGGAACTGGCTCTCAAGTGAGGCTGCCGGAACACACCGTTAGATGTTTGGCGGCAGATTTTCAATTTGAGGGTGGTAGCAGCCGAATACTACAAAGTACCCTACCACCACGCTATGGTTTCCTCACGATGTTTTCCTTCACCGGCAGTTCAAGCTCATTGTTGGGGTTTGAACCCACGCTCTTCGGCATGCTAATCTACCGCGCTAACCACTGAGTCATCATCGCTACAAGCCAGTAACGATCGTTGCTTCATCATTTGTAGGGCGTGGTTTAGATTGGTAAGGTTACTTGGACAAACATTTTATTAACCCCCGAAAAAGAGGGGTGCTATAAGTTTGACGTCGATGTCTGTCTGTACCGACTATAGACACCAATTTTGACATGTCACTTTAATGGACAAAGAACTGATAAGATTCAGATTTTTGTAAGCGTACCCCCCATCCTAGACCGCACCACACATATTCTGCCGCCAAGCAGTAGTGTGTAAACATTACTGTGTTCCGGTTTGAAGGGTACTGCAGCTAGCGAAATTACTGGGTGTTGAGACTAACCATCTATTGTCTCAAAGTAATGAGCGCCAAAGCAGCGATACCCTGGACTTTATTTTGCTACTCAGTTCTTTGTATCGCTGCAATGGTCATGGACAGGCGTTCATCTCTTACCATCAGGGGAGCGTCTCGTTCATCTCATTAAAAAAAAGCCTGTTTAAAGTAACAAATATATCTCTACTAATATGATATTTCCTCATCTAGCACGCAGAAAAATTGGCAGAGAAGCGTCGCGCAGAAGAACAAGCGCTGGAAGAGGCGCGCAAAGCCAAGGAGGAAGAAGAGAGACGCGAGCGAGAGGAGCGCGAGAAGAAGGAACGAGAGGAACAAGCTGCTATACGCGAGAAAGAAGAAAAGTATGTACTAAGTTTCAATACTAAATTTTGAGTTTGAATACTATTTTTTTCTAGACCACTCAATCGCATCCCAATCTAAAATTTAAACTTCAAACGCCACAGCGATTGCAATTTTTTTTTTTGTAATATCAGATATAAATTTTTTTGTACATTTTTGTAAGATTATATTGATCAACTAATTATTTGCAATACTTATTATTGTTCTAAGTAATTGAAAACAATTTCACCATCTTCCACACGTCCACCATATACCAACCACCAGTGTGTTTCCGTTACTTCAATTGAGAGCCAGTTTCCATTCCAGTCTCAGTGTGTTTGCCATCTTCGTTCTCACAAACTGACATCAGATGAATGTGCTCGAACACGTTTTTATTTTGTCTAGCAAAATTTGTTTTGGAGGATACCATTAACCCTGAGAGAAGCTAGGTAGTTATGTGGGAATCTCCACCAGAATTGCATTCAATCCAGTCAAAACCCTGGGGATTCCTGCTCCACGCTTGCAGACTCGTCTGCCATCAGCTAGAACAGCTAGCCTATCATCCATAAAAAAAAATGGGGCGCTAGTGTCTGAGGCAAGCCGTATATTGACAGGGCCGGATTATCCATAAGGCGGATTAGGCAACTGCCTAGGGCCCCACAGGGGCCTAGTCGATGGGGGCCACGCACCAAGAAAAAAAACAGTTCATTCGTGACATTCCCCATTATTTACATCTGGTAATGTTGCTTTAAAAAAATTATTAAAGTATAATCGACTTTAGTAATAGAAAAAATATATTTTAAGAAAAGGGTAAGAATTCCCCGAGAAATGCATTGGCTAGGGCCCCCGATAGGGTTAATCCGGCCCTATATATTGATGACCCACACTACAATGTATCCGCGTTCTATCGACACACAAAATGTAACACTAGTATTGTGTTCACAGGGAACACCAGGAGATGTTAGCTCGGGCTGAAGCCAAGATCCGCGCCAAAGATGCTGAAGTACAACGCAAGTTGGAGGGGCAGAAGGCGGCCGCTGCCTCGGGTGGTTCGAGCTGGCGTCGCGGGGACCCACCGCCGTCCAAGGAAGAGGGCAGCAGCGCCTGGCGCTCCGCCAAGCCAACCGAACCGCGCGAGCCCGAGAAGAAGGAGGCTTGGAGACCTGGTAACAAACATTTCCCATATACGCAGTTACTAGTATTGATGGTATTAATCCGAAATAATGTCATTTTTCTAAGGAACAGCTGATTTTTTAGAGTCGGTGACATAGTAAATGTTATTCATAGATGATGATTCCTTTGTAGTACTGTTCTGCGTTACACAGTATACATATATTTCCAAAAGTAGCCAAATAGCGAAATAGATACATCGATAATGTTATTTCTATTAACATAGCAACCCTTATTAAATAGGGTAATTTAAAGACATGTTAGTTAGTGGTCATATGGAACGTATAAAGAAATAAAATCGAAACAAATACAAAAAAAAAACTAAGAAAACCTTGGTTAAAGTTTTTCCCAAGACTCCAGAATGTATGGACAGCGCGCGGCCTTACGCGCCGAGCTAGCGCAAGACATAACTACCATACGTAGACTACGGTTGTAACTGTTATCTAATCTGGGACCGCGCGCGACTACCGTGTCATTATCGGTGCGCGTGATTTGAGTGTACGTATTTCTGTGTTTGTTCAGGATAATTAGGTCAAATATACAGAACAATTATTATTTAACACTAGACAAAGATCCATATTGAGCATTCAGAATCCAAGCCGAAGTTTAGGTTAACATGAAATTATTTTTCTTTCTTTTTGTATAATTCTAATTGACATTTTTTTAAGTTTGACTTAATTTTATGGTCATGTTTCTGAAATAAATAGGTGATTTTTTACCGTGTATATAATTGCAATGAAACTGTGCTGTACTACCGCGGCAATACATTGTATAGCCTACTTATATTTCAATTTTCTCTATATGTTACGTGTCTCATTTCACAAAGTATAATGTATTGCAGCGAGACTCCGCGAGCCGCCGCGTGACGAACGCGTCCGTTCGCCGGAGCGACGCCGCGACGAACGCCCGCCGCTACGAGAAGAGAAGTGAGTAAAATCGCCTTAAAAAGCGCCATCTATTGTTTTGGCGCTTCACTACTACGAAGTAACCAACGTAAAGCCAAATAGATCAACACGCACAAAAAGTGGTGCCATCTAGTCACTAGAGAGTGATGATGTGTTTTATTATTCGTCTGTGACAATACTCCTAATATTGTAACTAAACTAGACTTTGAAATTATTATGATAGGATGCAGTACGTCACAAAAATTCTAATTTTGTTGTAGTTTTATGTCTATCAATCGTTTTCTGAGACTCGAAAAGGCACTTTTCTGTACATTTTTACCGTGATTTAATAAAACCGAAGTAATACATTAATTATGTCAAAGCATTTTCTGAGTAAATTTGGCCCGATCGAAGCTGACCAAAGCCATTGCTTTGTACCAGTCAAAACGAGGCCTAAAATATTTGTTTTGTTATTATGGTCGCAGGACGTGTTGCACATGCGCGATTTTGCATTACCCATAGCAAATACAGTTTCTTTTTACGATAACAAGTACACGTGATGGTGCACGTAAACATCGCCACGGCACCTGTACAGAACATAAATACTAATTTTTGTACATATTTTTATTTATTATATCTCTAAATAAAACAAAGTCGCTGTCCGCGACCGGCCCGTTTTACTTCCAATCAACGGATCGGATTTTGATACGGTTTCTTTTCTGCTGTCATTTTTTTTTGCAAGGTTTAATTTTTTTTTTTTTTATGTTTGTCAGGCTTGTTCTTTGACTATAACTCACCTGATGTACTATAACATCTAGCCTGGAATGGAACTGGCTCTCAAGTGAGGCTGCCGGAACAGACCGTTAGATGCTTGACGGCAGATTTTCAACTTGAGGATGGTAGCTAGCCAGCTGAGTACTAGAACGTATCCTACCACCACGCTATGGTTTCCTCACGATGTTTTCCTTCGCCGGCAGCTCAAGCTCATTGTTGGGGTTTGAACCCACGCCCTTCGGCATGCGAACCGACCGCGCCAACCACTGAGCTATCATCGTTATATCTGTTTACGTTACTTTCATAATATCATTACAAACGCTATTTGTCATATGTTTGTATTTCATCCGTTTTATTTTTCGTTAACACGATCCTATTGTAAGTTGTTATGTTATCACCAGACGTGAAGACAGAGCTCGCGACGAGCGGCCGGTGCGCGAGGACCGCGGGCGCGAGGAAGGCGGCGCCGGCGCGTGGAGGTCTGCCCGCGCGCCCGAACCCGACCGCGACCGTCGCGACCTCGACCGCGACCGCGACCGCAGAGAACCTGAAAGGTACTTCACTTTACACTCTTTACAGTATTAACAAACAATATTTTCGGTGCGTTCAACTGGAGATCTTGCCGTACGTCTGTTAATAGTGGTTTAAACGTTATATAGAACTATCGCTCAAAGCCGAAGTACGTGTCGGAAAATTTAATATATTTTTTTAGATTTGCTTTTATAATTAAAAAATTCATTTTTTATCCGTACGCTACTTAATTATAATTACAATTATTTAAAGGACGTCGACTTATTTATGATGAGGCAAAACACTTTTAAGAATGCTATATCAAAGCCATTTTATGTGATATTACAAAGACTTTGATAGCAAAAAAATGTAAAAGAAAGAAAAGATTATTAGCAATGAAAATTTTATAAAACATCTATGGCTTATATTGTCAATCTGATATTTATTTGTTTTTAATTTAACATTTTGTTTAAATTTGAATGTATATTATTTATATATGTATAATAATATGGTATTCTTACATCTGTCCCCGCACTAGTGCGGGCTCGGGGCACTTGAACCTAATCTAGTTAGCATAAGTGAAAACTTTTTTGGCTTTTGTGTTATCACTTATCTCCTATTTATTTTACCAATTAGCAGCTGTTCGTTTTCCATGTAAAACAAAATAATGTAATGCATTTGTTTCAGACCGCGGTACGGCGGGCGATCGAGCGGCCCCGACACGGGCGCCAGCTGGCGTCGCGGCCCCGCGGAAGCTCCACCCGCACCCACGGTAACTATGCTAACCAGTGATAAACAAATATACCAAATTTAGTAACATAACACAATATTAGATCAACTAAATTAAGAAACTAATAAATTATTATTTCACAGGAACGTTCTTCTGCCTGGCGCAGCAAGGACGCACCGCGAGATGACCGCTTCCGCGATGCGCCGCGCGATCGTGAGGCGCCGCGCGACCGCGGCAGCGACCGCGACCGTGACTTCCGCGCGGACCGCGACCGTGGCGGTGACCGTGACCGTGATCGCTATCCTCCCAAGAGAGATGAACGGTGAGTAATAGTTTGTCCTGGATGGGAATCGAACCCACGCCTTACTGCTCTTAAAGCAAATATACTACCATAACATGTGAAATCTTTTTGACTTTTGTGTTATCACTTCTCTCCTATTTATTTTACCAATTAGCAGCTGTTCGTTTTCCATGTAAAATAAAACAATACCAGCGCTCATCAAAAAATATAAAATTTACGTAGAATAACTGTTGAAACCATAAAGCTCTTTAGTAAACACGTTTTTGTGATATAGTGACGGCCCGAGACGCGACGAACGCGACCGCGACGGTCCCAAGCGCGATGAACGCGACCGTGACGGGCCGAGGCGCGAAGATCGCGACGGTCCGCGACGTGACGATGATCGCGATCGTGATGGTCCACGTCGGGAGGAACGCGACCGTCGTCCACCACCGCCTCGCCGTGACGAAAAACGTAAGTAGATATTATTATCATAAAAACTAGTACAAATAAATGTGTCATTTGTATCAATGAACTATAGTGTGTTCAGTTTCGATAGTTGCAGTAAGTCTGACAATTCGGTATGTGAAGTTTCTTTTTGGTATTTTTTTTTTCTTTCTGATAGTAAACTTTATTTTATGAAACTAATTTGAATATTTTGGCTTTTTATGCGGTAGTTGATTTTTAATATTTTCAAACTTTTGATAGCGATGACGTCATAACGTTGGCTGAATATCCATAGTAGGCCTTTGCCATGTAAAACAAAAAAGAATATTTTGACACATTTGATTGACTTTGACAATTGACATGAAGTAAAGATTTTTTTTTATCAAAGCTTCTCAATGTTGCTAATCTATTACGTTTTTGTATGGATTAGTACGCTATTACGCCGCTGGCAAATCTATCAAGATTTCAAAAAATAGATGGATCTATTACAGCTGTTTTACAGAAACATTACACACATAAAAATTTAAGTATCTTATTATGTAGAATAACACCTTATAGACATGTGACCATATGAAGTTATTAACGGTTATCATTGAACATTGGTTCAATTTCGAACAGTTCATAAATAATGAAGTAGCAAAGCAAACTGAGTGAAAATGTTTTTTTTTTTTTTCAGCAAGCGATCCGGACGGTGATGAATGGAAGGCCGTCGGCAGGCGCTAAACTAAAATCTGACATCATCACACATATACTGCAAAAACATTAAAACACAAAATTGTCACTTGAAATTTCAAATTATGTATGATATGTTTAGGCCTTCATCACACTGCCGCCGCGAAAATAATAATGTCGCTACACACTATATCGCGATTAGAGTAACAGAATCCCACACGAGTCAGTTGAAATGTAGCAAGCGGTGCAGAATGTCGTCCCTTTCGTACATAGTCAGATGAGGAAGAAATATTTAATACAAAGCCTGCAATTTTTTCGTGTCATTTTTATATGATTGAATAAATATAGTAAGTGTATTTCGGACCTCTTGGATAACATTTTCTGTAAAATCAATGTTCATTATGCAAAAAAAAAAACACGCTTGTCGACTGCCACAGATATATGCTAAACAAACGCAGCACCATAACAATATGGCGGACTGCGCCAAGCAGTAAAAAGATAGAATCGCTTGTCATACAACAGACAAGACATGACAGAACTACTGCGGTTTCGCTACTATGATTTCGCGGCGAAGGTGTGCGAACAGCTTTAGTTATAGGATGCAGTATGTCTCAAAAATTCTGAGTATGTTATAGTTTTGTGTCAATCGTTTTCTGGTAACCCGATAATGACTAATAATTATGACGAAATTCATAAAATATAATCGATCCGCCCCGGCTTGGCACAGTTGCAATGTAAGCGCACAAAAACATGCATCACATTACAAATCTTTGAAATTCTCTTTCTCTATTATAATATGCATGTATTATAAATATAAACCTTCCTCTTGAATCACTCTATCTATTGATGGAAACCGCATTAAAATCCGTTGCGTAGTTTAAAAGATCTAAGCGTATAGATGGCGGGATTATACTATGTAGAGATTTAAGGCTACATCCACTGGTCAAAAAGTGTTGCCGTGTTATAAAACAAATGAAAACGGGAGCCTGTTGAAATCGAATTAAATCTGAAACTATTTTATTCGATACTTATTCTCTTTAACAGAACACAATCAGGATTCGTAGTTGATTGTATCTTTGTTTGATTTCACTCGATTATTGATTGACACAGAACTATTTGCTTGGTTTTCTATATATATTTTGAGATTTTTATGATTATTGGATTTCAAATGCCTTAGTGGAAATCTTACATACATTAAGACTAACCATGTAAAGTTTTCGCTTCTTAGTATATAACCATGTATCCATTGCTTACACGTTATGTATTTGGGGGAAGGGTTAGTTTCGTTCAACTACAGCTTATGTATTAGTTGATATAACCATTGATTTAATTTCCTTGCGTAAGACCTTACCGTACGATGGTAACGATCAGCTGTAGTTATATTTATCTCGTAATATTTTAATAAATGATGATGATATCAGCATTCTGTGTTTTATTGGATAAAGCCACACACTAATTTTGACAAATATAATTCTATAGGTTTATGTTTGACCACACTCTGCCTGAGGCCTGATATTAAGCAGTAGTGTGGGCTAAGATGGAGCATGCTTACCTAGAAAAAACCTATTTACTCTAGATATAAAGACACCTATATTGTACCTAACAGGGAACATAGACTCCGGCAGTTCCAAAAAGTTCCACAAGCTCGCTGTGCGAATAAAAAATGTGAATCAAAATGCTTTGTGTGTACATGGAAAATATTCACCATGTATGAATGACGTTTTAATAATTAAATGTACCTAAAATATGTGGGGTGTACTATGCTGAAAGGGAGCGTTTTTAGGGTTCCCTACCTCAAAAGGAAAAACCGGAACCCTTATACTATAAGGCTTATAGGATCACTTTGTTGTCAGTCTGCCTGTCTGTCAAGACCCTTTTTCTCAGGAACGCATGGAGGTATCAAGCTTAAATTCATATCAAATACTCAGATCTACTGTCCCTTGGAGCTGTGAAAAAATCAAACTTCTAAGCCAACGCAATCAAAAGATACAGCCGTTTATGCTGCAAATTTTCGACACTCTCAAGGGAATCAAAACCTACAGGGTACTTCCCGTTAACTCAGATCTTGAAATTTGGTGCGAAGCAACGTCTTATAGCCACAGATAAAGGAAAAATTACGAAATCATAAATTACCATAAAAATAAAATACCATAACTTTTACTTATATAGAACTGTAGAACCTGTAATAGAACTGGCTCTCAAGTGAAGCTGTCGAAACACAGTGTTTAGCGACAGATTTTCAACGTGAGAGTGGCAGCTAACCAGCCATTACTAGAAAGTACCATACCACCATGCTATGCTATATTTTCCTTCACCCAGCAAGCGTAACGTTGGGGTTTGAACCCATACCAGCGATCTGTCCTGACCTCGTACTGACGTATAAACTTTTGAGATTGAACTCTAAAGATGATCAAAACGGTATTAAAATCCTTTGCATAGTTTACAAGACGTTCGCTAACAAACAGACGAAATGTGACTTTATTTTGTTTTATTTAGACACAGTGATGTCTCAAGTTGACATAGTTTTGATGTAAATATCTTACTAAAATTCTTTTGTTTTTGGCGTCGCAGTTTATGTATTTGCCAGTGTCGAATATTATGATATTTTTACGTAGTCAAAGTTACACAAAGGAAGTCTTGAAGTCCGGTCATGCCCTAAGTAATTAGTGGCAACTTTACTACAAGTTTCGATGGAGTTTTGGAAGTAACATTTCAACACATTATGTCACTTTCCTACTCTCACGTAAGTAATTTGGCACATCTATTTTATACATAAACACTCGAAGAAACACAAGTTTTCGTAATTTATTCGTGTTACTTTTTACGTTTCCCCGTATTCAAATTTTCAAACAACGCAAATGATTATTTAGAATATTTATGGTTATTTGGAAATCGTGATGATTCCATCCGCTTAGCCTCGCGGTTCACGTGGAGTTGCGGAGGTCGCTTTCTACAGTAATTGTCTTGGCTCTGTACATTAATGAAGCGAGGTAAGTAACGGCGACAAAAACGACCCATTTACGACTAAAGAAAGCTACAGCAAGATTACGATTAAAACTACCCAACGGTATTGCGTTTTTTTTTCCAAAACTTTTTGATAAGAAAAATTAATAATAATTATGGTTTGTGCAGAAGCTGCCAAATGCCTGTCATCAAATTTAGGCAAGCCAGTATTGACAAAGTTAGGTTGAGTTAATAAGTATTGAAAGTTTAAGACGATCCCAGTAGCTTATTTGAGACAGCTCAGTTGATTACGAAATTAATTCAAAAAGTGTCGCGTGTAATCAACAATGATCCATACCAAATTTGATCAAGATTAGTCCAGCCGTTCGAGCGCTTTTGCTTTTATAATATTAGTGTGATGGTACACTTATCACGACTTCCTTCTATAACTTAGCTCTACATGAAACGCTTGAAAATAGTAAAAAGTTAAAAAATTAAGTAACGTTTTACAGAAGAGATAATCGAATAATGAATGGCACAAAACAAGCTTCTTGTTTATACTTATAAAATTCGCCATCTTGAAATTACTGTGACGTCATATTCTATGGAACGCGGAGTGCTAAAACTTTTTTTTTCTATAACTAAGACGTGGCGATGTGCACTATGTTTGTCCAAAATATGGTAAGTTATTTATTAGGTACGAGGGAATAAATGAAGTGCAATTTGTGCAGTCGGACATAAAACTCGTCAGAACATTTATTGCTATTACGACAAAGGACCTTGTTTTGGAATTCGTCGTGCATACGCTTGACGTAGAACTCATATCAATGGGCAAATCAAAACATCGATCTCGAGAAACTGCTGAAGAACGTAAAACAAACGCTCTGAAGAATGTTGATTTTCGCGTTTCCGCTGAAACGGCAAACAATGATATTGAAAATATTGCGGCTGTCGCTCAGGATACTTCACCATTCTCGGGAACTCTTTTACTCGTACCTTAAAAAAGTAGGCAGTCATAGGGATTGGCGACAGAAGTGAAAACTTAAAACGCGTCTTATTAGTATGTCGGTAACACATGTTTTGTTCCTACCAAAAAATCGATCAACACGGCTAAAAAAATTTCACTTTAAAAAATCCTTTCACGTTTCTATTTACACGTTGTTACTATATATAATATCTCTTAAAAATTTGCTTGTTATGTAACTATAGATTTAAAAAAATGTTTACTTTGAAAACAAAACGGAAATCTCTGGATGTATTTCAGCCATGATTTATTTATTTGAAAATTAACAAATAATAACCATGGAAATCACTAATTTCTTAAGCAACATTAAATTTGTACTACTTTTAGCGTTCCGTACCCAAAGGGTAAAAGCGGGACCCTATTACTAAGACTTCGCTGTCTGTCACCAGGCTGTACTCAAGAACTGCGATAGATAGACAGTTGAAATTTTCACAAATTATATATTTCTGATGCCGCTATAACAACAAATACTAATAACAAAACAAAATAAATATTTAAGGGGGGTTCCCATACAACAAACGCGATTTTTTTGCCTTTTTCATAGATAATGGTACGGAACCCTTCGTGCTCGAGTCCGACTCGTACTTGGCCGGTTTTTTTTTTCTTATATGTTTGTGTGACACGATTAACTTAGAGTTTACAGTACAATGCTTTTTCTCATAATCATGGGATTGAAGTTGGTTGTGTAAACTTAATGAGCGAAGACAACCTTTGACGCCAGAAATAATTGGTTTCGACGTTATACCTAATAGACATTTTCTTAAAGAAGTTTATGACGTGTTTCAGTTTAATAGCATGTCTTTTTATGTTATATAGCAATGACGTAGCTAGTCTTTTCGAGCCCTAACGCAACACCTTATTATGAAACGAACATGAATCGGCGAGCCGGCACTAGACATCTGTAGCTGGGTTTGGTCCGAGATACGAGAGAAGGAAAGGAGGAGGATTCATTATCTTTTAAAACATGTGTACGATTATATTCCTCGTGGTCCTCGTAAAAAATAATTTAGGTACCTACTTACTTACTTAGGTATGTCATTTTTGTGGTGGTCAAAATGTTTGTGGCCCTCTGGGGCTTCTTTGAATGAGAGACTCCCATGCGACCGCATTGTTTGCATTGGCATAGCTACGCCCCTGTTTAGCAGGCTTGGTGTTAACCACAGCTCAGCTAAGGGCCTAGACAAAGTAACATTCGATTAGCGATAACGCTAACGATAAAGCTGTCGATACGTCACGTGGGCGTGGGTGTCAGCTTAAATGTCAATCCCGTACATTTTTGGACTCTTCTACGAGTATTAGCATTATCGAATATTACTTTGACTAGGCTCTCAGATGTTAGTAAAGGCGTACTTAAAGATGGTACACACCTAACCTGGAATAAAACTGGCTGAACACACCGTCAGGTGCTTGGCGGCAGATTTACAACTTGAGGGTGACAGCTAGCCAGCCGAGTACTAGAAAGTAGTCGACCAATATAATAAGGTTTCGTCACGATATATTTTATTTCCACATATTTTAATCCTTCTGAACTAAATTTAGTGGAGGTAGATACTGTTTTCGTTATATGGTTTCAATTATAAGTATACACCGTGAAAGTTTGAACATCAGCAATATTGATACAGAGGGTTCAGTAATCGATTATCGAGCAAATAAATAAAAAAATAGGTGGTTAATATTTGGCCTAATTATCCTGAGCAAACACAAAAATACGGACACTCAATTCACGCGCACCGAAAATGACATGGTAGTCGCGCGCGGTCACAGATTAGATAACAGTTACTAAATAGTCTACGTATGGTAGTTACCTATGTCTTGCGCTAGCTCGGTGCGTAACGCAGCGCGCTGTCCGTAAATTCTGGATTCTCGAAAAAAACTATGACCAAGGTATTCTTAGTTTTTTTTTTCTACATTTGTTTCGATTTGATTTCTTTATACGTTTCATATGACCATTAACTAACATATCTTTGAATATCGCTAATGTTCAAACTGTCAGCCCGTATATAAATAAACCACAACTTAAGTAGATCAAATATTTTCCTGAATACAAATATGCGTCAATAATTAATTTGATGAATAGGTACATTTATAAGGAGTATAGTTTCGCTATTTAAGGAAATATAAATAAGCTAAATATCGGAAACGAGAAATGTTTAAAACAACCTTTTACATTTTTATTAGCTACTATTAAACATACCTAACATCGTTTGGCTGACCAAAAGTATGCACAACGATAAAATATAAACAAACAATAATTATGGGTTTGTAATATGGAATGTAACGCCGGAAATTATTAAAATTATCAACTCTAAATGAGGCTAAGTAGGAAACCAATTACGCGGCTACTGTGTAGTAAGTTTTAATCTAATCTAATACCTTTAAACGAGCAGTTATTGTTTATATGTATATATATAATCTGAATCACGGAAACGGCTCCAACGATTTTAATGAAATTTAGTATGCAGGGGGTTTCGGGGGCGATAAATCGATCTAGCTAGGTTTCATTTTTAGAAAACGTCGTTTTGTTCATGTTTTCAGGCAATGAAAAACCGAGCAAAGCCCGGTCATCCAGGCACTAAATTATTATATAAGCGTAAAGCGTGTTTAATGGTGATAGTTTGTAATGAATTATTAATATATGTATGTGTTTTTGAGAATGGTCCCTTGACACCGGTTTGTGTTTTCAGGGAGTCTCGCCGTTTTGTGCTAAAGCCTGTGCTACAGCAGCTATCTAAATTGCAAGCGATATCCAACCCACCACCGGACCCGCTTGAGAAAGAACGTATTCTACGTCTACAGTCACTGAGGCACGCGCGCAACGAAACCACGCTCGTCCATAACGAAACAAAACCGGTCCGCAAACTTAAACAGTTTCAAAATAAATAATCAAACGGGATTCCTTCGAAGAAAGTTGTGACCAGTGCTTTTTGATGTTGTGCTGAGGATTTGAGCAAAGGAATATGAACGTGAGTACATTCTTCGAAATTTTATTTTCGCGCATAAGTTTCTAATTTGAAAGTGAGCTAATAACAAATACTTAGTTGTTATTCTGTTGCTTTTATTGATCGGTAGGGACAAAGGAAGTTGGGTTTTTGTATTTTAATATATTACCCAGAAATCTAGGTTAGTAGTTTAAGGCAAGACTAATTTCTAAATAGATTCTGTATACTTCCGTAATGTAAGTGAAACTTTTGGATGTTATTCGTGCCTTCGATGAGGGACTGTCTTAATATTTTAACTTATAATTTTTCTTATAATATCAAGATAATTACTTATTTATCTAGATGTATATAGGAAGAGTACTGGATTCGCTGACATAAGTACATAAGTTAAACCTTCTTTATTAGGAAATTAAGACCTACTTATAGTAAGTCCTTACTTTACCTAATTATAGTAGGTCCTTAGGTCTTAGGAGTTACTTGGGCAACTTAAGTAACATTTTCATTTGTATATGGTTCAAGAAATGTAAGTCTTTTTTTTTTATGTTTGACAGGCTAGTTGTTTGACCATACCTGATGTTAAGTAACGGTGTGGTCGAAGATGGTAAATCACACCTAGCCTGGAATGGTACTGGCTCTCAAGTGAGGCTGCCGGAACACACCGTTAGATGCTTGGCGGCAGATATTCAACTTGAGGGTGGTAGCTAACCAGCCAAGTACTAGAAAGTACAGCATGCTATGGTTTCCTCACGATGTTTTCCTTCACCGGCAGCTCAAGCTCATTGTTGGGGTTTGAACCCACGCCCTTCGGCATGCGAACCGACCGCGCTAACCACTGAACTATCATCTCTACATAAGTCAATATTAGCTGGCTTTTTTGTCGTTTTTTAAACAGCTGATCACAACAAATATCTATCTATCTATCTATATCTTTAAACGAGCAATTCTTGTATATATATATATATATATATATATTCTGAATCTCGGAAACGGCTCCAACGATTTTCATGAAATTTTGTATCCAGGGGGTTTCGGGGGCGAAAAATCGATCTAGCTAGGTTTCATTTTCACAAAACGTCGTTTTATCCATGTTTTCAGCCGAGCAATGCTCGGTCAACCAGGTACTAGTATATTATACTCCATATTTGAACTCTCACATTGCTTATCTTTCTGGCCCGACAAATATAAATGAAAACTAGTAAACATGCATCTCTTGGTTTTATTGTGTTAAAAATATTACTTTTCATAAGTTTTCTTGTAGGTCTACTATGAAATAAATAAATATTTATGAGTATTTCACACAGTGCCATCTGTGCCCAAACTAAGCAAAGCTTGTACTATGAGAATCAAACTACAGAGAGAATATTTGTATACTTTATTTTATCATACTTATAATACATAAACACCTAGAACAAACATCTACATTATGTTCGTCACATAAATGTTTGTGCTGGGTGGGAATTGAACCCACGCCGTGTAGTAGCGACGATAGCTCATTGGTTAGCGCGGTTGGTTCAAAGGCCAACAATGTTATTATTATTATTATTATTATATACATTATTAATATTTTTACATACTAATGTATTATTTTTATTAACTTATTAGTTACATCTCCCGTCTGTTCTTCATTCGTTTAATGTTTTCCCATTCTTGGTTGTCTGGAAGAGATCGCTCTTAGCGATAAAGCCGCCACTTGTGACACTAGCTCATAAGATTCTTTTGTTTTCTGTACTCTTTTTCTATTTTTGGTGTGCACAATAAAGAGTTTCTATCTATCTAAATCCGTGGAAATGTCTCAACATTTTCTAATATGTTCCAAATAAACTTTTTGTAGCCAGTTTCATCGTTGTTTACGTAGATTTGAACTTAAAGATGGCTAAATGCACAAATCACGCGAAGCCAACTACCGTGCGACACCATTCTTCAAGAAAAACGTTCTCGCTAATTATCTCCGACAAAACTTTATATGATTTTAAACTCTATCTGCTTTCGTTAAAGACTGTTTCCGGACAGTAAATTTCGACTAGGTGGTTGACCACCATTGTGAACGATAACATTACCTTGGCCGTATCCACTTTCACGCGCAATCATGAATATCGACCCGTTACAACAAGGTTTTGCGACTTCTATGACAATATTGTGTGGTCGTCGGAATTCGGAAATATCAAAATCAAAATAAAAAAGTCATTTATTCAGTTTAGGCCCTGGTAAGGCACTTATGAACGTTAAGTTACATGTTTGAATCTACCACCGGCTCGTAATTACACTTCAACTAAGAAGACTCCGGCAAGAAACTCAGCAAGGCATTTTGTTTTGTGGATCTTTCTTTTCATATTAGGTTACAGTTTACAGTTATAAATATACATTATGCTTACTACAATTGTCACTTAGCCAGGGGGATGCGAGTGCAGAGAGAAGCTACAACAACCATATATTATCTATGTAAAGATAAATTTATTTATGTATGGGTGAACAGGGCTACCTGCTAATGGCAGTATCGGTAGATTCTTAAACAGGTCCACGCATGGGACGTCGTCCTGATCCCCACATACGGAACGAATGACTCGCTTCTGCATTACGATTACAAAAGCTCCATTACGATTCACAGCGCAGCCTCTACCGTTCTTTGCTAACCTATCTAAATATATATATACCCTTTCTAATCCTACACAAGTTTTTGGGTAGTAACTTCAATGTCGTT
Source organism: Biston stratarius (assembly GCA_950106695.1). Taxonomy (NCBI): domain Eukaryota; kingdom Metazoa; phylum Arthropoda; class Insecta; order Lepidoptera; family Geometridae; genus Biston; species Biston stratarius. Next base: position 9,484,346 of record OX467106.1, read on the forward strand.
TAGAAAACTGTGCACCAAATCATTATTAATAGCCGTAAATTTAATAATTAAAATGAGCATCAATATATTTAAAAAAGTTTCATGATTCCGCCATAAATTCTTAGGTGGTGAGTCAGAGAATTACGCATTTATCGGGAAGTAGGTATTTGGTCACGGCTAATCCTCGAGAGGTCTAAGCTAAAATAAGCCTTACAGATAGTCTATGATCTTCCTCCTAACTTGTACCCCTATACCTATAGCTCAAAGGCTTGTTTTTGTTCTATTTTTAGAGCTCCGTACCCCAAAAGGAAAAAAACAGAACTGTTATAGGATCACTTTGTTGTCCGTCTGTCAAGACCCTTTTTCTCAGGAATGCGTGGAGGTATTAAGCTGAAATTCATATCAAATACTCAGATCTACTGTTCCTTGAAGCTGTGAAAAAATCAAACTTCTAAGCCAACGCAATCAAAAGATACAGCCGTTTATGCTGCAAACTTTCGACACTCGCAAGGGAATCAAAATCTACAGGGCACTTCCCGTGAACTCTGAATCTTGATATTTGATACGAAGCAACGTATTATAGCACAGATAAAGGAAAATTTGCGAAAACCAAAAAATACCATAACTTTTACTTATGTATATACCTACAGGTTTGTACGGAACCCTCAATGCGCGAATCCGACTCGCACTTGGCCGGTTTTGTGGTGTGGTCGTAGATGGTAAAGCACATCTTACCTGGCACACATCTATTACATACGCATTAAAGCCCTAATTCCCATAACACTTAAGGTTATAAATTATTCATGAAAAATCACGTTTTCTTTCCGCAATAAAATCACGTAGGTTTATTTACGTAACATAGGCTTGTTATATAAAATTATCGATAAGACCTTTCACATTTCAATATTGGCACGTTTTATTCAAATAGGCGGGCTTGGAATGTATACCTTCTGAGTCTTACTGGACTAGAAAGCTACTCACTATTGTCTATCCATAGGGTCTTTAGCTCTTAGCTCTTTGGAGCAACTATATGAAATCTCCTTAGGACGATTTTGTCTAAGTTGGTACCAAATTTTTTGCAGTCAAGCAGTAGCGTATAAATATTACTCTTCTCCAATTTGAAGGGTATTGCAGCCAGGAAAGAACCAGCAATCGTTGGGGTAGACGTGTTTTAGAGTAGAGACTGCGAATCGGCAAAAGTAGTGTAGGACGCCCTGAAATTAGATGGAATGACGGTATACGTAAGACATCTGGCAGTGGCTGGAAGCGAAACTATGAGAACTATGTCCAGCAGTGGACGATACAAGGTTATTGATGACAATGCAACCAGGATATCTCAAAGTCATGATCGCCAAAGCAGCTGTGCCCTGGATTTTGATTAGTTACTTCAAAGTTCTGAGTACCGTCGTAATGATCGTGGACAGGCGTTATCTCTTACCAGACGTATAGGAGAGCGTTTCGTTCGTCTCATAAATCACAGTTTATAGACACAAACACTAATTCCTGTACCTATTATACCTACTATGTTCTATCCAACTGCTGGATATTTGCGTAACCTTGAAAGATAATCATCTTTTTAGGGTTCCGTACCCAAAGGGTAAAACGGGACCCTATTATTAAGACTCCGCTGTCCGTCCGTCTGTCTGTCTGTCCGTCTGTTACCAGGCTGTATCTCATGAACCATTATATTTAGACAGTTGAAATGTTCACAGATGATGTATTTTTGTTGCCGCTATAAAAACAAATACTAAAAATCAGAATAAAATAAATATTTAAGGGGGCTGCCATACAACAAACGTGTTTTTTTTTTGGTCGATATTGTTAACGGCAACAGGTAGACGCTTGAAATATTCACAGAATGTTGAGTCATATTAATCACTTTAAAAATAGATAAATTAAAATAAAATTAATATTTAAGGGGGCTCCCATACAACAAACGTGATCTTTTTGCCGTTTTTATAGATAATGCTACGGAACCCTTCGTGCGCGAATCCAACTCGCACTTGGCCGGTTTCTTTCCATTTATTCTAAACTAGCTAACCTGGCGAACTTTATCGCTTAACAGTCAATGAATGTCGCGTTAACTTTAAGCTAAACTTAATTTAAGTAAAGAAATGAATACAAAAAAAAATATTAAGTTCAATACTATTTATTAGGATACAATAATAATTCATAGAGAAATAAAAATTCAATAAAGATACAAAAATCAAACATTTCAATGGCGTGTCGATTTCGAACGATGTCGATGTCGATTTTCGGTTTGCCGACACGTGAACATACTACGTATAAATGACCATGAGAAAACATACATTTTCTAGATTCAAAGCACAAGCACTCAAGGATTGGCCTTGTTAATCGTCATGGCGAATGAAAGACGAATCGGAAATTGAATTCGTTGAAACTGATAGGGCATATCGGTTGGGATCAACGGATACCTCGGAATGAGAACTTTCTCACCTTTGCATTTTCCTTTGAGTGTCGTTGCGTGAAATCACGTTACATTCTAATGCAGATATCTTCATGATTCCTTCAGTGATTTATAAAATCCGACAAAAAATCTTAATCCGGGCCTGGACTCTGACCCACAATCCACAACAAAAGTTGTAAGGAACATATAAAAATATTTTTGAAATACATAGCTGAGGCAATAAGCTTGGTTTCTTTTAATTACGATTGTGTTTGACCGCCATCTCACCGATCTACGATAGAGCACGCTTATCTAAAAGATACCGAATCACTCTAGATTTGAAGACACCCAGATACATTTTAAATTAAGTAACATTAAAAAACCTAAAAAAATAACTTGAAAGTAAATAGAGATAGTTTATTTTAATATCATGTTAAACTTAGTCTCGCAAGAGCGAGAGAGCAAAGAAAGCCTTCGATATAAGCCTTAAGTATGCTGTGAATAAGAGATTTAACTTTCTCGAAATAATAAATTTCTTACCTTTTCAAGAAAAATTCTCTACTTTTTTTAATGGAATTATTAATGCGAATATTGCCGTTAATTGGACTGATTAAATGGTTAAATTCGGAAGTGTCATCGAATAATGGACGGTTACCACAACAAAGGCCGATAAAATAGTCACTTTACCGTTAAAATATTATAGCAGAAAGTTGTTGAAAAATCGTAAAATATGAATTTATTTACTGTTTTTTCAACTCTATTGTTTTAAATGTAAGAATGGGTTTAGTATGCGCCATGATAGATTGTAGTGTAGGTATATACTGAATGCAAGGCTGCCCAAATTCACGGCCCACAGCTGACATTTGTGCGACGTGTTTTTGATCTACAGCAAATACGAAATTTTCATTTTGTGAAAACATTATTTTAGTTTTATAGCATCTTAAATCAAAGAATAAAATATGAAACATAGATAAACATTTTCATAAATATAATTGTAAGTAAAAGATAGATTAATGAAAAACAAATAAATTTTAATATAACAATACAATGGTATATGTATTATTGTTTGTATTGTTCAAAAATTTAAAGTTCTGTGTGTGTCCCACCAATCTATTTATTAATTGGTTTTGGCCCGGGTTCGTAATTGATTTGGATAGCTTTGGACACCACGCGGCCAGGTGGAATGACGACCTGCATTCGAGCTGCAGACCGAATTCACAGGTCTACATCGAGCAGGCTGCTGATGTTGATGATGAATAAGCGTCTCGTCAGCACACTTGTCTACCTATAATTTTGACTTCGACTTATCTGAAAGTTCTTCTAATACAAATATAGATAGACTATTCTATTGTTTTTTTTTTAACCTAAAACGGCAACTTTTTTTATCAAAATGATCTGTATTGCACTGTTGTAATGATGTTAAAGTTTTCTATTAAGTTACCAGTTTAGTATTTATACAATTTTTATGTTTTAAACTACTATTTAACGGCTATACTTACAGGTAATCTCGTCAGACCCCAATTTCTAATGTCTTTGTCACAGAACAAATTGTAACATTCATTTCTAAAGAAAGTTTCTGAGATTTCCCCTAACAATTGCACAATTCATATTTGTTAACGGAGGAAAGTAGATGGCGAGAGGTTTGACGTTGACAACTTTAGTGATTGATTGAAAAAATAATCAAGTTTGAAGGTAAGGCATATTTTACACGTTACATAAATCTTACTTATGTGAGAGATTATTTGTGTATTAGGCTTAAAATCAAGTTAGACCGGTACCTAACCCAGCATATCCGGTATTGTGGTTACCTCCTAAGCAAAATCGAAAGTTGTTTTACAAATTGTGAAATGTAATACAAATTATTTAGAACTTCATTTGGGTAGTTGTCTTTTCTATTACTAACCAGTACACTTTTAAAAGCGGTTCTCGCATTCTTACTGAAAAATATTGTATTCTGTTTAAACATAAAATTAATTTTGCACGCTATCTGTTGGTATATTAGCTACGAATTTATTTGTAAAAGTGGCCAAATGTGTGAACTAAAAAGTTTCTACGAACAGCTTTTAGTTTTGATCTGAAAACACGATTGTGGCTCTCTAGCTGTACTACAAGAACTTGTTGCGCTATACAATGTTAAGCAACATTTTGACAGGTCTAAATACGTGGAAGGTCAGCCTGAATCGTGACTGGCTCTCTTTACAGTATTAATTCTGCTTAGTTATGTACGCTTTAGTACGCAGTACATTGTAACTTGATGGCTGTACATGGCTTTTTGTATATTTTATGGTTATTGTTGCTATCAATAACCAGCTAGCTGTCAAAAGCTATGCTATGCTATCAAAAGCAAGCTCTTGCTGCTAAAAATCTTGTCTCGATGAAATAAGACTGCTTTTTATATCGGCGGATGCACAGTTAGACAAATTAAAAATTACACACAGTTAAATGATATAATGTAATGATATTACTGAATTGATTTGTAACATTGGTGTTATCAATAAAGTGTTTGTATTTGTATTTGAAAGGGATCCGTTCTACTAACTACACGATGAAAATGCAGAACGATATCTCATAAAACTCCCTTCAACATTATGATATTCTAAGTCTGGTAATCAGCTCAACTACAATGTTAGTATGTTTTTAAGTGATAAAATTCAAAAATGTATGTCTTCTTTTGCGACTCTTATACTTACATTTTGATTTATGATTGTTATTAATGTTCTTTGGTGTGATTTTAATTTTGTGTGTTTGTTTTGTTGTGTATTGTAATTGAAACATTTTTATTAATTTACAAATGAACTGCTAGTAGATTAAGTTACAAACCATGTCTGTAAAGCTCTCCAGGGTAGGAGCTAGAGAACTATTTTAACAATGATAAAATCTAGATGTTCCTAGTTTCATAGACAAATAAATCATTCATTCATTCGTACTACCCCGTACAGAGTAAGACTAGAACAGTCACATTTAAATGATACAAGGGTACAGTTGAGCATATTTAAGGTCACCCTTGGCGCTTCCGAGTTGAAACGCGTGACCTGCATCCGCTTCTCCGTCGCCCATTGTCTGTTCGCATTTAACTGTTGCTAATTGGAGCCATTTTTCAATCACTAACTGTTTAAATCGCAGCTTAAACAATGATACCTCCCATGTTCCTCTTCTTTGTGTTACCAGTCACTAATTCTACCAATTTGTTAGGGGAGAATTTTCAGGGTCTCTGAATTTTAATGGCATTGGATTAACGAGATATTTGATGTATTTTACGTATGTACACGTACGTCAACGACATAGCCACACCCCAATTTTGGAAAGTAAATTTGGCTCGGTCGCATATAGGTAAACAAATGTGGATAACTACTAATTGGCCAATTTCAAATACTTAGTTGCGTAAGCGCAAGCAATCAGCGTGAAGTGTTAAAAAGTCATTTGAGAGAAAATACAATGTTAGCTCTTTAGCCTAATCGAGGAGAAGAAATTAACGAATCAGCTGTGACATTCAGACAGACAGACAACTCACCATAAGAGTTTATTTTTACCATTATGGTGCGGAACCCTAAAAATAATTGTGATGTAACAAACGATGTTGTTAACTCCAACGATTTGAGACTATCAATGCGGGTAGGTGCAAATTCGTGGGAACGAGGGCGAACGAATGCATCTAGATTAAATCTTTCTGGTCTAAAAACCAATGTGAAACTGAAATACCGCAGGATTACGATATCTAGAGCACAGATAATATATAATTGTATTTAGACTAAAAATAGAGGGCATAGACAAGTCTTTTAGAGCGACCATTCTTTATTCTTTGTTTTTGTCGTCGCACTTTGTGCATTTGCCAAAATCACGTGTATAATATGTTCAAGTATACGAGTTACATATATTTTATATTTTCATGTACATACAAATTAATTAAGTCACACAAAGTAATTCGAGGTCAAGCTTTTACTACAAGCTGCAATTAAGTATGAGAACATTTTTTTTCCACCACATTATATCACTTCCCCACACTGACGTGCGTAATTCGGCAGTTTATGAATAAAACACCACTAGTATTATACACATAAACCTTCGAAACAACGCAAATTTTCGAAAATAATGCAATGTAGCGACATTTTGTAAATTACTAATTACTTTTTGTAATTACTTTTGTAATTAGCCAATATGTAAGATAAAATAAGTAACACTTTGGTGTATGTTGTAACGTTTCTTATTATTATTACACAATAAATAAATAAAATAAAAAAACAAAACAAATATCGTAGGACTTTACACACAGCGCCATCTGGCCCCAAACTAAGCAAAGCTTGTACTATGGAAGTCAGATAACTGATAGAAAACTTACTTTTTTTTTGTAATTACATACAGAACACCCAGACATAGAACAAACATTTGTTTTCATCACAATATGTTTATAAATAAGTTTTATGTTTTCTTCTGCGTTCCCGGCAAAACTTCTAAACGACCATTGAATTTAGTTACATTTAACAAATGTAATTTAAGTTTTCCGCAGACCAAAAGACGTATCTATACGTAGAGGCCAACTCTTTGTCCATTAATATTTATCGAAGCATTATCAGTATTTTTAAGTGGTCTGTAGATATTACCAACAAAACCAAATCGTTACCAAATCTATTGTTAAGTTTAGTACAAGTCGACAGGTGAAGCAAAACTAAACAATAACTAAGTTATTGCTTGTCAAACACAGGTAGGTATAAGAACAATCGTGAGAAGAGTCTTGAAACCAAGTTATCAAAACTTCGTACAATAAGCTGGATCAAGTTCTGCTCTTAATAACTTTACTTACTTGGTGGTAGATCTCCTTAACAGGAGTTCGTCTAGGTACCACCGCAGTACCAGATATTCTACAGTCGAGCAGTAGTGTGTAAATATTAGTGTGTTCCGGTTTGAAGGGTATTGCAGCTAGCGAAATTACAGAGCATTGAGACCATAATCGAAAGTAATGAGCGATAAAGCAGTGATGTCCTGGACTTTGTTTTGCTACTCAAAGTTCTGTGTATTGCTGCAATGGACTATAGAGAGCATCTCGTTCGTCACATTACTTTTCAATAAAAAAACTTACGATTCTTGATGTACAGCCCATGAATTGCCGGTTTTTTGTTTCCTATAAACTACAATTTGGACTTTTTTAAGGCTGTAGTGAATAGATTTCTTATTAGATCAGCGTGCCCCATCCTCGGCCGCACCGTCGCTTTCCATCAGGCGAGTCGGTGGCCAAACGTAGATCAATTAATATAAAAAAAAAGTAAAGTATGATTAGCTAATTTAACATTCTCACTCGAATCAATAAAAACGACCCAGAAAACAGGAACTTTCGTTTTAAAGTCTATTAATTGTATATGTTAGAACGTTCTGTGGTTAACACTCCGACCAATTCGAAGGTTTCAGTTGACACGTCACAGATCTAAATTTATTACAAATGTTGCTGTCCTTATCTTGTCCTTTCTGTAATGATAAAGACAGCAACAAACTTTAAAATTGCACAAAAACCAATGAATCGTATACTGCTATTGTTGCGATCAACCGATGAAAATCTATAGATATTCCAATTGCTCGAATTAATTAGGCAGTGTATGCACTGTACAGCACACTGCTAGATCTAAGTGTTATAGTTTACATGTCACAATTCAATATATTTATAATTAAATAAATTTTACCGTGGTGGTGCCGGCGTAAGAATAGTACCCCACCTTCTCTACCCGTGGTTGCCGTAAGAGTCGGCTAAGGGATGTAATCCGGAAGATGGGCAGCAGCGTTTTCCTTGAACAATCACACCTAACTGCGCTCGCCAACCCGCCTGCTAAGCGTGGCGAGTATTGGCAAAACCCCCCCAGGAGGAGGCCTATGTCCAGCAGTAGACGTCATATGGCTGATGATGATGATGAATTAAATAAATTTGATTAAATCAAATATATCAGGAAATGACATATTAATTGAGAATAATAATAATACATTTAGCTAAATGCTAAATATGGTTATATGGCAGTGTTTATATATACGTAAGGTTAAATAAAGCATGCCATTCCTATTCTAGAAATGTAAGCAGTGTTACGTAAGTTAATATATCTATGCAACAACTTCCCAATGCTTAATTAGGAGGGATAGTTGCAACTCGTTAGCTAAACGATGACAACTACAGGTAAGTCAATTTCCACGTAAAGAGAGAGTGCAGTTAAGACGACAATAAGAGCCAATCAGTTCAATCACACAGATGTCAGAAAGATGGTTTATTAAGTGTGTAAAATATTGACCATTAGGTATTCTTATTCATCATTACGCGTATTAGTATTGATCAATATCCATAATTTATTTATTGCATAAATATGGATATATATACTCGTATATACATGGATAGATAAGATAAATTATAGCAGACCTCCATATTTGACATATAATATGCGCTTTTAGATTATAAAAAACGTTAGTCGTTATTCCTCTTAATCTTAATGTTAACTAATTGTATAACAGCTACTGTAATGACAGTTTATGACATTTTAATCATATCTAAAATACTTCACATAGGTAAAATGCCAGAATAGATAAAAAAATCGTTAATCCTCCCTAAGAAATCATCCTATCCCCAAAATCTATTTTATTTAAGTCTTTGTCATCAACAAACATGAAAAAAAAATCTATTTTAGGCAATAAAATAAAATATATAATGTACTTAGATAGATACTCGCATTTTCATAAAAGTAGGTACATTTAAAATTTAAAAAAATCTAAAAAAATCGTTGCGTGTTTTGCGTAGAAAATCGTAAATATTTTTGTTCTTTAATTCGGCTATAATTAATTGACATACTCATATACTACTTATTCATATGTACCTACCAGTAGTATTGCATCTTTTCTTCGCCTTAACGTATAAGGAAATGGTTGTAGCATCATTGCACATGGAAGGATTAGGGCTGCTGCTTTAAACATCTACAAGCATTTTCAAATCCTGTATCCCACATGTATCCTGTATCAAATATGAGCATAGGTTAGGTACCAATTTTTATCTGTGGGAAATGCACCTGTGAATAGGGATATAGTTGGCAATCTTTTAGCTGCTAAAAGTGGTGTTGAATGAGTTTTGGCATAAAAAGTTATGTAACCACATTATTTTCGATACTCGAAAAAAAACAAGTTTTGGAAAATGTGTAAAAATAATAATTGTGTTTTAATCACAAATTGCCGAATTACGTGTACGAGTGTGAGAAAATGGCAAAAGGTGGTGTATGTCTTCTCGCATTGCTCCAAAAATTTCAATAAAAGTTTTAGTTGCTACTATTTTACTACGACATGAACGGTGACATGACATATGTGACTTTAACTGTTACTTATATCTATTTTACTTGAGTTTTCATTAAATGTGTTCAACTTTTGAATTACTTGAGACTGGTAAAATGTAAAATACACATTATGCTATATTCGTGGTGGTAGGGTACTTTTTAGTACTCGGCTGGCTAGCTACCACCCGCCATTGAAAATCTGCCGCCAAGCATCTAACGGTGTGTTCCGGCAGCCTCACTTGTGAGCCAGTTCCATTCCAGGCTAGGTGTGCTTCACCATCTTCGACCACACCGTCAATTAAGATCAGGTGAGTTGTGGTCAAACAAAAATTCTATCATACTTAAAATAAAAAAAAAACCACTTATAGTTTTTTTATTTATCGCTGGCCTCTGTTTATTGAATTTTATGTATAAGTCAAGCAGTTCACATATAGGTACAAGTTGAATTGGCGGAAGTCTAAAAAAAAGTTAGATTTTAGCAATCATACTTACTAATTATAAATGCGTAAGTTTGTCTGTAAGTTTATATTATTACCTTTTCGAACAGTAATGGCTTATAATGAATTTTGAAATGTCTAGTATTTAAGTGACCAGTATATTAATTTGCGAGAATTACTTTAGAACATAGCCGAATGAAAAAAAAATAAGTTTCCATTTACTGCCGCTAGGGGCGCTGTCCTCTTTTCCCTACATTTTTCTATCATTTACACAGGTAGCACTTAATATTCTAGCCCATATGAAAGTTTTTGTTCTAGATTACCACATAAGACTCTTTTTATCTAGGAAAACGGTAGTGACGTTAGTTTTATTATAATTTTCATCTTTTTGATCTGAATGCTTCAAGTATTCAGGTTTTTGTGAGTTAGCAGCAGCCCTAACAAATGATCGATTGTGCAACTGACACCACCCTAACGGAAAAGACATAAAGTCGTCATTGCGTTGCAACACGCATGACAAGTATTGCGATTGTTCAACCGTGGCATCTGTAATTTGTGTGATTCGCTCATGTCTTCTTTTGAAGATTAGTTACAATGATTAGTTTAGACATATGCCATGACTTCACTATCACTAAATATGTATCACTTACATGTAGTCGCATTTCGTGTCCGTTTTTTTTAAACTTTTGAATTTTGACAACATTTTAAATTACTAGCGACTCGCCTTGGCTTGGTATAAGTGAAATTTATCTAAGCGACTTGATTACAAAACATTGGACTTCTCTACTAAGGTATGCAAAAGATTTATTAAAAGATGAAACTTCATAGCTTTTTTCACGAATTTTTTTAATGCAGATTATCTTCGAGGCTTTGGGCAACCCATATCTAAAAGTTGTTCATGAGTTTTGATTGCAACGTGGAAAATCATGCCGCGTTGAATTTTTTCCCAAAAAAAAATAGTGTTTATTTCCTAAAATATACCGAACTATGTGATGCACGCGTGTAAGACGGTGCTATTTGTGGTGAAACGTTTTTTTCGTAGCTTAGTATCACTAATATACTAGGGCATGAACTGGACTTGACCATAACTTACCTACTTTATGTGTTCTTATGTTTTACCTTCTTTGATTTGAATTAAGAGTTATTTTACTTGATTTTCACACTGGCAGTATGCAAAAATGTGATGCCAAAGATAAAAAAATAAGTTGTGCATGAGTACAATGACCCATTCGGTTAAGTGTATCCCAAGCTTAAACTTTACAATAACTTTTTTTTTATGGCTGACAGGCTAGGTGTTTGTCCACAGGTCACCTGATGTTAAGTGACGGTGTGGTCGAAGATGGTAAAGCACACCTAGCTTGGAATGGAACTGGCTCTCAAATGAGGCTGCCGGAACACACCGTTAGATGCTTGGCGGCAGATTTTCAACTTGAGGGTGATAGCTAGCCAGCCGAGTACTAGAAAGTACCCTACCACCACGCTATGGTTTCCTCACGGTGTTTTCCTTCACCGGCAGCTCAAGCTCATTGTTGGGGTTTGAACCCATGCCTTTCGGCATGCAAACCTACCGCGCTAACCACTGAGCCATCATCGCTACTAAGTTACATAAACGTAGACATAAGAAATAGTTATATTACAATTTGCACTTTCAAGTGGCAAAATAAAACAAACTTCAACTGACATGCTAAGTGCCACATACCTATTTGTGTGTTGTATAAATACAGAAATAGGAATCACAAATCTTAATTAGAGACGTCAAAAATTAAACATCGCGTGAAACACGCGATTCCTACCTCGATCAAAATTCGCGAGTTTCTCATCATACTAACAACTATTAAACCTGTGGCTACGAGACCAAATCACCCGTCCAAACAATGCTAGGAAGTGATATAATCTCAACAGTTCCTGAGACAGTTTTACACACTCGTAACTGTATTTGCCAGTGGAAGTTCAGTACAATTGGGTAACGCAGTTATTATGAACTTTCTACTCTGGTACAAAATGTAACCTAATCGCGACTTTATACGCACCAGTGTGCTGAGAGCAGCATCAACTTGAAAAATTGTTCAATGATGTGTGTTCCTATCCTGTGATCAGAGGCACTTCTAATGATAGAACAATATGTTTTAAAATATTGTTAATTTTCAATGTCGGGTTTTTTAATCCAGTTTGTAAAAATCGATTATTGGTAGGTACCTGTTACGATTCGATTACGATTAGATATATAAGTTAAGTCCTTTTTCGAATCCATAAACCATAAAATAGTTTTATTTTTGGAATAAAAAATAATAAAATTAACTCTAGAGTTTTAGCACGTGATCACATCACAAATTACAGATGCGTCTACAAAATTACGAGACCTAACTCAAGCAAAACTACAATTCCAAACTTTATTTTTTACACTGTACTTTTCACCCATGCCGGTTTCCATTTTACCGTTGTACTTGATAGATACTTGCTTGAAAGTAAATGATCGGTGATGGTAAACTTAACAACTATCTTTCTAACAGAGAAAACCAATGAGAAAATATGTATAATCAGTTTTCACCGAGTACGAAAATGTGCCACAAACATAGGGTGGTACCTACTACAGAAGTTAGAGATCGTACTTTGCGTGTTCTAAGTTGATATCTTTGACTTTAGCATAATAATTTGCGTAAATTTTGTACGTAAACAATGGTGAAATGCATGAAGAATAGCAGTTTTCATTTACTCCCGCCAGGGCACTATTTTATTTTTCATGGATAATTGTTTCTGTCGTATAAGTAGAATGAGAAACTCTCAAATTGATATACTAGATTATTAGATCTGTTTATACCTAATAGGTAAATAAGCTGTTTGTATATTTACTTACCTAACTTTAATGATTTAGTAAATACATTTTATTTTCACTTTATGGTCACTTGCAAAAATATGCTTTTTTTAAAATTCAATTTGCCCTTTTGGAGAGGCTAAAGCTTTAAAGCCATACTGCCTTGTCTTCCGTTTTTGCAATTCAGGTCTTATATCTAGTCATTCTTTAGTAAAGTAGTGGCGTCTTTACTATAAGCTTCGATGGAGTTTTGGAAGCAACACGAAAAGTCATGTTTCACCGCATTATATCACTTTCCTACACTCGTGCTTGTAATTCGGCACTTAATGGATAAAAACCATTATTTTTATACATAAACACTCGAAAAAACACTAGTTTTGGAACAAATACAATGGGGCGACACGACGCTTACCGCGTTCCCGCCAAAAAACCGCAAAAATATGCCATCCAGCCTATTTTTTTCTTTTATTTGTCTGTCAAGAATTATGGTGTCAAAGATTGGACATTTGCCAAAACGATCCCCATTTACAGATCACGACTGCACTCGTCACGATACGACATGTTTACAAACCTATCGTTACTTACGTACACAGATTATATAAATAGTTCAACATCACGAAAAGATCACACGCACACGACAGTCGTCAAAACTGAATTAGCTACAGAGAAATGGGCACTAACATTAACAAAAAAAAAGGACAATGGTCAGAAAGTTCCGTTCTCAATTCGGTTTCACTTTCTGTTTCGATTCCTATCACGAACTCGTCGCAACGTGGTATGAATGAAAAACAAGTTCTGGTCGAGCCTCTGGCGCTTCCAACCTTGCCAAGTTCTTTATTTCCTCAAAACATATCATATTCTATGGAATTTACCGGATTACGTGCTGTGAGAAAATGTAACTTCCTTGATCTATATAACATTTATTCCACGTACCTCGTAAAGTATTTTTTTAAATTATTATTTTAAGGCCATATTCTAACCGTTTCCAACATATATTATTTTATACTACTATCATCAGACTCATGTTGTGACAGATAGGGACACATTAAGTTGAGCAAAAATATGTCAAAGTTTGATTTCTGGGGCTCGCAGGTCATTCGAATAGTTAAAAAATAAACTAACTTACGAAATTAAGAAAAAATGTAAAGAAATGTATATATTTCTATAACATTCGCATTTGTTTACATATATATTGTATTTTAGTACATGAAAACGCGTACTAAAAATGTTACATTTTACCTTAACTAAGTAGCTGACTAGCTGTGCTATGTCCCTTTTTTAACGTAAACCTCCCGACCGGACCTACATTTACGGCCGTTCTCAATAACTTGCTTACTACTTGAAATACTTACTACATAGTTGAAATGGCTACTAGGGGTAGCTACTTGCGTTGCAATATACAAAGATAGAAAGCATTCTCTTATCTTTCACATGTATATCTTTCGGAGGGTCGACCCTTGACCATAGTTAAGTGTTTCATAGAAAATAGAGGTCTACCTATCTTTGAATTTCATTTCTCAGTAACTTTCAATCGAATGTTTTTACAGTTAAACATGTATGATAGTTTGAATCATTGATAAACTGAATCATAAATGAGTCAACCTGCTCATATCAAACATACAAATTACAATGTCCAAACAAATGCCGAATGTTAACCGCAAGTTGCACAATGAAATATGCATTATTTGATAGCAAACAATTGATTTAAATTGTGTTTGTTTTAGTTCAATCGGTACTTATATGATAGGACTGAACAGTAATGTGTAAACTTATTGCGATTCCTATTAAGTGGTCACGAAAAAGCGATGCGCAAAAAGGTATTTTATTATGCGAGCATACGATAGCAGTTGCAAAGCTTTTCGTGAGTGTCTAAAAAAAGCCGCACTGAGAAGCTCACAGTAACACTTAAAAGTTAATTTCGTTTTCTAACCGACTACAAAACAGAGGAGGTTCTGAACTTGATTGGTTTTTTTTAATGTATGTACACCGATTACACTGAGATTTATGATCCGATTTACGTGATTCTTCTTTAGTTTGATGTGGAATAGTTGCCGTTTGGTCCCATATTTTTTTTACATAGTTTGGACAAGTTGTTTTATTTTATGAAAATTTTTTAATGAAATTTTTTGTTTACGTGGACGATGTAATTGTCTTTGGCAAGACGTTTTTGAATCTCAGCGAGTCTAGCTAGACTCATACTGTTCAAGTGTTTCTTGGCGTGAACATAAATTAACTAAAAATTGAAAAATAAAAAAAACTTACAAAAAAGTATAACCGACTTCAAGAAAAAAACATCAGACTTTTTTTTAAAGTTTGTTTATTAAATAAAAGATTATTGAGATAAATGATATATTTCTGATTGTAAAATATAACGCCTGCTTATTATAACGGTATCCAGTACTTTGGCTAGCAAAAAATAACCAAATCCTTGGCATTGCAATTTTGGCGCTGATTAATTTGAAATATTCAATGTTTAGTCTCAATAATGTTTCCATTGTTTTTAATGTTCTTTTCGTGTTTTCCATTCTTGATTGCCTGGAGGAGATCGATTTTAACGATAAGGCCGCCACTTGTGGCTTTAGCTCATAAGATGTTTTTGATTTTTGTACATTTCTCTTTTCTTAACAAGATAATAAAAATATGTCTTGAAATCTGTACGCTACACTGTAGCAAAAAACTGTCGATATAAATCGATAGACAAATGTTACAAAACTGGAACAGTGACTGTACGGGGTCAATACACGGTAACAAGAAGAGGAAAGGGCTGTAAGCGTAGTGACGTCACAAGTTGTAATCTTGACACCACTGCCTTAATTAAATAATATTGAAATTTATGTCACTCAGGTGGAGGGGGTATACTTCGATAGATTCTGTCAAAATTCTGTGTCATGGATACTTATTTTATTCATAGAAGTTAGTCACTGAGTTACCCTAAGTTTTTGACCTCAGTGTGTTAGCACTAAGTGATAAGCTCTGCATGCAGCTCACGTCTGGACTGACCTGCGGTTGCTAAACCAAGCCGATTGTTTCTGTCTACATGTGTGGCAATAAAGGTTGTTACTTACCGCCTTTGTTTGCGAAGTATTTTGCACTTCAATTATTGCATCAAACGCTGTAGCGAAATTCGTTTATTATATTGTTTTATTTTATTACATCAAATTATAATTGAAAAAAGATAAAATGCATTGATTACCATTTCGCCAGATGGTAAGCGACGGTGTAATCTTGAATCGATAATTTTAAGTTAAATATATATAAATATGTGTACTTAGTATAGAGAAACTTTGTCTTTGAAAACGGTTAAAATAGTGCCGCTATTCGAAAAAATTAACTTATAGAAAATTTGTTAAAAAAAAATTATTACAAGTAATTTATATCTTATTTAAATTTCTTTCTAATATGTGTTTATCACAAAGGCCGGTGTAGACTGATGCCCAACATGGAAAAAAAACACACGAATGTCGAAACTAGTAATACGAAGGCATACGTTTAAAAGTACCTACCTATTTCAAATTTCATATCGCGTCTGTATAGAAAAAATAGGGCAAGTTTCGTATGCGGCACCTAGTGCATTTAAAGTTCCTAACGATAACAATAAAAAATAATGTTATGCAGGACCACAGGCAATTTCGTCAATTTGATTTGTATTACGTCTTGTACCTATTCAGTGATGACCTGGTTAATTTTGTCTGGTTAATTGCACTCATAAATATCAATTAGTATCGTTTATTTTCCAATTGAAAGGATGGAAATTAAATAACATTAAAAACAATTAAATCTGTTTGTGGCGTGAAGGGAAAATTTTAAAACTCATACGCCTCGCTTTTCTCCTGGCACTTGACCGAGAATAATTTTCGAGCGCTTAGCCAAGAAATTTTTGCAAGCGCTTGGCCAAATTTTTTTTTCACTTGTGGTTAATACGCGGTACTTCACTGTTATTTTATTACACATAGGTATGTTAGATTACGACGAAGTCAATTTATAGCACAAGCACTGAAATATCGATAGTAAAAACTCGCCATTTTTTTGCCTGCCTCATAAAAACTTTGAAGCAAGCAATAGTTTCATTACACACAGTAAAGAATAAAAAATATTATCTTGCTGCTGTTTACTTATAGCATTCAAGTTTATCACGCTTACTAAGATAATATTATATAAGAAACGCGTCTATGGATCCTGAGTTTATGACTTGGGATAACCGAAATTTATTTAAAAAAATTAAGGTATCAGACTTTTTTTGCAAATTTATTTAGTAAAATTGCGAATGTGATAGGTATATATCACATCAATATTGCTTATCGGTCTTTTAGTGAAGATCAAAGTGTAATGCAGTACGATGTCGTTATGTTTTTATGAGTTTAAAAACTGGCTTTCAAATTAAAAAAACCGCATCGAAATCGGTCCATCCGTTTGGGAGCTACGAAGCCACAGACAGACACACATACACAGACAGACACACACACACAGACAGACAGACATCGACGTAAAACTTATAAGAACCCTCTTTTTGCGTCGGGGGTTAAAAAAGATACAAACCAGCCCAACGAACACCAAAGAATATTGTTCTGTCTCTTTTTATGGAAACAAAACGAGATGGCACTATATTTGTCGGTATATTTTGGCCTGGTATGTTTCCAAAATGTTAGCCTTCATGTATCTTTTGTTAACTTAATTTTTGCTAAATGGAGTGACAATGAAAATAAACAATACAAATGCTATCTCATCTGGTCATTTATATGTACCTGCTGATAGAAGCAGATTATTTGCAAGACTTAAGTAAATAGGGAAGGAAACTGACGTGGTTTTTGAAAATTTAAAAATAGGAAAGAAATTAATTTATCATACCATACGCCATCCGGCCGAAACTATAATCGATTCACAAGAAAACTGCTTTCTCAAGACTATGTGAACGTTGGTGCTTTTACGTATTTCTTTACGCAACTAGTCAATACATTGTGAGAAAATTCTTTAGATACTAAATTACACGTGAAATACAACCAATCTAGTATTTTATGAGGAGTATCAAGTGAGTTTTATAACATTTTTTGTCATCACATAAAGTTTAACTTAAAAATAGCTTGTTAGTTTTAACACGACAATTCAAGCCAAACTTAGTAAACATCTTGCTATCCTTGTCAAATGGACTGTAATAAAAAAGAAAGTAGATAGCGTAGCGATGATAGCTCAGTGGTTAGCATGGTCGGTTCGCATGCCGAAGGGCGTGGGTTCAAACCCCAACAATGAGCTTGAGCTGCCGGTAAAGGAAAACATCCTGGGAAAACCATAGCGTGGTAATCATAGCGTGGTGATAGGGTACTTACTAGTACTCACCTGGCTAGCTACCACCCTCGAGTTGAAAATCTGCCGCCAAGTATCTAACAGTGTGTTCCGGCAGCCTCACTTGAGAGCCAGTACCATTCTAGGTTGGCGTGCTTTACCATCTTCGACCACACCGTCACTTAACATCATTAAAAAAAATATTGGTTTATGTGTTTAGATCTGTCACTTAATATTAATGACAGATAGAGCCTTCACAATAAAACTATGTTTACATTATTCAGAAGGTATTGTTTACCTATTACGGAATTTCTATAATGTTAATATAATATGCGCTATAATTTTACTTAAAAGAATTATTTTTTTATTTTTAATACTTACTTATTAAAAGTACTTAGTTACAAAATTCTAAGTTTATAAACTAGTGAAGATTATTTTCACTTTGAAACGTTCTAGTTGCGATAATTTAAATGATAAATAATACTCAGTTACAGAAGCCTACTCTAGTCCAGTCTTGTAATGCACTTAACAATTTTTTTACAAAACAATCCAACGTCATGATCACAACTCGAATTTAAGTTGCTGCTTTACGATACAAATTTCATTGATAGAGACGACTCTGATTATGTCATAAGATGTTAATAACCTACCCGATATGATAATCAGATGATAATGACCTTATGCTTCAGTCTACTACAATATCAAGAAGTTTTATATCATTTTTACTCTCGTTGCTTAAAACAAAACGAAACAATGATCAAAGCAAGTGAATAATTATGTATACATAATTTATTTGATGATGAAATTACTAATGCATAAATATGCTTATGTATATATGTATAAAATGTTCAAAATCATAAAAATATTTTATTATATCCTTTTTTTCTTCAACACGGAATTACCACATTGACTATTCACCCCTTTTTTACTTATGATTTTTTACGGGCGGGCTTAGCGTTCGAACACAACTCACCAGATCTGATGGTGTGGTTAAAGATATAAACACACATAGCCTTGCTCACACACTCGGCAGCAGATTTTCAACTTAAGGGTATCTAGTAATTAGCCAGCCGAGTACTATAAAACACCCTACAGAAAAACATCGTGAAGAAACCATGTTTTTATTTACTAGCAGCTCAAGTTAGTTGATGAGATTTGGACCTACAGAATTTAGCATGTGATCCGACCGCGCTAACCATATTTCTATAAAATGTATGTTCATAATTACATATAAATTACAATTATTAAGTATGAACATAAATAAATTATGCAACCAATTGGGGGTTAATATTAAAAAGATAATTAAATTAAATATAATATATTAAGTTAAATAAAAAATAACTAGATATTTATAAAAAGAAAAAAACAATATTTTTATCCGAGTAAATCTACCTTTTACGTAATCAAGTCCATGATCAATCGCTATTATTATGCGCATTCTATTTACGTCCATCGAAATTTCAATTAAAACATGATCATCCGTGAACTCGAACCAATCTTAAGAGCTTAGCGAAAGCATCTGAAATACGCTGAATTTACGTAATACAACGTAACAGCCGTAATCAGGATGGTTTGCGACGAATCGATGTAAATTAAAATGGTTCTAGGTCAGTTTAATCACCTACTAAACCAATAGGCGATTTGTAATCTTTGTTAAATTTTTATAGTCGTCACTAATTTTGTTACAAGGTGGCTGTTTACGTTAAAACTGACGGGTGATTGGATAGGTACTAAGACTAATTTAGAAGGCAAGGTTGACAGACGGTAACTTATTTAAAATATTGCTGTCCTTTTCTAATAGAATGCACTGAAAAAAACAACATCTATAAATATCGATTCGTAAAACAGATTTATCCTTTATCTTTTGAACCTTTGAATTTGTTACTGAAGATTTTTATGATTGAGAATCTAATAAGAACATGGTAAAATAAATAGGCAATGACGATATACAAATTGATCGAGCCGTTTTGGAGGAAAGGAATGACACGAAACAAACATCCCCTTAATCTTATTTACCGAGGTGTTCCTCTAAGTTAATCAATTATTTATTGGTAGCTCGATTTTAGTTATCTGTAATTTTTAATCTTTCGTGATTTGAACTCATCATTATGTATATCGCTGTGACCTAATCGTGCACAGATTACTAAAATTTTGTTCATTTACCTCGTCGTTGCAGCCATGTTACAATTCGCGTTACCTATCCTTTTTTTTGTGTAGCTTATCAAACAAATTTCGATCTATGAGGTACCTAGTTATGATTATTAAAATCACGATAAATCAGCTTTCATATAGAAAATGTTCATGTATTTTCTAAGAAATGGAACAGCTGGTATTTTGAAGTTTAGCTAGTTATAAATAACCTTGTATAACCGTATGTTTTACAATAAAAGTTTAGGATCTATCAAACATAGTACTATACCTACACTAGCATGTGAGTGTATATTATAGTATTTTAATGAAATTAATATCTCTTGTTGCAGGTGATATGGTGGTGGCTGGCCGTGCTGGCTATGGCGTGGGGAGGCGCCCGCGGTCATGGTAGACTCATAGAGCCGCCGTCGCGCGCCTCTGCCTGGCGCTTCGGCTTCGACACCCCGCACAACTACAACGACCACGAGCTCTACTGCGGCGGTTTCTCCCGCCAGTGGGACAAGAATGGGGGCAAATGCGGCATCTGCGGGGATGCCT
Source organism: Biston stratarius (assembly GCA_950106695.1). Classification (NCBI taxonomy): domain Eukaryota; kingdom Metazoa; phylum Arthropoda; class Insecta; order Lepidoptera; family Geometridae; genus Biston; species Biston stratarius. The sequence goes on from OX467106.1 coordinate 9,505,232, forward strand.
GGGACGCTCCTGCGCCCCGCGCCCACGAACTCGGCGGGCGCTTCGGCAAAGGAGTAATCGTCCGCAAATACGCCCCCAAAGACACTATAACTATAAAAGTAGAATTGACAGCTAACCACAACGGTTTCTTCGAGTTTCGAGTATGCGAAGAACCTAAAGGCACTTCCCAGGAATGTCTAGACAAAAACGTGTTGAAGATCGAAGGAAAAGACGGTACGAAGTTCTTTCCCCGGGATGGGAATAAAGTGTACGAGATGAAGTATCGACTACCAGAGGGTCTAGAGTGTTCACACTGTGTGATGCAATGGAGGTATATCGCGGCTAATAACTGGGGAACGTGTGAAAACGGGACAGAAGCTGTAGGCTGTGGGCCGCAAGAAGAGTTCAGAGCATGCGCTGATATCGCAATTGGAGATCAATTCACAACGACAACGAGACGACCGAGGCCGCCGTACGTGCCACCAGGCAGACGGCCCTCGACGCCTGCCCCGGCAGAGGAACAGACTGGCAGTGCCTGGTACGGCGTGGTTATCGCCCTCGTTGCACTGCTAGTCACGGTCGCAGCCCTCGCTGCGATCTACCTGTACTACTACAGAGGCGGCATGAGAATCAAGAGCCTTCTCAAATCAAAGGTTCCATCGCCAGCGCCAGTTCCACCTCCCAGGCACAAGAGAGCGTCTCTCTCAAGAGAACACCCGCCGGAACTATTCCCTTCCAAAGTGGCCACGATTCCAGATTCTGGCTTCGAAACTGTTGATCTCAGAGCCAAATGATGAAGCTTAGAGGTTTAAATGTAAATGTAACTTTACTGCCTTAAATAGTGATATTAAAAAGATTGAATTTGTGAATGAATGACTCATAACTCGTGATCGATTGTGAATTTTAAATGATTATCCATTGCGGTGGATTTTTTTAGAAAATAAGTACTATTGTGTCGTTTGTAAATTATATTTATATTAGTAAATTAAATGTTACAAAAACAAAACCTTTTACTTTTCATTTTTAGGCATAACATATGTAATTTGTATCTGTTATAGTGATAAGTCCTTATTTTTGATGACAAATGCTGTCAATAAGAAAATTTAAATACGTTAGCAAAAAGATGATATGATATCATGTACATTTTAAGTTAATTTGCTAAAGTAGTTGGTGAGTATGATAAACGTGTTTAATACCAAGTCATCATTCTTAGAACCCGTATTAAAGCGAAAGCTAAATACTTGAACTACAGAGATCTAGAAAATTTATGAGTAGGTACCTATTCAAGTAATAAATTCAAAAGTATATAGTTATTTAGTTCCCTTTACTTGGTTTGGGATAAGATGGCGGTGTGTAAAATGTCCACCAAAATTAATTTTCATGTGGGTTTCATTAGACATTTATTGAACACTTAAATTGAAGTAATTTCTATATCAATTTTAAAACACTAATATTATAAATGCAAATGTTCGTGTTTATGTATGATTATTCCTAATTAAGCTGTAAGTCAGTACAGATTTAAACAAAAAAAAACAGATATTTAAAATACATTGGGCTGTGCCCTGTATTATTAAGTACTAGCGACCCGCTCTGGCTTTCCAGAACATAATTATAAACCATTCGGAAAAAATCTCTAAGCGATATCATTAAACCATATCAAAATCACATGGTCTGGTCTAGAAGTTAGCGGAAAAACAGTTCTATCTATCTTATTCTGTGCACACAACAAGTGCCAAATGCGCAAATGGAAGCGCCAAATTATTTAAGTACTTCCTGGAGCGGGATGCGTTATGTGCCCGAAGGCTTCATAGCGTCAATATGTAAAGTGGACTGTATCTGTTAATTCGCTAGGCACGCTGATTACACATTAATTAAATTACGAGCGATAACACAGAGGAAAAGGAAGAATGGGAGACCACGCACCTTGACCTCGTTCCTCTCGCAAATAGTCCTGGCTGCGCAGCACAGTATGCACTTTGTAATGCACTCCACACACTCGCAGTAGAAGGAATGTTTGATGTCTCAGTTTTGATTTCGTTTTTCTTTATTCACGTAGTAGTTAATTTATATTATTTTATGCACACGAGTGACGCCGATGATCGGTCACATAGCACTTGGTCGTTGATAACTATTAAGTTATCAACGACCAACTACCGCCATAATTGGCGGTAGTTGGAAATATTAGGAATAGGGAGTGAAAAGGACAGCAATCGCTCATTAACCATGTGATTGCGAATCCTACCCTACCTGGCGCTAACACGTGGTTATCTTATAATATCTATAAATATGAAAAAGAAAGCCCGCATTAGTAATTCCGCAGTTTACAGTAGAGATAAAATAAAGGAACACTGTTAAAATAGCTTGTATTATTTAATGGTCCAACATGAAAGTAGGTAAATAATCTATGGAAAATGCTTGATTTGAAACGCCGACTGTCCGAAATAATCGCTGTCGTCACGTATGGTTTGTTTAGTCGTTAGCTGTAAAAGCACATTAGTCTATTGCTATCGTAGGCACTGAATTCATATTTTAGTATTGCATACTTGCAACATTAAACAATCGTCATTTTAATGTACGAGAGTTTTGGCGGGAACGCGGTAAGCATCGTGTTGCCCCATTGTATTTTTTTCCAAAACTAGTGTTTTTCGAACGTTTATAAAAAATACTGGTGTTTTATTCATAAAGCGCCGAATTACAAGCACGAGTGTATGTGAAGTGATATAATGCGGTGAAACAAAACTTTTCGTGTGCTTCCAAAACTATATCGAAGCTAATAGTAAAGTCGCCACTACTTTACTGAGGCATGACTTGATTTGACTGACACGAACTGGACTTTGACTGTAACTATAGATGTAAGACAAAAAATCCAAAAACGGAAGACAAGCGAAGTGCTGTAATACCAAATAGAGACATGATTCAAAGGCCTCAGTAGCCAGACTATAAACATAAAAAAAAAAAAAGTACGGTTGAAAAACTGGTATCTATGGCCAAGATTAAATTAAAAAACAAAGTCATTTAATGTAAGTGTCAACGTCAAAAGTCTTTCAGACTCAGTCATGCCACAGAATAAAAATCGCAAACAAACGTGCTGTAAAAAGATATAGAAATCTTGAAAAAGCTCGAAATCGCATTTTATTTTGCGAAATTAACTTTATAAATGAAAAATGGCAGTGCGGCCACTGCATATGCACGACGGGGGTATAGTAGAACGCCGCTTGCGGCCAATTTACGGTAAATATTATGCACTTGTGTTAGATCAAACTCTCCTGGGGATCTGACAACATTTCCATGTAAATATGCATTTTTCAGACTGGTTGGACAATGGGAATAATAAAAAAGCGTTACAAGAAGCAGAAAAGGTTCTTAAAAAGTCACCTTCGCTACAAGCAGCTAGGGCATTGAAGGCCCTTGCACTTTTTAGGTTAGGAAAGTGTTCTGAGGCCCAAGTTGTACTAGACGCCCTAGCTGAAGAAAAACCGAGTGATGACTCTACTCTGCAAGCGATGACAATATCCTACCGAGAATCTCAACAATGTAAGATAATATAATATTAAATGACTTTTAAGCTTTTCTAGCCTACCAATAGGCAGGTTAGAATATCACGGTAAAGGGGTAGGTAAAGGGTTCAAATCCCAACATTTGTCTGTTACCTAGTCCCTTACAATGTTTTCCTGATGAGCTGCGACCTAGGCTACCAACGGTTCAGAAAAGCTTGCTAGGCTCAAAATAAAATATCTAACTGCTTCCTTATTGTATTTCATTCCTTAAAATAGTCTAGTTTTATAAACAGTTATCACATATTTATTCTTGATAAAATATTATTTCATTGATTAACAACACCATCATTACAATCAAATCCAATTCTGCTATTATAAAGCTTCCATACTACAATTGTCGTTAGTGAAATTAATTTGTGCTAGGAATTTATAGCTTTCATCATTATGTTTCAGTGCATAAAGTTTGCACCCTGTATGAGACGGCTGTAAAGGCGGAACCGCTAAATGAAGAGCTGCACACCCATCTATTCATGTCTTATGTGAGGGTGGGGGACTATCGTGCTCAGCAGCGAGCTGCCATGACATTGTATAAATTTGTACCTAAGAACCCGTATTACTTTTGGGCAGTGATGAGTATTATTTTGCAGGTAAATACTTTAACATATAACACTAATATATAAGACAAAAGTAATCATAGTCATGTTTTTCTTAGTATGAATAAGACAGTTCATGGAAAGCTTGAAATCCACAGTATCTTCCTGATATGATTTTATTATTTATGGTTAAGTGTGTTTGTTTATTCCCCATACACTATAACATTAGAACATTATATTTAGCATGAATAATGTAGATACAGATTAAGGAATGGCCAAGAAACCTGTTTTAGGATTCATGATATAAAAATGTATGGTTCATGTAAGAGTAGGTGAAACCGTGAGGCCCTTTTCACACACACACACTGCATATTTAATGGTACTGTGACGGTTTAGTTATGTAGGCATGAATAAGCAAACTTTTACATGTCACCACTACAGTACTGTCATGCCTACATTACTAAACTATCATGGTACTGTTTATACAGAAGACTGTGTGTGTGTAAATAGGGCCTAAGGGTCTTTTTACTAAACTAGAATATAATTATGTAGAAAAAGCATTTAGTATTTATATGTGCTAATTATGTTTATTGAATTTGTTTTGGTACCTATTAGGAAATATACCAATGAACTAAATAAAACCTATTTGCTTATAGGCTAAATCAGCAGAAGACCCCAAACAAAGGGGCATTCTACTAGCATTAGCTCAAAGAATGGTTGAAAATTTCATCACTGAAAACAAATTGGAAGCTGAACAAGAAGTCCGTTTGTATATCATGATCCTTGAGCTGCAAGATAAATGGGAAGACATCCTCAAGTTTATAGAAACTCCATTATATGCCCAACTTGTCCCTGGTTCTAATGCTCAAGCCTGTATACCATACCTAATGAAACTGGGACATTGGAGGCGACTGAATTTACTTTGTAAAGAGTTGCTTTTTGATAACCAGGATCGTTGGGACTATTATATGCCTTATTTCGACTCCGTCTTCCAACTGATGAAAAAGACTGAGGATAGTTATGATAATGCTGATGATACGGCTGAAAAATGTCATGAGTTTATATGTCAGATTGTTGAAAGTATGTCTGCGGGACGGACATTACGAGGCCCATACTTAGCAAGACTTGAACTTTGGAGACGGCTATCGGTTGATGGAGATCCTACTTCTATACTTGGGGATGGGGTAGCCTTATGCATACAGTATTTGAGAGTTTTTGCACATAAACCATGTGCGGTGCCAGATTTACGGCAATATTTAGCAATGATACCACAGGAGGAAAGGGAAGAAAAATGCAATGACTTCCTGACGTGTTTAGGGTTTGATGAAAATAGTGAACCTGATAACGTAAGTATATTTTCAAATTTAACTGTTCATTATGACTTCTGTGACAATGCTGTTATATTTGTAAATGCTTTGTTTTAAGAACAAGAAAATAAAAGTCGTTGTGCTATTGCAATGGTCATGGGCAAGTGTAATATTTTACCATCAGGAGCGTATCATATGTGTTTAATTTCTTAACTTAAAAATACTCAAGATTGATGTAAAATTTATTCAGATGATTTCACTTGAACTTGCCTGTTTTTACTTCACTTCATGATATGCGGCTAGAATGCTGGCAGCATTACCACACTGGATGGTAAAGCTAAATTTTTGACTAAATTAGATTGTCAAGTCACCTGAAACCTTCTCTAAACGTTTGGCATAGAAAAAAGTTTATGTTTTTGTACTATCAATAAAATTGCAGACCCGGTATGCTTAAAAATATATAAATATATAGTAAACACATGTAATCTGCTTACCTATCTTCAAGGAAAATAATTTTACAATATCATTTTATAATTTTACATGATTCTTCCACAAAATATGTTCTCATCCTTTTTTAGTTGGTGTTTCCAATATCTCCAATAAGTTCCATTCATTATAATTCACTTTGCAGATTTAGCAGTTGTATACTGTTTTAATATCACGGATACATAAAAAAAGTAAAAATTCTTTCACCGGAATTTAGAATAAGTTGAATCTATATATTTTATTCTATAAGACAGATATTTATGATAATTACGAACTGAAGCATGGGCAAAAACAACTAGTGTAAAATAAACAAAACCACTATTCCACAGTGCGACGACATACAACGTCACATCTCGTGCGTATCGGCGTGGCGACTGACCGCGCCGCCGCTACCGCCCGAAGGTGCCGAAGCCCTGGCCACGACGCTGAGCCGGCACTACCTACGCTGTCTCAAACAAGGTCTAGTGACCGCCACGGCCACTGAGTTTGGTGCCGCTGATGGATACGGAATATTGGCCGCGCATCATTACTTTTACGCTGGTAAGAGCTACCGTCCACGCTTTCAAATAAAAATACAAATATTTTATTGATAACACATATATTACAAGTCAATTCCGTACAACATATCAACATGTGAACACTGATTACATCGCAATGAATAAAAACAAAATGAGATAGGTAAATTTAAAAGTTTCAGGTAAAACAAAGTTTTTTTTTTGGTGGAGCTGTGTAAAGATTTTCACCTAAGAGAGAATTAAATATGGGAATAACCATGGTCCATGTTAACGAGTTTAGTTAGAGTAGCAAGGCAACGTCAAATGTCATTATAAAAAACATTTTGTAAAAGTACAAAGATTAACAAAACACAAGGAGTGCTTGTAACATAACGCCTGTTGACCATTTTGTTGGCAATTTCTAGAATCTTGGGGTTTGGGGTGTAACTGGTCCAAAGAACATTGAACTTCTATTGATTTGAATAGTCAGACAGCCCTATAATTTCGCTAACTGCAGTACCGTTCCAACTGGAACATAGAAATATTTACACACTACTGATTAACGGCAGAATAAATGGACACTGCGATGACATCTCCCTAGATAACCTCCTCTTAAAATTACAGAAAATAAGTAATTCACTAAAAAAAATTTTAAAAAAAACCCTTATAACTAATCTTATACAAACAAATAAAACCTATATTTTATTTCAGCCATGCAAAAAAAGAGTACCTCGTTGATTGTAGAAGCGCTCAGTTTGTTGGAGTTAGTTCTTCATCACTCTGCTTCTAACTTCCATGCAAAGCTGCTATTGATCAAGCTGTACCATGTTTTAGGTGAGTTTACAATTTCCTTCCTTCGTAACTACCCCTTAAGTCACAGATTTGAGACCTTCCAAAAGTCACGACGGCCGCTTCCAAAAAAATTTGAGGTTAAAACAAAAAAGTTCCTATTTAGTAATATTTTTTTGTAGCGATGCTAGCTCAGTGTTTAGCGCGGTCGATTCACACGCCGTAGGTTCAAACCCCAACAATGAGCTTGAGCTGCAGGTAAAGGAAAACATCGTGAGGAAACCATAGAGTGGTGGTAGAGTATTTTCAAGTCTTTATTTGATGCTAAAAACTCTTGGCATCAAAATATCGATTTTAGGTAAAGTAGCACTGTTTGCCTTAGTAAATCCTTGTTCCACTACTTGATGTTTCACTTTTGATTCAATATTCGATATAAATAAAATTAAATCGTAAATAAAATCATAGAGAACCAGTCGTTTGCTTATTTGTTTCTACAAAAGTGACGTCATTCTCTCTGATTAGTGTTCAACATATCATGGCGGACTTTCCGGTTTTATAGTTTTGTTGTATCAAAATAACAATCAATCTTGCTCATAATAGAAGAGTAAATGCGTATTTGGAGTTTTGGCGGGAACGCGGAAAGAGTCGTGTCGCCCCATTGTGTTTTTTCTAAAACTAGTGTTTTTTCGAGTGTTTATATCTAAAAATAGTGGTGTTTTATTCATAAAGTGCCAAACTAGCACGCAAGTGTACACAAAGCAAGTGTACAAGCACGAGTGTGGGAAAGTGAAATAATGCGGTGAAACACGACTTTTCGTGTTACTTCCAAAACTCCATTGAAGCTTATAGTAACTACCACTAAAAGCATGACTAGATTTGACTGGCACGGACTGGACTTTGACTGTAAAGATAAAGAAGTTGAAAACTGAAGACTGCACACAAAATACAGAAACATTGAAACTGGCAGATTGCACAGAGTGTGATACCAAGAAGAAAAAAGAAAAAAATACGTATTTCGTTCTCCATGACTTAAGTTTCAATAAATTTTAGTGTTTTTTATTTTAATTATTGTCATCATGCGTGTTCCTTTCATACTATCAATTTAATTGTATTGTGTGGTGTTTAGAGATATTTGTTTTATTGCAATATTATCTGCGGTTATAGGTAACGCGCTGGCAGCGGACACGATCTACCAGAAGCTGGAAGTGAAGCATATCCAGCTGGTGTCCCTGGGATGGGTGCACGCGGCGCGGCTCGCCCCGGGCTGCGCTTCCTCCAAGGCGCTGCAGCTGCTCGCCGACACGCGCTCCTTCCACTCCCATCACGCCAAGGACGTGAGTATAATGCACATCAATTTGTGTGTCCTACAATATAGGTTGTTTTTATAAATATTTTCATTATTAAGTTTGTTTAGACGTTATGTTTGTGTTTTAGAGCGTGGAGCACCTGACATACGCGTACAAGTACGGCACGTTCGAGAAGCTGGTGGAGCTGGTGTCGTGGGGCGCGCGCGTGGCGGCGTGCGCGTGGTGCGCGTGCGCGGGGCGAGCGCGCGCCTCGCTCGCGCTGCTGGCGGGCCCGCCGCAGCCGCTGCACGCGCCGCCGCGACTACACGCGTCTCCTACGTGAGTTTCCATATACAAGTTCTATAATAACAATTTCATAATTGGTCCCATTGAGTCGTTTATTAATTAAGATTATAAATTTAATAATAGACTTCTACAGTCTAAATATGTATATGAATAAGATTGTTCGATTGTCTTACAAAGTTTGATTTGCGAAATATTCGTCGAAAACACAATTCGTAGTTGCAACTATAGCAGGAAATACTCACAGTTATTTTCAACTGTAACAGGAAATATTTATAGAGATTGTCAACTATAGCAAGAAATAATTATTAAGATTTTCAACTATAGTGGGAAATAATCAGAGATTTTCAACTATATCTTTAGAGATGTTTAACTATAACGGGAAATAATCATAGAGATTTTCAACTATATATCTTTAGAGATGTTTAACTATAACGGGAAATAATCATAGAGATTTTCAACTATAGCGGGAAATATTTGTTAAGATTATGAACTATAGCGGGAAATAATCATAGAGATTTTCAACTATAGCGGGAAATATTTATTAAGATTTTCAACTATAGCGCGAAATAAACGTAGAGATTTTCAACTATAGCGGGAAATATTTATTAAGATTTTCAACTATAGCAGGTAATATTCTTATAGAGATTCGTTGAATTCTGATTCGACGTATTATGATTTGACGAATTGCGTTTTCGACAAACTTCTTCAGACGACATAGTTTTGGAATGTGATACAGATCTGTAAAAATATTGAATAATTGGATTATTATTCTGTATATGTGAATGAAATGAATTTTTTTATCGCATTCCCGCAGGGACAACCGCGACTTGAACGTGATAGTGAGTTACGACCCGCCTCAGTTCCACGACCCGCGCCTCAAGGAGAAAACCTTCGAGCAAGATGTCGCGTACTTACGGCTAAAGGTGACTCATATTACAATCATATTATTTTTACAGTTGACCACAGCTCACCTGATATTAAATGGTTGGATCTATACACGAATTGTGACAATAAATTAATATCGAACCTTTTATTTTCACTAGCTCCAAACTAAGAAAACCTTATACTATAACTGACAGAATACATACAGAACATTTATCGTCACAAAAATGTTTGTCCTGGTCGGAATCGAACCCACGCCCTATAGCTTTTGAAGCAGATTGTTCTACCAAATATGCTATCAGGCAGTAACTAACAAATGTATTCAAATCTTGGAAGGAAATTTTAAACTACATCGAAATTATACTTTCTATAAATAAATATTGTAGGACATTACACACAGTGCCATCTGACCCCAAACTAAGCAAAGCTTGTACTATGTTTTTCTTTTTTTTTTATGTAAAAGTGATGAGACGAACGAGACGCACTCCCGATGGTAAGAGATAACGCATGTCCATGACCATTGCGGCGATACACAGAACTTTGAGTAACAAAACAAAGTCCATGGCATCGCTGACTTGGCGCTCTTTTTTTGACATTACACAGCGCTATTTGCCGTGGTGGTGCCAGCGTAAGAATAGTACCCCACCCTCTCGACCCATGGTTGCCGTAAGAGTCGGCTAAGGGATGTAATCCGGAAGATGGGCAGCAGCGTCTTCCTTGAACAATCACACCTAACTGCGCTCGCCAACCCGCCTGCCAAGCGTGGCGAGTATTGGCAACCAACCAATATTTTTTTTATCTTTCTAAGGACGGGCTGGTTTCCGCAATAGCATTATGCATAGAGTCCGCGGACGGGCGATCGCCCGAAGAGAAAATGCCTCAGTACGAGGAGCTGAAGACTTGCGTGGACGCGTTCAGCACTGCCATGGGGAAGTGTAAAGAGCTCTACTGCGAGAGGGAGAAGATTAGCATATCAGCGCCTTTCCCTAGCAGGATCATTGGTAAGTCCTGTTCTATCCGACTGGCTGTGTTTTTACCCGACTGCCATAGAAGGGTTATGTTTTTTGCGCTTATCTTGTATTCATGTATGTATATAAATTTCCTTTTAAACGGCCGAATGGAGTACGGCAATCAAGGTATCGTTAAATTTGTGTCCCAAGTGTCCTTAAAAAAAAAAATATGGTGGATTTTTGGCGCGAAATAGTAATATGTTAATTAGAAAAAATCAGCCAAGTGCGAGTCGGACTCGCGCACCGAGGGTTCCGTACAAACTTGTAGGTATAGGTTGTAGGTATAAAAGTTATGGGTTTTTTTAAAATGTTAATTTATGCTTTTCGCAATTTTTCCTTTATCTGTGTTATAAGACGTTGCTTTGTACCACATTTCAAGATTCTGATTTCACGGGAAGTACCCTGTAGGTTTTTTATTTTTGAAATATCTACCATGAAACGATGTCGCTTTCTTGAGCTTCTGGCTGTCCGATAGAAAAATGGACATGGGGGAATCAGACCATGTAGTTCTGAAGCACACTCTAGAAATGAATCCGATAAAAATTCGACAAACTAGCAAAGGGGCTGTGAAGTTCTGGAATGGAGACAGGCCGGCAAGCGCAGCGTCCGCCCGTCGTCAAGGTGGACGGACGACCTAATGAAGACCGCAACGCTTCCAACCGGTCTTCATGGAAATCATTAGGTGCCTATGTCCAACAGGTCCAAGTGATGTAGAATGCCCATGTCGAGCCTGCCCCAGTGTTAGTTGGGAGCTCGATTCTTAAAGTTGTTGACACGTACATTTACCTAGGACAAGCGGTCCAACTAGGTAGGTCCAACTTCAAGAAAGAGGTCAGTCGTCGAATCCAACTCGGCTGGGCAGCGTTCGGAAAACTGCGCAACGTTTTTTCGTCTGATATACCTCAGTGCCTCAAGTCGAAAGTCTTCCACCAGTGTACCAGTGATGACTTATGGTGCTGAAACGTGGTCTCTGACTATGTGCCTTCTTGATAAGCTCAAAGTCGCACAACAAGCTATGGAGAGGGCTTTGCTCGGAGTTTCTCTACGAGATCGAATCAAAAATGAGGAGATCCCTAGACGAACCAAAGTTACCGACATAGCACAACGGATTAGCAAGTTGAAGTGGCAGCGGGCAGGGCACATAGCACGCAGAACTGATGGCCGATGGGGCTGCAAAGTTCTGGAGTGGAGACCACGGACCGGCAAGCGCAGCGTAGGACGTCCACCCACAAGGTGGACAGACGACCTCATAAAGACCGCAGGAACGCGCTGGATGCGAGCCGCTTCCAACCGGTCTTTATGGAAGTCAATGGGGGAGGCCTATGTCCAGCAGTGGACGTTCTACGGCTGAAATGATGATGATGATGTCCAACAGTGGCCGTCCTACGGTGATGATGTTAATGGTATTTCCAGCGTTTGTAAATTCGCCCGTGCCGTACCGAGAGCTGTATTCCACCACTCTGCTGATGGTGGGAGAGTTGTGCGTGGGGCACGTCGCGGTCGGCCACCAGCTGGCCACGGATGTCACCGCGCTCGTGGACAAGGCGCGCGCTCAAGCGGCCGCGGGTGAGCACGGAGCCCTGTGGGGGCTGAGGGACCGGCTCGAGGATCTCGCTAACTACTTGGAGGTCAGTTGATTTCTATATTTTCTTTATTATCTTCAACAATACATGTGCATTTGTCAGTTTAACACTGTGTTTTCATATTTTCAAGTTTAGGTAAATAAGTCACACAAAGTAATTGTAGTTCGTAATAGTTTGTAGCGATTAATGTAGTTAGCGCTGACGGTTCACACGCCGAAGGGTGTGGGTTCAAACTCCACTGTTTTCCGGTTTGAAGGATACAGCTAACGAATTTACAGGGCTGTTGAGACTGACCATCGAAACTCTCAAAGTAATGAGCGCCAAGTTTTGTTACTCAAAAGTTCTGTGTGTCGCTGCAATGGTCTTGGACAGGCGTTATCTCTTACCATCAAGAGAGCGTCTCGTACATCTTTTACTTTACATTAACTTTTACATTTATTTATTTTTTATGGCTGACCGGCTAGGTATTTGACCACAGCTCACCTGATGTTAAGTGACGGTGTGGTCGAATTCGGTTAAGCACATCTAGCCCGGAATGGTACTGGCTCTCAATTGAGGCTACAGGAACACACCGTTAGATGCTTGGCGGCAGCTTGTCAACTTAAGGGTGGTAGCTAGCCAGCCGAGTACTAGAAAGTACCCTACCACCACGCTATGGTTTCCTCACGATGTTTTCCTTCACCGGCAGCTCAAGTACATTGTTTGGGTTTAAATCCACGCCCTTCGGCATGCAAACTGACCGCGCTAACCACTGAGCTGTCATGGCTACAAAACTACAATAACAATATATCGTTCTTTTTGTTTCAGTTCATCGGCATAGTGACTTTCCTACTTGGCGTTTGCAATGAGCTCATCGCTCCTACGAACGCTAAGAAATCTAAAAAGAAAACGAATCAATCGCCGGACGAACTTAAAACAGTAGAACTGTTAAGAACACTCAACGAAACCGTGCAAACCAACATCACATCCCTCGAGAAAATATTCGACGATTTACCAGAACACAACTTTACTCCGACCCTAGAAAGTGAATTCGCTAAATTAAATATAGAAAATAAATACACAAATGTCGTTGAAGGCAAATTGAAAAGCGGTAGGTTAGAGATGATCAGTGACGTGAAAAATGTGCTGAAGAACAAAGCCAAATATTTAAAAAGTCTGATACAGTGACGTGGCCTTAAGTGTAGTCGCGTGGCGTTTTGGTTTGAGGTTGTCGTAAGGAGTTTGAAAAGTACAAGTTCTTAGAACACACTGAAGTTCATTTTGATTTAAATTTGGCTGTGCTTTTAGTGCCGGAGCCGGCTGCTATGTATTATTAAAACGACTGCCGGACGCGCCTAACAAAAACCAGTGAAAAAGAATAACTAAGTCTATTATGTCTCGTAATAAAGATTCCTGGGTTATAATCATCATCAAAGCTTAATCAACTTGTATCCGTACCAGTTATTATCTTTTAGCCCTTCGCCAAGACACCTCCGGCAACCGTATTGTTCTATTACCGGCGCCGGCACTAGATTATAGGCGTTATATCTGTTGTTAGATTTATTGAATTTAAGAGCTTGTATAATAGAAAATCATCTACACGATTTAGTGGAAACACTCTTACATACCCATTTAATACTTACAAGGCCAAATTTTTTTATTTTTTTTTTACTTCTTAATACCTGATTTCAGAACGCAACAGTCACGAGAAAATGACGTGACTGGGCTCTAAAGTTGAATTTTCGCTTTTCATTAGGAAAACAGGTCCAGAGTCACAAAGCCTTTCAAGTGACTTGTTTGTAGTTTAAGTGGTTTTGTTTCAGTTTCAACGAATGAACATTAACTTTTCATGATTGTTGATTGTTGTCTTTTTGGTACTCATGTATTAACAGACCGGTATGTAAAAGAGAAGGAAATATCATCTCTCTCTCTCTCTTTTGTTCTATTAATATTATTGCGCGCTTTTTAGGGTTCCGTACCCAAAAGGTAAAACGGGACCCTATTACTAAGACTCCGCTGTCCGTCCGTCTGTCTGTCTGTCCGTCTGTCACCAGGCTGAATCTCATCAACCGTGATAGTTAAACAGTTGAAATTTTCACAGATGATCTGTTGCCGCTATAACAACAAATACTAAAAAACAGAATAAAACAAATATTTAAGGGGGCTGCCATACAACACACATTTTTTTTGCCGTTTTGATAGATAATGGAACCCTTCGTGCGCGAGTCCGACTCTAACTTGGCCGGTTTTTTTTATTTTTTATTCGAGCGTTTCCCTTCTAACTACATTAATTTATTGAATTTCAGTCCACTCACTTCAATCTCAGACCATTTCTCTAAGCGACGTAAAATAATAAATATGTGTAATACATATCCTGTACATAGTTTACAAGTATAGCTAAATCCGCGTTGTTAAATATAAGCTAGAGCGTTTTCTATTCAAGTCAATAAGTATCAGCTTTACTGTTGTAAAATAGAATAAATGACGTCACAAGTTTCGATCTAATCAAAGAATAAGGCACCGCGTTTGGAACTGGTTTTCGATTCGACAGTTTTGGCGGAAACGCGGAAAGAGTAGTGTTTTTATTGTATTTTTTCCAAAACTAGTGTTATGTATAAAAATAGTGGTGTTTTATTTATAAAGTGCCTAATTACAAGCACGAGTGTGGGAAAGTGATATAATTTGGTGAAACATGACTTTTCGTGTTGCTTCCGAAACTCCATCGAAGCTTATAGTAAAAGCGCCACTACTTTACTAAAGTATGACTGGATTTGAAGGATGCGGACTGGACTTGACCTAGACTGGACTTTGACTATAAAGATAAAGAACCTGAAAACTGCACAAAAATACAGAAACATTGAAACTGGCAGAATGCACAGAGTGCGATGCCAAGAAGAAGAAAGAGAACCCTTTGTAATATATGATTGTTGTTTGAAGTCGTTGTGATCTTTTACATATTGAAAGAATATTAACACCCTATTGAAATCATAATATAAGTACAAGCTTTTCTCAGTTAAAATCTCAAAGCTGCCCTATTCTTTGTTGGAAAAATAACTCTAGAAAGAATCGAAATTTATAGTAAAAAATGGGAGACTTGTGATGTCAATTATTGCTCATTATATACTTAAAAAAAGCTTCATTCACATGTTGTATCTCACTAAGACTCAGGCCCTGATATTGGTATGTCTTATCATATGAAAATAATAGATAATACAAGATAATTGTATTCCTTTGATCTTACAATAATAGTATTTCAATTATCAAAGGGGTATTCATTTATTACATAAGACAATTTAAAGGGGGGGTTGGGTTCAACCATGTCATTGGTTTTTACAAGGGGGTGAGGGGGGGTTTCGATAGTTCTTACGTAAGATCACATAAATGCTCAAAGTTAAGATTATACCACAGATGAGTTAATAGTTGAAGCATTATATTTTTATAATAATCGTCTTACGTAATTAATGAATGGCCCCCAAGCGCTTGGTGTTTTTTGTGTCAAACTAAATGTCAGGGTTCTTCTAGCTTCGGAGAGGACTCTGTGTGATGGGAATTAAGTTAAAAGAGTTGCTAGTTTTTTTTATTCTAATGTCATTTATGGCTCAAAGTTTTATTTGTTCACATTTTAGATGTAAAGAATAATTAGCTAATTATTAAATATTAAAACAAAATTTTGATATATATTAAAGGCCTTGGTTTAAACTGTGGTATTTAATTTCAAATTAAAAGTAAAATTTGATTTTTAAATCTGTTTCTTAACCGACTTCAAAAAACGGAGAAGGTTCTCAATTCGTCGGTATTTTTTTTAAAATGTATGTTCCTCGATTACTCATAGAAGCCTGCACCTAAATAATTCTTTATTTGTTTAATAGGGTATACTTACCAGGTGGTCCCATCGAAATTTCATGAAAATCCGTTCAGCAGTTTGATTTTTATACGAAAATACCCAAAACCTTTAAAGCCGTTTTTGAGCTTATCATCGAGTCGGTTTTTTAAATTATAAATTTATACTTGTTATTACATTACATATTAATATTGGAAAAATATGTATTTCAAGTATAGTTTAATTTATTTTACCTATATATGCTTCTAAGGCATATTGAACTCTTTCAGGAGAAATTTCAATTTATTTTGAACCGACTTCAGAAAAGGAAGAAGTTCTATGTTCGACTGTATGTATTTTTTATATTTTTAGTATTATTTTACCATGATTAACATATTATTTTGGGATTTCAATTTCTACAGTTTTTTTTTTTTGCTAACCGACAATAAAGTACAAGAGCTATGCAACTATCGACATTAGGTTTAATTATTGTTCCTCTATATATGTTATTTATTACATCACTCAAAATATTTCACATTTGCTTTATTTTATACGAGAAGTGCAAGTTTTTTCAATTTCATTTAATAAAGTCTGACGATTTAATCAATTATATGTGGAGTATTATTTTAATATACCAACGTTTTTTTTCTAATAGTTGGCTGGTGTTTGACTCATATGAGTTAGTGATGGTGTGGTTGAAGACGAAACACGCAGAATTAAAAGAAACTTATTCACTCTGACCTTGAAAAGTCTTAGATCTATCTCACGAAACAAGGAAACTGGCACGTATCGCTTATGTAATGTCTATTATATGACAACTAATTGAGAATTGACTAAAACCTACATACAGGGCCGGATTATCCATAATGCAACTGCCTAGGGGCCCACGGGCGCCTACTAGGCCTCCACTAGGCCCGGCCTAATCAATGCGAGCCACGCACCTTCAAAAAAAAACGTTACATTCATTCGTGTCATTCCCCATTATTTACATCCGGTAATGTTGCTATAATTTTTTTTTTTTTTTTTAACGCTGACTGGCTAGTTGTTTGACCACAACTCACCTGATGCTAAGTGACGGTGTGGTCGAAGGTGGTAAAGCACACCTAGCCTGGAATAGAACTGGCTCTCAAGTGAGGCTGCCGGAACACACTGTTAGATGCTTGGCGGCAGATTTTCAACTTGAAGCAAACAAATGACTACATTCAGAAAAAAACAAAAGAGAATCGAAGATTTTTTTAAATTATTAATACTACAAATATGTATCAGAGCTATGCCTGCTGATATTATCTTTTTTTTCTTACCGAGGAGTATGTCGTTCTCACTACTTCTTGATCTCTCCTCGTACTTTCTTGATACGTACAGCCTATGTAGTCCAGTCATTATATACTTTTGGAAATGCATGTGGCTCATTATCTCAATAACGATGACCGATAGGTGAAAAATATAGAGGACCTTAATTGTAGCTCGTGAAAAAAGCAATAAAAAAGTATTGCATCAAAATGTTCGTATCACAACGAAGAATACCTATTGTAAAAAAAAATTGCCTTCTCGGTTCTCATGCATTTCTAACCCATTTTTTCCGACGTAATGACTTGAATGGAACTCAATACCGACTTATTTTTATCTAGTTCCCATAGAACAAACTTTACTTAGTTTGGGGCAAGATTGCGCTATGTGTAAGGTACATTATGTCTACTTTAAAACAAATAAAAAACCAAAATGATATTGTATTTATTTATTTACAACACGAATATAGCAGCATATGAAAACTCGGCCACCTTACAAAAATATGATATCATTCACAATAACTATACAATTAGAACAGTCTGAAACACGGAATGTGAAATATGGAACATTAATTACCATTTATTTTACATTTGAACCATTGGAATTATTTATTTTATGTCTCCATAGTTACTCTAGTTGGATTTACAGTTACTTTTTAACTCTTTTATTTTCATCATAAAATACAGCCAATTCTAAAAGCTTTAGTTCAATTTAATGTCTCTGTTCTTTAACCCTAGAACTACAAACCCATTTTTTTCACCTGTAAACTAAAAACCGGGATAAATATTACCCCACGGGATTTTTGCTCGTAAAATCAATCTGAAAGCAATAATCTGACTATTTTTTAAATGTAAAACGTGACGCTCTCCTGATGGTAAGAGATAACGCCTTTCCATGACCATTGCAGCGATATATAGAACTTTTAGTGACGAAGCAAGGTATAAGGCATCGCTGCATCGGCGCTCATTACTTTGAGACATTTAGACAAGACTTATAAGTACATGAATTTTTTCGTTTTTTCTTGCCAAAGAAAACGGTAAAGAGCATATTTAATTTTTTAGCTTTAGTTGGTTTGTTCAATTTTTTTTTTTTTTTGACATCTTTATATTTCTCATTTTGACTTTGTTTATAGAATTTTAATTTTAAATTGTTATTTTTAAGGACTATTGTAATTGGCGTATTATGCCGTTTTAGTCAATAAACAATAATAATAATAATGGTATAGGTCTTCAGTCGACAGTGTCACTGACTAACTTACAATCGTAGTTCAAAGTTTACCCTGGGTAAATATCTACCCCAGTTTGCATTTCTAGGGTTAATATTATCAACTTTTAGAAATGGCTGCTTTAAAATGCACTTAATTAGACTATAATAGTGTCGATTCTAGTTTGCCGTATTCTAAACTAACTTCGATAGATCAGTGAAATTATTGCTATCCTTTTCTCAAATATTGAAATGGAGAGAAACGCAAACAATTTCACTACATTTTTTTAATTAATTAGAGACGTTCTATTAGAACCGAATTGTTCACACTAAAAAAAATACACACAAAGGATTTAAAGTGCTAAAAGACGCGGCCTTATCTTAAAAGGCCGTTTTTTAGCAAAGTTCAATAAAAGAGACGGAAGACGTACGTAATGTTTGAATCATAAAGAGATTATTATACTTTGATAGTTGACAAGCTAGGTGTTTGACCACAGCTCACCTGATGTTAATTAACGGTGCGGTCGAAGAAGGTAAATCACACCTGGCCTAGAATAGAACTGGCTCTCAATTTAAGCAGATTCAACACCCAGTTGCGTAAACGAAATTAGAATTTATCAAATGTATTGCAGTTCCAATATAGTATACAACTAGTGACACTTCCCGGCTTCGCACGGCTGCAATTTGTATTGGCGACTTGATAACAAAACATTGTATTTCTCTACTTTAAAGTTTATAAGGGTAGTATAAACATTACGGAAAAAAAATGACAGAGAAAACCGTATCGAAATCCGTCGCGTGGTTTAGAAGGAGTAAGCGGAGAAATTTATTATTTGGAGACGTCCCTATAAAAATAACAGTATACAAAAAAAAAACTTTTCGTGCTTATCAGAAAGCTAAGACCGTGCATTTACAAATAAAATTGCGTTCTTATAAAGAGCAAGCTATATTGCTAACTAAGTTAAGCTTAGTTTACATAGCTCAAGCGTCTTTTCATACTTCAGTTCACTCTGCGAACTACACAGCTAAGCTAAGCCAACTAACGGAACTACGTAAGATAGCTAACTGTCGCCCTTTTTGCGGGAGTGAAGGAGGTGTGCCTCTTTGCTTAGCTCGCTTAGTTAGAAGTACGCTAAGTAAGCTATCCTTAGCTTAGTTCGCTTAGTTAGCAGTGTAGGTTGTGCTTAATCAACATCGACTTAAACTAATCGTTGAAACATAGAAAACAACAAGAAATAATATAGAGAACATTTACATTAATAACGACGAAATAAAATTCTTTGAACAAATTTTAAAAAAAAAAACATACACACCACTCTGATACAAAATATTCGTACATTTTTGTGTTGATTTTGTTGCACCATTTTCTGTACTGAAACTAAATTTTGACATATTTATATTACTTGAAAAAAAAAAAACTGTTCACTTTATTTGTTTTAGTATGATTCAATTTCATACATTAGTTTGATCAAGAAACCAAAAACGGTACAAAAAAAAAAAAAAAACATTTTCATTCTGATACATGGTTTGGTGGGACCTAGTCATGCAGTAATAGTGCAATAAAATCCCCACTATGTTTTCCCTTTCTCGATATTCCATGAAAACTTTGTCTTAAGATAAACATTTAGGTACAAAGTAAAGTCGCTTCAGCGTACCATTAAAGTTTGCAAACATCAGAAAAGGGGCGAAACACGTATTATACCTTTACACACCTTATAAAACTAAATAATACGGTAAATCCATCGAAAGCCATTCAGGTAGAGAACAATGTAAATAAAATTATAAGAATATAAAACATTATGCACCAACGCAAGACTTATTAACTACATCGTCATAGCCTACATTCGAAAAATTTCAAGCAAATCTATTATTGTAGACTTGCCAAGTAAATTTACAGGTTATGGGCTCAGTTTTGTGCCAGTGAAAAAACATGATAAAACGTCCAGGGCACAGATCACCCCTTATGAATGCCACACTTCAAGACGAAACGATCATAACACATCATCTATAAGTGAAACAAAAGAGCATCAGAAATGGTTGCTCTTAATCCCCCCTGCCATGCTATGCCTTTACATAACGGGTAAAGGCATAGCATTTAATAATTTATTACCTCCCCTCAAAAGGTCAAGGTTTTCACCTTCATAGTGTATAGTAAGTCATTATCTTGATATAGCCAATGGGAACACTTTATTTGAGTCTCCAATCCGCGCTTTCTTCCTACTTTGACAACTTTGGCCAGAACAAAGATCTTGTAATGCCATACCTATAGGGGGAAATTGTTTACAATAACGTAATACTTTCGAAAAGTACGTAGCACTGAGTTATCGTAGACGTAAAGTACTTTTTTATTTCAACTAGCTGGTACCCGACGCGACGCTTTGTTGACGCAAAAAACAATTATGATATGCCTATAACCTTAGTGCAAGCAATAAGTTCACTAAATTTCATCGCAATCGGATGAACGGTACGCCAGCGCATGAAACACGAACAAATAACGAACATTCATTTTTATGTATTAGAAGATTATTTACAACGTATTTTTTCAGTGTTTATGTTAGGGTTGTAGGCCAACTGAAGTTTCTAATTAAGACCATAAACAAAAGTAGGTATTTTTTAATGTGTATACTTGTATAGTAAATATTAAAAAATATATTTAAATGACGACACAATCAAACTAACACCATGACAGGTTGAACTGGGAATGTCATTGGTATATTTAATTCTATTTGGGTTGATAAACACATATTTAGTCTATTGTAAATCATAGCAAAATACTCGGTTTTCGTTACAGATTATTTCGAATTTCTACAATCTATTTAACAATAATTTGTAAAAGAAATTTAAGTAGAAAATAGTATGCACCATATATGACTATGTCTTTAGTTATTCAAGTATTCAAGAGTTATATTTTTAAAATATTTCCGCTTATAAGTCGTTTTTTTATCAAAACAGTGACGAGGATTTAATTTAAATATAATTTTAAATATTTACTCGGACAAGCGCTCGAAGAGTCAATACGGCCAGAGTCAATACGGCCAGAGTCAATACTCCTCGTGTAGAGGCGAAACACGTGTCGGCAATTACTGGTTACTGCAGCAAGTAGAGGATATACATACTTGTAGTTATTTAAATTGGATATTTTTAATTTATTTAGATTTTATGTTTATGTAGAATTTTAGTTTTAGATATTTAGAAATATTTAAATTGTCTTCAGACTATATAAATATTTAAAATAAATCGTCGTCACTGCTGTTATTAAAACGACTTTTAAGCGGAAAATACACTAAAAATATTTAAAATGAACTTCAGCAAAGTAACGCCTGAATTAATCAATTATTATCTTTAGTTATTGTATATTTATAGGGATTTGGATAAAATGACGATTATAATATAAATTTCTGTTTTTTTTTTTAAATATTACACATTTTTCCGTATCAGCTTAAATTATTATACCTATCTATAAAAAGTTCGAACTGAGTGGCTAGCCGGAATGTCAAAAGTTATTATATTGTCTGGCTACCTGTGCCATAACGTGCAGTAGTAGAAAAAACACGAGACCATTTCTTTCATCGGCCATTATCAGAACACCTATGTATTTTGTGTAATTGATTATTTATCAAATATGATATTCGACAAAAAAAAAATTATAAATTAACCATTATTATACTTTACGAAATATTTACATTTTATAAGATATGTTAATGTGTAAGTTACAAACACTTATCACAATGTATTATGAAATACTTTTGAACATGTTTTTTTTTACAATTATTATTATTATTAAAACTAATCTTATACGACCAGCTTAAATATTTATGCTTTTTAATAGTACGAAATTATTATTAGGTAAATATATACAAATTAAATATGAAATAAATTATTATAAAACAGATATGTATGAAAAGTACTCGTACATATGTTACATTAATACTACACTCACATGGATATATTATTATTTATGCAAGAGACAGACAAAGAAAGAAATACCTTTAGTAGACTTAGCAGACTACAAATTTTTAGCATCAATGATCGGTGATTCTGTAGAGTTCCAAAAGCTTCCAACTTCTTGCTTTGGAACTAGAACGTTCCGAGCACGCTTAATCGCAGCGATCAATTCGCTTTTGGACATATTTTCGCTATGTACATTGTACATCAGCTATCGCTATCAACATGCATCGTGAATCATCAGCAATGAGAGCCTGCATCGCGCAAGTGAAGTTTTTTGCAAAGGATTAGACCAATATAAGTTATAATGACACCCTGGCCGGACAACAAGACCTAGGCCGGTAGAATTAGAAATTAGAAAAAGAAACTCTTTTTAAACATTCTTTTTGTGGTTGACTGGCTAGTACATTTACAACTCACCTGATGTTAAGTGACGGTGTGGTCGAAGATGGGAAACACCTAGCCTGAAATGGAACTGACTCTCAAGGAAGGCTGCCGGAACACACCGTTAGGTGCTAGGCGGCAGATATTCAACTTGAGGCTAGCCAGCCGAGTAGTAGAAAGTTACACCAATACGCTATGGTTTCCTCACGATGTTTTCCTTCACCGGCAGCTCAAGCTCATAGGTTTGAACCCACGCCCTTCAGCGTATGAACCAACTGTGCTAACCACTAAACTGTCATCGCTGTAAACGAAGGAACTTCATTGTAGTCAACACTTCTTACTTCATAGCGTCACTTTTTTGCGAGGATTTGTTAACGCGATCGAACGCAGCAATTTAGCATTGAATCAATCACGAAATCGCCCGATCACCTATGCTAAAAGCATAGTATGTGTTTTGACCTTAACAGGACACTCTAAAACCTCTGATCGACAATACTAATAAGAAATCGATTTTAACAAAACCACAGACACGAAATTCGAGAACGAAAGATCACTAAACCAGAACCATTGTCTTTAATTTAATTACAACTACAGGAAAGAAAGTGCCTTAACGTCCAACTACGATATCTACTACTGCTCGGGCAAGGCACTTCTTTCAATTCTTTTGTGCTCATATTATGCACACTCGGGTAATCTAAGAGTCCAGAAAGTCTTTTTTTTATTCTAATACTACGTTAAATACTTTACGAAATGAGGGTACTACATACTTCTTTCTAGTACAGGGATCGAGAAACTTTTTCCTTCGCGTGCCAGTATTTAATAACGAAATATATGGCGGGCCAAGTTGTTGCTTTTTTGTCTATTTTATTTGCTGAAACTTTGAAGGGCGCGCGGGAGAGGCGTCCGACGGTAGGACCTGCACGCCCAGTTGATAGCTTAATTTTCGGTTTTCGACCGCGTACTACCAATGAGAATAAAATTTTCAACAATTTTGAAAATTTCACTTCATTTTTGTTTGATGTTCGCGGGCCGTAGTTTCCCTATCTCTACTCTAGTAGGTACGTTATATTTAAAAACAAGCTGCCTAAATCTAGTCCACTCTCATATGCACAATTTCTATGTCACATTATGATACAAGTTCCATTGTATCATTATGTAGGTTAAACAAGATATTAGGTTAGGCAATCTTTTAACAAGGAAGAGCCAAAACGTTAAAATTTTACAAATTTATAAAAAGTCACTAAAAATGTTCGTTTCAATATAGAACACACAAATGTTTAAGCACAAAACGAATTAAATAAAACATACGTGAAGAATGGCTACGAATTGTCAGGCGAGCCACTACCGATGACCACTCTGCCAAGAGTGCAAACGACAAACAAGTAAGATACTAACGTATTTTAACTAGAATAATAAAATAATTGGAAGGGACTGATACATAGTATGGCTCCGCATCTTTCAAGACCAAGTTTGCAATACCGATATCCGGCGAAGAACGAAAGTTCGAAACGTCGGTATCGCAGTTATGAATCTCAAGTTGGGATGGGCAGAAAACGTTGCTAAGCGAAGTGATGACAGGAGGAGTAACCTTGCAACAGAGTGGTTGCCTAGGCAAGGTAAGCGGAGCGTTGGCCGTCCAGCCGCAAGATGGGTCGACGATATTGTCACCGTCGCGGGTGGAAACTGGACCAGATTGGCGCAGGACCGAGGCAGATGGCATAACAAGAGGCTGGTATAATAAAGAAGGCTGTGATGATGATGATGAGACATGGTACTCACCTATGTATCAATTGCCCGATTTTTAATAACAAAATAAAAGATTTGGAACTAGAGAGCCGTTACTTTACATTAGGTGTTTTACGGTAGATTTTCAACTTGCGGGTAGTTAGCAGAGTTCTAGAAAATATCAAATCATAGATCATAGACCTTCAATAAGACTTTAAATACATTAAACGATTTAAATGCGTTTCGTCGTGATTGGTCACAGCTGGCAATAGATAATGTAAATGAAAATAAAGGACTTACGCCCTACAGTAAAAACTCCTTTGCCCTCACGTTTCTATATACATGTGTACTTATGAGAGTGGACAAGTTAAACGACACGTAAATACGCATATCGCAAGAGACATTGCGATGCAGACCGCATATAGGGCGCATTGGTTTTCTTTCCACACACTAAAAAAACAGTCTAGACTACGGCAGGAAGGAAAATGTGCTAAATAACTTGAAAACAATCTTCAGTTCTTGTCTTTTATCTAGTCTTTTTTTAGTCTATTACCTTGAAAAATGAATCGTATATTGTTGGAATAAAGTAGGGAATGCTGCTAAGTAGTTTAGTTGCAAAATGTGACTTTTTTAAGTCGTCGTGCAATCGTACAGTCGATGCGACGTCAAACGATCTAAATTAAAACGTATCTCTATCACATTCAAGTTAAAATGCACATTTTCTTTCCGTGTTAATTCTATTCGGTCGATATTGGTCGTTCCGCAGTTTGGCCACTGTAGCAATATAGTCTTTATCACATAGCACTAGAGTTGCGTTACCACTCACTGTCAGTTTACAGAGTGTTGAATATGTCCCTCGCGTTATTTTTGGAATAACGCTTGAAGGAACAGTCGCTGAATCAGCTACCACTGAAAAAATTAAGTTTATAAAATTAATATTACATATAGAAAGAAAAGACCATAGCAAGAGCATTAGCGAAATTATGTTTTTTTTAATATCACACTAATATTATAAAGGCGATTTTTTGTCAGTGTCTGTGTTTGTATGTTTGTTACCTGTTTACGCTTAAACGGCTGGACCAATTCTGATGAAATTTGGTATAGACGTAGCGGACACCCTGGTTTAATACATAGGCTACTTTTTATCCAAAAAAATAATATAGTGGCGGAGCGCAGCTAGTATTACAAATGGGAAAATTTGTCTGTAGGTTTGTTATTTCTTCAAACGGCTGGCCGGATTTAGATGAAATTTGAAATGCAGTTAGCTTATACTCTGGGTTAAAACATAGGCTACTTTTTGTCCCGTAAAACGTTGGTGAAACTCCGGACCGCACTTCTAGGGAAAAGAAAACGTATTGATTTGATTTTAATAATTTTTTTATTGACATAAACAAAGGTACATAAAACCCAGCATTAGTTAACGCAAGTTACAATAATTTATCTTAATAACAATATTAACAGACGACCTACAAAAAGACAAAACAAACATGCAAACACACTTACACACTCATAAATTTCGCCTTTATAATATTAGTGTGATGGATGTAAGCCGACATTCCATAGCAAAGCAAAGATATAGCAAGAAAGATATAAAGTGATCAACTTACGAGTACCTTCTGTCGGCGAGCGCGCGGCGACGCGCCGTCTGCCGCTGGTGCTCGAACTCGAAGTCCTCCTCCGTGAGCCCCAGCCGCTGCATGTGGTAAACCAGGTACTCCTGCAATGAAAACTCGACATTATAACACAATACTCACGGTGTACAATTGTATGAACAAATATTTCATTCCTGCAATGGAAACTCAACTTTATATTGTGCACTATAGAGTGAATAAAAACCACATTTCTGCAATAGAAACTCTTTGTGCACTATAAAGTGAACAAAAACCACATTCCTGCAATGGAAACTCAACTTTATTTTGTGTACTAAAAAGTGAACAAAACTACATTCCAGTTGTCTACACTACATTAGTCAACTAAAACAGATTTACATTACCGGCTTGACATGGCGTTTTTTTTAATGGTTGACAGGCTAGATGTATTAAAGGTTTGTTCCGGCTGCCTCACTTGAGAGCCAGTTCCATTCCAGGCTAGGTGTGTTTACCATGACTACACCGTCACTTAATATCAGGCGAGCTGTAGCCTGTTAACAAAATAAAAAATATATAATAAGAGGTGTGAACACAGTCATAGATACCTCTCCGAGTATAGCGTCTGGTGGATGTCGCAGCACCTCGAGCGTCTCGCAAAGGCCTGCAGCGCGCTTGCGGACCTTCGCCGGCCCCAGCGCGCCCGCCAAGACCACCAGCGCGGCCTTGAACAGCACCTGTAGATGACACGGGGAAATTTTGATATATTTTTTTTAATGTAAAAGTAATGATACGAACGAGACGCTCTCATGATAGTAAAACATGACATAGGTCCGTGATCATAGCAGCGATACACAGAACTTTGAGTAGTAAAACAAAGTCCAAGACATCGCTGCTTTACTTGGTGGTAATCTCCATAGCAGGAGGTCGTCTAGGTAGGTGCCACCGCAGTACCAGATATTCTACCGCCAAGCAGTTGTGTGTAAACTTTACTGTGTTCTGGTTTGAAGGGTACTGCAGCTAGCGAAATTACAGGGCTGTTGAGTCTAACCATCGAAAGTCTCAAAGTAATGAGCGCCAAAGCAGCGATGCTCCTGGACTTTGTTTTGCTACTCAAAGTTCTGGGTATCAGGTCATGGACAAGCGTTATATCTTACCATCACAAGAGCATCACGTTCGTCTCATTACATTCCATTAAACATTTATCGTCACAAATGTCTGTCAACTTTTTTTTTTATTACAAATAGGCTAAAGTTTTGACCGCCATCTCGGCGAATATGCGGTCTACGATGGAGCACGCATGTTTTTTCTGCTCCATCGTGTGAATGGGATTCTTTTGAATCCCATTCACTCGGGACTTAGTAACCAGGTTTTATCTATAAGGGAGCTCGGGCATTAAATACCATTTCGGTTCGTACAATGAAGGTAAAATGCGTTAAGTTCGACTTAGAATATCGACTATGAAACGATGTCGCTTTTTAGAGTTCCGGGCTATCTGATAGTAAAATGGGCAAGCTGGAATTAGGTCATGTAGATCTGAAGCACACTCTCCATAGTTGTTATAGAAAACCGACAGACAAATATATTTGGACGTTGAATTTGGGCAGCTGTTTCGAGCATCAGACTACATCTAGTGATTACCTTGACTCCCTCGCAGAGGAAGCAGTCCCAGACCCTCAGCAGGCTGTCCCAGGGCAGCGTGCGTGTGAGCGCGCACAGAAACCACTCGGTCGCGTACAGCACTGGCTCCACCTTGTGCTTCACGAGGTGCCGGTGCACGGCCGGTGCCGTCCGCCGCAGCAACGCGTGTAGGATGTCCCCGTCGCGCTGGAGGACCTATGCAATGGAGGGATAGAGATAGATGTCATTCATTTTGATGATTAGTATGTTGTATTTGCGCTCAAAGTCAGCCATTAGAAGAGACGCGCCTGCGCCTCGACGCCGCTTCGACTCTTTATTCTGTGTGCTAAGGCACTAAGGTGGAAGTGACCAGATTCTGACCAAAAATTATAAAGAATAAAAAAAAATTGTAAGTGCTGGCTTGTCATGCATGAATTGCTGGTAGTGTGGCAAGCGTTTGAATATAAATGAAATTATAATGTGGGATGTTGTTTCGACGATAATTGTGCTGACAGTCGTCACGGTGAAGACCTTATAGCGAAGTCTTTGCCAACATCTTAAGAGACTTTCGCTAGGCGGTTGGGTCAACAATCACATCCAAAAATCAGAGTGATTCTTGATACAACGCGCATTGTAATGATCTTTACTCTGCAGCCCTAACTACCGGCAACTTGAGCCCTAGGTTGATGTTTTTATAGTACTTAGTATTTTATAATAAAAACCTATATTTAAAAAAATAATATAAATAACTGTAACCAATATAAAACTACAAAAGTAAAAACCAAAAAATAAAGAATTAATTCGAAATAACAATGATGCTTCAAAAGTCAGGTAACTTATAAAAAAAGTTCCGGTGCTAAAGTCGGATCATATTAGACGCGATGACAATAAAGTCTATTAACTGATGATAGCTATACTATCTTCACGCATAATAGCTACTAGATTTAGCTTATGCAAAACAAGTTTACACCAGAATATGTGCTTAAAATGAAATTAAATATTGCGCGTCAAGCTGACGTTGGAGTCGGTATGAAAGTTATCCTGACTAATAAACTACCGCGTCACTCAGCCTGGCCGGTGAATTAAGATCGTTTATGAATTTGTGAATAAGTTTCATTTTTTTTTTTTTTCATGATGTAGGTATATGTAGTTTATCTTTAAAATTGACAGAATAAAATGGACACGTTTTGTGTCAATACCATCTAGTTGTGATAATGAAGATGATGTCATTAGTTATGTCAACACATACTTATTAATATATTTTTTTATCAGTGTAAGACGCAATTGTATGTATTTTCTGGTTGTTTTGGTTTCAACTTCTAGTGGGCGTATACGGAAAGTCATCTGTTTTTCCATATGGCATTACTCACTGTTTGGTGGTACATTATCTCTACATATTATTAAAAAAAGTCGTCCGCCGCGTCTGTCTGTCTGTTCGCGATAAACTTAAATACTATTAAACGGATTACCATGCATACTAGATAGAGTGGTTCATGATGCAGGTTTATGTATATAATTTGTCAAGGTTTTGTGTAAATTGGTTGAAATATGATTATAATTGTTGGAAGTGTCGGAAAAAGTCAAGCCACCTAATCCCTTTGAGATAGATCAAAATCCCCGTGTAAGCCCGTGCGACCGGGGCGGGTCGCTAGTTGGAGACTAATTTATAATGGCGTTCGCATTAGTAAATATAACTGGTAAATTTTTAAATATTTATGATTATGAGATGTGCGGCTAATGAGTTGTTTTGATTCGGTTCGGATTGGATTTTCAGTAAAGGAAAACATCGTTAAGGTATATTCCGGACTAGCTTGGAGTGTATGAAGAACTTTTACTGTCCCATAGAAATTCGTTGCCCCGTGACCAAATATTCGGTAATATGGAGACGGTTTTTTTTTAAATTGTTAAGTTAAGATAAATTTTGCTGGAATTTCTCTCGCTTCCACTTCTACTGCATACAAATTGAACGTGGAACCATTTATAGTTAACTCAATTATAAAGTCGTGATATACGTATATTTAAAAAACTTTTTTTAAACATACCTACACCGTGAAAGTTTGAACATCAGCAATATTGATACAGAGGGACTAGTACTCGATTGTAGTTCCAAACAATAAAAAACAATAGGTGGTTAATATTTGACTTAATTATCCTGAGCAAACACAAAAATACGGACACTCAAATCATGCGCACCGAAAATTACATGGTAGTCGCGCGCGGCCCCAGATTAGATAACAGTTACTTATAGTCTACGTGTGGTAGTTATGTCTTGCGATAGCTCGGCGCGTAAGGCTGCGCGCTGTCCATACATTCTGGAGTTTTGGAAAAAACTTTAACCAAGGTTTTCTTAGTTTTTGTTTTTAGTATTTCTTTCGATTTTATTTCTTTATACGTTTCATATGACCACTAACTAACGTGTCTTTGGATATTTCTAATGTTCAAACTGTCAGCCCGTATATAAACCACTTACTACAAATCTAGGCTTATGATGATATCACGGCTTCAACTAGCTCACTGCAACATACTTGTAAACAACAAACCTCTAGTCCAGGGTTGTAGTAACCACTCAGGTACTTGTCGCTGATGCTGACGAGACACCAGAAGGCTTGCACCGACGGCATGTGCATGAGGAGGAACGCCGCCACTGGCGCCTGGGCTTGGAAGTATCCCACTTTAGGATTCAGTACAGAGTACGCCTTCAGAACCGAGAATAACTCTTGTTGCCTGGAAAGAGAGTTCATTATCGTTAATAGACAATCTTGTTTTGTTTCTATGTTTTTTATATACGTCCTTCTGATGGTAAGACATAACGCATGTCTATTACCGATACACAGATCTTAACAAAAAGATTTAAAAAAATCTTTAACCCGACAGCGATTAAAATAGCTATAATTAAAGGAAAAAAAGTTTTTAAACAAATTTATTATTCCTAATTAAATGTAAACATATAACTTATTTATATTTTGCAAACTTCTTTTAATTGCCTTTAGTTAGATACCCTACGTGATAGGTTTTTTTTTATTAACCTATTTCTATTGCGTGCCAAAAATCCACCATATTTTTTTTTTATCTAAGGTTTGTGTTATTGAGACGAATCGAAAGATGTCGTAATCCATTCGACTGTTTGGAAGATACCAGGTAATAAAGAAATTTACATACATATGTACATACAAGATACGCAAACATAACCCTTCTTTGGCAGTCGGGTAAAAAGCAAAACAAAGATCAGCCCCAGTAATTCTTATTGCGATATCTATTATGTGAAGAAATCAATCCAACGTCTGAACGGAAAATCAAACTGCATAATAAAAAGTATTAAATAGATACTTATTAATTCCAGCTTAGTTATTTTTTTCATGTAACATAACTAGATTGGCCAGACACGTTTCACGCTTATAATAATCAATTTAGATAGTAACGGTCGAAATAATTACATCGATGCTGAACACGCAAAACGTAACTATTCAAAAAGAAAAAAAAATAGCTTACATTCTTTATCGCGCATTTTCGTAAAACATTCTAAATTACGTTTATCATGTTCACGTTGGTTTATAAATATATTTAAGGTTTAGTTTTGAGTAAATACTGCTCGTAACGCAGCTTACTAGATGTTGTGCAAATTTTAAATAATAATATACAGTGTACATATTTGAAAACACTAAAGTTAAATATGATATTACTAAGACTTTCACAGCAAAAAAAATTAAAAAGAAAAAGTTAGCAATGAAATGTTTGTAAAACATCTATGATTCCTATATTTTCAATTATCAGTTTTTAATTTAAAATTTTATTTACATTTTGAATGTAAGTATATATTTATATGTGTATAATAATATGGCATTCTTACATCTGTCCCCGCGCCTGTGTGGCCTCGGGGCACATAAACTTAATCTAGTTAGCACAAGAGAAAACTTTTTTGGTTTTTGTATTGTCAATTATCTTCTATTTATTTTATTAATTAGGTAGCAGCTGCTCGTTTTGCATGTAAAATACTGTCTGTCTTGCAATCTGGAGGCCCTGGGTTCAAATCCCACAGCGCGCACCTGTCTGTCTTTTCTAATTTATGTGCGTATTTCCGATGAATTCAAATGGTTAAGAAAAACATCGTGAGGAAATCAACATGTTCGATTCGAGAGGTCTTAAAAAAAGTTCTCGTAGATATGTGAATTCTACAAACTCGCACTTGGCCAGCATGGTGTTACCCTTTTTACATTAAGAAGAGCCAGTAGGACAGGTTCCAAAAACAAAGCAAAAAATAATTTAATTAATAAACAATGTATGTTGAGTGTTCCCAACGGACTTCAAAACGGCGTGACCGATTTTGATGAAATTTTAAGGCAATCTTCAGATTAGTCCAGTCCTGTACTTTGGAGATCTGTGATCAACTGATTTATTTTCGTTACAAAAATATCTGCTGTATAAAAAAAATATATACATAATATATTCTATCAGATATCAAGTTTCCATAGTTTTGCTTAGATGACTTATATTATAGCTGCCGTGGTGGTGCCGGCGTAAGAATAGTACCCCACCCTCTCACCGTGGTTGCCGTAAGAGTCGGCAAAGGGATGTAATCTGGACGATGGGCAGCAGCGTCTTCCTTGAACAATCACACCTAACTGCGCTCGCCAACCCGCCTGCCAAGCGTGGCGAGTATTGGCAAAACCCCCCAGGAGGAGGCCTATGTCCAGCAGTGGACGTCCTATGTCTGATGATGTGATGTGATGTGGCTTATATTATTAGTATGTATTGTTGAGATTTGAAACCGAAAAAGCGACATTCACACGAGATACTGGAAAATGTCCCAATCACCCTAAACCGGATTTATGTGTACGCCTATACCAAAAGTGGGATATTAATTATGTATAGAAATTAGGTATTTGCTAAATACCCGCTTCCCGTTTACGTAGAAAACAATAACTCGACAAAACGTTACAATCGTTAACGTTACAAACGTTATAATTTACGTATAGTATCAAATGTTGATGACGTGAACCAATGATTCACTTTATTGTGATTTACGCGAAAGGAAAACGCAAATGACAGAGCGGTGATTAAAAATTAAAAACATTTAATTCTAATTTTATTTGATATACAGGCAGGGGATTCTTTACAACTTTGAGGCCGATTCAAATAGACCAAAAGCCGCCTTACAGTGAAAATTCCCTTAAAACGCACAAAACGGTTTTCAGACCACCTTCTTTGTAAGAATGCTTATACATATGTGGAACTTGTTACCAGCGTCTGTTTCCAACCAAGTACAACCCGGTGTTGTTGAAAAAAACGTGAATATTTCCTAGGCAAGCGTGCTCCATCTTCGGCCACATCGTCGCTTGCCATCAGGTGAGATCGTGGCCAAACGCAACGTGAACTGGCTCTGTATTATGATCTTGCGATATTGTTGGGGTTCCGTAACTCAAGAGTAAAAAAAAGAACCCTTATTGGATCACTTCGTTGCCTGTCTGCGTGTGTGTCTATCAAAACGCTTTATCTCAGGAACGCGCGGATATATCAAGTTGAAATTAATAACAACCACTCAAGTCTGCTATCAATTGGAGCTGTGAAAAATTCCAAGCCGACGCAATTAAAAGATACGGCCGTTTATGCCACATACTAGATGCTATATAGTTATTAGCTGTGCCATTTTTACTATCCATCCAAAAGTTGTCTGGAAGAAATAGCTCGTAACGATAAGGCCGCCGTTGTATATATGTATTAGCCTATATTATTTATTTTTTGTTATTATCTTTTTTCTTTATCTCTTCTTTAAGTTTTGTAGCCTTGCGAGTGTCAAAGTATAGATAATACTTTGACACTCGCAAGGCAATCAAAACATATATAGGGTACTAGAACCGTTCACCTATGTGATTCCTTCACCTTATGTTCCAGTCTTGTTTTATTCGTGGTAAAATTTTGGGACTTACCCGATTCCTTCTTCTCTGATAAACATCTCATGGTAAGGAAACTGCCTGTGAAGGTCCTTCCTGATGTCATCCATACATTTGGGATCTCCGGGCGCTTGGAGCAGCTCTTCGTATTCGTTCGGATGCTTCTCTAGGAGCAGCTGACCCCCACAAAGGTATAGCCACGCCTTGGGACGCACTGATGCGGGGATACCTGAAGAATGAAGACACAGATACAGATCAGTATGCTCTACGTAGTAATTCAAATTCTTCAACTACATCTGTAGCGATGATATCTTAGTGGTTAGCGCGGACTGATCACACGCCAAAGGGCATAGCTTCAAATCCCAACAATTAGTTTGAGCTGCCGATGAAGGAAAACATTGGGTTATTGAGATGAATTAAAACCTTAATTGTCGTAATCCATTCGGCCGTTTGGAAGGTACGAGGTAATAAAAAAACTCACATACATACATACAAGATACGCGCGAAAAACATAACCCTTCCTTGGCAGTCGGATAAAAAGAGAATGAAACCTGAACGTGTAGTGAATGTGAAAAACTGTATACATATATAGAACTGTAGAAACTATAGAACAGGGGTCACCAAATGGCGGACCGCGGTCCTATTCTGGACCGCGGACCTATTTTGTGCGGACCATAAGTAAACAGTAACTTTGCTTGTCTACCTTACGAGCTTATTTGTCTGTTTACAATTGCGAGTTTTTTTTTTACAATTGAAACGAACATAAGGAATTTGGAAGTCAAAAATAGACCGTTTATGCCAGAATGCACAGATTCAGAAAAATTGTTCAAAGGAAAAAAATATATTCTTCACATTGATAAGTAGAAAAATTCCTTGTAGCTTCTGTATATATTACATTTGCTTATTTAATAAACTCAAGTAGAAACAGACCGCGCTGGTAATTTTATTTTCAAAACCGGACCCCTGAAGTAACTAATTGGTGATCCCTGCTATAGAAGTAGTATACATACCGTTGTACTATAGAACATAATTATACTTAGACAAGGTATTTTCTTTCTATAAATTATAAAGTGAAAGTGACGATAACCACAGCTGTATCTTGTCATCCACACGCGCGTCTATACGTTTATTTATTTTAAAGAAGTACAATGGCCGGGCGATATAAACACGGCCATAGAAAATTAGATCTATTGCTGTAAAATACTACCTATATGTATTGTACAGAATAGGTAATATAATAATAATAGGTATAATAAGAATACTGCTCTGTCAATCTATCTATCTCTCAATCTGAAAATCTGTCAATGAATAAATAAACGTTTAAATTTATTAAACAAAATCTGATGTAACTAGTATTCTATATGTTAATCCAGGTAATAAACTATGCGTGTGCCCATCCAAATCCGTTTAGCCGTTTTGAGTGATTGAGTAACAAACATTTAAAAATGCAAAAACTTTCACATTTATAATATTAGGATAGAATTTTTAAAATTTAATAACTGGTTTTATAAGTATATCCTACAGAAATACAGTCACTAATAACTCAACCTCTTTAATGTAGAAGAGTAAATAAATGACTGTAGATGTAATTAGAAGGCGGAAAACGATTTAGTAATATCAGTAATTTTATCGCAGCTAAAAAACAAGAAACAAATTTTTCAATTCCTTAATATCTCTACATTTCATCATTTAAGAATTTAGAACACTGATTACATGTCAATGAAATAAAAACAAAATGTCAAAGTATACAAACATGTCAATATAAAAATATGTCAATATAAAAAAATACTGTCCATATAATAAAATGTCCAAAAAAACATAATTAATTATTAGTAATTTAATAATCTTTTAATTTGAAATACTCTTATATAAAACAAGGTGGATTAAAATTCATTTTCTCATCCTAAATTATCAGTTAAATTTCATCTCAGAATGCAACTTTCCATTACCAAAATGCTAAGTAACAAAATTAAAACAGAAAGGAGAAAGTATGCGAATTCTGAAAACCTGCTTTTTATCATCGTAGTCTAGTTCAATATCTTCGTTCGTTACGGTTTTTACAGCAATAAAAACTAATATTGCCAGTCATTGGTGTAATGTTTTATTTAATAGTAACCTTTTTTTTAATGTAAATGTAATGAAACGATCGTGACGCTCTCCTGATGGTAAAAGATAACACCTGTCCTTGACCATAGCAGCGATATACAGAACTTTGAGCAGCAAAACAAAGTCCAGGGCATCGCTGCTTTAGCGCTCATTACTTTGAGCTCAACAATAAACTTTTAAACCGGAACACAGTAAAGTTTACACACTACTGCTTGGCGGTAGAATATCAAGTTCGACGACCTCCTGCTCAGGATATCTACCACCAAATAAACTGTACTATGTACTTGTCTATTCTTATTGTAAAGTTCATGTCGTCAACGGGTATGATTCGGTACAATCCCATGTAATCTGGTTGTACCTTTTTTATGGACTTTACCACAAATCTCTTGACGTTAAGTGACGGTGTGGTCGAAGATAGTAAACCCAAATAGCCAGATATGGAAACTGTCTCTCAAAAGAAACTGCTTAAACACATCGTTAGATGCTCCGCAGCAGATTTTACCTTCATAGCATCGTTAACGATAGACCGAGTAATAAACAGTACCCTACCACTATACATACATTAATACTAGATATCATTGGATTACCTTGTCGTTACAAAGGATATAAATAAATCTAAGTGCATATCAAGTTTTATTGTATTTTCGGTCAAAAATGAAGACTTTGCATTATGTACATAAAGTTCAAAAAGAGCATTTCAAATTTCTCACTTTCCACAACGTGCATATCGAAAAAAATTCACTTCTTAAAATGGATACTAGGAAAGATGTGTACCAAATATTCCAAGACAAGTTGCTTGGCTCATAGTATGGTATAAATTTCAGTTTCTTTTTTCTGGAATAGAACTGGCTCTCAAATAAGGCTCCCGGAACGCACCGTTAGGTGCTTGGCGGCTGACTTTCAACTTGAGGGTGGTAGCTAGCCAGCCAAGTACTAGAAAATACCCTACCATCATGCTATATGTATGTATATAGCTATTTTCTTCTGTCTAGATGGCGCCACTCTCGCGGACGTGTTTTCGCTTTATATTGACCACTTCGTAGTAGTGTCACGTCAAATCAATAGATGGCGCTTTTTTGAGTGAATTTTCGTTCCGTGATGAGACCTCGTGGTATACATATATTGTTACGCTTACCTTTTCGGCACCGTTCCCGCACCTTCTTGTAGTTCTTGCTCATAAACGCCTCCCAGTTGTTCAACATACGGAGCCATTTTTGTTCCCGCTTGAGTATAGTGCTCGGCGAAACGGTCCTTTTTCTGGAACAAGGGAAAATTGTACGCTAATGTGAAACAATGTATGTATAAGATATTTCTTTGGTCCGTCTTATGCCATATAAACATAATTTATTGTTGTTTTTTATTTTTTATTTCTGGTGTATTAATAAAGAGTGCCTATTATTGTCATCAATAGATACCTATGGAAATAGTGTATATTTCACTAGGTAGGTAAACTATAATGTATATAATAATTATTTCATTATCACTACATATTATAAAACAAAGTTGTCCGCCGCGTCTGTCTGTCTGTTTGTTCGCGATAAACTTAAAAACTACTGAACGGATTATCATGCGAGTTTCACCAATAGATAGTGATTCTAATTTTCTGTAAATTGGTTGAAATTTGATTACAATTGCTAGAAGTGTCCGAAAAAGTCAAGCCACCTGGGAGCTTTCATCGAAAACGCTACCTAATTCCTTTGAGATATAATAAAACAATGCATAATGGGATATTCATCTTTTATAGATCTACAAAAAAGTCCGCGATGGCATATATCTACCTTTTAAGGATAGCTGACTATTTCGTATTACCCGCGCGAAGCTGGGGCGGGTCGCTAGTTTAACTTATAAATATATTTAACAATATACCTAATGTCAGCCATAATTGGTCGATTGCAGGTGATTATTATTTCATTTTACCTTATTTTC
This sequence comes from Biston stratarius, assembly GCA_950106695.1. Classification (NCBI taxonomy): domain Eukaryota; kingdom Metazoa; phylum Arthropoda; class Insecta; order Lepidoptera; family Geometridae; genus Biston; species Biston stratarius. The sequence goes on from OX467106.1 coordinate 9,542,913, forward strand.
ATTTAGTTAAAATAGACTGGGTGACGTATCGATTCCCAGTAATCGCAACACATAAACGTGTAAAATTATCAGCAAGCCACTCAGCTATTAAAGCGTTATCAAGGTAAGTTAGTTTAATGTGATAAGTAAGTGGGTCATTCAACCTTTATAAATACGTTTATTGTAAAAAGTATGCGTGGGAGATGAAGTTGAGCTTATTCTTCTTCCTTGGCCGCCCTGTTAGTGTGGCTCTAAGCCTAAGCTGTGAGTTCGATTACCACCCAGTATAAAATAATTGTTCTGTGTCTACGTGTTTCGTATGTAGCGGGAGGTCGTCTAGGTAGGTACCACCGTAGTACCAGATATTCTGCCGCCAAGCAGTAGTGTGTTAACATTACTGTATTCCGGTTTGAAGGGTACTGCAGCTAACGAAATTACAGGGATGTTGAGACTAACCATCGAAAGTCTCAAAGTAATGAGCGCCAAATCAGCGATGCCCTGGTATTTGTTTTGTTACTCAAAGTATGTATCGCTGCAATGGTCATGGACAGTGTTGTCTCTTACTATCAGGAGAGCGACTCGTTAGTCTCATTACATTTACATTTAAAAAACTGTACTGTAAAGTATGATTTACTATTAAAATTTTCCTATCAGTTATTTGGTTCCCATGGTACAAGCTTTGCTTACTTTAGGGCTATTTTATCTTTATTTAATTATACATTTGAAGAATATCGCATAGTATAAAACAAAGTCGCATCCCGCTGTCTGGACGCTTAGATCTTTTAAACTACGCAACGGATTTGAATGCGGTTTCCATCAATAGACAGAGTGCTACAAGAGGGAGATTTATACGTATAAGGGGCCGTTCAAGTATTACGTAAGCACCAAAGGGGGGTGTCTTTACTTTGCTTATTTGTGACGACTTTGGGGATGAGGCGATCTGAATGGTGATAATATCAGCAAATTCGTATAAATTATGCTGATTGTTTGGTTTCCTTGTTATCGACACACCACGTTTTAGCGAAATGGCTGCTAATTAAACCAATATTTACTTAAGTATAGGAGAGGGAAGTAAGAGCATTGCTTACTTTTGCTGACAAGGGGGAGGTAGGGGTTAATAATTACTAAAATTCTGCTTACATCATACTGGAATGGTCCCTAATACATGCATAATTGCATATATGAACCACGTTAGTATTTACATTGCACCCGTGCGAAGCCGGGGCGGGTCGCTAGTAGAGTAGTAGAGTATAATTATAATCTAAGTAGCACTAGATCTAATCAATGGGCAGCCTCGTCTGGTAAGGTCAGTAAACCGATGTTATTTGACCTTAGCTTTAGCATCGGCCGTAGGCAAGCAACCGACCGACATCGTGCTCCAATGTAATTTGACTCTCTTTTAGCTTAGCACGTAAAATATACAGGGGTCAGCTTAAATTGGTATATTCTATTACATGACTGCTTTTTACAATCGTGATGGAAATAATTACGTATGGATAGGAAATGACGTATAAACCTTAGTTATGAAATCTACCGGATTTCAATTGAACGTTGAGCAATTATTAAAATAATGCACAATTATTTGTTTGTTTTGTAAACTAATTAAAGTTTGTAGATACTACAGGAATCTGATAACTGATTGAGAACACTTCTAATAGTCCCACAATCCAGGCTAGGTGTGCTTTACCATCTTCGACCACATCGTCACTGAACATTTTTGCGTGGTGGTAGAGTACTTTGTAGTACTCGGCTGGCTAGCTACCACCCTCAAGTTGAAAATCTGCCGCCAAGCATCTAACAGTGTGTTCCGGCAGCCTCACTTGAGAGCCAGTTCCATTCCAGGCTAGGTGTGCTTTACCATCTTCGACCACACCGTCACCTAACATCAGGTGAGTTGTGGTCAAACACCAAGCCTGTCAGATATAAAAAAAAAAAAAAAACATCAGGTGAGCTATAGACAAGTACGTAGCTTGTCAACCATGAAAAATACATAGATTTTTAGAACTTACCAAATACGTAAATATTTGTCTAGGTTTAGACTCAAACCCACACCCTTCAGCTCAAGCAGCAGAGCCACTATCAAATGAGCTGTCTCTATGTCTAATGTCCAATAAAAATGCCTTTTTTTTTCAAATAACGCCTCTGTCGCTCGTTATGATGTAAGGATTCTAACGATACCCCAAAAATTACACATACATTCTGATTCAGATACATTCAAATCTGTTCAGGCATTTAAGTTTTAATGGAATAAAGAAACTCAATTACATACACATCACACATCACATCATCAGCCATAGGTCGTCCACTGATGGACATAGGCCTCCTCCTGGGGGGGTTTGCAATACTCGCCACACTTGGCAGGCGGGTTGGCGAGCGCAGTTGGGTGTGGTTGTTCAAGGAAGACGCTGCTGCCCATCTTCTGGATGACATCCCTTAGCCGACTCTTACGGCAACCACGGGTAGAGGGTGGGGTACCATACTTACGCCGGCACCAGCACGGCAAACACGATACACGAACCCTAAAAACATTACCCTCCTTTTTTGGGCAGCCGTGTAATAAGTATATTCGTGTATGTAGCAATCTTCTAACGCTTATAACAACATAAATCGGTACCTAATTCGTGTTAAACAACAAGCCACACGAAAGTGCACTAGCACAATATTACATGCAATACCGAATAGAGCTTAACAGCAATAAAGAATTTTAGTATGTCATTTCCAGAACTGGATATGTGGGTGTTCCTAACCCAGACTTTCTGATCGTTACACGTGCATTCCTAATGAAATCTGAGACGGCCATAAGGCAAAACAATTATAAAATGGCACGGTGTAACTGGGTTACCTTAGATTGAAACACAGTACGTAAACTGTTTTGTTTTTTGTTTACAGCGCCATCTAGCCCCAAACTAAGCAAAGCTTGTACTATGAAAACCAAATAATTGATAGAATAGGTACTTAATTGTTTTTTGTTGTAAATTCACACTTTTTTTTTCACACTAAATTAATGAGATGAATGAGATGATGATGGTTAGAGATAACGCCTGTCCACGACCATTGCAGCGATACACAGAACTTTGAGTAAAATGCAGGGCAACGCTGCTTTGGCGCTCATTACTTTGCATCTTTACATTAGATGGTTAGTCTTAACAGCCCTGTAATTTCGCTAGCTGCAATACTCTTCAAAGCGGAATATTGTTTACACACTACTGCTTGGAGGCAGAATATCTGGGCAGAGGCACCTACCTAGACGGCCTCCTGCCAAGGAGATCTACCATCAAGTAAAACTTGCAGTTTTGGTTTAACCTTTTTTGTAAAATTTGTTTGTTTTACTCTGTGGTTGAGATTTTACTCAAGAATAAATCCTTTGGAAGACGGTTTGATTCCACTTTCATCATACGAACCGCAAAACATTGGAATTTACCGCCCGAGTGAGTTTTTCCCGATAGATACTAGATGACGTTGTGTGAAATGTCTTAAGATATTTATTCATTTTGAGTTTTCGACTATTTCAAAATACCTACCTACCTAATTTACCTATTGGCGAATCAGATATTTTGATTCTTATTACAGTACAACCTCAATAATCCGTACCCCGGCTAATACGAAGGTTTTTTAAAAAATATATTTCATACTATAATGCGAAAACTGTATAGTCCATTGAAAAGTTACATTTAGTAAAAGTCAGAGCACGCAATTTTATTTTTTGGATGTCAAGAGTGGGTTAGTGTAAAGTTAAATCCATGGGGTCGTAGCCGTTGTCCCACAGCCATCTTCTTGTAAAAATAGGTGCGAATGGTTTTTACGCTTTATCGGGCAAACTATACGTCGCACTACACGACTTTTGCACGCCCAAAAATTTAACATTTCAATGGACTACTACATTAATCCGAACAGGGATAGGTTTTTCATGGTTTGGATTATAATCTCTACTGTATTAAGTTTTACAAATCGTAACCCTAATCTTGTGTTGAATTAACTATCGAATAAAACTTTAAATGTGAATTGTTGTGAACACATACTCTGTTTTATAGTGCGTCACAATGTAACGAAAGTGAACAGCAGGGTTCACTTGTTCAATTATGCAAATGGTGTACCGAAGGCCGGTCCTAAAGCCATTTCGCCATGCCAATACAGGCGTCGTATTTTGTTACATTCGGGCATGCAACTATGCCGAATTAATACACGAATTATCGCAAGTACTTGTAGCGACTTCATTGTTAAGAAAACGCATACTGGCTCTTAAGAGGGAACGCTAGTAGCGTTTTTCCATACAAATGTATTCCCCTATTTTCTCCCCGGATAATGCTTACAGAGCAATATTTTTCTGTCATAAAATCAAGGTCTGCTAAAGCTACGTCCGTATCATTTCTTTTTTTCCACCAACTAATTACAAGAACATATGACTCTTCAAAATACGTAATAAATGGCCCTTTTATACCAACATAATGAAGACTATGAAACAAATTTCAAAGATTTTTAAGATAAAATATTGATAGGGACATAAACTCATTCTTCTTCAAAGTATTTATGCAAAAAATTATTGGATAGGCTCGATTTTTAAAGGAGAAAACAGGAGACGAAACCTCAATTTAGTCAAAAAAATTGTAGGTATAATCGGTCTGAGCTGTCTTTGTCCCTATCGCACTCTACGGAGAAAGGTTACAGAGGTTTCAGATTAATACATTTAGTATAAGGTAAAAAAACTAAGGAAGTAGTATTTTTCGATAATGTTACGTGTCCCTACGCTACGCACACAAACACAGACTATTCACACGTACATAGATAGATTGTCTATCCGGGCGCAGCGTGATGGCAATAGTCTCTTCAAATACCCATTTCACAAACTCCGCTGGATCCGCGTTACCTCTTAAGTGAGGCTACTGAAACAAACCGTTAGCTTAGCGGCAGATTTTCAACCTGAGGGTAGTAGCTAGCCAGCCGAGTACTAGAAAGTACCCTACCATCATGCTATGGTTTCCTCACGATATTTTCCTTCACCAGCAGCACAAGCTCATTGTTGTTTTAAACCCACGCCTTTCAGCGTGTGAACCGACCACTGTAACCAACTAAGTTAGCGCTACATAAGTAACATCGCTACTATAAGAAATTCTCTATACAAAAAATGCCAAGTGAATTCAATTCAAGCAACTCGGTTCTACGATTCACAGACTAGTCTGCCAAGGCCTGCACCATTAGTACGTAGTTACTGATAGGACTAAAGTGTCTATGACTCATTGAGTAGTTCGCACGCGCTTGTATTGCGGTTAAACGAGAAAAGGCGTAGTTGGTTTGATTCTATAGAGAGGAAACTCCTTCATTACATCAGCCTGCACCACCAGCTGTCTCACGAATATCGTCACTTCATCGAGTCTCAGGGCGTCCTACGCTACGCTAGAAACGAAAATCCTTACGATTACAAAATATAATGAATACGCATGCTTGTTTGAATCGAGAATAGAGATATCTGGACTGTGATTAATTGTTTTTTTATATAATGTTATTGGGGCGAACAAGACGTTCTTTTGATGGTAAGAGATAACTCCTGTTTGGAGCGATACACAGAACTTTGAAAAGCAAAACAAAGTCTAGAGCATCGCTGCTTTGGAGCTCATTACATTGAGACTTTCGATGGTTAGTCTCAACAACCTTGTAATTTCGCTAGCTGCAAGCCTTCAAACCGAAATAGTAATGTTTACAAACTATACTTCGTGACGGCAGAATATCTGGTATTGCTGTGGTACCTACCCAGATGACCTCTTACTAAGGAGATCTACCATTAATGTCTCAAAGTTATGAGCGCCAAACCAGCGATGCCCTGGACTATGTTTTGTTACTCAAGGTTCTGTGTATCGCTGCGGTGGTCATGGATAGGCCTTGTTTCTTGCCATCGGGAGAGTGTCAAGTGCGTCTCGTTACTTTTACTTTAAAAAAAACACACGCTGCACAGACACACGTGACCTTTGTCAACTTTGAATGACATTTTTTTATAACTACATATATAGGAAGAGGAAAGTTATTCAAATCAATCGTAATTTAGGGTTAAAATACTAGTTCGTGTGTATACCGCAAGCAGCACCCGATCACGAGTATGACGCATGTGCCAGCCATCGACCTCCTTAACCATATCTGAAGGAAGAGAGCGACCCAACACACGACGCCGCCGCTAGAAGAAGCCTTCGATGGTGAGCATGAATGCTCGAGGCATACACACAATCCTTATTTCTCTTTACATTTAATTTACATTAAAAAAAGATTCGAGTGTTTTTCTGCTTCTACACGAGTGATTCACATATCTCATAGAGTAATCATGTAAAATGGGACTACTTGATCACAAGTGGGACCAGATCCAGAACGGGAGCGCTGTGATTGATGTTGAGTGGGATAATGTGTAGTGAGCCGTAGATAAATTGCTGTAGTTGAATCATATCTAATGGGCGTATCTGTGAACACCGTCTGTGTCCGGGTACAATTTTAAAATAAGGCTTCAAGCTTAGAGTAACCATCGCGAGGAAACCATAGCGTGGTGGTATGGTACTTTTGAGTATTCGACTGGCTACCTACCATTTGGTAGAGCAGGCAGGGAAATTACAGTGATGTTGTGACTAACCCTCGAAAGTCTCAAAGTAATAAGCGCCAACGCGGCGATACCGAGGACTTAATTTTGTAACTCAAAATTCTGTGTTATCACTGCAATGGACAATTGGACAGGCGTTATCTCTTACCATTAGGAGAGCGTCTCGTTCGTTTCATTACTTTCACATTTAAAAAAACCACCCGTAAGTTGAAAATCAGCCACTGAAAATCTCTTGTCGTAATCCATGCGGCCGTTTGGAAGATACAGTTATAAAGATATTTACATACATACAAGATACGCGCGAAAAACATAACCCTTTCTGTGTCAAAACCACGTCAGTTTCCATAGTTAAACTTGATATGAGTAAAAATTTAAAGAAGGGAACACCTGACACTTATTTTTATTAAATAATAATTAGTACCTAGATGACCGAGCTTTGCTCGGCTGAAAACACGGATAAAACAACGTTTTCTAAACATGAAACCTAGCTAGATCGATTTATCGCCACCGAAACCCCCTGCATACTAAATTTCATGATAAATCGTTGGAGCCGTTTCCGAGATTCAGTTTTTTTTTTTTTGTAACAGTAATGAGACGAAATAGACAGTAGACACTCTCCTGATGTTAAGAGATAACATCTGTCCATGATCATTGCAGCGATACACATAACTTTGAGTCGTAAAACAAAGTTCAGGGTATCGCTGCCCTGGCGCTCATTACTTTGAGACTAGATGGTTAGACTCAACAGCCCTGTAATTTCGCTAGCTGCAGGATCCTTCAAAGCGGAACACAGTAATGTTTACACACTACTGCTTAGCGGCAGAATATCTGGTACTGCGGTGGTACCTACCTAGACGACCTCCTGCTAAGGAAATCTACCACCAAGTAAATATGTATATATGTATATATACATATATACAAGAATTGCTCGTAAAGGTATTAGATAGATACATTAATCTAATTACATAACTAATCATATAAAATTAATAAGAACTTATAGAATGCCAGTTTTCTCATTCCTGTCAAAATCAAGAACAAATTTCAATCATTAAAATTCATTAAAACCATTACTAGACCTAGATCATACCTGGATAGAGCACATCTAGTCTATCTGTACAGTCGGGAAACCTTCATCACAATTCCTGCACGTAAGTTACATCATAGAAAATGTTTAGTTCTTTAACTTCTCCAGTTTTAAATATTCTAGCCTGGCCATATTGTAACGCCATACGAAACTTAAGGCTATCCAATCCATACCAATTAAGGAGTAGGTACTTAGTATGCACCCAAGATTCTATGAGAAGGAGAAAATCGCGTAAACAGAAAGTTCCGTTGTTTGCACCATGTAACCTTCACTTACTCTACTAACCAAGTCATGAAGTTACAACTAATGCACTGTTAGCACGAAAAAGAGCGTGAAACGAACAACGTGTTAAACGATATGGGAAATAAACAGTTGAAACAACACGAAGGTTTGCACGAATTGGGACAGTCAACGGTAATGCTTTCCTTCCTTCGCTGAGACATGATTAATTTAATATAGAAATATCTGTATAGTAAATAATTGTTTAGTTAAAAGGGGGTTGGTTTGCTACCTTTTGGTAACATGGGGTTGGTTAGTTCTTATTGGTGATTACATCTGCATTTAATGTAAAATACCTGGTTGACCGAGCATTGCTCGGCTGAAAACATGGACAAAACGACGTTTTCTGAAAATGAAACCTAGCTAGATCGATTTTTCGCCCCCAAAACCCCCTGGATAGAAAATTTCATGAAAATCGTTGGAGCCGTTTCCGAGATTCAGAATATATATATATACAAGAATTGCTCGTTTAAATATATAGATAGATAAGCCCTGTAATTTCACTACCGCAACTAGTGAAATTACAGGGCTGTTGAGACTAACCATCGAAAGTCTCAAAGTAATGAGCGCCAAAGCAACAATGCCCTGCACTTTGTTTTACTACTCAAAGTTCTGTGTAATGCTGCAGTGGTCATGGACAGGCGTTATCTCTTACAACCGGTAGAGAATTACATTTAAAAAAAAGCAAATGTCTCTCTCCTATGCTTACGTAAGCATCAAACTAATAATATAATAATAAACTAATTACCTACTACTTACTATTACTAATATTATTTAGCAATGACAGCTCAGTGGTTAGCGCGGTCGGTTCGCATGTCGAAGGGCATAGGGTCAAATCTCAACAATGAGCTTGAGCTGCCGGTGAAGGAAAACATCGTGAAACCATAGCATGGTGGTAGGGTACTTTCTAGTACTCGACTAGCTAGCTACCACCCTTAAGTTGAAAATCTGTCGCCCAGCATCTAACGGTGTTTTTCGGCAGCCTCACTTGAGAGCCACTTCCATTCTATACTGTGTTTACCATATTCGACCAAATCACACAGAAAAAAAATATATAGTTAGGTATCTAGTATAAAGCCTATAAGAACTGGAAGCATTTGAATAACAGTGGTAACAAGAAGACGACTTCGAGCGACACTTAATGATATTGAGTTATGAAGAAACATACGAACATACAGACATACACACATACCGGTCAAAAACATAACCCTGCGTTTTGCTTCACCGTAGTAACGTAAAAAAATTAAAAAAAAGTTTAAAACACACAAGACAATTAACTCTAACAATTGACAATAGGGCTGCCCATTCAGCCAAAACGAAACTTACTTAAGCGACAGGACATTAACACTGAATTCTTGACCGTGAACTCTCAAAACTACCTTGCGACAGGATTCCAAATCTAATGCGACATTTATTCAAATATAGTCTGCAATGCAAAAAATGACAGTTTGACAACACCAAAAACCAGAATAATATTAGAATGATATAATTTTGTTTAAGCAGGTAAAGAGTTTGCACGGAAGAGATGTTTTTTTTATTGTTGACAAGCTAGGTGTTTGACCACAGCTCACCTAATGTTAAGTGATGGTATGGTCGAAGATGGTAGAGCAAACCTAGCATGAAATGGAACTGGCTCTCAAGTGAGGCTGCCGGAACACACCGTTAGATGCTTGGCGGCAGATTTTCAACTTGATGGTGGTAGCCAGCCAGCCGAGTACTAGAAAATACTCTACCACCTATGGTTTCCTCACGATGTTTTCCTTGACCGATAGCTCAAGCGCATTGTTGAGGTTTGAACCCACGTCCTACGGCGTTTAAGAAGGAGAACATTGTGAACGTTGCTGTCATTTTTTTACTTCATTAATAAAAAAAATTAAACCCCCGACACAAAATCATACATAGATCTAAGAACACTCCCGATTAATTCACCTTTCAAACAAAAAAAAAATCAAAATCATTCAGGTTCATCTATTCGGGAGCCACGATGCCACAAACAGACAGACAGACACACACGCAAACACGTCAAAATTATAACACCCCGTCGTTTTTGCGTCGGCGGTTAAGAATAGACTGGCTGATGTATACACATGAAATTCTGAGACAGGTCATCTGAAAAGTACACAAAGTGCGAAAAGACACTTCATCGCCTTGTTCTAAAGAAAATAGAGCAGAAATGAGCGCAATATCGCACCCTTGATCCATTTCATAAATCTTCACGACGCGTAGATCAAAGCAGAAAATAGAAATGGTGTCAGGAAGATCGATCGTAAAGGAAATGCATTTATTTCAACAGACACGAGTGATCGAATATCTTTAGGAGTTCTCGAGATATTTATGTAATATTGATGGAATCCGAAAGAAAGCAAAACCTTGTCCAATTCTTACTGTAAACATATCTGGGGTTCAATTTTTGAATAAATCGTATAAGTTTCGACTTTCAAATAAAAGCAACGCCTGGAAATCGACGTTACTAACTAGAGAGAGAGACAAAGACAGTTATTATTTATCTTCTTTATATATTTTTTTCGCTGGTCTGTCGTAGTTTGATCTGCGCGTATGTTTTAACTACATTTTAACACGTAGCGATATCTACGTGCTGATAACAAGTTGCGGCCTTCGTCGCTATCCTGAAGTCGACAATACATGTTGGCCTAATATCGTACTCTCAACCAACCCGAGCGTACGACAGACACGTGGATACAGCCAAGTGCAGGCTAACATCTCGATACCAACAGGCACTGATGCGATGTTGATACCCTCTTATTCTTATTCAAAGTGGGGGCGATAAGTCCTGCACTGACGTCCCGCTTGGGGTGTATTGTGCATTTCCCCCTACCAGCATCTACCCGAGCCAACCCAGCTCCTTGAAGTATCGGAGCGCTGTCTAGGGCGCTGGCATAGTAGCTCCAGTGAGTTAGATGGAAAGTTTAGTGAGTTAGATGGAAAGTTTGTACCCTCATTATACATACCTATATTTTTATAAGTTTTATGTTTTTAAAGGGTCTGTGTACCCTAAAATCACATTATGACTATGTAGGTCTATGTCATTATGTAGTTTGTCTGGTAGAAATCGCTCTAGGCGATAAGGCCGCCTTTGTACACCATTTATTTGTTACTTCTATGTTGTATTTTTGTTTTGTTACTTTCTTTCTCTTTTTTTATGTTTTTAATTTTTGTATGTTATAATATGTTTGGAGTGTATAATAAAGTTGTATTGTATTGTATTATGTTTGTACATTGACACTGGTAATTGTACTTTTGTTATTTCTTTTTATATGACCAATAAAGATACTTTGAAATTGAATTGAAATTGATACTGAAAAACAAAATCATTCGACTAATATCAAACCCTAAATACAGAGTAAAATCTTCTAATTAAATTCACTCCCGTAGTACAATCCACAAAACCAGAAGTTAACCAAGATAATTACATACATCCTCATACCACACAGCCATAAAATTCGCATGAGAAACCAATTCTAATCTCAAATCTCATACAAATACTGCATTTTAACAAAAGAAACTGTTCCATTCACTAATTAAGATCGTAGAAACAACTATTCTCACATAATAAGCAGATTTCGAATGCGTTATACGATTCACGGACGGTGTCCCACCTGAGAGGTTTCCTGAGGACAGTGGCCTAGTTTTAGGACGTTCAAATACTTCCGGAGGGGACACGGCTATATTCCAGAGGGTATGGATAGTTTAGGATATGAATAACTTATGAAGGTATGAATATTCAATGTAATGAGGAAGGGAATGTTGCAAAGAAGCTAGCGGAAGAAATGTCACACGGTTTATGTAATTAGAAGATTGAAGCTAGAAGCAATTGTTAGGTTTATTCTGTTCTGTGAATTACCGGATGTGCCTTGGGTCAAATTGGCAGTGACGATTGGCATTCCACAGATCATTGTACCCAATGACGTCATGCCCAAAATATTGTGAGAACTGGAAGAGTTGACCAATGATGCAAGCTATACGGTAGATGTTAAATACGACTGAAGATTTAGATGCTCATGTGAAATTACGCATCTAGCGCGGGTGAAACCGCGAGGCACAGCTAGTGTATTATATATGTATACATATATAACACAAGTCAACACAATTTTTGAGTCCGAGTTCTGCATGTCTGATTTTGATTAATAATAATTGTTTATGTGGGAACAGCGGGTAACACCGCGGGGCGTAAATATTTCGTAATAAACAAATAATACTTATATTTCAAACGTGCAGTGTTTTTGAATTACTTATTTTAAGTTTCTAGTCAGAATCCATCAACTATGACTTACTTTATACCTCAAGCGTGCTTCCGCGACAGTATTGGCGGTCAAGACCATTCCAAGATCTTTGTATATGTGATTGATCAGTATTTTTTCTTACGGTACGAGACAGAATCTGGTCCAATGTTTATGCAAGTCATAAGCGTTTCTGTGCTAATGGAACCGTCAGAGGCCTATCCAAATGAATACATTTCTTTTAATGATTAACGCGATGGCAATACTTGAACTATATTTTTACCGATACTATATTTTGACCAAAACACTGAATGGGTTTTTTTTATATACTTCTGTCCCGTTTAGAGTAAGTATCTTCAATTGATCGTACTATGACTTACGTTCCGGTTCCATCTTCATCTGATGATGATAGGTAGTTCATTGGGACTATCCTAATGAACGTAAACACCACTGCAAAGTCATAGGAAAGCAAAATCGTTTACTTTTAAGACATATTTAAAAAAAATATCTTAAACCATATTAATGACATTTTTATAGTACCCCCTTCAGCTTAGTATACTAAGCTGTACCCTGTATATCAAATTCCTAGTGCTAAGTCGAAACAAAACACGAACAACGAAGCAATTAATACTTACAGCTAAGTTGTGGTTACTGCCTTTTAAAGCTAATCGGAAGAGGAAATATATTTTGTCAAGTCAGATTGTTTTAGCCAAATAGGGTCCTATCCAGTCGAGCTATTTCTAATTTATATATGTTTATTTATTTATTTATAACAAGCTGCGCCCCGCGGTTTTACCCGCTGTTCCCCCGTGAACACAAAAAATTTTCGGGATAAAAATGTGTTAATCCAGGATGACATCCATACCAAATTTCATCAAAATTGATCCAGCCGTTTGAGCGTGAAGAAGTAACAAACATACAAACACACTCGCAAACCTTCGCTTTTATAAAATGAGTGTGATTATAAAAATTGCAACCAAATTGCAAGTCAAATAGGTGTAGAAAATGCATAAATTTTAAAAACAATATGTATTTATAAATTGTATATGTTTCTTATCTACTCATGTCACTTTGAGTAGGTATAGTATAACCTTGAAATCATGGAATGCCTGTTTGATAAGCCATTTTTTTTATTTATGTTTATAGGTTTCCCAACAATATGATATAGCTACCTATAGTATATATAACTACGAGAAAGCAATATGTTTTTAGAAAACCAACAACCAACAACCTACTAGAAATTAAGACATCATGTCAATATGAATACCGCATAGCATCAAGTGCATTGCCGTGCTGTCTTAAAGTGTAGTTGAAAATTCTTACTGGCACAGAACAACTTGTCCAGAGAAAAAAAACCTATTCTTTGACTTCATTAATGATGACTACTATCTGCTGCATATTAGTTTAAGAATGCTTCAATCAGGAATTCATTGAAGGAAGCAAATTTTAATAGACACACCTTTTTGTATTTCACAACCCACTGTCAGACAAAAACCCAACACCATTGTATTTTTAGTACATGGGAGTATTCGAGCAAAACATATGTACATAACACAACTGATTATGTCTGTCAAGTGAAGCAGCAAGAAATGGAGATTCACGATACTGACATAACTTATAGTTACACCATCACACAGACAAAGTAAGCAACAGTAGTTATTTAACTCTGTAAAAACCTAATTTTTCTTAGTAGTATTAAATATACCTAGATAGGAAGCTAATGTTCATAATCCTATGTCAATGACGGTTTTATACATTATCCACCCTGGCTTTGCACACACATAATAAACCTTCGGAAAAACATCTCAGATGATAATTAAAATCATATTAAAGCTATTGTGTAGTGTGGAAGAAATAAGCAAACATAGACACTTGCAAAATGTTATTTTATTTCATCCTATTGATTATTTAATGGTTTTTGTTACTATTCTTCTTTTCCCAGGTTAGGAACTCAGTGTTACTAAGCATTGTTATTGTAACAAAATTATTTGAATAAAGATACATCCAAATTTTTTTCTCTAACTTAAATACCTACTTCTATAACTAAAACTTGGTAGATCTCTTTAGCAGGTGATTGTCTAGGTAGATACCACTGCAGTACCAGATATTCTGCCACCAAGCAGTAGTGTGTAAACATTACTGTGTTCTGGTTTGAAGGATTAATGCAGCTAGTAATAAATAGTAGCTAATAGTAAATTACTGGGCTGTTGAGACTAACCATCCAATGTATCATAGTAATGAGTACTAAATCAGCGATGCTTTGTTTTTTCTACTCAAAGTTCGGTTTCGCTGCAATGATCATGGACAGGTTATCTCTTACTATCTGGAGAGTGTTGCATTCATCTCATTACTTTTACATTTAAAAAAAAAATTGATGATACCACAGTGGTTAGGTTAGGTTAGTTGGTTTGTGATGGTTTTTGTCTGTATGTATTGTCACTATCCCACAACCAGAGCATTTTTGTTGTACATTTTACTGAAAATACCTATAGATTTGTGCTTTAACATAGTACCTAATTTAACTTCATATCTGGACTAGATGTGTTATCTGCCAAAAAAATATAATTTTATAACCATTAAAAAAATGGACATTAACGATTTAACTTAATACTAGATGACACTACTAGAATCAGGTTGTAAAATAACAACTGTCTTAAAAAATATTATTACCCTTTAGAAAAACTATGCGAGGCCTCACAAAGCTCAGCTTTTTGTTAGTATAAACATGTATGTATATTGTTTTAATTATTTTTCTAATAAACTATTGTAAATCAAACTAATAATAAACTATATTATGAATCAATGTGATATTTTGTGGTGAAGTTGTTTGTCTGTTGCATTTTAGTCTGTCATAATTCGAACACAATTTCTGGGAAGATGGGAAGTGGTGCTCCTTTATGTCCTTTACTTTAACATTTAATTGATGAGTGCCGAGTTAGAATTTATTGATTTACAGTAGGGGTCACCAAATGGCGACTGCAGTCTGGATCCAGACCAGAACAGTAAACAGTAACATACATTACTAAGTAATAATCAATTTCAATCTCGACTTACTGATGAATATCTCCAGGATTAAATGCCAATAACTTGCACCAACTTTACTCCAAACTTCAGACAAATAGTTCAAGACAGAAAATGTAATTTTTCACATTGATATGTTTAAAAATTTCTTGTTACATCTGTACATTACTTTTAATAAACTCAAGTAGAAAAGGACCACGCTGGTAATTTTATTTAAAAATCCAGACACCCAAAGAAACTAACTGGTGATCCCTGATTTAAAGTATAATACAATGATGAAAGTGTTACAAAGGTTTTTCACTAGGCTTTGATAATGTTACAGTAACATTATATCAAGATATCTCTCTGAGAATATGCACTACAGTCTGTTCCACAACACCTGTGTTAATATTTGTCAGTTATGCATCATTTCAAAAAGTATTTTCTTAAGTATAGCATGAATCATGATAGGGAATTAGTCATAAAGGATGTAAGGTAAAAATAAAACTATTCCCAATCTCTAGTCTTAATATACATGTTCAGGTACATTTTAGATTCTATATCAATATCGTCTTCAACTGCCAGTTATCTGTAACCTATATTCTCTAGAACTAGAAATCTAGGTGAAATATATATTTAATAATATGAATAAACTTCTTACTCTATGAAAATAAGACCAGAAGTGACAATCAAAACTTTTAAACATGCCTATTATTCATGTGCAAGGGTACAGTATAGCCAATGTTTTATGGAATTTATTTAAAGATATCCGTTCAAACTAGATGTGAATTACTTAGTGGTACAGGTATATTGTTTCTAAGGCAACTTGTTGAGTATTGTTATCAATACAATTTTTAGTTCTAATTTAATGAATTTTATAAGTACTTCAATGGCACTTGTTAGCAAATCCAGGCAGTAAGTTTAGTCAGAACAGTCTTCTCTGTATTGATAAACAAACTGGTCTTTAAAAATGTGTTGTAGATATTTAGTTGCCTTTTCTTCACAACAGTGTCGTGTTAAACTAAGGTAGTAAATATAATACCATCTGTGCAAGCAAATAAAATATAATGCAATGGAAGATGACACACAAGTAAAGTAGACCTATAAGTATATTTATGTTTTACTGTTCTAAATAATGTAGAAAAGTTACTTACGGTTCTGGACTATACTGTGCACCTCCGAAAAAGCCGTGCCTGTCCGGCTGTGTGGTCACTGAAGAGCAAATCGACGTCGTATCGGCTTGTTCACTACGGTCACCTCCCGCGCTTCTCACACTCTTTTGCAGGGACATATTGTAAACAATCCACAGTTTCTAGTCACCAGCTTGTAACATCACGCACTGCACACCATCACCTGAACACTGAACACACTGTAGGCGTTAGAATTGATTACAAAACATTAAATATTCCGTCTCGTAAGTCTGCAAACGACGGAGCAATCTTCTCCAAATCAGCCTCCCAAAACAATTAACGTGAAGAAATGTACACAACACATATGCCGCAAATATCGCCACATAGTCATAGCACTTATGGTAAGGAAACGTGTGTAAATGAATACAAACTACAAACTAAAATTATTATTTTCTTATCAAAACTCAAACGTGTGGGTGGGCGAAATCGAAATGAACACACCATACAAAATGTCATTTTGTATAGTGCTGTACATATGCACCGCTATACATTTTTGCCGGATTCTGACATAGTGGTCTCAATGAAATCGATCGACTAAAAATTATTAAAAAAAAAAAACTATAAGAGTGGTGTGGCAGAAACGCGGAGAAATCATTTCACTACTTATTTCCAAAACCTATTTAGTTCAAATGTTGTAATAATATTTAAAAAAGAGTTGCTTATACAATACTATGCAGAATAATTCTACGTATTCTATCTAGATCTCAATGTACCTACATATATTTATAATTCCATATCGAAAAGATTAAAATCTTAGTACTTCACCTGTCCTTTTTTTTCAAAACAAGTGTATAGCAACTAGAAGTCAAAAATTTGCAGGGACTGAATGTTCATGTTCTAAGTTTTTTTTTCCCCTTCCTCTTGGCATCGCACTCTGTGCATTCTGCCAGTTTCAATGTTTCTATATTTTGTGAGTAGTCTTCATTTTTCAGCTTCTTTATCATCTATAGTTACAGTCAAAGTCTAGTCATGATCAAGTGCAGTCGGTCCCAGTCAAATCAAGTCATGCCTTAGTAAAGTAGTGGCTACTTCACTATAAGCTCTGGATGGAGTTTTGGAAGCAACACGAAAAGTCATGTTTAACCACATTATATCATTCTCCCACACTCGCGCTTGTAATTCAGCACTTTATAAATAAAACATTTTTATGCATAAAAACTCGAAAAAACACTAGTTTTAGAAAAAAATACAATGGGGCGACACGACGCTCACCGCGTTCCCGCCAAAACCCGTTCTAAGAGTTCTCGGCGTATATCGCGACACACCAGCTTAAACGAAGTCAACCGTCGGCCCTTTGTATGTGCCGTTGCGGCGGTCCCATCAGTTTTAGATGCAAACAAACTGATGGCAAGAACTCGACGGAATGACTCCGTCCAGACGTCTTTTTTTTAGACTTTTTTACTAAATTATTATTAATTTTAAGATTATGCTAAAGATGTTTATTATTTATATGTTATTATTGTTATTATTAACTTAAATAAACTTCATCTTACGCAATAAACATATAAACACAGAAGTGATAATCAAAACTTATACTTAAACATGAAGTACCTGGACGACCGAGCTTTGCTCGGCTGAAAACACGAATAAAAAGATGTTTTCTAAAAATAAAACCTAGCTAGATCGATTTATCGCCCCCGAAACCCGCTGCATACAAAATTTATAAAAATCGTTGAAGCCGTTTCCGAGATTCAGATTATATATATATATATATATATATATATATATATATATATACATATGTACAAGAATTACTCGTTTAACGGTATTAGATAGATTAGATAGATAAATTACACCTGTTACATGCAATCAAAGAGTTTAACTATTACTAAAGTTGATGATATGATAACGTAGATAGGTAAACAGATGCGTACTAGAAAGGTGATAAAGGTAAAGATGACTTGTTAAATGTAGTTTTCGAAAGATCTTTTAGTTCTAATTCAATAGGTATTTTGAATATTTAAAAAACCCAAATTGTGCCGGATATTAACGAAACCGATCGACTGAAGCATGCATATTTTTTTAGTGGGAGTGCGGAAAAATCGTTGTGATTTCAGAAACAAGTATCTAATTTAAAAAAAAAAACACTTTTTTATGCCACAGGTGGTAATCAAGCTGGCGGGTTGCCTGATGGTAAACAATCACCGTCACCACTACAAATACGTTGCTAAATAGTGGATTTTTACTCAAGAAAATGGTAAACTACGAGTATGAATGCCAGAAAGTGGTGTAACATGGTGTAAGATAACTTTTCGAATTGCTTCTAAAACTTAAACAAATCTAAATATATATAACTCAAAGGTGACTGACTGACTGACTGACTGACTGACTGACTGACTGACATAGTGATCTATCAACGCACAGCCCAAACCACTGGACAAATCGAGCTGAAATTTGGTATGCAGGTAGATGTTATGACGTATCCGCTAAGAAAGGATTTTGATTAATTCTACCCCCAAGGGGATAAAATAGGGGATGAAAGTTTGTATGAAACTTTGTCAATTTTAAACCGATCGGGCTGAGACTTTGCATGCATAAAGCTACTACGTAGGCATCTAGCGCGGGTGAAACCGCAGGGCACAGCTAGTCTTATAATAAAGTCAACACTACTTTACTAAGGCATGGTCGAACTCAATATGTTTTACTTTGTCTCATTTTACTTGATTTAATACAAAATACTTGTAACGCTTGACGCTAGTAAATACACGAAGTGCGACGACTAAAATAAAGAAAAAAGACTGACTATAATTTTGCTGTTGTTATTATTGTCACTTTCGGATACAGTTTGAAGTTAAAATTGTTTGGGAGTTTTGGCGGGAATGCGGAAAGAGTCGTGTGCCCCATTGTATTTTTTTTCCAAAACTAGTGTTTTTGAGTATTTATTTATGAAAATATTGGTGTTTTATTCGTAAAGTGCCGAATTACAAGTGCGAGTGTGGAAAAGTGATATAATGTGGTGAAACATGACTTGACGTGTTACTTCCAAAACTCCATCGAAGCTTATAGTAATGTCGCCACTACTTTACTAAGGCATGACTAAATTTGACTGGCACTGACTGGACTTAACCAAAACTGGACTTTGACTATAGGTGTTAGACATACATCACAAAAACCGAAGACAAGGCAGTATAGCTTTACAGCAAAGAGTAATGTAATATTACAGTATTAGCCTGCCCGATGGGGCAAATTAAATGTAAAAAAAAAGTTGTTTGGTTTTAAGGTTATAAATAGAAGTAATTGTTTTTAAATAAAGTTATAAATTAACATTCATAAATTACATCTCGCTATAACGTGTTATTAATTATTATTATATATATCTAAGATATTTATAAAAATGAACGTCCTTAGAAAGACGCTAAAAATTCCGCAGCTGACTCGTCCTAATTCCACCGTGTCCTCAGAGTTTGTTAACAGGAATCCCAGAAACTTGGAGAAAATCCGAATCGCGCGAAAACCTGACGGCTATCATCTTGATACACCTGGTAGAAAATTTTGGCACAAGTAAGTTTACAGGCATGTCAAGTACAAAATAAATCTTTCATTGTTTGAAAGATATACTAAATAATAAGGAATTAAGCGCCTATTCTCTTAACATAAAATCATAATATGTGTTGCTTAAGACATATTTTGTTCTTTTTTATAGGTTGATTATAACACCCAGCAGCAGAACTGTCAAAGCAGAAGTAATACATCATCTCAATGGTTCTGTGGTTGAAGTCAAAACATCAGAATGGGCTCTTCGCAAACAGTTATATAGTGTGACAGATACATGTGCATACATTACTCTGGGCAGAGTTCTTGCCCAAAGATGCTTAGAATTTGGAATCACTGAGATGTACTGTGACATACAGACTACTGAAGGAAGTAAAATACAGAAATTATTGAATGAAGTAACCAGTGGTGGTATCAAATTGGAAGAACCTGAAGTGTACAAAAAACCAAACCCATGGGATATGTTGAGGCCTGAAAAGCCTTGGGATGTCCATGAATAATTAATCTATAATCAATTTATAGTATGTAGGATTTAGAAATTAATTAATAAAGTTTGCAAGTCTTTCTTGATTGTTAAATTAATATTTTAGTACCCACTATATTATTTTACCTATGGAAACTGATGTGGTTTTGATATATTATTTTTGTTTTACTGGTGAAGAAGGCCATCAAGGATATTGACGAAACTGTAGTCCCAGTATTAAATGTGAGTAATCCCACATAAGTAAAATAAAATACATACTGTATTATTGTATGGATACAATAATTTGTTTTTTATTTTAATTTTAACTGGTAATAATACGACAGACCAAATTATCTACCAACTAAACAATTTCTTCAAACTGTTAAAATAGATTTGTGACTCAATCAACGCTGTGAGTGTGCAGAGTCCTCTTCTCACTGACAACTTGCTGCAACTGCTTTATAACAGGTTAAAATGTGGCTAGGGCTCCTCAAGTGCTCAAACTATGGCTTGTAGAGGCAGATGCTGCTACATACTGTAAAGTCACTTCTATGTATTAGTTAAATTCCTCAGATCAAACACTACGTTAAATTCACACGTCCCAAATTACATTAAAAAGAGGTTCAACAAAGAGACCGCCATAAAAGTTCGCTTGTCTATTAAAAAAAACCAACAAGGTAGCTAACATTCAGTTCATAAATATGTCAAAATCAGAATCATCAGTTTACTCTCTAAATACTCATTCTTTGGTTGGAAACAAAATCTAAAGAAGTTATTGACCTTAATTTTTGAACGAAACTGTTTCCGTTTAAATGTATTTAACAATGTAATAAAAGGCAAAAATATTAGTCTATCAGGAATTATATAAATATTAAATATCTATTTATATTTAAATATTATATAACCACCTGAAAATACAATGATAAGGTATATATAAATAATAAACATTTAAAAGACACTATGTTATATCGAAGGGAAAATGGCGGAAAGAATAATGGCGTCTATTTTTATTTCACATCAAAGCTGACAGAGATATGCTTATCTCTTTCACACTAGTACAATTTGCCTATTGCTTTTGGGCACGCGTTTTGATCAATATGTCCACGTGATCTGTCGTCAAGTCAATCCAATCCAATCGCGATTCGCGACTTGACTCGCGTAAGTAATGCAAAATGAGAAAAGAATCGTTTGTGTTGTAATGAATTTGTAAATGTTTTGTTATATTATGAAGTAGTGTTGTTAGATATAAAATGCCTGCATCAATTGGTGTCAATTTGCGTGTGACTGGCCACTGCAGTCAAGGCGGGAGAAAGTATATGGAAGACTTGTTTTCCGTTGCTTATCAACAAACGGAAGATGAGAGGGACTTGGAATACGCTTTCTTCGGGATTTACGATGGCCACGGAGGCAGCGAGGCGGCTGCCTTTGCCAAGGAGCACCTCATGGATTCAATAGTAAAGCAAAGGCAGTTCTGGTCGGACAACGACGAGGATGTATTGAAAGCCATCAGAAATGGTTATATGTTGACCCACTTGAACATGTGGAAAGAGTTAGGTAAACATCGAGTTTCACATTTCTAGAATCATGCTTTGTTTCATACAAATCATCAAGCACGATGTATTGTATCCAAGGAGATTATCAAGTGATTGTACGAATGGTCTTGGCTTGACCTTGTTAAATTTAAGTACTCGTTATTTTTTCTTGGCTGGCTTGACATTGGGGTTCTGAAGTTTTTCGTGTAGTTCATTGTATTCAGTGATGATTGTATCTAATTCATTTGCTAGTGAAGTAACAAAGCATGCCCGTTTTGCACAATTTTTGGAGGAACCCACTCACTTGACCCAGTGAAAGCTGTTATTCCAGTTTGTTTTTATATTATCACAAGTATCACCTTACGAAAATGTTAAAAGTAAGGTCAGATTGTTATAAAATTTTTACAACATTGAGATTCTCACATGAGATCCACATATGAATATTAAATTACTCATACAGCTAGACATTATACAGAGTTAATTTCGAAATCTTCCACATACCTACACACTATGAGTCAAATAATATTGCATAATTTTTGGTTTACGGAACTTGTGAAATTATCCCTAAATAAAAATAAATAAAGTTATAGTTTTTTTACAATTACTATAAATTTTAAATCATCTTATCATTATAATTGTTTGGGGCGAAGTCTCCCACAATATTTTCAAACAATGTTCTATACATTTTGGGTAATTAAATTGGATAAATCCTTAAATTAGGAATTATCGGTGTTTGAGTAGTTATCTTAAAAAAGAAAATAATGTTATAATTTTATTACAATTCCTATAATATTTAGATAATTACCTACTCATTTTAATTGTTTGAAGCAAACCTCCCACTGTATCTTCAAACAATGTTGCATACATTTTAGATAAGTAAATAGAA
Organism: Biston stratarius; assembly: GCA_950106695.1. Lineage (NCBI taxonomy): Eukaryota > Metazoa > Arthropoda > Insecta > Lepidoptera > Geometridae > Biston > Biston stratarius. The sequence continues at coordinate 9,565,630 of OX467106.1, forward strand.
TTCTCCCTAGTTTTGAAATTGTTTATGAAATGTATTCAAAATAGAGATTAAGCATGCCCAATTATTTGAAGACATTTTTTGTTTGTATCATAAAAAACAATATTTATTTAATGTAATTTAGGTTTCTTTTACTCGCAGTTCATGGTTGGATTTTTACTCAAAGCCCTGATTAGTGTAATCCTAACATGTTCAACCTCAACCTCTATGCTATCAGCACAAAAGTTGTCCATAATAATTATGTTATTATTACAGAAAAATGGCCAAAGACAGTGACCGGGTTACCAAGCACCGCTGGTACAACAGCCAGTGTTGCATTCATTCGTCGTGGCAAGATATACATTGGTCATGTAGGAGATTCTGCAATTGTTCTTGGGTACCAGAAAGATGGTCAGTATCTTCAAAGTAACAATTTACCAATTGTGAGCAAGCATTATTTCATTCATGTCATAAATAAATGAAAATGCTTATTTAGGAAAACTATAGAATATTTTAGGTACATAATGTATACAGGATAGTATTGGTAAACTATGGCCATTCCTCATCAAGTGAATGCAAGTCTAACCAAAATACATACTTGTGATCAAGTCAGTAAGTAAATTTTTCTATACAAATCAAAAGTACTTAGCTTTGCAAGCTGTGTCCATAAATCAATCTGTGCTTGGGTAACATTGTATGTAAAATATTATATTTTATGTATTTAAATTGCACAATAAGTGGGTATGAATAAATTACTAATGTCTACCTAAATAGTTGCATCTAACTCACTCACTCATTATACATAAATAGTTTTATGAACATGACTTGATCAACATATATCGCCTTTAATTTTAAGTTTATAAAGAAGTGAAAAGTTTGAAATTACTATTCTGGATCAAATAATATTTTTTAGAAATAGAATATAGGTATAAGTTTAAACATTTGTAACATATGATTGTTTTCCAGGATCAGAAGAATGGGCAGCGAAACCTCTTACGATGGATCACAAACCAGAGTCTACGACGGAAATAGAACGAATACAAAGATGTGGTGGCAAAGTTGTGTCAAAAGCTGGAGTACCACGGGTAGTTTGGAACAGACCTCGTCTTGGCCACAAGGGGCCCATAAAGAAGAACACTCCAATGGATGAGATCCCCTTTTTGGCTGTAGCAAGGTCATTGGGTGATCTGTGGAGCTATAACCCTAATAATGATGAGTTTATTGTGAGTCCGGATCCAGATGTTGGTGTATTAACAATTGAACCATCAAAGTTTCGGTAAGGAGTAGAAATATGTATAATTATTGAGTTGGATGTCTATAATTATATCAGATACTCCGACTGTAGTTTCGGCTACATCAGGTGGCATTCGTGGAAACAGCTGAGTATAGTGCACAGTTGCAATATTCTATACAACTAAACATGAGTAATCTTGCAGAAGTAAAACAAAAAACTGTCAAAACCACATCAGTCCCATTTAAATAATGTTTCTCGGTAGGTTGTTTTTCTATATACAATACAGCCCAATTTAACTTTTTTATAAGTAGAGAAATTCTATGTTTTCTAATAAAGCTGACAAAATAATCGATTGTCATGGCTCATGCTGGCTAAACTGTAAGATATATGTATATACACCAAAATAATACCTATATCCTATCACAACACCATACCATCGTGTCATATTAGACACAATATAGTGAAATTGGTAGACAAGTTCTAGAGTTGAGAGTGGAGAGAGTAAGTAGGCCTCCCTGCAGCCAGGTGGTGCTACAACCTGCGTAAAGCGGTGGCCAAAGACTGGGTGCAGAACTGTCAACCGAGTTCAGTGGCATGCATTAGGAGAGGTCTTCGATTTAATAAACTTGGCATTTTAAGTTATATTAAAATTACTTATTAGTCTCAATTAGGCTAGATTGTAATAACAATGAGGTATCTAACAACAAACAGATAAAAGATTAGATCTTTTTTAAAAAATCATAATTGAGAAACTAATAAGCTATCAGAGCAATAAAAAAAAAAGGTTCCATATTTTACTCTTATTATGTATGTGTCTATTTGTATAAGACTTTCATATGTAAATGTATTAGTTTTTACTATAATAAAATAGGTAATAGTGAATATGTCGTACTTTCCAGGTGTTTGATCTTCGGCACAGACGGGCTGTGGAACATGATATCGCCAGAGGGCGCCGTGAGCCTCGTGCAGGCGACGGAGAGACATAACGAAGCAGCGCTCGTTGGCGGCGCGGCCACCCAACCGCGGGACTGGCTCAACCCTTCCAAAAGCTTAGTTGACCACGCTTTAGAGAGGTGAGATCACTTCCCACCCAGAAAATTAAAAGAGAAATTGATATATTCACAAATAAGGTTATTTGTAAATAGTTAGTTCTAGTTCATTAACACCACAGACGTTACTTCATCATCATCATCATCATTTCAGCCGTAGGACGTCCACAGCTGCACTTTAACAATATCTACATTGTGATGTTCTACCAGATGCACTTTAGAAAGCAATATATACATTGTGATGTTCTGCCAGATGCACTTTAGAAAGCAATATCTACATTGTGATGTTGTGCCAGATGCACTTTAGAAAGCAATATCTACATTGTGATGTTCTGCCAGATGCACTTTAGAAAGCAATATCTACATTGTGATGTTCTGCCAGATGTACTTTAGAAAGCAATATCTACATTGTGATGTTGTGCCAGATGCACTTTAGAAAGCAATATCTACATTGTGATGTTCTGCCAGATGCACTTTAGAAAGCAATATCTACATTGTGATGTTCTGCCAGATGCACTTTAGAAAGCAATATCTACATTGTGATGTTCTGCCAGATGCACTTTAGAAAGCAGTATCTACATTGTGATGTTCTGCCAGATGCACTTTAGAAAGCAATATCTACATTGTGATGTTCTGCCAGATGCACTTTAGAAAGTGCGTTTCGGATCTGATTCAACCTGGGTGCCTTCAAGTTGCGAAGGTCAAACACCTAATTTGGCATCAGTAAAAAAATATAATTATTTTGCTAACGGTACAACAGATAAGACAATAAAATTAAATATAAAATAACTCTACCATGTGGAGTTATAGTTACCAGTGTTTTTAGAGACGTTCTAAGGAGATTTAATATAATGTTGCAGGTGGTCGAACACAAGGATGCGCGCGGACAACACGTCCGTGGTGACATTAATGCTTGACCCGCCGGGCCCGCCGCGCGCCACCGTGCTGCGCTCGCGCACCGCCGCGCAGCGACCCGTGCCCACACCGCGTGACCCGCCCGCCGACCCGCCGGCCGACCCGCCCGCAGACCCACCGCGCACGCATCCCCAGAACGGACTCACCATCATGACTCGCTACTCGGACGCCGAGCGCGCACCCGACGCACTGCCTGCGCCTCCCGCGCCCCTCGGCCTGCCCCCTGCGCCCGCACCCACGCCCGTGCCCGCGCCCAACGGGGACGACGGCGACGACTCTGATGCCGTCCACAACTACGGTAACCCTGCGGAGTCATACTTCATGGCGCGCCTGCTGAACCGCACGCGCGTTTGCAACACGCTCGCCGCGGTGCCCGGCGAGCTGGCCGCGCCCGAGCCCGCCGACCGCGTGCCGCCTGCGCCGCGCGACTCCCTCCCGCCCGCCACGGACATACCGGAGCAGCCGGCCGCGGGCGAGCCGGCCGCGCCGCCGCCCGCGCCGCCGGCCGCGCCCGCGCACCCGCCCGACCCCGCGCCCGACCCGCGCGCGCCGCCCGACGACGACGGCGGCATACAGATCAACGAGGTGTCCTCCAGCTCGCCCACTGAAGGCCCGGCCCGGCCGCGCGCGCGCCGCCCGCGCCCCGCGCCCCTGCCGCCCGCGCACGACCGCGTGCTGCGCTCGCACCACGAGCCCGAGCCGCCGCGGCCGCACACGCGGCAAGCCTCGCGCACGCGCCCGCCGCCCGAGCCTGCGCTCGACCGCGTCGTCATCCTCACGAGGCGCGCGCCCGCGGCCGCCGCGCCCCCCGCACCCGCGCCCGCCGCGCCTCCCGCGCCCGCGCGCAAGGCTCCGACGGAGCCCGCCGCCGACGAGGACCCCAAGCGGTCGAGCCGCGCGACGCGTTCGACGGGCGCGCCGGCGACGCCGCTCGCGCAGAAGATAACGCGCAGCATCGGCACGTACGCGCGCGAGTTGCGCGGCGCGGCGGCGGCGGCGGCCACGCGGGCGGGAAACTCGGCGCGCGCCCCGGGGCCGGCGCGGCGGGCCCCGGCGGCGCGGCGACAGGGCGCCCACCGCTCGAAGGAGAACCTCGGCGGCGCGAGGGCCCGCGGGCGCGCGCGCGCCGCTCCCGCCGTGCCCCCGCCGCCGGCGCCGGCGCGCCCCTCGCGCCGCGCCGATAGCGCGCGCGACGAGCCCGAGGTGCACTCGACGACGGGCGAGGGCCGCGCCTGCCTGCCCGCCGAGCCGGCCGCGCCGCCGGCGCGCCCGCGCGCGCTGCGCTCGCGGAACGACGCTGCGCCCGCGCCCGCGCCCGCGCCGCCGGCTGCGGCTGCCGGCTGCAAGCGCGCGCGCTGCGAGGAGGCGCCCGCGGGCGCGCCGCCCGGCAAGCTGCGCGCGCTCGGCAAGCGCGCGTCGGGCCCGTGGGCGCCGGCGCCGGCGCTGCGCTCGCGCCTGCGCCGCCGGCTCGGCAAGTGACCCGACGCCGCCCCCGCGCGCTCCGCCGCGGATCCAAAGACGACTGCGTTGTATCCGGTTGAGTTTCTGTTGTTGATGTTATAATTTTATTTCCCCGGCGGCGCTCCCGGGGCGAACTATAGTACAAACGATAAAATATTTACACGTAAGTTTAACACGTGGACCAGGAGGGATTTAACTAGCCGTAGTAGATATTTATTTTCTCTATATTTATAGCTTCTATTGAATTGCATTTACCGAGACGGACGTGAAAATCTGATTTTCATAGTGGTTAATATTATCAGAGGCTACATGGCGACTTCCCGGTGCGGTGATTCCAGGCTAGAAGTTAAACGAAATATAGGATTCTATAACATTTTGATACCTTGTTAACATATAGAATATTATATATATAAAAACTTTACTGAAATATTAGATATCGACCGAGAGTGCTTTTCGATTAAAATTAAGTAGTAGTGCTAACAGATCAGATTTTATTATGGTAGGGAAGATAGAGAGGTTTGTATAGTTAGTTATTGCCGGAGTCTTAGTTTCGTTTGAATTATGCTAAATTTTCCTTTACTAATATAAATTTTAGGCCGAAGAAAAGTTATTCTTTTGGGAAAAGAATTGTTTTACACGTTTCCTTATTAAGGTTTATTGATTGGATAAAATTAACGATAAATATTATTGTTGATTTGTTTCTTGCTAATACTGCAAAGCTCTAGTGCAATTTATGAGTACTTCTGACGAAGATACCGCATGAAGTTTTCTGTAGTACACTACAAATGTAGTTTTTTTTTTTTACTTAGCGCATCGTATTCTTATACTTTCTTTAGTATCCTTGCAACTAGTTATAGTTGATTCCAACATTACTTAAATTTTCTATTGAAACAATGTGATTTTGAAACCATTGATGTTATGTTGCAGAAACCAAATATTTTGGTTTTTTTATTACTGTAAAATGATATATATACTGCCGTTACCAATAACCATGTGAAATACCAAGTTTTAAACATGATTTTTTGATATTATACACGTTTATAAACTTGTATTCTTGTGGTATTTAGGCAAATCTAAACAATAGCTTTTGATATCTCTGCTTCTGACCAAGTTAAACTTTTGGTGTGACCATTGGTTTTTGATAAAATTATATTAAATCATTAGTTACGAAATACATAGTTTATGAAGTATAGATGTCCGAAACTATAGTTTAGATGGTCTACACTTTGGCTTAAATGTTAAATTAAGAATTGATCAAGAGCTATCATATTACTATGTTAATGTACAGTGTCATCGTTTCCACTATATTAATGTTTTGTGCTTATTGATTTTCGATTCATGTTATCTGTAAAAGTAGTTATTTTTACCTCTCAAGTCGAACACTACTTCATTCGTCCATATGTGCACTATTTGATTCGATTCCATGTTTTTTATTAGCATGGTGAGTGTGTTGAATTCTTTGGCAGAGTTGTATGGATGTCCGGAGTAAAGTAAATGTGCACCATTCCAGATCACATTGTTGCTTAACATCAGGCGGGATGTGTTCAAACACGAAATCACTAAAAAAGATCAATAATATCTATTCGTTCAGACTAATGAATAGCTGAACATATATATATAGATATTATATATCTATGATGCGTAAAGAAAGACATTTCGTGTGTATTTTGATTATATAATAAATGATGACTTTTTATTCGACTCATTTGTTACTAGCAATATAATTGATACAAATCTATATCCAGAAGATTTTTTTCTAAATAACAGTTAAAAACAGTATCAAACTCTATTATATATTTTTAAAGAAGCAAACAAACTGACATAATTATGTGGAATCTTCTGAAATAGAAAAATCTCTAAATGATATAGAAAACCGTATTGAAATCCATTGCTAGGTTTGAAGAAAGTTACTGAAGAAACAAGAAGACTTGGACAGCGACTTTGTTTTATACCATTTAGACATTCATTGAATTCTTTATTACACACATTAAATAAAAATATATGATAGGACCTCAATACTTTCTTTACCACTTATCTAGAGTTAAAATTCATGGTTTTTCGGAACGGTAATTTGAAGCTGAATGGAGGTCTCGTATCATGATGAACAAATTTTGGGGACTAACCTTAAGTGGTAGCAAATTTAGCAGAATGCGTACAATTTTTTGCAACAAATTTTGCGTGGTGGTAAAGTACTTTCTAGCACTCGTCTGGCTAGCTACCACCCTCAAGCATCTAACGGTGTGTACCGGCAGCCTCACTTGAGAGCCAGTTCCATTCCAGGCTAGGTGTGCTTTACCATCTTCGGCTAAACCGTCACTTAAGATCAGGTGAGTTGTGGTCAAACACCAAGCCTGTCAGCTATAAAAAAAGCTGTTTTTTTTGGGTGGGTCCTTTCTTGATATTTCATAATGATTAGTGTAATGAACTACTATCTGGCTTAGTGCTACCGTTCAGCGAAACCCCGTATATGACTGGCATGCATTTCTAAATTTCATATAAGTACAACTGATTATAATAGTCATACTGTAATGTATAACATAGTGTGTGATGGCTCTTAGTTACCTAAGAATGGATGGACTGAAGATTCTTATGTAAACAATGTAATTAAGTCCAATATATCTTGTAAATAAACTTATTATTAGGTAAAATATTATGTAATAATAATGTGCCTCATTCGTTACCGATTTAACAACAAATAAATAGAAAAAAAAAAAAGTGTTCTTTGATATTGAGATATGTATTTTTTATTGAGAATATAAATTTATTATTGCATCGTAATTTAACTGTAAAAGAGGATTTAATATATGTTAAGCTTATTGTGTAGGTATGTCTATCACTTATGTGGGAGTGCGGCATCTCATATTTAGTTTAGTACATTTTCTTATTATTGCGTTTCGATATAAGTGATGGGATGTATTTTGACGATGTGATGAAGATTTCTATGTGCTACGTTTTCACGCGACCATGAAGTGAATATTACACAGTTACGTTACGATGTCTGGTCAGTACATCTGACACAGAAAACGTGAATAAAACTTACTAATACGTAAACAATAAAAAGCTAGCTGCCCCAGACAGATGCGGCCTAAACTTTGGTCAGTTGAAACCGCGGCTTGTAATGACGGTCAGTTGAAACCGCGGCTTGTAATGACGGTCAGTTGAAACCGCGGCTTGTACTGACGAACGCGGCAAAGCAAAGTCACACACACAGCCGGCGATAGCTTGTAAATTCGTACCGTGGCCAATACCGCGGACCGCGCCGGTGTGGGGCGAGCTTAATGAGTACTGACTGCGCCCAGTATCATCGGGCGTAAAAAAAACTTGTTTATTCATACAAAGCGATTATGTACTATAATTATATTTTTATAAAAATTAGAGGTATCGCTATACAGAAAAGTTTTTTTTCGTTTATTATTCGTTTATTTGTGTTTTGCTCTTAATCGTAAACACATAATATTATTTATGTAGAAGCGTCAAACTTAGTATGATTATAGTGCACTCTCTTGAGATATGACAAGAAATCATAAAAACTGGCCAAGTGCGACTCACGCTAAGAGTTTCAAACGTTAGTTAATAATTAATCAATGAAATAATACAGTTACTCTTTAACTCGTATTGGTAAACTGTATTTCGAATATCCTCATCTCAACTTTTGCTGTTGTGCTATATGTTTATATTTTGTGCAGTGGAACGGACCCCTAAGGGCGTGAGCACGACTCGCACTTGGTCGGTTATGTTTACATCTAATATTCATACTATGAAAACTGACGTGGTTTTGACACATTTTCGTTTTAATTATATGGGATTACACACGTTTGATCCCGAATAATTAAATCGAAAATATACCTACTTGTATTATTATACTTTCTAATAATTTCTGGGCGCAAATTCAGACTCGATGACATCTTTATGTCAACTGAGCGAAGTATGAAACATGGTTAATATATGCTCACAGCAAAAAAAAACTAAGCGAAGTATAAAACATGGTTAATAAATTTGCTCATAGAAAAAACTGAGCGAATAAAGAAACATGGTTAATATGTGCGCACAGCAAAAAAACTGAACGAAGTATAAAACATGGTTAATATTTGTTTACAGCAAAAACTCAGCGTAATATCAAACATGGGTCATATTTACTCATAGGGTGTTTACCAGTGAAAACGTAGCTTAACGTACGAGGGTAATTCTGCCTTGGTGTGAGTGGTATACGGCATACATCTCTGTAATGTTTAATATTGAGAAGCTATAACAAATTTACTATACATAACAGAGTAAAGAGGTTTATTGTAGATTTATTTTTTGATTTAAATAAAGTTTGTATGAAATAGATTTCTGGTTTTTACTAATAATTTTAAGACAACCTTTAGAAATGAGATATACTAACACAGGTCCAGCAACGGATCTGAAATATCAAAATAAAGAATAGTGGTAATGATTTTGATGATGGTTTCTAGAAAACTAAAAATAAAATGCTTTAAGCATTTCAAGTTATATAAGTTTTAAGTCACACAATTTCATAGTCAAGTCCGGTCGACTTGACTACAAGCTTCGAACGCTTTAACGGAGTTTTGGATGCAGCACGAAAAATCATGTTTCATTACGTTATATCACTCTCATACTCATGTTTGTAATTCAATGGGTACTTTATGAATTTATACACTAAGATTTTTATATATGTATAAAAACAAAAACAATAGTTTTGGAAAGACATGATTTTTACACGTTCCCGCCAAAGTTCGTAGAAGACTCGTATACCATATAAATAAGCGACTGGAAATTTCACAGAATGCCATCTATCTTTATTACTGAGCGTAGGCTGATCAAAATGCGATATAACACAAACATGCAGAAAAGTTCACGGTGTTTTTTTCTCTCACAAGAATGGCAGTGGTAAAACAAAAACTATAGGTATATGTAAATACATATATTGCGAAGAAGTAATTTGGTCGAGCCCACGATTACAAAGCGGCTTTTCCCGATGAGCTACTACGGCCAGTACATATAGGTACATTGATCTCATTATACCTACGTATGTTATTAATTGTTTCAAACAGATAAAAATAATGTAGGAAAATTGAAATTGCCGATTATAATGCCGATCAATGATTTAACTATGATGTAGTTTAACCGTGATGTAAAAGTTATCTTTGACAATATTTGAGAGAAATAATCCATCTCGCATGCTTTAATTCCCACATACGAACCCCAATACGGTACTATCAACGGGAACCTAACTCCCGACCCTCAGGTAAACACCACATGAATGCGGAAGCCGGCCCCCATGAATGGACACAACCCGCCTTGTTGCCATGAACATCTGTCGCGACAGAGCCGCTCCCGATCACCCTTCTATTTCAACTGGCTAGGTTATAGTTTGGATGCGCGACGCCAGCCGTCCCAACGCGTTCCCTAGCCGGCCGCCAGTTACGCGACGAACGTAGTAATCGCCGCATCTGGCGTATTTTCTATATTACACATACTAGAGTGAAAAACTAACTGGTGAAAAACAAGAAGAAAAAACTCGAAAGTGATGTGTTTTTGAACGCAACTGTGGTTAGGCAGTGCAGTGTAAGTAAACGCGGGAAAATGTGTAAGTTTATTTTTTTTATCGATTGGTTTGGCTACTGCAGTGCGGTGCACTGATAATGTTGTATGTTTACGTTGGGGCGAGCTTTCTCGTCTTACGTTGTCGACGCATTGTACTATTAATAGATCGGGGTTAATAGTTATCGATCGATGACTGCGACAAAACATGTCACATCACTTGCTCCTCTAAGCCAATTTCGGTTTTATTGGTTTTACGACGATTACGGTAATGAACGTTAGATACTTTTTAAACCTATGACATCGTAATAGAGCTGACAAAAGGTGCACTCATTCGCAAAACACCAGAGCAGTTCTTTATTATTTGTTATCTCTAAAATAAGTATACACTTATCTACTCAAACATCCAAATACTTTAGTAGATACAGAATAAGTAGTTTTATCTTCCTCTTTTAAATACTCTGATACATTATGCAAAGACGCGTAACTTAATGACAGTGTAAATATAAAACATCCTAACCACAAGATCAGAGGATAGATTTCAAAGACACTCTAGTTACCGAGGCCAGTTTCTGTTCATTTACCAATCTACCGTTTATTTTGAAAGTTTTAATGCCACTGTAATTTATCCATATACAAAATTTTAAGACTGTACACAGAAGTATTATTACGTCCATCAACACAGCACGCCTACATCTTTGCCAAATTGTATCTAGACTGGTTTAGTTGCGAATAAGAAAAGCTTTTAGATAATCTCCTTTTAGGTATAAATATTACCAAGTAGAAAATCTGTCGCCAAGCACCTTACGGTGTGTTCCGACAGCCTCACTTGAGAGCTAGTTCCATTCCAGGCTAGGTGTGTTTACCATCTTCGACCACACTTTCACTTAACATCGGGTGAGCTGTGTAAACACCTAGCATGTCAACAATAAAAAAAAACTCCTTACAATATTGAAATCGTGATTTATGTATTTACGAGATCAGCTGGTCTTTAACCAGAATGCAGAACGCTTAATAATTTATTATTACTGCAGAGTTCAAAATGTCTACAATCATTCAGGGCCAAAACCGTCGATGGCAGAAAACGACGATATCCAATCATTTCTAATTGTAAATTTACGGGCGACATTCTAATACATTGGCCGGACTTCTTTACTCCATCAAATCAAACCGGATCAACACAAAACAACAACATTGTTATTATGTTTAATATCCAAAACTCGAAGGCACGCATTCTTCAGGCTGTCCAACTAGATCTACGGGTTTTTTGTCCAGTGGCCAATTTTCGACGCTTGTTAGATCCGCTGTTTGAAATAATTGTTGGATGTTACTTAACTCATCATCATCCGAATCAACTTATCACAATACATGTCGATACACACACTGGCCACACTGGATATAGGCACCTCCCAATCATTCATTCAGTCATTATATTCAGGCTTTTCGCTTCCAGCCACTGTCAGATATTAGGCATCGTTATTATTGTATATATTCGGACACACGGAGGGTCTTATCACATAAAACTACTTACGTATAGTCACTACTTCTGCCCATTCATAGTTTTTACTCTAGAACACGTTCATTCTAATTGATGTCGGTCTACTGAACATGTCATTTGGACTATTTCAAATTAACCAAATATTTTGAGAGAAAAAATATGTTACGTCCATCCATACTATTAATACTAGATTCGGTGTTCGTTCGCATTTCTAATATTAGAGTGAAAACAACCGAAAAAAATAGAAAAAAAAACTTTATAAACCAATTTATTATTCCTAATTAAATTTAAACACATAAATTCAATATTTTTTTTAATTTATGTATCGCTTCAATAATCAGCCTATTTTTTTCAAACTCCTATCTAAGAAAACTTGGGTTATTGAGAGGAATCTAACAAAATCAAAATCAAAAAGTCATTTATTCAGTTTAGGCCCTGGTAAGGCACTTATGAACGTTAAGTTACTTGTTTGAATCTACCACCGGCTCGTAATTACACTTCAACTGAGAAGACTCCGGCAAAAAACCCAGCAAGGCATTTTTTGTGGATCTTTCTTTTCATATTAGGTTACAGTATATATTCTAGTATAGTTCTAGTGTTCTAGTATGTATTGTAGTATATTCTCTCTTTGTCATTTTATATAATTATTATTATTTGCTTTTTTTTACACCAACTTAAATATCTATTCTTTTAATTTCCATCCTAAGGTTGTCTGGAAGAAATCGCTCTAGGCGATAAGGCCGCCCTTGTACACCGTTTATTTGTTGTTTCTATGTTGTAATTTTTTGTTTTGTTACTTTCTTTCTCTTCTTTTTTTAAATTTTTGTATGTATTTTTATAATGTTTGGTGTATAATAAAGTTGTATTGTATTGTATTGTATTGTACAGTTTACAGTTATAAATATTAATACATTATCCTTACTACAATTGTCACTTAGCCAGGGGGATGCAAGTGCAAAGAGAAGCTACTACAACCATATATTCCTGTCTTCCACGTAATGAGCCACCTTATAGTAGGCTTTGTCAATTAACCTCTGCTTTTAAAATCTTTAAATTTATTATAGGACATTTTAGCTACCTCAAGTTGGATTTTATTATAGAATCTAAGGCAATACGATACCTTAACGATATCTTAATTGTCGTAATCCATTCGGCCGTTTGGAACAAACGAGGTACCTAATTAAAAAAAATACACACATACATACAAGATACGCGCGAAAATCATAAAACTATAGCTAAACAATGGAATATGCTGCCCGATTGGATATTGCCCGATAAATACAATCTGGGTTTCTTCAAGTAGAGAGTGAATCTGTTTCTTCTAGATAATCGTGCTCCATCGTAGACGCATCTTCGCTTAACATCAGGCGAGATGGCGGTCAAACGCATATCTTAGTAATAAAAAAAGCACTCAACTCACAACCAATAGCTTTGGTACCTGCATTGTAGGAAACCCAAGGCCCACCATTCAAAAGCGACAAAGCATCAGCCACGGTAGCGTCACGGTCCAAATACGGTGAAACCTTACACTGGGCAGCCACAATGGGTTTCAATACGGGTTTGAAGACCCGTACATAAATGTACAGTCATCAGCATATCTATGAGCACAAGCGATTATCTCTAAATAGTAAAAAACAAAGTCGCTATACGCCGTCAGTAGGTCTACTTTCTTTTAAACCACGCTACGGATTTTGATACGGTTTTCGCTGTCGTTCAGATATTTTTTTACTGAAGTTTTTTAGACGATACATAGTTGCGGTCCTGTTAGCTCATTTCGTAGAATATCTGCTTCAAGAGCTGTTAGGGCGTGGTTCGATTCCCACGACAAACATTTATGTGGCGATAAATTTTTGTTCTATGTCTGGGTGTTCTGTATGTATCATAAGTATGTATTTACAAAAAAAAGTATATAGGTAAGTATTCTATTAGCTATATAGTTCCCACAGTATAAGCTTTGCTTAGTTTGGGGCTAGATGGCGCTGGGTGCTACGATTTTATTATGGAAACTGACGTGGTCTTTTATTTATTTACGTATATACATATGTACGGACGTGTGTATCTGAATTGTGACAATGTATACAAAATAAAACTCTTTATTTCACCACGGCCACGCAATTTGTAATTTTCCAGTGAAAATCGGTTATTGTGATCCGTTACGCTTTTTGTGCTAATAACGACAAGCTTTTTTTTGTACTTAAGCAACCACGGAGCTTAACAAGTTTCTATAGTCATTATTATTTAGGCAAGTGACTTCATTAACAAAAAGAATAGAACTGTGTGGCAAGTCATACAGCTATACAGGGAGTATTAGCGGGAACGCGGAAAGAGTCGTGTCGCCCGACTGTATTTTTTTCCGAAACAAGTGTTTATGTATAAAAATAGTGGTGTTTTATTCATAAAGGAGCGTGAGTGTGGGAAAGTGATATAATGCGGTGAAACATGACTTTTCGTGATGCTTCCAAAACTTCATCGAAACTCATAGTAAAGTCGCCACTACTTTACTAAGGCATGACTGGATTTGACTGGCACTGACTGGACTTTGACTGTAACTATAGATGTTAAACAAGAATTGCAACTGAAGACGAGGCAGTATGGTTTTACAGAATTAGCCTGCCCGATGGAGCAAATTAAATTTAAAAAGAAAACTTATACAGGATTATAAGCTTAAGGTACTAAACAGGAAGGGGGTAATCTACAAAAATAATCATAAATTTTTTTGCTATTTCATTGTTGTGCTCTTATTAAAATGTGTTTTGATGCTTTTATTCGTGTCACCAAATTTTCTATAACACCAGTAGATATTTTACGTATTTATAGCGTATAAAAACCTGCCATGCGAGACTAGGTTTGCTTTAGATTTTCACCCTCATTGTCACTGAATAGTTCATATGAGCTGCCGTAAAACTCGTAGCCCGTCAGCTGCAAAAAAAGTTCTTTGATTTTGGCAAACTCTATTTTGCATATAAATTAGATGGATCGTCTACGTTTTATATAAACCCCAACCCCAACAATGAGCTTGAGCTGTCGGTGAAGGAAAACATCGTGAGGAAACCATAGCGTGGTGGTAGAGTACTTTCTAGTACTCGGCTGGCTAGCTACCACCCTCAAGTTGAAAATCTGCCGCCAAGCATCTAACCAGTTCCATTCCAGGCTAGGTGTGCTTTACCATCTTCGACCACACCGTCACTTAAAATCAGGTGTGTTGTGGTCAAACACCAAGCCTGTCAGATATAAAAAAAAAAAAACTATCATAGTTAATTTAAGTAGCTCCAAAGTCGCTACTGTATAATAAGTAATCAACTTTTCGAAGCCGGAGAAGTTTTATCAAACCACCTTTTCTATAATTATGAAAGTTACTCTATAAGAATAATAGAATAATAATATAATAGAATAGAATAATAATATAATTTAATAGAATAGAATAATAATATAATAGAATATAATAATAATATAATAGAATAGAATAATAATATAATAGAATAGAATAATAATAATAACAGAATAGTAACTATGTTATTACGACGTATACAACGTTAAGTGACGTATTTAGTACGTCATAGTTGCAGATTCTTCAGATTTTAAATACCTCCGTGGTATAGAAAAATATTAAATAAATGTCTCTATATATTATAGACAAACTAAATCAGAAACCCATTCTACTATATCTACATACAATATAAAAAATCTATAACCAATTAAAAACTAATAACAAATTATAATTTAAGAATATGTGGCAGAATGCTGGCAGCATTGCTACGCTGAATGGAGATAAGATTACCAATTTTTTTTGAAGAAAGTGCATGTAATCAAAGCCCTGACTGACTAAGTTAAGGCCGTGTTTTCATAGACTGTCCCACTGCTGGGAGCGGGTCTCTTCTTATTGTTAGAATGGTTGGCAGAATTCACACATCTTCGAAAACTTTTATTTATGAACTCTTGGATATGTGGATTTCCTCACGATGTTTTTCTTCAACGTTTGAAGTTAGCGGCAATACGCATATCATAGAAAAGACAGAGGTGCGTGCCGTGAGATTCGAACCCATGACCTCCAGATTGAAAGCCAACTAAACTGCCGAAGTAACTAAGTTATGTAATGTGTACCTATTAATTATTGTTTTCTTTGCTTTACAGATGAAATCAAATAGATATCGAAACAAACCAAACAAAAATTGTGATAAGTGAAGTGATAATTTAGTGGCATTGGAACATTAATATTAACCATGGGTAAGTAAAATACCTTATACACTCATACATTTAATTTTCAGTGGAAATCAATGGATAAGGGAAGACTTTGGTACTACAATTTTGCTTCTTTCTATTTCTTCTTCTATTCTTATTTCTATTGACGTTTGTTCTCTCTTCTCTTCTCTAGCGTTTCAGATGAATTATTTAAAACAACCAATTGTGTACTGGGTGGAATATTTTTATCTACAAAAAATATATATATATATGTAAATCATATGTACACAAATCATTTTTATTAGCTTAACTCCAAAAAGAATAACGAATTTCAGATCCATCTAAAAATCATGATAATGCCAAAACACCCAAATCAAAACAATACGCAAAAAGGTATAAAGACACGAAAATTGATTCATGTTACTACTATTATTTATCAAACAAACTTTAGCTGACTGCAGTCGATTGATATACGAGTAGATTAGTCGCGGCCTTATTCTGTTACGGAGGGTGAACGAATAAAACCTAAAGCCATTCAGAGCTTGAAAATTGCCCGACGCCGATTGTTCCGATGTATGAAAAATAATTGTAAATTCTGCTTTACTTTTACCGAACATTTTATGAAAACTTTTATTTTGAATTATAAATAGACTTGCTTTCGCTTGATGTTATAAAGCAAGCTTGTCTAGAAGAAACCGATTCACTGGCGACTCGAAGGCACCCAAATTGTATCCATCAGGGAACTCCCTTGGGCAGGGCCAGATTTCGAGGTCTAGAGGCCCTGGGGCAACGAAGGAGTGGAGGCCCCTAACTATTTTCAAAATCAAATTCGTTTCTTGCGGCTATGGGTTATATTATACAGTTGTTATAACAATGTTAAACGCTCTTCTGTATTCTACCATCTGATACGCAAATTGGTAGTCAACAATAATAAACTATGTAGGTCCTAATATATTCACAATACATTGATATATCTATTTTTATTTACTTATTTTCCGTCAAGCCTTTCAAACAATTATTGCTAGCAAATAACATTATTTCAACAAAGAATGTAGTAATTAGTTACAATTGTGGAGGCCCCTCTCTTGTGGACGCCCCTCTCTTGTGGACGCCCCAGGGCAGTAGCTCCGCCTATCCTACCCCGAAGCCGGCCCTGTCCATGGGCAGCAAATTCCATGGTTTAGGGGTTCTTACGATGAAGGTGGATTTAATCGTTTAATTCGAAAATTTGTTTCTGTTAAGTTCCTGGCTGTCCGATGGTAGAATGGACAGGTTGAAATTGGGTCATGTTGATCTGAAGCGCACTCTATAAAGTGTATCCGGTAGAAAACTGACTACTTTCCCAGGAACAAATTTACTTAGATATTAAATTTCGTCTTTGAGCTCTTCAAGTTTGGAATTGTTGATTGTATTTCCACTCGGCAGTTATAGTTCAAAAGTAAGTTTTTTTAAAGCTTCAGAATAGTGTCACCGGCCCACGTGCGCTGACCCGAATATTGCGCCGACGCACCTGGCACAGAATAACCATAGTTTACTAGTTCGTACCTTCCAAACTGCCATTCATTGCTCCACCAGTGTGTGTAAATTTCTGTTGATCCAGTGACTGGATTATATTAAATCTAAGTACTATAAAATTTAAAAACTTATAAATTAAAGTTTCGCCAATCTAGTTGAGAGACGTCTCGCTTCCAATCTGGAGGTCCTGGGTTCGAATCCTACAGCATGCACCTCTGTCTTTTCTAAGTTATGTGAATATTGCCGATAACGTCAAACGGTGAAGGAAAATACCGTGAGGAAGCCTACATGTACAAAAGATCCTAAAAAAAGTTCTCGTAGATATGTACAGTCTCCCAACCCGCACTTGGCCAACGTAGTAGACTACGGCCTTACTATTCTCACGATGAGAAGAGAACCACGCCCAGCTGTGGGACAGTTTATAAAAACAGCTGACTCGGACCAAAAAACTGAATGTGTTTGCCACTCAAAGGCCTTGATGTAAATGTTAATCAAACAGAGAGAGAAATAGAATCATCAAGAGAGTCATTTTATTTTGCATGATATACTCGTATGTAGATAAGCGGCTTAGTGTATTTTTTTAGTATGGTGGTAAAATGCACTACTTAGAATAGATATTGCACGGCATTTTATTTTTGTCGAGATTACTTTTACAAAATCTAGCTACTCAAGATTCCTTAAGTTATTTGACAAACGATCGATTTCGTATGTCTGAGTTTTATGTAATAAATAAATATCGTAGGACATTATACACAGGGCTATCTGACCCCAAACTAAGCAAATCTTGTACTATAAAAGTCAGATAACTGATGTAATACTCAAACACTTTTTTTTCTGTTAAGTTATTACATACTTATAATACATATAGAAAAAACATTTGTTTTTACCAAAAAGGTTTGTTGTGGGTGGGAATCGAACTCACATTCACTCATTCATTTCTTAATAAACATTCGAAGAAACATAAGTTTTGGAAAATTATCTAACGCAACACGTGTGTACGATGTTCCCGCCAAAATTCTAGATTGACACTTATCTTTTAAAAAAGTTTTTTATAAATGCGCGCCAACATTTTCGTAGGTATAGCGTAGTACGCTTTTTTGCGCCTTAATTACCAAAACATGTAACTAATTTCTGTTGTTTTGCCGTGTCGATTATACGTTTGTCTATTATCTATAGTACTTAGATGCTCATAAATTTTTTAGATCATTCATAAGTTTCACAGCATTTTCTATTTAACAGCAAAATGTCTTACTGGAAAGTTTACTTGCTAAAACAACTGGATCAATTTAAAGTTACTCACTTCAGCTCTAGTACATTGTATATTCATTGGACACAAAACTCAATTTATGTGAATTCTGCGTAAGTTCAATTAATTCTCGCAAATATAGTCTTAGACCAGTTTGGTAAATGTTAAATTTATACCAACAATACCAACTAATATTTATTTTAATTACAATCTTTTGGAACTGCGTCATCGGAGTTAAAAGTACTCGACTGGCTAGCTACTACCTTCAAGTTGAAAATCTGTCGCCAAGCATCTAACGGTGTATTCCAGCCTCACTTGAGAGCCAGTTCCATTCCAAGCTATGTGTGTTTACCATCGTCGACCACACCGTCACTTAACATCAGGTGAGCTGTGGTCAAACACTGTAAACCATAAAAAAAAAAAAATTTTCTATTTTTAAAGGACTCTGCAGAGGACACTATCCTACTAATATCAGTAATATTATAAATATGAATAGTTGTATGTTTGGATGTTTGTTACACACACAAAAACGGCTGAGCGGATTTAGATTCAGTTTTATTATCTCTATAACATATAGCATAAAGTGATACCGGAAAATGTTAGGTTACCAAAGATTATGGTAATTCTTTACGAGGAATACAGAATCGAAAACTCTGTAAAAAAAAATGTTTGTTTAATACCTTGCGGACGAAGTCGCGGTTAACAGCTTGTAACTTATAAAACTACTAAATAACAAATCAATCCAAATCCACACAGTAAAAAATTTAAGGTATCTAATAAGTCACAACACAACATAAAAACACATCTAATAATAGTAATGACAAATATGTTGACAATGTATAATTATGTCATTCAACACAACGTGGTGACTATAAATTATTCTATGGCACATCATCAGACACACCCACAACAATAATATAATTATTACATCGGATTCGTTTTTAAAAGACTTCTGCTACCATTGCGCGTTAAGCTCTCAGAGCTTTTCGGGTTCTAAAAGAAAACCGTCGATGTATTTCTTCCGTAATGTATCCCAAAACAATAGTTCGTTGATCTTTTTCGATATTTGATATTCCAAATCGAGCTTTATGATAAGATGATAAGTTCTATTATTTTACGTCACTTTACAACACGAAGCATACGCTTTAGCACCCACATAGCATCACCGGATCAACATGGGACCATAAATTAGCATAGACACCTACTAGCTCCGCTAATATCGTCACATTAGAAGACAAAAACAGTTTTGACACCAAAAAGGTTTGTCGGTGTAATAGATAACGACTTTTCATAGCCAATAGAGGTCGGATTGTTAGGAATTTTAGTGGAAGGTTGTATTGATTTGCCATTTAGAAGTCTGGCTTGCGTTATTGTTCGGCTAATATCTGCTATATTAATTCATGAATCTACATAATCAGTTATTTGGTTTTGCAAATTTTATAATTATAAGCAAAGCTTGTATTGTGGGTACCAGAAAACACGTGGAAATACTTGCATACTTTTTGTAAAAAGATTACGTACAAAATACTTAGAGCAAACATCTAAGATAGTCACAAATTTTCAATAATGTCATTTTCTTGATGGTAGATCTTCTTAGCAGGAGATCGTATAGGTATGTACCACCGCATTACCAGATAATCTGCCGCCAAGCAGTTGTGTGCAAGCATTACTGTTTCGGTTTGAACGGTACTGCAGGCTATAGAGACTACCCATCTCAGGTCTCAAAGTAATGAGCGCCAAAGTAACGATGCCCATAACTTTGGTTTGATGCAATGATCATAGACATGCGTTATCTCTTACCATCAGGAGGGAGTCTCGTTCGTGTCATTACTTAATCATAGAAAAAATACTGAAATAAAACTTTAAATGCGAAAATGTCTTACAAAAATTTCGAACTATCCCAGCCAGTAAACACTAAACATATCCTCAAAAACGCTGCAACCGTAGCTACCATACTGAACAAGTGTACCTACAACCCACGTGCTATTCATTACATTCAATTACGATATTTTGTGCTAATATTGATGTGATTAATTGATTTATTGTGTCATTACGACATATTTCAGATAATTAAATCTCAATAGAATATGATACTTATACGAAAAGTCATAGGGTGTTAAATACCGCTAAAGAATTGTCGGTCAAGACCTCTTGATTGATGTTGTCATTGGCCCAGATGTTAGTTAGTTATGGCGAGATGCGAAAGTGAAAATCCTTTTTAACCGACTTTAAAAGAAGGACGAGGTTCTCTATTCGTTGGAATCTTTTTTTTGTATGTTCCCCGATTACTCGAAGACGCGTGGACCGATTCTAGAATTATTTTTTTTGTGTAAAAGAGTAGATATACTATCCAGGTGATACGAAAGAAATTTCTAAAAAAAACATTTTAGTAGTTTGATTAATAAACCAAAATAACTAAACCCCAGTCGGTTTTTTAAATTGTAATACGTATCTGTGCTAGATATTTAACCTACAAAAAGTAATGTGCAAATATTACTTTATCACGGGTGAAAAGGTAAAGTTTCGTATGAAATTACATGGCAGTTTTTTTTATAGAAAAGTAATGAGACGAAACGCTATCCTGATGGTAAGTCGCGTGTGCCTGACCATTGCAGCGGACCCAGGACTTTCAGAAGATACATAGTCTAGGACATCGCTGCTTTAACGCTCATGACTTTGACACATTTGATGGTTAGCGTCAAATGCTGTGTAATTTCGCTAGCTACAGTACCTACCCATCAGAGCGAAACACAGTAATATGAAAACATTACTGTGTTTCTACAGCTTGACGGCAGCATATCTGCTAAGGTGATCTACCACCAGGTGAAAGTTGATAGAAAAGTTGGATATAAGCTACTACGTACATAGAATTTCATCTTTACGTAAGGATATTACAATAAAATAAGTAAGATTTTGTGAGGTTTGGTTTGTCTGATAATGGTGTTCATAATTTATAATTTTCGTTAAGGTAATTTAAGTGTAGTAAGTAGTGTGTAAACATTACTGTGTTCCGGTTTGAAGGATACTGTAGCTAGCGAAATTACAGGACTGTTGAGACTAACCATCGAAAGTCTCAATCTCAAAGTAATGAGCGCCAAAGCACCGATTCCCTAGACTTTGTTTTGCTACTCAAAGTTCTGTGTATCACTGCAATTGTCATGGACATGCGTTATCTCTTGCCATCAGGAAAGCGTCTCGTTCATCTTATTACTTTTATATAAAAATTACTTTGACAATTATCTCATATCCATGGTAAAAATCACGATCATCCATTGTTCCAAACCAATAATACAATTCAACAAATAGGTACACTTGCGCACAATTGTATATGCATGTACCTACTTACAAATTACCTGTCATACGAGGATAGCATAACAGCATTCACTATTCATCTGGTGGGTGTTGCAAAATTGCATCCTGACGGCCAGTTCGGGTGCATTTCGCAATGCAACCTGCACCGTGGGCGGCGACAAACCTGCTGTGTTAGGCCTCAGTTAGCCTACATTATTAATGATACCTTCTTAGAAAAAGTTTGGATTAAGTAATAAATACTGTGTTACCCTAAGAACAAGAATAGAAATAGAAGTGACCTTTCCTAGAAATCGTTTATGTTTGGAAGTCCTTTAAAAAAATGAGGCCGCCATAGAAGTTTGTTCTATCTTTCATTCAGTTGCGCGCATGGAAAAGTGATATAGGTAATGTGAAACACTTTTCTTGTTGCTCCCAAAACTCCGTCAAACTTTGTTGTAAGTCACCTACTTCTTGAATAGGACCGGACTCAATGATGACTAATTTTGTGTGACAGACTTATTTTACTTAATATATGATAAAATACTTAAAATTATCGGAATATTGGCAAATGCACAAAATCCGGATGAACTTGGATAAAAGCAAGGTCATGTTAAACGAGTACGTTGTTCCGGGACCGGTTGCCTTAATGATTTCACTTTTGAGATTGTTTTAAAGTATATATACCTAGGGCAGACGCTTGATCTAGGTAGAAATTTCGAGAGCGCAACCAAAATAAGAATACATCCAGTCATGTGCTAATTCAGATATTAACTGTATTGCAACCTGTTGCTTTCTTGCTACCCATCCTTTAATCCACCATCGTCTTTTCTTTCGAGACAGCCTTTTTTAATTTTATACAATAACATCTGCACAATAACATTTTGAACTTCAAAATAAAGCTTTGATGCTGACGAAGCCATAGTCGCCGCGATACTGTGGGCTTTACGACACTAAATAATTAGTTTCACAAATACTGCAACTAGTTGCAGGAAGTTAGTTTCATCATGTATGCCATTAATTTCGTATGTAAATTCGGCTTTAGGCTTTCGAATTGAGACTGTGGGGGATGGGTGAGAAGACTCGATAGTTTCCCAAAAGTTGCGGCGCCCAAACGTGGTCACAGCTTGGTCGCGGTACATAAATTTAAAGACCCTAATGCCCGGTTTCATCAACGGTTCCTAAACAAATCCCTACATAGGGATCTCTTAGCTTAAGGCATCTCCTAACTCGTCTCCTAACTCAAACTCAGTTTCACCACGCTAAGTAATACTTAGCTGGGAATACCTACGTAAGTGCCGGGTAGGGTGCTGCATAGAAATATCTTTTATCGATTTTTTTTCGATAAATTTCCGTTTAGTGTTTTTCCTTAGGTTTGTGTATGTTAAGCATGATAAACATATTTTTTTTGTCACTGAATACAAATAAATGTGTTTTATATCTATATTTCTCCAATGATCACTATAATTTAAAGACCAAATGACATTATGGTAGATGTGTAAAGCCAAAAAAGGATGACAGTGACTTGGTTTGCTTGTGACCTTGTGATGTCACTATTACCCTATTCTATCTGGCAGGCGGCAGTTCGTAGTAATTCACCGACTTCAAAAAGGAGGAGGTTCTCATTTTTTTAAATGTATGTACACCGATTACGCTGAGATTATTGATCTGATTTACGTTATTTTGATGCGGAATAGTTGCCACTTGGTCCCATAGAAATTTTACATAGTTTGGCCCAGTTGTTTTCATTTTATGAACATTTTTATAATGAACATATTTGTTTACGATGTAATTGTCTTTGGCAAGACGTTTTTGAATCTTAGCGAGTCTAGCTAGACTCATACTGTTCAAGTGTTTCTTGGTGTGAACATTTAACTAAAAATTGAAAAATAAACAATCTTTAAAAAAAAAGAAAAACCGACTTCTACAAAAAAAAAACATCATCAATAAAAAGCGAAAAATAAATTGTATAAGTTTATTTTTCGTTTTTTCGTGCTGATGTTTTTTCTTGAAGTCGGCTTAACATTTTTTTTAAGTTTGTTTTTTTAATTTTGTATTTGAGTTTTGCATTTCTTGCATCTATTACAAATTGGAATACGATGGCCGAAAAAAGAAAAAGTGGACAAAATTAAAAAAACAAACTTAAAAAAAAAGTTAATAACTAACAAGTCCGATAACTAACAAAACTATCCAAAAAATCACTAAAATTTAGGGGTTCCTTTAGCGTTTAAGTGTTCCCTAAACATTGGTGAAAACCAAATCTCGGTTAAGTAACAACTAACTCACCTTAGGTGTTCCCTAAAACTTAGGAATCGTCGCGTCGGTGAAAACGGGCATTAGAGTTTCTCTAAGAGGTCAAGGTACAAAAAAAAAAAAAAAAAAAAAAAAAACAATAAAATAAAATAAAAATATTATACGTGTATCTACTTAGTACTTACATGACATACGACACGAAAAACAAAGAACAAGAAGAATTATAGAATTGACAGCATTATCTACAACTATCAATATGTATTCTATATCTATCGTATGTATTCTATACGATTATGCCCACTCTTCATATTCAATGCTCTCTGGTGATACCTACATATATGGACAATGGATACACATTCGTGAAGTACGTCTTTCGGCACTTGCCTCACTAGTAATTTTTTTTTAACTCTTGGAGTTTACTAGTATGGAACAGTAGTTATGGCTTGCTGCACTTGGAGCTCACAGGAACCGTTTATTTATTTGGAATAAAATTGGCATAATTCACTCTTCCACTCTTTTAAATACTTACACTCATGCCAAATATTACGAGAATATGAAAAAAGAAAGAATAAACAAATACACGTTCACATACTAATTGTATTAATACATAAAGGTTAGTGAAATCGCACTAATATTATAAAGGCGAAAATTTGTGAGTGAGTGTGTTTGTTAATTCTCCACGCTCAAACGGCTGGACCAATATTGATGAAATTTGGTATGGAGGTAGCTGACACCCTGGATTAAAACATAGATTACAACGGGTAACACTGCAGAGTGCAGCTAGTAAAATAAAAATAGCTTAATTGGCACGTGGTTGTGTGAAAGAAAAACCAAACAAATGAAAAAAAAAACAAAAATTGTTTCAACCGAACTTTAACCGAAGTTTTGGCAGCCTAGTTGGAAGACCTTTTGCTTTCCAATCTGGATGTTTTGGGTTCGAACCCGCACGCACCACTGTCTTTTTGCCCGACTGCCAAGAAAGGGTTATGTTTTTCGCGCGTATCTTCTATCTATGTAAATTACTTTATTACCTCGTATCTTTTAAACGGTCAAATGGAGAGATTTGGCAAGAGATCCCTTTTCCAAAATGAACTGATACCTCAAACCCCCCATAGCCTAATTACTTTAAAAATCCTATCTAATGTTATGTGAGTAGGTATTTAAAGTTTAAAATTATTTAATAATTAAATATTAGTTATTCTTATAACAAGTAGCAACACAACTTATACAGTATGTTGCAAATTTAAAATAAGAACTAATGTTAATTAATAGACGTCGATTTTTAGACCTCGTCAACCCCCAAAATCAGTTTTCGTTTATGTCGACCGCTGGGAACCCAACCGGAATACCCCACTTTGGGAATCCCTGGTTTAAACGATCTCTAATTTGTTGACTGCGTTGCTATTCTGTGCTTCACTATGGTCTGTGATACTCGAAGATTTCCTTATTCATTTACATCTGCATTTTCGGCGAATTAGATAAAACAAAACGTTCTTGCATATGCCACAAAGGCGTTGCGTAACCTGGGAATACCCTGAGGTCGCAATGTGTTCTGATTGGTCACGGATACTATACAATAACTTCAAGGATTTTCAATAATTTAAATTTAGTTTTAACCGACTTTAAGAAAGACGGAGGTTTTCAATCTATAACCCGACTGCGATTAAAATAGCTATAAATATAATTAGCGATTATTATTTTGTAGCGATGATAGCTCAGTGGTTAGCGCGGTCGGTTCGCATGCCGAAGGGCGTGGGTTCAAACCCCAACAATGAGCTTGAGCTGCCGGTGAAGGAAAACATCGTGAGGAAACCATAGCATGGTGGTAGGGTACTTTCTAGTACTCGGTTGGCTAGCTACCACCTTCAAGTTGAAAATCTGCCGCCAAGCATCTAACGGAGTGTTCCGGCAGCCTCACTTGAGAGCCAGTTCTATTCCAGGCTAGGTGTGCTTTACCATCTTCGACCACACCGTCATTTAACATCAGGTGAGTTGTGGTCAAACACCTAGCCAGTCAGAGATAAAAAAAAAATTAAAAGAAAAAATCTAAATAAATATATTCCTAGTTAAATTTAAACACATATTTTTTAAATTAACGTATTTCTATTTCGCGCCAAAAATCTACCACTTTGTTTTTTTTTCTAAGGACACTTGGTTTGTTGAGACGAATCTAACGATACCTTAATTGTGGTAATCTATTCGGTCGTTTAGATGACACAAGGAAATAAAGAAATTTACATACATTTGCCGTGGTGGTGCCGGCGTAAGAATAGTACCCCACCCTCTCTACCCGTGGTTGCCGTAAGAGTCGGCTAAGGGATGTAATCCGGAAGATGGGCAGCAGCGTCTTCCTTGAACAATCACACCTAACTGCGCTCGCCAACCTGCCTGCCAAGCGTGGCGAGTATTGACAAAACCCCCCCCAGGAGGAGGCCTATGTCCAGCAGTGGACGACCTATGGCTGATGATGGCGATGATGGTGGACATACATACAAGATCGGGTAAAAAAAATTAAACCTCACATGAATGTAACTTAATTGTTCTGTTTCTTAGCTCTACTTTAGTATATTTTGTCTGTCTAGGCTGTGAGGTCATTGCTAAGCGTACCTAATTAAAATTCAGCCGCTTACGTTATGTTTGCAAAGACGTTGCCCTTCTTACAGGCAAAGATGAGTAATGCAACGCGAAACCTTATCAATATGACACCCACTGCTTTGACGCAACGTACCGTCCACTCTTGAGCATGCTGGTTAGTACCCCGCATCGCACCGCTGTGAACGCGCGAAAACATCGTTAGAAAGAAAAACACGTGATTTTTCGAAGGTTTTTAAGCTTAAAAACGTGTTATCAGTACGCGAGTAGCCGTGATAACATTCGGTCATACTGTGCTCTCCGCTGTAACGGTTATTTTCAGAATAACAGTTATATTTTGTTTAGTATTGAGTTAGTGTTCAGTGAAAAACTTGCGTTTGGATTTTGGCCTTTCTATCAAGTGCCATAAAGGCACTTACAGGTACGGCTACCACCTAGATATATTTAACTGCCTAATTAATAATTCTAATTTTTAACAAGTTTTTATTATTAAAATATATGTACATCAACTAATTATTTATGTCTTGAAAGTATCATCATCAACATCAACAATAGATCGTCCACTGCTGGACATATGCCTCCTCCTGGGGGAGTTTTGCCAATACTCGCCAGGCGGGTTGGCGAGCGCAGTTAGGTGTGATTGTTCAAGGAAGACGCTGCTGCCCATCTTCCGGATTACATCCCTTAGCCGACTCTTACGGCAACCACGGGTAGAGAGGGTGGGGTACTATTCTTACGCCGGCACTACCACGGCAAACTATGCTTTGACATAAATCGTATTATCCAAAAAAAAAAACAAACGTTTTATTTATTGTCACATACCTAGTGCCCATTCATTAGTGCTTTAACGTAAGATTATTACTAATAAATTTTAATGGTTTGTGATGTCATTTATTTGTAATGCATCAGTAATTTTTGTTCTTACGACTTACAAAACAAAGTCCTTATTACCTTACCACTGATGTTAACATAAAACTGATAAGGAGTGGGCAAGTTGAAGTATGACCGATAATGAAGAACATCATATTTGTAGGGACTTTTATTCACACACTATAAGCATGGCAATGAAAATACTTTATCTCGGTTAATCTTTATCATACAGACATACCTACGCGAATGTAAACAGTCGAATAACATGTTTTGTAAATTTTTGGAGACTCGGTAATAATTTCGTGCGATATTCACAGAAATTAAACACTTCCTTGTGATAAGAAAACTGAATGCAACACAGAAAAACATAATATGACCGTACGTCTTGTTGTAAGCGGGACTGACCCTCTTTCCAGTGCTCCGTCCCGGTGTCCGCGAGGAAAGCGAATTGTCCTGTTTGCAGTTACAGAACGATCAATAATAATATCAAAATCTATAAAAGATAAGGTCTTCTCAAACAACAACAATAATAACAAATTTTACCCAAAAATTAACAGATTATAATAATCTAGTCGTTTCGAACGAAAATCGTTGGCTGGAAGTGCCAAACTAACAATTAGAATCATGTAAACTTTAGTATTGGCCTGGAACAAGTATTCACACACATCACATCATCAGCCGTAGGACGTCCACTGCCGGAGGCCTCCCCCGTTGGGGGGTTTTGTCAATATTATACTCGCCACGCTTGGCAGGCGGGTTGGCAAGCGCAGTTATTCAAGGAAGACGCTGCTGCCCATCTTCCGCATTACGTCCCTTAGCCGACTCTTACGGCAACCACGGGTTGAGAGGGTGGGGTACAATTCTTACGCCGGCACCACCACGGCACCTCAAGTATGCACTTTAATAAATTTTATTACATAGTAGACATCTAAAATCTTCAGTTACACATATCAAAGCTATGTTGATAACAAAATCGAATATTATTAACAGTCGTTAAAAGTTTGAGAATGTCCCGTATTTGACTTAAATTTAAATTATCACTATAGCCATGTACTTATCCTAACTTTTTGGTATCGAGTTTTTTATTCAAGTTACTAGTTGCACCCCGTGGTGTTATCCGCTAAATAGCCTATGTGTTTATCCAGGGTGTCAGCTACCTCCATACCAAATTTCATCAAAATTGGTCACGCTGTTTGAGCGTTCAGAAGAAACGAGCACACTCACAAACGTTCGCTTTTATAATATTAGTGTGATAATTATCCTCTTATCTACAACCAAAAAAGAAAACAAACTTTACCACAGCTTTTTATCATTTAACCTTGAACACAAGGAAAAAAGGAGAAAAATAATAATTGTCGCCTGTAAAAAAACTTGCTTTATTGAAATGTCATACATAAGGCCATGTACACGGTGCGGTCTGCGGTGACGGCCATGAATTTCCCCGCTACCGCAAGCCGTGTTTGTGTTTACAACCACGTCAGCTTCGGCAGACTTAGCCGCGGTTTTAGTTGCCCGCATTTTAGACCGCTACCCCTTACCCCTACCCCGAAACGGACTGTCAATTTTAATTACTAAGGCAAATTACTAAGGCTACCTTGTACTCATGTAAATTTACAGGATTATTTTTTACATGGTTATTTTGCTAATTTATTGTTAATATTGGGCATTCAGATATTCTGCCGCCAAGCAGTAGTGTGTAAACATTACTGTGTTCCGGTTTGAAGGGTACTGCAGCTAGCGAAATTACAGGGCTATTGAGACTAACCATCTAGTCTCAATAGCCCTGTAATTTCGCTCTCAATGAGCGCCAAGGCAGCGATGCCCTAGAATTTGTTTTACTACTCAAAGTTCTGTGTATCGCTGCAATGGTTATGGACAGGCGTTATCTCTTAACATCAGGAGAGCGTCTCGTTCGTCTCATTACTGTTACATAAAAATAAATAAATAAAATTTAACTTTGTTCTAGATATGCTATTCAATTTGACCATATAACTACAGGTACTTCGTTTTCCGTATAAATACTGATACAAAATGTAAATATTAAAATGACTCAAATCAGACATTGTGTTTGAAAGATAATAACAATATCGAATTCTGTCTGATATGCGATGATAAAATATCGTGACAATCAGCACACGCCTATATGTATATAAGTATATCAACGTTGTTTACGGAATGAGCAATCCGCGTCATCTACAATTCTAACCCTCCACAGTACTTGCCCTACAAATTAATATGACCATTTCAATCGTTTAAAACGGGATATTTTCGAAAATAATCCTTATTAATTGTTCATCTTTGACTACATCGTCATTTCACATCAAGTGAGCTGTGGTCAAACACATTATCATCATCAGCCGTATGACGTCCACTGCTGGACATAGGCCTCTCCAATTGATTTCCATAAAGACCGGTTGGAAGCGGCTCGGATCCAGCGCGTTCCTGCGGTCTTTATTAGGTCGTCTGTCCACCTTGTGGGTGAACGTCTTACGCTGCGCTTGCCAGTCCGCGGTCTCCGCTCCAGAACTTTGCAGCCCCATCGGCCATCAGTTCTGCGTGCTATGTGCCCTGCCCACTGCCACTTTAACTTGATAATCCGCTGAGCTAGGTCGGCTACTTTAGTTCGTCCACGGATCTCCTCATATCTGATTCGATCTCGTAGGGAAACTCCGAGCATAGCCCTGTCCATAGCTCGTTGTGCTACTTTAAGCTTACTAAGAAGGCACATAGTCAGAGACCACGTTTCAGCGCCAAAAGTCATTACTGGTAACACAAACATACGCGGTTGTAATTATGGGCTCTAAAGTCAAGGAAAAAATTTGCTTCTACATTCGGTATTAAGGTTCAAGGGTTGTATTAGGGTTATAGTTATGTTATATTACAAGAAAATAATATAATTTTTTGGCCAATAAAGATTTTTTTTCTAAATGCACAACAGTTTTTTTTCTCACGATTTAACTTGACTTCGAACTACGAGTTTATAATCGGCATACTAAGGTGCGTCCAAATCAACAAACCAACATGATCAATGTAATAGATTGTTTAATACGTATTAGTTGACTTTGAAATTATTGATATATTTCGCTACAAAATAAATTAAATCAGCGACCCAAATTACCCATATTAATATCACCATTGCCAGTGCAGTATGTTTTTAAATAACTCATAAAAATCTTATTTATAGCGATTATATTTCAGTGGTTAGTGCGGTCGGATCGCACGCCAAAGGGCGTGGATTCAAATCCTACTAATGAGCTTGACCAGCCGGTAAAGCAAAACAACGCAAGTAAACAATAGAATAGAAGTTTTTGTAGCGATGATAGCTCAGTGGTTAGCGCGGTCGGTTCGCATGTCGAAGGGCGTGGGTTCAAACCCCAACAGTGAGCTTGAGCTGCCGGTGAAGGAAAACATCGTAAGGAAACCATAGCATGGTGGTAGGGTACTTTCTAGTACTCGGCTGGCTAGCTACCACCCTTAAGCTGAAAATCTGTCGCCAAGCATCTAACGGTGTGTTCCGATAGCCTCACTTGAGAGCCAGTACACCATTCCAGGCTAGGTGTGCTTTACTATCTTCGACCACACAGTCACTTAACATCAGGTGAGCTGTGGTCAAACACAAAGCCTGTCAACCTTAAAAAAAACAGAATGTTTGTTAGATACTTTCTACTACTACTACACCACAAAATACCTAACGATGTGTTGCGATAGTCTCACTTAATATATCCAATATTAACCATTTTCGACCACACCGTCAAACACCTAGCCCGTAAACCACAAAAATAACGCATTGCGCTAAGCTGCGTTGTGCTAATAACCTAAGCGCTTTATAGCTATTTATTATATTCTTCTGCTGACAGAATCATTAATAGCTATCCTTGTCTACCTTGCTACCTTATTAAACATTCTATCAGCAAACCCGTTAAAATCGCACGTCTGCGTGTGGGACGATGTTGCAATCGTTCCAGATATCGATCGCGCAACGATACATCTTAATGTGACATTCACAAGTTTGCTATTCAACTTAGAGCGCTCTCGTATTCAACTGAAGCCGTGTCTAACAGCTTAAGTACACCTCATACTCAATGGAAAAATGTGACTAATTTGCCCCTCTTTTTTTTATTGACGGGGGAAATCTAAATATACTTGTATTATCTACTAAAACCCCCTGGGTGGTTTGCTCCCTTGTATGACGGAAGGTATACTCTTAGCACTTTGTATTTAACATGGCTTCCAGGAAGTATTCTCCGTTTTGCTTCTGCAATGGCGCGGAACACAACCGCTGTTGTCTTCATTGTGCTCATTTGATTTAGAGATGAGATTCCTAAAAATGCCCACACGCAAACCAAGGGGGTGTCATTTTAATCAGCTATTACGATATGCAGGGGATACCGAATTAGCCGTATTCTATGACCCCGGATACAAGATTATTCTTCCTAGCACGTGCTGGGAACAAAATTATGTTTTTAGCACACTACTAAGAGAAGATATTTAACATGAACACCAATCCAGACTCGGATGACAATTTTGACATTTAATTATTATATTTTTTTTATTTCATGACATTTGTATTTTTTTATATTTGACATTTTTATTTTATATTTGACATTGTTTTATTGTTGCTTTTCTTTTTAAAAATTTCTTATTGTATTTTAATTTTTATGTAATGTGAGTTTTTAATGTAATTAGCTAGGCCGTTTTTTTTGACTCAATAAATAAAATTTAATTTAATTTAATGACTCGCGCACTATTGGGGGCTGGTCCTGATTGCTGTTGTTAAATACGTGATATCACGGGCGTCGTTATTATTTTTCATGAAATGGAAAGCTATAGCAACGCTTAGGGAAGGTATTAGATATTCCCGTTCTGCGTAAAGGAAAAGTAGGTTATTCCCACAGGATTTTTCGCAATGATGGGGAGTACGATTGCTATCAAATCTCTCTTTAAAAGTCCTTAAATAAGTGTTAATCAGTAGGTACCTAAAATCATTAATGTATTACATATCTCCTGACGGCATGCAGTTGCAAATTGTTAATTTTATTATCAAGGTTTTTATGAGTATGGCCATGTGAATGTTACGTTGTTGGGAAGTTTGGAATTAAGTGCCACAGCTTGATGCAGTTTGCTTACAAATTGCTTATTGAATTCAAACGATGCCGGTCATACTCTGTTTCCTTTTTAGCGTTTTACTTAAACCAGTCTCTTTGTTGATACCAAAAATAAATACTTACGCGGTGTAATACACATACATATGTACTTATACAAAGTTATTGATGTCGTGACAATAATTATTTTTAGCATGTGATGTGATCTGCTGAGTATGAACCTCTCTTGGAGCCATTAAAGTATTGAGTAGGCAAAATAGTAACTATCAACCCGGGAAGGGTCAGCAAAAGCAAGCAAAGTTCTTCCTTCCCCCTCCTTTGCTTACGTAAACATTGGTTTAACTAGCGGCGTTATCACTTAAAGCGATCTCTCCCAGACAACCTAAGTATCGAGAGGATTACCTATATGACATTGCTGACGTTATCACCATTCAGATCCTCCCATCCGTCATATCAAAAATAAGCAAAGCGCTCATCGTTATCCCGTAATAACTTAGCCCTAAAAATAAACTACTGATATAGAAATTGACGTGGTTTTGACACATTTTTGTTATATTTATGCGGGATTACTCACGTTTAATTATATCGGAAACTCCGACTATAGTTTCGGTCACATCCGGTATTACTATTAGCTTCGATGGAGTTTTGGAAGCAACACGAAAAGTCATGTTTCACCGCACTATATCACTTTCCCTCACTCGTGCTTATAATTCGGCACTTTATGAATAAAACACCACTATTTTTATGCATAAATACTCGAAAAAACACTAGTTTTGGAAAACATGACGCTTACCGCGTTCCCGCCGAAACTCCATGGTCTGGCTACTGAGGCCTTTGAACCAAGTCTTTATTTGGCATTACAGCACTTCACTTGTCTTAGTAAAGTAGTGGCGACTTTACTATAAGCTTCTGGGTGGAGTTTTGGAAGCAACACAAAAAGTCATGTTTAACCACATCATATCATTCTCCCACACTCGCGCTTGTAATTCGGCACTTTATGAATAAAACACCACTATTTTTATGCATAAACACTCGAAAAAACACTAGTTTCAGAAAACACGACGCTTACTGCGTTCCCGCCAAAAACTCACAAGGATTTGTGAAGGTTAAAAAATGTTGCCAATCGTTAACACAAAAACGGAGCTAAGATAAAATATTAAAATGACATCATAGGTTTGTACAAATCATTACATTACAACTCACATACTTAAGTATGTCTTTTTTGCACTTGGTGCATGCAAGTAAATGTCTAGACACTTATTAGCAAGAACCTTCAATGCCTAAATATCTACCTACAGCTATAAATAATATACCTACTTCAGAATACTAATAGAAACTTTTGTTGGGATCAAAACTAAAACAAGTTTTGGCGGGAACGCGAAAAGGTCGTAGCGTCGTAGTACCTAAGTATATTATTTCTCAAAACTTATGTTATTTCGAGTGTTTATGTTTTAAAGTAGGTATGTATTTACAATAAGAAAAAATACAAATACAAATATTTTATTGATAACACCAAATTTACAGGTCAATTTTCCATTCATATTTAAAAATAACATTTAAAGTTTTAGAGTCCTAACATAAATGTCAATAGGTATAATGAAAATTTCAATAATAATACTATTATGTCAAACATAAAATTTAGGAATCCGTCAAATATGTCGCTTTCAAGAAATGCTCTGTCGCCAAAAAGTTTAAGAGCCGCTGGTCTAAACAAACCTTCCGTAAAAAATGTCTTAATAGCAGTGAAAACCGTATCAAAAACCGTTTCGTAGTACAGAAGTAAGCGGACAGACACACGTGGAGAACGACTTTGTTATTTATATATGTATTTTAGTTCAACTTTTTGCAACAACCTCACTGATCCAAGTTTTAATTGCAAAATCGTTCGTTGATTGTTCATGTGAACTGTACTGGCTGAGGTTACAACTGGAATAGAAAGGAATAATGGAATCATCAACCTACACCAGGTTGATGATTCTATTAAGTAGGTACCTACTATATTACAGAATATAATTATAATGTAAGTAAAAGCAACAATATAGATGACCTATGGTAGACATTTTAGACAAGAGGTCGTCCAGGTAGGTACCACCGCAGTACCAGTTATTGTGCCGCCAAGCAGTAATATAAAACATTGCTGAGATTTAGCGTCTGGTAATGGTGCCAAAGCAACGATGGCCTGGACTTTATTTTGTTACGCAAAATTCAGGGTACCACTGTGTACGTGCGTTACGTTTGTCTCAACTAACTTTCGATGACACTGAAAACAATTATACATAATTATGTATTATACTTCAACGAACACGGGGTTATAGAACATGATGCATGAAATTCAAGGACCTGGTAAACTATATTACCGTTATTCGGAGAAATTAAAAAGAAAAGCGATCACCAAATATAATCAAAATGAAAAAAAGCAAATAGTGCCTATTTCATTTTCACTTATTGAATGTTGGTGATTGGTGAAATACCAATTCTATGGTATAATAATAATCTATTCTGAAGGAAAGAAATTTCGAGAAATATATCTACTATATCCATGTAAGCTTAAGATCGAGATATTTTATTTTGTAAAAGTAATAAGACGCATTTGCCGTGGTGGTGCCGGCGTAAGAATAGTACCCCACCCTCTCTACCCGTGGGTGCCGTAAGAGTCGGCTAAGGGATGTAATCCGAAAGATGGGCAGCAGTGTCTTCCTTCAACAATCATACCTAACTGCGCTCCCCAACCCGCCTGCCAAGCGTGGCGAGTATTGGCAAAACCCCCCCAGGAGGAGGCCTATGTCCAGCAGTGGACGTCCTATGGCTGATGATGATGATGACGAATAAGACGTAGGAGACGCACTCCTGATGGTTAGAAATAATGACCATGACCATTGCAGCGATACATAGAACTTTGAGTAACTAAACAAAGTCCATGGTATCGTTTATTATTATTATCGTATCTTTGGCGCTCATTACTTTGAAACTTTCGATGGTTAGTCTCAACGGCACTGTAATTTCGCTAGCTGAAGTAGGTACCCTTCAAACCGGAACACAGTAAACAAACACAACACAAAGCAAGTAACATCATAACATTTATAATCAACCTCCTTTACCTTATTGCAAACAAAAAAATACTTTTTGGTTTTATTGACTGGCTGAAAACATATTAACAGAAAAAAAAACGTAATTTAAATTCTGTCCTTGCTAATGTCATCGTGGTCATTATGACAAGAAGACGTTGACGTCGGAAAAAACGAAAATAAATCAGAATTTATTTCACATTATAAAAATATAAAAACTAGTTTAGATTATAATAATTAGATATTCCGCAAACATGTATTACAACGTAAGACGATCGAGGGAATACAGGTTTACCGTGGTAACCAATCAATCACTATCTTTCTGATAAAATATTCCTAAGATAAGCTAGGCATTATTGCAATTATCTCTATAGCTAATTTAGTTTGAGGCCAAATTATGAGTTGCAGTGATGTGAGTGCTTTTTTATTTTCTGATTTTGCAGCATTGTCGTCCTTATTTTACGTTACTTTTGTTTAGTTGTCGCTTGTCAGGTCATTTTTTGTTTTGTTGGTGAATTTGTGAATTTAAAACAAATATAGACATTGATTACGTCGACTGAGTGAAACTATTTCATCTAGTTTTTTTTTGTTTTCAGCCAGTTTCCAAATTGTACGTATTTTAAACTTTACGTATATTGGTGTGTTTCTCTTTCCAGATAGAGGAGGTTATGCAGCAGAGGGCGCCAGGGGTGCCTAGTAATATAAAACTCCAGTAAGTACCACTTTTGAAATTTGCACGTATGTTTGAATTATGTTACCCACAATTAAATTACCTATACTTACAAGATTGGACAGCAATCATTCACAAACTGATTGAATGATAGGAATGTGCTTTGCTTTTGTTTCGCTCAAAATTTTTAACGTTATATTGTCTTTTTTCGTAGGATAACATTGTTTATTAGTGATGTACCACTATTACTTGAGTTTCGTTTAAAAATTTAAATAGCATGCTGAACTAAATGCTTTTAGTAACTGCTGGCGCCATCTATGAAAAGCGTGTTGAATTATATACACTATGTTTACAACAATATGCTTCAGAGGGCACTAGTTAAAAGTAACTACTAATTGACAATTTCAACATCCACACTATCGGGGATATAGCTCAGTGGTAGAGCATTCGACTGCAGATCGAGAGGTCCCCGGTTCAAACCCGGGTGTCCCCTGGAATAAACGCCGTTTTTATGTTAGTTAAATATAGTAATTCTAGTGAGGTTGTGATATCTTTAACAATCATCACTAAGCTTTTTGTAATATGAAAGAACAATACAATCTTATTTTGAACTGAAATTTACACCAATATAAATATTACTGTACCTATGTACTTATTTGACGTCATTATCATTACTGCGCTTTGATATATAACCGACTTCAAAATGAGAAGGTTCTCAACTTCATTGGTATTTTTTTTAAATTCAACACTAATGAAAAAGTCTGCCTTGCGCACCTGTCTTTTCTGAGTTATGTGCGTTTTGCCGATGATTTCAAACGGTGAAGGAGAACAGTAAGGAAACTGACATGTCCGAAAGTTCGTAAAAGAAAGTTATCGAAGATATGTAAAGTCTGTTAACCTGCACTTGGCCAGCGTGGTGGACTACAGCCTTACCCTTCTGGCAATTTTGGCAATGGCAGAGAGCTGTGGGCAAGATGTGCGAGTCGGACTCGCGCACCGGGGTTTCCATGCAAACCTATAGGTATATAAGTAAAAGTTATGGTAATTTATGCTTTTCGCAATTTTTCCTTTAATACGTTGCTTCGTACCAAATTTCAAGATTCAAGTTCACGGGAAGTACCCTGTAGGCTTTGATTCCCTTGCGAGTGTCGTAAATTTGCACCATAAACGGCTGTATCTTTTGATTGCGTTGGCTTAGAAGTTTGATTTTTTCATAGCTCCAAGGGACAGTAGACTTGAGTATATGAATTTCAGCTTGATATCTCCACGCATTCCTGAGAAAAAGGGTCTTGATAGACAGACATACGGACAACAAAGTGATCCTATAAGGGTTCTGTTTTTTCCTTTTGAGGTACGGAACCCTAAAAAAAGCTTATTCTGTATGAAAAAGTAGGATGTTGTTTCTAGTAGATTTTATATTTAATGTTATTGTTACCAGGCAACCTCAAAGCTCAGGCCGCCTCACGCGCAAGGCGTTCACAGCGAACTTCTTCAAGGCTACCTTCAGCTCGCGAAGCAAGGCGGTCCCGCCCTCTTCCCTCTCCGTCGAGGAAACCACCAAGATAGGCCAGACGGAGACGAAGCCAGTTACTAGAAACAGGCCGAGGACTGGTACGATTGCCTTTACGACTTATTGCTCTTGTTGTCAATATCGTAGCTCACTAGACGGTACCTGTAATAAAAATTTGTCGGCGGGGTCTATAATTTGTTATTTTTTCTAATTCCACTTAAATCTCTATTTTTTGTTCACTAATTATTTCACAAAATTGCCACCGTAATTTTTTTTTAATGTTTGACTGGCTAGGTGTTTGTCCACAGCTCATCTGATGCTAAGTGACGGTGTGGTCGAATAAGGTAAAGCACACCTAACCTGGAAAGGTTCTGGCTCTCAAGTGAGGCTGCCGGAACACACCGGTACATGCTTGGCGGCAGATTTTCAACTTGAGGGTGGTAGCTAGCCAGGCTGGCTACTTTCGGTAGGGTTCGTTATTAGGGTACTTTCTAGTACTCGGCTGGCTTAGCTAGAAAGTACCCTACTACCCTAACCCTACCACTGTGCTATGGTTTCTTCACGATGTTTTTCTTTCACCGGCAGCTCAAATTATGGAAAATGCGCAGAATATTAGAACTTATTAGAAAACGATACTATTTTTTTTAACTTCGCGCGTTTGATAAAGATAAAACAGGACAACGTCTATCAGGTCAGCTTTATAAATACACACACATTTCGACAATTCGTTGGGGGCAATATATTATTTTAATAGTTCACAGAAACACAAAAATATATCTTATTGTTAAACTTGCGCCATCGTAGACCAAATTTTTATTTAACTTCAGACGAGATGGTGGTCAAACTTAACTATCTGTAAGAACATAATTATGTATGCATATGTATTTACATAATTGAAAAAAGATTTATGCAATAAACATACATATCTAATCGCAAGGCGTAAGGTAGTTTAGCATAACATTTTTGGTAATCATTTGTCACAGTGCCAGCAGAATCCTCAGCCAAATCGAAGGTCAGACGTACGGTCGACCTCCTCAAGCCATCTCCTAGGCGTTTAGAGAAACCCAGCACTGATCCCGAACGCCCCATTCGGTCCAAACCTTCAACACCAGAACCTGGAGGGCCCAAACCCCTACTTAAAAAACAAGACTCCAAGGTCGCTAATGTAGTCCTGCAAATCGTCAAGAAATCTCACGCCCCAGCCAAACCACAGGCGCCAAAGTTAGAATTAGTCCCGTCGCCAAAAAAAGCTGAATCACTTTTGGCGCCAAAAAAGGCAGAGTCGGTTTCGACGGTCTTGCCAGTGAAAACGGCAGAGTCCGTTTTACCGCCAACTTTAAGGCAGAAATCTGTAGAGAAGAAACTCACTAAGAATATCAACAATAATGATGTTTGGACGAATGCAGAGAAGAGTTATCGGAAGAGAATTACTTCGCTTCCTGTTGTTCCTCTGAGGTAAGTTATTATATTATCGTACTAAAATGTCTTACTTTTGTTATCAAGCACTACAACTTATTCAAATTTCGTATTTTCTGATTGATTGTTCGTTATGCCATCTTTTTAAAATTCGCGCCAAATTTGTCAGCTACTGACTAGGAAACAATTGTGTAATCAATTTTTATTCATATCACTTGGATCTAGAGCTCATAATACAATATTCTTTATTGACATTTCAAGTTACCTAACACACACGTGTACACGTATGAGAAAGATTTATATGTTTGTCCTGTTCTACCTTAATTTTACGTCCCTTTTTGTACAACGTATAAGAAAGAGGTAGCACTACAATCGTGTTCTTTGCCTTCGCGGATCCCGTGTGTTGAATTACAAAACAACTTATTTGAAAAGGTCGTTTAGAGTTCGTTGCACTATTAGCTTATGGAGTGTTTTAAATTGGTTGTGTAATAATGTTCGCGGTTGGTCTTTTGAATTGAGTTGAGCTCGGCAACAGGCAAGTTCGCTAAGTTTGTTGTTTGGGTCGGTCCGTAACGGATGTCGTCCCGTTGCGCCCGTGTTGTTTTTTCGAACTTTTTGTATTGATGACGAACGAAAACGAACTTTTACTAGTTTTAATAAGTTAGTTCATGGTGTGTAGTGTTTTTGTGACGTGTGCAGTACGTGATCGGAATGTAGTATTGAATAAGGTTTATTTTTTATGGGAGCATCTGCGTCGGTTCTCAGTAAGCTGAATATGAGCCTTGCGATACAACAAAAATTGAACTTATTGCGGCGTCTTCGATGTTGATTCACGTCCTCAATACCTACTCGTAAAGTGACATCTACTGTACATTTCAAATTGATATTCAGTAGTACAATTACTGCGATTTACAGTTACCTGACTGTTTGGCTTACCTACATCATTTTCTACCATCATTTATTTCTTTCGCTTTCTCAGGGCTTTTTTGCTAATAAACTAATTAATAACTGCTTCCTATCAAATAAGTTTGAGTATATGATTATTAAAAT
The DNA here is from genome assembly GCA_950106695.1 of Biston stratarius. Taxonomy (NCBI): domain Eukaryota; kingdom Metazoa; phylum Arthropoda; class Insecta; order Lepidoptera; family Geometridae; genus Biston; species Biston stratarius. The sequence continues at coordinate 9,606,063 of OX467106.1, forward strand.
AGTGTGATTTATCTAGATAATCGTCTGTCAAATTAGATATAACTATCAAATCGACAATACCGCCCTTTGCTAACATGGTGTTTAAAAATTTGCTGATATAAGTTTACCTACATACCTACCTATGTTTTGAATAGGGATTTGGCACTCTGCTATGCTGATCAATGTGTAGTTTTAGTATTCTTAGAGCATCTATAGGAGCTAGATTAAATAGTGACAGAAATAATTTAAAAAGTTTACAGTTAATTATTGATCATAGTTTTCATAAAATGTATATCGTTATAGTACTATTTGCCACGATAGCTGACTGTTGACAACATCACTACATATATTATAAAACAAAGTCGTCAGCCGCGTCTGTCTGTCTGTCTGTTCGCGATAAACTTAAAAACTACTGAACGGATTATCATGCGAGTTTCACCAATAGATAGAGTGATTCATGAGGAAGATTTAGGTATATAATTTATCGAGATTTTGTGTAGTATCTACATTGCATCCGTGAGAAGCCGGGGCGGGTCGCTAGTAAAATATAAATACGGTAAATACTTACAAACTAGTCTAATTCTGTAATACTTTTTGTTGATAATAATGTCACTGATTCGACGACCTTAAATTATTTTTTCTTTATTGTGATAAAAACGGAAAAATACACACAAATCGCAACAGTAAAGGGGTAAAGAATGCAATAAAATTGAAATGTAAACCGCATTATAAACATAGTTAATAAATGTCTAATTTGAATAATCATTTGATTTTGACGTCGCTACCTTAGTAGGAATTTGTTATTTATTTTGTAGCGGAAAATCCATCTACAAATCATGAATTGATTCGAGAGATTTTGTACAACAAATATTACCTAAATACTATCAATAACTAGGTTCTTTAATATTCTATTTTCGTTGATAGTAAAAGTCGGCAAAACTCTAAGCACAAATTACCTCACACGACTTTCATGATTTTTTGACCCCGTCCCTCCCTTTTTTGGCCCTTGTAACAGCTAGTCACATTTGTGACTGTCCCTAGTGTGACGTCACATATTTTGCAATTTTACATCAGGAAATTATTAAATAAAGCAGCAGGTCCGAATTCAGGTTTATTTCCATTTAAATTATTTTTTAATAAATCAACTCAACAATTTTATTTTTTTAATTAGGTAATTCAAGTAAACTAGCCAACTAAACAATTTTAACATTATGATCATACAGTTGAAATTATTTTAAAGATTATCGTTAATAGTTCAAGCATCTTTTATATTCTTTTTTGAAATGTGACGTCACGAAATTTAGGACTCATCCCACCATCCCCCCCTTAACGTATGACATAATTTATGTATAATATATGACACCCCTAATGATATTTGAAAAATGATTTGTTTAACACAACGGATGATTGAAGACAAGAAGAAAGCAAATGTAGTGTGAAGATAAGTTTCCCTAGTATCCTAATAAATTATAATATTCCCCAATTGTAATGATAAGTGTACCTATTAAGTGACCTTTCTTTACATGAACTTGATAATGGCAGAAACAAGAAGAGCCGATGTAGCCGCTCACCGTAACTGCAATATAACAGCTGTTTACATAGTTAATCAAACAAGACGTTTCTCAACAACACGCTGTTTGTACAAGAATAATATCTTACATTTACCTATTCTCAATGCCGTTTGAACAATACGCGAGGAAGGATCGCGAATTATATTATAGAAGTTTAAAAAAAAACGAAACAAGCAATGTCATAGATATTGAGGGATTTTTATACCATTTAACAAAGAGCAAAAATTGTTCAATGTAAAAGTAAAGAAACGAACGAGACATTCTACTGGTGGTAAGATGTCCATGACTATTGCGGCGATAAACAGAACTGCGTAAGAAAACAAAGTCCAGGGTATCGCTGCTTTGCGCTCATTACTATGAGGTTAGTCTCAACAGCTCTGCAATTTCTTTAGTTGCAGTACCCTTCAAACTGGAACACAGTAATATTAGATACTATTCAATTCTTTAACGTAAACCAACTAAGAGACAGATTGACTTAAAGCGTGGCGAAAACGATTACATCTTAATATAATCAATAGATTGTATCATTGGACAAAACAATAAGTACCTTATAATTAATTTTATTAATACTAAAACCTAAACAGGTATTGTTTCTTTATTTTCAATCATGTAGTTGCATAATCAACCAGCTAGGTATGATATTGTTTGCTAAAACTAAGATAAATCGAATGCAACAGAGCTTGTTCTCTCAGACCTGACAATGGTAAAGAATTTATCTGATATAAATTCTCATGAATCAAATATAATCTTTAGCATTCATGACTGGCAAAGTGGCAAAAGATCGTCACCAACCTATTACGTAAATTTATTATCCCACAGCTCTAGACTTTTAGTTAAAAAAATAGTGCACATTCTGCTTTTGATTTTTTAATTGCTGCGTTAAGTTACATGTTTGAATCTACCACCGGCTCGTAATTACACTTCAACTGAGAAGACTCCGGCAAGAAACTCAACAAGGCATTTTTTTGTGGATCTTTCTTTTCATATTAGGTTACAGTTTACAGTTATAAATATTAATACATACATTATGCTTACTACAATTGTCACTTAGCCAGGGGGATGCAAGTGCAGAGAGAAGCTACAACAACCATATATTCCTGTCTTCCACGTAATGAGCCACCTTATAGTAGGCTTTGCTGTTTGCTAGTAATAAATAAATCAGTGCAAAAATATTATATATACGTATAAATAAATACATACATATTATGGAATAAAATACTATTATTATTATACTCAATTGCCGTGGTGGTGCCGGCGTAAGAATAGTACCCCACCCTCTCTACCCGTGGTTGCTGTAAGAGTCGGCTAAGGGATGTAATCCGGAAGATGGGCAGCAGCGTCTTCCTTCCTAACCTAACTGCGCTTGCCAACCCGCCTGCCGAGCGTGGCGAGTATTGGCAAAACACCCCCAGAAGGAGGCCTATGTCCAACAGTGGACGTCCTATGGCTGTTGATGATGATTATACTCAAACAACTGTGTGTGAGACACAGTACAATGGCCCAAAAAGCAAACCTATTGCAGCTGTTAAAGGTAATGAAAGAAAGAAAGAAATTATTTTTTATCTCGTAACACAAAAACAAACAGAGACAAATAAAAGACAGTTATAAAATAAGGACTCACCTCAGCATAATACTGGTCATACTAAGTGCCATGACCAGCAAAATACATAATAACAAAATTCAGATAAAAATTAAAAACGATACGACTTAAAGTAAGTATTCATTTTAATCAGGGAAGTAGCTTGGCCATTACATCACTGGTATATTAAAAAAAAGGTTTAAATCCAATAAACATATCAACAGTTACCAACCTACCTAATGTCGATGATCGACGTCCCAACTCTTTCGTAAAACTTGTCGGTGCTTCGTCCTAGTTGGAGCCGTTGTAAGAATGTGCTTATATTTTTACATCGCCAGCTGGACAAGGCAAAATTCCACGAACAGCCAGACAGGTTCAGCAAATTAAACTTTGCCATGGATTAATCCGGCTACTACTTCGTATGACTCAACCGAATGTAATGTATTTTGAGTTGTAAAGTGTAATTAAGATAAATCAGTAATAGGGCGACGGGCTCGTTGAGTAATCTGTATTATTTGAAATGGTTTACTGGAAATGTTTATGTTCAAATATTGTTCTTGTTGTTAATGATAATTTAAATGTTCCAGATAGTTTTCTACTATATCAACGCTGTTTCGTTTGCAACAAAGTATTCTTGTTTGTAAATATAAAGTTAATCATAAATGTATAAATAAAATAGGACCACATTTTCACACAGCGCCATCTAGCCTCAAACGAAGCAAAGTTATTATGAAAACTAGATGACTGATAATAATCGATCGAATCGAAAAGATGACCAGACGCAGAACAATCTTCTATGTTCGTCACATAAATATTTGTCCTGGGTGGGTATTGAACGCACGCCCCACAGCTCAGGAAGCAGACCTACTAACAAATGAGCTAACACGGTAGCTTGAAACAGAACTCTCTAAAACTCTTTATCTAATCTTAAGTTTCAATGTAAAAAATAAGTGTCCGTTAAACTTTCAACAATTCATGAAATAGTCAAAACAGCCGGAAGCCGTAAACCGTTTACGATAAAATCTGTTAAGAGATTTAGACAAGATTACTAAAGTAAAAATTCAAATACAATCGCATCAAAAGCTATTTGGAACTATAAGAAAGTTATTGGTGTGCAAAAAATTATACGTACATAGAGAATTTGTGATGTCACGATGAATTGAAAAACCAAATAAATTGAACAAACAATTGTTTAAGTTTAATTTTCTTCCACGTAGGTATGTGTTCAGCGTAGATTAAAGTTGGAAAAGATGCAAATTTCGAACATATGGCCCGCCATTGTAAACAAGGTCGCATGACAACCTTCAGTTTTGGCGGAAAAAATAATAGGATCGGTTCGTTACATTGGAATCTGGCATGTAATATATTCCAACAATGCTTAAAATGTTCCAAAGTCCCTGGCAAATTTCAACTACTGTTTATTTTTTAAGTGTCTAGATGATGGCCTTCTCGAATTTCACCTTTGTCTCTTTATAACACCGTGCGAATGTGTTCACAAAACAATAAACATTGTTTCCAAACTCTGTCAAACAATAACATAGTTAACTTTTTTATTTAATCTTGAGACATACGTAATAATCGTATGCCACAAACCACACTCCATTCAAAATAATGTATATGATACTGCCTATTTTTTTCTTAGATACACTTCAGAATATTTATCGGACTCTTTACTCCAGCATAAATTAAACGTGGAAGTTCTTTCCAATTCTTTGCCATGAAAGTAAAATTTAGATCTTGCTAATATTGTAGATACTCTTCGTCAATTCCTAGCTTTTACGTTAAATTTTTATGGTATACTTGTTTTTCAACTTATACATAGCTAGATATGGGTGACCAATGAACTAGATTAAATTACTGTTTGTCCAAGTGTTAGCCAAGGATTTCGTATATTGTTCAACGCGTTACATCAGCATTAGGCAAGGTTAACCCCGGTGTGTTGCTAATTGTTCCATATGACTCCTGGCCATTGAATGTGATTCAATTCGGCAGCTCAACATTGCGACGTACAGACTTGTCGTATCTGTGGATACTATATTTTTTCGCAGATAACTGTCCGTTTGAATTGGTTTGTTCTAGACAATGCTCAATCAGACGAGATTAAAAAAGCAAGCCTAATCCCAAACAAATCGACGTACTTAGTCACATTTGCGTAACGTTGTCTACAGGTCTAGAAGCAGTATAGGTTATTGCTTTGGTTTTCCTGTTTGTGCGTCGTTTGCTTGTAGAAGTTGCTATTGTTCGTAACGGTGTGGGTTTGTCATGTGGTTGAGTCAGATGCCCAAAGTATAGCAGGTCTAATCAATGCAGTCTTTGAGAATGACGTGGAATCTGATCTGGCTATTAAATTGGAGCTTTTGGATATTGCAGCAATAATTTCCGACCGACAATGATATATATAGGTATTTTTTTTATTACACATCTACCCAAAAAAGAGGGGGGTAATGTTTTCAGGGTTCATATGTGTAAGTTTCTTCATTCAACCATAACTTTTAAATGCCTGATCAGATTTGGGTTATCTTTAGAATCCTTACATAATCCGGAGTGGACACTGGCTATAGGTAATATTTTTGACAAAAAATCCTTTATTGGTTTTGTGTTTTTTAAAATTACTTAAATAAGGTTGTATTAAATTTCTGTTATTTTTTTTAATAATTTTTATATCCTTTTATAATGATTTTGATTTAAAAACCTGCCTTTTTTTTTCAGAATATGCCTAAAATTTGTGATTTTAAAATTCTGTCAATCACCAATTGACTCCATGTAATTAATGAAAGCACATGTTGAACGCAACAACGATAATGCGACGGTGTCACACAGTTTTGCAATATACGAAACAAACACATTTGCTTACGGCTTATTTATAGTAGCATGTTTCATTGTGTTGGGGAAGTACAATCACTGAGATTTGTAATTACAGCCTATACCTTAAAGCTACCTTATTTGCTTACATAACCTTTATTTAGACTCCAGTCAACTTAGTTGGTTATATCTGCAAATCGCTCTATCTCTCTCTTGTTATAGGTATACATATATTCCTCATATTGTAGTCAACCTTTTTGATGTCAAAAATCTAATGTATCTATTTCTCCGCCACATCTATGTCCTATAGTTGCATATCATTACAGCCTTGTTTTTGGTTTGCTTGCAAGTTAGAAGCTTTCTATTGATATGAGTAAAAAATCGCCCATGATAATGCTGTAACGTGATACTATCTTAGTAGGGTTTCGTTTAGTTAAAATAATCAACATCTTTAAACATTTCAAAAAATAATTATATGTCGTTTTACTCATTTTGGGTTATTGTACTGTTTGACTTCCAATTTCCTGTTCTGCGTTCGATTCAAGCCTCTCAATGGTACACGTTCCAGTTCATAACAATCCAAGCATTTGGAATTTCGAACCACATGCACTGTGCTTGTCAAGCTAATGCGTTCATAGATGTGCCCAATTGTTATAATGTACTCACAGTGAATTATCTATTTTGATGGTATGATGATTTTCTTATTATTCCCCGATCAATTTGAATTATACATTGTCTGTGAGACCACATTATATAAATACATAGTCATGTGTTATATCAAATCTTTTCTCCAATCTTAAATTATACAGCCAAGAATCGGAGCCAGTGAACTAATCCTTGAGGGCAATTGCCTTTCCAAAGTTGGCTAGCCAGTAACTTCTAACCAGATACCAGAAACACGATCTCGATGTAAACGATCAATCAACCACTCGTTTAGTTCCAAGCTGTCTTTTTACATCCTCGGTTAGAAATTGAACAGTTGTATGCACTTGGCAATTGCAAACTGGTTTCGGGTTGTAACGGAGAAAGTATCTTTTAGTGCTGTATCTCACGGCATGAAGGTGTGCGAACTGCTCTTTGTTACTCGGTCATCTTCATTCGACAATAACTAAGAGAAATTAAAGTATTAATTTATCTACATAAATGATGTTTCAGAATTTCATTGAATTAAGACTAGTGATTTTGTTTTCAGTAGACAAGAAGGTACAATGAGCCTCAAAACCGCATCGGTGTTATTTATATGTATTTTCATTTGTGCAGAGAATCGGCGAATCGAGCCAAATCTTTTCTCATAACTTGCAATGTTGATGAGTTGGCTTCAGTGTTAACTATTGGAAATGTAAAAATAAACAAAACGTGTACTTGTGTGAAATCTCTTACTTTTTTTGTAAAGCAGCTTACAAGCTCATAAAACACCACTGCAATATTGCGTTCCTTTAGGGATCTATTTATTTCCAGACAAAATAAGAACAAGTTACCGATACTTATTCTTATTGCTACGTTCTCGTCGCACATATAAGTTAAGGCATGCTATGTTGCTTTCAGCACCCTCGTATTTGAACAATCTACGAATCTATACTCATCATGACTTCGCGTAGCGTGAGATTAGGTGAATTGTAATGAACAAAACATACTTTTCGAATAATAACCACATGTGTATAGAACCGGTTCCCATCGCTGCAAGAAAGCGACCTTTCTAGGCCGCGACTCTACTCGTAAATCTTAGACGGTGTTCTTTGACTGATGTTTTGAGACTATAATGTTTTTCCTGTAGCATTAAGAGTTATTGGGTTAATGGATTGAAATTTTTTGACGGCTCCTAATGACCTTATTAATGTTTGCCAGATGTCTGCTCCTTGTTACAAAATAATATATTACGAATGTAACAGATCGACTTTAAAGTTTACTTAAAAGTGTAATAACTTTAAAGAAGCAAATAATTCTGCTGAACTTTAAAATACCGCGTATAGTGTAATAATAACAATAACCAAAAAGACGTCCCGCAAGGAGGTATTACTTGCCCTTGTTTATTTAATACCACCTACGTACATTGCTAAATGCCACAGCTGCTATTACGTTGCTAACGAACGAGTTGAAGCGACGTAGGTGGCAATTATGTCCAAATATTAAACATGCGTGAATTCACAGTTTAGCGATAGTACGAGACACCAAATAAGTTACGAGGCATCTATCTGCCATATTGGTAAAGCTTGCGAGGTACGACCTCCCTAGGCCGCTGCGGCCACGGCTGGTCGTTCACCCGATCCTAGCTCGGCGCACCATGGAATTCAATAGACTGTATTATTTTATAGACGGCTATTACTGTAGATGTGTGTCTATATGTCTAGCTTTCTGTATCTGCGTCTGTATTCTGAGAAGCAATACAAAAAATAATAAAAAGCAATAAAAATCTACGATTCTGATGAATAAGAAAAGTTATGGAACAGTTCAGGGGATTTAAATTTACCGTTATAAGATTAAAAAATAAGAAGCGTCTCTATTTATATCGTAATCCAATCTTTAACGTTTTCGTTGTCTAATCTTACGGATGTTTTTAACCTCAAGAAATTTCATTCATGGAAAAATTGTCGCACGGTTTTTAAGCAAATTCCTATCTTAAACAAACATAAAGGTCTTCGGTTTGTCCAACACTTTAGTAAGGTCTACACTTTTTTAATTTATTGGATAACTATTTAAAATGTGTCAAATATTTAGCATTCTTTAAACGACTATTGTGACTATCGCCATGGTTCAATCGATCACATATTTAGGTAATAATATGTAACCATTCTCTTAAAAATGTAGCCACGTTTCGGTGAAAGTGTGTCTGCAGTTATTTGTTATTCTGTTAGTTGCCTGGCGCCTTTGGTTTTTAAATTGTTACCTAACTGTTTATAATTCCTGAACATCTATTCTAGTTGCCTAAATTTGTAACCTACCATGCATATTTTATGTCATTGTGTTATGCGGCTTTATACTAATTTGCTAAATCTCTTCCAAGTTATTCATAAACACTCATAAATATTGAAATTTTTCGTGAATAATTTGATACCAATAGTTTATGAATACGACCAACCAAGTCTAACATATTTCTGTAAGATGAATCCTCTTATTCAGGATCACTCGAATTTTCAATTTTATTCTTACTAATTTGTCCCGCATTTAACGGTTTCTTCATGGGACAGCTGAAGAGATCATTCAAGTTGAAGAGGAAGATTCTGTCTACGTATGGGATAAATTCGCCAGTCGTAATTTAAAAAAAAGGGGGGAGCCTTTTTGTCTCTCATAAGACTCTCTTAATTTTCAAAAGCTTTTGTCAGAAGGTTTAACTAGAATTAAAATAAATCCAGTCTATTCTGATTTCTCTTTCATCTGATCATCTTCCAGGCAACCATAGAATGGAATGACATAAAAAAATATGACGGTACGATAATTAGATGTAAACGCAAACTAAATATTGCTAACACAAAAATACATTACAACAAAAATGTGTCAAAACCATAGTTCCATAGTAAAATAGTAATACAATACCGCCTTAATAATACTTGGTGGTAGATCCTTAACAGGAGGTCGTCTAGGTAGGTACCACCACAGTACCAGATAATCTGCCGACAAGCAGTAGTGTGTAAATGCTACTGTGTTCCGGTTTGAAGGGCACTGCAGCTAGCGAAACTACTGGGCTGTTGAGGCTAACCATCGAAAGTCTCAAAGTAATGAGCTCTAAAGCTGCGATGCCCTGGACTTTGTTTTGTTACTCAAAGTTCTGTGTATAGCTGCAATGGTCAAGGATAGGAGTTATCTCTTACCATAAAGAGAACGTCCGTTTCGTCTCATTACTTTTACATTTAAAAAAAAATGTGTAACGACTTAATATGTAATTATTTATTTCGGAAAATGCATGATCTCTATTATATTGCAAAAACACAGATTGATATAATAATATTAAACTTATACCCAAGTAAAAACAAATTGTTGTTTCTTGTTAGGCCTTCGGCGCTGTATAATTAATTCTATTATTAGAATCCACAGAATGGATAATTGTCTCGTCAGATGTCTTCCACAGTAATGGTCTGTGCCCACTATTGTAGCTCTAACAATGACTTAACACGTCTGTAGCTAACTGTAAGATTTACATAAAATTATATGTATAAGTTAAATAGGAAAATAACGTTCATTTTTACAATTTTCGGATTAGCTTTGCTCTACGGTTTCACCCTCGTTTTCTCAGATAAATGTAGTATTCCGAGTTAGCCCTGTTTTTTATAAAGTAGCCTAATGCTGGGCGCGGGTATCTTCTCATTGTGAGGATAAGGCCATAGTACACCACGCTGGTCAAGTGCGGGTTGGCAGATTTCACACATCTTCGAAAACTTTTTAGACATGTAGGTTTCCTCACGATGTTTTCCTTCACTGTTTGAAGTTATCGGCAATACACACATAACCTAGAAAAGACAGCGGTGCGTGCCGAGATTCGAAACCAGGACCTCCAGATTCGAAGTCAGACAGTCTCCCAATTAGGCTGCCGAAAGTAAAAATGTAGTATTATATTATGTTAGTCCCTTGATTACATTATATGCTATCTATATTCTAAATTTCATCCAAATTGTAAATTTACTTATTTAATTTCTTGTTTTATTGCTCGTATTAGATAAAACTGGTACTTGTTTACATGTTGGTAGATTTCCTTAGCAGGAATTCGTCTATGTAGGTACCACCGTAGCACCAGATATTCACAGTATGCCGCCAACCAGTAGTGTGTAAACATTACTGTGTTCCGGTTTAAAGAGTACCTACTACAGCTAGCGAAATTACTGGGTTTTGAGACTAACTATCGAAAGTCTCAACGTAATGAGCGCTAAAGCAGCGATGCCCCGGACTTTATTTTGTTACTTAAAATTCTGTGTATTGCTGCAATGGTCATGGACATGCGTCATCTTAACATCAGGAGAGATAACATAAAACTGATGATCGAATGCAGTAACGTGCTCGAATCATTGGAAAATAGGGTCATTAAAAGTTTGCTGGCACAAGCTCATGTCATAGCTAGTTTATGTATAAAGTAACTGACAAACCCCGGTCTACTTCCAGCCAACGGAGCTCCTAAATAGGATACGCCATGCCCGATGACTACTTACACATACAAATTAGCCTCACATTTACATACCTCACAAATGTCTATTGTGGCCCTATAGAACTTTATGAACAAGAATTAGGTCCATATTGAACCTTGTATATTGAGACATAAGGCAGATAGCTTGCATGCCATGATGTGTTTAAATCTAATATGGATAGTGATATGATGGGGTCGCGGCTCGTTGATCATAAAGGATAGATAATATTATAGATTATAGCCCTTTAGTTGACGCAGTTAAGCTATATCGATATCATGATCTTACTTTTATTGTTGTTCAAATCTATGAAATACATGGGGTACAGCCAGCAAAAGCAATTTTGAAATACTAGTTTTTTTTTTTAAAACGAAACCCTTTGTGAATCTTTCAAAATATTACTTATACCACAGTACATTTTATCATTTTATAAACCTTCTGTATGTGTGTTTGCCACCTAACTCTTCCTAAACGGCTGGACCGATTTGGATGTTTTTTTTGTGTATATTTCAATGGGTTCCTGGTTGGTTTGAAAACACAATTGGATCCGGTAGGTGGCGCTGCTGTCGGTATGTCTGTTGGCTGTTAGGCGATACGAAGTTCGCCGGGTCAGCTAGTATGTTTAAAAAAAACGATTTATGCATGTTGTACTTATGTTACCGGGACAAAAAAAATGTTTTTAGAATGTTTGTCTGTGCGTATTTAATGCGGGCATTTAACTTAGGGTTTCAGCTCATAATATAGTCTGTTAAACCTAAGTAGAGTTTCCTTTCTTTATAGTTCATTTTAATTTTACTTTCTATTCTCAATCATGCTTCGGTCTTTTTACGCAGTCGCGTTTTTTATTTTTAAAATTGTTTATTTTTTTTATAAACAAATTAATTCATCATTTACCAGCACGCATATTAGTAAGAAGTGCATCTTTCTGTGACCCTTCAAGCGGGTTCTTGCATAATACTTACTTATCTAGTTTAAATGAGGTTATATGAATAATTTGATATGTGTTAATTGATAATCGAATACTATCAATCATGACTTTCACGCTTCGATCCAATTTACAGCTCTGATAAACAAAGTAGGCTTATTATATAATCCGTGTGATATTTAGCGACTTCCTTCCACTTCACACGTAGATTATGTCACAGAGTTTATTTAGAATATTTTTTTATTTTGTTTAGTAGCCTGTGTACTGTACGTGTACGGAATTTATTAACGCGCAGTTAAAAGCTACATTTTTTTATTAGACATCTCTACATATTATAAAACAAAGTCGCTTTCCGCCGTCTGTACGCTTAGATCTTTTAAACTACACAACGGATTTTAATGCGGTTTCCATGAATAGACAGAGTGATTCAAGAGGAAGGTTTATCTATCGATCTTATAACAACGAGCAGTTTTTGTATATAATTATGTATATCTGATCAGAATGTAATCTGAATCTCGGAAACGGCTCCAACGATTTTCATGAAATTTAGTAGGTATGCAGGGAGTTTCGGGGGCGATAAATCGATCCAGCTAGGTTTTATTTTTAGAAAAAGTCGTTTTATCCGTATTTTTAGGCACTGAAAAACTGCTACAATATCATTAGAATACGAATGTAAATTTCGCCAACATTTACATGGTTATAATAGCTCAGGTGGGAAATCGGGCGGTTCCGAAACCAAAAGACCCCGGTTCCAGTACAGATGATTATTATTTTCCCTTTTTTTTTCAAGTTCCTTAAAAATACCGTGCAAAGCTCGGTCATCCAGGTACTATGTATAATACATGCATATGTACCACATAAGTATCTACGTGCGAAGCCGGAGCGGGTCGCTAGTTGGGTATAAAATGGAACCCTGAGGTAGTTTTTGCAATATGCCATTGTTAGCAGTACCAAAAAAAATTTGTATTCACGTGGGAACAGCGGCTAACACCGCGAAGCGGAGCTAGTAGGTTATAAAAGTTGTTGAAAACTATTTTATTCGTGTCGTAGTTAAACTAATCATACAGCAATATATCCGACAGACAAAGGACAAAGACTGTTTCTGTAGAGGTGTGGCCCCCCTATCTATTTGCATTTGCATAGGGGAACGCGGCTGGCTCGGCTACTGGACGTACCCAAGGAGGCGCAATATAGTGGACTCACCCGTGCAATGCATGCAATATACCATACCATATATATGGTATGGTATCTTTTATGTTATAGTAATGAGACGAACAAGACGCTCTCCTGATGTTAAGAGATAACGCCTATCCATGACCATTGCAGCGATACACATAACTTTGAATAGCAAAACAAAGCCCAGGGCATCGCTGCTTCGCCGGATATTACTTTGAGACTTGATGGTTAGCCACAACAGTCCTATAATTTCACAAGCCCTCCCTTTTAATCGAGACAGTGATGTTTACACACTACTGCTTGGCAGTAGAATACCTGGTACTGCGGTGGTACCTACCTAGACAACCTTCTGCTGAGGAAATCTACCACCAAGTAATACAACTACAGATAAATCATTCTATATATAATGCGGTAGGGCTTTACGTTAACCATGTTGTACCTAATAATGAATCAATAGAAGTTTCTTTTTGAGTGAATTTTAGTTTCTTCGTGATGAGGCCCTGTAGCATATCGCAGATTCCGAAGCGCAAATGTAAGTGGCTAAGCGCTGCGTTCATCACCTTGTCACTATTATTGTTATGAAAAACCTGAAAGTCTATTAACTTCGATATGTCTAGCTCTTTCAAACTCGACACATCTTTATATTATTTTTGCTTATTTTGTATGCTACACCTAAATCTGTGGGGCAAATACCCCTTTCTGCTTCGTTGTCGGTGTCACTTCGTCCGTGCATGTAAAGGATTATTGGATTTGAATGCTACCAATGTTGGGCTCCATTACAATGCCTAGATCACAATGCAAAGAATTGAAAATGCATCAAATGTATTCGATTTTTAAACGGAAAAAAGGCGGTTGTAAATTTTTTAAATATTAAATTTTTTCTCACTAGTTCTATTACCTACACAAAGTAGGTTATATAAGATGTTAGTAGACGTAATCAATACACATCATAAAGTAGAATCTACATTTATCCATATTAATGAACATTGAGAAGGTAATTTTAATTAGTAACTTTAAAATGCAATAAAATTGATAAATGTCTCGTGCTCTCTAATTTATACATGACAGCCACGCCTGAACCCACTCGTAAACAGGACGACGTTCATTGTCATCTAGTTCATGCATAATACATACGTGATAGAGACTATGGTAATGAAGCCTTGTAATTAGATGTCTAAGCATTTTTGTACAGCTAGATAGAAGTCTGCTCTAAGTATTGCATGAGTCTTCCATAAAAGTCTCCCCGCAATCGTGTTCAATGTGTGTTTAATTTATATTAACCATTCATCGCTTATCTTTGATTCATTGCTTTTATCTTGACACGTGATAAGGAAGAGTAGTAAACAGCCAAGAAGCCGGTTAGTGCTTCCTCTCTTTAGTACTACATTTAATGACGAATGTGCAATTCTAAATTCTGATCACGTCGCAAAATTCGCAGTGACTAGCTCTTTGTGATCAAACGAACATGCAAAACGAACTCTCAATCAGTGATACGAAAACGACGATATAAACATCAAGATGATGAAGTTCAAATCCTTGTTCCGTAGAGGACCAAGCCAGGGGAAGCAGGAGTCCACCCTAAAAGGGGCTCCGTCTGTATCAAGTTTAGACTCGAAGCACCACAAAGTTGCGCCGGCCCGAGATAAAACGCTGAAAATATTTGGGTCTAAAGAGAAGCTACATAAAGCGCACAAGAAGAAGGATTTGGGAAATAATAATGCGGTGCTCGAAGACCCTGAACTGAGGGAAGGGGAATTTGAAGATGGAGTAGACAGGGCGCACGACTATGGCAGCGCCGAGGAGCTGGACTCGATAGGGGAGCAGGGCTCCCAGGAGTGCGTCAGTCTGCCGGTTATGCTCAGCGCTGAACACATGCCCGGCTTCCAGGAGGTCGAGCTCAGGCAGAGGATACCGTCTGAGGTGAGTTAATTCGCTTAAAGTTCATAGTCAATGTGCATCTTCTTTTTTTATAGAAAGAGTGAGAAAATGCCTGGCGGTTCGCTTGATGGTAAACTCACCGTCGTCTGACACAGTCTTGACACCTGCAACTTCAGGGAGCTTATTGATGCTTTGATGCCCACAGAGATGTTTATAGACGCCCTTTTTCCACATATACGATCAACGTAGACCTGAATACAAGCTTTGGTCAAATCTATTAAAAAGTTTCTATTTGTTTGTTTGTTTTTTTTTTCTGAGATTTTTCTATTCCAAATATTACTACTGTAACTGTCGTAATATAAAGCTATACGTATATATGTATAGCTCTCCACAGTGTTATTCTGTTTCGAGTACATAATTGAAACACACACACGTAAAGGCAGACGTGACTAAACACCTTTATTCTGATTTGCCATAAAATCAGGAGGTCCAATTTTCAGAACCCCTTGTTGCATTGATTGAAATCACTTTCGTTTTAACTTTTTCATCCATATACCAGGTCTGATACAAACTGATGATATTTCCAGGCATCACTCGCGTCAGGGGCTCGGGAGATCGAATCATTACGGCGCGAACTGGAAGCCAGCGTGATGGAGCGAGCACAATTGCAATCTAAGGTGGAGGAGCTGCTGGAAAAGGCCACCGATTCTGAGCGATTCCGAGCTGAGCTGGAGCGATTGAAGGTGTGCCTTCAAGCTTTAGTTGATATGGGCTTTTTACATAGAATCCAAACCAGTTGAAAGAAAAAGTATACGTTTTTGAGCTGACGTTGGGATTAATTTTCTATGGATCAGCGGATAATCTTTTTCGATTTCAATTATTAGTCCCATAGTGAAAGTTGTTGGTAACAACAATAACCTCCATTTGATTATAACGATGGTAATACCGTCATTGTGACTAAATAGTCAATGAGATATTTGGCGAATGAGAAATGCTCCGTTTCCATCCTAGTCGGCTAAGGGATGTAATCCGGAAGATGGGCAGCAGCGTCTTCCTTGAACAATCACACCTAACTGCGCTCGCCAACCCGCCTGCCAAGCGTGGCGAGTATTGGCAAAACCCCCACAGGAGGAGACCTATGTCCAACAGTGGGCGTCCTATGGCTATGGCCTATAATGATGATGATGATGGTAAAAATATTAATTAGTCAGTCAGTGTCAAGTCTGGCCATACGACACGGTTTTAGAAGAAACCGAAAAGACATAATTTACCACATTAAATTACAATGCGACGACTTGATTTTTGCAGAGTTCCAGCCGAAATTTTCCACCCAAGCATTTTTTTAGATGATTGTTTGTGTTATTGTAGAGCCAGGAAGCGGAGCGCGAGGCGACGCTGGTGCATCTGGCAGATGAGAACGGCGCCCTGCGCGCGCGGCTGCGCGGCGTCGCGCACTCGCCGCTTTCCGATAGCGAGAAGCGGCAGCTGCTGCTCGCGCCGGCGCCACGTCGCATGCACTCCTCCGCGCCCGCGTCCATCGCACTCGCGCACAACGTACGTACTTCATTCGCTGTTTCTATGTTGATCTCGCAAAGCGAAGAGCCGTCAACCAGGCTCGAAGGACCATGTTTATAAAACAGACTAAGGTTTCCCAAATTGGGGTACGCCAGTTGGAGTATACGATAAAATTTACGTAATGACTGCGGTTAATCTGATTTCATAAAGATGAAAAACAAGAATCGAATGAACGCTGAATCTAAACTAAGATTTAAATTGAGAATCGATTCCATTTGCGATAAAAACACAAGCCCACCCATCATATTATTTAATAAGAACAAAATAACTATGTACTATTTATTGAGTTTTTTTTAAGAGGCTCGCTGTTGTCTTTTAGTCTAATAGGGGTAACACAGAGCTATAAGCTTAAGAAACCCTGACATAGAGGAATCTTAACACCACGTCTACTATGTTCCTGATAATGTTTAAACCGGTTCAATGCAGCTCAGGGTACTATGAAACTAGCCTATGGTTATCATGGTCCTTCGAGCTAGATGTTTGAAGTAAATTTGTCTTCGCTAAAAGTTATCGCGTTAATTTGCAGGGTGAAGGCGATAGCGGCGAAGCGAGCACGCCAGAATGGGACAAGCATTCGTCGTCGTCTCTCAGCGAAGTTTCAGTCGCGTGCCTACAGGACCGCATACTGCAGATGGAAGAACATCATTACAGGTTAGCACAGAAAGAACTAAATCCGTCATTGCATTTAAACCTAAGCACATTTTCTCCGAGATACATGTTTGTA
Source organism: Biston stratarius (assembly GCA_950106695.1). Taxonomy (NCBI): domain Eukaryota; kingdom Metazoa; phylum Arthropoda; class Insecta; order Lepidoptera; family Geometridae; genus Biston; species Biston stratarius. The sequence continues at coordinate 9,623,380 of OX467106.1, forward strand.
GTTTTAGACGTTTTTAAATAATGAATCATTTGATTTTTACACATTTTTTTCGATGGCCCAATTAGGTTCGTATACAGCATATTTTGACATCTATATTTTCTATGTCCCTGCGCATTTTTTTTTGTACAAACCTAGCCTGCTTACCCCGTTTTTCAAAGCATTCAATAACAACACAAAGTTACTATTCTGTCGGTTTTTTTATCGAACTCGTTTAAAATAGTGCTTTTAGATTTCTACTTGCTAATTCTCCCTTTATATTTATGTAACTATCGGATTACCAGATGCCCAGAGCAAAACGTATCGTCATTGTGCGAACTTCTAAATTTCAGAATACGTTGCTTCATACGTTGCTGGAGTGGGTATATCTAGGATAGTTTCTTCTGGGCAAGCGGCAAGATTATTCATTGTCATAGGATCTCATCGCTTTAACTCCAGCAAATTGCGGTCAACAGCAATCCTATCAATAAAACGAGGATTACAAGCATTTCTGGAAGAGCGTAGCAAATGACTTTAATAAACGCTGCTTAAAATTAATCTATGCTTAAGTAGCCTTTACCATTTCACGTTATCACGAAGTCGTCACCATTTTAAGTATTAATTAGCTTTAAGCAGCGTTTATGAAGTCGATCGTAAATGATTACATTTAAAAGAGTATTTTTGTAACTTTCCAGTACAAGCGAAGAGCTGCAAGCGACGCTAGCCGAGTTAGCCGACTTGCAATCGCAGTTGGCCGACGCGCACGCCGACAACGAGCGGTTAGCCGACGAGAAACAAGTGCTGCTCGAGTCGCTGTGTCGGCAGACTGAGAAACTGGAGGACAGCAGGACTAAGGTATAAATGATTAAAAAAATAAAAAACCCCAGACACAAAATCAAACATAATAAGAAAACACCCGACAAATTCACCTTTAAAAAAAAAATCGTTTCATCCGTTCGGGAGCTACGATGCCACACATACACACAAACACACTCACACACACACACACCCATACACAAACACATGCTCACACACACACACACACACACACACACACACACACACACGCAACACACACACACAACACACACTTCAAACCTATAACTTATAATTGCGTCGGGGTTAAAAATTATTATATATCTAATATATGTATTCGATGGGGTTTTGGCGGGAATACGGGATAATTTGGATTTGACTGCCCTGTTGGCTTATTGGTAGTATCTCTGCTTCAAGAGCCGTGGGCGTGGGTTTGATTCCCACTCAGGACAAGTATTTTGTGGTATAATCAAAAATGTTTGTTCTGTGTCTGGTTGTCCTGTATGTATTTACAAAAAAAAAGTATTTAAGTATTTTATCAGTTATCTGAGTTCCATAGTACAAGCTTCGCTTTGGGTCCGATGGCGCTGTGTGTCCTACAATATTTATTTATTTATTAATCACTAACATTACTTAGTGTCAAATAGATCACTCACTTGATTTTTGAAAAAATCTTGCCAAAACACGTGATACTGGCAAATGCACAAAGCGCGACGCCGAAAATAAAGAAGAAGTAGAACGTTAGATGTGAAATCTGACTGGCTGACTCGATTATACAAACAATAATTTTTCTTGTGCCCGTAAGCACTTAACGTTGTGTTCCAGAAGCCTAAGAGCCAGTTCACATTCTAGCTGATAAATTGTAGAACCTGAATACTTCAGATAACTTTAATTGGCTTGATTTTTGTATTAATCTGGATTATTTTCCGTTGCAGGTGGACACCCTCCAAGAGCTACTGTTACGTGAAGGAGTGGAGCCAGAGACCCTCTTAACTGGTGACGCTGACCAGCAGCTGTTCGCCGTATTAAAGGTAAGGGAGTTGAAATCAGCTAATAGATAATCCGTCATATATAATAATAATAATCCGTCCGATAATAATCCGATAGTAGCGATGATAGCTAAGTGGTTAGCGCGGTCGGTTCGCATGCCGAAGAGCGTGGGTTCAAACCCTAACAATGAGCTTGAGCTGCCGGTGAAGGAAAACATCGTGAGGAAACCATAGCGTGGTGGTAGGGTACTTTCTAGTACTCGGCTAGCTAGCTACCACCCTCAAGTTGAAAATCTGCCGCCGAGCATCTAACGGTGTGTTCCGGCAGCCTCACTTGAGAGCCAGTTCTATTCCAGGTGTGCTTTACCATCTTCGACCACACCGTCGCTTAACATAAGGTGAGTTGTGGTCAAACACATAGCCTGTCAGACATTAATTTTTTTTTATAAAATCCGTAAGGGGTATCCGTAAAAATCCGTTCAAGTTTTACGTAAGCCCCAAAGTGGGGTGGGTGGTCAAGTCATATAAATTATGCTGATTGTTTGTTTTCCTTGATATCGGTATACCTCGTTGTAGCGAAATGGCTGCTAATTAAACCAATATTTACTTAAGTATAAGAGAGGGAAGTAAGAGCTTTGCTTACTTTTGCTGACAAGGGGGAGGGAGGGTTTAATAATTACTAAAATTCTGTTTACGTAATACTTGAATGGTCCCTAATCGGTGTAGTAGTAGACCTTGCCACACCTTGCCTGGAATGGAACTGGTTTTAAAATGAGGTTGCCCGAACTCATCGTTTGTTAGCTGGCTAGTCAACCGACTACTAGAAAGTGCCCGACCATGCCTATGTTTTCCTTCGCCGGCAACACAAGCTCGTTGTTGGTGCTAGAACCTACGCCTTTCGGTATGCAAGCTGACCGCGATAACCACTGATCTGCTCGTATCACAGCTACATAAACTATGAAATGCAAAAATACATTTTCAAATCCGACTGGTAAATCCAAAGATTGCGCGATAAATCAAATAAACAAACAAGCATTGCTTTATACGCGTTGTTGTGGCCAAATTGAACACACGCGTGTAACGTGAAATGAATTGTAGCGCATATGAACGTTTGGACTTTTAACGTAGCGCCATCTATTGGACATTTACTCAATCCAGTTAATAAATTATCCTACACCGCCATCTATTAGAATTTTATGGAACTCACAGATGTACTATAAACAAATAGTTTGCAATAAAAAAATATCGCGATTATAAGTTGAGATATAAACTATCCTATCTCTCAAGTTGGATCAAACTGCACACAATGTGCAAGATTTGATTAAAATGGGCTCAGTAGTTGTGGAGTACAAACATATAGTTCATCGTAAATACGCGGATCTAAACAAAGTTCATTATTTAGAAAAGTCTCTAACAATAAAACAATAAGTATAACAACAATATTGTTTTCAGCTGTCCCAAGAAGAACGAAGGCACCTTTTGAGCAAGCAAGAGCAGCTGGAGACGGAAATAACCCAGAACAAGACTGCGCTCGAGGAGAAAACCAAAGAAAACGAGACTCTCGCCGAGAGGGTTCGGTATGTTGATAAAGTTATGACGTAATTACAGTCTTTTTTCAAATTACTGTAATTACATTCGCAGTGAACGAAAATATCATCGAAGTGTACAATTTTTAGATTTTTGTTAATTTTGTTTTCTTATGGATGCCATTGTCAGAACTGGGAACTATTTTAGGAAATGGACTGGACTTGACCGTGACTTACATATGTTGTGTAACTTTTGTTTCTTAACCTTGATCTTATCTTGCAGAATACACAAAGTGCAATATTAAAAAGTATATATGTATTCTATCAGTTATCTGACTTCCATCACACAACCTCTGCTTAGTTTGGGGTCAGATGGCGCTGCGTGTAATGTGTCCTACAATATTTATTTATTTATTAAAATAAAGAAAAAAAACCTGTAAGCGTGTTATAAGTGTAAATTATTAGAAAAAAAATGTATCGTATTCTCAGGGTATTAGAAGGCACGTTAGAGCGCGCCGAAGCGGAGCGCAGCCAGTGGGAGCAGGAAGCGGGCGCGGCGCGCGAGCTGGCCACCGCCAGGCAGCACCAGCTCACCACGCTCACAGACCTCCTCGACGCAGCCAAGGCAAAGGTAATAGTAAAGCGTCACCTCAATAGATGCCATTACTGTTTGATATTTTTTTGAACGTATGTATGTATGTTCATCTGTTCCCTCATCATTTCTGAACTACTTACCATAATTTGACAAATGAGGTGTCATTGGAATCGTCATGTTTTGAGTGAATTTTTGATTACATGCCCGTGAGTTATTTCAGTTGAATTACGTTGATTTAATTGCACACAAAAAGAAACTAGATAAATCCCGGTGATAAGCATAACTATGTTTTCAAGTCGCGAAAGTTTAAAAAGCATATTTTTGTGTAACCTTTTTGGACATTCATTTTTGTCTACGGAAAATTAATCACAATTCGTCGAATCACATGTCTATGATTATTGCCCGCTATAGTTGACTATTTTTATGAATAGTTCGCGCTATATAGTTCTCGTAAAAACTGAGTATTTCCCCGTATCTCTTAGAATATTTTCCGCTATAGTTGAAAAAAACTTTGAGTATTACCCGCCATAGTTGAATTGCGACGAATTTTGTTTTCGACGAATTTTCCGCAAATCTGATTTTTATTTGCTGTTCTAGTTGGCGGAGCGCGCGGGCGCGGCAGAGGGCGCGGCGGAAGCGGAAGCGGCCGCGGCGGCTGCGCGGCGCGAGGCGGAAGCGGCCACCGCCAGGGCGCACGCGCTGGCCGAGAGGCTCGCGCACGCTCAGCGGCAACTCGACCGCGCGCTCTCGGACGCTAGGAAACTGCACGACGACGCACTGGTCTGTTCAATTGACATCCATTTTGAATGATCCAATGTAATCTTCCTTTTCATAGCCCAACGGGTTATCAAGTTGAAGTGGCAGTGGGCAGGGCACATAGCACGTAGAACTGATGGCCGATAGGGCTGCAAAGTTCTGGAGTGGAGACCACGGACCGGCAAGCGCAGCGTAGGACGTCCACCCACAAGGTGGACAGACGACCTCATAAAGACCGCAGGAACGCGCTGGATGCGAGCCGCTTCCAACCGGTCTTTATGGAAGTCAATGGGGGAGGCCTATCTCCATCAGTAGACGTCCTACGACTGACATGATGATGATCATGATGACTTTTAATATCTAGCGATTTTTTAAGAGTGGGCTCGGGCATTACTATCTTAAATATAGAAACTGACGTGGTTTTGATATTTTTTTCTGCTCACTTATGTTTAATTATATCAGATACTTCTACTATAATTTCGGCCACATCCGGTGGCCTTCTTCATGGAGACAAAGTTGAGTACAACACGCGCGCGCGCGCTTGCTTTTGGCACATTTTTGTGAATGTGTCTTTAAAACCACGTCTTTCTCCATATTAAAACATACTAATAATATAATTAAATTATTGTTTCAGGTGTCCCGCAATAACGCCAAGTCTACGATCTCAGAGCTGGAATTCCAGGTAGAGCAGCTGCGACAAGAGAAGACGGCTACTCAGGGCGAGCTCAAAACGCTTCAAGACAACGTTTCCGAGTTGCAAATACAGGTAAACTAAACTAAAGTAAACATTTAATCATTCAAACAATTCATTTCAATCATCGACGAATGTTTTTTGTAAATCTATATTTAAGTGATCCATTGTTTCGCAAGTAAGTGAAAATTGTCTTATTGAGAATAAATTCTTTAAACCTAAACATTTATTCCACAATGTCAAATCAAATCACAATGTCAATGTCAAATCACAATGTTAGGAGAGTAGACCATTCTTCTTTCTTTTCTTCTTTTATTTTTTGACATTTCACACGGCTCCATCTAGCTCCAAATTAAGCAAAACATGTACTAATGGAATCAGATAACTGATAGAGTACTTACCTATATACTTTTTTTTTGTTGTAATAACATACTTATTGTAGGACATTGCATACAGCGCCATCTAGCTAGGCGTTTGACCCGATGTGGTCGTAGATGAAAAACATACTTAGCTTGGAATCTAGCTCTCAAGTAAAACTGTCGGAACATATCGTTAGGTGCTTGAAGGCAGATCTTCCAACTGAGTGCTAGTACTCTAACACTGTGCTATGGTTTCCTCACGATGCTTTCCTTCAAAGTTCTTGGTTCAAAGTTCAAACCCAATTCTTTAGGCGTGCGACCGGACCGCTGTAACCACTGAACATCGCTAAAAACATTATCATACCATTTTCTGGGTTATCTCCGGACTGAAATACAAATATTTTATGAATAACACCAAAGTTACTAGTCAAATTCCGTAATATCATTTCAAATATATCAAAAACAGTGATTACATGTCAATGAATAAAAACATGATGTCAATATAACAAAAGCCAATATAAAAATATTGTCTATTATGTATAATAAAGTGTCAAAAAAATCATAATTACTTATTAGTAATTTGGATTAATTATTAAAATTATGACTGTGAATCCGCAGGTGCAAGTAGCTAGTGATGAAAAGCTAGCGCTAATGAGTAGAGCGGGCGAGGCTCTGGCGCGGGCGTCGGAACTGGAAAGGCAACTTCAGGACGCACGAGCCAGGAATGCGCAACTTCAACGGGACCGCGAGAGAGACGTGAGTGCACATACATACACACAAACACACTATAACAATTTATTTAGACTACTACACACATACTCCACGAATTACCGTTTTATTACCGTTACTAGATTGAGGTTGTAACGTTTAAAAGTGTTTAAACTCTCGCGAGTAGATTAACCAACGAGGTTTCTTTTACATTACCACTGATTCGAAATATAAATCTAAAAGCAATATCTGTTGAAAACCCCGATCGGTATGTGATAAATATCGGTTAAAAAGAAAAATACCAGATTAGAAGAAATTGCCAGATGTAAAAATATTATTTAGCGTACCAAAAGGATATCTAACGGGACCCTATCACTAAATGCGCTTCTCGCTAGCCTAATCAATCATATTGCTTTAAAAGCTACTGCTTGTAGCTTTTAAATGTCCTTAAATCCTTTTTAAAAACTGTAACCTGACTATGGAAGAAAGTAACTATACGAATAATTAAAGAGGAAAAATGAAGCTTATGTCACTCAGGCTATAATAACGAATCGATTGACACCTCATAAATTAAATATACAAAACATTGATCTTTGGGACTGTATTTTGTAGTCGGTAGAAATTCTAACTGTCCAGTTGACGAAAACATAAAGTAATTTATTCTAAGATTTATCTCGACACACGGAGGATATTTTAGCTTGCTCATTTAGATTATTTTATTTTGAGTTTCGCCAATTGGACAACACTTGTCCAGCCTTTCGTGTCGATTTGGTGAAAATCCAGTAGCTTATGCAATACATAGGAACATATATAAATATAAACATACATAGACTGCTAAAAACATAACGTAGTTGAATAAAACTAATTGCACGGTCCTCTGATTTCAGGAAACTGAATGGAAGCAGTTCCAAAGCGACCTTCTCATGACCGTCCGCGTTGCAAACGACTTCAAGACTGAAGCTCAACGCGAGCTCGAGCGACTAGTCTCTGAGAATAAGGTCGCTCGAGATCGCATAAGACTATTAGAAGACCAAATGCACTCCCTCAAAGGTGAGACAGAAATACCTACATGGGTAGTAACAAATAGGGCAGCAATAGGTTTTATCTTTCGCTTTGTTTTTATTTTGAGGACTGATTTGCATGGTTAGTTGTTAGTTTAGTTGTTGATTGTATATTTTTTAATTTCCTGCACAGACTATAATTTTTTTTTGATCTGCTTCCTATCTTCAAACAATAGTGATGTATTCATTGGATCTATATTGGACCGTCTTTAAAAGTGTTTAAATTTATAATCATCAGTGAAAATATGAATAAGGCTAAAAAGACGAGGATGCTAAAATTAAGAAGTTGAATTAAGACCGTGCATGTGTTATCCAAAGCTATTTGTTGACATAGATCATTTCATTAGTAGCAGAGTTAACATGCAGTCATCATGCACTAATTCTATGTAATCGCTTCCAGCAACGTAGTAGATCACAAACTAACAGTAGTACAATGTTCAATTACCTTCATATTGTAAACTGTTAATATATTCTAATCATGCATTTAATGTATCGAAACAGGTGTTGACAGATCAGACTCTATGGATAGCGTACTAGATTATTCCGACGATGAGCTCAGGCGTTCTAGAGAATCGGATTTATTTGAAAGCGACAGTTCTTCCAAAGAAGTATTCAAAAGTATCAGGACTCGATACTTGTCTAGAGTACATAGTGTGACAGATCCACCTCTCTGCAATAGCATCGTCGACCAAGCATTCTTCAAATCAAATAGCCCTCCAATTAAAGACGATGTAACAAAAGAGTTTAAATTTGAAATTCAAAACGTGACTACAGATGAAACTGCAGATGATGCTAGCCAGAAAGCGCTATCTCCTGATTATGACAGCAAAATTCTTGCTAAGGCTGTCCTACCTCCCTTAGACCACAAAGTGATTGCGAGGCAAAATGCTATCGATCTTGAAAAAGATAATTTAAGTAGACAGGACGCCTTGGACGACGTCAGACACGACTCGCCGGAATTAACAAATGACTTAATCGAGCTAAATACTAAAAAGGTATCACAATCTGAATCAGCATATATAACCAAATCTAGAAATAAAACAATATTTAGTAGAGAATTGTCTGGCATTTATAAAGGTAAACCAAAGGCATTTAGCACGGAAAATCTTAATTCTCAAAGCATATTCAAAGATAATCTAAAAGAAGCTATCAGTGTAGACTTTTTCAATTCTGACAATGATGACAGTCGGATATCATTGTTTACAGAAGGTTCTGATAATGTTTTTATGTCTCCTGATGAAACAAATAACAATGATGTTAATACTTTTTCTAAAAATAATACCGCAGACTCTGTAATTAAAAAAAATACAGTAGTTGTAGACAAAATTATGCCGGAACCTGTAAAAACATATATTTCTGACAAGTTATCCACCTCTAGAACCGAATCATTGCTCCCTTATTCTAATGAGAAAATCAATCGGCTACCAGAATCAGACAAGTCTCTTGATGACGAAGTAGAGAAAAATCTCAAAAAAGTTCACGAAGAGTTAAAATTGACATTCGAAGCCGCGATCGAACGAATAATTGGTAGCAATAAGGTTGAAAACAAAGATTCCGTAACCAAAGTTTTGAAAGAATCTGAATCAAGTAATAACACAGAGCCATTCTCGGAAATAGCTCAATCCAGTGATGACAACACAAATAGTGATTATGAAAAAATTGAGTTCTCTAGTTCGACTACAGCAAGCAATAATAGTAATCAAAACATAGATCCGAAAATAGAAAAATACAAGCAAATAAAATCAAAAAAAGTTATTGAAATTAATGTTGATCCACCAACACCCCAAACTGAAATGTTTACAGGTTCAAATCAAGCTAAAAGTCCTTTCATTGAACCAGTGGATGTTGAAATATCTAAAATAAAACCTGAGCCAGTGAGTGTTGATGTTAGTTATCATTTAAAAATAAATAATAGAGATTTAGATGACGGAAAATCTCAAATTGATTCTGTACCATATAACAACACAGATGTAGTAATTCCAAAGCCAAGGAAGAGGTTTAAAACATTTTTGACACCAATTAATATAGTTGGCGCTACTAATATTGATCCTACATCTCCTATTATCATAAGTCCCGTTTTAATTCAACCAGTTCTTCTAAAACCTGTCACAACACCTATAAGTTCCGACGGGTCTATATTCGAAATAAAGCCACTTGAATCGTTAGTCAAAGAGACTACAGAATCTACAGAAATTTTAGAGATGAAATCGACCGTTTACTATGATGACACAGATCAAGTAGATGCAAATAGAACTAATAAAACTGGAGAGAATAAACCCGATGATGCCAATAAGAGAAAACGTATCTACCAAAAAAATATAAAAGCTAAACCTTTGCCTCTCCTACCTTGGAAATCTAGCTCCAGTGAAAGCTTATCAGACGCAAAACCAGCGTCGCCAGTTATAGAATCTATAACTAAACAAGTAAACACTTCCCAATCTTCTGTGCAGAGGTTATCTAAAACCCCGGAATGGTTGATAGATAATCAGTACTACCAGCCCATGGAAAATGTACCTTTCGTTATTAACACAGTCCAAACATTTACCAAACCAAAGATAATCGACAATAAAATCAAAGAAGACGTTCAATTCAGTCACACTAACCCATTTTTACCTCCAATTCCTACAAGAAGGCGACATTCTGAACAAGAAAATGTATATGAAGAAATCGGAGAACCGACATTACCTAGCATACGTAATACTAACAACATAGCCGACGACGAAAAACTTTCAAATATTCAAAACAACAAACACTCAACGACGGATGAATTTGCGGTAGTGACGAGAGAAGAACTTCTGAAAGTTCCACGAAAACCAAAGAAGCCCAAAAAAGAAACTAAATTAAGCGAAGAAGAAATTGCCAAAGAGACTGCAAAAATTACTAGATCTATCATATCGCTATCACGGACTCCAAGCGGTAATGACACGCCCAAAACGGCTGGACCTATCGGGTCTATGGTGCAAAGCTTAGAGAAACCAGATTTGGTGGTTCCGCCTCGGAAGCTGTCGTTGCAAACGCCTAACTCACCAACAGTGGAAATGAACACTAGTTCTCTGCCCCGGGAGAAGCCCTACTGGAAGACATTGGAACACAAAAGGCTCTCACATCCTATAAGGTCCTTGAACTCGTCGTCACGTCACCTACGTAAGTGGATGGCTTTTGTGGTCCGGAAGCTAAACGTCCAGTGTGAAAATGTAAATAACCCGTACCGATGTATGGAACATAATGTTTGTCGTGTGTTATTGTACTCATTTTGGTGATGGTTTGTGGTGAAGGTTAGCGGTTGGCGTTACTTGGTTTTTGGAATACATTACCTTTTACATTTACATAAATGTGTCATTTCACGTAGCAAGCTAAAATTGTGAGGAACAAAAGCTTTATGTTTGCTAATTACTCTCATATTAAAATCTCAATAGGAGTGTTCGATGATGCAAATCTTATTATTTTGAAGTTACTATGTGAAGTAAACTTTTTACTATTGTTTTGGGTTTAACTGGTGCGGCCGAGTGGTTTTTTTTGTGCAGGTGTAGGAAAAATTGGCTTAACATTATTAAACAAAGCTATAGTAAAATAAAAATTGCTAAATTTTGAATGTGAAACATATTTTCATTTGAAATTTCTATCGTAGTGAATTTGTAAGTGAAAAGTGCTTATAGTGATAAACATTTACAGTTGAATAACATTATTGAGTTACAATAATACTTATACCTTAATCCGATCCTGTCAAAATGAGACCGACAGCTGATAAAGTACTAAAAAAACATAACAAAATCATAAAACGAAATGACTAGAGCGCAGAGCGATTTCAGATGCATTCTTTATTCACACTGTCGACTATGTGAACTCTCTGCCAAGTCTTAGTTAAATAATATTTATAATGATTAAATGTAAAATCCAAATACGATTATTGCCATGATAAAACCTTTTAAGAGTAGGCAAGGTCACGTAATTACAGGGTGAATGAGACTCACCATTGTCTCAAAGTAAAGAGCACCAAAACGAAACTCATGGTTTTTTTTCACAATTTTACTTTATATCTTAAGGCAAGTCGAGTTAAATGTCTTTGCGCTCCCGAAAATGACACAGAAGTATCCATATAGCAGACGCCCAGTGTATTCACCGACGTTTTCCATGATATAAAGTAGCCTATATTTTAATCCAGAGCATTCAAATCCGTTAAGACATTACACCGTGAAGAAGTAACAAACAAACAAACAAACAAACAAACAGACAGACTTATCATGTTTCTGTGTTTGGGGGAAGACATTTCTGGCTCTGACGAGTGCCAGTGCCAGTTTTCAACACCTTAATAGGAAACTGGCAATTTTTTTAAATGTAAAAGTAATGAGACGAACGGGACTCTCTCCTGATGGTAAGAGATAACGTATGTCTATGACCATTGCAGCGATACAAAAATCTTTGAATAGCAAAACTAAGTCCAGGGCATCACTGGGTTGGCGCTCATTACTTTGAGACTTTTGATGGTTAATCTCAACAGCCATGTAATTTAACTGTGCAAATCAAGTAAGCAGTATGTAGACGGAGTATGCTGTTACAGCTCTACCAGCTCGGACGGAAGAGGCGCCAGCGCCGCCTCCGCTGCTTACCAGCGCTTCGCTGCAGGACATCATGGCGACCGCTGCCTCGCATAGAAGGACCAAAGGTACTCCCTTAGCTTCCCTTAGGTAGCTTTGCATATATGAGCATATGTTGGCACTTTCTTTTTTTGGCAGAAAAGACATGTTTTTATTTTTTGAATAGGTTAAATTGGAATAACAGATAACTAAACCTGTTTCATAGGTAGACGAAGTTAAACCAGTACCAGTATCATAAAGTTTTAAACTTTGATTGTAAATTTGCTAAAAAATGGTTTTACTTATAAACGTTTGTTAAATTTAATCTGAACTTAAATAATGTCTCGTGACTTCACGTCAACGAAAAGTTGACTTTAAGTATTGAGCAACATTTTCAACGTTGCTCAATACTCTAAATAATTTTGCTCTATAACCAAAAGGCGAGGACGCTTTAGCTTGGTTGTATATACATATATGTAACTTACAGACATGTATATCGGCATGGTTGTCTGGTTTCAGCGATAAGACCGCTACTTATGGCACTAGATAATAAAGTTATTTCGTTACATTTTGTAGCGATGATAGCTTAGTGGTTAACGCGGTCGGTTTACACGCCGCTTTAAGATGAGGTTGAGTTGCCGGTGAAGGAAAACATCGTGAGGAAACCATAGCATGGTGGTAGGGTATTATCAATTCTCGGCTGGTTAGCTACCACCCTCAAGTAGAAAATCTGCCGAACACTTAACGGTGTGTTCCGGCAGTCTCAATTGAGAGCCAGATCCGTTCCAGGTTATGTGTGCTTATGATCTTCGACCACACCGTCACTTAACATCAGATGAGCTGTGGAGAAACAGCTAACTTTTTACAAAAAAACTAGTGTTTTTTTATAAAAAGTTTATTTTTAACATGTAAACAGATAAACAATGTTTGGTACAGGTGTGAGTCGACAAGACTCCCGTCTTTCAGTAAAGTCGCTGATCGAGAGCATCGAGAACGCTGCCAAAGCGGCCAAACAGTCGCCCGCTTCGCCACCAGTCACGGATTGGCCACAGGTACCTACAACTGACAGATCTTTGAATTTTCTTATTCGATTCGAAAATTTTACAGTACACAATGCACACATTGTTAAGGGGTGTGGCACAGTTTAGGTACTATCGGTGTATTTCCTCACCGTGAGGCAAATGCCCTGAGGTTGTCGCTCGCCGCGCGATACGCACGTTGTTTCTGACACGCGTAACACTAATCACACTAATATTGTAAAGGCGTAAGTTTGTACGTTTGTTACATGTTCACGCTTAAACGGCTGGTCTAATTTTGATTAAATCAATCAATCAATCAATCAATCAAAAGTCATTTATTCAGTTTAGGCCCTGGTAAGGCACTTATGAACGTTAAGTTACATGTTTGAATCTACCACCGGCTCGTAATTACACTTCAACTGAGAAGACTCCGGCAAGAAACTCAGCAAGGCATTTTTTTTGTGGATCTTTCTTTTCATATTAGGTTACAATTTACAGTAATAAATATTAATACATACATTATGCTTACTACAATTGTCACTTAGCCAGGGGGATGCAAGTGCAGAGAGAAGCTACAACAACTATATATTCCTGTCTTCCACGTAATGAGCCACCTTATAGTAGGCTTTGTCAATTAACCTCTGCTTTATAAAATCTTTGAATTTATTATAGGACATTTTAGTTACCTCAAGTGGGATTTTATTATAGAATCTAACGCAATTCCCGAGAAAAGACTTATTAGCTTTAGATAACCTGAATCTAGGTGTCACAATTTTATCTTTATTTCTTGTATTTAAGTTATGGCGACTACTATTAATTTCAAATGAATTTAAATTTTTCCGGACAAACATAATGTTTTCATAAATGTACTGTGACGGTAACGTTAATATCTTAAAATCTTTAAATCGATTTCGTAGTGATTCGCGAGGACCCAAACAATAGATTGCGCGAATTGCACTTTTTTGCAGAATAAAAATAGTTTCAAAGTCTGCAGCTGAGCCCCACAGCAGTAATAAATAAATTAATAATAAATCTGGTATGTACGTAGCGAACACCCTGGATTAACGCTTTTTATCCCGGTTTATTAACAATATAGCGGGTAACACCGTATTGCGCAGCTAGTTTATTACATATCTATTTATTATATTCATTTCTAATAGTACACGCTCAACTTAGTTTCGGGCTAAATGTCGCTGTGTGTGTAATTATATTTAATTATATGTTTCCTAAAGAAACGGAACTATGAAGATAACAAATCGTACCTACAAGTATTAGTACAAATTCTATATTGGTTTATTATCAGGGCGAGCGAAGAGAGCCCTAACACTATTCCACAATCTGAGCATTTTTGTGGTACACTTTACTGAAAAACTATCACGCCTATAGATTTGTGCTTTAACATAGTAATTTAACATCATATCTAGAAGTGTTATCAGTAAAAAAAAAATAACCATTAAAAAATGAACATTAACAATTTTGTATTCATTGGATAGAATGTTATTGTTGTGTTACAAATTGTAGTTAATCTACTTAACGCTAGATGACACCACTAGAATCAGGTTGTAAAATATCAACTATCTTAAAAATTATTACCCGTTAGAAAAATTACGCGAGCCCTCACAAAGCTCAGCTTTTTGCTAGTAATATTTGTATTGGCGGGTTGCAACCCTGTGTTCCCGCAGCTAAACTTGTTTCGTGTATGCAACCGAATATAGCCGTTATTACTTATTCTGTCGCATAGTCCAGAAAAGCATTTGAGGGCTCTCAGAGAGACATGATCATGATCTTGTGTCATGATGTTTTATTACATTTGACAGGCTAGGTGTTTGACCACAGGTCACCTAATGTTAAGGACTGTGTGATCGAAGATGTTAAACACATCTCGCCTGGAATAAAACTGGCTCTCAATGAAAGCCTTCACATTGTTAGGTGCATGGCGACAGATTTTCAACTTGAACCCTCAAATTACTAGCTAGCCAGCCGAGTACAAGAAAGTGCCCTACCCATGCTATGGTTTCCTTGCGATGTTTTCCTTCATCGGCAGCTCAAGCTCATTGTTGGAGTTTGAACCCACGCTCTTTGGCGTGTGAACCGACCGCGCTAACCACAGAGCTATAATCGCTACAAATATTTGATTTATTCTATTTTGTTCCCCAATGTTATTTAGATGGACATACAGGTGCCACCGGCAGTAGTCGCGCCCGCAACCGCTAATGCCGTGAAGAACGGAGTTTCAGAACCTTCTCCACCGCCGTCGAACGGGCTCGCGACCGCCACGTTCTCTGCCAAACCGCCCTCAGCTCGCCTGCCTAGACCCTCGCCCATACAGACTGGTGAGTTTACCTCTAACTTATACAAAATTTGGGCTCTACTTAAAGCTTTCCACACACTGACACAGAATACTTACATACATACACATCACCACCTCCCATTACCAGTACACTGCATTATCAACCTAAAATTGTCCAATATCTATAACCTAAATATGGTTAGTATTCTAGGTAATATTTCTGTTTTTAACCGACTTCAAAAAGGGAGGAGTTTTTCAATTCGTCGGAATCTTTTTTATTTTTATGTGTGTTCACCGATTACTCGAAGACGCCTGAATCCACTTGGATTTTTTTGACAAAATTGGGCGTACAGTTTTTAAAAAATCAACAAAACTCTAAAAATACATCGATGATGTCTTCGTTTACTTCGAAACCTCGCTGTTTCATTGGAGCTGTGCGTTTAGTTGGACTACCCATATTATTAAACCATAATACCTAAAAACCTCGCCGTGTTAAAGATTAGGGACATGGACTCGGTTTTTTTTATTGTAAATATATACTTGTCTTGTATAAACTCGTAGCGTTTTTTTTTGGCCATCGTAAGGTATCAGTTCGAGAATCAGTTCATCAAATCAGAAGTTTCTGCTTAGTTGGGAGACCGTCTGACTTTCAATCTGGAGGTCTTTGGTTTGAATCCCATGGCGCGCTCCTCTGTCCTTTCTAGGTTATGTGCGTATTGTCGATAACTTCAAACGGTAAAGGTCAACATCGTCTTCCAATCCGCACTTGGCCAGCGTGATCCTTCTCACAATGAGAAGAGACCTGCGCCCACCAGTGGGACAATTTATAAAAAAAACCGTGCTGGCTCGATATACACAACACAAAACAATGACAAATCATGACAGTTTAAGCACCTTTGGTGTTGATTTTAGCTAGCTGTCTCAGGGCGCGACAGTGTGTGGAAGGCTTAAAAGCGCTACTTAAAGTTGATTGACTTTAGTTAGTATTGCGCAAGAAGTTCAATAACTTTTTTACTTTTTGATATGCTTGAATCTAAGAACGTTGTTTTTTTATTGCTTTGAGAGGGCGAGATTAGGTTCGATATAATATCATAATGTTTTTTGTCAAGCCAGTAAGTCTAATATATGAATTACGCCAGAGCAAGATAGACGTAGTCTAGCTTTGTTTCATTCACTAAGAGTAACAAGAGAAAGGTAAGTTGTTTCTAACGCATGCTAGTAAAATACTATTTAAATACAGCGGACCTAAAATTTAAGAGAGTGTATAAGAGAGATGACATGAGAGAAATAAGATGGAAATATACTTTTTTTTTGTGGACAGACTTTGTTTTTCACTAAATCTCATCTGATGTTAAGAGGTGGTGTAGACGATGATGGTAGATATACCTTACCTCAAATGAAACTGGCTCTTAATTAAGGCTGCTGGAACGCCGTTACGTGCTTGGCGACAGATTATCAATTTGACGGTGGTAGCTAGCCAACCGATTACTAGAAATTACTACCCATACGCTCTCTCTCCCTAATGGGTAACACGGCGCGGCGGTCCGCTGTTTTCTGTGCAATCGAAATTCATACATATCTTAAGATAATATTATTAAGCATGTGCTAAACGGTGATATTATTAACATAATTACCAAGTTGACCTTGGCAATTTCTTTAGTATAATTATAAAATATTCTCCAATATCTATTTTATTTATTTATTCGTCATATAAGTGTTTGTTCTGGGTGGGATTTGAAGTCATTCCCTACAGTCTTTCAAAGTCAAATTAACTATACTACCAATTAAGCTACAAGACATTAAAAAATATAAATGTCACCTTACTCACTTACTAACATATGTAAGTGTTTATTCTGTGTGTATTATAAGTATGTATTTACAACAACAATTTTTTTTTGTATTCTGTCAGCGGTCTAGTTCCCATAGTACAAGCTTTGCTTAGTTTGGAGCTAGATGGCGCTTTACTATCCCATACCGTCTAACAAACGATCAAGGGTGTGTTAATTGAAGGGATTACGAGTATCCTTACCGAGGTGACGATTTTACTATTTTACTGTGGCGCTAGTAAACTTGCTAGCTTATTATCGCCTGTAAGGTAAAAAAAGTCGCCAATTTCCTCTTGTTGAAAACGTTTGTAACCTTTCCATATAACACAGACTTTAAAATGTACTACGAATTCCGTACCAATACCACATCGGTGATTCCATAGTAAATTTGGTAGGTTTAACTAAAAAGAAATTACAAAGGTCACCTTGTTAAAGTGACCTTAATATTACAAAGGTCACCATGTTAAAGTAAATAAATTAATAAATATTGTAGGACACATTACACACAGCGCCATCTGACCCCAAACTAAGCAGAGCTTGTGTGATGGAAGTCAGATAACTGATAGAATACATAAATACTTTTTTTGTTGTAAATACATACTTATAATACATACAGAACACCCAGACACAGAACAAACATTTGTTTATACCAAACAAACATTTGTCCTTGGCGGGAATCGAACCCACGCCCTACAGCTCAGGCAGGCATGTCATGAGCATCTCAATGAGCCAACAGGGCTGTCGTCACCTTACCGTCCGTATTACCGTCCGTAAAGTGACCTTACCGTCTAGCACACGCTTTATGCTTTTATAATCCCCCAAGTTGCATGTGTCGCTTGTTTACAGCATGGAGGCATGACAGAGGCGCTTAGCCGTCTTGCCATACTATACTAACTCTATGTCGTGTGCCTGAACACTAATGTCTAATTTATATTTGTACTATTCCCACGTAGATTGCATGTCTATTAGTCTTGTATTTATTCGTTGAACTTTGCCATGTAGGCGTAGGTTTGTTTTGAATTGAGAGTTGGCTGTGAAATGTAAATAAATTTAAGATGCTGTTAGGGTAGTATTATTTGTAATGAATGGGTTCTTTTTATTATTTCGAGCGTTTTACTGTAATACTTGATTTGTTGTTATCTCTAGACGCTGGTGTCTTGGTTGTTGTTAGAAAATATTAAGTTAATGGGTGTTTTATTTTACAATGTTTAATGCGTATCAGATTATGTATGCATTTAACTATAGTATAGAAAGATATAATTTATATGTGGCATCACCAACTGTCCTCGTATTTTGAGGTAATTCGCAGAAACTGAATGAGTGCCACAAATTATACGCTATCAAAAACATTTTAAACCAATTTTATTTTCCTAATTAAATTGAAATATATTTTTGTAATCCCCGATAGATTTGTTTTTTTTTTTACTATTTTGCGTAAAAAATAAGTTTTTTTTTTAACACCTATGTAGGTGTTTTAAGACGTTTATAACAATATCTTAAACGTCGAAATCCATCCAGCCGTTTGGAAGATACGAGGTAATAAACAAATTTACAAACAAACGTACATACATACAAAATAAGCGCAAACAACATAACCCTTCCTTGGCAGTTGAGTAAAAAATCAAAAATCAATTGAAGTTAATATTTATTTTCTTTGTTTCTGGGTGAGACAGGCGTAAAAATATAGTCTATTTAGTGCTTTTTAGACGTATAGTTAAGTTGAATTTCGTCTATTAATATTTATTATTTGCCTATATATGCATAGATATATTTCTTTATGTTACATTGCATGTCCTTTAACTTGTGTCAGTATTAACTTACTATGTTTCGCTATCGGTAGAGGTTCTGAAATATCCGCTCTAACCGGGAATGGTCATCTCAGAACTTAAATATTCTCATTCAATTTCGTCTGGGAATGAAGGTGTTTTCTCATTTCTCTAGAGTAATGGGTGTGTGCCAAAATATTAAGCTTTGTAATTTATTTAAAACGTACGATGTTTAGCATTCAGCTCTTAAATTCGTAAAGTTAAAAGATTTTCGAATTCGAAGAAATATGTTTAATGTTTCTTTAAACGATATACGCAAAGAAGGTAATTACTACTTTGAGTATATTTTGTAGTTTTTAGTCTAATTTTCATTTACAATTTACAAAAAAATACGGTCTCATTGAACATAATATATTCAATGAGATGTGTAAATTCTGTGCTTCTTAGTGTATAGCGCATACGTTTCAACATTTTTCGAATCTAGTTTTCGACTATTACGAATGAAAAAACGGTCCGGCTATCATTATTATTTATTTTATTATTTGGCACATATCCCCCCGCTCGCTATCACCCACCTGGCTTGCAATGTGTCTAACGTGCGTGCGCGCGGCAGAGCCGGCGACGACCGGGGCCAACATACCGGACGAACGTCGCGCACTCGCCTCGCTCCAGCAGAAGGCGATGGAGTCATTCGTCAGGCGGAACAGTTATGGAGATATCTGTGAGTATTTTTTACTAGAGTTAAGAGCAGGCTCCAAAAAATCACACGTTCACTTCGCCCATACGCTATTCCGTAATCATAAAAGAATAAAGATTAAAATACCATTTGATCACCATTGCTTGACCGTATTGTTACATCTAATTAGATTTATTAAGAGTAAAGTAGTGGGTCTGTGTTTTTACGAATGGTATGCTCGTTTCATGAGTTTTTTTTGTTAATGTCACTTATGCGTTTAATCGCGCAGCTTAACACACACTGTTGTGTGCGTCAACGGTTTAAATACACACACACGAAGATCTTCGTGTAATGAAACCGAACTTCCGACATGTCTTTTGCCAATTCCAATGTGCATTGTCATACGAGTTAAGCATAATAGACTATCTTACAATATTAATTTGCGAACTTGAAATAATTTCTAAATAAAGTTTCATAGATTGTTTCTTTATATTTTGTTTTTCAAGCACAAAATCTTCGTAATCAGTTTAGAGCATTTATTTTCATCTGATCTTGTATTATACAGCATATTTATTTGTATTCAATGTTCTTCACATCTACGATCTTTATTAAATAACAGAATTCAGGTAATGTAGCAGATTTTTTTATTTATTCTGAACGTATTGCATGCTCAATTGCTCACATTTCAATATACCAACAAAACCTACACCGTAACTAAAAACTGTTTTTAACATCACTAGAAATAATATCTACCAAAGGTGCTATATTTTTAGCAAATCCTCAATTGTGTCTAAAACTCGAAATGTTGTGTGTATTAGGTGAGAGGAAAGATCCCCTGAACGCGCTGCAAGTGAAGAACGGTGGCTCGAAACGTAACGCGTTGCTGAAGTGGTGCCAGCAGAAAACTTTGGGCTATAACAACATCGATATTACGAACTTCAGGTAAAGAGTAGTCCTAACCTTAATTTCACATACACATTCTTATTTCATTAGAAACTGAAAACTTATTTATAAACACATAAATTTTTACAAAATGAGATTAAAACAAAATATAATACTATTTCAAAATGAATTTAAAACAAAATACTTACTTTTTACTTGGTGGTAGATTTCATTAGCAGGAGGTCTAGGTAGGTACCACCGCAGTACCAGATATTCTGCCGCCAAGCAGTAGTGTGTAAACATTACTGTGTTCCTATTTGAAGGGTACTGCAGCTAGCGAAATTACAGGGCTATTGAGACTCACCATCTAGTCCCAAAGTAATGAGCGCCAAGGCAGCGATGCCCTGGACTTTGTTTTACTACTCCAAAGTTCTGTGTATCGCTGCAATGTTCATGGACAGGCGTTATCTCTTAACATCAGGAGAGCGTCTCGTTTATCTATTACTGTTACATAAAAATAAAAATAAGAATAAAAAAATACCATTTCAAAATGAATTTAAAGGAGAAAATGTCAATCAAACAATCATGGTATTTAAATACGTCAATGTCAATAAAATTATATCAGTAGTGTTGTGTATCCTTTCTGTTTGTTGGTCCTTGCATTAAAGATCTTCGACCGAAGGTCGGCCCTAGATATAATCTTTCTATATTCATGTAATTCATTCCTGTTAAATCAGCTCATCGTGGAACGACGGGCTGGCACTGTGCGCCCTTCTCCACTCGTACCTGGGCGAGGGTAGGATCCCGTACGCCACTCTGACGCCAAACGACAAACGAACCAACTTCTCAGTCGCGTTCGCAGCGGCGGAGTCCGTCGGCATTCCTACTACACTGGTAACAATCTTATACATAACTATACGTATGTATATTAAAAAATATATTCCAACTAGCAGACCCGGCCACGCGTTGCTGTGGCCAAATTAAACACACGCGTGTAACGTGAAAGAAATTGTAGCGCATATGAAACGTTTGGACTTTTAACGTAGCGCCATCTATTGGATACTTACTCAATCCAGTTAATAAATTACGTTACACCGCCATCTATTAGAAGTTTATGGAACTCACAGATAATTATACCTCTGTTGCAAAATAATTTGCAATAAAAAAATATTGTGATTATAAATTGAGATATAAACTATCCCTATCTCTCAAGTTGGATCAAACTGCACACAGTGTGCAAGATTTGGTTGAAATTGGTTCAGTAGTTGAGGAGTTCATCGCGGACAAACAACGTGACAGGAATTTTTTATTGGAAACCTAAATTTTTATATGTACTCTTTTACTGGGAAGCCTGGTTGGGATAGAGGCTTGACTTTCAATTTGAATCCTATTGGTTCAAATCCCACAGCATGTACTTTTCGTTTATTTTTGACACGTATTTCCGCGTTTGATCACCAATTCGCCTGATGGTAAGCGATGATGTGGTCGTTTGGTACGTACCCAAGAAATTCCACTATGCATGGATTGTAGTGGGTTTCTACTTGTCCTGTAGTACAAAAGGGGATGGAAGTACAAGGCCGTACAGCTCAGTAGCACATTCTCCGAAATGAATCCTGTTGAAAATGGACAGACATGCGGCGATGTTCAAGTTGTAAAAAAAAATCTGCTAACTTTTCATCACCAATAAATCGAAGAGCACGTTGCTCTGCCAAATTACGAGCTTGAAGTTGGTACGTGACAGAGCTGTCCCAAAGGTGGCAGCAATATTCTACACCCGACCGGATTTGTGCTTGATACAATGCAAGCCCCGGTGTGAAATATCGTATAACCTAACGCAAGCCGCCCATTTCCCCCCAGCTAATTTAGCTCTTGAATCGAGGTAGGTCCTAAAGTGTGCTTTGCCTCTAGCTTGAAACAATGAAGGAAACCCTGTGAGTGATCTAATAAAATAAATAAATAAATATAAATAAATTAAATATCTTTGGACATTTTACACAGCGTCATCTAGCACCAAACTAAGTAAAGCTTGTATACTATGGAAAACAGATAACAGATAGAATACTTAAATACTTTCTTTTTTTGTAAATACATACAGAGCACTCAAACACAGAACAGACATTTGTTTATAAAATGTTTGTCCTAGGTGGGAATCAAAGCCACGCACAACAGCTCTTGAAGCAGATATTTCATAATGAATTAACAAGGGTATCGTCGTCTATAATGTTTTCAAAGATGTAGAAGACTTCCACCAGTAGAGCTGATTCGGAAGTACTATCTTAAATTTTCTTCTATCCGCAGAACATCCAAGACATGATCCAGCAGGAACGCCCCGACTGGCAGCAAGTGATGGCTTACGTCACCAGCATATACAAACACTTCGAGACTTAAAATAGCTTACGTAAATAAATAAAAGTATCCAGTGTTACTCCATCTTGTATGTTTTGTCGAATGTACTATGTGAATACATATAGGCAATGCAGAATAGTGATGTCGTTTTGTTGAACATATTTCTTTTAGTACATTATTTTAAACAATATAAAAGTATGGCATTCTCGAAGGGACAAGGCGATTATCTAAATTGTTACCAATCGAGTGGTACTTCGAAGTTATTCGAGTGCCAGAAATAATCACATACGAAAAGTTTACTTACGTCAAGCATGGCTGCGGATGATAAAGTTTTTTTTTGTGCGTAGGCAAAAAATGTAGTAAATTTTCTAAAAATTGTGAAAGGTCCTCGTTTGTTGGGATTCTAGTAATTATTTCTATTCAAATATGGTCGATTTTACATTTACTATGAGTTTTATTTAGGTATGCATTTTTTGTATGCAAATAAAATGTGTATCTAAAATGCAAGATTGTAATGTGGTTAGATGTTTTCAATGAAAATTTATAGTTACTATAAAGGCTTGGTCAAACACGAGCCGCGAGTCGTACATATACATATTGTGACGTGACGTGATATCGCTATGATGATCACAGAATAAGTAACAGTACCCACGTAGTATGTTATTCAAATTGGATACAGAGAAACGTATCGTTTTTGGGTATCTAGGTATAGGTATTCCTTTGTTTATGGCAAGAAGTTAGAATACCATTCTACGTGGTATGAAAAAAGCTATAAAAATAATGTCAAAGTATTTCTCGACTGTCTACGACGCCCGCGTAATATCTTTTCAAATAATGGTTGTAATATACATTCCTAAAATATGGTAGCTATCGTACGCGCTAGTGTAATATTTTTGGATTTTATACAGTAGTCGTGGGTAAAACTTGTACGCCAGTAATAAGCATAGATTCAATTAACTATAGGTAATAATTTCCTTATATTTATTTGAGTTTCAATGATCGTATAGAAAAAGGAATGTCAAAATATATATAGGTTCGTAAAAAACTGCTCCCGCTGATTCTTGAAACAATTATTTCTTGGCAGAATATATTAAATCTGACTTTACATTGAAAAGAACTTTTAGAGCACGAAATGTGTCTATAATTGTTATTTTTTAAATAGAGCAACAATTTTTAGATCAGTGGGAACAGAAGAGTAATAGATCTGCCTTGATTCGGCCTTAGATACGGTAAGAGTGATTTGAAAACCGTCTTTCCAATGTTGAAGACTGATACAGTAGGTTTTTAGGTGTTTGCAACAACGGGTGTAGTTTAAGAACTGGGCCAGATATAGTTTTATTATGATAAGCTTGGAAATATGTATATATAAAACCCATTGCGATGCACGGGGTGTTAGTTTGCGCGAGATCTAAAGTAGGTACCATGGCATATGCAATATCGACAGGTATATTATATGAATATGCTGCTTTGTAAAAAAGAAAGTTACATTAATTTCAATACTGGTACATAATATACTTCTATTATGTCTTGTGTTGTGCATTGGGAAATGAATTATTGAAAAGCCTTGTGAAGTTGATAGTCAGAGTAAAAAATTTCAAAGAAAAGTTTGAAGCCTGTTATATAATAAATAATTTTAATGACATTTATCGTATGGCATTATGTGTCGTGGCTACTTTTACTGTGCATGAAATGCTACGACACAAACAAATGGATGGGCCGATGGTAACGTTGGTAATCAAAACATTTTTATCTAAATTTTATATACATACTAATTAACGCGAGTGTTGCTTGCTAAGCGAACATGAATATTATATACTACACAATAAGGTCTTAAAGAATCGTAGCGTGATAATAATATTAATGTTACTTCGTCACATAGATAGCGGGTTACATGAAGCGTAATTTGAATGCGAACCAACGCATTTAAAAAACAACTACGCGTTGTATACGTCAGCATATATGGGGGCGTTTTTTTTTTTTCTTTTTTTCATTGTAATTTGTTTAGTTGTCGGTTTCCAGTATTTAGAAGTTACACATGGTATGTCGAGATTCCGGTCATATCCTAGTAAAGCAGTAGTGACTTTAGTAGGTTCAGTGGAGCGTTGGAAGCAACACGACAATTCATGTTTCACCACATTAAATCACTTTTCCATATTTGCACATGTATAATTCGTATTTAAAAAGTATTCATGAATAAAACAATACAATTTTTAATAAATAAAAACTCGAAAAAAAAACACTTTGAAAATAATTCAATATGAGATGATTTTGCCGCGTTACCGTTAAAACTGGGTGACTTTTCAAACTTCCCGCTGAAACTATATTTTAGAATCATACGCCTGAGTTTTTGCATACGAAATATAGTTCATATCCATATTCGTAAGCACAAACCACACGAACGAATTAAAAAATTGAGTCAGTTCGCTCCCGCCCTGCTCCCGCTTCGCTTGAAACCTGCTTTTTGTGTGACGGAGCCTTTAGTTAATAAGGTTGGAATTGAAATAAATATAAAATATACATATATTTCTGTATTACATTATACCTACAATAGCCTCTCGAAGGTGTAACTTATTCTGTATTTAATATGTCAGTATAATAAATAAGTACATAATATAATGTGTATTCGAATGTATTTCGTTACATCTAGTCCATGTTTAAATAATGTTTATGCATCTTATACCTATTGTAACGCTTCCAATATATCGATATACCAAATACCATCTACTCTGTATTTATAATCAAACAAACGTTTAAAAATATATTTTGAAATGTTTATTAATATTCTTGGCTTAATACACCAAAGAAAATTCGAAAGAGCCTTTTAACCAGTTTTTATGTAAAATTATTTTTCTAAACATTTTGCCATTGCATTTTTTTATACAGAAAGTGACTTGTAACATGCCTTTTTTAGAAATTTGTTGATACACTTATGTATTGGTACGGTTTTACAACTTCTGAATACTAGAAAATAGGTTTTATTTAATTCTAGCTAAATGTACCTAAGTATTTACTTTTGCTGTGCGAAAACTTACTTGAACATAAAAGGTAAGATAGTCTCCGAAATCGTTTTCAAAAATTTCCTTACTGTCTTTAGTAATGTCTATTGCATACGTGTAAAATATTTTTTCAGCAGTATGTTAAATGTAAAATTTACATTAGGATTGAATTAGAATGCACTAGATTTATTTTGGTTGTATTCAGGTTTGGTGGAACTAATAAAACGCGTTCAGAAAGTTTAAACTTTTCTGAAGTCGTATTTAAAACATTATTCAAGACGATACGCGTGTTGATTTCTAGCTTTGGTTGTTGAAGTTGCGTAGTTTAATTAATCATAATATTAGTTATTATATATTTTGAGATGTTTGTATTTTTGTAAATATAGTTTAAATAAAGTTCCTGATTTTATTAATATATCTTTGTATTTTTTTAATAATAAGAATATTTTATAAAATAAATAAAACCTAGTATACCTAAGCGTAAAAAAACGATACGTCATGACGGGTGCACGTTCACATTACATACGGGAAAGAGTTTTTTCACGGTTCGTCAAAATATCCGAAATCGCACTTGATTCGTGATTCGAGTTCATTGACGGATCCGACACAAAAAATAGCGATTTGTGTTTTTAACCGACTTCAAAAACAGAGGAGGTTCTATGTTCGGCTGTATATTTTTTTATGTATGTTCACCGATTTCTGCCCTATTTGTGGACCGATACTCAAAATTCTTTTTTTATTTAAAACAGTATACTCCTGATATGGTCCCATTGTCACCAAGTCAGGATCTGATGATGGAATTCCAGGGAAATCGAAGGCAACCCTCAAATGTTATAGGTTTTAACAATGTTTTTTCTAAAGCTATTGATTGACTTATATGATTCTTAAAAGGCTGAACGGCATTTAAGGCGTATCCGTCATTTTTTATGATTCGTGTGAACACGGTCATTTAAAAACAATTGCCATCGTCAAAGAAAAAATCACGAATCTTGAAAAATGACGATACGGAAAAAATCACGGATCGTCCTCGTGTGAATCAGCTCTAAGATTATGCAATTCAAAAAGAAAATCGTGAACTTCGCCTTATCGCTTGTCTTAGATACGCATGGAAATTTATACAAAGTAAAAAAAATAACTACCTAACAGAAAGGGATACGTTCCATCGTTAAATGTTAAAAACCTCTAAAGCCAAGAAATTCAAAAATAAAATCCATGGCCAAAGTACCCTAAAGATCTATCCCATGCCCAAAAATTAAAATTAAAATGGACATCTAACCCGTCTATCAGACTATCGATGGGTCCAATCCGTAACGACATGGAGCACCAGGTAAACGCTGCAAAGGAAGACCCTGCACTCTATAAGAAGACGGCATCAAAAAAATGGCACAATAAAGTGCAAAACAAGAAAACATGACATTCATTGAAGGAGGCCTTCACCTGAGAGATGTTCCTGATTACAGTGTCAGTCATTATAATTATATTAGGTTATCTTAATTGTAATTATTTTGTGTAATTAGTAATATAAAGCTTAAGCTAATATTTTATTTATATATCTATTTATTATACCTAGGTTATTTTTTTTTATGTACCGAACTGTAATGATACGAACGAGACGCTCTTCTAATGGTAAGAGATAATGCATGCCCATGATATTTGTTATCTAATAGCTACATGACAAAAAAAAACAGGAATTATATATAAACTGGAAATAATAAAAATATTTATTATTTTAAAATTTAATATAAACAAGGAACAATACAAACGAACGAACATAAATATGCGAATAATTATACTATGTACCTATATGTATATGAACTATTTTATTTACATTATGGTACCATTTTAATCTCTGGCTATAAAATAGATAACTTTAACCGAGACCTTACACCCTCTTGCGATAATTTGTATTAAGTTTTATCAAAAATACAACAAACAATTATGATTATGCCAATTTGCGATAAAAAAAATAAGTACGTCATTGCTAAATATTTGTAATCGACGTACATGATTTTATAAGATATATGATTTTATAAGAGTCTAAGTTACATAAGCATTTCGGCATCTTTAAAGTTAAATACTTAGGTAATTGAATATCTGGATTAGATTATTAATTTTATAATTTATCAAACACGCTAGTTGCAAAATATTTTATTTTATGTAAGCGAGAAAAACCTTTTTACAATAGAGTTGTCTTACTTTTATCGAGCTAGAATTCGATAATGCCAGGGAGGTACTTCTCGATGAGACCTTCATAGTACGGCCACAGTTTCTCAATGTCGGGAATGGCAGCACTCTTCGTGTACAGATCGTATTTGCTGTAAGAAATTAAAACAGAAATATTACGTTATAGTAATTGATCAAACGAAACCAAGGTCTTTGTGGGTAGACGAATAGACATTTCTAAGTATGTAAGTACGTTTGGAAGTATATCTCGTCTTGATGACTGATTTTTTTTGTTGACAAGTCGTTTTTTTAAATGAAATAGATGTACGCCCAAACTTGCCTGATGGAAAGCAGCACGTCGATTTAGAAGAAATATATATACTCTAGTACTAAAAATGCGTAGATTATAATTCATTGGGAAGAAAGAATGTAGCGATGATAGCTCAGTGGTTAGCGCGGTCGGTTCGCATGCCAAAGGGCGTGGGTTCAAACCCCAACAATGAGCTTGAGCTGCCGGTGAAGGAAAATATCGTGAGGAAACCATAGCGTGGTGGTAGGGTACGTTCCAGTACTCGGCTGGCTAGCTACCACTCAAGTTGAAAATCTGCCGCCAAGCATCTAACGGTGTGTTCCGGCAGCCTCACTTGAGAGCCAGTTCCATTCCAGGCTAGGTGTGCTTTACCATCTTGGACCACACCATCACTTAACATCAGGTGAGATGTGGCCAAACACCTAGCCTGTCGGCCATAAAAAAAAAGAAACGGGTACTGAATTCCATTCTTGGTAGTTCTTAAGTAACAAGAAAGTAGAGCCTATGACGATTGCAAGTAACTATATATTTAGAGTTTAAATCAGTTGAATCGGGTTGTAAATAGTAAGCGAGGTTAAAATCTATCTAGTTTAGTCGATTTGTGTGTGGCTATCCCAGCACTATCGACGTGAGACATCACTACGAGTCTCTACTATGGGAACTTGGTTATTTGTAAGACGTCGCAACAACGATTTCAACGATACCTACTGTTATGGAAAATCAGAATACAATTTATAATCGAGTGTTCAGATTAGATATTTACTTGAACTTGTTAACCGCCTCCAAGATTTTTTCGTCTCCTTCCTTCAAGAGATGCTTGTAGTCGCCGCCAGCGTGCCACGGGTAGAACGAGTGATACCTAGACACAACACACATTTACATATATACTAACATTTCAATATCTCGTATCAAAAGTGATTATTCTAGGGTCCAAAACGGTAGGCAACTTGGTTGCCTGGAAGAGATCGCTCTCAGCGATAAGGCCACCACTTGTGAGATTATTTTATTTTCTGTACTCTTTTTCTATTTTTGGTGTGCACAATTAAGAGTTTCTATCTATCTAACATATTTCTGCATGATGTTAGGGTATTTTCTAGTTACCGTCAACATCCAAAAGTGATTCCAGCATTCTCATTTGAGAGTCAATTCTCATTCTAGGTTAGGTATGTTTACTTTCTTCAACAACTGTATTACTTGGTTAAGGAGTTGTTGCCATGTGGATTTTTTTCAATCTTACGATTTTTTTATTTCAAAGTAATGAGACAAAATCGACGATTCCTGGAATTTTGGTTAACGCCTACAATATGTCTGAACCATTAAAAATCTATATGTAAATAATATTTACATATAAATTTTTATTCGAAATAGGCGTTTTACCGCCATCTCGCCTGATGTTTAAGCGAAGATGCGGTCTACGAAGATTTGTATAAGAAATCGATTAACTCGCAATTTGAGGGCACCCAGATTGTATTTATTCAGTAAATTCCATTTATTTAGCGGTACGATAAAGGTGGAATCAAATCATTTAGTTCAAGTTTTTGGAACATCCACCATGAATCAGTTTCGCTTTTTAGTTGTCCTGGCTGTTAGAGCTGTGTACTTTAATAACAAGCGTTGTAAGTAGGTACTTACCTGATCATCCAAAGTCCTTCCTTGGGTAACTTGGCTTTATTATGAAGCAGCACGTGGTACAAGTACTCGTCGTGTCCCCACGACATCAGAAGGTTCTCCAGCCCACAGTTGGGCTCATACATGCCGTAGTCAGTGCTGGAAAAATGTGCAAGATGCTGACGAAGTTGGAAGGAGATTTGTTGAATGAAAAAAAAAAACAAGTGATGACATATGAATTGGAGTTCTAATTTTTTATCTTTCATATTTGACTGCTCTGTTGGATTATTTGGATCTGCTGCATGAAGTTGCCGTGGTGGTGCCGGCGTAAGAATAGTCCCCACCCTCTCTACCCGTGGTTGCCGTAAGAGTTGGCTAAGGGATGTAATCCGGATGATGGGCAGCAGCGTCTTCCTTGAACAATCACACCTAACTGCGCTCGCCAACCCACCTGCCAAGCGTGGTGAGTATTAGCAAACCCCCCAGGAGGAGGCCTATGTCCAGCAGTGGACGTCCTATGGCTGATGATGTGATGTGTGATGTGCATGATGTTTTAGGGCGTGGATACAATTCTTACAAAGGACAAACATTTATACGCCGAATAAAGATGTCAGTTCTGTTCCAATCTGTACAAGGATGTGTTTACGAATAAAATAATAATTAATATCTGGTTCCCACTTTTTCTTTCCACTTTCTGCTGAGCGTTTTTTGGTTGAGGCAAAACTTTTGGGTTCTCCTCACATACATGCTAATGTGATGTGTTTTAAGTTTTCACTTATATCGGCAGTCCCTATAACTACCTATTTTTTTGTAAAAACACTAACAATTGAATTGTTTCAAAGTGGATTACTCACTTGTAAAGAGGATTTTCAATGTCAGGGTTTCCTTTGAAACTGGCATCGCCATACACAATACTTTTGCCAGGTCGGCAGCCGACGACGAAAGTGTCGCCTACCACGCACCACTGCGGTTCGTTGTAGAAAGCCATCACCTATGAACAGGCGTTAGTTAACAGATTACTCACATTTAATTAATACTCCGACTATAGTTTCTTCCATAAGCAGAGGTTAATTGACAAAGCCTATACTATAAGGTGGCTCATTACGTGGAAGACAGGAATATATGGTTGTAGAAGCTTCTCTCTGCACTTGCATCCCCCTGGCTAAGTGACTATTGTAGTAAGCATAATGTATTAATATCTATAACTGTAAACTGTATAAACTGAAACCTAATATGAAAAGAAAGACCCACAAAAAAAAAATGCCTTGCCGAATTTCTTGCCGGAGTTCACAGTTGAAGTGTAATTACGAGCCGGTGGTAGATTCAAAAATGTAACTTAACGTTCATAAGTGCCTTACCAGGGCCTAAACTGAATAAATGACTTTTTGATTTTGATTTTGATTCCACATCCGGTGTCCTTTACCATGGAGACAAAGCATCCCGTATAAGTAAAACAAAAATGTGTCAAAACCACGTCAGTTTCCATAGTTTTTAATAATTACCAGACGGTCCCAACTTCATCGTCATCATCATCACCAGCCTGCTATCGCCCACTGCTGAGCATAGGCCTCTCTTCTTGTACGCCACTCGTTCCGGTCCTGTGCCAGTCTTGTCCAGGTTTTACCCGCGATTTTTGTTATATCGTCTACCCAACGAGCTGGCGGACGACCAACGCTTCGTTTGCCAATTCGCCGCCACCGATCCGACCGCGCCTTAGTTCACCTGCCATCACCCTGCCTAGCGACATGCCCTGCGCAACTCCATTTGAGTTTTGTGATTGCCGATCCTATATCGCGCACCTATCCTATATCCTATATCTTAGTTCGGAGTCGGATCTCGACATTTCTTACTCGTTCTTACCAACTTACCTCATGTAAAGCTAAACCTTGGCTACAAAAATAAAATCATTTTTTTTCATTCCACTATCGTAACATCGTCGATCTATCTAGCATTTTTAACTCGCTTTTTTTATACATCTGACAGTAGTTTCAGTTCTCAGACGATCTTGTTTCATTGACTAAAAAGCTTCGAGAAGACATTACCTTGCCCATATCGTGAATGAGTCCTATCAGGTGGTACCAGTCATCGTCAGGATGGTCGTGCCTGATCCGCTCGGCCGTCTGAAAGGCGTGCACGATGTTTGGCAGGTCAGTATCGGGGTCTGACTCGTCCACCAACTCATTAAGCATGATCAGTGCATCCTTGACCGTTGATTTCAAGTGGTTGAACTTCAGCCATTTTTCCATTTTAGCTGGGGAAGTAAAGGCGTATATCGATATTATTCTAATATGCATGCTAAAAAATCTGTGCAAAGCTGACAGTTTGACGCAAGACACAGAAGAAGTACACACAGTAAGCAAATGCTATTCAAATTATATCGACTCGTTCAATTATTATAAACCTAACCTACTGTTACATTTCCATTCGTGTTCTTTAATTTTCCGTCCGTCCGTGATTTTTGTCAATCTAACACAATATTTTACAGAATTAACTTAAGCTAAACGCAATCCGGGGGAGGGAAGTTAGTTCGACGTTAATCTAAGGTTAAAATATGTATGTGAGGGAATAGAGTGACCCGATATACAACGCCGCCGCAAGAAGGTGCCTTCGGTGAATGCTCGAGGCTCGAGGCACACACAATCCTTCTCCAATATTTTTTTTGTGACGGCAATCTATTGCGGAATCCCTTTGAAAGTTACTGAAGTTTTGTCAGCGACAGATATGACATTGTAGATTACAGGTACATTTTCACTTGTTAGTCCGTTTCTCTATCAAAGCGACTAGTACCTAAGAGTCAGTTGTTTACTAAACGTGGTTAATAAATCTATTACTGATCGCTTATACAACGTCTTATTACATTTCAATCGCCTTCTCCCGGCCCAGGGCCTTTATCTGGCCCAGGGCCTTTATAGGTAATACTGGCATGCAAGTTGTGCCCTTGCATGCCAGTATTACCATTGCGTATAAACAGGACAGTTCGTGAGAGTCACTCGTACCTATCTATTCTTGCGCGCCGAAGGTGGATAACAATCGAAGTTAATTAAACAAAATCATGTTGTTACGTTACGTCGTGATAAAAAGAAAAAACAAAGACGGGTTTGGGTAAGAGATTGGATTAGTAGAAGGGCTACTGGCATGCCCGTAGCTGTCGCGTCTGTTCACACGTGGCAGGTTAGCAGCCCCCCGTCAGCGTTCCTCAAGGGGCATGCAAGTAAATCAAACGTTGTGCAGTATGCCAGTATTACAGGCATGCCAGTTAGCGCATACACATGACAATAGCTGGCACGTGCACGGAGGTTGTATGCTAGTGTGCTAGCTACGGGCATGTGTATCCCCAGCTTTACTCTCGATTTTATTTTGTTTTAGTGGTTTCATATAAGCGTCTGTGGTTTAAAACTCACCTCTAACAAATTCCACAGTCATGTTGGAGTGCATGTCGTAGTAAGTTCTTTGCACTCGCATTTTGATTGGATCGGTCTCGTCGATGCTGTAGTTCCTGAAGGCATCTATAGGCTTGTCATCATACTTGGCCTCTGGACGGAGGAGCAGGGAAGGGTCCACCATGGACACGGGCGACTCCTAGAGATCACCGTTAAATGAGATGACTATTTACACTGGTAATGACGACTAGCTCTTGTTATTTTAACTTAATTATATGTGGTCAGTATTAAAAAGAAACTATTCAATTCAATTCTTGATAAATGGCCTTTGCGAAGATACTTCACAATTCTGCCAATGTCACGTAGAATGATAGACTGCCACACAAAGAGATTGGGTTAAGAGTCGAATTTTATGTACGGTTCAGAGTTTTGTGCTTTTCCTTTTCTGCACCACCATAACCATTGGTAAACTTTTTTTAAGTTCCCGATTATGACATATTTAAAATTAAAAGTTAAACTGAATTTTATGAGATATTTTTTAAATGATTTTATTCTTTGTGTATTAAACTAAATAAACAATTAAAATTAATACAATTGATTACTCTATAAAAGCCGTAGTTTTATTATTTTGTAGCGATAATAGCTCAGTGGTTAGCGCGGATGGTTCGCATGCCGAAGGGCGTGGGTTCTAACCCCAATATTGAGCTTGAGCTGCCGGTGAAGGAAAACTTCGTGAGGAAACCATAGCAGGTGGTAGGGTACTTTCTAGTACTCGGCTGGCTAGCTACCATCCTCAAGTTGAAAATCTGCCGCCAAGCATCTAACGGTGTGTTCCGACAGCCTCACTTGAGAGCCAGTACCATTCCAGGCTAGGTGTGCTTTACCATCTTTGACCACACCGTCACTTAACATCAGGTGAGCTATGCTCAAAAACCAAGCATGTCAACAATAAAAAAAAAAAAAAGGAAATCCTAATGATCTCTGATTAGTTTACCTCTAGATTTTTTATCACATGATTTCATTAGCCTTATAACTCTATCTATAGATTATCTGAATTGAGTTTGCGATGTTTATATGTTCCCTCCGAATCAGCCATCCTTTTATAAACTATCCCACTGTTGGGCGTGGGCCTTTTCTCATTGTGAGAAGGGTAAGGCCATAGTCAACCACGCTGCCTAAGTGCGGGTTGGCAGACTTCAAATATCTCATGCTGTGTGTCGCCGAAACTTTCCCTAACGGCGTGACCCATTTTGATGAAACTTTAAAGCAATGTTCAGATTAGCCCAACGGCTGATCCTGTGAAGTTTGGTAGCGATAGAATCATTTTTTTTTCTAAAATGCACCCTTACTAATCCGGGGGTAGTAATAAATAATAAACTTTGTAAAAACAACACTCACTGGTTTCACTTTCATTTTTATCGTTTGTCTCTCGCGTACAGAACGACTGGGCAGTTTGTGCTGGTTAGCGCGGCTTATATATGATGATGATAACGATTGTATTGTCACGGGTTACGTCCGATAATCAAGGGGGAAAGGTTATCGGTGCGACCAGATTAACCATGGCGAAAATTATCAGGACTGTTTCTGATAATTTTTAATTTTCGTCTGTACGAAAATTATTCTTATTTTGAGTGACGCGTGTTTACATTTATCTATATTTCAAGGTTACAAGCTTTGGATGTTCTCTAGGCTCTCTAGGTTCAAGTATTACGTAAGCATCACGGGGGGGGTGGTGTCTTTCATCATCATCATTAGCCATAGAACGTCCACTGCTGGACATAGGCCTCCTCCTGGGGGGGTTTTGCACATACTCGCCTCGCTTAGCAGGCGGGTTGGCGAGCGCAGTTAGGTGTGATTGTTCAAGGAATACGCTGCTGCCCATCTTCCGGATTACATCCCTTAGCCGACTCTTACGGCAACCACGGGTAGAGAGGGTGGGGTACAATTCTTACGCAGGCACCACCACGGCCGGCAACTTACTTTACTTTGTCGGGGGGTCTTTACTTTGGTTATTTTTGACGACATTGGGGATGGAGCGATCTGAATGGTGATAATGTCAGCAAAGTCATATAAATTATGCTGATTGTTTGTTTTCTTTGTTAACGGCACACCTCGTTTTAGCGACATGGCTGCTAATTAAAGCAATATTTACTTAAGCATAGGAGAGGGAAGTAAGAGCTTTGATTACATTTGCTGACAAGGGGAAGGGAGGGGTTATTGATTACTAAAATTCTGCTTACGTAATACTTGAATGGTCCCTAACTCGGAAGGAAATAATTGTAACCATCATTAAGAACAACAGTTACTATAGAAATAATACTGAGGTCGTGAATGAAAATTAATTCTTTAACCTTTTACATTTTTTATATTATAGATCAGCGGTCGGCAACACTCGGCCCGCGGGCCACATGCGGCTCACACGTGTTCTACTTGCGGCCCGTGATTGTTTTGCTAATCCCATCCCACTAATATTATAAGTGTGAAAGTTTAGATGGATTGATGGATGGATGAATGGATGGGTGGATGGATGGATGGATGAATGGATGTATGTTTGTTACTCAATCACGCCAGAACGGCTGAACGAATCTGGATGAAATTTTGCATGTAGATACTTTAGGCATAAAACATAGGATACTTTTCATCATCATCCATCACCACGCGTGTAAAACCGCGGGGCGCAGTCATAAAAATCATTATAATTATAAATACATATAAGAATTAAAATGCATATATAAAAAAAAAAGCATTTTTGTTTTTTATATGGCATATGACCAATTATATATACATAGATACATTTATTAAGCTTCTAGGGTTATCATTACCACCTTATGGTCCCTGCCTGTCAAATTGTTGCCGACCCCTGTTATAGATCACAATAACAAAATGTAAAATCTACACGGCATTCGCCAATTACAATAGTCTTTAAAACTGATCTCATTATTAATTGAATTGAAAAAAAAGGGTCTTGTAAGTAATTTTTTTATTTAAGAGATAATTCCGTAGTTGACCTTTGATGTAATGTATAGAGCATCTGATTTTTATTACGCAATTTTAAAGTTGTTTTCATAGCAATAAAGTCATAAAGTCATGAATGATACATTGACCCCCAACTAGCTTACACTTCCTAACCTTGTAACCCTATATAACTGTTGGTGGTCCTTTGTCAACCATCAGGGATAAAACTTCGGATGTTTTTGTAATTAAGCATTTTTGACGTGTCTATCTACTGGGTATGTCTAGGGCCTCTATTCGCCATAAGCACATGAACACGGAACGCGCAGCGTTTACGTAACGTGGTGTGATATTTAAGTTAAATTGGCATGGAATGATACTCCATGCCAAAGACAAATTAAACAAGCTGAGGAGTTAAAAAAATCTATAACCCGATTGCGATTAAAATAGCTATAATTAAAGGGAAAAAACTTTTGAATAGAAATTTATTATTTATAATTTCCTTTATTTTAATACCCTACAGCTTTAGGTTATTTTTTTTGCAAAATAATTGTTTCTAAGTGGATATATAAGGGATGAAAGTTTGTATGGATACCTGATAATTCCTCAAGTGAGAGATAGGCCATTCGTTATTTATTACGCAAGATGATTTTTGCCAGTTTTTGACCAGAAATCACGCTCTGCCGCACCGCAATACTTTCAATAGTGATGTGACTCGTTTGAAAACGGTGTCGATTAAAAAAAAAATACAATTTTATAATAGATATATTATTTCTATCAACAGGACAAGCTTATGTCAAAAATGCACTGGTGTACTCTGTGTTTGCATTACCAAACTATTATTATCTTGGTACGGTAAGTAAAATAAATGAATAACGCCTTTTTTTACTTATAATAATTTGAACGATTGTTTGTCTATGTACTTGTTCCTTCTTCACACTAAAACAGCTGATCAGGTAAGGATATTTTGGAATAGAGAAAGCTTATTATAATATTATATTCATTTATTTCAGAAACTATACATCAAAGAACCCTATGAGCAAATGCCAAAAGTGACGGATTTATAGCATAGGTACCGTTTGTAGACAAAATATTATTAATTAGAAGAATAGAAGAGGACAGATAGTATATAATTACGACGCGAATCACCACTCGCAAACTCCAGGGATGTATTTTTCGATGAGCCCCTCGTAGTAAGGCCACAGTGCGTCGATATCGGGAAGTGCGGCACTCTTGGTATAGAGATCGTATTTGCTGCAGAAAAGGACATATATATGTAAATAAATCTAGCTTACTCAGTCGTTTCTAGATTAAAACTAACCCCTACGACAACGTAAACATCGATATCGATATTGACAACCCTGTTGGCTCATTGGTGGTATATATGCTTTAAGAGCTTTTGCTTTTTGCTTTTTTGCTTTTGTACAAATACATATGTGTTATGTGTGTGTGTATGAGTTGTTTGTTTTGTGTTTTGTTTTGTTTTGTTGTTATTTGTGTGTATGTTGTGTATTGTTTTATTGTGTTGTTGTTTGTGTGTTGTGTTATGTTTTTGGCTGTGTTATTGTGTTGTTTTTATGTATTATTTATATTAAGTACTTCTTATCTGTATGAACATCAACGAATATTAATTAATAGCATAACATAAATAGAAAAGTAAATTAGATCAAGGTTGTAATGTCGGACTCTTAGCACTATTAGGTATGCGATTTTATAAAAACAAAAATGTTCTAAATAAAACTATTTATGTTTAAGCCATGGGGGGAGACGTGTTTTGGAATAGAGACCACGTATTGCCAAACTTAGAGAATAACGTCTTGAGCCTCGGTGGAGTGACAATAAACGTAGGCAGTAACTGGAAACTAAACGGCTAGGTGGCATGCATAAAGGCAGGCATATGACCGTTGCGAAACAGTTGAAGTCCCGCCAGCCTAGTTTGGAAACCCTCTGACTTCCAATCTTGAGGTCCTGGGTTCGAATCCCATGGCGCGCACCTCTGTCTTTTCTGGGTTATGTGGATATTAACTTCAAACGGTGTAGGAGTTATCGTGAGGAAATCTATATGTATAAGAGTTCTGAAAAAAAGTTCTCGAAGATGTGTGAAGTCTGCCAACCCGCACTTGGCCAGTTTTATCCTTCTCATAATGAGACCCACGCCCAGCAGTGGGCCAGTTTATAAAATAAGAGGACTGACTCGGATGTCCATGGCATAAAGTAGGAAGATTCAGATTGGATTGGGAATCTCGTCATTAATACTTTCTGTTAGGCTAACTATAACACTATTTTGCCACATCATGTCATTTCAGTTTTTTTTTTCAGCCTCTAGTGTCCCACTGCTGGGCAAAGGCCTCCCTTTCCTCCTTCCAGACTGGCCGGTCTTCGGCTTTGGTGGTCCAGTGACTATCGTGACGATTTAGTCCGTCACACCAACTTCGTCAGGGTCGACCCTTCATTTTGAGATAGACTTTAATTAAAGAACGAAAACAATGTGCTCAGTAAGCTTGTCGAAAGAGAATTAATATTTCACGTGAACTTACTTGAACTCCAACACCCACTTCAGGATCTCCTCGTCTTTCTCGTTGGTGAGGTGCCTGTAGTCGCCGCCAGCGTGCCATGGGTAGAACGAGTGGTATCTGCACAGAAAAAGAAGGTCTTTAGGAACGAGTGATAAGACGAGCGAGTCTTCTTCAGACTTCTTGTAACAGTTCAACTAGTTCTTAAGACGGATATTGGCGGAGAGAATGCAGCGAAACTTGAAACCGCGCCTGCTTATAAGTCAAGCACAGATGATCATGGAGATATAAGTTGCAAATACAAAATTGTGCAATGGTGTTCCAGCTTCGCCCGGAGAGCTTGGCGTCGAGATCTCACCCCCATATCCTGGGGGCAATGTCCCCCAGCGACCTGCCTGGATAAAGAAGTCATACTTCGAGACCCATTTCCCTACCTCCCCATAGAATGGAGAAGGAACAACCCGCGATGATGACTGTACAAAAACGTACAGTTTTTTTAAATTGCTGACAGGCTAGTTGTTTGACCACAACTCACCTGATGTTACGTGACGATGTGGTCGAAGATGGTTAAGCACATCTAGCCCGGAATGGAACTGCCTCTCAAGTGAGGCTGCCGGAACACACCGTTAGATGCTTGGCGGCAGATTTTCAACTTGAGGGTGGTAGCTAGCCAGCCGAGTACTAGAAAGTACCCTACCACCACGCTATGGTTTCCTCACGATGTTTTCTTTCACCGGCAGTTCACGCTCATTGTTGGGGTTTGAACCCACGCCCTTCAGCATGCGAACCGACCGCGCTAACCACTGAGCTACCATCGCTTAACAACTTATAGTTGATTTGAGCGCAGATTCTTAGATGAATATGATCGATGTGGTGTCAAGGCAGTGGATGACATGGCTACCTGATCATGTAGAGCGCCTTCTCCGGCAGCTTGGCCTTGTTGTGCTTGAGGAATTGGTACAGGTACTCGTCATGGCTCCAGGAGATCAGCAGATTGTCCAGTCCACAGTGCGGCTCGTACATGCCGTACTTAGTGCTGTGGGCAAGCGTACGTTGATTTTTATTTTCATTTTATTTTACACTCTATATATTTTAAGTGCCCGCAGCGTCGCCCGCATCGAATTCAGTTTGTGACTATAATTTGAGTGCCATGTTAGCTCATTTGGTAAAATATCTGATATATAGGACGTCCACTGCTGGACATAGGCCTCCTCCTGGGGGGGTCTTGCCAATACACGCTTGGCAGGCGGGTTGGCGAGCGTAGTTAGGTGTGATTGTTCAAGGAAGACGCTGCTGCCCATCTTCCGGATTACATCCCTTAGCCGACTCTTACGGCAACCACGGATAGTAGGTGGGGTACTATTCTTACGGCGACACCACCACGGCACTTTTAATCATGTTACATTTAAATTAATTTGTACAATAAATGATTTTTATTTTTGCTGTCAATAAATAAATATTTGGTTTGATTTCCTATTCCTAATCTTTTGCTTTGTTTTTAAATTTTTTCGTCGGTTTACACTGAAAATGTTCACCTAATCTTGGAGTGAAATAACTCCCTATTTTAGAGATAACAACTACCAACTAATTTAGGCAGGCACTCACTTGTACTTGGGGTTATATGTATCAGGGTTATCCTTGAAGCTGTCGTGTCCGTACACGATGGAGTCAGCCCAACGGCAGCCCACGACAAACGTGTCTCCCACCACGCAGTATTGGGGCTCGCCGTAGAACGCCATCACCTGACAACCAACGCTAAGATTAGAAAACTCACCCCACCAGTTTTTTTAACCAACTTCAAATAGGAGAGGAGGTTCTCAATTTAATTGTGTTTTTTTTTTTTTTTTTAATGTATGTACTTCGATTACTCTGAGATTTATTCGTGATCCTTCTTTAGTTTTATGCGGAATAGTTGCCATTTGGTCCCATAAATTTTTTACATAGTTTGGCCCAGTTGTTTTCCTTTCATGAGCATTTTTTAATGAAAATGTTCGTTTACGTGGACGATGTAATTGTCTTTGACAAGACGTTTTTGAATCCTATCGAGTCTAGCCAGACTCATACTGTTCAAGTGTTTCTTGGCGTGAACATAAATTAACTAAAAATTAAAGAAGTCGGTTAAAAATAAACAAACTTAAAAATAAAGTAAAACCGAGTTCAAGAAAAAAACATCAGCGCTAAAAAGCGAAAAATAAACTTACTTTACAAAGTATTATTATTCCTGCTAGGTACCTACTGATCTGTTTGAAGTCGGTGCTTAGCCTAGCCTGCTTGGCACCGACTTCAAAAAATCAGTCGGTTTTACTTTTTGTTTAAAGTTTGTTTATTAGTGAAGAAAGTCATTGCGAGGAAACACTTATATGTATGTATGTCCAGGGAAAAAAGCATTGGGTATTCGCCAGCCGCACCGGACCAGAATGTCATAGAAGATGTTCCAATTGCCCTTGAAGGATTTATGCTGATGTGTATCAGAATCCCAAATTTATATATAATGTATGGATGGGAATAGTCTACAGCCAAAAATCTTCAAGAGTATCCATGGAGGGTTAAAAAGGAGATTTTTTTAGACATTTCCGATTTTAAATTCAAGTCTCGGGCTCTTAGGCGATGTAAAGCAATTAACAATAAAACTTGCTCGATAAACAATATTAAAGTTAAATAAAACTAACAACAATATGGTTACGAATTACAAGTAGTTAAATAAAAAAAAATAATTAACCAAACATAACTAAGAACCCACGCAAGGAAACTGGCTTTCATATAAAAAACCTTATCGAAATCGGTCCATCCGTTTGAGAGCTACGATGCCACAGACAGACAGACATCGACGTCAAACTTATAACACCCCTCTTTTTGCGTCGGGGGTTAAAAATACACCTACATACTAATCAGCGTTGCCAGATTTTATTTGCTAACTCGGGATTTTGGAACTTTTTGAGTGAAAAAAGCGGAGTTCTTTCGTCGAAAGCGGGACATAGTAAAAAAACGTATATAACCAGAAGTTTTTAAATATTTATCTTTTTAATTGAGTTCAAATTACGTTTACGTGACAATAGATAGCAAAAATAGCCATAGAAAAATAGAAATATGATATTTTAAATCAGATTTACCCTATCGTGACGAACCCCTCTCTCTCCCGCGCGCTTATCTTCATAACGCGCCGGGCGGGCGGCCAGTCCACACTTGTCTGTGCCACCCGCCCGCGCTGCCTCAGCACGCTGCACGCACGGTCGAGTTATTCCCGTAAAGCGGGACTGAGCCTGTCCCGCGCGGGACATTTAATTTTGATTAAAAAATCGGGACGTCCCGCCTATATCGGGACGTCCCGCCTATATCGGGACGTCTGGCAACGCTGATACTAATGCAGAAATTTGGCACCGAATATCTTAGGACTATCAACAATCATTGTTTTTCAGCAATTATTCGTCAAAAATTTCGTTTTCTCTATTACCATACGGTATTTTGAGACAGTAAAATAATGTACATAATTTATTTAAAAAAAAAACAATGAAATATACGAAGCAATAGGTATAGGTAAGTAAGTCAGTAAGTTTATTATCACAGCAATTAACCACGGTTGTGAATATTGTTCAAAACAGAGCAGTAATATTTATTATTATAACAACTTACACCTATAATAATATTTACACGATTTTAGTGATTACGAATTACAATTAAGAAAATTATGTTGTTTTTTTTTATTGCTGAGAGACTAAGTGTTTGACCACAGCTCACCTGATGTTAAGTGACGGTGTGGTCGAAGATGGTAAAGCACACCTAGCCTGTAATGGAACTGTCTCTCAAGTGAGGCTGCCGGAACACACCGTTAGATGCTTGGCGGCGGATTTTAAACTTGAGGGTGGTAGCTAGCCAGCCGAGTACTAGAAAGTAGCCTACCACCACGAAACTTTTTACTATTTACTTCTCTCTTCCTAAAGCGGAACATCAGAGACTGGATTACTTGGCCATTCATTATTTTTTGATATCCATAATCAAGATAAGGTTTATAGAAAAAAGTACGCTAACATTTTGATTTGGCAAGTTTTTAGTTATAAAAAGTAAAAAAACTTACCTTCCCCAGATCGTGAATCAGACCGGTAAGATGGAACCAGTCGTCATTAGGATGGTCTTCTCTGATCCGCTCGGCCGTCTGGAAGGCGTGCACGATGTTGGGGAGGTCGGTGTCGGGGTCCGACTCGTCCACCAGATCGTTGAGTTTAATCAACGCATCCTTGATCGTGGACTTGAAATGGTTAAACTTCAACCACTTTTCTTTCTTTTCTGTAAAATCGAATTTGTTCAATTAGATTAGAATATTCGACACTGATGCACGAAATTGCAATCTTTTGCTGAGGTTGACGAACGACTTTAACTTCTTGCATTACGACGTTGCTTTAAATCTACCAGATAGCTTGTTTTTTTTAA
This sequence comes from Biston stratarius, assembly GCA_950106695.1. Taxonomy (NCBI): domain Eukaryota; kingdom Metazoa; phylum Arthropoda; class Insecta; order Lepidoptera; family Geometridae; genus Biston; species Biston stratarius. The sequence goes on from OX467106.1 coordinate 9,666,583, forward strand.
ATATTTCTGACAGGTTTGACCACAGCTCATTTGATGTTAAGTGACGGTGTGGTCGAAGATGGTAAAGCGCACCTAGCCTGGAATGGAACTGGCTCTCAAGTGAGGCTGCCGGAACACACCGTTAGATGCTTGGCGGCAGATTTTCAACTTGACTATGAAATAGGGAATTAGCTGGTTAATCACTTCTGAATCAAATAAAGTGTGTGAACAAAGTTTTGTAGCGATGATAGCGCAGTGGTTAGCGCGGTCGGTTTGCATGCCGAAGGGCGTGGGTTCAAACCCCAACAATGAGTTTGAGCTGCCGGTGAAGGAAAAACATCGTGAGGAAACCATAGCGTGGTGGTAGGGTACTTTCTAGTACTCGGCTGGCTAGCTACCACCCTCAAGTTGAAAATCTGCCACCAAGCATCTAACGGTGTGTTCCGGCAGCCTCACTTGAGAGCCAGTTCCATTCCAAGCTAGGTGTGCTTTACCATCTTCGACCACACCGTCATTTAACATCACGTGAGTTGTGGTCAAGAACCAAGCCTGTAAGAGATTTTAAAAAAAACTTTCTTACGTTTGACTAGATCCACTGTAACATTAGTGTGCATGTCGTAATATGTCTTGCGTACGCGCTGCTTGATGGGATCCGTATCGTCGATCGTGTAGTCGCGGAATGCATTGACAGGTTTGCCGTTGTATGTCTCCTCAGGACGCAGGAGTTGGGAGGGATCGATCATCGATACTGGGCCCTTCTGGAAGGGAAATAAATTATTGGTAAAAAAAAAAAGATATCAAAGTCATGCAGAATGTCAAGACGACTCTACACACTACATTAAGTACTTTTTAGGGTTCCGTATCTCAAAAAGAAAAAAAGCGGAACCTTATAGGATCACTTTGTTGTCCGTCTCTCTGTTTATCAAGAGCCTTTTTCTAAATAACGCGTGGAGATATCAAGCTGAAATTCATATCAAATACTCAGGTCTATTGTCCCTTGGAGCTGTGAAAGAATCAAACTTCTAAGCCAATCAAAAGATACAGCCGTTTATGCTGCAAATTTTCGACACTCGCAAGGGAATCAAAACCTACAGGGTACTTCCCGTGAACTCAGAATCTTGAAATTTGGTACGAAGCAACGTCTTATAGCACAGATAAAGGAAAAATTGCGAAAGGCATAAATTACAATAAAAAATACTATAACTTTTACTTAGGTATATACCTACAGGTTTGTACGGAGCTCTCGGTGCGCGAGTCCGACTCACACTTGGCCGGTTTTTTATTATTACAAAAACTATTTAAAATTATAACACAAAAGCAACAACTTAAAAAACATATTCATCTTCATCTTCAGTGCTACCTACACTATACATTTATAAAAACAACCTAATGTAAGGGTCCATCAGAGGAGGGAAATGTGGCACCATTGCCACGCTGGACGACAAAGCTAAGCTTTCGACCAAGTAGATACCAGCATTCTGGTCACCTGAAGCCTGCTCTAAACGTTTGGCCAGATCCCTTTACAGCTCGTCAGCGGCCGGCTCTCACGGACCCTAAATTTTAACCCCAAACGGCACAAACAAGTACATAACTATATTTGTGCCGTTTTAGGTTTTCAACCTTAGATGCGACTGCATCAACATGTCCTGAAGTCACAGAAAGATGAGACGGCGTCAAGGTATCGTAGGTGTTGCACACTACATTAATTTAGGTTGATATTAGTACCTACCTGATATTTCTTTTTTTTTTTACAATTCGATATACTTTATTTGAATGACTGATATTGTGCCATAATTCTATTCCTAATTAAATTTAAACATATTATTATAATTAAAATGATAAATATAAAATAACTAAAATAAATAAATAACTGATAAATAGCACCTGGATTCTGCACATCGCAAGGGAGTAGACTCGATTGGGACCAGAGAAACTGAATAAACTATTATGGAAGGTTGAGGTACCTTGACGCCTGGTATTATTTGTAACCTTCCTTTCTCCATCATCAAAATGTTCTTGAAAATAAATCTCTGTTCTATGGCATTAAAAATTAAAGTCCTCGAAACTTACTTGTGAAGCCATGTTTATTTTTCTTTTGGAGCTCGGGAAAACGTTACCACAACTTGAATTTAGTTCGTTATGCTAGCAAACTACGTCAAAACTGGCTCCTTATACTATTTATATTGAGATGATTGTTCATCTCGAAAGTGATAACACTAGGCACCCTGCGAGATAATGATAATTCCAATCCTAACTAACGTTTGCTCCCGGCGGCGATTGATTGTAAACAAGCAATTTGGATTAGCTTTTATTTTATTGTGAGGTTCTAAAAATTTACATAAGATTAGTCTTCGGGCATTTTCTTGTATCTACAAGGAACGTAAAACACTTTTAAATATGAAGCCAAAAGAAGTTAACTGTATTCACCATAACACATTATAGTTGAGGGTTTTTACTTTACCTATCCTAAAATCGTAAAAACAATCGTGATTTAGTTGAATGTGAAGTGCATTTTTATGGATCAGTTGACATTCCCTTAGTGCACAGTCCTTCATAATACTCTAGGTTATAATGAATACAATGCGTTCTTTTAGACTTTACCTATACCGTTACGCTTAACCTTGCAGGCCATAAATTAGCTGCCTCATTTACTTTTAGAACTAAAAGGTCTCGCTGTTATATAACAAAATAGTTGTGTTATAAAACCGAAATTCTAAATGCTGTTCTGATCATGAAAGAGAGCTTACAGGGACGTGAGATCTGAAGATGCATTAGGTAGATCTTAGCAGAAGATCGTCTAGTTAGGTACCACCGCAATATTACATATTTTGTCTCCAAGCAGTAGTGTGAAAACATTGCTGTTTGAATTCCGGTTTGAAGAGTACTGCAGGCTAGCGCATTCACAAGGTTAATGAGAGCAATCATTGATTATCTCAAAATTATAACCGCCTAAATGCACGGACTTTGTTTTGTTTCTCTAAGTTCACCATCAAAATAACGTCTTGTTCCTTTTAATAATTTTATGTTTTGTAGCGATGATAGCTCAATGGTTAGTGTGGTCGGTTAACATGCCGGTGGACATGGGTTCAATTTCCAACAATGAGCTTGTGCTGCCGGTGAAGGAAAAATCGTGAGGAAACCATAGCGTGGTGGTAGGGTACTCGGTACTCGGTTAGCTAGCTAAGCTACAAGTTAAAAATATGCCGCCAAGTGTTTAACAGGTGTATTCAAGCAGCCTCAATACAATACAACATCAAAAGTCTGCCAGCAAAAGAAACATTTTAGCATCGGACCAAACAAAAAGAACGCGTTTTCGCCATTCGCGACCGTGGTCGCAGTCTGTGTCAGTGTGGGGAAGGTTTTACAGAAAAATAATCACATCTTAGGAAACTTATCTAACAAACAAAATATGTAAGTATCTATCGAAATATTGCGAATTTTCCGACGGCTCTTCAGATCAAGGAATTAATTTTATCTAAATCCCCACTTTGAAGACTTGCCGACCTAAGACACTAGGAATTTAACAGGCAATTCGAGAAATAGTTCTTATTCTGTGGGTGCTTAGAGCCAATGGCTGTATTGTTGTTATTTTTATGCTTGTGGCGATAGTGCATGGGTGGGCTATAACGGATTTTTATGTTTGACAGCTTCACATGATCTTGGCAATTGACAGGTAATGGGAGTGTTTATCTGTTTATGTGCCTACTTTAGACCTTCAACTACGTTGATACAAATATATCTAAAATTTAAAGTAAGTGTAATTCTTTACACAAGCAGTTTTCATAAAAGTTGACTGGGATTTTTGCTTGCAAAACAATTCAATCGCATTATTTAATTCGGGTTGTTCGGGTAAATATTTACTAACTAGAATACAGTCAAGGCAATGTAGATATTAAAATAAATAAATATACATTTGAAAATAGGACATTTTCATACAGCGCCATCTAGCCCCAAACTAAGCAAAGATAAGAGAACCAAAAAAAAAAATTACCCGACTGCCAAGGAAGGGTTATGTTTTTCACGCGAATTTTGTAAATGTATGTATATAAATTTCTTAATTACCTCGTATCTTCCAAACGGCTGAATGGATTACAACAATTAAGGTATCGTTAGATTCGTCTTAATAATCCAAATGTCCTTAGAGGTGGTTTAAAAAAACTAGGTGGATTTTTGGCGCGATATACCTAGTAATAAATATCTTATTTTTTTTTTTTTTTAACCGAACCTGTCAAGTAGCGTATCTCAAATAAAGGCAATTAAAAGAGGTTTACAAAAAAAATATTAGTTATATGTTTACATTTAATTAGGAATAATAAATTTGTTTAAATGCTTTTTTCTTTAAATTATAGCAATTTTAATCGCAGTCGAGTTATACATTTTTAACTTTTTTTTTTTTATGGCTTATAGGCTTGGTGTTTGACCACATCTCACTTGATGTTAAGTGACGGTGTGGTCGAAGATGGTAACCACACCTAGCCTGGAATAGAACTGGCTCTCAAGTGAGCGGCATAAACCGTAACTATTGTTGCTTAAAATCTTACTTCATTTCAGAGGCTTTTGTACTAGTACGATGACAATATGCTTAATGTCTAAATACCTACTTGGTTAACAACTATCTACCAATGTCATTTCACGGATCACTAAGTAAACTGAATAATAATTTCATCGTATTCTCGGCACAGTAATAGATGTTTACTTTTTAACAAGCTTTTTTTAACTAGTAATGTTTGCTTAGGTCAAATCTTGCAAGTTGACCCAGTATTACAGACATTGGCAAAGTTGTGGCAACACCGCAGAAGCCAGAATTGAAAAGTTGAAATTGACGGAGTTTTTTTTTTTTTTTAAATTGACTCCAGGCGAAGGAACACCTTAACAGCCAACAGAGGACAAAGTAAATCTGCTGGTAAATCCACCACTGCGTTCTAGGATATTTATTTATTACTATTTAACGTTGGGCCGGTGAGTGTGTAATGTCATAAAACATGCCTAATTTTTATGATTGTTCATAATTATGACTATATTTACTTCTGTGACAGTTCCTGATAGGTAATAAAATTGTAGCGATGATAGCCCAGTGGTTAGCGTGGTCGGTTCACATGCCGACGGGCGTGGGTTCAAACAATGAGCTTGTGTGTGAAGAAAAACATCGTGAGGAAACCATAACGTGGTGGTAGGGTACTTTCTAGTACTCGACTGGCTAGCTACCAGTCAACCCTCAAGTTGAAAATCTGCCGCCAATCACCTAACAATGTGTTCCGGCAGACTCACTTGAGTGCCAGTTTCATTCCAGGGTAGGTGTGCTTTACCATCTTCGACCATACCGTCACTTTAGATCAGTGTTACACGAAGCTTGTCAATAATGAAAAAAAAAATAGGTACAAGAATTACTTAATACGAGTAAGTGTCACTTCTACTTGGTTGTAGATCTCCTTAGATAACCTCGTCTAAGTAGGTAGCACCGCAGTACCAGATATTCTGCCGCCAAGCAGTAGTGTGTAAACATTACTGTGTCTAACTGTAATCTGTGTCGTTGGACTAACCATCGAAAGGTTCAAAGTAATGAGTGCCAAAGCAGCGAAGCACTGAACTTTATTTTGCAACTCAGTGCATCGCTGCAATGGTCATGGACATGCGTTATCTCCCACCATCAGGAGAGCGTCTTGTTTTTCTCATTACTTTTACATAGAATAAAAAATCTACGATTCTATCCTAATATTATAAATGCGAATGTGAGTTTGATCGTTTGTTACGCCTTCAAGCGTAAACTACTCAACGGATCTGGATGAAATTTTGCATGTAGGTACTTTAGGCCCTGGAATAAGATGTGCGATAATTTTCATCATCATCATCATCCTTCATCACCACGCGGGTGAAACTTTGGGGCGCAGCTAGTATCATTATATTTTTGATGTTCTCTCCTAAGTACTCTTTTCAAATTGGATTCCGGGACAAAAATCTACCAAACCACCCTATGCTGATCGATTAGGGTGGATTTTGAGTACAACCCTTGTCTATTCTACTTGTCTTTACCACTAAAGCCACGTATACCCCACATATTATGTTATTTAAAAAAAAACTATCCAATAGGCACTATTTTATTCCACACAAAAAAGATTTTAATGAGTTCTTAAACTATAGGGACTGGAATTATCCTAAACAGTAGTAAAAAAATAAAATAACAAGTCAGCCCTAAGTGTAATTGAAAGTTCCTACACATCTGCCACTTGTGATACCAGCGAAATAACAAAACAATTTATGATTTAAATCCAAACACAAGTGCCTTAAAATTCTACGCAATATTATGTTCACCTTCAGTAAAATCTATCGAGTTATCTTATTTTGCCACAAGCGTCATGGGAAGTTATCATGGGTTAACGATATCTTTTCAAGTGAACTTGAAATTTGTAAATAAAGCCCGCGATACCCCAAAGTAGGCACTTGTTCAAGTGTCTTTTATATAAGTACCTTTTTTATGGTTGACAGTTTCTAAGTTTTCTAAGTGTTTGACCACATCCTACCAGATGTGGTCCAGTGACGGTGTGGTTGAAGATGGTAAACACGCCTAGTCTGGAATGGATTTAAAAAAAAACCGACCAAGTGCGAGTCGGACTCGCGCACGAAGGGTTCCGTACCATTATCTACGAAAAAGGCAAAAAATCGTGTTTGTTGTATGGGATAATAAATTATATTGTTAACCCTTAAATATTTATTTTATTTTTAGTTTTTGTTGTAGCGGCAACAGAAATACATAATATGTGTAAATTTCAACTGTCTAGCTATCGCGGTTCTTGAGATACAGCCTGGTGACAGACAAACGGACCGACAGACAGACAGCGAAGTCTTAGTAATAAGGTCCCGTTTATTACCTTTTGGGTACGGAACCCTAAAAAAAGTAATTTCAATGTCTTACCTCAAACGTAGAGAGCTCTGTGTAAATCGGATATAAAACTGTTGCTTTCGCCATTTTGAAACAATTAAATATACTTAATCACTAAAATATCACGATTATTAAAAATAAAAGTAATGGGTTATTATTCTAGACCCAATAAATCCGTGAGTGTTATGGAAGGTAGTGGTGCGATGGCGTGTCGCCTTTGCCTGCGCAACGTTGTAACACTGCCGTGGTGTCGCTCAGAGCTGATGAAGACATCACGTGATCAGCCTCTTCCGCCGCCACCGATATCTTAAAATAGCATAGTGTAGCACGAGAGGAAGTGCGCACCAGATTTGCAAACATGAGACCAGGGCTGACTAAAATGGTGGGTGCTGGTAAAATATAGTAAGCTACCGTCTATCTTATACATTTTACTTAGAATTTACCAATGCCACTATTTTTACATGTGCTCACGTTTTCCCACACTTTTTTTTTTTATTGCTGACAGGCTTGGTGTTTGACCACAACTCACCTGATGTTAAGTGACGGTGTGGTCGAAGATGGTAAAGCACACCTAGCCTGGAATAGAACTAACCTAACAACCTATAGAACCTCCGTAACATGTCTTCAATTTGATAAAACAAGATTGCGATATGAATCTTAAGAAAAAATTGAAAAATCAAACTAAACAAAGCTATGAGAACCGAATAAATGATATTAACTTGGTGGTAAATCTTTTTAGCAGGAGAATCGTGTAGGTACCACCTCAGTACGAAATTACTGGGCTATTGAGACTAACCAACGAAAGTCTCAAAGTAATGAGCGCCAACGCAGCGATGCCCTGGACTTCGTTTTGTTACTCAAAGTTCTGTGTATCGGTGTAATGGTCATGGACAGGCGTTGTCTCTTACCATCAGGGGAGCTCGTTCGTTACATTACTTTTACATAAAAAGAAAAGAAAAAAATATAGTTTTTTGTAAATAATTACTTATACTGTACATACAGAACACCCAGACATAAGAAAAACACTTATCGTCACTTCTTTTTTATTTTCTATAGGCGTAGTACGTACCTACTTACATATCTATACTTGTAGATACCCTTGATGTCATTAATCTGTAATAGTTTAGCATTGTAATGTTTTAAACTAATGTTTTATACCATAATAAGAAAAAAAATACCTATTATGTTCATGCGAAAGTTTGTCTTATGTTTTTTACTTTTCACGCTCGCTGTAACGGCTGAACAGATTTGGATGTTAATTTGAAACTGAGATAAGTTACCCTGTTAAGATTATAGTCCCACAAGGTGAAACTACGTGGTGTACATAAAGGAAAAAATTATATTCATAAAAGTTTACTACTAATTTGTAACATTTAGTTTAATAATTTAAAAAATATTTCATGCTGATTTATCAGCTAGTAATCAATAAATGAATGATTAACAAGCAACCCAAGCAAGATTAGCAAGATTTTGTTTGATTTACAAGCAACCCTGAACTCCGCGTCAAAGTGATCTTAGTCCTCGAGACGTTGGACTCTCAATTGCTTAATCAGTGCCTGCCTGACATGGTCGGAGGACGAGTTTAGGCCTACCTCACACTGGTGTGCCCACGCGATCGGCTAAAATTACGGTAAAGCCTGTTAACACTACCGTACCTTGTGGTTAGCCCCGGATCTAGGCACCTGTCCCAGGCGGTATGCTAGAAAAGGATGCACAAAGCGCCTAACATCCAGCTTCACTATCTTCCCGGTTGGAAAAAATAGTAGATCCTGGCTTGTGACTAGACTGTGACTGGACTCGTGCTACAGACAACAAAACTCTGTGCTAAATTCGCAGCCGCCACGGACAGCGTCAGTGTGGGGAAGCACTAAGTTTGACACATAATGCTACAAGGTTCAGGACATCACGAGCTATTTTTAAACCTAATCACGAGCGTGTCGGTCCCATCACGTGGGTAGGTCAATTTTGCTCTGATCTGATAGGCTATTTTGGGAGGCAGGTTTGGATTCAACAGAATGATTGACCCTGACACTTAGACGGCAATTTAGCTGACCACCGCAGCTTACCTAGAAACGTTTCAAAATTCGCTTACCTATAAGTGTGTACCTTTTAACGATTTGCTTTAAAAATACTATGATATATCATTATTGCGCACTTCATGTTTAAAAAGCGCGGGAATTGAAATAATATATCAAGATGAAATTAAGGAAAATACCTAAGTCTTAGTAGCAGTCCGAGTCACATAGTCACAACAGCCAGTCCTAAGTCACAGTCAAGTCCATCCCAACCCCTGAAAAGTAGTGGTGGTATTATTTGAATGTATGTAATGAAGTTTTTGTAACAATACGAAAAATCATGTAACATTATACATACTACATACATACTATACAAAAATACAATGTACGGAAAAATACTTATTACAATGCTATGACATGACCTTTCAAAGTTCCCATCAAAATTACTGCGGTGCAAACATAGACAATTGTGAAAATTATGTGGACTATAAAAAGTGCGAGTCGGACTCGCGCACCGAGGGTTCCGTACAAATCTGTAGTAATATAATATATAAGTAAAAGTTATGGTATTTTTTTTAATGGTAATTTTAGCTTTTCGCTATTTTTCCTTTATCTGTGCTATATGACGTTGCTTCGTACCAAATTTCAAGATTTGAGTTCACGGGAAGTACCCTGTAGGTTTTGATTCCCTTAAATTTGCAGCATAAACGCCTGTATCTTTTGATTGCGTTGGCTTAGAAGTTTTTTTTTTTTTCACAGCTCCAAGGGATAGTAGACCCGAGTATTTGATATGAATTTCAGCTTGATACCTTATCTATATTAGCTACGTATCTATGTCCCAAATTGAATTACACCACTCGTGTAATGTAAGCTAAAGTGTCAAATAATTCGTTATTTTTAGCTAGGACTTGAAATATGGAAAACCGTAGAAGTTTTGTGTTTAAAAATTATTATAACATTTATATAATATGCTCAAAGAAAATATTACCCGTTACGTACCTACACATGTTCACCTACATTTCAAGATTTTTTCGTATTTTTAGGGGTCCGTATCTCAAAAGGAAAAAACGGAACCCTTATAGGATCACTTTGTTGACCGTCTGTCTGTCTGTCAAGACCCTTTTTCTCAGGAACGCGTGGATGTATCAAGCTGAAATTCATATCAAATACACAGGTCTACTGTCCATTGGAGCTGTGAAAAAATCAAACTCCTAAGCCAATGCAATCAAAAGAAGCTGTTTATGCTGCAAACTTCTTGATTATTCTTCAATCATTTTATGTTTGTAAGTAAAAAAAAAATAACATCGTTATATTTTAACCAAATTACTTTTATTTATGTAAAGTATAATACATAATTATATCTATCTATAATACACTATCAGCAAACTTTATGAGCATCTATTGACAAATCCTGTGTGTTATTGATGTTGGGTACCAAAGATTAGCGAATAATCTTTTTCCATACTTTGTTCAGACGAAACAATTTCACTTTTATGCATTTTATTTAAGCATGCATGACCTTTTGAAAGGTACAATATGAGTGTCTTCAAATGCTGAGTAAATAGGTTATAAGCGTGCTCCATCTTAGACCACACTACTGATTATCATCAGGCAGGGCGTGGTCAGACGCGAACCTATTTTGAATTTTAAAAAAAAACGTATCTTAGGTGATTAAAATATAGATTAAGTACTTGGTTAACCTTTTACTCGTATAATTGTAAGATAAATATAATTATTCTATTATAAGAAAAATGACATTTTGCAAGTCATAATTTTAAGATAACAAATATAAAGTAAGCAAGAGGCATACAGGGTCATAAGCGTACAAAGGAATTAACTAACCAGAAATTACGAAATAAACTAAATAAATATCATAGGACATGTTACACACATCGCCATCTGGCACCAAACTAAGCAGAGCTTGTGTGATGGAAGTCGGATAACTGATAGAATACATAAATCCTTTTTTTTTGTTGTAAATACATACTTATAATACATACAGACACAGAACAAACATGTGTATACCATAAGATGGTTGTCCTTGGCGGGATCGAACCCACGCCTTACAGCTCAGGCAAACATAATACCAATGAGCCAACAGGGCTGTCCTGTTCTTGAACTGTGTTGTACTCTGCTGTTCTCTATACATTTTATTAAAACAAAAAATAATATTCTAAAATTTCAGTGTTGGTTCAGGACCGTTCAAGTATAGCAGAATTTAAAAAAATTAAACACACGAACACGATCTTGAGGCAGTATTCTCTAAATTGAAGCGATTTTATTTTGTCTAATAAAATATACGTTTTGAGTAAAATATGTCATTTTATTATAATTCATCATACATAAGTATTTAAGAACTTTATTAAAATAGAAACGTGCTTTAGAATAATCGATTCTATATAAATGATTCGATATAACGATAAAGTAAAAGATAAGTATTTTTATTTTAAAAAAAGAAGACAGAATTGTGTTATGTTTTCTAAATTACGAGTAATGTATGAAAAATCTTAAAATTGAAATGCGACACGCACGATCTATCGTAACCGCCATATTTTTGCATAGCTAAATGAAACCCTATTTGAGACAACATAAGACATAAAATTTATCAACTGCAGTTGTCAAAACGTTGAAATTAAGCCTTTAAGATATTTTTAAACAATTACATTTACCAGTAAACCGGCATCATAAGTGAGAAGATTGCGATGTAGATAGCAACAGCATCATCAAAACTGTAGCTGAAAATCCGTTTTCGCTATAGATATAACATCGACGATGGTTAGATGAGAGACATTGATAGGAGCTCTAATCATCGGCGCAAGATATAGACATAACGAAAAGTAAGTAAAAAAATCTATAAGTAGAACTCTTCGCGATGAGTAGGCGATACAATTGGGAAGAAGCGGTGCGGTGGGGGCGAAGGACGCTTGCCGGCGATCACTACGCGAGTGCCGGCAAGCGTCGTCGGTCGGTGTTAGCAGTTTTCTGTTGTGTAGGTAAGTAGATGGGTTATATTAAAATTTAATGTTTAGTTTACGTGTGTCTTATAGATTTGATGTTAGCGAAGCTACGAACAAAAAAGATCGAAGATTTGTTCGTAGATGCGATGTCGACATCCCTACACGCGCTTCTAAACGTGCGTGAATCAACAAATTCACTTACTCGGCGCTCCAAGTACTTTACATAGTTTATAACCGTTATTTTAAGCCCTATATTTCGAATTAGTCTTTTGATTATAATGCTGACTGTACTTCCCGATCAAAAAGGGACTCAAATATGGTGAAAGCTTTTATCATTATTACTAAATATCTTGATTAGCGATTGACCGCCAACTCGCCTGATATTATGCGAAGATGCAGTCTACGATGGAGCAGTTTCGTCGCTTAGGGAGAAGACACCGATTCACTCGAACCTTAAAGGCACCCAGATTGAATCTATCAGGGAACACCTACTCAGGTAGCAAATTCTATTGTTTTTTTACCTTCATTTTTTTTTTTATGTTTGACAACCTAGGTGGTTTCTTACAAGCGAGCTGGCGGCAAAACGCAAGCTATAATAATAAAAATATAGCTTTAAAACTTGACGGTGACTTGGAGGTAGAATTGTGATTTATCGCGTAACTAATCATGAAGACAATTTACATTTGCCTTTTTATCAGTCCTAACATGAAAAGAAACTAAATATAAAACTAGGAAATGAAAAATAACTAACTATTTGTAAATGTTTTACTATTTATGTGTAAATATATACACCGTGAAAGTTTGAACTTCAGCAATATTGATACAGAGGGTTCAGTAACTCGATTGTCGTTTCAAATAATAATAAAAAATAGGTGGTTAATATTTGACCTCATTATCCTGAGCAAACACAAAAATATGGACACTCAAATCACGCGCACCGAAAATGACATGGTAGTCGCGCGCGGCCCCAGATTAGATAACAGTTACAGCGTAATCTACGTATGGTAGTTATGTCTTGCGCTAGCTCGGTGCATAAGGCTGCGCGCTGTCTATAAATTCTGAAGTCTTGGGAAAAACTTTAATCAAGGTATTCTTAGTTTTTTTTTTGTATTTGTTTCGATTTTATTTCTTTAAACGTTTCATATGACCACTAACTAACATGCCTTTGAATATTGCTAATGTTCAAACTGTCGGCCCGTATATATATATATATAGTATTACTACGTCTACAAATATTTGAAAACGTGTAAAATGAAACTTATACATGTACGTGTTTTGCAACAGTGTAAATATAAAATGTTACCAGTGTATGTACTTTCAGTAAAGCTATACCTATTTATGAATACTTATACTATGATTTAAGCTACTGGCAGTAACATGAAATTCTTCTTTTCTCCTTCCTCTTATTCATAAATACTCTATACATTTATAAAATCTATAAAATGATGTGTCGAAAATCTGAAACTGAAGAGTTTACACAAATTATACAGAACGGTTCAGATTATTTTGTATTTAGCTGTTTTTTAAATTGTCGCACTGCTGGGCGTGGGCTACGTGTTATTATAAATATCCAAGACTCTCAAGACTCCTTAACTATTTTACCATGGAAATTGACGTGGTTTTGACACGTTTTTGTTTTACTTATGCGGTATAACGTGAGTAACGTTTAATTTTATAGGATAATAATCCATCTATAGTTTCGGCCACATCCGGTAGACAAAGCTGAGTACAACGTGCGCGCGGCCTTGTCTTACTTCGCACTGATGATGATGGTGATGATGATGACGATGATGGCGATGAAGGCCACCGGATGTGGCCGAAACTATAGCCAAAGTTTCCGGTAAAATGAAACGTGAGTAATCCCGCATAAGTAAAACAAAATTATTTCCTTAACTGTTTGAAACTAGCAGCAAAAAACAACACGCAAACTTAGAAAAAAAGAAAAAAAACACCGATGCGTCCCGCAGGATTTAAACCCAGTCCCAGTCCAATCCAGTTACCAGTTTGGGAATCAGATTGCATTTCAACAATACTGTATCAACTTACAAGCGTTTTTAAATCATATTTCCAATGACATCAAAATTAATTTAAAACCAATCACCACACTATTTTATAAAAACTCTAAATATCAAATATCGTTAATCATAGAGTTTTGTCTATTTGCTCTCATCTGTTTTGTCTCGATTTTTACTCGTCGTAATTCACAAGAAGAAAACTATGAAAAGCATAAAGTTTTTTTTTTTACAAATACCTCTTCAAACCTAATTTGCATTCACGACTTGAGTTTTTAACAGTATTCGATATCATGCTTCCATAGGACTTCTCTCTCCCACATATTTGTCTTCAATCTTGCTTCTCTCTTCCACAGAGGAGTAAGAATCGGCCTCGCTGTCGCTAGACCACTCCCCTTCGCTGTACTCTCTTTCCTTCTTTTTCTTTTTCCTATCCTCTTCTCTTTCGTCATCGGACGAGGTTCCATCTAATACGTTTTCTTCTATAACAAATAAAGTTCTTTTTTTATGGCAATATACAAAAACAAACGTAGTTTTTCATATAAAATAAATTTATACAATGTCAAGTAAGACAAATAATAAGGTACCTACAACATATTTATTAGTTTTCTTGTTATTTACCTATTTTCACATTGAGAGGAGGCCCACGCCCACCATTGGGCTGATCCGTTACAATATCGGGTAGAAGAAGGTTGTTGGTAGGCGAGTTGGTGCGAAGCTCCCTTAACGTGCTGGTGAGGTCCATGCTTGCTGGCAGCTGCTGTTCCTCCAACTCCCCGTCGTCTTCTGCCGCCGTGTAGCGTTTCTTCTTCTTTTTTGAGGTCTTCTTGTCTTTTTTGCGTTTCTTCTTCTTTTGGCTGTTTGGTGACAGATGGATGGAAAAATTATTTGATTTGTTTAATTTGGCCTAAAGTTTAATTTTTAAGACTCTTTTCTTGATAAATAGACTTGGTAATATTCATAGTTATTTACGGCTAAAAAATTATCCTGATGACCAATTTTTTTGTCGTTTTAGACCAGGGTTTCTCAACTCATAAATCCACATACAACTCAATTTCTTTTTTTTATCTATAAAAAAATAGATAAAACATACACCCAAACAAAAAACATACATCCCAATTTAAAGACAACGGCGAAATCCTATAAAAACGGACTATAGATAGAACAAATAAAGTTTTTTTTTTTTTAATATTTTGGCTTTCAATGCGATTTATATTTAATGCGATCAATTGCTTTTTAATACGATTTCAAACTTTTTATAGCGATGACGTCGTAAAGTAGGCTGAATATCGTATGTAGGTACATGCCCTTGCCATGTAAAACAAAAAAGTATACATAACTATTTTGACACATTTAATTGACTTTGACAATTGATATGAAGTAAAAAAATCTTCTAGCATAGTCTCTTATAAGCGATATCAGAGTCTGAGTAACGTTTAATGTAAAATAATCCAGATATTTCTATCAATAAAGCGAAAAACAATTTGACGTACGTGTATAGAAGAGGTTATTATGGCTGCCGTTGACTTGACATTGACAGATTTTGTTTTGGTTTATACTTGTTTTTTTTAGGCACTGAAAGTAGCCTATGTGACGTCATTAGAGATCAATTGAAAGTCAAGTTTATTTTATCAAAATAAACCGCATCTCTTAAAGAGTTTTAAACGTAAAAATAATGTACAGGAATGTAATATTTCAATTTAGATTCAGAGTTTAGTAGAGTCCTGTATTTCGTCTTTATTTTCAGATACTTTAAATTAATTTGTCATGTAAAATGTTTGTGTTAAACAAATATGAATAATACCTTTCATAATCCGACTCTTCATTTTCGTCAGTGGATTTATATTTTCTCCTTTTACTCTTGCGATGCGACTTCTCAGATTCGTCGTAATCTGCAAATGCAATAAACTATTTTGATTGATTTAAAACAAAGTGCAATGATTTCTTAGTCTTATTCAATGTTTTTGTATTAACATTGTCAGTAGCTTTTTTTAAATTTATTTATACCAATATAACACTTGTTCAATATAGCACAAGACGCTTTTGTTTTCTGTACTATTTCCGGTGTGCACAATTAAGATGCCATCTATCTATAGCATTTACATCGATTAGGTTACTGACACCATTATACCTCGTAGAGGTTTGTTTTGGGTTCTCAGCTATGTATTATAAAGAAGATATTGACAAAGCCTACTATAAGGTGGCTCATTACGTGGAAGACAGGAATATATGGTTGTAGTAGCTTCTCTCTGCACTTGCATCCCCCTGGCTAAGTGACAATTGTAGTAAGCATAATGTATTAAAATTTGTAACTGTAAACTGTAACCTAATATGAAAAGAAAGATCCACAAAAAAAAATGCCTTGCTGAGTTTCTTGCCAGAGTCTTCTCAGTTGCAGTGTAATTACGAGCCGGTGGTAGATTCAAACATGTAACTTAACGTTGATAAGTGCCTTACCAGGGCCTAAACTGAATAAATGACTTTTTGATTTTGAAGCCAAAGTCAATACTTGCCATTATGAACTAAAAAAATGCATCAGCTGTTCCGTTTAAAAAGTTTGTTGATCCTCGACTGCATACATTTTTTTGATGGTTGACAAGCTAGGTGTTTGATCACAGCTTATCCGATGTTAAGTGACAATGTAATCGAACATGGTAAAACATTCCTAGCCTGGAATGTACAAGACTTTTTGACGCGTTGACGTAGTTGTTCTCATATCAAAAGTTGTTCATAATTGCAAGTACCCTCTTTAGGTTACTATAGCCCAAGCTTATAGCCCTGTATAATGCGAAAAAGAACAACCACCGTGTCACTTAATATCAGGTGGGCTGTGATCAAACACAGCCTGTCACCAGTAAAAAAAGTACTTTAATATGCATTTTTTTAAACTTATATCTTATTAACAATGAGCTTGAGCTGCCGGTGAAGGAAAACATCGTGAGGTAACCATAGCATGGTGGCAGAGTATTTTCTGATACTTAGCTGGCTAGCTACTACTCTCAAGTTGAAAATCTGCCGCCAAGCATCTAACGGTGTGTTCCGGAAGCCCCACTTGAGAGCCAGTTTCATTTCAGGCTAAGTGTGTTTACCATCTTCGTAAATTAAGATCAGGTGAGCTGTGGTCAAAAACCTAGCTTGTCAAACATTTTTTTAAATACCGAAAAACGACGGTAAAAATCATGAATTAAAATTAATTTAAAGTGGTATTTGTATGGATACAATAACATCATTCGAGAAACAATAGTACATACAGAGGAGCATACTGCTGTAGATGATGATGATCAAAAAAAAATTAGTTTTTTTTTTAAATTTTAGATTGTATTGTATCTACTACCCAGTTTGTACAATTTTGTATCTATCTACTTTCTTACCGCGTTTTTCACGTCGTTTCCTCTTCTCTTTTCGTCGCTTCTTCTCTTCCTCAGCGACCTTCTTTTTCCGTATAGACTCCAGCGTGTCTACCATCGCGCTGGCTAGCGAGTTGGTGGGTAGCGCTGCGGCCGCGGGGTCAACGCCAACTTTCTTTAGGAATTCCGCGGCACGTCGTCTTCGCTCTAGTTGTTTTGCCTTTTCAGCTTCAGATTCACCTTCACCTGTAAAGTCACACTTTTGAACATGGCTTCCTTTACTTTCTATTTTTTAATTGATAGCAACCCCCACGATTTTCCGTGACACCGACCCAGTACTGTCATGTCATCTAAATGACGTCACGACGTGTGAAACAATCATATCTGTATGCCAGTTGTTATATGAAATATCAACGACAGTAATGGTGCTTCGCACGGCGTGACGTAACAGTCTATGCTTGGTGTTTGCAGTCACGTGACTGAATGCCTAATTTTTATTTTTAATGGCGAATAATTTTCTTTATTGTTACCTACATATTATGAATAATCCTATAAGGTAAGGTCATTTGCCACCACGCTGACCAAATGCCGATTTTCAGATTAATCAGTAGAAAATCTAATTTATCCATTTTATACCTACTGGATAAAACCAATTTTAGCTATTTTATGGTTAATTTAGAAGTGTTTATCAATGTTGATACTATTTAATTACCTTTGGAATCCGACTGGTCTCCAGTCAAATCAATCATATCGTCAGAATTATCTTCCAAAGAAATAATCTCACTCTCCAAATCATCTTTTTCGATCTTCTTTTTCTTTTTCTCCTTATCTTTGTCTTTTTCTTTTTTCCTCTCTCTATCTCGACTCCTCGATCGTTTCTCCCTACTTTCAGATTTCGACCTAAACTCACGTCGCTCTTTGTGTCTCTTTTCTTTCTTATATTTAGAGTTGTCATCCCAGTTTCTCTCACTTTCTTTTACGATATCTTTTATGTTATTCTCGCAGATTTCTGGTCTAATTTCTTCATTTTTTTCCACGACTGGAGATGGTTCTTTAGTAACTTCTTTAACTGGCGCAGATTCTACTTTATCCTCTTTTGTCTCTATGTCTTTGATTACACGTTCTACTGATATTCTTTCAGGTTTTGGTACTTCTTTGACCTCTGCTACTATTGGTTTTGCCACAAATGGCTTCATAGGTTCTATAGTTTTGACAATGGGTAAATTCTGAGTGAGTTGTCCCTCCATTTTGTATATCACGGCTTGTGGCACAGTACTTATGGAGAAATATTGAGGTATTAGTTGTTGGATTGATTTTGGTTCTTCGGTATTCTCTTGTCTCTCTGCTTGTTTTTCTGCCTGTTTGTCTGGATCTTCGTCTGAGCTCGATTCGTAAGGTAATGCTGGTTTAGGTAAAATGGGATCGGGCTCTTTCATTTTCTTTATGGAAAATGACACAGGAGCTGAAAATAAAATATAAATAAGTATTGAATGACATTTTCATACAGCACTATTAGTTCATGCTTATACTTTGGAAACAAATATGGTAGATCACATTTAGCCTGATATAGAACTGGCTCTCAAGTGGCGCTGCTGTAACGTACCACTAAGTGCTTGGTGGCTGATTTTCAGAAAGAATATACAGCAAAGTTTAGTATGCGAACTATATAACTACATCAAACGCGCGAAGTTAAAATAGTCAATAGTTAGTTATAAAATAGTTAGTTAAGATATCTGAAATTTTTTAATTTTCTTAATTTTTCTTTTCCTTAAGATCCTTCTACAAAGTATTTTAAACTAAAAAAAATTATTTGTTTATTAACGTTTTAGTATTTCGCATCAAAAATTCACCAACTTGTTTTGTTTTGTAAGGACATTTGTGTTATTGAGACGAATGTAACGATACCTTATTTGTCATAATCCATTTGGTCGTTTGGAATATACGAGGTAATAAAGAAATTTACATACATAAATACAAGATACGCGCGAAAAACAAAACCCTTCCTTGGCAATAGGGTAAAAAATCAAATGGACATTTAAAAAAAACTTACGTTTTATTCTCGTCCCAGAGCTGCCATTGACATCTTCTCCTCTCTTCTCCCGCATTATTTTGTTATAATACGGGTAATATACATTCGCTGGGTCCAGGAATGTGAATCTAGGATCGTTCTTAGCGCGCACGATGTCTGCGAAAGCATCCCCATTCCGTGCTACGTATGTGGACATCTTCTCTATGAATAGTTTTACATCGTCTGGTGGGATGGCAATGGCCGGCTCAGTGGCATGTTTATTATTTGCTGCGTCATCTTCGGAATCTGTGGAAGGATTATGATCACTGGCAAAGATATTATACTACAAAAGCCTATAAAAAAATCGTATTATCGATCAGTGGTTAACACACGCTGAAAGGTGCGGGTTTAACTCTAACAATGAGCTTGAGCTGCCAGTGAAGGAAAACATCGTGAGAAAACCATAGCGTGGTGGTAGGGTACTTTCTAGTACTCGGCTAGCTAGCTACCACCCTCAAGTTGAAAATCTGCCGCCAACCACGTAACAGTGTGTTCCGGCAGCCTCACTTGACAGCCAGTTCTATTCCTGGTTTCTTCGTCACTTAACATCATGTGAGCTGTGTTCAAACAGTTAGCTTGTCAACCATAAAAAAAACCAAGTGCGAGTTGGACTCGCGCACAATGGGTTCCGTACCATTATCTATAAAACGGCAAAAAAATCATGTTTGTTGTATGGGAGCTCGCTTAAATATCTATTTTATTCTGTTTTTAAGTATTTGTTGTTATAGTGGCAAAAGTCTTAGTAATAGGGTCCCGTTTTACCCTTTGGGTACGGAACCCTAAAAAGAGGTCATATTCTCTTTGCATGCTTGGGTTATTTTGCCTTTACATTGGCCACTTCGTAGTAGCGAAGCAATTAATAAATTGGTTGCACACCTTTGTGGATAAATTTTCATTTTACATGACGAGACCATGTGACTTAGCCAACGTTCAAATTCCTTGTGAGTGTAATTAACATGTAATGTGACATCAGTATTGTTTGAACAAACAAAACTTGTTCATTAATGTTAAATGAATAAATATTTTCTTTATTTCTAATTACCTGAAGGTTCTGTGTCTGTACCGGATCCGTAGTGCTGCATAAGGCTGAGTCCGGAGGATTCCCGCGGCGCGCAGGGCTCCGCTAGCGGCTTCATTTGTGGAGTAGTGACTTGATGTTGATAATATCCTGTGTACTGCTGGTACACCTGCGCTTGTACTTGAGCACTAGGTGGAGGGACTGAAAATATAATTTTTATTTTTCTTCTCTGTATTTGGCATTGCACTTTGTGCATTCTGTCAATGTTAGTCACAGTCAGTTACAAAAAAAGTCACGGTAAAGTCTGGTCCATGCTGTAAATAAGTTAGTGGTTTATACTAGAAGTTATTTTTTGGAAAATAATATAATATATTGAGGTGACATTTGCTTCCCGTCGAAACCTTATAATATTTATATAATTTTATGTATTTATAAACCTTGTAAGTTGTACATGACGGGTGTGTGCGAGTATTGAGCGATGGGTTCCGTGCCGGGCGGGGGCAGTTCACCCGGCGCGAGCGCTGCGGCGCCTTCGCCCTCACCACGCATCTTCGATATCAGCATCGTGTAGTCACAATCCGCTGACGGCTTGTAGTGGATCGAAGGGATTGACGGCGCCTGCAAACGTAACACAACATTGAAGAATGTATTCATAAAAACTATTGTGCATACTAAAAATCGCAATGAACATAAAATGTCATAAAGATACATCATAGAAGAAACCATAGTGCGGTGGTAGGGTACTTTCTAGTACTCGGCTGGCTAGCTACCACTTTAAAGCTGAAAATCCTTCAAAATCAAAATCCACTACCATATTCATCACTTCACCATGCAACTAACGGTTTGTTTGGGCAGCCTTCGACCACATTGTCACTTAGAAACAGCTAAGCTGTGGTCAAACACCTAGCCTGTCAATACTTACAGATTCAATAACAGTAGCAGCTAAACTCGGATGCAAATATTCCTCGGGTTCAGGTGGTTTTTCTGAAAAAATTAACAGATATTTTAAAATTGCTTTGACAAGAAAGTAACCGAATCTCAATGGCTAAAGATGAGCTGATGTGAGGAAATGAAACTAATTAGATATTTGGATAGTGTGATCTACCCTCTATGAACATTTTACCTTCAATGATCTCTGGTGCCTTCTCTGGCCATTTCTCTGCTTTGATTAGAGCTATCAGCGCAATATAGTATGGGTGCAGTTCGTCTCCCTTGTTCAGGAACTTGAACTGTGGGTTGTCTCTTTGCTTGGCTTTGATCAGGATCTCCATTTGAGCACCCTGCGTGGCTATGAACTTGGCTGTCTTCTCTATTATAGCATTTTGCTTCTGTGTGTCAGGCTGTAAAAATGAGAATAGCTAAACTCTTTATTTAGTTATAACTAAAACTTTTGCAACAACACTGCCATCCTTCTGAAGAGTGCAATAACTCGGGTTTTTGTGCTTTCTGTCTTATGTACATATCCATAATCTGGAAAATGAGCCGAATGTAGCCAAAGCCAAATAATAAAATAGAAATAGAAATAAAAAATATTTATCTAGAATATTTATTGATTTGAAATTGCACTTATTACAATTTTTGGATTTGTCATTGTATCTAGATATGACATTTTATCGGTATTTGACACTTTATTTAAATTTAACATTATATTTGAATCTGACATTCTATTATAATTTAGACATTGTACTACTTTAGTTTCGAGATAGTATTTGTATTTGACATGTTATTTTGTTTTCTCATTAATTAGTACATAGTAATAATTATTTCTGTGACATAAATATAATTGATTAACTGGTTTTGTGCCAATAAACAAATTGAATTTGAATTTGAACTGCAGGTTGCAGGTAGATTGATAAATAATTAAGATTGATTGATAAAGAAACAATAAGGTTTATTGATAAATAATGAATAAGAGTTAAAATTACTATTAATATAATACCTACTTTGTGACATCAATAGAGGTATAGCAAGTTAAAATACCATAGATTTTCCTTCAATTTCTACTAAACATTTTGCATGTATATTTTTCATTTAGGTATATGGTTAGGAATGTAACAAGCAGCCAGCTTAATATGTCCTGAGGTATATAAACTGATCTTTTCAAGGCCGGAGTGAATAGATTCTTTCTAAGTCTTATAGATGTTAAATAAAATACCATACTTCTATTACTATCAATAGATTTCAATACTGTGCAAATTTGAAATTCAATATCATTTAAGCAAAGAAATGTGAGATATTATGTAAGAAAAAAAGAAGAGAAGAAGTTTACTCGTTTGTTGCAGCTTACAGTTCTTTATAACTCACAAGTATGATGTCATGTTGGAAGAGTGCCTTGAATGCAGGTGTTGGTACAAACGGCTCATCCACCTCAGCAGGTGGTGCCACTGTCTCAGCGGGTTCACCTCCTGCCTCGTAGTTGAACCCCACTTGACCATAGCCCGCCGCATGAAGTCTCTTTAATTCTTCCTCTATTGAACAAAGATAAATAATGGTCACAGAAAGTCTATGTTAAGTAATTTGCTTAGATATTTCTATGACAGAAAACATTTTAAAATAATTTGTAGCGATGACAGCTCAGTGGTAAGGGCGGCGGTAGGTTCACACGTCGAAGGGGGTGGGTTCAAACTCCAACAATGTGCTTAGCTGCTGGAAAAGGAAAATATTGTGAGGAAACCATAGTATTGTGGTAGGGTACTTTCGAGTAGTCAGTTGGCTAGCTAACAACCCTTAAGATGGTACCTAACACTGTGTTCCGTCAGCATCACTTAAGAGCCAGTTCCATTCCACACCTGTTATGTTTACCATCTTTGAATACACCATCACTTGACTACAGATGAACTGTTGTCAAACACCTAGCCTGTCAACTATATACAGAGAGAAAATACTTTGTATATTTGCAATAACAGTATAATTGACTAAAATGTAGGCAGCAGTATACAATATCATATCAAGCCTTGAGATATGAATCACCTGTATTTGCCAATTGTTTTAGGCCAATCGTCATATAACACCAGATCTAGAATTTGAAATGGTATTTACTATAGAAGGCCAGATAGTAACTACATTGTCAGTTTTTTACAAATACAGACTCAGCATTACAAGCAAATTTTTACTAAAACTAGCTAACCCAGCAAACTTCGTATCACCTAACCGTCAACAGACATACCGAAAGCAGCGCCGCCTACCAGGTCCAATTGTGTTTTCAAACCATCCAGGAACCCAATAAAATATACACACAAAATTTCATCCAAATCAGTCAAGCCATTTAGGAAGAGTTAGGTGTCAAACATCTCAGTAATGCATTTTTTAACTCTTTATTGAATTACAAAGAATCACTTTTTAAAAACTTTGATAATTTGAAGTTACCCAGAAAATATCAAATATCACTTCTTATGGCATGCATATAAAGCATCATCTTAAGATTTGTGTTTAAGGCAATAGAATCTATGGCGATAGTAAATTCTATAAACAATTGAGCATGCAGTATTATTTAATATAAGTAATATATTATGTATATACAAATTTCACAAAGATTTAGCCTTTTATTTCTAGCCATGAAACAGGATCAGAGTTAATATGTAATATACTGTTTAGAGATATAGCTTGTTGACACTCTATTTTTGTAATAGTGAGAACACTAATGAAATTAATGCACAATTAACCTTTGTACATGAGCTCTTCATCCTCGTCTGTGTGCAGAGCTCTGTACCTTTCTTCATCACATAATTGTTCAACTTCATACTCTGACTTCGTAAGTTCCACTCGCCAGTCGTATCCGCCTGAAGGAGCCTCGAACCTGGAGAGGTCGTGGAGGGCACCCCTTGCATCATACCTGTCCAAATAAGGAGTGTCTGAGAGCCTTATCTAGAATTAGTGTGCCGCTTATGTCCCTTTTATTTTTTAAACTTTTGACTGTAAAAATTGTTGCCAGTTTAAGAATCTGAATAAGGTTGGCTAATGTTCTATATCACACTAAAAAGATGTAGTTATTTTTATTTTTAAATCAATTTAAAAAAACTAATTGTGGCCAAATATAGGTATCCCATTCCCAAATCCCATTAAAAGACTATGCTTTTATATGACATTTTATTCATCTGAACCTAATAAAGCATACTCCATACCAGTTGTCATGGCAAGGACACTGAAATTTTACTTCATGTATGGAAACAGTCATACCATACAGAAATTGATAGTAAGAACAAGTTATACATACGCAAGTATACCTTTACAGGTTATACATACCACCGCTGCGTGTCACCATAACTAATCACGACGCCGAGAGCATCCGCCGCGGCGCCATCTGCTCCTCCAGAACTTCAAACAATTGTCTGCGAAAATCTTAACAATCTTCGAAAATTATAACTTTCATTTACTATCGCTTTGGTACTCTTTAGCGCCACATTAACAATTTTATATTAAAAAACAGATCGAACCTGTCGATTTTCAAAGTCTCATCCCCCATCCACGGTATGAGGTGTTTTCCTTGGTCAATGTGCAGAGCCCTATCATCGTTGCGAAATAATTTGCAAGAGTAGCCAAACACGAAAAGTTCTTCTTTCTTCTCCTTGAATTCACTTTTTCTTAATATTCCAGTTTCACTATGACTTCCAGTCCACTTTAGTGACATTTTGCATTGGTATTGTGTAAATTTTGAAGTATTTTACTTGGAATTTTGGAAGATCTAAGAATATGGTAAACGACTCGATCGCGGTACGCGAAACGCCATCATTAACTGAAAAGCACGGGGCATTGACAATGACATTATAAAAAATTACCACGGCTTTTTTTTTCTTTTTCTTCTTGGTGTCGCACTCTGTGTATTCTGCCAGTTTTAATGTTTCTATATTTTGTGAGTAGTCTTCATTTTTCAGCTTCTTTATCATCTATAGTTACAGTCAAAGTCTAGTCTTGATCAAGTCCATTCGGTCCCAGTCAAATCAAATCATGCCTTAGTAAAGCACTGGCGACTTTACAATAAGCTTCTGCATGGAGTTTTGGAAGCAGCACGAAAAGTCATGTTTAACCACATTATATCATTCTCCCACACTCGCGCTTGTAATTCGGCACTTTATAAATAAAACACCACTATTTTTATGCATAAAAACTCGAAAAAACACTAGTTTTAGAAAAAAAATACAATGGGGCGACACGACGCTCACCGCGTTCCCGCCAAAACTCCAATTACCACGGCTAGTGAAAAGTATTTCATATTTTCAAGTGCTTTATATTAATATTATGTAAATTAGGTCTAAGTCTCAGTTAAAGTCACATGAAGTGAGTTGCAATTACGTCTAATTTATGCCCTAGTAGTGGTTGATTTACGTAATTGTTGATTTTATTCCTCTGAGACTTGAAATTGCTACGAACCTAGCTGCGCCCCGCGGTTTTACCCACGTGGTGATGGATCATGATGATGATGAAAAGTATCATATTTTTTACTCCAGGGCTAAAAGTATCTACATGCAAAATTTCATCCAGATCCGTTGAGCCGTTCTGGCGTGATTGAGTAACAAACATCCATCCATCCATCCATCCAAACTTTCACATTTATAATATTAGTGGGATTAGTGGGATAGCTTGTTCCACTACATTATATCACCGCTCAACTCGTCTTAATTCAGTACATTGTGATTCAAACACCACAAACATAAGCACCAGAAAAACCACAAATTTTTGGATATAATACAAAGTAGCAATATGATTTTTCCACGTTCCCGCTAAAACTCCCCATAACTTATTGAACTCAGTATAACAAAAGAGTCCATAAAAACCTAAATTATCTAAATTGTTACATTGTTTCAATAAAATAACATTATTGATTTTAGATTTTTGGAGAACTTTTATAATACAATCACTACTTTCCTTGTGATGCCACAATCATGCTATCAGCATATTTCACAGACTATGGAACGCATACTTAGAAAAAAAACAAGAATAGTACAGCAAAATTCACATTAAAAAAATTAAATGCTAGTAATACTTACATACTGCTCAGGAAACGTCGATTAATGGTTATCAAGCTGTTGATTAGTAACAAAATAATTAATGATGCTGAGCTTTAGGCCTTTTTGGATGCTGCAAATTACAGAGCACGCCATATTTAAAAAAAAGCAAAACAGTGGCAACTGGATACAATACGACCAAATTAGAAAGATACAATTATTATAATTTTCTGCTAGCTTTTATAGTTATTCTTGATTTATCTGGGTAATACGTTTCAAAAGACATATGGCGGACGTTTTATATTTTGCATGAAAAATTCGAAAATTGATAAATTCTTTTAGTTATGATTATGAGAATCTTGTGACCGCTGAAGCGTTGAAATTAGATGATAACAGTTAGTTTTAGTGTGTAAATAAGTTTATTATATCTAGAGTCTTTTAAATATATGATAGTATTTTCGTGCGTGGACGTTTTGATCCGTATTGTTGAGAAACGAAAAGTCTGTGATATAAACAATACCTAGAATAGAATAATTTCCTGAACACTTTTGTAAATATTATAAAGTTATTATAGAATTTTAGTAAAGATTAAATTGAAAGAAGACTGAGTAACCAAGTGCAAGATCACCAAGCTATGTCAGCTGTGAGCCTATTGTCTTCTGGGAGAGAGAAATCTACGAACCAAAGCCAAAAGGATGGCTCGCAACTTGAAGGTAATTACTCTCTATTAAATTAATAATCAATACTTTGCAGTAGTACCTGATAATTATTTTTCATTATGAAAATATCACAAAAGCAGTTGAGGAAATCACCTCGACTTTTCTAGATTTCTGCCGTTTGTAGTGTCGCCCAAGCCTTGGTGTCCTCATATCAATTGTACGAAAACATATAGGATTCCTATACAAATCTTGTCAGATTGTGAGCAAGATGAATTCATGTAAATGTTTGCCTTTGCTTGTTTTAGTAGGTCACCTAACTTGAATCATAACAATGCCTACATAACTGTACTATGCCCTAAATACCTAGGTGGGTTTCTTTTTTTTTATTAATTTCTATTTTATTTTTATTAGTTATGGTATAGATGCATCAAGATTTAGTTTTAAGTGCAAGTGCTAATACCCTAATTATATTTTTCATTATTATGGTTTCTGCTGTAATTTCCAGGATGTATGTGTAATACTTGTAGAGGTTACTATACCATGGGGTACAAATATCCTCAAATATCATATAGTAAAACTAAATAGATATGATAATCTTACAAATGTATTAACGATAAAAGATTATGTAGTTAATTTACATGCAGTCGAAATAGGAGAGTAGTATGAAAGCTTGCGGGACTTCAAGAAATGTTTAGTGCTGTAGTATAAAGATAGATGTGACAAAACTTCCTATTATTAAATGGTATAGCCATGCATGCATGTTGGAAGGGTGTGTGTATTGAAGCAGATCAATGGCAATAGGGCCCATTTTAATATTCATCAATACTCTTCTTCACTGTGTCTTTTCCCAGATAAATTTGATATGATCCTACCAATGATGTTTTTTTCAGAATTGAACTTATGGTTGTACATGGCATGCTATGGTTTTATAATAGATAAGTACCTGGATGACCAAGCTTTGCTCGGGTTTTTTTTTGTTTATAAAAATGAAACCTAGCTCCATTGATTTATCGCCCCCAAAACCCCCTGCATACAAAATTACATGAAAATCTTTGGAGGTATTAGGTAAAAGGTATTAGGTAGAGAGTAGAGAGAATGACATTTTGCTGATGTTTCTCTCGCTGCAGTTTTTCTACTAAACATAAATTAACCGCAAAACCATTTAATGTTAAATCATTTGTTAGGTCATCATAGGAAGCTTTACATGTGCTACATCTTTGAGTTTTCTCTAGAAAAGTAATATTTCTGACTTGGATCATGAAAGAGCTCAGTGGTTTTGTAGTGTTTGACGGGCCACTAGAGTCAAGTGCAGTAATAAGGAGAGCTTTTTCATGGCATTTGTACTAGTGCTCTCTTTTTTTAGTATTTAGGATGAAGTAAGGCTTCTTCTTAGTTTTTGTAGTTGAGCTCTCTTTTATAAAATTAAAATGTCTATAAGTAAATGGTTGAAGACAGAGCATGTAAAAGATACATGGATTAATTCTTTGAGAAGAGTACCTTAGACTATTCTGAGTACTGAGACATATTTTGTTGAAAAAGTTTTGATACCTTAAAAAATACTATAAGAATACTTAACAGTCTAAAAGAGACTAGAAGTGTGATACATAGCTCTAATTGGGGAAATGATTCCTGTAATGATTCCTCCCGCTTGCATTTATCATTATATTATTTTAGTAAGCTGCTTTCTATCTATGAACTTTGGTATAGG
This sequence comes from Biston stratarius, assembly GCA_950106695.1. Taxonomy (NCBI): domain Eukaryota; kingdom Metazoa; phylum Arthropoda; class Insecta; order Lepidoptera; family Geometridae; genus Biston; species Biston stratarius. The sequence continues at coordinate 9,695,165 of OX467106.1, forward strand.
AAATAGGCTTAGGGTGTCACCTTAGTAAAGGGTCCTGTTGGACACCTTTTAAATATGGAGAACAATAACATTTTTTAGATTTTTTTTGTTACAAAAAAATGTAAACATATTACTTAAATTTACATTTTACAAGTCTGTATCACATTCCAAATCTGTGTTTGGTTCCCATAATAGGTACAAGCTTTGCTTAGTTTAGGGCTAGATGGTGCTGTGTGAAATGTCCTAGGATATTAATGTATTTTTTTATTATTATTTATTTATATATGTTTAGATGCATTAAAATAGTCATGAGGGAGTTGTATTGTTTGTTTTTAATCAGTACTAAATTAAATAAAAAAATCACCACCACCATCACCCCAGCCAGCTGAATAGCCAACCCAAATATATAGCTGGCCATCTACACAGCTATAATTAAAGAAATAAACTGTGATGACAAAACCATTCTACTATGTCTACCTATCATATAAAAAATCTATACTTAATTAAAAACTAATAACAAAATATATAAAATTAATACTAATTACAAACTTATAAAAATAACTTAATCAAAAAATCCATTAGATGAGGGCTATAATTATGTGGCCAGAATGTGCCACGCTGGATGCCACACACCAACAAACTTTTAATATTACTGTTTTAAATCAGAGCTTATTTAAGCTTTTTTAAATACACAACAGTAGTCTCTTTTTTGAGTTTTGTATGTGTGTGTTACTGTGTAATAGTGTTGTATTCTATTCTAACAGTACTTAGTGGTATTCAGTTTGAAAGAAAGTACCTTTAATAGCTATTTGATTTATAAATACATATGTAAGTTCGCTTATTACTTGAATAATGGACTGAATGAATGTCCACTGCGAAGAACATCTGCCTGTGGTGTGCTGCAGACTGTAGTAGGGTTACAAGTCTAGAGAGAGAGAGACTGTGTGTATTGTAACTTTTCAGCATAAACAAGATAAATCATATATATTGTAGATTTGTTCTGAGCTGTTGCCACATATGATGTGACTAGACTTGGAAGAATGTGTCCAGTAGCACATTTGGTATAATATATTTTACATATTTTTTTATAATAAACTTATTTAGTAAATCTTGATCCAACATTCTATTAAAAAGGCACTCTTGCAATGATAAGCGATCTTGGTGGCATTTTAGTGACTGCAGTCTTCTCCTTCTATATGTTCTGATGTTATATTTATTGTCTTTTCCACAGTATATTAACAAGTCCTTATATAGTGGTACTGTAGAGAGAGTGAGATAATCCTAAAGAATTGCATCAACCATCAATGCAAATGCATTACTTTAATCAAATTAGCAGTCTCCTTGATTTAACATTGTCAATAATAAATCGATTTATTTCTATGACATTCAATTATTATCTACCCATGTTTGCCCCATGCAAGTCATGGTTATTTGAAGATTGTGCAAGCTCCATAAAATTTACCATATAAGGTTATAATTTTTGATCTATAATAAATTATAATCTATTAAGGCTTACATTTAATTCTTAACAGCATTTTACGTGTGTGATTACAATGTGCAAATAATAGTTACTTTTAGAAAATAAAATACTTTAAAAAAATCATACATACATCCCAATAAATCAGAACTGTTGGTGACACTACATTAGGGTGAAACTGGAAGGGTGCGAGGGAAACGAAGGTCAAAGGTGGACCGTGGTCCCCTTGTTTGTTGCACAAAAGGTTCTTTTGCAATCATTCTTGCTTGGTTTATACATGAATATACCTTTGAAATGCTTTTATCATTGTAATTACATACAAAGAGACTTTTGCAAAATGACCTTTTTGCTATTAATAAAGTTTGTCTGTGAATAAGTTGTATAACTGATTTTTATGACATTAGGTTTATATTTAAGCCAAAAAAGCTATGGGTTGTGTTGCTTTATTTTGTTTTACACTTTCTGAAGAGTAAATAACAATCAATTGAAATGTCAAAAATCTGCCTCTAATTGTCCCATCGTTAATAAGGCACAGATAAAATTAGGAACAATACCTATATAAATTAAAACAGTAACTTGAACACTTCAAAATCAGTACTTTTATTTTCTTTAGGTGTGAGAAGATAATCAATAATTTAGAAAGTGAGAGAAAGAAGAAAATAATATATTACTATATTCGAATATTCCTTAAATCAGAATAAATAAGTAAATAAATATCATAGGACATTTCATCATATAAACTTAAGTACTATTTCTGTTTCTGAAATAATAATAATTAAATAGTTCATACTGCTACATACGTATATCATCATCAACCGTAGGACGTCAACTGCTGGACATAGGCATCCCCCATTGATTTCCATAAAGACCGGTTGGAAGCACTTTAGTTCGTCTACGGATCTCATTATTTCTGATTCGATCTCGTAGGGAAACTCCGAGCATATTCCTCGTACGTCGTATTTATAAGTATATAAATATACCTACCTAAACGCACACCCAAACGATACTATAATCAGGTGATAAACAATTTTGTCATAGTTTCTAACATTATACTTTAAAAATTCCAATAATTATACATCTTCACCGATTCCTATTGACAAATCCCACCCAAAGCCATAGCATTCGATTTAATTTATTTTAAAATATTTTATCAAATACTGTGGGAATATACCATTCATCATAAGAAATATACCAAGTAACGTTAAAAAGCAGTTGCACATTCGCCATAGCCGTACATAGTAAAGATGTTTATTAAAATGTCATGCAATACAATAGACTACTACTTAGAGTACCTATGATACTTGTTAACTTGTTTTGCTCTCACGCTATTTCATGTTTCATGTTAAACAAAATATCGACGCGTGTTTGTTTAATGCACATAATGAAGGTAGTCTTTGAGAAACTACTTATAAAGAGCTTAGTTCACTTTAGGATTATTATAAATTACAGAAGGATATAGGTACATATAAGATAAATGAGGGTAGTTACAATTGTTTTCGAATCAACGATATCGTGGCGTACCAGTCTGTGAGACGTAGTCGTGCGTTGAGCGTGCTTTCTAAAACGAAAATTCGTTTTTTTCCCAATTTCATATTCCGATTTTGTTATCAGTCTCGAGTTTTCGTTTCGTTCAGTTTTACGTAGCCAAAGGCTTTCGATACGTAAATTACGTCCGCAGTCGCATACGTCTCCGTAATTTTTAGTTATTTTTTTTTTCATATTTTATTTTAATTGTTGCAAATATTTATCCCCATTTTTTTATTCTATATTCAATAAGTAGTGGTTAGTTTTAGTTTTTAAGACAAAGTTAAATTTTTGTGCCGCCATTTTGTGTTGTACTGGTGTGCGAATGGACGTTATAGTGATGCAGTCAAAAGTATCGCCTCCTATCGTGGACGCTAAGAAGAAGCCTAGGCGAAGGCGAAGCTCTAATAAATCCGCGTCGAGGCGACGTGCTAAAATGTCCGTAGTCGAAAACGCGTTCCCAATAGAAACTTCCACGTCACCAGTTAAATGTGCGGTTCACGTTTTTCTCCTACGATACCAAAGCGCGTTAAGAAGAGTGCCCGCCCAGTTACCGCCGAAAGTTCACGCAGGGCCTCCAACGAAGAGGGTCAAACGCGTCTCATGGTCGTGGAGTAAGTTTTTTATATAAATACTATACTTTATCTCATACTTGTGTAATATTTTGCTCGAAGTTTGATGCCTCACTATACCTGTATATGTATAATAATCCAACGATTATACATACTTAGATAAACATAACTTCAATACTAAAGAAAAACAGCTAATCAATCAGCGTAATTGTTCCCTAGACGACTTCCTGACCTTTTTTTAATGATCTAACAAAATAATTTGGATTGATCTATTTTGAATTGTGCCATCTTACTTAAGCAATTCTTAGTTTATTCACATTTTTTTTTTTACTTGACAAAGTGTTTATGCTATGCAGTTAAGCCGAACGAAGCGAGTTCAAACTGCGGTATTTAGTATGTAGTACACTTAACTGATCCAGTCAAACATTTACACTTTTAAAATGTTATCTAGATAATGTTCTTTGTGGCTTAGCAACAGTATCATACTCTGGGTGTAAATGGTGTATGGTAATGGAATACGTCCGCAATCTTTTTTGTCATTAAAAAAAAATACATTCGCATCTTTGCTAACACAGACTTCCCCGATATCAGTTTATCGAAATTTCGTAACGGCAAAATCGAAAGTACTAAACCCTAACCCTCGCGTGTTTATATATAGTACCTGGTTGACCGAGCATTGCTCGGCTGAAAACATGGATAAAACGACGTTTTCTGAAAATGAAACCTAGCTAGATCGATTTTTCGCCCCCGAAACCCCCTGCATACAAAATTTCATGAAAATCGTTGGAGCCGTTTCCGAGATTCAGAATATATATATATATATATACAAGAATTGCTCGTTTAAAGATATAGATATTAGAAAACTCTTAAATTGTCGAAACGTATGTTCAATTTTTTAGTTAAGTACATAGTTAAATTGACATTTATTATGATCACACATCACACATCATCAGCCATAGGACGTCTACTGCTGGACATAGGCCTCCTCCTGGGGAGTTTTGCCAATACTTGCCACGCTTGGCAGGCGGGTTGGCGAGCGCAGTTAGGTGTGATTGTTCAAAGAAGACGCTGCTGGATTTACATCCCTTAGCCGACTCTTACGGCAACCACGGGTAGAGAGGATGGGGTACTATTCTTACGCCGGCACCACCACGGCATTATTATAATCATTCACAATCAATTTGTGAAAACTCTCAAAGATGTCCTTATATCCAAAAGTTGCCATAGCCCGAAAAGTTTGTGAGTGTGTTTGTTTGTTACTTCTACACGCTCAAACGGCTGGACTAATTTTTTAGAAATTTTGTTACTACTTGGCTACTTTTTATCCAGAAACCATACAATTTTTATTGTTAAAAGCGTAGCAATAACAATGAAATATATTATTTACTATCTGCGCCCCGTGGTTTTACCGTGGTGATGGATGATGATGAAAAGTATCCTGTTTTAGTCCAGGGCCTAAAGTATCTATCTACATGCAAAATTTCACCCAGATCCGTTGAGTAGTTTACGCGTGGAGGCGTAACAAATAAACAAACAAACTAACATTCGCATTTATAATATTAGAATGAATCTCACTACTTCACACTTACTATGTCCTTACAGGGCGGTTAGGAAGTGTGTACTAGGTTTAATATAAATATATAAGACCTACGTGTGATCTTCCAACATTGCAATAAAATATTGAATATTGATACAGAGATTTAAAAAAAAAAGATTCTTAATGATGCATGCTATACTTATTGTATGCTAGCACTTAATTTGGCAGTATTTGCCATAAAAAGGGACATTTATACAGGCTGCATAGCTGTGTCCCTTTTTATTCTACAAACAAAGGCCATGTGAAGTACCTGTATTAGAGTGTTATTGCCATGCCACAACTTAACTCACGTGGACGTTTTGTGGATAGTGTGAATTTGAAAAAAAAACATCATAAACATTTTGGAAAGTATTTTGTTAATTTGACAAAACAAATATGTTTTTTCCATATCTTTTTTTATGGTTGACAGGTTTGGTGTTTAACCATTGCTCACCGGATGCCAAGGATCTGTGTGGTCGAAGATGGTAAACACACCAACCAAGTGCGGCTGCCGGAACACACTGTTAGGTGCTTGGCGACAGATCTTCAACTTAAGGGTGGTAGCTAACCAGCCGAGTACTAGAGGGTACCCTACCACCATGCTATGATTTCCTCACGATGTTTTCCTTCACCGGCAGCTCAAGCTCATTATTGGGGTTTGAACCCAATAATGAGCCTTTGAAGCCTTTCAACGTGCAAACCGACCGCGCTAACCACTAAACTAACATCGCTACAAACCGAACAACTTATTTTAAACATTTCTTATAATAATAGCTTTTACAACATGATAGCTAGATTCAACATAGACTTTCTAGAAATTTATACTGCGAGATATCTGGCTCTTTAGTTAACTGGTCCCGCAAGTAAATTAGTCAGATCGTCCAATTGACTACTTTATTAATTTTACTATTTCTTTTGTCGAATCGACTTAACGCGAAGAAAAGGTAAATCCGCTGGTTGCGGAGTTTTTATTAATTTTATTAGTCTACTAAGCAAAGCTTCTAACTTTTACGAGCTTATGAGATAGTACGATTTACTCGTAAATAAATTCTTATCACTACAAACTTTATTATACTTGCATTATGACGAAATAAAAGTATGAACGCTTTTTATGCGATAAGCATTTACATTTATAGATGAGCTTTAGTTTATATTTAAAGTTTCGCATTTCCCGTGTTTTATTTTCAATTACATATGAATTAACTAGCTGCGCCCCGCGGTGTTACCTTCTGTTCCCATATTAACAATTCATTTTTTCGGGATAAATATCCTATGTTAATCATGTGTCAGCTACCTCCATATCAATTTCATCAAAATTTGTCCAGCCGTTTGAGCGTGAAGAAGTTAAAAACATACAGAGCGTGTATTCGCGTATCAGCGAAATTACAGGGCTGTAAAGACTAACCATCGAAAGTCTCAAAGTAATTAGCGCCAAAGCAGCGATGCCCTGGACTTTGTTTAGCTACTCAAAGCTCTGTGTATCGCTGCAATTTATAGTCATTGACAGGTGTTATCTCTTCTTTTAAGGAGAACGTCTCGTTCGTCTCATTACTTTTACATAAAAAAAAACCATACAAACTTTCGCCTTTATAATATTAGAGTGATTAGTGTGAGATCTATCAGGGTATTTGCGAAGATGAATTAGTCGCGAGGGTATAGTTCGGAACGTATTATATATCCTCATCATTTATAAAATAAATAATTATTTAGTTTATAAATAACGGGGCTTGCCGCACTTAGTGCATTTAGCGATTCGCTGAACCACTTATCTGCGCGACCTTGCCTTCTTGTTCCTCGCAACGCGCGCTATTTCAGTAACGAAAGTGAATATTATGCGCCAAACGACACTCCACTAAATTACCTGCCTACTGCACATGTTGTGTAATTTTATTGTTTCTAGTTTATTTTCGTGATTGTTTTAAGTATGAGACAAACTCATTTTTTTTCTTTAAGAATAAAGATATTTAGTAAAAGTATCATTGCTCAGAGCGATGTCTGCTAGATTAATTGAAACGATAAAAAAATATCGAAACTCCGGTAGCTATTGTGTTATTAAAAAAAATGTGATTCTGTAAAGAGGATGATATTGGTTGTCTATTTCCAAGCAAGCTACGGCCCGTGACTCTCCAAATATACTTCATTTTTCGAATCAAATGTATCGATATATCCTTTGATATGCTAAATTATTTGCTGAGTTTTTATTCTACTCTCCCGCTGTATTTTTTTTTTATCGGGCTACGGCAAAACGAAAAGGTAGGATTGCGTTTAGCAGTCGAACGTACCTATGTATAATTGTATTTATTTATTGATGTGGTATTAAATCGAATGTGCTGGATTTTATGTAATTATTCGATTCTATTAAAAAATATTAACATGTCATGTTTAATGTCAAATGAGTGCGGTCTCAATATCTATAATTTCTTAAGCAACGTGCGCGATGCGCGACTTAAGGAATTGGCGGATTTATGTTGTCCAATCAATAAATAGCTCGTTTTCTATTAGAATAAAAGACTTATATTTGAATGTCAACTCGCCTAGTGAACTTTTAGGGACAAGTAGGTAGTCTTTGGTTTGTCTGTCTTCTATCGGATACATTTCGGAGAGTGTGCCTTAGAATTGCGTAATTTGGTTCCACTTGCTCCTTTTTATTAACGGACGGCTAGGCAGACACGACCAAAGCGCCATCCGTACATGGTGGATATTCCCCACGTACGCTTCGATTCCACATTCTTTATACAGCGAGGATGTGGAACTCTCTGCCGGTGTCTGTTTTTCCTGCGAAGTACAACTTGGGTGTCTGTGTAAATCCAGAGTAAACAGGTTTTTTTTTCTAGGTAAGCGTGCTTCATCTTAGGCTGCATCCTGCTTAACATCACGCAGGGCGTGGTCAAACGCAAACCAAAATATTTTGTATATAAAAAAAAGTAAAGTTATAGGTACCTACTTGGTTAATTTTAACAAGTCGAGAGTCGAAGAGTTTTTTCAAATCGAGAATGAATCCGTATCTTCTTGGTAAGCGTGTTCCATATTAGACCGCATCACTTATCATCAGGTGAGATGATTACTAAAAGAAAGCCTATTAATTTAAAAAAAAACTTATTCCAAGTCAATCAAGAAGGTACCTTAGATATTCAAGGTTTGACGTAATGAATGTATGATTACCGTTTACTTTCAGATAGGGGTCTAAAAGTTTTCAAGTAACGCTATATTTAAAGCCACTTAATTATGTCATTCTATTTATTCTATTAATTACCAAACAAATTTTTCCGTCACTTAATATTTAGACATGAAAGGGACGTGACGATACTCGAAACACTTTCGCGTGGTTGAGGGTACATCACATCGTTCGGGCTTGACCCACCGTGCCGCGTCGTGTTCCTACCTGCATATTTTTCATTTATGATTATAAAGTAAAAATTCCATATCACCTTGTAATAAAACAAAACAAAATGTAATAAAACTTGACACCCGTGCACATTGCAGCGAGCCTACCTATCAACGTCGCCACACTACTATAAACCTTGTTTAAAAGTTAAAGACTAGGCAGCGGAGTTTATACATATTTGGTAAAAAAATTAATTAGTCTTTTCTAGTGATTTATGTTTTTGATTCATAGATATACGTTAGTTGTTTCTAGGTCAAGTGCGTATTATGCAGTGTAGATAGCGTCCTTTTTTTTCGTGGGGGAAATGCCTTTACTTGCCTATAATTAAATGTCAAAAAAACAATATCTTATTTTTTTTTATAATCTCAAAGTCGTTAACAAGGTCGCTTGAAGCAAAGATCTCAGTTCATGTTAGGACAACAGTTTAATATCCCCTTTTAACCGACTTCAAAAAAGGAGGAGGTTCTCAATGCGACTGTATGTTTTGTTTTTTATGTATGTTACGCGATCATTCCGTCAATTATGAATCTACTTTGATAACTTTTTTTTGATTTGTAGATCATACTTCAGAGGTATGCCCATATACATTTTATCGAAATTAATTTAGTGCTTTTTTTGAGAAAATTAACAAAAACAAAATATATACCCAAATAATGTTTTGGTTTGTGGTTCCCTTCAGCAAAATTTTTAATGACGACTTTTCGTTTACTCCTTAACTTCGCTGTTTCATTGCCCTAAGGGACATGGAGTCGTTTTTTTTTTTTTTATTGTAAATTTATTTATTGTAAGTAAAGTTACTGTTTTCACAAACCACACCATACCACATACCTACATGCCCCTATCAAAGTGCTTACTAGATAAAAACAATAGAAATCAGTGCCGGCACCGCAGTGATTTGGAAGCGGTGGCACTTGCGAACGCAATGAGTATGACGTGTGCTGATAAAGCACTGTCAATGTTGTGAGTGATAAACATTGTCAGTAGTTTGCCCACTGGAACGTTGATAATGTAGGCGGAATGTGTTATTAATAGCCTCTAAATGCTTACCACGGTTTTACCCGCTATATCACAAAGTTTCCCGAGTCAGCCCTGTTTTTTTATAAATTGGCCTACTGCTGGACGTGGGTCTCTTACCCCGCTGGCCAAGTGCAGGTTGGCAGATTTCACAAAGGACGGAGATTTTTTTTTAGAACTCCGACATGTTGGTTTCCTCACGATGTTTTCCTTCACTGTTTGAAGTTATTGGCAATACGCACATAGCCTAGAAAAGAAGGAGGTGTATGCCATTGGATTCGAACCCAGGACCTCCAGATTGGAAGTCAGACGGTCTCCCAACTAGGCTGCCGAAACTTCACCAATTACTTTTTTTTTTTTTCAATGTGAAAATAATGAGACGAACGATACGCTCCCCTGATGGTAAGGGATAACGCCTGTCCATGACCATTGCAGAGATATATAGAACTTTGAGTAGCTAAACAAAGTCCAGGGTATCGCTGCTTTGGCGCTCCATTACTTCGAGACTTTCAGCGGCTGAATATCTGATACGGTAGTACCTACTTAGAAGCCCTGCTAAGGAGAACTACTACCAAGTAATACCTAATTACTTTAGCATAAGGTCGTCTAGGTAGGTATGAATATAGCCGCAGTATAAGATATTCTTCCGTCGAGCGATATCTACTGTGTAAACATTGTTATGTTTCGGTTTAAAAGGTATATTATACATAGCACAATTACAGGATTATTGAGACTATCCATTGAACGACTGAAAGCAACGATGTCCTAGCCTTTTTTTTTTGCTCGAAGTTCTGAGTATCGTTTCAATCGTCATGAACAGGTGTTGTCTCTTACCATCAGGAGTGTGATTCGTGTGGCTCTTTTAAACCATGATAGCTCAGCCACGATGACAGATTTTCGTAGCGATGATAACATGCCGAAGGGTGTTCAAACCCCAACATCGTGAGGAAACCGTAGCATGGTGGTAGGGTAGTTTTTAGTACTCGGCTGGCTAGCTACCACCCTTAAGTCGAAAATCTGCCGCCAAGCACCTAACGGTGTGTTCCGGCAGCCTCACTTGAGAGCCAGTTCCATTCCAGGCTAGGTGTGCTTTACTATCTTCGACCACACCGTCATTTAACATCAGATGAGCTGTGGACAAACACCTAGCTTGTCAACTATAAAAAATAGTCCTTGTTGTCGAAAAAAAAGGGCCTATTTTTTGTACAGCAAAACAAACAATATTTTTTTTACGAAACTTTCTACAAACTGTCGCAGATGAGCATATCAAATCGTGACCTATGTTAATAAAACGCGTTGCACAAACATTTAAAATAAAATATTTAATGTAAATTGTAGAAATGTACAGCTACTGGTTTCAAAAAACTTACGATAAATGATATGTTATGATAGGAAATACATTGATATGCACGGTATTTCGTCCACAAAAACAACGATAACAGAATATAAACCAATTAGACGGTCATTCCTCCATCAATGACGAATGTATGAACATATTTATTATAAATTATGCAAATTCATTGTAATACTTTTCTACTGTAGCGTAATTATTATTTTGATGATTCAGTGTTAATTACGGAAAAAGATAAAAATAAGAGTCATTAGGCCTGCCGACAGTAGTGAAAACTTTAAACTATAGAATAACTGTGTCAAGAACTATGCAACACGTCACATTGGCATGTCGGTGACGCGAACCTGTAAGTTTTGTGTCTACCAAAAAATTGCTCAACGGGGCTAAAGAAGTTTTTGTAAAATTCATAACTAAATATACAAAGTGGGACTGGGCCTTTCATGTTAGCCGCTATCGGGGGATCGTTGAGCTAAAAGCACAACGCAGTTGTTCCATTAGGATGCCAAACGACTTCTCGGACGACCTAGACTGAATGTATTCAGGTTGCAAAATATAGAAAAAAAGGGTCATCAAGTTCTCAGTTTTCAATCCTATTATAGGTAAGCATACCTATATTTAATTTCAAAAAGAAATTAGATTCCTATTATATCTCTATTTCTTATGTATAAACGCTGATTATTCCGATATTAGTGATCATTTACATACTTCCTTTTTATAAGTAGAGAAAACCCGCGTGGTGCGTGGTGGTAGGGTACTTTCTAGTACTCGACTAGCTAGCTACCACCCTCAAGTTGAAAATCTGCCGCCTAGCATCTAACGGTGTGTTCCGGCAGCCTTACTTGAGAGCCAGTTCCATTCCAGGCTAGGTGTGTTTAACATCTCCGACTACACCGTCACTTAACATCAGGTGAGCTGTGGTCAAACACCTAGCCTGTCAGCCATTAAAAAAACCCACTCTTCAAAAATGTTAGTAACTTAAATTCAATAATTTTACAAACAGCATTTGATTTGTGTATACCTCTTTCTTATATGGGAATTCGTATTTAGAAGAAATATATTTTCCTTTTTTTTTGGCGTTACACTTTATGCCTTTTTCAGTGTCAAGTATTTCATGTCTAAGTTACACAAAGTAAGTCAATGTACAGTCTAATAGTGCCTCAGTCGTGCCAAAACACCAAAAAAGATATGTTTCCCAGGCCATGAAGAGGGCGCGCCCCGCGGCGGCGGTGACCCGGCAGTGTTGGCGATGGGACCAGCGCGCCGCCCCATCACCTACTCCCGCGACGAGCTGATGAAGCTTCGCCATTCGCCGCTCGTCAAGAACAACCTCGAGCACGCGTTCGATGGCTGCGAAGCGCTCGCCCTGTAAGTCATCTTCCATTCCATACAAAATTTACAAAATTGACTCAATAATAGTACTTCCACATTCTGGCTCTGGGTAAATCGTATAACAAGTGTATCTTTTGCGAGGCAAGAGGTCCGCGGGAGCAGAACGAGGTACGGGAGAGTGTTGTGAGGCGGGAAATTAATGTCACTGCATAGATTATGCGATTTACTAACAGAAGCTAAAATAGTATGTAAATAAAATAAAGGTGTTAAACAAAGAAAGTTCCCGTCAGTCCTTGGATGGATCACAAGTGAGCGCTGCCATAGATTGAGTGCTAGGTTAAATTGGCGATCTCGGTTTGTTATGGTTTTTGGTAATGACACGAACAATACACTCTAGTGATTGTAAGAGATCGCGCCTCCTCATGACCATTGCCACAGTGCATTTATTGAAACAATGACCAAAGCATCAAAGTATGGACGCTCGCACTACTGCTTCATAGTTTAATTACTAGCAACGGTGCGGGACTTTCTGTTCCTGTTCGGTGTGTGGTGAGACTGCAAAATTTTTTTTTTTTATTAATGCCATTTTTTTTGCAGTGTGCTGAAAAAACGTTCCGACTCACCGAACGAGGAAGACCGAGGGGGCAGGGGAGATGCGCCCAGCGAGAATCATAAAGTAAGAGTTTGTTCATGATATTTACTTTAATAGCATGTTGGCCCGATAAACCACATTACAACGTGGGCCACCCAACGTTGTCGTCCATTCGGTTTACATGGATGGTTCATCTAACTCCAACGGCCCAAGGCTTTTATTGCAAACATCGGATACCGATGCCGTGTTGTGTTGGTCCGGCATCAGGGTGGTTGTAGTGTACCGTACTTTTTTGACAGGGTGTGTATAGCGTGAACCGCGAGCGCGGGAGTGGCGGCGGCGTGGGCGCGGGCGCGCGATCTGCCGATCCGCGCGAACGCGTGCGTAAGGAGTCCGAACCGAGCGGCGGTGGCATCGTGCTGTCGCCGCAACGGCGCTCCTTCACGTCGGGCTGCGGAGCGCCCGCGGCCGCCGTGCCACCCGCGCCGCCGCACGTGGCGCGCACGCGGCCCGACTCGCCCCTAGCACAGCCGCAACCGCACCATCAGCCGAAACCGGATCCAGGTATGACCTCTATGACAAGGGACGCCTACACGGATAAAAAGAATTCGTTGATCCAAGCAAATATGCGTATATATATGCACCATGCAGTAAAATGTTTTGATCTAAGACGATATATTTCTTTAAATTCCAAAAGAATATTCAATTAGACGAATTTAAGTTGCGTTCAATTAAAATAATACTGTAGATTTATTGAATATACATAAATCTTGAATTAAGATAATGGTAGTCTTCGTTCCAGTGAACGATTTTCAAAAACATTAGCAAGACGACTGTTTCTTACAATCAAAAGAAATAAAATCTTGTTCTAAGCTTTGGCGTATTTAGATTAAAGAAATATACAGGATCCGATAGAAAACAAACTGGTTTTTTGTTTAAATAAAACAATAACAGTCTTGGTTCAAATTATTTGATGTTTTAAAAAACCTCTATTTAGACGATAACGTCTTATAGTCAAGATAACGGATATCTTATACTAAGCTCTGCGCGTTTTACATCAAGGTACTATATTTTTCCAGATAGCAAATAAAATCTTATTTCAAGTGAATAAATGTATCAAACTAAGTTGAGTTTTTCCAGATAAAACCGTTATTTGTTTATGCAGAAGAAATCGTAATATTGAGTGAAAAATTAAGTGTATCGTAACAAAATGATAAACTTTTGCCTTGGAACTAATATCTGGTTCGTATACAAGCGTTGATATATTAGCACAAAGTAATATTTGGACTCTCACAAAACGATTGAGTTTTGTCCTGAACTATGATTTGCTTAATTTAATAACGTTTGTATATTAGCATAAAGCATTATGTGATTCTTGTAAGAAATTAGCCTTTGAATCCAAGCATATAAAGTTTTCTTTTAAGAAAATATTTACTCTGTCTAAAATATAAGAGATCTATAAAGAAACTGACAAAAACTTGACTCAATTGTATGTATCCATCAGAGCTAACCACTGGGTAGCCCCCTATTCAGGGGGTGACCCCCTGAATAGGGGGCTACCCAGTGGTCTACCAGCTCCAACAAATCCAACCAACTGAGTCAAGAAGACTAACCATTCCTGAAACAACAAAACAAATGTGAAAATCAAGAAGCTATGTATATTAAAACACTTTTAACTACATTGAGATTTATATCACAATTACACTATCATATTGTTAGTTTCCTTTTTGATGTCTTTTGGGAGTGATTAGAGAAAAAAGAGTAATTAACTGAGCATTCAATATATTTTAGTAAAATCACATACAATTAAAAATAATAGTAGATACAATTAAAAACACAATAGTATAATTTAACAAACAATAGTATACAATTAAATGTAGTATATACAGAATATCATATTGCTGGACTGTTAAATAAATATTTTCACTCGGCTTAGGGGATTGTGCATTTAACACATGAAATGACTTGAATAGCAAGTCAAATGCTTCTTTCATAAAGGTGAAAGCGTATGTAACACTGTCTATGACAATATAGGTTTGCACGACCTTTTGCAAACTTCCAAGCAAGAATATGTATGGTTGGACTTGCAGTTTTCTTTTCGTAGATTTTACAATTTGTTTCAAGAATTAATGTCGTCAGGGTTCTGAAAGAAAATAATACAAACTTTAATACTATAAGAATCAAAGTTCTGACTAGATACTGGATAGACTCATAGATAATGCACAACCTAAACCACTGCTCGTAGAGACTTGAAATTTGGAGGGTGTATTGTTTTAAAGCGTAGAGGTGTACCTACTAAAATATTTTTTTGAAACTCAACCCCTAAGGGTGTAAAATGGATGAAAACTTTTGTATGAAAGTCCTTTGTTTTTGAACTTATAGTTGTGGAAGTTAGTATTTGGATAGTTCATTAAAAAAAAAAAAACTTTGGCTTAAATAACTTTCTATAGTATGCCTAAATCTGGGATTGCATTTAAGGAAGGCTGATAATTTATTGTCACTATTATTATACACTCATTTCTTTTTTATATCAGTTTAAAAAAATTAACAATAATGTGAATATAAAACATATTCAAATAATATAAAATTGTACCTACTTAATAACTTGTGTCTCACTGGCACGAGCTGCCTGTGGAACAGAATAGGAGAGAGTACAACCTGTGCTTGGGACTGCAGGGAGGAACTGCCTGACATTGCATGCCTAGTATTTTCAAGTCATTTAAGAGTTATGAACATACTGTTCCTTTATTTTCTATTGATGATTTGTTATTCTACTCACCAATTCCGCTCCACCTGGTAATTGCAACACTTTTCCCTTCGATGAAAAGTCCCGGCCATTCTCATACTTAAGCTCTTGCCTTGTCTGTGAAGTTTAGCGCCATCTTGAATTTACTTCCTATTTACGACCATGGTTCTGTTTGATAGTCAGCCATTGAATGTCATCTTCATGAATACCTGAAATAAACAAACATTGCTCTTTGGTCATAAATACATAAATATATGTATAATACTAGAGACAACTTCAATATCAAAAGGAAGAATTAACCGACAGCATATAGCTACGACCTTTTATCCTATTTAGAGATGAAAGCTTCTTACATATAAAATTGCAGTCAGGAAAAAGAAAAGAAAAATTTATATTTTACAACTAAGCACTCACTCAGTGGACGTGATGTTTTTTTTTGTAACTACATTTTCTGTCTCAGACCCTCTCCTTCTCTCGGAGCTTTTAATCAGGAAGTTTCTGACTTTATCGACTAGTTTACCTCTTGCTGCAATGGTTCCAGAGCTATTTTTTTACCGGCCGAGTAAAATATGTTTCAGCTGTTTCATGTGGAAAAAGAGTTAAGATTTTCCCAGCAACCATCATAAGTGAGACGCCTGTAACAAATATATATTTCAAATTATAGACACAAACACTAATTAACACTAGCTAACTGTAAAATTCACCAATACGAGTACATACAGAAAACTGTTCAAAGGTAAGGTAAATAAACAGTTAAGTATAGCACAATAATAAAATTGGTTTAAAGGTTACTCACTACAAAATGCTTGAAGTTACATCTTGGGGCATCTGCCGTGATATCAATAGAGCTACAAGATTTTGCGTTTCTTCGTTTGGATCAGCCGCTTCCATGGCTTATATATCATATACTTAGATTGCTTTGCAACCTACACTAATTATTATTGAAGTGGAAGCTTAGGTTTCGAAGATTCACAATTTTACAGTTCAGTGTGCAGTCTGCACAGCCACCAACGACAACTACTGAATAGAACGGCTGACGGCAACGGCATACTTTTTCCCGCTTAAAACTACAGGTGTTGTCACCTATCAAGAAATAAATGTAGCCAAATCTCCCAAGGTGCCAAAGGTTACTTAATAATATTTCAAAGTATGTACGAAAACAGCAATCAACAGCACGATAGTTTTGTGGTGGTAGTGCGAGGCCTGTGTGAATTTTTTCTTTGAAACTGCTGGTTTTTTCTCCAATCACAGAGTTGGCCCTATATCACATTATCAGCCATAGAACGAGGAGGAGGCCTATGCTGGACATAGGCCTCCTCCTGGGGGGGTTTTGCCAATACTCGCCACGCTTGGCAGGCGGGTTGGCAAGCGCAATTAGGTGTGATTGTTCAAGGAAGACGCTGCTGCCCATCTTCCGGATTACATCCCTTAGCCGACTCTTACGGCAACCACGGTAGAGAACGTGGGGTACAATTCTTACGTCAGCACCACACTGCCCTATATCATAAGCTGTTATTCTCAACGATGACTTTTTCGGCTTTCTAAAATCCAAGCTTAAAAAGTTGATTAAAATAATTAAAATATCGTATATACCCGGTGGGGGCGATTGGGACGATCAAAAAGAGCTAGATTTAGAAACGAAAGGTGTAAGCTGGCAACACTGGTTATGTCTACAGATAGTTTCAAAAGAACACCACCGTGTTTTCGATGCAAGAAAATGGTTTTCTTATATTAAAGAAATATTACATTTTACTAGAGTAATATCGCTTTCGTTTAATTTGATTATATATTTTGAACGAAAGACTAATAAATTTTTGAATTGACATAAAATCTCATTGATCTGATGCTATTTTATTCTTTAAACAAGAAAAATCTGAGTATTAGAAGAAACTATTAGGTATTTTCGATATATAATGTATTATATCGAAACAACGAAATTTACTTCAGGAGAAATTAATAATTACGAATAAAATAAGAAGAACATTATTTTACTTCAATATATCAGCATTACTATTTCAAAATAAATTGCTTAGATGGAAAAGAAAAAAAAGGTGTAGCGAAAATAACGAGAGTTTGAAGTCAATGATATTGTGTGTTCAAACCAAGCCAACGGTTATCCTTGTTTTAAAGAAATACAACATTTCATTAACATGCTCTTTGCTTCAGTTTAATCAAATTATTCACTTTCTTTGAAGATGAATTATTAAGGATATCTTCAGATAAATTAAATGTATTGTATTGGAGCAACAACACTCTTTAAAATAGTAACGGTAGCTTCATGACAATGACATCGAGTATTTGAACCAAGACATTTGTATTCTTAGTTTAATCAAATGTTACATTGAGATAACATTTTATTACTTTCTTTTAGCTTTTTCTTTTATTTTATGCAAGACCGTCAAATCATTTCATCCGATACCATATATTTTTATAACAGGTAAATTAAAGTATTGAAACAAAAAATAGGGTTATTTTTTGGCAAGTAGGATTTATTGTGTTGAAACAACGATGTTTGGTTCACGTTAAAGTAATATTGCTAAATTCAATCAAGAAAGTTACAAATTTAATTTAATATCCTATCATTATATTTTAAAATAATTTCTTTGACTGAAGGAAATATGTTCAAGAAAACGAAATGTCTTGACCAAAAGAAACCCTTTCGACTCTTTTTTTTCCGTGTATGATTCTATTTCACACATGTCGAAAACGCGTACAGTTCAAAACGAAAGCATAACATACTCTGTCGCCTTATTAAACTTTACATTGGCATAGAGAATATCATTTTACGTAAATTCAGCTCTAATTACGTCGTATTTGCTCAGCGAATAATGCCCTAGAAGCAGTTTACAGTAAGTTGTAAGGTAACTGTTTGTACCGCGTACACAAACACATTTGATAGACAGTGAACTATGAACCACAGTGCTGAGCAGGTGGCGCTTTAGGATCAGCACCAACACAAATCAAACCTTACCACGCTGCCACAATGAAAATATCCAGGACATTATCATCGACTCGGTACAACTCGGTTGGTTTCTTAGTTCTAGTGATACAAGTCTTGGAGCGCGGGATAAAAACCAGAGTGTACTTACTTTACAGATACCTTTTATATATCAATAGGCGCTTCTAACCATCTTACCTGAAAAATACCTTGTGACGACAACATAGGTAAAATGTTACCCCAATAATAGCAGGCGGTTAGCTACCACACCTACACAATGTAAAATTGCATCATAATTTGTAAACTAATCTTTATCACACTTTCACGAGTATGCCATAATCAAATCCTCTCTTATCCAATCACTTTGTGATAACATGTTGGCCTTGTATATTGAGACAGTTTCAATTTGTTTACAAGCCAAATTTCAATTGATAAGCAAATTGCAAACAACTTTGCCTAGGCATAAAATACTGAGTCTATATCAGAAGACATGATTGGACGCATTGTATATGTATTGCTGCTCTGATTATAATTGAATACATTTTTTGACAACACAGTTTGATAAGTCTTCGTTTCTTGTAACACTCATTCAATTAAAGAGTTTCTTTCAACGTAAAACATATTGTAACAAGGGATTTACTTGGTGATAGATCTTCTTAGTAGAAAGTCGAGTAAATAGGTACCACCGCAGTACCAGATATTCTGCCGCCAAGCAGTAGTGTAGTAAACATTACTATGTTCCGGTTTGAAGGGTACTGAAGCTAGCGAAATTACAGGGCTGTTGAGACTAACCATCTAATGTCTCAAAGTAGTGAGTGCAAAATCATGAATGGTCATGGGCAGGCGTTATCGCTTACCATCATCACATCACTTTTTTTTTTTAGCTTGACTCTCATGATCTTAAAACATGACGCCTGTCCATTCCATCGTACAGCAGTACTTAGAACTTCTACAAAATCCAGTGTATTACTACGTTAGCTTTTGTTACTTAAGAGTCATTCAATAGAAAGTCTTTTCTCCCCTGTTATGTCGCTAGAAGTAGCGAGCTTTAAAGCGGAATATCAGGGCCACGCACAAAAAAAAGTATTGCGAAAAAAGTTTTTTTTATTTTAATTTTTTGTTCTGGCTATTGATGTCAAAATCAAAATCAAAAGTCATTTATCCAGTTTAGGCTCTGGTAAGGCACTTATGAACGTTAAGTTACATGTTTGAATATACCACCGGCTCGTAATTACACTTCAACTGAGAAGACTCCGGCAAGAAACATTTTTTTGTGGATCTTTCTTTTCATATTAGGTTACAGTTTATAGTTATAAATACATACATTATGCTTACTACAATTGTCACTTAGCCAGGGGGATGCGAGTGCAGAGAAAAGCTACAACAACCATAATTATATTCCTGTCTTCCACGTAATGAGCCACCTTATAGTAGGCTTTGTCAATGAACATGGTCTTTGAACCATGTCTTTATTTGGAATTACAGCACTTCACTTTTATAATTTTGTCAGTGTTTTTGAACCGTCCTGACTTCAGTTTTTGCAATATACATTTATAGTTACAGTCCAGTCTTGGTCAAGTCCATTCGGTACCAGTCAAATCAAGTCATGCCTTATTAAAGTAGTGCCGACTTTACTATAAGCTTCTGGATGGAGTTTTGGAATCTAAAGAATTTGGAATTTAAAGAATTGCTGGATCTGAACGGGATTGAATAATTCAGACTATGTGTGCAATATTGGTATAGCGTTCTATACAAGTTTATATGATGCGATGGTAGCTAAGTAGGCGAACCGTAATTAATCGACAATTATTAATTAATTGTTAATTATTTCCCCGCGCATGCTAGGTCTGATGCAAAGGAGACGCAAATGTCTACTATTGCATTGTCTATCCTATTAGATATATTTTCATGTGCAATGTTGTTTGTCAGGCGGACGTCGCATTGGGTCTGGTCGAATCATGGTGCGGGACGACGTGCGCGAGGGCGGAGCGCGCGAGTCGCGCTGGGAGGAGCCCGCGCCGCGCGCCGAGCCCTACCGCCCGCCGCCGCATCAGCGGCTCAACGGCGAAAGGTGACCATCTTCTATCTTTATTTTCTTTATCTTTGGCATCGCACTTAATGCATTCTGCCAATGTCAAGTAGTCATATATTCCAGTGTATCAAGATAGAATTATGTAAAATAAGTCTTAATTACTATTTTAACACCTGACGCAAACATAGGGGTATTAGATGTTAAACGTGTGTATCTGTCCATGTCAAAGTCTTAGCTAACAACTAAACCGATTTTCATTTATTTATTTTTTATCTGAAAGGTGCCTTGGTCGATCTTAGCCAAGATTCAAGAGCATCTATTCAGCTGTTTGATGATTATTTTCTAGTTGTTGCATATCTATTGTCTTCCACAAGTCTGATCGAGTAGAAATTTAATATTCTATTACAGGGACTTTTTGTTTTAAGGGCGCAAGGGGGCACTCAAAGAAAATAAAGTTTTGTAGCGATGATAGCGCAGTGGTTAACGCGGTCGGTTCACACGCCGAAGAGCGTTGGTTCAAACGCCAAGAATAAACTTGACCTGTTGGTAAAGGAACACATCGTGAGGCAACCACAGCATGGTGGTAGGGTTCTTTTTAGTTTCCGGCCATCCTTAAGTTGAAAATCTGTAGCCAAGCACTTAATAATATGTTCCGGCAGCTTTACTTGAGAACCAGTTTCATTCCAGGCTGTGTGCTTTACCATCTTCGACTACATCAGGTGAGCTGTGGTCAAACAAACTGTAAAAAAAGTACACTTTCACTGTCTTCCTATTGTGTAGCTAAGTCTACTATTTTTACTTTAAACTAGTTGCGCCCCGCGGTTTTACCCGCGTGGTGATGGATGATGATGATGAAAAGTATCCTATGTTTTATCCCAGGGCGTAAAGTATCTACATGCAAAATTTCATCCAGATCCATTCAGCCGTCCATCCATCCATCCATCCATGCATCCAAACTTTCACATTTATAATATTAGTGTTAAATTAATGATAGTAAGAGACAACGCATGACCATGACCATTGCAGCGGTACCGTGCAGAACTTTGCGGAACAAAACAAAGTCCAAGGCATCGTAACTATGAATTTTAGCGTTCATTACTTAACAGCTGTTAACAAAACTACCTTGTTTGTTCCCGGGCAGGTTCGAACGACGCTCGTTCGGGCGAGACTCCTATTCCTCTGACATCAAGAGGGAGCGGGACGACCGATTCAACAATGAGAAGATACGCGATAGGTAACTAACATTCTTCTAACAAACAAGATTTTACACGACCCGCTCGAGCGCGCCCTACCAAAAACTTCGTCTGAACGCGCATTAATTTAGCCCGCGTTCAACTGTCATTTGGATAGGGACAAGACACTTACTTCATTGTACTTAAAACCTTAACGTGTCGCATTAAAGTTGCTTTTTTGTTTTAATACCTAACATACATACGTCATTATTATCGCATTGCATGTACGGCGTGTACCACTTCATTTATTTTTAGTAACTAACTACAATATATCGGCTAACTAAGTAACTATAATATATATACAATATATCGGCTGGGCAGCGTTTGGAAAACTGCGCAACGTTTTTTCGTCTGATATGCCTCAAGTCGAAAGTCTTCGACCAGTGTGTGTTACCAGTGATGACTTATGGTGCTGAAACGTTGTCTCTGACTATGTGCCTTCTTGATAAGCTCAAAGTCGCACAACGAGCTATGGAGAGGGCTATGCTCGGAGTTTCCCTACGAGATCGATTCAGAAATGAGGAGATCCGTAGACGAACTAAACTAGCTGACATAGCCCAGCGGATTAGCAAGTTGAAGTGGCAGTGGGCATGGCACATAGCACGTAGAACTGATGGCCGATGGGGCTGCAAAGTTCTGGAGTGGAGACCACGGACCGGCAAGCGCAGCGTAGGACGTCCAACCACAAGGTGGAAAGACGACCTAATAAAGACCGCAGGAACGCGCTGGATGCGAGCCGCTTCCAACCGGTCTTTATGGAAGTCAATGGGGGAGGCCTATGTCCAGCAGTGGACGTCCTACGGCTGAGATGATGATGACAATAATCTCTCTTTTTAGGGTTTCGTACCTCAAAAGGGAAAAAAACGAAACCCTTACAGGATCACTTTGTAACCCATATTTCAAGACCTTCTATCGGGAACGTGTGGTGATGAAATTAAAACCATATACGTAGATCTGTAGATCCTTGCAGCTGTGAAAAAATCAAACTTATCAGTTATGGTAAAAAAATGTTAAAGCCGCTTATGTCGCGAAAAATCGCATATTTCGACACTCGCATAGGAATCAAAACCTATAGGACACTTCCCGTTGACCTAGAACTATGAAATTTGGTAAGAAGCATCATCTTATAGTACACATGAAGGAAAAAAATCCGAACACAAAAAAATTGGGTCAAAACCATAAACTTCAACACTCGATTACCGAAATATTTATCATAGCTACTAGTTTGTACAGAACCCTCGGTGGCAGAGTCTGACTCGCACTTGTTCGTTTTTTTTTCTCTATAAGATGTATTTTTTATTTTTACAGAGAGGACAACCGTAGATCAGGTGGTCGATATTCTCAACGACGCTTTGAGAAGGAAGATGAACCCGAATGGTAAGTCGTTTGCAGGGTTCTGTAGTTTTTAAATTAACATTTTTTCGAGGTAACATTTAGCCTATGTGTTAATCCTTGGTGGCAGCTACCACCATACCAAATTTCATCAAAATTGGCCCAGCCGTTTGAGCGTGAATAAGTAACAAACACAAACACACTTACTCACAAACTTCGCCTTTATAATATTAGTGTGATAAAGGTCCGTTCTTTAAAAAACATTTTGAAAGTCCTGTTGGCTCATAAGTAGTATGTCTGCTTTAAGAGC
The DNA here is from genome assembly GCA_950106695.1 of Biston stratarius. Lineage (NCBI taxonomy): Eukaryota > Metazoa > Arthropoda > Insecta > Lepidoptera > Geometridae > Biston > Biston stratarius. Next base: position 9,718,554 of record OX467106.1, read on the forward strand.
TGTAGGGCGTGGGTGCGATTCCCACCCAGAACAATTATTTTGTGGTATAAACAAATGTTTATTCTATGTCTGGGTGTTCTGTATGTATTTACAATTAAATCTGACCCTATAAGTTAAATCCTGTAACCTGAGGATCTTCGCAATTTCCCTTAAAAAACAGGCAGTTCTAAGTATTTTTGTGCACCAATATGTATTTAACCGACTTCAAAAGGTTCTCAACTTGATTGGTATTTTTTTTAAATGTAGCTACTGACATGGTTTTGATACATTCTTTTTACTTTATTTATTAACATTTTTGTTTTATTTATGCGGGATTACTTTATTTATTTATTTACTTTGTATGTTGTATATGAACCATTTTCTGAAAAAATCTAATTTTTTTTTAAATTAAATAAAAGTTAAGTAAGAACTATTATAACTTATTAATATTATTATTTATTTATTGTCATAAAAACGTTACTCAATTACATTTATGTCACAGACATATATGTAATTGACATAGTGCATTAATTAATAAGAAAACAAAAAACATGTCTAGTTCAAAATAAAATGTCAAATTCAAATATTATGTCAAACTTAAATACAATGTCAAGAGCTAAGTAACTAAATAACTTGTCACTTGTTATTGTAGGTTTAGTGGAGGGCCGACATCTCAACTGGAAACAATCGAGCTCCGTGGCTTCGACGAACCTGTGAAGAAGAATGGCAATGCGAACAATAAAGAGACTGATGTAAGTTCATGTCTTTTCTACTTTTCAGGTTATCTATTTTACGACTGTAATAAAAGCGTGGGTTTAAACACCAACAATGAGTTAGAGCTGCCGGTGAAGGAAAACATTGTGAGGAAACCATAGCATGGTGATAGGGTATTTTCTTGTACTTGGCTGGCTAGCTACCATCCTCAAGTTGAAAATCTGTTGCCAAGCACCTAACGGTGTGTTCCGGCAACCTCACATGAGAACCAGTTTCATTCCAGGCTAAGAGTACTTCACCGTCTTCGACCACACCGTCACTTAACATCAAGGGAGCTATGGTCTAACAACTAGCAAATAAAGAATTAAAAAAAAATGTGACCATTACTGTGTCCATTTATATAGTGATTTACCCGACTGCCAAGGAAGTGTTATATTTTTCGCGCGTATCTATCTATGTATGTATGTATGTATGTAAATAAAGACAATTAAAAGAGGATTACAAAATACAAGTTATATGTTTAAATTGAATCAGGAACAATACATTTGTAAAAAAAAAAAACCTTTATTTATAGCTATTTTAATCGCTGTCGGGTTATAGATTTTTTAAACTCTTCAGCTTATTTTATAGTTAGAAAGTAGTTATATAAATAAAAATCAAATAATGTTCGTCCATACGTGTATAACTTGAGAATGGTTGAACTGTGAGAATTATTTTTTATTTTAAATGTTCGTGGTTGTTAGGTTCATATAGAAGCGAGAGCAAAGATTGAGCGCTAAGTCAAAGTCAAAAGCTTTCTTTGCATGACAAATGTACAAGATCTTTCAACCAAATCTTGCACACTGTGTGCAGTTTGATCCAACGTGAGAGATAATTCTAATAGATGGCGGTGTAAGGTAATTTATTAACTGGATTGAGTAAGTGTCCAATAGATGGCGCTATGTTAAAAGTCCAAACGTTTCATATGCGCTACAATTTATTTCACGTTACACGCGTTTGTTTAATTTGACCACAACAACGCGTGGCCGGGTCTGCTAGTTATTAATAAAAACTTACCGCACGGGGTGCGAACGTTCGAGCGTTCAGCTAGTAGAAAATAATTCAAATGCAGTAATATCACTTAGTAATTCGCGCCGACCTTATAATGGATTTACCATTTTCGCACCAGGAAAACGCTGATGTTCCGCAGAAGAACGGGAAACCTTCGACCGGGGCGGCGGATAGAAAGGCTAGTATTGTGTGCCTCTATCGATGATCACACCAATATCATACAGGGCTATAAGCTTAGGGTATACTACGCCTAAAGGGGACATTTGACTGCCATGTTAGCTTATTCCCACCAGGACAAACATTTATGTGACGATAAATGTTTGTTCCGTATCTGGGTGTTATGTATGTATCATAAGTTTGTATTTACAACAAAAAAAAGTACAAGTATTCCATCAGCTATCTGGTTCCCATAGTACAAGCTTTGCTTAGTTTGGGGCTAGATGGCGCTGTGTATAAAGTTCTACGATGATTATTATTATTATTTATTATACTCATTATTTACACTTTATTTGGTGGTAAATCTCCTTAGCAGGTCGTCGTTTAGGTAGGTACCACCGCAGTACCAGATATTCTACCGTCAAGCAGTTGTGTGTAAACATTACTGTGTTCCGGTTTGAAGGGCACTACAGCTAACGGAATTTCAGAGCTATTGAGACTAACTATCGAAAGTATAAAAGCAATGAACCCCAAAACAGCAATACCCAAGACTTTGTTAAGTTTTTTGTATCGCTTCCATGGTCAAGGACATGCGTTACCTCATACCATCAGGAGAGCGTCTCGTTCGTCTTATTACTTTTACATTTAAGAGTCAACGAATTCTTCCTATGAAACAGTTTTTGTTTTGTTCTTACTATTTTAGAATTATGCCCATAGTTGAAGTTGTTCATAATTATGAGTATGATGAACCCCTTATAGCTCAGTATATCCTAAGCTTATAACCCTGTGTATATGCGAAAGTTTGTTACGTCTTTACTGTCTACCGGTTAAATGTGGATGAAATTTGAAATGTAGATGAAATGCTTTATACCCTGGGTTAAAATATTTACACGTTCTACTTTAATACGGGAAACTCGGGTAAAACCACAGGGCGTAGCCAGTATAGAATATATTAGAGAGTAGATGTATTTCCATTGCGTAGTTATTAGATTACTCGTAGTAACTAGTGCAATATGTAAGTTAACTAAATTTGATAAAGTAGAGTGTAGTTAAAAACCTCAAAAATGTATTATTTTTTTATAAATTCGCAACATTGTGTATTTTGCTAGCTCAATAATCAATTAAAACTTACCGCGAAAACGGCCAGGACACTCATGGCGCTTCAATGACGTCACGCCGTGTGAAACAATCTTATTTTTATGGCGGTTGTCCTATGAAAATGTCGTCAATAGCAATGGCATTTCGCACGGTGTGACGTAACAGTGCTTGGTGTTCATCGTCACGTGACTGAATGCCTTATTTTGCCGACTGTAGCCATGCACTCTGGCAATTGTAATTTAATTTATGGCCAATAAACTTTTAAAAAAATGTACAGAAATGGAACAACAACGGTGGGTCGCGTTCTCCGGCGGCCGAGCGGTGGCGCGACACTTCCTCACCGGAGGCGCCGCCTCTTGACTCACCCAACACTAGCAATGTGAGTACTTCTAAGTATTATCATGACAGTTTGCGAAAATAGTTTCGTCTAGTTTCTGATGTGTGTTTGCATGTTTGTTACTTCTTCACGCTCAAACGGCTAGACCAATTTTGATGAAATTTTGTATGGAGGTACCTGGATTAACACAGGATACTTTTTATCCCGAAAAAATGTAGCGGGACGCAGCTAGCTAAAAATAGACCAGCTCCCCTAGCGGCGTGAACAGAAACTGAAAGTAACGTAGTGTTGTAACTTTTTTCGTACTTCGTACAGGTGCACGTTAAAAAAAAACACAGTTGATCCGATGGTTACCAAACGTCACATGATTGCATGAAGGTTTCATCAAAATCGGTCAAGCCGTTTACGAGTCCATAGGAAACAAACACGTTTTGAAAACTTGACATATCTTTTTCCCTTTTCATTTTAATTTTAATTGATTCGTAGACTTTGAGAGCCTTATTTATAAACGCTGTTTAAATGTTCTTGCGAATTCAAGAGGTTCGCTATTTTTGTATAATATATGTTTAACAGGATAAAGACTCTGGCGTGGAGTCGAAGACGGAGGAAGCCCCGGCGGGCTGTGAACAGCCAGAATTCAACCTGGACGAATTCCTCAAGTTTGACACCATACCGGAGGTCCTTACGGTGAGGAATTGATATTATTGACATAAAATAACTCATGAAACGCAGTTTAGACTGGATCGCGTAAAAATCATCATCATCGTTATTATCCACAGCCTTCTTTATCCACTCCTAGGTATAGGCCTCTCTTGTTACGCCATCTGCCTCGGATCTCCTTATGAAAAAATCATAATACTCCAAAATTCGGATTTTTCCGGATAATAAGGTTGCTATATGCTACATCATCAGTCTATCGTAATCCACAGCTGGATATAGCAAGACCTCTCCCATGACACGCCACTCAATCAAAAGTATTTTTTAAATTTTTGGTGTGCTCAGTAGTTTCTATCTATTTATGTTTGTTTAATTCTATATTTCACACTTACAACTAAATATGTGGAATAGGAGGACTTAATGCTAAATCATTTTCTACCAGCTATCCCTAAGGTAGGAGGGATTGTAGGCACAAAAAAAAGTATATACATGTTAACATATCATCTGATGGGACTCAATGGATTTCAGTGATATTAAGACAAACTGGGCGGGAAAGACCCACTTTGTTTTTTCATTGGCGGTAGCCAACCGCCAATGAAAAACAAAGTGGGGCTTCCAAGCGGTCTACATCATCGTGCGGTCCGTACCTACATAACGATATCGATTGTGATTTACGAGAATTATAACCAGAAACAGTGTACCAGCTAGTTTTATTTGTTCTAATATTACCCACTGACAACGCCCAGTAGAAACAATGCGTTTGAATGATGATGGAGACCATCTTCCTCCGACATACATAACATAAACTATATGACACTAAATATTCTATTTACTTAATATTATATTTACTTAATATTTAATTTGCTTAATATACTATTTACTTAATATACTTAATATTCTTATGTTACTCAGAACGGCGGTGGAGAAACAGAAGGGAGTCGGTTCAGCCAATGGTTCCACCGCGAAAGCCCCACTAACGATCGTCATTACGAGCGGTTGCTGCACAATATGGTCGACGGTGAGTTTCTAACAGCACTAGGAATTTCCCTTGTGATGCAAAGTTACCGCCGCATTACCAGATATTTTCCCTCAAAGCTGTAATCTTAAATATTACCTGTGTGTCCGTTTGCAGGGCGCTGCTGCTAGCGAAATTACGGGGCTATTGAGACTGACCATCGAATGCCCTAGACTTTGTTTTGTTATTCAAACTTCTGTGCATTACTGTGCATTACTGCAATTACTGCATCATGGTCAGGCGTCTCGTTAGTCTTACTACTGTAACATGAAAAAAGTTACCCAGTAGACTTCAATTCATTTTGTCATAGTGAAAGCTGTTTACAATGAATTACGGCTTTGTACATACTAAGTTTATAACCTTTTATAAATACACTATATGTTAAAACCGTACATATCCGTACCGTACAATATCAAATGGATCAACGCCCCTGAACTAAAACTAATGTATAGTGTTGCCATCTTTCACACAATGAGCTTGAGCTGCCGGCGAAGGAAACCATAGCGTGGTGGTAGGGTACTTTCTAGTACTCGACTGGCTAACCACCACCCTCAAGTTGAAAATCTGCCGCCAAGCATCTAATACTATACTCGTATATACACTTACAAATTGTGGAATGATCTTCCATCCTCCGTATTCCCGCGGAGTTACAACATTGGGTTCTTCAAAAGGCGTGTTAATAGAATCTTAAAAGGTCGGCAACGTATTTGTAGTGCCCTGGTATTGCAGGTGGCGACGGTGATTGCTTACCATCAGGCAACCCGTCAGTTTGTATGCCAACTATAGCATTTAAAAAAAAAAACCTATCCTGTCCGCTGACAGGATAGGTTTAAACAGGATAAATAAAAATCTTGCCTAAAGTTTTATCCCAAATTATATCTGATATTTATGGTATCGTGTCTCCGTAGACCTGGAGAGTTCAGGGCGCTCGGCGGGAAGCGGTGGCGGCGGCGCGGGTGGCGAGGCGGCGCACGTGTTCGCGCCCATCTCCCCCGCGCGCGCGCACCCCCCGCCCTCGCTCATGGACCTGCTTATGCGCGCCAATGGACCCGCGCCTGGTAACCATACCGCTTCCTCTTTATGTCTTTCCATTAAACACGTTATAGGTGGCCATAGTATAGGTGTTTTGCTACTCAAAGTAGCATATAATTTCTTTTTTAGAACTACCGTCCTTTTTAAAAAACATCTGATTTTTGGTATTTTGTTTACATTCTTAATAATCAAGTCTCCATGCTGCTGTTACTAGAATAATAAATATTATTTTAAAAAGTGTGTAATCTCAGTTAGTGAATTAATTCTTTTAAAATAAGTAAAAATATTTACTAAATATTTTATTATTAGACAATAATACTTTGACGTTTATTTTTGAATATTTGTATAGACTTTGAGTTCTTAATATGAATTGGTAGTGAATTGTATCGTACTTAGTTTAAAAAAAATCTAAAACTGTTATTCTTTAAACTATAACCCCATTTCCTTACGTTACGCTATATGTTCAATTATAACTTATGCCAAAAACATTTCGGAATAACACTTTTCTATAATTGAAATTACACTTTTGTAACATCGATAGCTCAGTGCTTGACGTGATTAGTTCACGGAGAGTGTGGGTTTTAAGTTCCATAATGATATTGAGCTGCAGGTAAAAGAAAACTTAAGGGAACCAAAGCATGGTGGTAGGGTACTTTCTAGCACTCATTTGGCTAGCTACCCTCAAGTTGAAAATCTACCGTCAAGCACCTATAAGGCATCTTTTCGCAACCTAACTTATGAGCCACCTATTCCAAGATAGGTGTGGTCACCGTCTTTGACCATCACTGTCGTTTAACATCAAGTGAGCTATGGCCAAACACTTAGCCAGGCAACGATAAAAAATAATTTCATGCCAAAAAAACATTAACAATGTTAAAGTTCAAAGAGTTTAGACATTTACTTGGCGATAGCTCTTCTTAGTAGGAAGTCGTCTGTGTAGTTACTTTTTTCTACACCAACTTAAATATCTATTCTTTTAATTGACATCCTAAGGTTGTCTGGAAGAAATCGCTCTAGGCGATAAGGCCGCTCTTGTACACCATTTATTTGTTATTTTCTATGTTGTATTTTTGTTTTGTTACTTACTAAATGTTTTTAATTTTTGTATGTTATAATATGTTTGGTGTATAATAAAGTTGTTTTGTATTGTATTGTAGTTACCACCGTAGTACCAGATATTCTGCCGCCACGCAGGGGTACTGCAGCTAGCGAAATTACAGGGCTATTGAGACTAACCATCTCATATCTCAAAGTAATTAAAGCACCGAAGCAACGATACCCTAAGGCTTTTTCTTTTGTTACTTAAAGTTCTGTGTATCACTGCGTTATCTCACCATCAGAAAAACGTCTCGTTCGTCTTATTAACTTTTTTTTTTTTTATATGGTCGTTTATTTGCAGAAGTGAACCCGGCTGGGGGTAAGATCCACAGCCTGGAGGAGTTGGAGGCGCGTCTGCGGCCCCAGCACCCGCCTCACGCGGTTCCCGACCACGACCTCACAGCGTTTAAGCGACTCGTCAGTACATTTACCTTTTTCTATACACCGTGAAAGTTTGAACATCAGCAATATTGATACAGGGGGTTCAGTACTCGATTGTCGTTTCAAATAATAATAAAAAATAGGTGCTTTATATTTGACCTCATTATCCTGACTAAACACAAAAATACAGACACTCTAATCACGCGCACCGATAAATACATGTCGCGTGCGGTCCCAGATTAAATAACAGTTACTACGTAGTGGTCCCATTGGTATCAGGTCTGGATTTGATGATGGAATCCAGGAGAAATCGAGGGAACTCTTTAAATATTATAAGCACACACTTTTGTAAATAAAACATGACGGACAAACGTCAACAATGGTACTGCCAATGTCAGCAAATAGATTGGTTCATACAAATAGATCAATGTTTCAAACAGTTTGTATAAGTTTGTTAAAACCTTTTTAAACTTATTTTATAGTAAACTCGTGCATTTGCAGTATAATGCATGGTTTAATAATATTTTAAATGATGGTGTAATGCTGTGAATTTGACATCATCAATGGTAAAATAACTACTTATGTTACACGGTCACATACAAAACACGATCTTATCAACACAAAGTAACAATAAGTTTTAATTGAAAAAAGTTTTTATAAGTAAACTTTTTGCAAACTCATCTCTTTGTAAGAACTAGTCTATTAGGTACTGACATTGTCAGAGTTTGTTATTTATTGTTTGTTTACAAGAATCAAAATCTTTGTGAATTAATAATGGTTCATGAATAAAAATTAGAGTACTACCACCATCTCCTAGCTTCACATCAGACCTTTACCGCGCCGTCTGTTAGCAAAGTTATTTATGAGGAAAAGAAAATAGGAAGCGCGGTCAAGTTTGTGCGAGCTTTCAGCTCATTCAGTAAGTATTTCTTTATCGTTTGCATTTAAGAAACGCGCACACGTGTGTCTTTGTTCGGCGCACGGTTCTGTGCACCGTTTGCTGTTAAAATACAGGTCTATCTCAATTTAATAGTATTTCTTTTTTAATTGATAATACGTTTTGATCTGACTCCGGCTAATGACATTTGCGCTGCAGTTTTTTAGATACAGGTTGCTCCAAATGGTATTTTTGAAAATTGTGAATAATTCAGTAAATAATAACAATTAATGAAATTAAAGCATACCGAATGTATGAGAACGTGGAACTGGATATGTGTTTTCATTTAATGTCGGCGCAGTAGCGCCTCGCTGTATAAGTATGTATTTACAAAAAGAAAATATTATTTATGTATTCTATCAGCTATCTGACTTCCATCACACAAGCTCTGCTTAGTTTGGGGACAGAATGCGCTATGAATTAAAGAAAAAAAATTGGGTTTGCAAAAAACGAGACAGACCAATATTCTAACTTTGTTTCGTTTCCACGCCACCTTATCTCTCGTGCTAGGACAGATTTGACCTACAAAAAATAATATGTTTTATATTGTCTATATGCAGCTGGCGCAAGTGTCGGGCGGGCACGCGGTGGCTGCGGCACCGGAACCTCGCGCTCCCCATCACCAACCCATGACGCTGCTACAGGTATGTTCACACACTACACACTCTTCACATACGTGCACAAAAGCAGATTATATTATATATTATTAGCAGATTATATCTATATCTTTAAACGAGCAATTCTTGTATATATATATATATTCCGAATCTCGGGAACGGCTCCAACGATTTTCATGAAATTTTGTATCCAGGGGGTTTCGGGGGCGAAAAATCGATCTAGCTAGGTTTCATTTTCAGAAAACGTCGTTTTATCCATGTTTTCAGCCGAGCAATGCTCGGTCAACCAGGTAAGTACTTATATATTATAAGCAGATTATATTACGTATTATTAGCAGTTTATATTATATATTGTTAGCAGATTATATTATATATTATTAGCAGATTATATTACAAATTATTAGCTGATTATATTTATTTATTATTAGTGCATTGTGTTATATATTATTAGCAGATTATATCTAATCTAATACCTTTAAACGAGCCATTCTTGTATATATGTATATATAATCTGAATCTTGGAAACGGCTCCAACGATTTTCATAAAAAAAATTATGCAGGGGATTTCGGGGGCGATAAATCGATCTAGCTAGGTTTAATTTTTAGAAAACCTCATTTTATCCGTGTTTTGAGCCGAGCAAAGCTCGGTCATCCAGGTACTTATATATTATTAGCAGATTATTGGGTACGTACTAAACGTTTTGACTACGTTTCTCATCCCTACTGCGAAGGAATGGAACAACCTGACGGCTTCTTTGTTTCCTGAGAGATATAATCTAGATCATTTCAAGACCAGAGTGAATCGGTATCTTGTAAGTCGGCGTGCTTCATCTTCGACCACATCATCGCTTACCATCAGGCGAGTTGGTGTTCAAACGCGGAATTAAAGTATAAAAATAAATTTAGCTTTTGTTTTTGCTTTACCTACAAGGGCTCACCGGAAGCCCAGCGCTGGTCATATCACTTAGTATGACCAGCACTATGCTGTTTAGTGGTTTCCGTTTTCTATATACATTGAACTTTATCTTTTACATACTTGTTTAGATGTTGAACAAGAGCATGGAGCAGCAACAGAAGCAACAGCACCAACAACAACAGCAGCAACAACAACAACAACAGCAGCAGCAGCAACAACAACAACAGCCACACATACCTCAAGACCTCCTGTATAAATTGCTGCAAGTACAACAGGTAATTTAAAATAATAACAATGACAAATATAATATTCTATTGGTAAAACATCTCAGTGCTTCAATTTTTTTAAATCTTATAGTATATACAGGAACAAGACGCTTTCCTGATGGTAAGAGATAACACATGTCCATGATCATTGCAGCGATACACAGAACTTTGAGTAGCAAAACAAATTCAGGGCATCGCTGCTTTTGCGTTCATTACTTTGAGTAATTCGATGCTTAGTGTCAACAGCCCTGTAATTTCGCTAGCTGCAGTACTCTTCACACCGGAACACAGTAATGTTTACACACTACTGCTTGGTGGCAGAATATCTGGTACTGCAGTGGTACCTAGACGACATCAGAATTTGTGCAATATCTTTACTTGAATGTAAATTCTAATAAGAATATTTTATTTCCATGCATAACAGGAGGACATCAATAGGGTATTTACATTTTTTACTATAGACTGTATAGACGATATGAAAAATAAAGCGATGATAGCTCAGTGGTTAGCGCGGTCGGTTCGCATGCCGAAGAGCGTGGGTTTAAACCCCAACAATGAGCTTGAGTTGCCGGTAAAGGAAAACATCGTGAGGAAACCATAGCGTGATGGTAGGGTACTTTCTACTACTCGGCTGGCTAGCTACCACCCTCAAGTTGAAAATCTGCCGCCAAATATCTAACGGTGTGTTCCGGCAGCCTCACTTGAGAGCCAGTTCTATTCCAGACTAGGTGTGCTTTACCATCTTCGACCACACCGTCACTTAACATCAGGTGAGTTGTGGTCAAACACCTAAGCTGTAAGCGATAAAAAAAAAAAAGTTCAATTCCTTTTACAAAAATTTTTGGAAAATCTATTATTGTTTTGCCTCTACTGTCTTTAGAGACTGGAATGCATTGTCATTTTTATATTTTGAGAATTAATCTGTGCAACGTCAGAGCTATAGTGAATAAGTATCTGAGGGGCTAGGATATCAATTTGTGAGATTCGTTTTCAACCTTAAAGATGGAAAAATGTATGAAAAATTTAACAAGGAATTTCTCTTTCCCGGAAGCTTTATATATCAATGTAAATCAGAAGCGAATAGTAATATAATATTTTTATTAATAAATTTTTGTACTTTACTAGAATCGGAATAAGTCAAAAATGGATTTGTCCCCCTTTTGTTCCAATACTGTTCAATAATCGCAAATTACATAGTTTATTTTGAAACAGATTAAAACTTACCACGAGTTATCGTGGTATCGTTGTGGCCAGCACTGTCATGGCGTTTGAATGACGTCACACCGTGTGAAATAATGATAACTGTATGGCAGTGGTTTTATGAAAATGTTAACAACAGCAATGGCATTTAACACGGGTGTGACGTAACAGTCTGCTTTATGTTCTCGGTCACGTCGGAAACCCCAATTTTGCCGAATTAATTTTCCAAATATATCTTTTTTTTGTTATCTAAATGACGTGATTGATTATTACAATCTAATTAATTATTTTTATTTTAACGCAAGCTTTTTTTTTAAAATAAAGTTTAAGAACTCAAAACATTTCTTTTTTCGTATGTTTGTGTAGCGTCAACAGCAGCAGAATGAAATGAACGCGCACCTGACACCAACCGACAGAGATTTGCTACAGCGACCTGAGGCTCAAGCCATAATCCATGGTTGGTACTACCGCTACTTAATACTAACCTTAAAAATTAGCATGAACTTTGAAATAGATCATTTATATACTTATTAATAATAAATCCGTGCCGTGGTGGTGCCGGCGTAAGAATAGTACCCCACCTCTCTACCCGTGGTTGCCGTAAGAGTCGGCTAAGGGATGTAATCCGGAAGATGGGCAGCAGCGTCTTCCTTGAACAATCACACCTAACTGCGCTCGCCAACCCGCCTGCCAAGCGTGGCGAGTATTGGCAAACCCCCCTAGGAGGAGGCCTATGTCCGGCAGTGGATGTCCTATGGCTGATGATGTGATGTCTGCGATGTGCAGATGGCGCCACTCTCTATGCGTGTTGTGATCTATTTAAGTTTTACGTTAAACACTTCGTATTAGTGTAGCGTAAAATTAATAGATGGCGCTTCTAGTAAGTGACATTACTATTTGTGTGGTTTAGGGCTGAAGTGCGGCGAGATAACCAGCACGCACTTGATGCAGCAACTCGGCAACCCGGGCTTGCAGAGCCGCCACCGCGAGATGCTGCTCACCATCTTGCGGCTCCATCATCACCAGCGGCAGGTAACACTCGAGTTTAGTTTTACATTTAGAGCTCCGTCAAATATTTCGCTTTCAGAAAGGACTCCGAAAAAGTTTGAGAACCTTATTTATTTATTTCATAACACACAAAACAGAATGTAATAATTATTATTTCAATACAATTCACAAATCAATTTTTAGATCTGTATCACATTCCAAACTAAGTATGTCTAGGTGCATTATAATTAAATATTTAAAAAGTCACTAATTCATACTAAAGTTAATTATGTCATTGGTTAACTAGGATAAGAATTAGAAATTAAATTAAATAATAAAAAGTAAGTTATACAATAAAATATTCTTAATCTGTCTTTGAAACTGGTATAGTTTTAAATGGAAGATATCGATGTTTTTTGTTAGAGATGAGGATTGCATTGTATTGGCGGCTCATTCTGCTAATAAGATGTGTTGTTGGAAAATACATGTAAATTAAAGATATTATAATTGCGGAATCGCTTTGCTAAAGTAATAGAAAGATTAAGGTATTGCCAAGAAAAATGTATAAACATTCTATCAGTTATTTTGTCGCCATAATGCAAGCTTTGTTTAGCTAGCTGTTTGTTAGGCTAGATAGGCTGCTAAATATCCACTGATATATATTCTACTATTCTATCATGTACAGATGGGAGGTTCCCCGCTGCCGATGGGTACTGCGCCCCACTTGGTGGTGCCTCCGCATCATCAGCCGCTGCGGCTCTCCCCTCTACCTCATCAAGGAGGTAAGCATATTTATAATTATTTTCCTATTTATAACATAACAAAAAAACTATGCGAAAATTTATATTCACCTTTTTTTTTGTAAGTTAATTGTGCTAGCTTGATACAAAATGATTTTTGGGATATACAGGGTCATTTGTGATTGAAATTGCCATTGCCGTATAGCAACCTCTTAGGTTGCTTTTCTTTTTTCCCCCTAAACTTTAAATCCCTAAACATGTATACATTTATTTATTTAATGCTTTATTGCACACTTACAAACAATATGTACAAAAGAAGGATTTAATGGTAAAGAATTTTTTGCCAGCCCACCCCACAGTATATGAGATATATACACTAAGACAAATACATATATACATAACTAACTGACCCGGCGAACTTCGTATCGCCTAACAGTCAACAGACATACCGACATCAGCGCCACTTAGCGGGTCCAATTGTGTTATCAAACCATCCAGGAACCCATTGAAATATACACAAAATTTCATCCAAATCAGTCCAGCCGTTTAGGAGGAGTTAGGTAACAAACACACGTACAGAAGATTTATATATATTATTAAGATCTGTATAAATAAAATAAAAAAAGAAATACGAAGTCATAGAATAGTAAGGAAATAAGCTAGGCTGCTGAAACTTCAACATATAGAAATGACACATACTACATCATCATCATCGTTCACAGTCTTCTGTATCACACTGCTGGGTATATGTCTCCCTCTTATTATGCCATCTGCCTCGGTCTTGTGCCAATCTGATCCGGGTTCGACCCGCGACGGTGAGGATATCGTCGACCCGTTTTTCGACTGGACGACGAACGCTCCGCTTACCTTACCTAGTTCACCACACATATATATCTACACTCGGTGGTAAATCATAGCAGGAGGACGCCTAGGTAGCTACCGCAGTACTAGATATTTTGCCGCTAAGCAGTAGTGTAAACATTACTGTGTTCCGGTTTGAAGGGTACTGCAGCTAGGGTATAAAAGCGACATCGTTTCATGGTAGATGTACCAAAAACTCGAACGAAACGATTTGATTCCACGGTCATTGTGCGGACTGCTAGACAGTGAAATGCGCTGCCCGAGTGGGTGTTCCCCGATGGATATAATCTGGGTGTCTTCAAGTCGAGAGTGAATCGGTATCTTCTAGGCAAGCGTGCTCCATCTTAGACCGCATCATCACTTAACATCAGGTGAGATGGCGGTCAAACGTAAGCCTATCTATAATAAAAAATAAAAAAAAAGCTAGCGAAATTACAGGGCTGTGGTGACTAATCACCAGACAACCTTTACATTAAAAAAAACATAAATGAACTTAATCTAAAAGGCCACTTTCAGTGGCGTTTTGGCAATGATTTCCTTTGCTGCGTTGTATGGCATTAATTAAGCTTTATGCAAATTGGAGACCAACGTTTTAGTCACGTGTGGTGTTGACCAGACGTGATGATATATCTTATTTTAAATTTTAATATTTATCAGATAAATTAAATATTTTTTGCTTCCGGTCTCCAAGGTTCTTAAGTGTCAACCCCAAAAAACATGTCATGAGAGCTGTACCGACTGCCCTATGTCTATCTTTTGAGGTCTTCTGCTAATTTCTTCTGGATTATGTTGTCTGTTAATTAATAAATGTTAAACTTGAATTCAGTCCTTAACACACTCACATCACACATCACATCATCAGCCATAGGACGTCCACTGCTGGACATAGGCCTCCTCCTAGGGGGGTTTTGCCAATACTCGCCACGCTTGGCAGGCGGGTTGGCGAGCGCAGTTAGGTGTGATTGTTCAAGGAAGACGCTGCTGCCCACCTTCCGGATTACATCCCTTAGCCGACTCTTACGGCAACCACGGGTAGAGAGGGTGGGGTACTATTCTTACGCCAGCACCACCACGGCAATACACAGTCATATTTGTTTATACTTTTGATTTGATTTGGACATTTTACTATATGAATATTATTTACGTATGTAGGTATTATAATTAACTATTGTCCGTTTGGACGCAGCCTTCTGTGTATCGCCGATAATGGCCCACAGCCCCAATACACTCGGCGTACATCATTCAGGTATTTTAATTACAACTTAACCGTGCATTTTGGTACTTAAAACTATTAAGCTAAGGTTCCGAGTTGCTATAATATATACAAACTATCATTAGCGGTAGGATTTTTTTTAAAGAGTTTAAACTTTTTAGATATTTCATTTTGGCAGGTTTCAGTTTTCTAACCTTTATCTTGTTTGTAACGATGACAGCCCAGTGGTAAGCGCAGTTGGTTCACATGCCAAAGGGTGTGGATTCAAACCCCAACTATGAGTTTGAGCTACCGGTGTAGGAAAACATCGTGAAAAAACCATAGCGTGGTGTTAGGGTACTTTATAGTACTCGGCTGGCTAGCTACCATCTTCTGTCGGCAGTCTCACTTGAGAGCCAGTTTCATTCCAGGCTAGGTGTGTTAATCATCTTCGATCACACTGTCACTTTACTCAAATACCTAACCTGTCAATTATGACCACATCGACTTTACTCAAATATCTAGCCTGTCAATTATGACCACATCGACTTTACTCAAATATCTAGCCTGTCAATTATGACCACATCGACTTTACTCAAATATCTAACCTGTCAATTATGACTAAATCGATTTTACTCAAATATTTAGCCTGTCAATTTAAAAAAAAATCTCCTTGACTGTTGGTAACGTATGGAGACATGCCGCAGGGGTTCCTGCCCGTATCCCGTCGCCGCGCGAATTAGCAGTTCATACACAGTCGATAATGCAGAATGCTCTCATCAAGAAGAAGCTCGAGGAACAGCGTGAGAACTACAACCGCCGCCGTCAGGATATCCAGCACCAGGCTAAGCAAGCCACGCCTATCTCCTTCACACCCACCTCGGTAAGTCACTTAAGTTATAACTATTTTCACACATATACAGTTAATCACACAAATATTTTTTTAACGTCAACGCTGAAACTACAAAACCAATTTCGCAAAAGGGTATCATAAAAAAAAACATGGTAATATTTTGCAAAAGTTACGTTCTACGTGGAGACCAATTGTAGTACCAAGGATTTATCACTCACTTTAATTATACACCGTGAAAATTTGAACATCAGCAATATTGATACAGAGGGTTGATACAGTACTGGATTATCGTTCCAAATAATAATAAAAAATAGATGGTTAATATTTGACCTCATTATCCTGAGCAAACACAAAAATACGGACACTCAAATCACGCGCACCGAAAATGACATGGTAGTCGCGCGCAGTCACAGATTAGATAACAGTTTCTGCGCAGTCTACGTATAGTAGTTATGTCTTGCGCTAGCTCGGCGCGTAAGACTGAGCACTGTCCATAAATTCTGAAGTCTTGGGAAAAACTTTAATAAGGTTTTCTTAGTATTTTTTTGTATTTGTTGCGATTTTATTTCTTTATACGTTACATATGACCACTAACTAACACGCCTTTGAATATTGCTAATGTTCAAACTGTCAGCCCGTATATTGTCATAAGCAACATTCTATCTTTATTTCTGTGGAATCTCGTAACGTTTGTAATACACATTTTTGAAAGCTCGTGAATAAATTTAATTTTATGATTTCTTTGTAGGTGCTGCGTAAGATGACCGCCGAGAAGGAGGTCGACTCGCTGAGTCCCAAGCAGCAGCAATGGCCTCAGCAGCCCAAAATGCCGCAGATGGGTCGCCCTATCGTGAAGGTAACTTGTTACAAAATATCATTGAATCGTAGCGTGTTTTTTACGTTCAGTCCATTTGTGTATTTTTAGCTTAAGCTTGTAATCTTGTGTATTTATGCATATTTTAAGCTGTGTGCAGTCCAAATTTCTGTCGTTTCAACGGGAAGAAGTAACATACAAACAGACAAACTTTTACATTTATATTATTATCATGATGTTGTATAATACTCATCACAGCTCGTGGAGGTGAACAAAGAGGATTATGGTTAGAAAAATAGTAAACATTTTATTTGGTTTTAGGGCAACCAAAGCGGCGGCCCAGCGATGGGTTATGCTACGCAGGCGGATTACCAACAGCATTACATGAACCAACAACAGGTGCGTACACTTCATTTAGCGTATCTTGGTTTTAACCGACTTCAAAAAAAGGAGGACGTTCTTAATTTGTCGGAATCTCTTTTTTATTCTTTCACGGGGGTGATTTTTGACTCCAATCCTTGCTATTTGACGAGCACTTCAACAGTGTAGTAAAATGCCTATAAGGCTCTAGGATTTGTCTTAAGAATATCCTCAGTCTTTTCATCTCTTAAGACATTCAAAATATTATATTGCGCATACGTGAGAAGTCACCTTCTCAGGTGTGGAACACAAACTATGGCATATATATTACTCGTATTGAAGGCATTCAAAAACGTTTTCTACGTAATCTGCAATATCGCGATAATTTTTTTTACCGAACTATCCTGCTCGTTGCAAAAAGTTCCACAAACTGCTGTTACAGGAAAGAATACGAGTAGCAGCTATAACTTATCACTTCAACATAACGAATGGCACGATCGATTGTCCGGAGTTACTCGGTCAGCTGAAGCTGCGCGCACCCATCGCTTCCCTAAGAAACCCTAGTCTCTTCTATGTTCCGTCCGTGCATAGCACTTATAGGCGAAACAGCTCTTTTATAAGGGCATGAAGGTGCTACAAGTTTCTCGATAATATACTGGATGTCGATCTTTTGAACACTAAGTCTCTAAATTTCAAGCGGCTTAATAGTATTTCTTTTTAACCTGTTTCTATTTAAGTGTGTTGTTCTAGATGTTGTGTATTTTTGTGTGAATCCGTCTCC
The DNA here is from genome assembly GCA_950106695.1 of Biston stratarius. NCBI lineage: Eukaryota > Metazoa > Arthropoda > Insecta > Lepidoptera > Geometridae > Biston > Biston stratarius. Next base: position 9,736,595 of record OX467106.1, read on the forward strand.
TACCATATTCTTCTTTATTACCTGTGAAAACTTTTAATTGGCCTTCCGTTCTTATTAATGTACCTAGCTGTTAGTTTTCCTAACACAATAAAAATAAATAAATACTTGTTAATGTAAAAGTAATGGGACGAATGAAACGTTTCTCTGGCGGTAAAAGATAACGTATGTCCATTTACCATTACAACGGTGTCTAGAATATTGAGTAACCTTCCTTCATTTTGTAACAGGTTTGTTCTACAATATAATGCAACATGTTACCTAAGTGTAAACTTAATTTTATACTGAACTAGCGAATGAGGGTACTTCGTATCCATTGTGGTAGAGCTGGGCCTTTGCCCTCGCGTGTATATAAACCTCATTCACTTTGTACCAAGCACAATTTCGATCATGTATGGAGTACTAATTCTCACCTTTGGGACGGATCGACCAAGTACCAGCTTGAGGCGTTAAAGTCAATTGAGATATGTGCCAGGAAACTCGTCAGCGATGACTCGCTTGTACAGAAAAGGCTCCAAAGCCAATAACATCGACCCAGAGTAGCTTGTCTGTCGGTTACCGGATACACTTTGAGTGCGCTTCAGATCTACTATATAATTCCATCCTGCCCATTTTACTACCGGACAGCGACATTGCTTCATGGTAGATGTTCCTAAAACTCGAACTAAACTATTCGAATCCACCTTCGTGCGAACTTGCTTTTGCTGCAATCTGGATGCCTTCAAATCGCGAGTGAATCTTCTTTTAAGCAAGCGTGCTGTATCGTAGACCGCATCTTTGCTTAACATCAAGCGAGTTGGCGGTCAAACGCAAGCCTATACGTAATAATAATAAGTTAAAAAAAAAAAACTTAATCTATTCAGCCGTTCTCAGGTTACGCTTACCAACGATCATCATAATTTTTTTTATTTATATACGTGTGTTTGTCACCAGATGATCAGTGGAGTGCGCCAGTTCTCTCACCAGCCGCAGAGGCAGCAAGTAACTAATTCGGTAAGTTTTATCTATGCAGAGTTTTTAACCGACTGCAAAAAAGGAGGTTTCGCAATTCGACCGTATATTGTGTTCGCGGATACCTTCGTCGTTTATGAACCGATTTTGATGGTTATTTTTTTGTTGGAAAGGAGATATCCCAAGGGTGGTACAATGATAAGGAAACAAGGACCTGATGATGGCATCCCAGATAATTCGAGGGAAACCTTTAACTTTTTTAGTTTCCTGTTTAAAGTTGTTTTTTTTTTTTGTTATACTTTTACTATTCCATACTACGTAATATGGTCATGACGGAAAAGTCGTAACTTATAAAATAATTGTAACATAATATGTAAAGTGATTTGTAAGTTACATGGAAATAAAGGTTTTTTTATTTAACTGATGAATCAATTGTTGTCTCCAGCAATATAACAACATGAACATGGGTCGAGGCATGCCCGGAAATACGACGCTCCATCAACTGCTAGTCCAGTCGCATCAGAGGAGCCTCAATGGTAACACCTAACACTTTTTTTTTTAATTCTTTTCAGCTTGATGTTTCCCGACTTTATTCAGATCAGATTATTATTATTATCAGATTTTAAATTCCGGTTTTTATCTACTAGAATATATGTTATAACAGTTGAATAAAAAAATATCTCATTTTGAGTGTTCAAGGTATATATTAAGTTTATTTCCGCTTAACAGTCGTTTCAATTACATCAGTGAAGAGGATTTAAATTTGAATAACTTGAAAACTTAACTTTTAAATCCTTTTCACTGTTGTAACTGAAACGATTGTTAAGCTATTTGAATCTACTTTCATCGTTCGAACGGCTAAAGCGTGGAATACGTTACCCGATTGGTGTTCCCTGATAGATATCATCTGGGTGTCTTCAAGTCGAGAGTGAATCGGTATCTTCTAGGCAAGCGTGCTTCATCTTAGACCGTATCTTCACTTAACAACAGATAGCGATCGAACGCAAGCCCATTCATCGTAAAAAAAGCGAAAATAAACTAAATAAATTTATGTACCTTGAACACTAAAAATAAACTTCCGCAAAATAACGCCTGACAGAACCAATCAATTAAATATCTCATTTATGGAAAATATACGTAATTTTGCTGTGCTGTAAGTATTTTTTTGTCATACATTATTTGAGTACTGGACGAGAATCGAACCCATGTTCAATAGTTTGAGAAACAGATTTAGCTAAAATGTCGCGTCACGCGTCATTTCCGTGTATGTTTTTCTGTGCTAATCCAATGTCATCAACCTTATTCGTCGCATTCTGAGTGAAGCTATTCTCCCCCAAGAAATGGCGAACTCTGCGGGCGCGGGTGGCGGCGACAATCAACTCGCCAGATGGTTCAGCCCAGAACTGCTGGCGCGCGCTTCTGCCGGCAAGCTGCCCTCTGTCCACGTGCCCAACGCTCTCTCTCTGGAAGACCTGGAGCGGCACCACCACTCCCCGGCGCCGCCCGTTCGTAACTGAGCCAGCCTCACCCCTCGCGACGGGACGTGCCCACGACGTACGTAGGCATCGATGCATACTTTAATAGATTCGATTTTTGAATGAAGTTCGATTGCGGCGCCAGATTTGAATTTTGAACTCTAATTATTTCTAAACGAATGACGGTTGATTGGTAATTATTTCTAAACAAATCAATGTCGACTGGCGCGCCTCTTTTGTTTTATTACAGACTTGTTCATTATAGTTCAAGGGTCGGCTGCTAGATGGCGCTCTTTGGTGTTGAAACAAATTGATCTTGGAGTAAGTCATAGGTGGCGCCACCAGTCATGTATTCAAGCTTCATTCGAACACCGTATCAAACCGCATCGATCGTGTAAATGTGAACGTGTGAATGTTTCTATGTGAGCGTTACCAGCGCCGCATGTGTGTGTGTAACTAGAATGTTTGGAACATTGATGCATCATGCCTTATTACGTGCGTAGTTTGTATTTTTCGAGGCGTCGGTTTGGCGCCGTACGTCCGGTTAGACGTTGCACACGACGGAGACAATTAGTGTAAACATCTTTCAAGGATTCGTTGATAAATGTGGAAAGATTTTGAAGGAAACCGTGAAAATTTTAAGTGAAATTTTGTAGCTATTTTAGTTTAACAATGTAAAACCTTTTTTTCCAGTGTCGGCCCTGACTAAGCTGTCAAATATATTGTAAAAAGATTATGAAACGAGTTTTCAGCACGAACAAAAATATATAAAACATGAAATTGTGTAAAAATTAACTGTAAAAAAATATTATAAGTAAACCCACCAGTTTTAAAAGAAAATGTCAAAATGAATTGGTGATAAAATTGAAATGACATTTAAAAAAAAAACTTTTATTTTGCATGTTAAAGGTTGTCATTGTTAAATTTTTTAGTATTGATCTCTTTATTTTAAGAAATGTCATTTTTATTTTTATCCCAACCCATCATTATGTATTTAAATCGCATGTTCTAAAGAGTATTTCACGGGCAATCTACCCCCGTTGCAAAGAGTTGACACCTATATATTATGACTAAAATATGTAAATGAAGTACTAAAAGTGAATTTTCCAAAAAAAATTAAGTCACTTGAGAGTATAGTCGAGAAATATGTGACTGACTTATTTTACTATCATGAAATCGTAAGCAATAAAGACCTGTATCAAATAACGTTGTTATTGTGACAGCTATGTATTTAAGATTTTAAAAATATTTATCATTAAAAAAAACGTTTAAAAAAAACAACAAACAACGAGCTGACGAAAACTAAGGGTCGATTCAAATAAAGCGAAGTTCTGCGCAGAACGTTTTTACACTATGATACGAAAATATTGGCACTGGGTGATGTTGAAATAAGTGTCGTGTTGTAAATTTTAAGAGCTCTAATTATTGCCAACCTTTTCCTATGAACGCATCGGAAAAAGTTCATAATTATGACTCAATAATCAAGCTTTCGTTAGATCGGAATTCGCATTAGTGTGGGCGTGGTATTTGGTCTGCGTATTGTACGTAGAATGCTGCGTCGCACTTTGCTTAGTTTGCTCCGACCCTAAAAGGTAGAAGCTGGCGGCGGGAAGTAATTTTTGATGTATTACTTTATAGTCCTCATTGTTGTAGAATCTAGTTTTATTGGCGTATCTTGGAAGCCAGCGTTCTCGTTATAATTTACGCCCACTGTCAGCTCCCTTGACTCCTAGAAAATGTATGAACCGGGAGATAGTTAAGTATTATCTTCGAATTGTGCTTACTATAAGTTGTCTCGTGACTCGTGACAGTCCCAGGCCATCGATGCAGGTAATGTGATAGCAGTACGGTCGCGATTGCATTCGCGGATGTAACTGGCCCTCGACACTGCATGGCGATTATGGACGTGCGATTGTGTGCGTGTTGAGAGAGAAATATATGTATGTCTACGGTTGTGTTTGTAAGCATTTTTATTACCGTCATTTTCTTGAGGAGAAGGATTTTCGTTGGAATGAGGATAAATAAAGAGATATTTGTCATTTTTTCATGTATATCGGATATGGAGTTTAGGCGTTTTAGGGTGACAATTTTAGTTCTGAATTGCGGATTTTTTATGACCATTTTGGAATTTGCACAAGTGTCCGTAGCCGCGCATTTGTGTTTGTAATTCCCGGATATATTTTTTATACATTTTACGATTCTCGCATATTATTACAAACGTTTTTGCGTTTAGTTTTGTTCTCTGTATTCGGGAGCTGAGTCGCGGACAATGTGTCAATTAGTTTCGTGGTTACACACATCATTAGGGTTGTTACCGTCCATATCTTCACAGAACAGTCAAATATCTCTTGGCTCAATACTCGAGCAATAAGCATGGCGCAGGGACAAACAACGCTATGCCTACCGTTTAAGAGCCAACCCTTGATCACGGACGCTGACATTCGCATCTCCGCAATCGCAGTAAAACCCGGTTAAATCAAAAAGTCTCCTGTCAAATTTAGCATTAGAATATTAACGCTATTATTGTACAGGACACTCGTTTCGTGTAACTGGGTTTTGGCTGCATTTGCGACGGGCGTCCAGTCAGCGTTTCGGTATCGATAAATAAATAATACAATGGAAACGAATACTCGTAATCATGATTTGTGTTTTTTTTTGCTCGACTCCGGCAGGCCGAATGTGGAAGCGCATTAGATGTGTCAAGCGTTTTCGGTTCTCACGTAGTTGTAGACAAAAGTTCTGGATGTGAACCGCGGGGTGAGGACGTTCTCGCCCCGCGGTGGGTGCGGCCCACTTCGCTTCTTAATTACAACACAAAAGTCTCTCCTGTAAGCTTTAAATTATTGATTAAAGAAAATTTGAAAGTTTGCCCTTGTTTAATTGTTTTCGAACGTGAAATGTTTAGCGTAGTAACTTTTGCATTTACGCTTTATATATTTGCAGAAATTAGGTATTTAGGGACCATTTAAGTAATACGTAAGCAGAATTTTAGTAATTATTAACCCCTCCCTCCCCTTGTCAGCAAAAGTAAGCTAAGCCCTTACTTCCCTCTTCTATGCTTGAGTATAAATATTGGTTTAGCAGCCATTTCGCTAAAACGAGGTGCGCCGATAACAAGGAAAACAATCAGCATAATTTATACGACTATGCTGATGTTATCACCATTCAGATCGCTTCATCCTCAATGTCGTCAAAAATAAGCAATGTAAAGACTCCCCACCCCCTTTGGTGCTTACGTAATACTTGAACTCCCTTAGATAAGAAATACACAGACTGTTTTAATTTACATGTCATACTGGGGGGAAACAGTATGTATTTAATAAAATCAACATCCGATGGTTATAGAATTATTTATTGTCAGTAACATTGTTTCTTAGTATTAATTAATTTACTTAATATCCAACTTAGGTTCGCTGAATCTCACATCTGTGCACTACATAGCTATGAAAAATTAACACATTTTATAAAAGTTAAGAATAATTTAGCTGTCCAGCCGTCGCACGAAAACTAACCCGCCTGGCAAGGTCGCCTTATCACCAACATTGAAAAGATTGCGAAACTATTTAAAATTAATGGTACATGGTTAAACTAACCGCCAAAAAAGGCAATCTTTGGAGACATCACAAGCTCTGAAATTAAAATTTATACGTTTTTACGCGAAAAACGCAAAATAAACTACGTAAATAGATATCTTCATGCGGCACAACCGATTCCCTCGCTCGCGCGGCGGTCGACTGACTCGATCAACGCGAAGCCGATATGAAGTCGTGGCCTAGTAGTAGGTACTGTTACTGCTTGGTACCTACTGAGTGTGCGCAAGGCCGAGTGACGATCTATAATATGAGAGGACAGAAATAACTGTGGCTCGTTCGGCTTGTATCGAGTGAACCGTGGAGCTACGAAAAAGGCGAGCACGTCTAAAGATTTACAAGAATTATTTTTGTTTTATTTGTTGAATTGTTTTTTTTTTTTAATGTAGGTATGTAATGAGGCGATCAACTAACAAAACAAAGTCCAAGACATCGCTTTTTTGGCGCTCATTACTTTGAGTCATTCGATGGTTAGTCTCAACAGCCCTGTAATTTGGCTAGCTGCAGTACCCATCAAACCGGAACACAGTAATTTTTGCACACTACTGGTTGGCGGCAGAATATCTAAATTGGGTATAATAAATTAAGGGGTATAATGACGTGCCTTTGCAACATTTTTTTTTTTACAATTAACATCTCTGTTTACGTGATATTGATTCACTTTGCCATGACTAGCTTGCTATGCTACAAATTACTTATAATTAATGAAGTATTCTGTAGATCTAAGTAGGTCGCGTAGGTAGGTAGCCGTCGTAGTACTATCAGATATGTATGCTGTCACCAATCAGTCGTATGAATACCAGAATACATTAATTTGTTATTGTTTGAATGGTACTGCAGCTAGCGCCATTACAGGCATTAACCATCAAATGGAGTTTTGGCGGGAACGCGGAAAGAGTCGTGTCATCCCATTGTATTTTTTTTTTTTTTTTTCAAAACTAGTGTTTTTTTCGAGTGTTTATGTATAAAAATAGTGGTGTTTTATTCATAAAGTGCCGAATTACAAGCGGGAAAGTGTGTGGTCAAACATGACTCTTCGTGTTGCTTCCAAAACTCCAACGAAGCTTATAGTAAAGTCACCACTACTTTACTAAAGCGTGACTAGATTTGACTGGCATGGACTGGACTTCACCACGACTGGACTTTGACTATAAAGATAAAGAAGATGGAAACTGCACACAAAATACAGAAACATTGAAACTGGCAGAATGCACAGAGTGTGATGCCAAGAAGACCTTGCTATAAACATTTACCTTGATCATGCGCTATGCAATATCTTCGGATCTATCCGTTAGATGACAGTTATTAATTACCTATTTATATTATTTATGGAACACCTTTTAGATATTCAGACACGCACGCTATTAGCCTATCACTAAATAATACATAGATAGTTTTTCCAGAATGTTCAATACGTCGCATCGCTTCACACGCATGTTTTTGTCAATTGCCGCTTGTAGGTACCTACGCTTGCAGCTTCTCTTCTCTAATCTCCAAATAGGTAGGTATCGTAAAACAGTGTCGCTGTCCGCGTCTGTTTCTCCACTTGCTTTTTCTAAAACGCACAACAGATTTTAATAAGGTTTTTATTGTCATTTAGGAGTTTTTATCGTTTTTTATATACCTACAGTAAAATTAAACTTTTGTACAAGTAAAGAAATGCAATGTTCTGTAATCATCACCAAGAAGTCGCTAAAATAAATTACACACGAGCAAAAAGACAAGCCGGGGGGCGCTATTTTCTGAAATAAACAAATTAATCTATTTGCACGGAGCGGCAACGCCGCATTTTCTATATTGGCAAGCAATCTTATCGCCGCGTAAACAGCGCGCAGCGCGTTTTTACTTTACAGGTAAAAGTGAACAAAAAGCGGTAAATAAGGACAACTTGCGTAAAAGCGACGCTACGTTAGTAAAACTAGTTAGGTACTAGTAAATAAAACTTAGAAATTTTCTTCCTAAATGTTCCGACAGATCTCTAGTAGGTTTTATAGATTACCTATCTCCGAGATTGTAATAGATTATTTATTTACACACGTAGCGATCGTGCAATTACATGTAGCATTTAAACACATGACTACGATATCACTGTCAATAGAATTTAGTGCTCTAAAATTAAGTAACACAACATTGATGACTTTTTTTTAATATGGTTTGAACATTCAAAAAAATGTTCTAAGACTGGCACAGTAAGTAGACAATATTTCTCTGGAGCAGCGAAAATACCTACTATCAAAGGAATACAATTTTTTCCAAAAAATGTTTTTTTTTTTTTTTAATATTTTTTTAATATATTTTACTGCCGTCTACTTACTATTACATATATATTTGATATAGTGTCTGTGAGTATACCTACATGTACTAATTATACTTTGTCCATTATATTTTTAAGAAAAATGATTACTAAATTACAAAATACCAAAAATTTATTAATCAAATTTTTCTGAACGATAAAACTCCTTTTTCATAACCCAATTGTTGCTTGTTTATAGTGTTGGTGCGTGATTGGCGATGTATAACAAAGTAATAGTTTCAAACTAAAATATGAAACAACCAGAGGTTCTAGTACTGGCATAGCGAACCTTTACAGACCAATGTGCCATTTTTTTTTTCCAAAGAACGTTTAATGACGCCATAGACGTGCTGTCAAATAATTTTAACTTTTGACTAATGGGAAAATATTAAAACTAAATACTATCTCACAATTCTTTATTTAGTTTTATTCAATTATTTGTTCTAGTGTATGAAATTGCGATAATTACGTAGTGCGTAATCTATAGATTCTATAGAATAATGTATGAGGTAATTCTATTCACTCCCGCCAGTGTTTCTGGTCCAGTTTTATGCATTTTTCTATCGTTAGGTACCTTACTGCTCAGTTCTTATAAATTAATATGCTAGTAAAATATTTGGTTTCGTTTTAAAACTAATACGTTACTGTAGGTAAGAGTTAGAATTATCAAACTTAGAATGGCGCTTAACAGAAAAAAAATGTTATCCGACCATGCTAACCACTGCGCTATCATCGTTATAAAATCTCGGAGAAAAGAATGCCGTCTACGATGTAAAGTATAAAAGATGTAAATCAAACAGACGTACAAGTTTCTGATATAGTCTATAATTATGTGTTAATGTAAATTTGAGTTACAGATTAGGACTAAGTACCTGGATGACCGAGCTTTGCTCGGCTGAAAACACGGATAAAACGACGTTTTCTAAAAATGAAACCTGGCTAGATCGATTTATCGCCCCCGAAACCCCTTGCATACTAAATTTCATGAAAATCGTTGGAGCCCTTTCAGAGATTCAGATTATATAAGAGTTGCTCGTTTAAAGGTCTTAGATAGATTATATAAGTACCTACATGGTGTGAGCTGGCATAGCCTAGAAGTAATACAATATATTAAAACAAGAGAGAAAAATACAATTCCGAGAACCTTGAATGACAAGACGACAAAGTAACATTCGATTAGCGATAACGCTAAGTAGAAAAGTAAAAATTTACGGGATTGACATAAGCAGTCTATATGTCACGTCTGCTTATGTACTAAATTCCTTACTTTTTTATAATTGACTAGCTGTGTTTGACCACATCTCACTTGATGTTAAGTAACGGTGTAGTCGAAGATGGTAAACACATCTAGCCTGGAATGGAAATGGCCTACAAGTGAGGCTGCCGGAACACACTGTTATGTGCTTAGCTACGTATTTTCAACTTGAGGGCTGTAGCTAGCCAGTCGAGTACTAGAAAGCTACCACCACGCTATGGCTTCCTCACGATGTTTTTATTCACCGGCAGTTCAAACTTATTGTTAATTTCTTACCTTTACCTTCAGCGTGTGAACCGACAGCGCTAACCCCTGATTTTACATCGCGACCGTAAGTCAAGGCCTACAAACGAAAGTCCCCGAGTCCCGTTCGCTTTTATTGTTGTTATTCGTGCACAAGGCGGCGGTCATAACGGCAGGGTGAGGGGTGCGAAGAATTTCCGGGTTACCGCAGCAGGCCGCCAAACCCCACTGACACTGGCTACGTATAACGGGTTTCTATAGAGTGACGATATACATAGGATAGCGGTGGCTGAAAACGTAAGATCGGGCTGAGTGGCGTGTTTTGGGAGGAGCCATGTCCAGCAGTGGACTACGATATCCTGATGAATATTAAAAACATGGGTTTCCAATGGTGCGATCGTGCTGTGATTCGACGGATAATATAAGTTATTCCGATTACACGGCTTTTATCAGCGTAAAGTAGCCTGAGTATGGATTATTACCGAGTATAAGGATTAATACTGCATTCAAAATTTCATCCAAATGCATTGAGTTACAGTGTGTACGTCCACAAATATAAACAGACAATAAATAAATAAATAATTAGACTTGAAGAGGACCCGACACCGAAACAAACCACGGTGAGGTTTAATGATGTGTTATTTATTTAAGGAAAATTGTCATAAGATATCAAATAAATAAATAAAAAAACAAACTATCACATTTCTAATCATTGTATAGGTTTAATCTGATAGCCCGTACGATGCCTTACAAAAAAAATCTTTTTTCTACGACATTGCAAATGCTCGTGTGTGGACTCGTCTTTAAATTAAATAGAAGGTATAAGTCGTCGTTCTTCACGTCTGTCAATAGGTAGATATGCCTGCTTACGTCTTAACCACGCAACGGATTCTGATACGTAGTATAAAAAAGTAGCTTCCCGCCGTCTGTACGCTCAGACCTTATAAACTACGTAAAGGATTTTAATGCGGTTCAATAGACAGAGTGATTCAGGAGGAACATTTAAATGTACATATAATACATACATATGCACCACTTTAGTATCTAAATTCCACCCGTGCGAACCCGGGGCTGGTCGCTAGTATACAATAAATCGTAATTAAATTTATGTATGAGTAGAAATAAGGTTCAATATTGTGTAATCGATCTCCAAAAAGTCACCCATACAAATTGCACCCGTGTGAAGTCGTAGCGTATTGCTAGTTAATTCTAAACAGCGTAAGACTTTTTTTTAATAAGTAATAAAAGCTCGTAAATACAAAAAAATAATTTATGAGACAATAATTATTAAGGATATCGATATAGATTCTCTATAATATCTCGGGTTACTTATAACGGGAGTCTGTCTGTTGAGTTCTGTTTATATTTATTTTGTTATAACGAAATAATATAAACACTGCATTCTACGAGTTTTTGAATCGAGTCAGCGGTCCCTATTCTAACATGAGGACAATGCATATTGTTTAAAATACGGGTAAAAGTTATGTCTACCTGAGTACGAAGGTGATTATTACATATTTCCTGGATATTTATGTAAGTCTCTCGCACGATGGCATCCAACACTTTTAGAGGAGATGGCGTATCAATTTGTATGATTGACAAACCTACTTACGTAAACGACAGACATTTAAAAATAATCTATAACCAGACTTTTTTTTTATGTCAAAGTGTTAAGACGAACGGGACGCTCTCTGATGGTTATAGATGACGCCCGTCCATGACTATTGGAGCGATACACAAAACTTTGTTTAGTAAAGTCCAGGATATCGCTGCTTTGGCGCTCATTACTTTGAGATAAAATACTAGAAGCAGTAATGCCAGTCTTGTTCATTTGTGTCGTCGCAGTTTCATTGCAGTGCATTTCCAGTGTCACCATATTCAGTGTCAGTGTTGTACATAAATTTTAACAAATGTCATAAAAAATCAAGTTACCTAAGTCACAGTCAAAATCACACAAAGTAATTTACGGTTGAGTCCAGTTATGTCATAATAAAGTAGTGGTAACTTTACTACAAGCTTCGATGGATTTTGGAAGCAACACAAAAAATCATGTTTTCTCCACATTTACGTCACTTTCCCATGAGCTTGTTATTAGGGACTTTTATGAATAAAACATATCTATATTTGTAGTAGTTCGATTTATGTGTAAATATAGAGTACCTGGATGACCGAGCTTTGCTCGGCTGAAAACGTGGATAAAACGACGTTTTCTAAAAATGAAACCTAGCTAGATCGATTTTCCGACCCCGAAACCCCCTGCATACTAAATTTCATGAAAATCGTTGGAAAAAACACATATACATATACAAGAATTGCTCGTTTAAAGGTATTAGATAAATTCCATCGAAGCTTGTAGTAAAGTTATCACTACTTTACTAAGACGTAACTGGACTCGACCGTAAATTACCTTTGTGTGATTTTGACTGTGACTTACGCAACTTGATTTTTCATGACATATGTTAGAATTTATGTACCTACTCACTGACACTGAATATGTTGACACTGGAAATGCACAAACACTCGAACAAACGCAAGTTTCGGAAAATAATACAATGGGGTGAAATTTTTTTCCGCTTTCCCGCCAAAACTCAAACTGAAAAATAAATAAATAGGTTATTATTTACAAACAAGTATTATTTACAGGCAACGAACAAGTTCAATCTAAAGACCTATTTTTTCTTTTTTTTAAGAGTAAGTTTTTTTTAAAAACGCTACTTTTGTATTTTCATACACCCTCATTGTTTTTTTTAAATTTATACTCTATAGGTTTGCGTTTGACCACGCCCTGCATGATGCTAAGCTGGATGTAGTCTAAGGTGAAGCACGCTTACCTAGAAAAAACCTGTTTACTCTGGATTTGACGACACCCAAGTTATACTTCGCGGGAAAAACAGACGCCGGCAGAGTTGCACATCGTCGCTGTCCGTATTAAGAATGTGGAATCGAAGCGTTTACTATAAGCCCTAGCAATCCTGATCTTAGCCTTAGTATTCGTACTACGATTGCCTTGTAATTTTTCTTAATACGGATATGTCCGCGTTTGCCACCAACTCGCCTGATGGTAAGCGATGATAATAAATGGTGAATTAATAAGTTATACCTACTTGTTTTTTATACCGTTGTACGTAACTTTCCTCCACGATACATATATCACGCATATTTTCATGGCTAAAAATTTTGGTGTAATTAGGTAATTGACTTAAAAGTCTATTAACATTAATTGTCTGTAATCATTTAAAAAGATGAATTTTATGTCGAGCTACAAAAAAGTTATGGAAAATGTGGCCATTTATACATTTAACATTGTATTAATATGGCTAAAGAACACGAAATCCTGAATTTCCATGCGTATCGTACTTTGTTGATAAAAATCGTGAATGCTAACTACTCCAGTACTTTTTATTAGATACCTAAATTCTGCCCGTAAGGAGTTACATTATTACCTACTTCAATCATAGATCTGTCCGAAAAACACCCGAATAGTTTTTCATACTTTAGCACTTAAAAGAACGCGTGATAATTGATAAGATATCCGAAATACATAGGTAATGCGTTTTTATTCTAAACCTAAGGAAACGCTTATTAGCGAGTGGATGCCGCGTCGCGCCACATACAAAGTTGTAGCATTAGTCACCAAGCTCTAGATAATTAAGATATACCACTATATCTATGTACCAGTTTAAGTGTTTAATGAATTTATGTATTATGAGACACAAAAGTTGAGCATTCCTCGCCTAGATGAATATGACTAATCATCTAGGCGAGGAACAGCCGTAGGCACCTCATACCTATGATTGTGGTCTGATTTAAGAAAAAGCTTTTACTGTTTCAATATTTCGGTCTCAACAGGAAATTATTCAACAAAAACAATGAGCGCGCCCACTTTAGTTTGATCCCTTAAATTATTACCACATCCATTTTTATTCGATCTGGTATGATTCAATTAAATCTGGTAGGTTATGTTTGTTGAAAATTATGCTTTGATCACACAAGTACTACCTTATTATTCTAACTTCATTGAGCTATAACACTGATTATAAAAGTTGAATTCCACCATACATTTATAAAGATAGGTAGTATTATAAGATTATATAAGTTATAACACTGCGCTTATCACATTGAAATAAAACTAGGACGTTTGCTTTTACGGGAATAAATAGAATATTTATATTTTAGACTGTTTTGCTTACGAGCTTCGTTTTTTTTAACACTGACACTGACGTTTGTTATCTAGTTTTGAAAGCGGTTTAATGTGTAGCACTTGCAACCTTACCTTACGGTTAGGCACTACACTGGCAGCTGAGGCCAAACAATAATTTCACTTGTAAGTTGGAACGGAATGTAGTTTACGTCCTTCAGTCAGTCGTGAGGTTGTTTGTAGACGTGCATCGCTCGCAGCGTTCGAGGAGTTATTGAAATTATTGTGGGCTCAAAGACAATACGGGCGCTAGACGCGGAGCTGTCGTGCGTCCTGGGCAAAGCCCGTCCGTTGAATGGTTTGTCGAGTGCCGAGTGATTGTCGCGACGGCGGGATATAGCAGGAGCCCCTCGCGCGCGGGTGGGGCTTGGGTCGCCGGCCTCGTTCCATAGAGCTGCGTGTTCACCAGTCGCTCTCCGCACCCGACAGGGACGTAAAGACAACCAACCTATAATATCAATCTAAAGCATTTTGAACAGAACACAAAATGCTCATACCTACTCGTGCTCGATAGCTGCTACTAGAATTTTCTTGAAAATATAGATCGAACTGAACAGGTCAGTGCAATTGAAGTTTTGAATACATGCTACAAATTATTATTATACGTACGGAACAATGAAAATGGATTGCTAATGCATGATGGCGTCTATCCGTCGCGTCGACCGTGGAATTTCATACGAGCATAGAACAAATTTGGACGCTAGATTAAACAACGAAATGTAACGTTATTGTGAAGAAGGATTACTTATCGATCGAAAATTATGATCAGTACGCTTATAGTTTGTGCATTCTAAGCTGTTTTATTAATTATATCTTACGACATTATTGAAAAAAAAAATTGCGTCATCATTGTCAATAATGGCTGTGGCATTTGGCATAGAGAAATAATGGAATATTATTAATAGGAAATAGGATCGATGAATAACTGTTGAAGTAATGTCACCTAATTTAATGAATTTTCTCTAATTAATTGCGGCTCAAGTGGATCAGTGGTGTGTGGCTTTGGCCATTTTAGAGCTAAAAATATGCCTGGAATCAAAAGGTACGTTTAGTTTCTTACGTAAGCACTCTAACTAGGTATGTATAGTATACGAATTACTAGGAAAATGATTACCTACGAGTATAACATATTGAAAATAAAAATAAACCTTCAAACTTGACACAAAATTAATAAAAAAGACTAAACCGTAATAAAATACGTTTTTTAAATGCCACGTATGTGAGTAGTAGTAATACGCTATCCATTACTACTGCGTAAATCAAACAACTCCCATTTATAGTCGGATTATGTAAGTTTACCAATAAACTAAAAAAAATACATATACATATACGTATTTGTATTAATAATTTTGCAAGAATTCTAAAGTACGTACTTAAAAGCCTAACGCAACTTTAAATTTATTTAATTAATATCAAAGTTGACTATGGTGCCAGTGATGCCATCATGTTAGTTCGAAATCGCAAAATATTGTAATATTTGTTTGCCGTTACTTTTTTTAAAGTACACACTGTTGCTTTTCTCACACCAGTTGTCATAGATGGAACCGTTCTGTTTTCAATTATTATAGCACCAATCGCTAATAATACATGAAAATATAACGTTTATTACCTGGGAGGAAAAAAAATACAGTTTGATGTTTTGTTGGAAAATGATTTTTTTAATAATACGGTTTTCGATAATATTTAACATTATTGTTTTAAAGTATATAGAACATTCAATGTTAATGGCAAAATACTCTTAAAGTACAATGGAGTACAAGCCATCAATAAAAAAATAATTAAATTAGGAGCGTCCTTATTACAAAAGATTACTGGCAACATGTCTTCCTGTGCAAGTGCTGCCTCGTGCGATCCGATCTCTTCTGCTTTCATGTTTAGTCAGTGTTAGATCTTGGCCGCCATTTTGTCATCTTTTTCATTGTTCTGCCGATCGATGCATGTGAGGAAAGGACGAAACGGTTTGGCATGTCTAGCGCAAGTCTCTGCCACTGCCAGTTGTGCTGTGTTGTGTGTTATTCGCCATTTTGTAGTGAAGTAAAATAAGTGGAATACGATGTGTGAAGTTTTAATAAAATGGCGAAATAGCTTCGTCCCAATTATAATTATGCGGCGTTATTTTCTTCATTAATTTGTGTACCTATTTAGTGGTGGTATTTAAACGTGTTTCTTGCTGAAGTTATTTTAAGGTCTGTTTTTTTTATGCTACCTTCCTTTCTACTTATGTATCCAGTAGTTCCCAATACAATATTTTATTGTAATAAGTCATATTTTAGTTATTTACAAGTTTATTTGTTTAATAATTCCAATCATCCATTTAAGTTAGTAGTAGAAGAATAGTACTTACTATTCTTTAACAAACTTGTAGGTACATAATCGTCGACATGAATTACATGCTAATATTGATATCTCGACAACAACGTAGGTAGGCTATAAGTATCTATATCTTTAAACGAGCAATTCTTATATATATATATATATATATTCTGAATCTCGGTAACTGCTCCAACGATTTTCATGAAATTTAGTATGCAGGGGGTTTCGAGGGAGATAAATCGATCTAGCTAGGTTTCATTTTTAGAAAACGTCGTTTTATCCGTGTTTTCAGCCGAGCAAAGCTCGGTCATCCAGGTACTTATTATGATGTTAGACAACATTTTTGAAAATAACACTTGTTTGACGTATGATTTTACTAGATTTTAGGATGCTAGAGTACTGTATAACTTTTTGGGTAGTAGATTAAAACTCGCAACGTGAGTCTCCAAGCCTGCTTGCACTGTCTGATATTTACTATAGAAACTGACGTGATTTTGACACATTTTTGTTTTGTGTAACGAGGCCGCGCGCGTTTTACTTAGCTTTGTCCATGCAGATCAAAAGCCACCGGATGTGGTCGAAACTATAGTCGGGAGTATCCGATATAATTAAACGTGAGTAATCCCGCATAAGTAAAACAAATCTGTCTGATGTTAGAAAAGCGTGTAGGACAGTGTAAACACGTATTATTTTCTGTATATTCATGGTCCTAATAAATCCATTCATCATCATCAGAGTCTATTACCAAGGCACCCCATTCAGCCCGACCTTAGACTTTTCGCTTCCAGCCATTGTCCTACGTATATCGTCACTACATTGAGTCTCAAGGCGTCTTATACCTACTACGTTTGTCGATTCAAAACTTCTTCTTCCTCAGTGTTTATCCGTTTTGTGATAGATATGGCCATTGGCCAGCCCACTGCTACGTCAACTTGCTAAATACGCTAAGCTATATTGGTCGTACATGTACGATATAGTGACTCTTTAGCTATTAGCAATCGTACCCAGTTCGGATAATATTTTTTACGGTTTATAAAAAATAAACGCCCATTGTCGTAGCAACTTCGATTACACTATATTCGATTATTTCGAACTTCGGTTAAATGGAGAATAAATATTTAATTGCTAAACAATCTTCCGAGCTCGAATTATTTTTAGGCAGGTAGGTTGGTACTGCCTGCTCATTTATCTTTAATCTTCTATTTTATTTTACCACAAATAATCTTGAGACTCCCGTTCACGCGTTAGTGTTAATTATGCATATTTATTAACTCAAAAAATCGGGCCTTAAAAATGTTTTCTTAAACTAAAATAATGAAGGTAGAAACGACTGATAAAATTGCTTCCGCTTCTGATTTCGTGCATTACACAGAACATAAACTTATTTAAACTTGTATTTATATTTCTGTAATTATGTAGTACCTATTTGATTTAAAAAAAAAGGATTTAACATTTTTGTATGTATTAAAAAATAACTAAAGAAAATTCTAAGATTGGTAGTATATATCTTACAAAAGGTTTATTGCGAAGAACACAGGTCTAATTAGTCTTGTATGAATCTGCTTGTAGAAAAACTAAGTTCATATTTCCATTTATTCCAAGACAGGTTATATCTATCCAGAACGCTTTCATCCCTATTGTAACTAAGACAAATTGTCACCATTCCTGTGTGTACAAAGCACAATGCTAACTAGCCAAAAGTTGAGCTTTGTGAGGGCTCGCGTAGTTTTTCTAAGTTTTCTTTCTTCTCTTTTAAAGACGAGTTTAAAAAAAAAATGTGTTTAGTTCTGTTGCAGCGATGTTAACTCTTTGGTTTTCTAACAGATGGCGTTAGTAGTACAATAACATTCTATCCAATTAATACAAAATTGTTAATGTTCATTTTTTAATGTTTTTTTTTTTTGACAGGTAACACATCTTTGTATGAAGTTAAATTACTATGTTATAGCACAAATCTAAAGGCGTGATAGTTTTTCACTAAAGTGTACCACACAAATGCTCAGGTTGTGGGATAGTGATAGATACTGATAATATAATCTGAAATTTGTAATTAGGCATATAACATAAAAAATATTATTACAAACATACATTATTAACTGTATTTTGTGAAATGACCGCCATATATATCTTTCTTTGTATATCTTTGTATGGAAAAAAATCTTCGAGGTTCAATTCCCGTGATGGATTCAATGGCAAATACGTACCATAAACAAACACAAAGAGGACTTCGCAAGCTGCGAAACATTGTGGCATTTTTGCTGTCTATAGTGTGATAAAAGTTTTGAAAAACCATAACGCTAATGAGTCACAAAGTAGTGCAATTGAAACCAGTAAGCGCACTTCGCATATAGATAATATTTTTAGAGCATCTATTGAATACAAAGTGATTTGCCACAGTCGATGGAACCGCCACCTAACAGACTTTTTTGATAAAGTACTCGGAACTTATGTTAAGCTAACGCAATTGCGCTTGCGGTTGCGACAATCTTAAATTGCGGGGCTAATAAGTATTTTACAGCAGTAAAAATATTTTGTGGTTTAAATGCAATGTAACGTTTTTGTTTTAAGTACATCCGTTGTAAACACGCCTAGAAGTTTTGCAGGACGTGAGGACTGAGAGTAGATTAAGCATTACACGAGACTACTACGAACACAAGACACGGATTGAGGGTGGATCGTCCCGCTTAGGGCGCCAAATAAAATAATTGCTGTTCAGATTTTAATTCATCGCCATAGGTTCATGAAAATAGATTTCGCAACTCTCAAGACAAAACTCTTAAATCAGTGCGCTCTACCTGTTATGACCTATAGATCGGTGCCGATGGACATTGGGTGACTGACATTTAAAGTGATGGGCTGGGCTTTGGAAATAGCTATGATTGACATTCATTTTTCGAAGGAATCGTTTTCCTAATGAGGTAATCTGACAAAGTTACAGACAGCATAACGTACTAGCAAGCTGAAGTCAGTGCGAAGAAGCCAGTGGGTTGAACACCTGGCGCAGAGCCAATAAATTTTGTAGAACCTGGAAATTGCAAACGATGCGCAGGACGCACTGAGACTTGATGGAGTGATGATATACGTAAGACACGGCCGTAGCCACAGTTGAATTAAAATAGGGCAGCTGTCTTACACGTAGGACGGAAGTAAAAATGTTATTTGATTTGATCTAGTCAAACGATTTTATCTTACTGGATTTGTGAATATGTGTGAGGCAGTTACAGAAATTAATTGTCAGGAGAGCGTGGACGTTTATTCAAGTTTATATAATTTCTCCAATCATATTCAAACATCCATAAAACAGGTGAATTTTTCACTTTGCCATATTATTGAAAATGCGATGGACTTCATTTAGATCAAATGAATTAGTTCTTTTCTTTTTAAAGGCGAAAAACAGCATAGAGTATACCTTTGTATTTTTTTTTCCATTTAATTATAATTTAATTATTTAATTTATTATTTTTTATTTTTCTTTTTATTTCATAAATACTACATAGTTAATAAAAATTTAATAAGGTAGACCATTATCCCACAACGACCCTTGACTTGAATGACCATAATTCTATCCATAAAATTATAGTTAAAAAAAAAACAAACAAATTTCATAAAAAAATAAGATTTTTTTTTCCATTTTATTGACTTTTCACTGATGTTATCAATAAAAAACTATGACTAAATTGATTTAGTGGTGGTCACAATGCAGGGCAGTGCTTTGCGACATCCACCATCTCACATGACGAGAAACTCATAAAATCCGAGAAATACAAGCTCGGCGAGTACCTTACAAAAGTACGCACATACGTAAATACTTGGCTCACGAAATAATAGTCATGTGGAATTATTTCTCGACGATCATTGTCTTGATAGTCAAGCTTCGTCCAAAACCAAGAAGCATTCGATAGGCGGTTGGGTTAAGGTTCAAATCTGAAAAGCAGTGATCTATGACACGGCACATATTAGTAGGAAGTTCTTCACTCTGCAGCCCTAACCACCGGTAACTAGAGATCTACCTCGCTGCAGGCCACATTCCGGCCCCGCTGCCGACCTTATAGTACCGATTAGGTTTTTATAGTATTTATTGATATACATTTTAATTGTAGTTATTTATTATAATTTTGCTATTGGGATTCTACATTTGTGGTCTTGACCCATAGAATTTAGGTTATACTGTAGATGTGTCCGGTCCAGTTCCCCTTCAACAAAATAACAAAGTGCCTCTCAGCAGGCCCAAAAAGTGAAGGCAAAACGTACTTCAGCGAAATACGCGGAAAAGGAAAAGAAGGACTTTACAGCGCTGACTGCAGTGGGACAATTGTGCCTGAAAATGAAATAAAATGAATTATTATAATT
This sequence comes from Biston stratarius, assembly GCA_950106695.1. Classification (NCBI taxonomy): domain Eukaryota; kingdom Metazoa; phylum Arthropoda; class Insecta; order Lepidoptera; family Geometridae; genus Biston; species Biston stratarius. The sequence goes on from OX467106.1 coordinate 9,757,260, forward strand.
TTATTATTTTAAGTTTAGTTTGATATTCCTAAGTTTTTGTGTAGGTATAGGTATATGTATGTATACTTTTTTGTGGTTATAGAGAATTTATTTTTTACAACAAACTATTTAAAACAATTAATTATTTATTAGTCTCTAACCACGATAATCAATGCATTTAATGCATTACCTGGATGAACGACCTTTGCTCGTTTTTATTTTGTTTTGGTAAACGACGTTTTCTAAAAATGAAACCTAGCTAGATCGATTTATCGCCCGCGAAGCCCCCTACATACTAAGTTTCATGAAAATCGTTGAAGCCGTTTCCGAGATTCAGATTATATGTATACGTGAATTGCTCGTTTAAAGGTATTAGATTAGATAGATTAAGGCGATAACAGTTATTGTATTTTTTTCTCGTCGCCCGTTCTTTTAGTTTTATCTGTTACATCCGATAATAGTACCAGTAAACTCTTATCACAATTATGCGTGTTTTTTTTCCATTTCCCATAATTGTTGTTTCCGCAAATAACCCAATTCATATTATTTAATTAAACAGACGACATATTTGTTTTTACAGCCAGCAAGATGGACTCCACATACGACAAAAAATTCGAGGAGATGAAGAAGTATATTCCATTCTTAGAAAGTATGATCAAAAGACTAGAGACTACCGGCAACTCGGCGTCAACAAACCCTCGTCAGGCGCAACTAGATAAAATTCGTTCTTTAAGAGATCTTCTTTTAAACAAGAATAAAAGGTTCAAATATTACACAATTTGGAATACGTTAAAACATATTTTACTCACTTCAAAGCATGCCAATTAAGATGTTAACTGTTATATTATTTATTATTATAAAATTTTAATAAGTTTTTATTAATATGTTATTTTCAGGATGAAAATGGACAATCTTCTAAAATGTGAACAAGTTTTGGTAAATTTATATGCAAAGGTTGAACAGGTTTGTATTTATTAGGTTATTACCTATAATTAAATGCCCCCCCCAAATACTACAGTTATAAACAATTGCTCTTTTTTCAGAGGGATCCATTTCTTGATGCCAAACTAGTAGAAAAACAACAAGAATCAAAAGATGATGAATTGCAAACTGTCAGAAATAAACTCAAAACCGTAACAAGGGCACAAGATAGTGTCGAAACTTTACCTGAGATTGCTCGGGCGAATGATATTGAATTAAACTATACCGGAAGCAAAGAACCTGCGTTATTTCAAAGAAGACCAAATAAATCATCAATGTCGCCAGTGCGCTGCAGTGATACTAAGATGAAATCACCTCAGTCGCATTATAAGCGGAACTATACACGTGTTTTGGTTTCTCCTAGTCGAACTTCTCTTGAACAAACTCATTCTGAGAAACCTTTATTCAGTAGACGATCTCCTCCTAAAACGATATCGGTGCCACCTATTGGAAAAAAAGAAAAGAAAAAATCTAAAGCTTCGAAAATGAATAAAGCCAACGATTTAAACATCACATTAAATGTGCCACAAGAAAGCTTAAACTCTCTTAATACTAAAGATATCTTGTCAAGAATCATGAATTGTAAAGATGGCGATGTAGATATTGACACATTACGTGAATTGAGAACTCGGATTATAGGAGAATTGAAGCAAACAGGAAAAAATGATGATATATCTGATTTAATATTAAAATCATACAATATTAAAACAAACCCAAGAAAACAGATAAGTGACAAAAAATCTAAAAAAGACGTCGAAGAAGGTGAGTTGTCTGACAGTGAAAGTGAAGTCATTGAAAGTATTTATGGTAGTTTACCCGTGGTAGATAAAGATAAATCTTCAACAATTGTGAAAACCATAGAAAATAAAGATCAGCAACACAAAATTCAGATTTGTCTTGTCATCGCTGACAAAATTCAGACAAACACCCTTGATAAAACTAGTGAACGTAGTGGGGTCATAGATCTTGTTTCTGAATTAGAAATGTGTAGCGAAAATGACAGTGATAAAAGTAAAGACATAATTTCAATCGATTCCGATACACCACATTCATCGCCACCTGAAAAAAACCTAGTAAACAAAAAAATTGGTGAAAATAGTAAAGCTAAGAGAAAAATTGATATCACACCTCTTGTAAAAGAATCCAACTCAGAAAAAGTAACCGAGTGTATAACTGTAGAAGATGATGAGTTTAAAGACCAGACAATAAAAGTTCTTAGAACTGAAAATACCGATGAACCATCGCCAAGAAACTACGAGAATAATTGTTTGGATTCTAGAGAACCCTCAGATTCTAGTATAACCAGTGATGCCCCAAAGTCGTCAAAAAATAACGATGTTGACATTTTAAACACAGGTGATTCAGAAAATAGCCAAAACGCGCAAAGAGTACAGGAAACCACTGAGCAACGGCCTAAGTTTGTTGCCAACTTTTATAAACCAATAGAAGAACAACTCAGTGATTTGTCTACCATTACTACTACTACTACTACTGTTGCTAACATCTTTAAAGAAAAAGAAAACACTCCTGAAAATAAAGCAGTTACCAATCCTGTTCACCGTGTGTGTGACACTTCTAGTAATGCTACTCCCAATCTTGGCTTAAAACAAAATTCTGACGATAGTAACAAATGTAGTGAAACAGTGACTTCTATTAAAACATTTAATGAAGAATCGGCATGTGTTGAAAAAGAAAAACCAGACGATTCTCAGAATATACCATTATTAAATGAGCCTACAGTCCCCCCGAAAGCAAAAGCGAGTGTTCTCTCAGAAATAGATATATTACAGGCATTAAAAAATGAAATACTGAGTGGTTCAATTTCCATGCCGGGTACAGAAGCTGTTACACCACTATTGCATCAACCCAAACTCATTAAAGTTGCAAACGCTCAAGAAGTTATACCTAAAAAAAAAATATCAATAGAAAAATATAAAGAAAAAGTGGCTACATCGAAAAATGAACTGCTGTTTTTCAAGAAACGTAGCCGAGGAAATAGATTTGAACATATAAATAAAAAACAAAGTTTAAAGTTAACTGAAAAAGAATGCGAAAGGTTCAATTTTCCAAAAAGGCTGTCACTAGATGATGACGACGACGATATTGATGACATATCAGATGACGATTTCTTAGCTGAAGACCGAGATGATTCCCTGGGCTTGGATGATATTTATGGAAATCTAGCTCCAAAGTCACCCGATAATGAAATTTTAAGCAGAAATACTTCACCTCCTGTTATAATACCGACAGATCCGACAGTATTTGAAGAGAACGTAATCAGGAACAAAGGTGATATCGATATGAGAGCAATGTACCCAACACTTTTGCAATCGCAACCAGTTCCACAGCCAGTTATTCCACCCCTTCTTCCACCTCCGGGATCTGCACATATATCACCATCCCCAGTATACGGAATTGACAGAAATATAAATGAAATCCACTTGGATTTAAATAAGACACCTGCCGATGTAAATAGAATTGGTACTGTTGATCCACGTAAGAGGCGAGATTTAAGTTTATCCGCCATACAAAGCCCCAACCCTTATTCAACAATAAATCCAGAAAGAACTCCTAGATCTTTTGCCAGTGTAGTTGGAAGCGCACCTAATATGACACCCAACAGGACTTCAAATATGACACCAAGTTATATGCCCACTATACCACAGATACACACTACACACAATGCGAGGACTTTTGAAATGACTCCGTCGCATCAAACATTTGAATTAGAAGAGCCGACAACTCGAAAACATGTTTACGCTCCATTGTTTTCTACGAGTGAAAATCGAGAAAGAGAATCGTCTGTCTCTAAAGATGGACCTTCCTGGGATATGAATAAAAATGACCCCAGACGTCGTAGAAGCCGATGGGAAGAATCGAATAAACAAACACGTGGATCTAAATGGGATGAACGTGATCCCAGGAGCAATTCAGGTCAAACTGATGGTTCATGTACTCCAAGGTATGAAGATTCATATACGTCAATGTACGAAAAGTATAACAGTCGTTTAAGAGGTGATAATATGCATGATAGACGAGAACTATACAGTAAAGCAGATTGTCCGTTGACACCTGTACCGTCGTTTGGATGGTCAGAATGTCCTCAGACTCCTAGTAGTGTTTTTGGCAGAAAAGAAGCTCCAATGACGCCAACTCATTCTTTTGGTAGATCTGACTGTCCCACTACTCCAGTTCATCCATTTGGAAGAGGAGATTGTCCTTCCACTACTAGTACTGGATTTGGAAGAAACATCGATATGTCATCCAATCATTCATATCTTAGGCCCGAATGTCCCTCAACTCCAAGCCATACGTTTGGTAGATCTGACTGTCCACAAACACCTTGTCATTCATTTGGAAGAAGTGAATGCCCTCGAACACCTAGCCATCCATTCGGGCGTTCAGAAAGTATTCCTTATAACAGGCTGGATAGTTCCAATAACTCAAACAAAAACTATTCTAAAGATCCGAGGCTTAATAGAAAACCAACAGAAAATGAATCAAGTTTTTACAGTGAAACGGAACATAATTATAAAAGGGAACAGTATCGTAATTCTTCATATAAATCGCAAAGTAAATATTACGGTGGAGCTGATACACCAAGAAACTATGAAAGAGAAAGAAGCGTAGAGAGGTATGACAAAGACTGTGATGATCGCATTATGCAGCAGTACGATAGAAACCGACGCGATGTAAGTTTAGGCCCACCGACGTCTAACGATGCAGAAAGCAATCGTCTATATTCAAGAAGTCGCGAAAGGTATTATGACGGCGGATATATCAAAGATTACGACTGTTTAGATTCTAGGCGAAACCAAAGAGAAAGAAGTGTTGGCCGAACATTAGACACCACACAAAGCGTCGAAAGAACGCGATCGACATCGCGTGCAGTTAGCGTTGGTAGAGGCACTGACAAGAAACCAAACAAGGACAATATATCATTTCAGTCTGAGAGCGGTAGAAATTTTATTATAAATACCAGTGTTAAATCGACATTTCAAGATGTTTTACCCTCTGGGAAACCAATACAGGTATTTGAATATTCCATTGATGCTAGAAGACAGAGGGCTGCAAGTGTTGGCCGTACATTACTTCGCGAAGGTAGTGTTGGCCGCAAGCTATCAACTGAATCTACAGAAATTTATTCTAGTCACGCTCAAGATCGAAAAAATAGATTTAAACGTGCTTGTAGTGTAGGAAGAGATATAGTCAAACCAGCTCAAACGTTTCAAGAAGTAAAAGCCGATTTCGAAGCATTCAAGTCTAAATTTGTAACACAAAAATTTGAAACTAGAGAAGAATCAAAAAGATCCAATACGTCGCGAGGACTCCAAGGATTAAAAGCCGATTTTGAAGCATTTAAGTCTAAACTTGATACACAAAAATTCGAAACTACTGATGAATTAAAGCAAAGCAATACGTCTCAAACGCTCCAAGGATTAAAAGCCGATTTTGAAGCATTTAAGTCTAAACTTGATACACAAAAATTCGAAACTACAGATGAATTAAAGCAAAGCAATACGTCTCAAACGCTCCAAGGATTAAAAGCCGATTTCGAAACATTTAAGTCTAAACTTGATTCACAAAAATTTGGAACAAGCGTACAATCAAAAAAATACAATACGTCTCGGACGCTCCAAGATGATAGTGTCGATCCTAACAAAGAAGTAAGAAAACACAATACAAGTCACCTTAGTTCACGAAACAGAAAAGACACAGATACATCACATCAAGATCGAAAAAGTAAACAGAACTATTCTCCAAAGAAAAATTATCGTGATCCGCGAATGCGTAATGAACATTTAGAAATGAGAAGTCGATATAAAATAGACAGAAGAAGTGATTCGCGTGACAGTCGAAAAACGGGAATCATATATTCAAACGACAATATTGCGAAAGGCACTATTATGGGATCAGGATTTGGAGTAAAAAATTATAAAATTCCTAAAATAAAGCGTGTAGAACCAGAAGTGCTTGAAGTTAAAAACAAAGTTAATGAAAACACCGAACCAATACAAAAAAGGGTCATAAAGAAAAATTCTACAGAAAGTAATAATAAAACCACTGAGATATTTTCTAAAGAAACTTCCAAACCAGAGAACATTGAAGAACCTGTTGTAAAAAATACTAGTAAGAATAAAAACGAAACCAAACATGTTGAAGAGCCTGAAGTAAGAGTAACTAGAGCGATGAAAAAAGTAGGCTTTCAAACATCCAATGAAGATGTTGATAATGATAATATTATTGGAAAAACACCAAAATCTAAAAAGTCTGTCATATACGATTCCGATACTGACTCGGTGTTAGAAGAAATTGTAAAAAAAAGTACTCAGGAACCTGATTCAAAACTTAACTCTCCAAGCAAAAAAATAAGCCCTGTTACCGCAAAAGGGTCACAAAAACATGCAGTCAAAGAATCACTGGACACAAATTTTGAAATTGACGATATGGAAATATTTTCGGAAAATTTAGAGTCGAGTTCAGTGATGGATAATATAAATGCTTTAATAGCAGATCTTGATTATGATCTTAATACTTCAAAAGCTGTAGATGACAGCTTTACTACTGATATTGAGAACATAATGGGAACCATAAATAGCCCTGAAGGTAACAGTTTAGGTGATATTTCAGAAGTTATTGAAAAAGATTTAAATAAAGCTAACAAAATCCAGCAGAATTTATTCTCAGCCAATCTGGTAGATGATACAACCCAGAATATGTCCGAAACTACCGCGATCGCAAAAAATGTCTCACCAAATGCAAATGATGTTAGTAAAGATTCGGATATCAAAGAATCTAATACAGTACCGGCACCAATATCAAGTAAAACAATTAGCACTAATGTGATTTTAGAAGACATGGTTTTGCCAAAAGTCGACGAAGCTATCGTTTCGACGACTGATATTGACCAAGGATCAAACGAAAACAAAAATCAAACTCCCGTGGAAGTTATCGCCAGCAATTTAAATCAGTCTATCCCGGATAGTACAATTAACAAAAGTGATATGAGTAAAACAAATGATGGTTTACCTGATAGTACAAATGAATTACACTGTGAACTGAGTTCTGACGTAACATCTACTTATGATACTCTCGAAACGTCGAATAAAGGGTCAGAGGTACAAAGTACAACACAAAAAGAAACTTTCAACTCGATCGGGAGTTTACTATCTATTTTACAAGATAAATCGAAAATAAAAGAGTTATTAGCTATGCTAGGAGGTCAATCTAGTGAGAATGAGAAAATAAAGAAAAAACTGGAAAAATTAAGCGAAATTGTTTCTGATGAAGATGATGATGAAATAGAAAGAAAATTAGATACTACTGAAGAAAATCTTCTTAAAGATAAACCATCAAAAGAGACCGTAGATAATAAACCTACAAGAGAAAGTGTATTAATTAATGTAACTGAAACAAATGATAAATATGAAACCATGCAAAAAGATGAGGTTCAGAATAGTGATGAAACACTTCCAACCTCGAAAGTGGCGAATAAAACTGAAATAGGCATATCTTTGGACGAAACTACAAAGAAAGAACAATGCAAATCATCTGAGACAGAGAATGCCAGTACAATAAATGAAAGAATAGTTGATGACAAAGTAAACAAAATTGATGGAGATAATTTGCCTTACAATAACATTGAAAATAAAACTTTAGAAAATAAAATAAACAAAAGTAACATAATTACTATTAACAAAATAAGCAGCAAAGATACCAACGAAACTAATAAATTGGGTGATGAAGACAAATCTGACGTTGAAGAAAATGTATCATTAGCAAAAAAAACAAATAAGAAAATTAAAGGTAGAAAATTGAAAGTAGCGCCTAATAAAAACACTAACAAACGAGTAACTCGAGTTCCTGTCAAAAGAGGAGTAAAAAAACGGGGAGAACTGCAGAAACTCCAAGAAGATATCAAAGAAATGTTTATGAGTGAAGACATATTGAATGCAACAGGAATAAGAATGTGTCGTTTGGCAAAAATGGTCACTGAGCAAGAAGGCACGGATTCTGGACCTGTTGTGGTTTTAGAGAAAGTCAAAGAAGTACTAAACCAAGAACAACCTATTAAAATAAGAAAAAAACCTGGGCCTAAGCCAAAAAACAAAGCGGTATCAAATAAAGACAAATCTCCGGAAATAGATGTCAAGGTGCAAAAGCCCAATAATGTGCCTAAGTATAAACCGGGGCCAAAGTCGAAAACAAAACAAAAAAGCGATGAAACAGATCCATATGAATTCGATACAGATTCAATTGCTGACACAAACACCACAAAAGAAAGTGATGATGACAGCTCAGACTCCGAAAATGATTCACTGGCGTCTTCGCATAGCTTTGGTAGTAGTGAAGTGTTGGCTGACGTGAAAAAGAAACCCAGACGAAAACGGCGCGGAATTGGCGGCTGGCAGTCAGGAATAATTAAATCGAAGAATAAGAAAAAGAAAGAACAAAAACTGGACTTCCCAAAAAAATATTCTCAAGTCATAACCTCGCAAAAACCTGTGACTATACCCGATTTAAAATGTTTTACTGATAAGTCATATTGCTTTCAAAAAGGCATTACTACTTATGATTGTCGATTGTGTGTGTACAGTGGTGCGGATATTGTTAATCATTACAAAAAGCAACATCCTCACACTGAAATCCCATTATCTCGCATGGATCAAAAGACGGCCGAACTTGCAATTCAACAATGTGAACAGAAAAACTTCCAGGCTCTTAGTAAGATATCTTCAGATAAATATACTTGCCGGTTCTGTCATAAAGAATATGCTAGCAACCGAAATGTTTTGGAAACTTTCTTTTGGCACGTTGTGAGTAATCACACTGGTGAATTTAAACATTTATGTTCAGAATGCGTAAACGTGACTCGTTGTCCGCTTAATCTGGATATTCCTCCCCCACCCAAAGACGGGGGGCAGTTGATTGGATATATATGTCAAAAATGTAACTTCACTCAAATATCGCTTGAAAATTTAAAGACTCATGTTATCGTGCACCACAATGACGAACAAACAGAAGTCTTTACAATCAATTTAGCTATAATGTCTAATAAAACAATGAACGCTATGCTGAGACGTTCGCATTCGGAACAACCTAGAATGCTGAGAAGTCTGCGTTCAAACCAAAGCTTAGTAGACAGTAGTGATATCCGCGATGACCGTAGTGACGGTAATGTTTCTGAAAATAGCGGACATAACAGTGATTGTGATCCATCTGAACTGGTCACTAAAGAAATCAATCAGAAACAAGATGATACCTTGGAACAAAAGCCAAAAATCGATCAAATGAAAGCCAAATTGACTTTTGAAAATGATGAACCTAGTGACGATAATTCTGTTAAAATAGAACGGGAGGAACGCGATGAGAGCTCACACTTTGAAAACACGCTTAGTGAAAAACCCACTGAGAGGATAAACAAAATAAATATTTCACGTAGAGGAAATTCTGATGAAATTGTCGATTATCCCCATTTCAAATTAAACTATACAGAATCCGGAGCCAAAGAATATGTTTGCTGTATCAATAGAAACGACAGTCACTACAATACATCACTCTTGATTTCGATGAAGAAACATATCCAATCGAAGCACCCTGAAAAATGGGACGGGTACTGCTTCGTGTGTAAAGTAATCGTCACTCTGCAAGGGGTTCAATCAGACTTCAGAGATTGCTTAACCCATTTCCTCGATAAGCACATAGATGATTTTCCCGTACTAGAGAAAGTAGCTGAATCTTCGAAAGGCGAGATGGAAACCTCAAGTCTGTCTGAATCAAATATACCGTCTTCTATACCAGAGGTACTGGGTTGTGCTCCTCTGGTAGTAACATCAGCCGTACCTGCCACTGCCGTATCACCGGCTATACCCACTCGAGTCGCAACTCCGCCGGTTGAGAGGACGTCGTCTCCCTCTTACATAGCCGTCCGTCCTCTCGCTGAATTGATATCCAGAGAATTGGTGAGAGATATTGAACCGCAACAAGAAACTTCAATAGCTTTACCTAAGATCGAAAATGTAGTCAGTCTCGGCAATGAGACCGTGTCACAGGTGCAGCCGAGCCCCTCATATCCGACTAACGTAGATCCGTTCCCACTGTCAGAAAAGCCATTTTTATATGAAGAAGTTCAGGCAGAAGTGATGTCGAAAAAACACCGGGTCGTATTAGACGTGATGATGGCGAAAGAGAATTTGGTGAGAGTATTCAAATGTGCCGGCCGGTTCTGTTCGTTCACAACTGATTCCCCTGAAGATGCATTATTGCACGCTTCGACTCATCAGCGGGTGGGGGGCGAAGGAGCACTGAACTGCGCTTACTGCAACTACGACGCGTGTGACAATGGAATAGATTTGGTGATGCATGTGTTCAAAGAGCACAGTCGTTGTCTGTACTGCTGTCCAATGTGCTTTTACCGAGCCGCAGCCAGCCAGCTCGTGGGCACGCACTATGAAAAAGCCCACGGTGGGGCCGTCAAGCTACAGAACGTCCTTCGGAGCACGAGTTCAGTGACGCCGCCAGCGCCTGGACATTCCACCGCCTTGTTATCGAGGGAAGTCGCCGTGCAACACTTTGTCTGTAACCATGGTAAATTTCGAAGTGACGCTCTCATCAATATTTTATTAAATATTTCACAAGTAACAAAAAACGACTGAATGAATGTAGATAATATCATATTCTGACGAATATGACAGTACACAAAGTGACGTCAAATTCAGATTGTGTATTATTGCTTTCCGTTGTCACATCTGTGTCTCGTGTCTCTATATAAACTTTGACGATGCTGAAAAGGGACAGCATTATTTCTCTATATATTTTGTGATCGTGTATAAGACCCATGTTGGTAACGTACTATAAATTTAAACTTTTAGTCAGGGAGAACTGTTATTAGCTTTTTGTGTATCTATTATGTTACTATTTTAAATATAATAGTAATTTTTAGACCTTGACAATTAAACATTTTTTAAGAGAGACAACATTTTTAGTATGTAAGCTTATATCAGTCAGTCTTCAAAATTTGTCTTTATAACGCTTTTTTTTCAAGTATAACAATATTAGATTGAAATATTAAAATCAAACTGTTTACGTCACGCTCTATTGTTGATTAAGTTTAAAAAAGTATCAAGCTAAAAACTAATCTTAGATTTAAAAAAAAGTAAAAATGATGCGTATTTGTGGAATCGTTTGAACGTTTAACGTTCCAAAATGTTCCACGACACGTTGCTTTTGCAAAGAACGAGTATATATATCTGTACATAAACTACTAAAACCAAAACTATCATTGCCAGCGGCCCAGAGCCTCAAAACACCCCAAGCGGGACGTCGGTACTAAACTTATCGCCCCACTCTGAATAAAAATAATTACTACTATCATTGCGTTGTTTATTGGAAAATAATATGCAATTTCGACGTTTCAGACGACGGCGCGTGTGCTTTCAAAACGTATATACCAGGCAAGTTCATCGAGCACCTCCAGCAGAGACACACGTATGCGACAACACACTTATGCAATGTACGTTCAAACATATTACACGTGTAACCTCTTAGGCCTCAGTCAAACTAATTTATTATTTATTAAAAAAATATGTAAAAATCATATATTAATGATCTACAGTAATTACTACATCGTGCATGAAATTTTGTAGCGATGATAAATGAGTGGTACACACGCCCAAGGGCGTGGGTTCAAACTTCAACAATAAGCTTGAGCTGCCGGTGAAGGAAAACATCGTCAGGAAACCATAACGTGGTGGTAGGGTACTTTCTAGTACTCTACTGGCTAGCTACAACCCTCTAGTTGAAAAACTGCCGCCACGCACCTAAACATGTGTTCCAGCAGTCTTACTTGAGAGCCTTTAGTTCCATTCCAGGCTAGGTGTGCTTTACCATCTTAGTCAACACCGGCACTTAACATCATAATTTAAATTTTGCATAATTTATAATATGTATGTAAAATTAATTATATTATAGAAGTAACGTCACCAGAGCGACATATTCTTTCTCTTTAAATTTGACTGAAATTTTGTATTTATTTGTTTATGCAAAAACGGCGTCAAACCACCGCAGTACCAGATATTCTGCCGCCAAGCGGAAGTGTGTTATCATTACTGTGTTTCGGTTTGAAGGGTACTGCAGCTAGCGAAATTACAGGGCTGTTGAGACTAAACCTCTAATGTCTCAAAGCAGTGACGCCTTAGACCTTGTTTTGGCACTCAAATTTCTATGCATCGCTGCAATGGTTATGGACAGGCGTTATCTGTTACCATCAGGAGAGCGTCTCGTTCGTCTCCTTACTTTAAATTAAAAAAAGTACACTCTCATGAGCTCATCTAGCGCGGACAGCTCACTTGCTCACGTCGAAATTGTCTCTGGACTTACAGGTTCTTGAGAGCAAAACGTACATTCAATAAATAATATATTTTAATAATAATATTATTAAAATAACCTAGTATAATAGCAATGTGAAACTGTCCCTGCATACTCACATATGTCCACCTTACACTGCTAGTCCATGCAGAATTTATGCTTATTAGAATTCCTTCCTCAGATATGCTCAACCGCAGTACAGACTCCGACTGAGCTATTGGTGCATCTTCGCTCGCACGACTTGAAGCTATACCAATGCACGTGGTGTATTCACGGCGCTAACAACGAGACCGAACTGTTAGCTCACGCCGCCGCCAAGCATCCTGAAGCACAACCGCAGGCGTACATTAGGGTCATCACTACCAAGGTACGTCGGGGTCTTCGCTAGTAATACGTCGAACGTCAAGGTCATCACTGACTACTAAGATACGTCAAGATTATCATTATGACAAATAATCTAGATTATAGATAGACGATGCGGGATGTTTATTTATATGGCATCACTCTGTACTTGTTTTTTGGGATATTTTGCTTTTTGATTGCCCACTCCCTAATAGTGAAGCGTCAAAAAAGATGCACTTCTATTTGAGTGAAGAGTGAATTTTCATTTCTTCGCGATGAGACCACCTTGTTAAGTTACTTCTTTCCTTAGAAAGTTACGTCGAAGACATCATACAATATAAGGCCAGGTTCATGCAACTGACATGTAAATGACAGTAAGTTGTATATAGCTAGGTTCCAATTAAGTTAAATAAATATTCATATTTTTCTACGACTAGATAATAAAAATAAGGTTTTAGTCAACATTAAATTTAGGGAAAAAAATACAAATATTAAGTTTTAATAGAGGTTAATCATTTCTTTGTTTTATTTTCAACAAGGCGTGGTTTACAGAAATGCTAAAATCTGTGTTTATGTGTATATGCAGGGATAAAGGCTGTGGATTCATGCAAGACCAAGTTAATAGTTACAGATAAAGAATTGTCACTATAATGTAAATCAATACTTCATTCTTTAACAGTGAAAATCGCACTTTTCAGGAAGGAGGAAAGAGAGTGCTTCCACTGGCTTATTTGAACAAATCCAAAATGCCAACTGAAGACGTGGTACCGAATACCGCTAAAGAAAATCCTGTCAAAGAAGCGGAGCGGTCCATCGATCTCGAGAAACTAATAGCACATACAATGATGATGATAGATTCTTCCAGTCAGAGTGCTCCGGACGTAGAAGATAAATCAACAGAAGAACCTATGGAAATGCCTGTGGACAATCTACCAGACGATCAAGATAGTGACGAGGCTGCTATTGAAACACTATCAACATCAGACCAGGATGTTCCTGAAACGAGGACAGAATTGGATACAATAGTAACTGAGGAAACTAACACTTCAATCCAAAGCCAAAAAGTAGTGAAAATCGAACCAGCTGAAGTGCTGAAAGATATAACAAGCAACGAAGTTATTTGTCTGGACAGCGATGAAGAAACAGATGCTACTACGGAAGCTTTAAACACTCCAAACACTGATGTCTCGGTCATTAGTACAGAAAACGTTGCTCAAAAAATCAGTACAGAAGTATCGACACTCCGCGTAACAGATGCTGTGTCGATAACCAAAGTCGCCGAAGAAGCTTCCACCAATAGCAGCAAAGAGAAACAGAATGAGAACAGTCTAACAGAGAACGTCATTGATCTGTCAGACGATGACCTTGACCCTTTAAAAGCTACAAAATCCGATCCGATACTTGATAAAAATTCAATTTTCAAATGTCCACGCTGTTTGATGACCAGTAAGAGCGCAAACGCGCTAAGACATCATATTGGCAGGCAATGCTCCCGTGACAAGTTTCATGATTTCAAATGCCCGCATCTACCGTGCTCTTACTCGGTTAATAAAATGAGCAAACTCTTCTTGCATTATAGCAATGTACATTCTGGAAACCCAAAAAAATCCCAGATGTATTGTTGCGGGGTCTGCAATAATTCCTTCAGCAGCATGACCGGTGCAAAGCTACACATCCGATCCGTACACAAAGTGTCAAATTACGCCACGACTGTGAATGTAGACGCGAGCGGTGTCGAGACATACACGATAAAGAAAGCGGATGAACCTACAGAGCCCGTGAGGATATCCGGCAGAAAAACGTCCACAGAGATCCAAAGATACCAGGCCGAGCCCATCGGCGTCAAGGCGAGGAAATCATCCACCGAACTAAAGAAACGATACGGAATAGAAGACATCGACAAGCTCCCGATCACTCCGATATTAGATACTCAAGTGTTCTGCGATCTTTGCGAGTTTGGCACCAAAGTGCGACTGAACATGGTGAGGCATTTGCAGCAGCACGCTGGCAACATTCCCGTGCCGCACACCGCCCCTGTTAACCCGGTGCCTCATCTAGAAACAAATGAGATGCACTTCGACAGAATGGTGAACCTCGCTTCTAGTTCAGTGGCGTCGCGGGCGCCGGACAAGCTACGGAACGACGAACCAACCGTCACGTTGAGGATTCCCCCGTCAGAGTCCTCACGATACCCTAAATACGTACCCGAGCGATTGAGGTACACGTGTGGCGCTAAAGATTGTTCTTACATTTCGGTCGATATGGCGATGTTCCGCTGCCACTGGGAAACGCTCCATCCGAGAGAAGAGGAGTATCGCTGCGTCCATTGTCCGCCTACCCAGGCTTTAACAACCTCCATCTCACTCACGGCCGCCAGGATCCTGGGCCATCTCCGAATGCACGATGTCCACCTTTACGCTTGCTCGGCTTGCTCCTACTACCACTACAGGAAGCATCTCGTAGAAACGCATATATCCGAGTTGCATAAAGAAGGATCCGTTAAGATCGTTAGAGAGGAATACCAGCCAGAGCCAGTGACACCGACAGTGGCTGCGGGCGCTCCCACGATGGATTTAAAGCTGTGGCAATGCGGCCTCTGTGATTTCTCGAGCATGCTCCGCCCTAAAGTCGTGAACCATTGCGCAACGGAGCACCAATCAAAAATGCAATACAAATGCGGCTATTGCTCGTTTCGGTCTTCGGCTAAAGAGAATATATTGAAACACCAGTCTAATGCTCACCAGACGATGCCAGAAGACCTGTTCTACTATTTCTACAGAGAAGATTCTTTTCCCGATGAGAACGAAATTCCCCTCTGGCAGAAACAGAGGCAGAAGATGCGCCTAGATGAACGCGATGTCAAAACCGAACCGCAACCAACAGGACCGAACCCCGAGACACCCGCAACACCAGTCTCTACAACGTCCGCGCCTGTGCCGATCGACTTAAATATCGTCAAGGAAGAAGTTCCCGAAGAACAGAGTCGTGATACGGAGCTATCCGTAGACGATCTTTGCAAAAAGTTTAGCCAGTTTTGCGAGCCAGATGGCATCAAATACAAATGCTGTTTATGTAACGTGGTCAGGGATCATTCGAAAGAGAATATGCAATCACACTTATATGAGGAACTCAACTATAGACGGTGAGCATCACGCATTGAGTTTTATCAATAGCATCCAAATTAAAATTATAAAAACGTTTGTTACTCTGTCACTTTGTCTGTTTGTTTCCTTTCATGACAAAACGGCTCTCTCTCAAAGTTGAGTTTAAATTCCATTTTCTAAAAGTGAGTTTCAATTCCCACCAATTGTTTTTTTGATTACAGATGGGAGTGTGTGATTTGTTCTTACAAAGCTTTCCACAAAAACGGTCTCCACGAACACATGGCGTCTGAACATTCGCGGCAGTTCACTCAACCGAGACCGCTACCCGTCGACGTCAATATAGAAAAATGGGTCCAATGCGCACTGGAACACCAACAGAAAGCAATAGAAACAAACTTAATTAATCTGAGCGTTCAAAAAATTCAAGGAGAACGACCTACCGCTCCCGCTTCACCGAAACAAGCAGAACTTCCGGTATCCGCTCCCCGTGCTTCGGATACAGAATTGCAGAAAGCTTTTGGTGAATTTGGGACCCCTAAGAACCAACAATTTGCGTGTCCGAAATGCGAATTCACAACTAAAGACGAAGCTGCCATGGTTACTCACTTGGAAAGCGAATTGTCCAAGATAAGGTAATGTTTTTTTTTAATTGAAAAGGCTATTTATTATTTAAAAAATCTTTACTTTACGCATTTTTTTTGTTTTTCTATTTTATTTATCACTAAACATATACATTTTAGACACTTATACAATCCGTCGGATTCCGGATAAGGAATTTTGTTTCTCGGAGCCGAGAAGTTTATAAGTATGTTGTTTTAACATTTATAAGTAAGGCACTTAGTTTTCAGTCTCAGCTTGTTTATGTCTAAATTTCCTCAATTTCAATTTGACAGCCTTATTAGTTCATTTGGTAGAATATCTGCTTCAAGAGCTGTAGGGCGTGGGTTCCCATCAGGACAAACATTTGTGTGACGATAAATGGTTGTTCTATGTCTGGGTGTTCTGTATGTATTTACAACAAAAAAAAGTATATAAGTTTTCTATCAGTTATCTGGTTCCCGTAGTACCATCTTTGCTTAGTTTGGGGCTAGATAGTGCTGTGTCAAAATGTCCTACGATATTAACTTTTTTTTTAAATTACAGATGGGGTTGTACCAATTGTACTGGGAAATATCAGACGTTTCATGAAGCTCAATTTCACTGTAAAAGCATTCATACAGGACAGCCTGCTCGACCTAAAGAAGCTATCCGAGATCCGTCGCTGCGATCTGGATGGGTTAAAGCAGTAGCTAGCAATCAGAAACAGTTCATCAAGTGTATATCGGAGACTAATCGTGAACCTACTCCAGAAAAGAACTCTGAAGATTCAGATCAAAATGAGAACTCTCTACTGGTTGCCATGTATGATGAGCCGGTTCTTATAGAAGAACAACCTGCCAAAAGACCGATGCTGCCGGCTGATAGCGACGAGGATAGACTAGTCATTGACGAACCACCGACCAAAAAACTTAACATCAGAAAATGTCCTTTTTGTGAATATAATATACAAAACGTCCGCTACGTCAGGGAGCACATATTGAAAGAACATTACAATATAAAGCCGTATAAATGTTACTATTGCTCTTTCGAGGGCACCAGACATGCGGTCACTACTCACACCAGTCTCAATCATTCAGACCTTCCGCATCGCATCATAACTGTAGAAGTGCCCAATATGTTGCCCGGAGAAACAAAGCCTAAAGAACCTGAACCAATAGCGACTACTTCAAAGCATGGTACAGATTCTGAAGCGATGGCAGCAGTAGCGAAAACTTCCAAGCGTGACGTGAAAGACGCCGAGGAGGTGGCGAAAATAGTATGTTTATACTGCGAGAAGTCCATACCAGAAACAGACACGGAAACTCATACACACGGAAACGAAAAAGCAGAGTTTGCCAAAAGAGGCGATGTTGTTGTCAAATGCTGTAAATGCCTCGCCCTACGTCTTTCTATCACCTCGCTTGAGGAGCACTTTGACGCGTGCCATCCCGGCGAGAAAGTTCTAGACAACTACGCCTACTTCAAACTACAAGTTGATACACGCGAAATACACTGCTGTGGACATTGCTATAAAAAGTTTAAGTTCTTACGAGACCTCAAAGTCCACCACTTGACTTCTCACACCTCTCTATCTCTCTCTTACACTTCGATACCGTTCAGCCACAATTTATACACTGAAGGTGACATCGAGATAGGTAAGCGAAAAGCTGAAGACATGGCCGGACCATCAACGAAGCGTATCGCTATAAAATCTACGTCTAAACTTCCAAACTCTGGCATTGCGAAGAAATCTACCACCAAATTGCCGTACACAGCTGATGAGGATTCTAACTACGGCTCGGAACCCGTACCACCGGAAAATTACAAGAACATTACTTTAAAAATGCCAATGTGCGACTCGATCGTTGATGTTAATGTCGAGAAATTTAGTGGAATCCTTAAAAAAGATCCTAAAGTGGTCGTCAAGGATTACAGGAGCTAATAGAAATGAACATTGCTAAATCTGAAGACTGCTGCAATGACAGCTTACAAATTACAGTGACTAAATAATAAACTTAGTTAAGTGATATAGTGAACTAAAGTGTGTAAAAATAGAAAACCCATTGTAGGGTTTTTAAATTCAAAAAGACTTCAAAACGTTCGACGTTTGTCCTCAGTGTGGTGTACCTAAAGATAGAGGGAACTGTCCTATTGGTAGTTCAGTCAAATAGTGTCAATTACCAATTTCATAATTGAAGATTGATTATAACTTTATATGTATCATATATACAAAATTCCTTATCCGGAATCCGACGGATTGTATAAGTCGTCGTCCTCTGCTACCTTTGAAACCAGAAGATCAAAATTTAACCGTTCTCTTTGATTAATAGATGTGACTATTTATCGTTGTACAATTAGTGCCCATTTTCTTAATATCTACTAATTTTCTATAAGATGTCTTTCAAAATGGACAGGAATCGTATTATAAGTAAAAATAACAATAAAAATATGTTAACACTTGAAGGCGTCCAGTCATATTTTAATATACTATACGTTTTTTAGTATTTAAGAATAGTTTAGTTAACTTTGTATAGGTTAACAAGTGTCAACATATTTTTGTCAAATTTGCTAGCACTAGATATATAGCGAAGAGTAATCTGTGATTTTTAAACATTCTTAATATAAGATGCTAAGTGAATGTTATCTTTATGTAAGCATTTATAGGTTATAATTTCGGATAACTTTGTCGAAATGAGAAAAGTGGCTGAAATACAAAACGAATAAGGTTTTTTATTTTGTTGCCAAAAAGAATTTCTGTGAATTTTGTTTTTTTTTTGCCAAGTGGAGAAATTAAGGCTTTGATATGATTATTGCAATTATAATTGTTTCATCTTTTATTATTTCAGTTTTCAATTGTTTAGGTTGTGTTAAAGTCAAAGTTGACAGTTATTAAAGACATTTTTTTTATGTGATAGCATGTCATGTCATTTTTTTTTTATTCCTTTCCAGTGACATGGAAATTTTGTATGAGCAGTGAATAAAATGACAATATATTTTATTAAAAACACTACATAAATTTAAATAGCATTACATACTTTTTTTGGAAGATAAAGAATTGAAATTATTAAGTACGAATCTAAATATAAAGCAGACATTGGTGTCATATAGTTTTTTTTAATTATATCTATTGTAGACAGCTTAAGAATATTTGCCATTCTCTTCATGTTTTGTAATGAAAAGAGTAGTTACACTGTAATAAAAATCAGCATTCTTTGAACTTGGCTCATTTAACCACCGATGACCAACTTTGACAAGTATTTGTTTGTTGTAAAACTTTTGTTTGTCTATGGTTTTAGTATTATTACAATTCTATTTGGTTGTTGATTCTGTAGTTTTAGTATGATTACAATTACTATTTGACTGATGATTCTGGGGTTGGATTTTTCAAGCATACGCCATTGTCATACGCATGAGTTTTCACAAGAAATCGACGATCTATTTACGATTCGTATGATTTGAAAATTGAGCCCCAGATTAATAATAACGATCATTATTCACCAAAAATCCATATCATATGAAAATTGGTAGCTGATATCCGGTTTTACGCGGTCTCGCTTAAAGCTAGTTTAAAGTTTATGTTCAAATTAAGCTTCGAGTATGTATGTTTCCATACTTTTAGTTTTTTTTTTATTTTGTTAATTTGTAGAAGGCCAAATTAAGATACTTCCAAATTATAAGCTTCATTATTTGGAATAAAATTGTTTTATTTTATCCATTTTATATTTTAGTAGATATAGATAGAGGCCCGGTGATTATAACTGATTGATGATTAAGGCGACCTCAAGGTGATTATGGTTTACGCACGCTCGTCATACTCCGATTCAGAGGAAGCTGTATGAGGACATTTCTAAGCTCTTTTACAGGACCTTCAGAGTCCACTTTAACCTTCTTATAGGGGATTTTAACCCTAAGACTGGTATACGGACTAGCAGCGAGTGGATTTGGCAAAAGAAATGATAGGGAGCAGATACTCGAAAGAAGACCTCGTCTTGATGAACTCGAGAAACAGTCCCAAAAGAAAATGGATGTGGCCCTAGCGGACAGACCAAAAACTGGAAATAATAATAGTTCAAACCTCTTAAAATCGATATTAAGCTAGAAAGGCTCCATCTGATAAAGTCTTCGAGTCCGTCTGAACCTTATTCAGACCGTGGTTGTATCCGAATTGTTACAGTTCAAAATTGAGAACCGATTTAGTTGTTACCTTGGGACACCACAAATGACGGACCTTCTAGTTTACATCATTCGGCCAGTCGATCAATTGGTAAATGTTCTTTGGGATAATTGGACAAAATTTTGCGAAATGCGGCAACCCTAATGTAAAAACCTCGCCTGAAAATAGCATTAGGTACAACAACTCTTGAAGACAGCGGAAATTATTTCTTTAAAAAGCTTCAAGAACTGTTAAATACTACATTTTATCATGTGTAAGTACTCCTCAAGCATATGGCACAGAAGCGTTGTCATTTATTTTTCTGCTGATTACGGTGGGGACGTTAAGATTTTAAGTTTTCATTCAAGGAAATGTGTTTACACTAACTTTAGACGCCCCCGTTGACTTCACCAGGGTTGTTGGGTATGTATCGAATTGTAAAGGATCAACATTCCTTTGAATTCTCGTGTAATAAATGATGTAGGTACATTAAATTAATTGCATAATATGTAACATCAAATTTATTTCAATTAATTGCACCTTAGTAAAGATCAATTTTATTACAAAGAATCTGGTTGTGAGTTATACCAACTAGGTAACCCAGTGTTTCAGCTGCCACGATTCAACCTCCCACTCCTCCCTCCCCTCCCTCCCTCTGCAGTCTTATTCTTGTTAATTTATGTGAGGTTAGAGCTAAATGATAAAAGAGTGTGTTATTTCTTAAACGACACTCTTTTATCTTATTTTTTACTTATATTATTTATTCAAATCAATTCGTAATTAATCAAACTCTATCTATTAGAAGTGACTACCGGTCGTGACCGTTTATCAAAAAAAAAAAAATAGCACCTAATGATGATTGTGAAATTTTTACAATCGGTTGTTGACAGAATTGATAAAAACTTTGATTATGTAGCTAGTTCCAGGATGTTGAAACTCTTAAGGCGCTCCCAGGAGCTCATGCGTTAGTATTATGGTACCTCAGTTAATTAAACTTATGTATGTATTAATGTATTATAAAATAAAATAAAAATCTAGATAGGTATAACACCTTAGATAAAATTAACTGGAAGGTTATACCTGCCATGATTATTAAATAATTTGAATTTGAATGGGGCATAACATTAAAATCTCAAAAAAAATAAAACTCAATATGTTCATACAAATTTTCTGAATCGCTGATCAATTTTGTATCTATAGAGATGACGATTTTTTTTAATGGCGGGAACCTGTATATTCTCTGGATGGGTAAAATTTACCTCTAAACATTATTATCTTATCGCCAATTACCCTAATTTATAAGTTTATAATTTTATGATAAGCGCCAACCATGTCGCAATCACCACTATATTTGTTTTATCAGCTGATAAAGCTTATCATGGGGTGGAACACTAAACATATAAATGCTGAAACCCTAGTCGATTCCGTAACTATCTCGTCAGGATGTTGAAGACAGCTGTTCTATTCTGTGGAGTGCTGGCCTTTGCCGGGAGTCAAACAACTCAAGTTAGCCAATGTGAGTATTTTCTATGAAGATAGATACGTACATTCATATTATAAGCGCTAGTAGATATTCTTAATAGGTACCTATTTGGTTGTAGATCTTCTTTGTAGGCAGGGCTGTCTTAAGCATATTCGGCGCCGGGGTGCGAAAGTCAGCCTACGCACGTAATTTAAATTCTTGGTAGTGTGAAGGCGGGCTTAGATTATCTTAGTGTTTAGTAAAGTGCTTTAGTACAACTTGAGAGGCAAGTGCTTTAGTACTTTAGTACACGTGGGAGTGAACGTTCATATTTCTTCCAGTAGTGTCATTTCGTTGCCAGGATGAACAATCAACGTCGCCAAATACGCACAATACTTAGTATATTATATATGTGTATAGATTTACCCACCTTCGTTATAACCGCGTTGACATCAAATTCTGGAATGTCCATTATTTCTTTTATGGCGGTGTATGCTGTACGTCTAGCCTGTTGGTTTTTGTATAAATTATTTTTAACGTTCCACAAACATAAGTGAACTATATATTCAGACACAAACTTAACAGTTGTATCTTCGGACCATTACGCCATTATGACTTCACTTATTCTCGTAAGTTTGATAATTCGAGTTTGCAAACAACACGCTCGCGTCACGGGTCACTTGTGCACTCGCCTAAAGCTTTCACAAAATTTTCAGTTTACACACAGATAAGTAACGAGGATAGTGACGCGCTCGGGTGTCACTGGAAACAAAAATAGAAATCAATCTTATTTTGATTCTAGTTAAAAGGCAACTAAAGCCGTACTAAAGCGAGTAGCGTTTACACGTTTCTACTAAAGTACTCTTCTAAAGCACCCTAATAAACATTAAGATAATCGCCTTAAGAGTGAAATTAACTTGCACATCGCGAATGGTATGACACCTGCAGAAATTGGCCTGCGGCGTATCTAGTAAAACAATATCTGTGATGTATAATAAACTAACTTTGCCCGCGTGTTGTCTCAATGTAGTAGGTACCTATCAAACTTTATGGCGGTCTCGGCTTGCGCCCCCTAAGACTTTGCGCCCGGGTGCACCGCACTTCTTGAACTCCCGGTTAAAGATAGCCCTGTTTATAAAAGTTCCTGTTCCAGTCGCCAGGTCCATTCCAGGCTAGGTGTGCTTTACCATCTTCGACCACACCGTCAATTAACATCAGGTGGTTAAATGGTGGTCAGGTGGTGGTAATGTGGTTAAAAACCTAGCCTGTCAGCCATAAAAAATAAAGAGAAAAGTACTATCACTGTATCAGATAATCTTCCGTAGCGTGTTCACATTATTGTGTACTGCAGAGTCTAAATATTACTGTGTTCTGGTTTAAAGGATACTTCAGCTAGTGAAACTACAGGGCAATTGAGACTCATAATTCAATATCTCAAAGTAATGAGCACCAAAGAAGCGATGCCCTGGGCTTTGTTTCGGCTCAAAGTTCTGGGTTCACCGCTGCAGTGGTAATAGACCGTGGTTCTCTTACCATCAGGCGAACGATTCGTTCTTCTCATTACATTTTTCGTATAAAAATATATGTGCTAATGTAACGTTAAAATACCATGAAAAATTTAAAGTTTTTGTTTCAAAACTTCAGGAACATGACTTTGTAATTAATCTATATAATCTAATACCTTAAAACGAGCAATTCTTGTATATACGTATGTATATATATATATATATATATATATATTCTGAATCTCGGAAACGGCTCCAACGATTTTCATGTAACTTAGTATGCAGGGGGTTTCGGAGGCGATAAATCGACATAGCTAGGTTTCATTTTTAGAAAACGTCGTTTTATCCTTGTTTTCAGCCAAGCAAAGCTCGGTCAACCAGGTACTAACAATAATATGATATAATTCCAGGTATCTACCATGCCGCGCCCCTGCCCGTAAACACATACATCGAGAACTGCGTTTCTCCGCCATGCCTGCTGCCGCAACTCCAGGATGTGGTGCTGCACATCATTTTCCAAGCTCGTATGTCCTCATTATATCACCTCTGGCTATTGGTTTACCCTCAAAAGACAATTGATCCGAAATTACGGGGAGCTAGATTATCATCCACGTACCTAACCTATCTATTTAGTATCTATCTATTACTTGGTGGTAGATTTCCTTAGCAGGTGGTCGTCTAGGTAGGTACCACCGCAGTACCAGATATTCTACCGCCAAGCAGTAGTGTGTAAACATTACTGTGTTCCGGTTTGAAGGGTACTGCAGCTAGCGAAATTACTGGGCTATTGGAACTAACCATCTAGTCTCAAAGTAATGAGCGCCAAGGCAGCGATGCCCTGGACTTTGTTTTACTACTCAAAGTTCTGTGTATCGCTGTAATGGTCATGGACAGGCGATATCTCTTAACATCAGGAGAGCGTCAAGTTCGTCTCATTACAGTTACATAAAAAAAAACTTTTCCTATACTTATGCAGTTTTCTTACGAAGCTTTCTTTCACCAAAAATGTATTGTTATGAGATCGCCAGTAAGTATAATAGTAATAGTATAAAATAAAATCGCCTTCGCGTGTTTTCACTATCATTAAGATCAGGGGTTCCCAAACTTATTTTGTCTACTGCCCACTTTGAGAATAAATTATTTTTTAGCGCCCCCATTTTTCACCTACTTAAAGTTATGTTTGAGCAATCTCTTAACTAATATTAGTTGATGTTCACAAGTTGTAGTTGAGAGTCGAGAGCCCATGCAGACGGTGTCTAAGAGGCCTCCTAGCTAAATGAAATTACAAATCACCCCCCAAGCCTCTACACAACGCCCCCATTTTTTCTTTGTCTCTTACCGCCCTTTAGACCTGCAGCGCCCACAAGGGGGCGTTACCGCCCACTTTGGGAAAGGCTAATTTAGATAATTTTTTCTGGAAGCTTTGTTATGTAAAAAAATATCCGCGCGAATGGTCAAACACAGAAAAAAAATTGTCTGTCGATAAAATCCGTAATATTTTCATAATCATATACTATAAGCATACATTACATCGCACAAAAATTAGCTAAGCTATTATAAATTTTATTGCAGCTTATACGATGCGTTCGATGCGTACCCTGGCCACCGCGTACGTCTTGGGCCCGATCGGGATCCCCTACGACTTGGGCGACGAAGCCGTCACTTGCAACTTCCTCACCAACACGTACTGTCCCGTCCTCAAAGACGAGGTCGTTACGTACACGCTTAGAATGTACATCGAGTCTTTCTTTCCTGTTGTAAGTATTCATTTATTATGACACCTTTCCAAAGTATAAAAAATTAAAATTATTAAAATTTTAGCCGCCCTCGTCAATTGTAAGTTCCTAGATAATTCTTACAAACCAACAATTTAATTAAAATTCTACAACAAATAGTTTTTTGGGTATACTTCCTAAAGTTAGAACAATGAAAACTGACGTGGTTTAGACACGTTTTTGTTTTACATTTACGTTTGTAGCGATGATAGCTCAGTGGTTAGTGCGGTCGGTTCGCATGCCGAAGGGCGTGGGTTCAAACCCCAACAATGAGCTTGAGCTGCCAGTGAAGGAAAACATCGTGAGGAAACCATAGCGTGGTGGTAGGGTGCTTTCTAGTACCCGGCTGGCTAGCTACCAAGTTGAAAATCTTCGAACGGTGCGTTCCGGCAGCCTCACTTGAGAGCCAGTTCCATTCCAGGCTAGGTGTGCTTTACCATCTTCGACCACACTTCATCACTTAACATCGGGTGAATTGTGGTCAAACACATAGCTTGTCAGCCATTAAAAAAAAACTTATGTGGGGTTACTTACGTTTAATTTTATAGGATACTCCGACTCCGACTTGGATATTCGGTCACTGGTGGCCTTCATCATGGAGACAGCTTTGTTTTAGTACTCAAAATTCTGTATATCGCTGCAATGATCATGGATATGCGTTACCTCTTACCATCAGTAGAGCGTATCGTTCGCCTCATAACTTTTACAATAAAAAAAGTGACGTGACCTTCCAGGGCACATCGGTGACCATAGAGTTCCGGATCACAGACGACAACAACACGCCGGTGGCATGTATCAGAGTGCCCGTGACGATCACAGCTGCGCTACCGGGGGCCGCTACTGTCCGGGAAACCAGAGCAAGCACAGCAAACAGAACTATACCGGTGAATGCGAAATGAAATGCTGGATTTTAACGCCTTTACTTACAGAAATTTTAATCAAATTCTAAGTAAAATAGCGCTTCCCTCTCTTTTTTTAAAACACAGTGTCTTACTTGATAGAAGAATGCAAAACAGCAGGCAACTAAAAAAGTGTAAGTGGGATTGTTACTCATTATATTGTTATTCAATTAAGACTTTATATCAAAGGCTTCGATTCCACATTTTTTATACGTACAGCGAGGATGTGGAACTCTCTATTGTTCTCTGTTGTTTCCGGCGAAGTACCTACAATTTGGGGTCTTCAAATCAAGGGTAAACAGGTTTCTTTTAGGTAAGCGTGCTCCATCTTAGATCGCATCCTACTTAACACCAGGCAGGTTGTGGTCAAACGCAAACCAATTTTATTATTATTATTTATTTCAGCTCCACAGACAGCAATGTCCGTGATCTTTGGTAACTTAACGATTTTGTTTTAACTTAAAAAACTTAAACTATAGATATGCAATACAGGGAGAGGTAAGTTAATCTATTACTAGTTTTTTTTTTATGTGAAAGTAATGAGACGATCTTGTCGCTCTCCTGATGGTAAGAGATAACGTTTACCATGACCACTGCAGTACTCTAACACAGCAAAGTCCAGGGCATTGCTGCGTTGGCGCTCATTACTTTGAGACTTTCAATGGTTAGTCTCAACAGCCCCGTAATTTTACTACCTGTAGCAGTACCCTTCAAACCGCAGCACAGTAATCAGGGCCGGATTTGGGAGAAGGCAGGCGAGGCTACTGCCCTGGGGCCCCCAATTGTAACTAATTACTACATTCTTTATTGAAATAATTTTATTTGTCAGCAATAATTCGACCGTAGCAATTAACATTGTCGGATCTACATTTTTGCTATTTTCATTTCATTGCATTAAAGGTCTTAGAATATGTCTAAAAATGCCCCCGAAAATTATTAAATTCGATTAAAAAACTTATTTTTTTACCATTAAGTTGATTTTAGGAATTTAATAATTTTCGGGGGCATTTTTAGACATATTCTAAGACCTTTAATGCAATAAACAATTTTCCGACAATGTTAATTGCTACGGTCGAATTGTTTGAAAGCTATTTGGGTACCAGATGCTAGAATATTGAAGAACGTTTAACATTGTTACAACAACCGTATAACATAACTCATACTCGCAATAAACGACTTTGATTTTGAATGTTTATTCGGAAAATAATTAGGGGCCTCCGCTCCTTCGTCGGCCCAGGGCCTCAAAATCCGGCCCTGACAGTAATGTTTACACACTACTGATTGTTTCGTTCTGGGATTGTTAAGATTTGTCACCAGTATCAAATTTCTGCCTCGGTAGGAAAAAATGGTGGATGTCTGAAACTGTCTATGGCCACCGAAATATGCTGGGTCACTGGCCCTCTCACTTAAGACACATTTATATAAATTCTTTGAGCAATTACAGCTCCATTCTCAAAGACATGCACTCACAAACACACACAACTTTCAGATTTATAAACATTATGAGATTAAAATTTAGTCAGGCGTTAGTTCTTCTCATCACCACAGAATAAGTAATAGCATCTTCAGATTTATTTTATAATGCTTACCCCTCGTCCTTCCTAGTACACTAAGTAGTAATTATAAAAAAAATGACATTTAATTTACAAATATTTAATGTCTAGTATCGATGAGTATGGTAGAGTTGTCCCTCCCCTGTGGCTGAGCGATTGCCGCGATGATTCGAACAGGTACCCTGATGCACACCACTTCGATGTCAGTGTCGTTGTCGACAATCCTAAACTCGATGGTCACTGCTGTTCCCTGGAATGATAACATAAAATCATTATTCGTTTAAATAGCCCTAGGAATCTTTGGGAAAAAAACAATATTTCTCGTAGAGAGTATCACAGAAATGTATTCGTATGTAAATATTAGTTTTTCGTTACATTTATAAAACTAAATTATACGTATGCTTATGACGTATTTTATTCGAACTATTTTACAACACACTTGACCCTTGCCGGTAGATTTTACTTGGTGGTAGATTTCCTTAGCAAGAGGTCGTCTAGGTAGGTACCACCGCAGTACCAGATATTCTGCCGCCAAGCAGTAGTGTGTAAACATTACTGTGTTCCAGTATGAAGGGTACTGCAGCTAGCGAAATTACAGGGCTATTAAGACTAACCATCTAGTCTCAAAGTAATGAGCGCCAAGGCATCGATGCCCTGGACTTTGTTTTACTACTCAAAGTTCTATGTATCGCTGCAATGGTCATGGACAGGCGTTATCTCTTAACATCAGAAGAGCGTCTTGTACGTGTCATTACTGTTACATAAAAAAAAAGGTTGGTTGGAAAGTTGAACAAAAATGTACAAATAAAAAGCTGAAATAGCGAAATTACTGTAGATTAAATTGCAACTATACGCTGGGATAGATTTAGTTATCAAGACAATAACACAAAATATAATCTTAGCCAACATATAAGTCGAAAGACATCATTATGCACAACTTTTACTAACAGCACAACAAATAAACCAGCTATTCCATAGAAAAAGTTCGTTGATCCTTGACCAAATATAACAACAAATATATTTTTCTCGATTTCAAAGTTGTGCCCGTAGTAACAGTTGTTCATTATGATGAATACAGTGTCCTTTTATACGCTTAGTAGGTACACCCTCAGCCCATAATATGAGTAGTATCGAGTTAGCTACCGGAGACGTTGAAAATACCTCAAAAAATACTCACAACAAAGAAGGTTGGTTCGATGTACATTCTCAACGTGTATTGAACTACTTCGTCTTTCAATATTGGACAGTAGGTGTTCGTTAAGAAGTTGCACGTGACCTCCTGTTCTTCTAAAGGATGATTAATGCCAAGTGTGCCGAGAAGGAAAGCACGGGCCAGGGTCCTCATGCTACGGATCGTGTGGGCTAAAATGAAAAGAAGCAGATTTACTATATCGACCATTGAGATATTATTACTACGTATATTAGCTCAATGATATCGACATATATTTTTTTTTTCTATTTTGACATGTAATCAATGTTTTTGACATTCTATTAGGATTTAGGATGTTAGGATCTAATTTGTAGATAGTTTTTTCACGTAAATAAAAATTGTATATAGTATATACATAAACTAAATGCAATATTGTTAGCGATGATAGCTCAGTGGTTAGCGCAGTCGGTGCGCATGCCGAAGGGCGTGGGTTCAAATCCCAACAATGAGCTTGAGCTGCCGGTGAAGGAAAACATCGTGAGGAAACCATAGCGTGGTGGTAGGGTACTTTCTAGTACTCGGCTGGCTAGCTACCACCCTCAAGTTGAAAATCTGACGCCAAGTATCTAACGGTGTGATCCGGCAGCCTCACTTAAGAACCAGTTCCATTCCAGGATAGGTGTAGTTTACCATCTTCGACCACACCGTCACTTAACGTCATGTGAGTTGTGATCAAACACCTAGCCTGTCAGCCATAAAAAATAATTAATGAATAAAGATTTATTTGTTATATTTATCCAGAATTACTCAGTTTAATTATATCGAAGCAAGATGAGGCCGCGCGCGCATTGTTCTCAGCTTTGTCTTCATGATGAAGGCCACCGGATGTGTCCGAAACTATAATCGGAGTATCCGATATAATTAAACGTGAGTAATTCCGAATAAGTAAAACAAAAATGAGAAGCGCGCCCAACTGTGGGACTGGTGATAAAAACTCTGACTCGGACTCAGACTCAGTCAGCTAGAAAGTGGTGTTGTGTTAATTAGAATAGAATAAACCAGTGAAGTAGCTTGCCATAGACGGGCCCTGTATCAAAGTTTGTCGTGGGGGCCCTTCTACCCGACTTTCATTTCATAGCTCCACGTCTATTATTCTTTTGTTGGGGCCCGTGTAGTACGGGGCCCCGTATTATTGATACGGCTGATACGGCTGTTATTACATCCCTAGAATAAACCTAGAACATGAATAACTGATGCCGTGGTGGTGCCGGCGTAAGAATTGTACCCCACCCTCTCTACCCGTGGTTGCCGTAAGAGTCGGCTAAGGGATGTAATCCGGAAGATGGGCAGCAGCGTCTTCCTTGAACAATCACACTTAACTGCGCTCGCTAACCCGCCTGCCAAGCGTGGTGAGTATTGGCAAATCCCCACAGGAGGAGGCCTATGTCCAGCAGTGGACGTTCTATGGCTGATGTTGTGTGATGTGATGGATAATTGTGGCACATACGAGCTTGGAAGATGATGTGCAGCACGACATCCTGGAGTTGCGGTAGCAGACACGGCGGCGTGATGCAACCCTCGATGTACGTGTTGATGGGTAGAGGACCGTTAAACACGACGCCTGTAACATTCAGACTGACCTGTCAATTTCATTTGGTAATAAAATTGCTTATTGAGCTTCTTTCCAAATGTAAAAGTAATGAGACGAACGCTTGCCTGATGGTGAGAGGTAACGTCCATGACCATTGCCTCTGTGTACTGGACTTTGTTTTGTTACTCAAAGTTCTGTGTATAGCTGCAATGATTTGGCGATTATTACTTTGAGGCTTTTGATGGTTAGTCTCAACAGCACTGTCATTTCGCTAGCTGCAGTAATCTTTAAACCGGAACACAATAATGTTTACACACTACTACAGCAGAAAGAAGTACAGAAGTACTGAGTGATACCTAGAAGACCTACTGCTAAGGAGATCTACTACTAAATAGGAGGCGTGGCCTAAATTTTCAAACCGAAAAACATTGACGTGATGAATATGTTTCGGTGTCCGCGTCCAGTACTGTATCTGTTATATGAGTCCCGTAGTACAAGCTTCGCTTAGTTCGGGGCTAGATGGCGCTCAGTTAAAATGTTATCTAAAATTTATAATTATTCAAATAGAGAAAGTTGAATAAAGACATCTCTTGTCTACTTAGCAAATATACAAAGACGAACTATAACGCCACAAAGCTATTTACTAAAGAAGGTCCAATTTTTGAGAAACATCTTTAATTAAGCTTCAACTTACACGTGCTGACTGCAGTACTCTCCTGGCTACTAGCAAGAGCCACAAGGGCAAAAAACAACACTAAACCCTTCCACATCCTACACCGTTCCAAACAACAATGCTTAATCACACTTTTTGTAGATATATAAATAATAATTATCTATCTTATGACTTGTGATATGATAATTACTAAAGAGAATTTAGCTATACTTACAGTGATAATCACAATTGTCTTCTAAATTAGATATATGTTTCTTTATATTTTACTAACGACTCGCTCCTGATTAACACGGGTGTATATACTAATGTGGTACACATGCATGTATCTCTACATAGTTTAAAATATCTCTTCCCGCTGTCTGTACGCTTCGATCTTTTAAACTACTCGAGTCTCTTTGCGGGAGTGTTCTGAAGAATTATTCGATTTTATGCCGGCGTCACGGTTCCATCATCGCATTAGACGCCATCGTCTGAAAACTCATCCACATATAATTGATTCTTGGAAATCGCACACTGTGCGACTGATGCTATACTTTATGATATACACTTGGAAACTGTGGAATGATCTTCTTTCTTCCGTATTCCCGCGGAGTTATAAAATTGGGTTCTTCAAAATGCGTGTTAATAGAATCATAAAAGGTCGGCAATGTATTTATAGTGCCTCTGGTATTGCAGATATCCATAGACGACGGTGATTACTTCATCATCATCATCAACAGCCATAGGACGTCCACTGTTGGACATAGGCCTCCTCCTGAGGGGGTTTTGCCAATACTCGCCACGCTTGGCAGGCGGGTTGGCGAGCGCAGTTAGGTGTGATTGTTCAAGGAAGACGCTTCTGCCCATCTTCCGGATTACATCCCTTAGCCGACTCTTACGGCAACCACGGGTAGAGAGGGTGGGGTACTATTCTTACGCCGGCACCACCACGGCACGGCATCACGGCACGGTGATTACTTACCTTCAGGCAACCGGTCAGCTAGATTGCATAAAAAAAGAAGAGGCGTACGTCCAGCTGTGAGACAGTGTATGAAAGCAAGGCTAATGTGGAATACTTGAATAAACGTAACTAGTTACTAGACGTAGGTATTTGGGTTGTTTAACTACTTATGCTGCTGTCTGTACCATCGATTATAATACCCTGAACGAATTGTTATCTGTTTTTTGATATCGAACAGGTGCAAGAGCAATTACTCACCATAAGCCAGCAATTTACAATACCTAAAGTTTTCTGTGATTTGCGTTCTTTATCGCAACACGTAATGAGCGCCAAAGCAGCGATGCCCTGGACTTTATTTTGCCATGAAAAGTTCTGTGTATCGCTCTAATGGTCAAGGGAATGCTTTATGTCTTACCATAAGGAGAGTGTCTCGTTCATGTCACACAAAAAATAAAATAAAAATAAACAAAGTACTTAATTTTGTAGGTATTATATTTTTTCAAAGGATAAGAGGTTTTATTTATCCTAGGTCTTAGAAGTTATTGTATTATCCAAATTAACACAAGGATTAAAACATTTTATAATATGTACAAGCATTATGTCAAATTATTAATTAACATTTTATTGCATTATAAAAATAAATTTAAACGAAATATGATAAACTGACAGGTTATCTGATGGTAACTGATTACCGTCGCTTACGGACACCTACAATACCTATTGTCAAAGCGTTACCTACCCTTAAAGTCTCTATTAACCTTTATGCAACATAAGCTGTTCTATTTCTGTGTTTTCCGAGATAACAACAACTTTTAGACGTGAGTATACAGTACCCTTCAAATCTAAACACAACAATGTGTACACGCTACTACTTGAAAGCAGAACCCTTATTGGTATGTATGTTTGGTTATTACTTCTTGTCACTAAAACGGTTGAAATGCCAGGAAATATAAACGTCCGTGACCTTTGTAATTTTTTAACTAAACAATACTTTTAATACAATACATAGAGAGGAAAGTTAGTTTAATTAATCTTAATCTAAGGTACTAGTTTGCGTGTATACCGCGAGCAGAGCAGCGACCCGCAAGCAGCACCCGATCACGAGTATGACGCAGGTGCCAGCCATCGCCCTCCTCAACCATATCTGAGGGAAGAGAGCGACCCGACACACGACGCCGCCGCAAGCAGGAGCCTTCGATAGTGGGCATGAATGCTTGAGGCATACACACAATCTTTAGTGACATACTCGTCAGGGCCAGATTTGGGGGAGGGCAGGCGGGGCTACTGCCCTAGGGCCTCCACAAGAGAGGAGCCATCACAATAGAGATAAAAAAATACAAATTTCGACAGGCCTCCGGTCCTTCGTTGCCGCAGGGCCTCCAGACCTCCAAATCCGGCCCTGGAGGGGTGTGTTATCGTTACGTCAAATGACGCGTGAGCCTGAGCGTGGCGTGACTTCAGTCGGGCGTCAATATCGCCGTCATCGACACGTTTTTGTAGATACTGGACAGGCCGCTATTCTCACATTTGCAACAGAATATGAGTCCTTTGATTGGGGCTCAAATCAAGTTGTTGATGTTAACGAATATTTTAAGGCAAGAATATCAAATCCCAATTTTGCTGAGCGTAAAGATGCCATTAATGTACATGTACCTACATGAATCCGTTGCCAAGGTTACCGGATTGTCAGACCGATGCGGACGACACATTTTTGGGATTTGAGTAGCATGTCACTACTCAAATCGCAAAAATTTTTACTTAAATATTAATATTAAATTATGATTATTGTAACATTTTTTGTATCGCAATTAATAATTATATCATTTTATAACTATCGTAAGATTTATTTTTATTTATATTCAACACGTAGGTATATACTGAGACAACCCTGTTACATTATATGCCACCCCTCCACTGCAGCGGAAACCTAGGTTCAGTTTTTTTTTACTCTTTCATCTTGGCATCGCACTCTGTGCATTCTGCCAGTTTCAATGTTTCTGTATTTTGTGTGCAGTCTTCAGTTTTCAGCTTCTTTATCCTTTATAGTCAAAGTCCAGTCTTGGTCAAGACCAGTTCTTGCCAGTTAAATCTACTTATGCTTTAGTAAAGTAGTGGCTTATTACTATAAGCTTCGATGGAGTTTTGGAAGCAATACGAAAAGTCATGTTTCATCACATTATATCACTTTCCCACACTCGCGCTTGTAATTCGGCATTATATGAATAAAATACCACTATTTTTATACATAAAAACTTTGAAAAAACACTAGCTTTGGAATAAAATACAATGGGGCGACACGACTCTTTCCGCGTTCCCGCCAAAACTCCATGGTATTCAGTTAAGCGCTATACCTATAGCTATACCATACTGTGTGTTCAAAGACTACAAAAGCAGTTCACATAAACAAAAGAGCCAAGTTGGAAAATCTTTTTGTAAATAAGATTTATTATTTTCACAGATATTGATAGTCTAATACACAAAACCTATCGAGTAATAGGTTTTGTGTTCCATCATAAATCTACAGACGTACGAGTTCCTATTATTGCGTAGCGCGAGGAGCATATGTGTGCGGTGTTACGCACACAAATGTGCGAGTGGCTTCACTGCGTTTGATAATAAAACTCTATCTGTATTTTTTCCTGACATCTGTGACTTACACGAGATACCGTCGTGAGTAGGTATTTACTACTTATTCCAAATAATTATCTCAAAAACAGCATACCAATGTCAGGGTTATCAACTAATTTATCATTATTTTATCTTATTTTAATGATTTTAGCAATTATATTTTGTATTTAAATTCGCGTAAAAGGAACAATAAAATGTTTATGTGAAAGTGTGCCGTCTCATTTCGTGTATAGAGGAATGAAAGAGACGGAATATGAGGTTTTGGTTAGATTAGCGATAGGCCGAGTTTACGTTTTGCGATATTGCATAATACAGCCAGTGTTGTGAGAGTGCTGGCACTGAATCTACAAATCCATGTAAGTACTAAATTGAAAAAATAATAATAATTGAGTTTACCTTGAATTCATTTGTAAATTCCAAAAGCTTGTAATGACAAGGCAATAATTCGATATCGTTTTTTTTTTTAATAATAATAATATAACTCTTTATCGTTCACACCAATTACAAACGACTACAATAACATAAACTTTTTTTTATGGTTGACAGGCTAGATGTTTGACCACAGTTCACCTGATGTTAAGTAGCGGTGTGGTCGAAGATGGTAAAGCACACATAGCCTGGAATGGTACAGACTTTCAAGTGAGGCTGCCACACTGTCAGATGCTTGGTCGCAGATTTTCAACTTGAAGGTGGTAGCTGGCCAGCCGAGTACTAGATAAGAAAGTACCCTACCACCACGCTATGGTTTCCTCACGATATTTGCCTTTACCGGCAGCTCAAGCTCACTGTTCGGGTTTAAACCCACGTCCTTCAGCGTGTGAACCGACCGCGTTAACCACTGAGCTATCATCGCTACAAATTGCTTATCGTTACAATTGCTTTATTTTCAGTAATCATGTCTCTGGTAGCCCAATCTTTCGAGTCCAGTAAAATAGTACCGGATGTGATCCCCACAGCACCCACTAAAGCCATAGAGGTGAGAATCAATCTTCATTTTTAAACGATTTCAAAAAAGAGGAGGTACTCAATTTAAGTTTTTTTTTGTTTCCTCAGAACTTTCGACTTAGTGAACCGATTTTGATGATTCTTAATTTTGCAAAGCTGATGCGTACCGTGTGGTCGCATTTCAATTTGGTCCAGTTCTGACAATGACATCCATGAGAAATCCATACGAAGTCAGTTTTTTTTGTTAAATTTTACTTGTTTTAAATGTTTGTTTCAAACTTAGCTAAATCAAGTTTTTCAATAAAAAAAAATCTGAATTTTTCTTCTAGATTCTAGAGTCTAGACCAACCATAAAAAAAATAACTAAAGCAAAAATTGGTGGTTACGAAATATTTAAATCTCTTGACCTCTAATAGTTACTTTTCAAAATGGATATTCACAAAAGAGATAATTGTATTTTGGTAGTAGGTATTCAGTATTCACCCTACCTAAAAAAACATTATAAACATGCAAATCGCAGCTTATCAATATGACCAAGGAATTAGTTTGATTTTCCATTCCGATAAAAGTAATTAAATATACCTACCTCATAGTTTCAATGCACAGAGTGCGATGCCAAGAAAAAAGAGAAAAAATCGTCACTTACTCGTACATATAAAAAAACAGAGTAATTATTACAAAAAAAAAACATGTTCTTACCGAATTAAGCAAATTATGGGTTATATCTACCTACGATAAACAATTGATAAAAATGATTTATTACGTTGTTAAATAATAATATGTAGATAATAAAATCACCTTCGACTATCTTACGTAACTATTACTAGTTATGTCCGGTGATAAATATATTTATTTGTTACATAAATATAGTTTTTTAATGGTAATATAAGTAAATTAATAAAAAAATTAAAAGCCCCCGACAACAAAATCAAACATAGCTAAAAACACTCCTGACTAATTCACCTTTCAAACAAAACAAAAAAAACAAAATCAAAATCGGTTCATCCGTTCGAGAGCTACGATGCCACAGACAGACACACACATAGACACGTAAAACTTATAACTCCCCGTCGTTTTTGCGTCGGGGGTTAAAAAAGAATAAGATGTCTGTCTAGTATTGGCAAGATATACTAATGGGTGGTAGAGTCTTCTTAGTAAGAAGTCGTCTAGGTAAGCAAGCAGTAGTGTGTAAACATTACTGTGTTCCGGTTTACAAGATACTGCTGGTTGAGAAATACAGGCCTGTTAAGACTAACCTTCGAAAGTCTCAAGCTGCGATGTTTCCTGGGCTTCGTTTTGTTAATCGAAAGTTCTGTGTATGTCATTGGTCATGGATTGCGTTATCTCTTATTTATCAGTAGAACGTCCCGATCGTCTCATTACTTAAAAAATAAAATATGTTCTCAACGGAGATATCAACAGCTGCTTATAAGTGAAACTATAGTTAGAAATAGCTGTTAGTAGCTATTATATGAACCCTGAGAGTGATTTCTCTTGGTCCACTTTTTAATTTAAAAGATATTGTACTAGTCTACCAGCCATACTTAAATCATTCTTTTATTTTTAGGAAACGAGTCATACGATGTATTCTAGGTTTGTCATGAAAGTTGAGAACAGAGTATTTGCCTCTAACGTGTACTAGGCGTTGGGAATTTATACCTAATTTCTTATAGTTCGGCCTGCTTTATACTTTAACATGATTAGACACTCCTTCTCAGTTTTAAATTATTATATAAATTATTTCTACGCTATGTTATATCAGTAACAGATATTCTGCCGCCAAGCAGTATAGTATGTAAAAATTTACTAGATGCGATGGGGAGTTCGGTTGAAGTCGACTTACTTGAAGTTCAGGGTATCGTTGCAGTGATTATGGACAAGCGTTATCTTTTACAATTAGGAAAGCATTTCGATCTTATTCATCATCATCATCATCTCAGCCGTAGGACGTCCACTGCTGGACATAGACTCCCCCATTGACTTCCTTAAAATTGAAATACCGGTTGAAAGCGTCTCGCATCCAGCGCGTTCCTGCGGTCTTTATTAAGGCGTCTGTCCACTTTGTGGGTGGACGTCCTACGCTGCGCTTGCTGGTCCGTGGTCTCCGCTCCAGAACTTTGCAGCCCCATCGGCCATCAGTTCTGCTTGCTATGTGTCCTGCCCACTGCCACTTGCTAATCCGTTGGGCTATGTCAGTTACTTTAGTTCCTCTATGGATCTCCTTATTTCTGATTCGATCTCGTAGGGAAACTCCGAGCATAGCCTTCACAGCTCTTTGTGCGACTTTGAGTTTATTAAGAAGGCACATAGTCAGAGACCACGTTTCAGCACCATAAGTCATCACTGGTCGAAGACTTTCGACTTGAGGCACTGAGGTAATTCGGACGAGAAAACGCTGCGCAGTTTTCCGGACGCTACCCAGCCGAGTTGGATTCGACGACTGACGTCTTTCTGGAAGTTGGACCTACCTAGTTAGACGTCTTATTAATTATATTTAAAAAAAGGGGAAATCAAATATCTTTGTTTCAGCTGAAATACCCGAGCGGCGTGGTCGCTTCGCTGGGCAATGAGTTGGCGCCCACGCAAGTGAAGGACCAGCCGTCCGTTTCCTTCGAAGCGGAGGCTGACCAGTACTACACACTCGTTTTTACAGGTAAATAGCTACTCTGTGAATGTATTTGAAAAAAGGGTACTTTTGTTGAACTGGAATGACCTATTCGTAGTTATATTGGATATACGAGAGGTCGTGCGGTAGCGGTATCAATTACCACGTTTGCATCATATTTTGCGTCGTTAGGTGCTTGGCGACAAATTTTCAACTTGAATCAACTTTCAACTTCAAGCAAGCCAGCTTACAAGAAATACACTACTAAAAAGTACCTTACCACCATGCTATGGTTTCCGCATGATTTACCGTGCTGACGCTCATTGTTGGGTAGGTTTATTGTATTGGGTAGGGTATTGTAGGTCGTCTGTCCACCTTATGGGTGGACCAAAAATGGTGGTTGAAATGTGTAGTTATTATTAATTTTATGGACTAGCATCTGAAATAAATGTATAAGTATTATAATCGTTCAATCACTCCCCAGATCCTGACAACTACGACGGTCCCGAGCTGGTATATCGCGAGTGGCACCACTGGCTAGTTGGCAACATCCCCGGCGGAGACGTCTCCAAGGGAGAGGTGCTGTCTGGGTACATCGGATCCGGCCCGCCAGAGGGCACCGGCATCCACAGATACGTCTACATCCTCTACAAGCAGCCCGCCAAGATCGACTTTGATGAGAAAAGATTAACTAATAAGTAAGCATTCTTATATGACTACAAAAGGAAGGATATAATTTTAGCTGGATTTTATCAGCTTACTTTTTTCACTACTGTCCAAAAAAAGATGTAAGTATAACTGCTAAGAATGTTTACCACCAAGTGAAGACACAAACACATATAAGTATAAATACTACAAAATAAACACAAAAACAAAATAAATAAATAAATATTAAAATAAATAAATATTATAGGACTCATTACACACAGCGCCATCTGACCCCAAACTAAGCAGAGCTTGAGTGATGGAAGACAGATAACTGATAGAATACATAAATACTTACTTTTTTTTTGTAAATACATTCTTATAATACATACAGAACACCCAGACACAGAACAAACATTTGTTTATACCAAACAAACATTTGTCCTTGGCTGGAATCGAACCCACGCCCTACAGCTCAGGCAGACATACTCCCAATGTGCCAACAGGGCTCTCAACATGTTTATGGGTTATAGACAAAACCATAAAAACGTACAAATAATAAAAGTAATGAGCGTCAAAGCAGCGATGCTCTAGACTTTGTTTTTATACTAAAAGTTCTGTGTATCGCTGCAATGGTCATGGACAGGCGTTATCTCTTACCATCAGGAGAGCGTCTCGTTCGTCTTATTACTTTTAAATAAAAAAAGTATAAATCTATATCTTTCTCACTCCAGGTCCATAGACGGTCGCGCCGCGTTCTCCACGGCCAAGTTTGCGGAGAAATATAATCTGGGAGCGCCAGTTGCGGGCAACTACTATCGCGCGCAGTTTGATGACTATGTGCCCCTCCTGTACAAGAGCTTGGGCGTTTAGACCTTTATCAATAACAAGTCATAACAGCTGCAGTTACTTAAAACGCTCACACCAAAATATTTTGGTCTGGGAACAAAAACAAAGTGAAAATCAAAGCGTTTGCTAGAATGATACGGCTTTGGGACCGTTCAAATATTAAGCAAGCACACTTTTTGTAATAACAACACCACCAACGCCATTATGACAAAAAAAAAAAAAATTTGCTAAGTTCCCTACTTGGTAATACTTGAATGTAATGTGACCCTTGTAATTTCTTATAATAAAACACTGATATAGAAAAATCGTGCCATACTAAAACAGTACTAGGGTAAATTGAGCTTGCTTATGGTCGCCATAGATGGCGCCAGACTCTGTGCGTGTTTCGGACTATTTTGGTTTACTACGTTAGCCACTCCGTAGTAGTGAAGCTTCATGTCAATAGATGGCGTTTTTTGAAGATATTTTTGTTTTTCTTGCTTTCATCCAGTGGCATGGGATAATAATATTAATGGCTAATGACTGAAAATTTGTTAACATTTTGCCATGTACCACTATTTATACTACAAGAAATTGCCAAGTTCGTTTCGGTAAAGACGCTAGGCTTGTAATGTGACTGCCTATATCTTTACTATATATTTTTACTACTATACTGCCTTTAATTTTGTATGGATAAATAAAATTAAAAGTAGGTAATTAGTAGGTAGAATCGCGTTTAAATCTTGTATATGATCAGATGATTGATTTCTTGTTTATGATCGCGTTTAAATCTTGTATCTGAATATGTTCAGATAATATTCAGATAGTAAGAGCAAGGAAAATATTTTTTAATATAAAAATAAAGGAAAAACTCATTACATACAATTGTTTCCTTACTTCATTCCCACGGGTTTCTTTGAAGCAAAAAAAATTTAAAAGTGTCGTTGACATACACGTCTGTGAAGTAATTAGGTTGGTGAGTTCTAACCACTCGAACATAATTAAAATATTTTACGTACTTAAGTTATACCTTAGTTAATACCTATGTTCCTTCGTTAATACTTAGGTGCTTTCGTTAATTACTAGTACCTTCGTTAACACATAGGTTTCTTCGTTAATACTTAGGTGCCTTCGTTAATACCTACCTAGTACCTTCATTAATACCTAGGTTCCTTCGTTAATATCTAGGTTCCTTCGTTAATACCTAGTACCTTTGTTAATATCTAGGTTCCTTCGTTAATACCTAGTACCTTCATTAATACCTAGGTTTCTTTGTTAATATCTAGGTTCCTTCGTTAATACCTAGTACCTTCGTTAATACCTAAATTCCTTCGTTTGTACATACTATGGGTACTATATGTCTTGACCCGTTCATTTAAAAGTAGGTAGGCAGCGTGACGAAAAATTGGGGGTGTGACTGTGTCATGGAAACGGTCGTGTGTACCTGAATCCGTGTAGCAGTTTTTATAATAAGTGTTTATGAGAAAACTAAACAAAGTTCAAAAACCATAGCAATGTTTTTAAGATCGTGGTATGCTACAATATATGGCAATCATTCTTATCAATTTATCAGTCGAAGAGATGATCCGAATACTACAGACATATTTATCTCGATAACTTGTTCCTATATAAATAAAATGTCATTCCTAGATAACTTATTGACAATTTTTAAGTGGGTAACCATGATACCAAAATGTGTCGTTGTTATAGTGCTCCTGTTTTCAATAAACCACGTACGATCTGTCGAGCAGTTTCTAGAGCATGAGTTAGTGCCTGATGTTTTGTCGTTACCTCCTAAAAGTGTTTTGAAGGTAAGAAAAAAATGGACATATGACTGTAGGTATACGATGTAAACGGCCTGCGCCAAGGAGGCAACAACTATACAAAATGTTTCTCTACATAAGAAACTATATAGGTACAACATCTAATTACTTAACTTAATTTACATTCCTGTACATAATTTATACGTTTAAACTATGACATGGGGCTTATTTTTATACAATACATAAAATAAACTTGACTTTAATAAACGTTTATAAATTATGTCCCAAGACAATTGTAACCTTATTGTTTAAAGTTTCTAATAGTTTTAGACTAGGTATTAACTAGACTACCATCTAGTAAAATACTAGAAAATATATTGATATGCTGTTAGCTATTTACAGAAAAAAATATAACTTTTAGGTGACATTTGCCAATGGAATAGAAGCGGAATTAGGTAACGAGCTATCCATTAACCAAGTATCCGGTACCCCTGTATTGGAGTGGAAGTATAGGTCGGATGGTTATTACACTCTTATATTTTGCGGTAAGCGCCTTATTAAACTAAACGACACTTATGTTTTACTAAGCTATGATTTCATAAACAGGATAGTAAGTTCGCATCGCATCTTGAACTGACGGTGAAGGAAAACATCGTGAGAACACCATAGCATGGTGGTAGGATACTTTGTAGTACTCGATTGGCTTGCTAAAACTAGAATATATACGGCCACATCCGGTGACCGGACTACTCAGCTTTGTCTCCATGAGAAGGCCACCGGATGTGACTGAAACTGTAGTCGGATATACTTTCTAGTTTTCGTCTGGCAAGCCACCAACTTCAAATTGAAAACCTGCCGCCAAGCATCTAACAGTGTGTTCCGACTGCCTTACTTGAGAGCCAGAGCCATTCCAGGCCGTCTTCGACCATACCGTCACTTCACATCAAGTGAGCTGTGATGAAACAACAAATACAAATATTTTATTGATAGCACCAACTACCACCCTTAAGATGAAAATGTGTTGCCAAGCATCTAACGGTGTCTTCCACCTCACTTAAGAGCCAGTACCATTCCAAGCCGCTACTGAGCGCTACAAAATGTCAAAGTATTAAAAACTTATTCTAAACTGGGCCTTAGGCAAGAATTTGATATTGGTATTGCTATCATCTTTTGAATATAATGCAATAATCAATTCCTACAATGCTGTGTAAGCAGCTATGCTTGGCTAATGTATTTGACATTTCTCTAAAAAGAATTTTTTGGAACGAAATGAACCGCCCTTTCTCATTTATCTACGTATAATAACGGCTGACTATCTATTTATTAGACTACATCTATAGCTTAGCGTGGTCATGCAATCATCTCATATTCACTTACCATCAGGTGAGCTGTGGTCAAACACCCAGATTGTCAACCAAAACAAATTACACTTTTCCATATGCGAGAACTCTGCAAAAAATTTAGTTGGACAAATAAGAGGTCTAGTGAAAGCGCCATGGCTGTTAAAAAAAAAAAAAAATTGTAACTGGCTTTGTGAACATTTTTACATTTATCTAGATGCTGACGCGCCATCTCGAGTTAAACCTGAAGCACGCTCCTTTCTCCATTGGCTGGTAGTGAACATCCCCGGCAATGACGTCACATCCGGCGACACTCTGACCAGCTTACTCAACTCGCACCCGGAACCGGAAACGGGGCCGCATCGTTACATGTTTCTAGTTTACGAACAGAATTCAGTGATCGATTTCGACGAGAAGCCTGAGTAAGTTATGACTACCTACTGCTATTGTCCTTTTTTTAATGGTTGACAAGCTAGGTGTTTAACCATAGATCACTTGATGGTAAGTAACGGAGTGGTTGAAGATGGTGAAGCATATTATACCTAACCTGGAATGGAGCTGGCTCTCAAATGTCGACACACGGATGCTAGGCGGCAAATTTTTAACTTAACGAAACCGAAAATACTATATTACCATGCTATGGTTTATTCACGATGTTTTCCTTCACCGGCAGCTCAAGCTCATTGGGGTTTGAACCCACGCCTCTCGGCGTTTGAACCGACCGCGCTAACCTGAGCTATCATTTCTCTAGCTGTCGTCCTCTGCCTCCACCGCACCGCTTCTTTCCACTTGTGTCGCCTATTTATCGCGAAGAGGTTCTACTTACTCGGGGCCACGCGCTCCAAGTTAATATGATCTAAGTATGTATATATAGCCCAAGCTACATTTGTCAAAGTATTTCAAAATTATAGTACTTTTCGTTGTGTATCCTTGCTATATTGATGTTATAAACCTACCAAACGGACCATGTAGAACATGTGTCAGCGAATCGTTACATACAGTCGATATATGGCCGATCTAGTGTATCATCTTTGTTTATTGTAGCAAAATAATACTATACAATAAAACAATTCTATAGTTGATTGACATAGCAAACATTGGCCTATGTACTTTTTTCTTTCTTCTTGACATCGCACTCTGTGTATTCTGCCAGTTTCATTGTTTTGTGTGCAGTTTTCAGCTTCTTTATGACTATAAAAGACAGTCCAGT
Source organism: Biston stratarius (assembly GCA_950106695.1). Lineage (NCBI taxonomy): Eukaryota > Metazoa > Arthropoda > Insecta > Lepidoptera > Geometridae > Biston > Biston stratarius. Next base: position 9,801,277 of record OX467106.1, read on the forward strand.
GTTGGTCAAGCCCAGTCCGTGCCAGTCAAATCTAGTCAATCTATAGTAAAGCAGTGGCAACTTTACTATGAGCTTCGATGGAGTTTTGGAAGCAACACGGAAAGTGATGTTTCACCGCATTATATCACTTTCCTAGAAAAACGCGCTTGTAATTCGGCACTTTATGAATAAAACACTAGTTTTGGAAAAAATACACAACTCTTTCCGCGTTCCCGCCAAAAAACTAACTATGTACTAACTTGTTTCAGTGACAGTTTTGAGCGGCGTTTTGGATTTTCACCTGAAGATTTTGCTGTAAAGTACAACCTCGGAACAGCTATTGCTGGAAACTTCTATCAGACAGAAAACTTTGAAGATACTTATTGAAACCTGTTATACCGGGCGGTATCTACACTAATAATAAGCTATGTAAGCCAGTGTGGTAAATGAAGTTAAATATGTATCTGTTTTTTTATTTATTCATAAACAATTAAACGTAACACTTTCTTGACGGTAAGTGATATCGCCTGTCAATGACCACTGCAGCAGTAGATTATCGCTGTTTCAAGTTTCGAGATAAATTTATTTGTTTAAATATGGCTCAGTGAACATTTTTAGAAAACAGCACACGGGGCTTTAAATTGTAGTATATTCTACTTACATATCGTCGCTCGCTTAGGCAATAATTGAGACACAACTTTAAAGTATAAAAACAATATCAATAGCAATTGAAATAGTCAATAATAATAATATACACAAACATAGAATTATTCATCAAAAAGTCAAATAATAAAAATAGTAAAAAAATATAATGTACTTAAATTATATAAAATAGTGCCGTGGTGGTGCCGGCGTAAGAATTGTACCCCACCCTCTCTACTCATGGTTGCCGTAAGAGTCGGCTAAGGGGTGTAATCCGGAAGGTGGGCAGAAGAGTCTTCCTTGAACAATGACACCTAACTGCGCTCGCCAACCCGCCTGCCAAGCGTGGTGAGTATTGGCAAAACCCTCCCAGGAGGAGGCATATGTCCGCAGTGGACGTCCTATGGCTGATGATGTGAAGACGGATGGATATGTTTGTTACTCTTTCACGCAAAAACTACTACAGGGATTTGGATGAAATTTGGCACACATATAGTTAATGGCCTGGATTAATATATATGATACATTTTATACTGCAAACTGAAGAAACTTTTTGTTTAACTCCACGCGGACTAAGTACTAGTAACAGCTAGTAATTTATAATCAGGTCGCTAGTTGAAAATAAAACAAATATTTATTACAGAACATCCTCTAAATATATTCAAAGGACAATTGGTCTTATAATCTAATATAATGCACACTGGTTATATATGAGAACAAGAAATATTTAAAAAAAAAACAACCAAGAAACGAGATGCCATAATACACTTTATTGCACACACTGGTTATTACATATCAGTGTGCGACCACCTTTATTCATTAAAACACATTTTTAAATTTCAGACGATTCAAATTCCTAATTACATATTTTGGAAGTACACTTTAGTGATATCTTTATTCAGTGAAATACCTAAACTCTTCGCCATATCATTTCTATCTCGCTCTGACTTCCCAATGTATTATGTAGTAGACAGAGTAAAAACACTGCAAAAAAAAATTTTGTTACTTGGATAAAATGTTTTCTAAATTAAATGCATCCAGGTTTTATTTTTATCAAATAGTTAAGTTTTAACACAAACGAGGTAAAAGTTTTGGAATAAAATTATTCGATTATGCCATTGTCCAGTTTAGACTTGCAACAAAATTTGCAAAAAAAATCCAGGGTTTCTCAGACTTATAGCTTCCTATACCCCGAATAGCATTTCAAGAAAAAGGCAAACCCTTTAAGTTAAAAAAAACCGAAAAACTGTTGAATGAACCATTGAATGAATGATTGATTTGTTTGTCTGTGAATAACCATAGATAGAACAAAAAAAAAGTTTTTTTTTTCATAAAAAATATTCAAAACGTACGTTATTATTGTTAATTTAATGTGATATTGTTGTTGTTCTTCTCACTTATATAATTGTAAATGAAATCGATTCTCAATTTTAATTCAGATTCAGCGTTCAGTAGATTCCTGTATTTCGTTTTTATGGAATGGTATGTAGTTTTATTTATGCATTTATTTTTTTACTGATAGTCAACTTTATTTCATAAAACTAATTTGAATATTTTGGCTTTCTATGCGGTCGTTGATATTTAATACGTTTTCAAACTTTTTATACTGATGACGTAATGAAGTAGGCTGATTATGTAAAACAAAAAAGTACATAGCGGAGCAGCCACTGAACCCTATACAGCCTACTATGTGACGCCATTAGAGGTCAATTAAAAGACATGTTTATTTTATTAAAACAAACCCCATCTCATAGAGTTTTTAGCCTAAAATTAATGTACAGGAATGTAATAATTTGAAATGGTTTTGGAATCAGTAAAGTATATTTTTTCTTTACACACCGAATTATCTAAGCCGCCGTCACTACGATCAACTGACGCACTCCACTTTGAGAAACCCTGTCCCACATGACGCTGGTCTGGTTATCTGGTCTGATTAATTAGTTTACCCTGGTCTACTACCTGTGTTACATTTTAAGCGCCGAGTTGTCTGTACAGAATGGGCACATAGTCGTCGTACTGTGCCTGGTAGAGATTGCCGGCGATAGGGTCGCCAAGGTTGTACTTCTTGGCGAACTTGGCGATTGAGAACCCGCCACGTTTCTCGCCGGAACTGGAAATGACGATAACATTATTAACGTAGGACATTTCACACAGCGCCATCTATCCGCAAACTAAGCAAAGCTTGTACTATGGGAACCAGATAACTGATAGAAAACTTACATAGGGGAAACGGTACAGTTATTGGCCACTTCTACTTTAATGTTCTAAAACTAGCAACTTTTTGCCGAATGGTTGATAAAATAGAACTACAATGGCAGCACTTTTTAATATCTGTGAAAAAGTATCCATAAAATGCCGCTAGGTGACTTTGTTCTTTTGTGATCTGTAATTTCTTGTAGCTGGTACAAAAACAGGTAAGTTTCTTTTAAAAATATTAAGACTGCAGATTTTTTTCATGTAAGATTTTGAAAACTATTTAATGTAGTACAGACATTGAAATCTTATAAAATACACAGCATTTATGCCTAATACGTAAATTTACGGGACAGATATGCAAACATCTTCAAATACCCTCAAAATTTTGTTCTGGACAATAACTGTCACGTTATAAAAAAAAAAAGTAATTGGCCTCCTATGCCAATCACTATGTTTATTCTTTATTTCGCAAATAGTATTGTTCGGTTAACAAACTGGTTTCTTTTTTAATATTATGCATCCTATTTAATTCTCATGCATTTTAAAGCTTCCTAAATAGTTATTAGCCTAGGCCAATTACTGTGTCATTGAAAATAATAACCAATACAAAAAATAGGCCAATTACTATATTACTACTAAATTAATTTTAAACAAGATCACTGAGACGTTATTTTTTCTTTTCTATCAGGTCTAAGCGGATAAATAGTCATGCCATAGATATCCCAGTACACAAAAGAAGCCCTAGACGAGGCATTAGATAAAATATACGACAAGGCAATGTCTTTGAGAGCAGTTGCAAAAAATACAATATTCCAAGAGGAACTTTACAGTTTAACTTAAAAACCTGAGTCATTACGAACCGTCTCAGTCGCAGGCCTTCCGAACAAGTCGGTTTCCGAAAAGGTTACAGTACCATAGACCACATCCACACATAATTTGCCACTGTGTTTAGCGTTTGTGGACTATGAGAAAGCCTTTTATTCGATCGAGACATGGGCTGTGGTTGAGTCTCTCCAACGATGCCATATTGACTATCGGTATATCGGAGTGTTGAAGTGTTTGTAAAATAACGCTACTATGTCGGTCCAAGTACAGGAGCAGACTTCGAAGGCGATTCCACTGAAAAGAGGCGTAAGACAGGGAGACGTCATATCTCCGAAACTGTTTACTGCCACAATGGAAGATGCCTTCAAGCTCCTGGAATGGAAAGGATTCGGCATCAATATAAATGGCGAATACATGACTCACCTTCGATTTGCCGACGATATTGTGGTCATGGCAGAATCGATGGAAGATCTCGGCACGATGCTCGAAGACCTCAACCGAGTTTCCCAACGGGTGGGCCTTAAAATGAACATGGATAAGACAAAGATGATGTCGAATACCCATGTTGAGCCCACCCCAGTATCAGTTGGGAGCTCGGTTCTTGAAGTTGTTGACTCATACATTTACCTAGGACAAGCAGTCCAACTAGGTAAGTCTAACTTCAAGAAAGAGGTCAGTCGTCGAATCCAACTCGGCTGGGCAGCGTTCGGAAAGCTGCGCAACGTTTTTTTCGTCTGATATACCTCAGTGCCTCAAGTCGAAAGTCTTTGACCAGTGTGTGTTACCAGTGATGACTTATGGTGCTGAAACGTGGTATCTGACTGTGTGCCTTCTTGATAAGCTCAAAGTTGCACAACGAACTATGGAGAGGGCTATACTCGGAGTTTCTCTACGAGATCGAATCAGAAATGAGGAGATCCGTAGACGAACTAAAGTAGCCGACATAGCCCAGCGGATTAGCAAGTTAAAGTTTGCAGGGCACATAGTACGCAGAACTGATGGCCGATGGGGCTGCAAAATTCTGGAGTGGAGACCACGGACCGGCAAGCGCAGCGTAGGACGTCCACCCACAAGGTGGACAGACGACCTCATAAAGACCGCAGAAACGCGCTGGATGCGAGCCGCTTCCAACCGGTCTTTATGGAAGTCAATGGGGGAGGCCTATGTCCAGCAGTGGACGTCCTACGGTCGAGATGATGATGATGATAAAATAACATTGGTGTTATCAATAAAATATTTGTATGTGATAACCCGATATTAACGTGAATAGGTGTAGGACGAGGTGTAGCATTTCATAACTTGGTCAGTACTTGTCAGTTGTCCCATAGTCGCGCTTGCACTCGCTTGTGGAATGCGCCTGTCTCAGCTAAGACACTGTATCCCTAGAATAGGTGAACGCAACAAGAAGCTGGCATTAAGTCAGTGCCGTGGTGGTGCCGGCGTAAGAATAGTACCCCACCCTCTCTACCCGTGGTTGCCGTAAGAGTCGGCTAAGGGATGTAATCCGGAAGATGGGCAGCAGCGTCTTCCTTGAACAATCACACCTAACTGCGCTCGCCAACCCGCCTGCCAAGCGTGGCGAGTATTGGCAAAACCTCCCCCCCCCCCCAGGAGGAGGCTTATGTCAAGCAGTGGACGTCCTATGGCTGATGATGTGTGTGATTAAGTCAGTACTCACGTGTTGGGCAGGCGCGGTTCGTCGAAGGTGATCTTTCCAGGCTGCTTGTAGACGAGATAGACGTAGCGGTGCAGACCGGTGCCCTGCGGCGGGCCGGAGCCCACGTACGCGGAGAGCGTGTCGCCCGAGATCACGTTGCTGCCCAGGATGTTGCCCACGAGCCAGTGGTGCCACTCGCGGAACTTGGGCTCCTTGCGGGACGGCGCGTCCGGGTCTGCACGGAAAGACGTTCGATTCAATACGAATATTGCTTGGAAGCGGAAGAAACGGTTCTTGGAGTGATAAGCGCGGACGGATGAGTGAGAGACAGATTGTGGATTTACTGGATATATTAAAATAAAAAAAATAATCTAAATGAATTTATTTGCCATCAATTTAGGATAGGTACATTAAAATGAACCCATTGGCTCCGAACTAGTGTTAAACTGTATTTCGGAGACCAATGGCTTCTGTTGTCTAATCAAGCACAAAATGCCAGTGGCAGACTTAAAAACCAAACTATTTTTTTAATATAATTACATAAAAATTAACCTATATGTATATATAAATACCTATGTGTGTAAGTATGTGTGCCATCGTGTGTGGAAGTGAGTGTGTGGAAGAATGTGTGTATGTGTGGAAGTGTGTGTATGTGGAAGTGCGTGTGGGCGTGTGTGGAAGAGTGTGTGTAGAATACAATTTACAATGCAAAGTACAAACACGCGGAGCAGCCATCAGAGATGAGAGCGGGAACAAGAGAGAAGTTTTTGAACAGATACAAAAATAAAACTATGTAATATTGGGGTTACCTATTAACAAATTAATAAGTTCCCAATAACTTTAACAACGGTCGCGTTATTTATTGTTGACAGGCAAGGTGTTTGACCACAGCTCATCTGATGTTAAAATAGTAAACACACCTAGCCTGGAATGGAACTGGCTCTCAAGTGATACAGTGATATCCAGGATTTTGTTTTATTACTCAAAGTTCTGTCTATCGCTGCCAATGGTCATGGACATGCGTTATCTCTTACCGTAAGGAGATTTTTACTTTAAGAGTCTCGTTCGTCTCATTAATCATTAAAAAAAGTTGCGGCCAAAATTGTATATGACACAGAGATATTCTATTGAAAACTGCTTAAGTGCTTGCTGTGAGAATTGCCTTCAAGAAAAATGCATGTGATGAAAAGTTACATATTTCAAATTGCACAGTTTTCAAAGTGCACATTCTGGACCCAAAAAACTTACCTCAAGTCAATTACTGTACATTTGTACTGTACATTTGGGGATTCACACGTAAAAATTAATACATACGTGATTTGTCAACGGTAACCGATACCAGGTTGTTATTTCACTAGGCTAGAGACTTTCCCCTTTTTTTTTTTAATGGCTGACATGCTAGGTGTTTAACCACAACTCACCTGATGTTAAGTGACGGTGTGGTCGAACATGGTAAATAGCCTGGAATGGAACTGGCTCTCAAGTGAGGCTGCCGGAACACACCGTTATTCACCGATTTTCAACTTGAGGGTGGTAGCTAGCCAGCCGAGTACTAGAAAGTACTCTACCACCACGCTATGGTTTCCTCACGATGTTTTCCTTCACCGGTAGCTCAAGCTCATTGTCGGGGTTTGAACCCACGCCCTTCGGCATGCAAACCGACCGCGCTAACCACTGAGCTATCATCGCTACAAAAATTAAGAAAACACACTCTAGAGTAAATAAGTTTCTTCTAGGTAAGCGTGTTCCATCTTAGACCGCATTACTGCTTAACATCAGGCAGTGTGGTCAAACGCGAACCTATTTTGAATTAAAAAAAAAAAGCACTCTCTAGTCACTATTACGCATATGCCTTGAAAGACGGTCTACGCCAAATCAAACTGGAGCTTAGCCTTGACACAATCGCGGCTTATGATGGCAGCCGCGGTAGTAAAATATGAAATCTGCTCCACAGAGACACGTCTTAAATTCTCGCCTGCCCTTACACCCAATGTCGCAACCATAACAGGCAAATTTTTGGAGTTAGTTTAATATAAAGAATGCTGACCAGTCATGGCGAGCGTGTAGAAGGCAGCAGGGTCGGCCTCCCAGCTGACTTGCGGCATGTCCTTCACCTGCGTCGGAGTCAGTTCGTTGCCTTCTTTCACCTCGACGCCGCTCGGGTATTTCACCTGGGGAATATACCAATAACATTAAGAGATCCACGTAACTAAACTAAGAAAATCACCGATATATCGCATAAAGAAGTTGAAACGGCAGTGTTCTTTAGGTTATGATTATTAACGTTTCGTAATTTAAGGACGCCCCGAGACTCGATGGTGTGTCTATATACATACATTTTTTATAGGTGCTATATTAGTTCAATAGAATACAATTTTCTGTCATAATAAAATCCTAAGTCAGCTGGCAGTAGTCGTGAAAATATATATACCTATCATGCAAGGCTTGGACCCGGTTTAAAATTAACCGAATATAAAACGGTAAAAACCGGTTTCTTTGATTATTTCGTCCGGAGCGTAACCGTTAAAAGAGCGTTATTAACCGGTTTATTCCGCGAGACGCTGTACGTACCTACATTGCCATATGGACAGGGTACGGGTGGGCGGGTATGGATGCTACAAAAGACGATTGCACATTTAAAGAAGGGGGTGCGCGGGTAGCAAAAACCGTTATATATCGGTTTATTCCACAAAACCTATTTTACTAAATTTACTGAACATAAACCCTTAAATTTGGGTTAAAATAGAACAAAACCAAAAAATAAAGTTATCATGTACTTAGGCCTTAACCGGTTCGAATTTTTAACCCGGTTCCCAAGCCCAGATATCATGTACTCTGTCCTAATGTTTTTTTTTCTGACAAGCATAAGTTAAGACTAGACGTTGACTTAAGGATATGTCGTGGTAACCCTAGTTGGGAAAAGACACGCCTGAAGTTTTTGAGGGTATCAAAGAACGCAAGGTCCGAGAAAGTATATCTATCTATATCTTTAAACGAGCAATTCTTGTATATATATATATATATATTATATTCTGAATGATTTTCATGAAATTTTGTATCCAGGGGGTTTCGGGGGCGAAAAAACGATCTAGCTAGGTTTCATTTTCAGAAAACATCGTTTCAGCGTTGCTCGGCTGAAAACATTTATCCATGTTTTCAGCCGAGCAACGCTCGGTCAACCAGGTACTTTGAAAAATAACGTCATATTAATGATTGATATATGGTAGAAAAGCTAATGCTGTTTGTAATGTAAACAACGCTATCTAATCCTATAGATATCAAATAGCTGAACGGACATAACAGTAATTTGAAGTGCCTACCTAGTTATCGCATTCGCTACCATTGTCCGACCGGAGTGAATTACGTGTCATTATGTTTAGGGCGATTCGTAAGGTATAATAAACTATACTGCCTCACAATAAGGAAACCACAAACCGACCAGCAACTGATTTTGATACATTACCTGTATTATTAACGCGATTGTACGGTAATTTCGGGTGATAATAACATAATTATGAGACGAAAATCGTGTAATATAGAGTTATATCGTAGCGATAGTTCAGTAGTCAGCTCGGTCGATTTACACGGTGAAGGACGTGGATTCAAAACTCCAACAATGAGCTTTAACTGCCGGTAAAGGAAAACGTCGTAAGAACACCATAGCACCTAGTATTAGATTGGCTTGCTATATACACGGCCATATCCGCTATCCGCGCGTTTTACCTATACAGCTTTGAAACTATAGTCGGAGATGCTTTCTAGTTTTCGTCCGACTAGAACCACCCTCAAATTGAAAATCTGCCGCCAAGCATCTAACAGTCTGTTTCGACAGCCTCACTTGAGAGCCAGTGCCGTTTCAGGCCATCGTCGACCATACCGTCACTTCACATCAAGTAAGCTGTGATCAAACAACAAATACAAACATTTTATTAATAACACCAAAGTACCAGCTTCTAAAAAAAATACTACCATTAAGTGAAGGTTCCGTACTTGCGTAGCGAACTAAGGAACCATTTTAGACATACCGTAAAATAATAATTAGAAACCATAAAAATAATTAGAAATTGTGATGTAAGTGTTAGGTACGTAGCATTCTATCAGTTGTTTTAAAAACATAGTGTACTTTTTAATTACGAATACATCGACTATTACCTACATATCCACGATTAATTTTACGGATTCAACATTTTAGTTCCGGAGACAGTATTGTTTTCATAATAGTCACGTTTTACGTAAAATCCATTATTGCGTATTGTGTGTAAATGTTGAAGTTTCGAAAACCTAATACCGAACCGAACGGGGAAACCGTCAGACTTCCAATCTGGAGGTCTTGGATTCCAATCCCATCTGTCTTTTCTAGGTTATGTGCTTATTGCCGATAACTTCAAACGGTGAAGGAAAACATCGTGAGGAAACATACTTGTTTGAATTCTTTAAAAAAAAAAGTTCTCGATGATGTGTGAAGTCTGCCGACCCGCACTTATAGCCAGCGTGGTGGTATGGCCTTATGCTTCTCATAATGAGAAGAAACCCGCGCCCAGCAGTGGGCCAGTTTATAAAAACAGGGCTGACTCAGACTGTGTAAAACAGGGGCGTAGCTACCGCCGTATCAATGATACGGGGCCCCAATATGTATAAGCAAAGATTCGTAAGCCTTCAGGCCGCGGCAACAACGGCTTCGTTTAATTATATGTTCGTTAAAAAGTTTGTAAAAGAATAATAAACATGACTCCCGTGGAGCTATGAAATAAAAGTCTGGTAGAAGGGCCCCCGACAAATCTTGATACGGGGCACGTCTAACGCAAGCTACTTCACTGCCCTTCATTTGGGCCCCCAACTAATTTTGATACAGGCACGCTACGCCACTGGTGTAAAAGTAGCTATTTATGCAATTCAGTGACAAGTCCGTCGCTCACCTGATGGTAAAGTTATACTAGCCCATAACAGTTCAATGACGCTTTCCCTTGCAATAGGAAACGCTATGCGTAAATAACAAATATGATGATACGGAACTCTCAGGGCGCGGGTCCTACACGCACTTGAAAGATTTTGACGTGATTTGCTTCCCGAAGGGAGGCAATTCAGAAAACTGATGAGTTACATAACTATCATCTAAATTCAAGTTACTTACACCACTCGATGGCTAAAGGATCAAAGAAATCGTTACATTGAGCGATGACTTGAAACATGGAAATCCGATTGACTTATTAATGTTAAACAAGCTGAGTTTAAAAAATCTATAACCTGACTGCGAAATAGCTATAATTAAAAGAAAAAAAAAAACGTTTGAAACAAATTCATTATTCCTAATTATATTTAAACATATAGCTTATATATATATATATATATATATATATATATATATATATATATATTTGTAATCCTCTTTCAATTTCCTTTATTTTTATACCCTAATCGATAGTTTTTTTTAATTAGATTTTTATATTATTTTTATAGCCAAAATCCGCCGTTTTTTTTAAACACCTACCTAAGAACACTTGGGTTTTTAAGTAAGACGAATATAACGATACCTAAACTGTCGAAATCCATCCAGCCGTTTGCAAGATTTACATACATACAAGATACGCGCGAAAAACATAACCCGTCCTTGGCAGTTTCGTAAAAATGTATACGTCACAGCTACACCCCGATATTTAGTCGTTTTCCTTCTCTGTCGTGTTAATACCATTTTTTGTATGCGTCACTTGCATCAGGAGTTACGCAAGAAACCAGCTAACAAGTTATATAACTTTCGATAAGACATCTGCGATTGCTAAATTGATTTGTCGCGAATGTTTTTGAATTCGGATAATATAAACAAACGGAACATGTGCCTCGTATTTTTTAATCCGCATAAATCCAAAAATTATGTAATTATACATTTTAAAACTTTTTTTGGCTGTGCTTTGTCTTTTGTACACTGTCTTCTCACTACATTGACAATATTATCCGTTCATCCGTATTTTTCTTTGGTAGGGCCTGTAGCGGTGGGCCAGTGGCGGATTAACACATTTCCCAAGCACAGGCTGATAAATTTTTGGCGCCCTCGTCAATTGTCAGTTCCTAGATTATTCTTACAATCCAACAACTTCGTAAAAACTCCACAATAAAAAATTTTAGGGTATATTTACTAAAGTTTGTACATATTTAACAACGTCAGCACATGAAATTAAAATCTATAAATTTATTTGATAATTTCTTTTGAACCGTTCAAAATGAATATTTGAAACAACACAATTAACAATTTATTTTTTAATTTCTTGATCGTTTGATTTAATAATGTGGAACTCTTTTTCTTAGTCTGTGTTACCCGAAAAGTACAATATGTCTTCAAATCAAGAGTAAACAGGTTCCTTCTAGGTTAGTGTATTCCGTCCTAGACCACATCGTTGCTTAAACATCAGGCATGATGTGGTCGAATGCGAACCTATTCAGTGTTTTAAAAAAAAAAACAATTTTCAATATTTTTTTTATTCAGTTATACCCAACTAATACTTAATTATAACGATAGGCACGCAAACCATTCAGTATACAGACCCAACGACCCATGAAGAACTATTTGCGTTTTTATCTACTAGAATATAACTTAACATAATATATTCAAGAAGTCGGCCATGAAGGAAAAGTATGTAATATATTATTTTCCCAAATTTCCCGCCCTAGACTCAAGTCTACTCAGCTGCTAGCAGGCCTTTCAGGTAAGATCTAGACGTAGTCAGTCTGATTGAGATTCCGAAATGGATTCGTTCCGTCACCTAGTAATATGCGAGTTCCGTCGACGTTGCGTGACAAGGGATATAATTCAGTTAAATGCTTAACTAGAAGCATTGGTCGGAGCAAAAAAGCCAGTTATCTAAAGGCGATATTCTCCGACTTTAAAGAATTTTATTGTGCGTTTTTATCTACTAAAATATAACCTAACATATATTCAAGAAGATTTTTTTTAAATGTTTGACAGGCTTGGTGTTATGACCACAGTTCACCTGATGTTAAGTGACGGTGTGGTCGAAGGTGGTAAATACACCTATTCAATTCAACAAAAATAACATCGATTAATATCTATGGTAGTACAACGGCGGCCTTATCGCCTAGAGCAGTGTCTTCCAGACAACTTTTGAATGGACGAATTTCTGTGTATCGCTGTAATGGTCATAGACAATGATATTACTATCAGGAGAGTGTCTCGTTCGTCTTATTAATTTTACATAAAAAAACTTATTATATGATAAATTGCAATTATCATTCATGACATGATGCTAAATAATAATTGTGGACACACAGTCGACAAACTCATAGTAGGTTTCAAGAACTATGAAAAGAGCTAATTTATTCGGGAAACGTAGTGTCTGAGTAACAATAATGACCGCTAGACACTGTTTACATATTTCTGCATATAGGTCCATTTTACATTTATTACGTCATAACAGTCGGTAATTTAAAAAAAAACGCACCAACTTAATCTTTGGATGTATGTAATAGTTTTAAGTTACATATATGCGTGGAGTATTCCCGTTCAGCCCTTTTTTTAACTGGCCCAATGCTGGGAGCGGGACTCTTCTCATCGAGGAAGATAAGGCCTTAGTCCGTCATGCTGGCCAAGAGCGAGTTGGCAGACTTGAGATTTTTTGGGTTATGTACCTCAAAAGGAAAAAACGGAACCCTTATAGGATCACTTTGTTGTCCGTCTGTCTGTCTGTCAAGACCCTTTTTCTCAGGAACGCGTGGAGATATCAAGCTGGAATCCATATCAAATACTCAGGTCTACTGTCCCTTGGAGCTGTGAAAGCCAACGCAATCAAAAGATACAGCCGTTTATGCTGTAAAATTTCGACACTCGCAAGGGAATTAAAACCTACAGGGTACTTCCCGTGAACTCAGAATCTTGAAATTTGGTACGAAGCAACGTCTTATAGCACAGATAAAAGAAAAATTGCGAAAAGCATAAATTACCATTTTTTTTAAAATACCATAACTTTTACTTATATACCTACAGGTTTGCACGGAACCCTCGGTGTGCGAGTCCGACTTGCACTTGGTCGGTTTTTTAAAATAAAAATAAAATATCGTAGGTTAGGGTAGTGTGTACAGTAGTGGTACTTACACACAGCGCCATTTGACCCCAAACTATGGAAGTCAGTTAACTGACAGAATACTCAATACTTTTGTACAAACATACAGAACACCCAGACACAGAACAGACATTTGTTTATACCACAAAACGTTTGTCCTGGGTCGGAATGACCTGTAACTTTGGTGTTATCAATAAAAGATTTGTATTTGAATCGAACCCACCCAAAGAACTCCTGTACATGTAGGTTTTGTCACGATGTTATCCTTTCTTGTATATATATATATATATATATATGTAATCTGAATCTCGAAAACGGCTCCAACGATTTTCATGAAATTTAGTATGCAGGGGGTTTCGGGGGCGATAAATCGATGTAGCTAGGTTTCATTTTTAGAAAACGTCGTTTTTTCCTCGTTTTCAGCCGAGCAATGCTCGGTCATCCAGGTACTATAAATAAAATAAATAATAATATGCGTGCGTGCCTTTGGATTCGAACCCAGGACATCCAGATTGGAAGCCAGTCGGCCTTCCATCTAGGCTGTCGAACTTCAGAAAAGGAGTACATACATAAATATTTAAAAATCCGGTGAAGCTGTCTAGATCTTATTGATGTATATCGCCGACCGAAGAATTTTGTTTGTTTCTTTGCTTGGCATTTCTTTATGAGATTGTACACTGAACGAAGCAATTCGCCAGAGATGTATAACTCATTTTTATGTAGGATTTAGACTTATAGTTTAGGTATTAGGTAAATTATTGTATAGTTAAGGCTATCTCAGTTACTAATGCTCTTAACTTTGACTCCGGGAAACGGAACTCAATATCCGGAGTCAGATGGATTGTACGTTACAGTTGTTAATGTTTTGTTATATCACACTAATATTATAGAAGCGAAAGTTGGTGTGTGTTTATATGTTTGTTACTTCTTCACGCTCAAACGTCTAGATTAATTATGATGAAATTTGGTATGGAGGTAGCTGATACCTTGGATTACTATATAGACTACTTTTTATCCCGAAAAAATGTACTGTTTTCGTGGGATGAAAAACGAATTCAAAGAACAGCGGGTAACACCGCGGGGCGCAAATAAACATAAATAAGTTAAATTGAATTGAAATTGCGAGAGCATTTTGATACTTCAGTTGATTAATGAACATATTTAGTAACTAGCGGCCCGCTCCGGCTTCGCACGGGTATACCTAAACCTAAAAAATAACAGTATTTCTCCACTATCTAATGGATGTTATTTTACATATAAACCTTCCTCTTCAATCACTCTATCTATTAAAAAAAACCGCATCAAAATCCGTTGCGTTGTTTTAAAGATTTAAACATACATAGGGATATAGGGACAGAGAAAGCGACTTTGTTTTATACTATGTAGTGATGTAGTGTCGGATAGTTACGCTTCGACAAGAAGTTTCGCTTTGTCAACAAGTTGACAGACGATTAATTTATTGGAAAATAGAATAAACTATATTGCACATCAACACATTATAACATAAATATCTTAAAACAGAAACATTAATTTGCGGTAGTACAACGGCGGCCTTATCACCAAAAGCGATTTATTCCAAGCAACCAGAACAAAAAATGCAGGGTAATACTAATATAGAAACAACAACATTGATTTATAGAGTACCGTCGGATTTTGAAAATTAAGAATTCCTGCTCTATGACGTCTAACTGGTACTTGGAAGGGCCGTTCTAAAGGTGAAAACGCCCCTTAAATATTAAAATCCCAAATGTCCCACGATTTTCAACCTTATATTGTCAGCCTTAAAATAAAAGGTACATAGATGTAACACTTACCTCAATAAGAGCTGAAGGCGCCTTGGGTATCACATCTGGCACCACCTGGTGCGTCTCGAACGATTTCGCCACCGTTGCCATGCTTCTCGCAAACACCCTAAAATTGACCATAGTGCTGTCTGCTATTAACAAAACAATCGCATATCTCAATAGTCGTTTCATTTTTGAAGACGCTCACAAACGATCAAAGCTTAGACCTGCGTTCGATGTGAAGGTTAGCAAGGAACTGAGGTAAGGCCAGACAAGAGACAGTTATAAAGCAGTGGTATGGTTTGTAACCAGTTTTAATAAAGCTCATTTCACACGATCGAATATGTTCCAATTGTTTAATGTGCCAATCACCAATGGATGGATCAATCGGTTCCGGGTATTGTATTTGCCGATAGGTGGTTCCAACAAACTTTACCCAGTTCTTCATCAAAAAACTATGACCATCAAATTATCATCGCAAATGCATCCCACTAATATTATAAACGTGAAAGTTTGGATGCTTGGATGGATGTTTGTTACTCAATCACGCCAGAACGGCTGAAGGGATCTGGATGAAATTTTGCACGTATGTACTTTTTTAGGCCCTGGAATAAAACATAGGATACTTTTCATCATCATCATCATCCACCACCGCGCAGGTAAAATCGCGGGGGGCAGCTAGTACATCATAAAATAACTTAAAATGAAATAAGAACAAGAATGATTATTGAATAAAACAAAAAAACACGACTGTATAAAAAAAATATGGAAATATAAAGCAGCCATATGGATGTAAAAAAAAAAATTGACAGTGTTATTCGGGATGATGGAAGGATTTTAACGATACCCCATGCATCCAAAACTGGTCAGGTATTTAAAAGTTATGATGGAATAATCAAACTCACATAATTATGTACATGCATCCAGAAAACATTACACTCCTTTCTTGGGCAGTTGTGTAAAAATATGAGATAACATAGTGAACGCTATTATTATTTATTATTAGGTATAAATTTCTCAATTTTTTAATTAAACGTACCCAACCTCCATCGTCTGTCCAGAGTTCATTAATGGACGAGGGACAGTAAAAAATAACAAAACAATATCTATCAATTTTCATCTCCATTGACAAAATTAACATAATTTTTTTAATTTGTTGTAAAAAACAAAAAACAAAAAAATTTTATAAACTTATTTTTTTAATAGCCAAATATAAATCAATCTGTATCTAGAACAAGCTTAAGGAAATTATGAATAGCCACAAAGATGTAATAAATAGTGTTAGTAAAAATCGATCTATATGAAACAAGCTTTAAAAAAATTATCAACAGTTATAAAAGGTGTTATGACTGCATGAATAGTGTTTAGAATTGAAAAATGTTATTTCTGGTAAATTACTATTGTACTGGTCGATAGTTTTGGTGTCATGGTGTTAAGAGGATCGTATACCGACCACTGTTTTTGAGTTTTAGGTATTAAGCAAACGTATTGCTATCTCAACGCTCCCCGCAGCCGTGTCACAGAATAAAATAGTAGTGCTTCGCCGTGAGCTTCAGTGTGTGCGTCTCTGCACGCACACATGTCTACTCGCTACTCCGCTCAGTCGATGAATCGCCGCGCCACGCTGTTGATTATTGTTTGGCGCGCTAAAATTGTGATTCGGTACTTTTATATGAAGAAATCATAATTTTAGTGGCATATAATAGTAGTGTGATAACGAGTAAATACCTAACTTGGTAATAATAATATAAGTATTTGCACGAGGTAGGCATTGAATAAATTAGTATTCTATTTGGACAGATTTACTAGTTAAGTAAGTACCTAGTAAATCTATTTTTCTAAATAGTAAATGGGATTTACTATTCGGTAACTATTTTGACGACACCAGATGTGTACTATGAAGAACTGAACACAATGATTTCCAGAATTTGAATTTAAAAAAATTAAATACCCGATCATCATCATCTCAGCCGTAGGACGTCCACTGCCAAATACCCGATAGGCAGTAAAAAATGCCCTCGATGAATTTGTTACCTCCCGTCCGGCTGATTTCTTCACTCTATCAATAAACTGCCACTGCGTTGACAAAGATACATCGATTGCATGCGTGATTATTTTAATAAATAGAAATAAAAATATGGAAAAAAATCGTTTGATTTTTATCATATAAAACTGCAATTTCATAGGTAAAGACTAATAGTAGTAAAGGGTGTCATTTTGTAATACTTGTCGGACAGCTAACGCTTCGGAGATTAATTAATGCGTAGTTGTGAACTTGTGAACTTATACAAAATTATAGATGGCTTAAGCTTATTGACATCATCATCATAATAACAGCCGTAGGACGTCCACTGCTGGACATAGGCCTCCCCCATTGACTTCCATAAAGACTGGTTGGAAGCGGCTCGCATCCAGCGCGTTCCTGCGGTCTTTATGAGGCCGTCTGTCTACCTTTTGGGTGGACGTCCTACGCTGCGCTTGCTGATCCGTAGTCTTCACTTCAAAACTTTGCAGCCCCATTGGCCATCAGTGCTGCGTGCTATGTGCCCTGCCCACTGCCAGTTCAACTAGTTAATCCGTTGGGGTATATCGCTAACTTTGGTTCGTCTACGGATCTTCTCACTAGTGATTCGATCTCGTTGAGAAACTCCGAGCATAGCCCTCTGTATAGCTCGTTGTGTGACTTTGAGCTTATCAAGAAGGCAATAGTCAGAGACCACGTTTCAGCACCATAAGTCATCACCAGTAACACACACTGGTTGAAGACTTTCGACTTGTGGCACTGAGGTAATTCGGACGAAAAAACGTTGCGTAGTTTTCCGAACGCTGCCGAGTTGGATTCGACGATTGACCTCTTTCTTAAAGTTGGACCTACTGCGTGTCCTAGGTAATAATGAACATGTCAATAACTTCAAGAACCGAGTTCTCAACTGATACATTTTCAAGATACGCATTTTACTTCAAAATCGTGAGTAAAGAAAAATAAAGTCATCGACACTGTTTTCTTTCCCATCTCTAGTATCGATATACCTGTAAGCATCCCTATTGCTTGTCTGTATAATGTGACCATCCCCCCGACCCCCTATGCGCCCGATAGAGAGAGTTGCTGCTCGTGAGAATTTTAGGTACATTTTTTGCTAGAATTTACGTTCCGGGAAAAACCTTTTTTCACCCCTTAAAACTTAAAAAAATGTTTTGTTTTTGGTCTTAATCGCTAGAATAAGATGTATTCTAGGCTTATACGTTTTGTTTTTTGCAGAAAAGTTTATAGTTTCTGTAAAATAAGTCAATGATTTCAAGCCAAGTTTCTGCGCAAAAAAATGGCTTTTAAGAGGCTTGTAACTTTTAAACGATTTGAAAAACTGGAAAAAATCCAACGTATAAGCCTAGTAATTAAGGTGTTGATTACATGAAAAAAAAAATCAGCAAAATCGGACAATATTAAGAGGTAGAAAAGAGGTTTTTCTTTTTGTATGGCCAAGTACGCGGTATACGATGCTCTTAATATTTCATACAGGTACATACTTATTCCATAATCATAACATACTAAGCATCATTATGCTTGGTATATAATTTTAGACTGCTATTCTACCAAGGCAACATCATACATATGTACATACATACATTTAATGTAATTTTAATTGAATTTTTTTTATCATGGAAGTGTGTCAATTTTATTTAATTGAGCATTAATTTCATTGACATTGTTTTCAATTTCATTTTTTGTAACTTACACTATATTTTTTTATTTAAAGTTTATTTATGACTTTGCCTTTTTTTTTCATTATTATGTAATATTTATGTTGTGTATTTACCATCTTTGATTTGTTGATTTGTATGCCTTTTCCGACATAATATGAAGTTCATATTAACAATCATACTAATAATAAATAATGACATCACATACATGTTTCTAGTCATGTATGCAAAGAAATGTATATTTATTTTTATCATATTGTAGCATCCCTAAAACCTTATTAAATTATGCTTTTTCAGGGCCCAGTAGTCAAGGTCTGTGTGGCCATTTGTTTGTTGTCGTTATGCATCCCTGATTGAGGTTAAGGCTCCTAAAATTTACAAATGTGCGAGCCAGGCAGCTGAAGCACAGTAATAAAGTGTTTACTATCAACTTCTTTGCACACTAATTCACCCTGGTTCTAGGATGTTTAGCTGAAAGAGCAATAACAAAGAGGAAAACAAAAAATTTACAAAATTTTGCATGCTTTTAATTCAATACGCAAAGTAAAACTAATTTTATGTCCTGGCGTTACGTTTTTTTTTTTGGCATCGCACTTTTGCCTTTCTCCCAGTGTCAAGTATTTCTTATTTTCAACAGCCTCATGATTAAATAAGTCTTAGTCACAGTAAAGTACAGTCCATGCCCCATTAGTGGTGACTCTATGAAGTTTTGAAAACACGAAAATCATGTTTAACCAAATTTAGTTAAGTCTTTTTTAACAACACCTCAAGATGCTACCTTGGTGAACATTAAGCTTTATTATCTAAGTTTTTTACAATACAATTGGTTGTCCCATAGTTATTTATAATGAGCTATGCTTAGGTATTATTATCTACCTATTTAAAGTTAGCACATTTGATATGGTATTAAGTTATCATCCACTATGAAGTTTTAAAAAAGTGCAGAAGGAGAATTACAACTTTCAGGTTTATTTTTAATAACAGTTATTCTGTATGGTTGTGTTTGGTGTTCCTATTTCATTGGGTAAGTACCTAAGTTAAATTTAATTAAAATTTAATGATGTTAACTGAAATAAAGTTTTACTTTGATTTTAAATTCTTTGTTAGTGCATTACCTAAGTAGTTCACTAATACAGCAATACTTTAGCTTAGCTTAATTATGGTCTCACTTTAAATAGCAAGTTCATTTAGGCTAAATGGTCGGTCCTAGTGTCATAGTTAATGTGCAGCTAAAGACATGGCATTATGGTTTTTATACTTCTAGTATATAAATAACCATTGGGAAGGACAATTTACATTTTAAATTACAATCATCTTGAAATCAACAACTTAACAACACTCTAGGACTCTAGGTGGTAAGTCATCAAGGTATGTATCACCACAGTACCAGAAATTTTGCTGTGAAGCAGTAGTGTGTAAATATTACTATGTTCAGGTGTGAAGGTTAAAGAAATTACAGAAGTATTAATTTTTTTTTTGTTTTTTTGGCATTACACACAGTGCCATCTGACCCCAAAGCAGAGCTTGTGTGATGGAAGTCAGATAACAGATAGAATACATAAATACTTTTGTTTTTGTAAATACTTATAATACATACAGAACACCCAGACACAGAACAAAGATTTGTTTTTTCATGAATAATAAAATGTCTCAAAGTAATGAGTGCCAAAGTGGCGGCCGGTGGTTACTTAAACTTCTGGTTAATTTTGCTATGATCATAACCATTTATGTGTTGTCTTTTCCCATCAGGAGTTTTTCATTTGTCTCATTACATTAACATATAAAAAAATTGTTAGAATTATCCAATTCTCAAATTCTGTATTGATATAAAAATGATACAACAACAACAAACACTATATATTATAATTTTATCTTTCCTACACAGCTCTATGATGAATACAATTTTATCAATAAACAAACAACATAAATGTTGCTGGGACGGATGATATGGAGGATTTATATCAATATATTATATAACAAATATAGCTTCACACACATACATGCACTATAGGTACATATCACTACAATTAATTAAACTACCTAGTTATCTATTACATATTTTGTAATTAGACTAAAATTTTATCTATAAATGTCAAACAATAAACATCACACTAAAATGAAAAATAAGTCATAACTTTGCATGTTTTATCTTCGACCACATCATCACTTAGCGTCAGATGAGTTAATGGTCAAATGTTTTATAGATTTATAAAAATACTTTTAAAATCCATCTGATGTACAAGTATTACTCTTGTAAGCTATAACTCGTACAATGTTTAAATTATAACAGTGCTGATTTAAGTTTAAAAAAAGAAAGACTAACATACAAAAAAAATTGTTGTCAAGTTTGTTTAGTATAAGTAGACATAACTGAATCTAGTTTATCAGCAGACAACTGAATACTGAAAACTGTATTGGTATGGTTTTTTAGTTCCAAATTTTTTTTTAAATAATTGTTATAAATATAACAATTTTGAATTGAGATGAACTAACCAATTTGTTTTTTTTTTAATTAAAATTAATTTGTTTTTTGTCTAGTTGTTAGCACCTGACATACATAGGTACTTACTAGTATACTTAAATCCTTCTTAAAACCAGATAAATCTAATCTTTCTTTTGTGGATATTAGAAGAACTGCGAGATATGATTAATTAGTTTTAACTAGAAAAGGCTCTTCTAATCTTTTTGAATTGGCTTGGGTAATTATAGAAAAATTGGCAAGAGGCGGGTAAGCGTAATATGTATCTTTGCCAATCTAGGTTAGGTGTTTGAGGTTTTAATGCTTTATCATGGATGATAATGTAGATGTTATGATGCGATACAAAAGTTACATAATATTTTTATGATCATGGCTGAATTTTAGAATCGCAATTGCAGGTGAAGTGAGAAATCACAAATGCTTTGAATAGATGTTACAGTTTAGCGATTTAGGCTTTACACGCAGTCAGTCCCGTGTGTAACCAAATTATTCTTACCTTTTAGACGAAAGATAAATGCAAAACACTTTAACACTGCAGTTGCAACCGTAACACTTATTGAACGTAGTAAAAATTAAAATTGATAACAAGCTGGCTGCTGGTTTTGCTCGTTTATCGCCGGTTTTCTTTATTTTTTTCTTTGTTTTTGGCGTCACACTTTGTGGAAGTGTCAAATGTTTTGATTTGAAGTATATTATACGTTTTATAAGTCAAAGTCACACAAGATAAGTCGTGGTCAAGTCCGGTCATGCCATAAACTCAAAAAGTACAGTGCTACCAACTTATCTGTGAAGTGGCATAAAATGGAACTACAGCCGCCATGTTGAGAACTTCATTCGACTGTCAGTTACTATGTAGTTTGTTTATTTTCTGTTTGTTTCTGGATATTGCAAATTTTCTCTTTCAATCATGCCGAAAGCAATTAAAAGTGACGCCCGGAATATTATTCTAAAGGTAAAAGCCTTTTTTGAAGAGGGATCTCGCCAACAAGCCCCGATTATTCCATTTAATCAAATATATAATCGAGTTTCTGCCGCTACAGGAGAGTGTGACCAGTTATCCCATAATTTTTTCCCAAAAAACTAATTTTTTTAAATTAACATTTCGAATGAAGTAAACAGGTGTTATAATGGAAATATATGAAAGAATGTTTTCTTTTCAGGTGTCCAAAATAGTCAAAGATGGAAAGGAAACAGAAAAAACTGGGGACAAAGTAAGAACGCCTGGAAAATTGAGACAGCGTAGTAAGTACTACTGGTTTTATTGTTGTCAATGACTTCAATGTAAGTGTTATAACGAAAAGATTTAAATATACATTTTGGTTCATGACATGTTCTCGAGTTTTATTATATCGGCGGTCATATTATTTTCCATTCTTTCAGTAATTATTGCAATATAATTTGAATGCCAATACAGGCTGTGACTGTTCGTACTTTACAACGATGTCTGATTAAATATTCCTCTTAATTAACCATTATTCATAGAACGGCAACACCGAAGCGACACTCTTCAATTCACAGATAACTTGGTAGCACTGTAAAGTAGATTTTACTACAAACTTCGATGAAGGTTTGAAAGCAAATACGAAGTCATTTTTCGCCACGTTATATTACATAATTCGGCACTTTTACTACTTTCTACTGAGAGTAACGCGTTCCTGCCGAAACCTTTAAAATAATATCGACAGGAACCAATGATAAATAATTGACGCAGGCCATTACATCCAATAATCCAACCCCAAATTAAGCAAAGCATAAACCATAATTATGAGCCAGATAACTGATAGAATACCTTGTCACTTTTTAAATTGTAAATAATACGGTGTTCCGTATGATTCCCAGACAGAAGAAACATGAATGAATACTGATGTTATTTTACTATTATTAAGTTGTCAATGTCATCAGTCATGTCTCAAAAAGTCAAACTGTAAGTTGTACACTTTGTACTTGTAACTCAAACTCATGAACTGTTTATTGCGGTCGGCATTGTATTCCTATATTATGGTGATGTTTTATTAATTTCGTTAGACTTGAAACAGTTAAAGATTCTGTTACTGTATTTCCTTAGTAAAGTGAATAAATGTAATTTAAAAAGATTTGTGATTCTGACTCCTATCGACAGTGCGTGAGTGAAGCGAAAGCACTCATTACAGCCTTTACAGTACTGCGTCACATTTTGGTCGTGTAAAGTGTATCAGTATCGGTTTTTGCGGAAATAATTCTCTTACTATGACTATAAAATAGGCATGCTTAACGACATACTCCTCACCAAGCGTTTAATAGTAATAGCTGTGGTTCTCGGCATTATTTACATCTTGAAAGAGTACGTATTTGTCTCACTATGACGACTCATCGTGTTGCGTATTTCTACAATGCCGACGTTGGGAATTTCCATTATGGCCCTGGGCATCCGATGAAACCTCATAGATTGGCGGTCACTCATAGCTTGGTGCAAAACTATGGGTTACATAAGAAAATGCAGATATACAAGCCCTACAGAGCAAGCGCCCACGACATGTGCAGATTTCACAGCGAAGACTATATAGAATTCCTACAAAATGTTACTCCTCAGAATATTCAAAGTGAGTAGGTATAAGTAAGAGAGATTGTGTGAATTAGTTAAGCAAGCCTTGGTGGATGGTATTCATATAAATTATCTACCATATTATATAAACTACATCCCACTGCTAGAAACATGGAGTTATACTCAATTTGAGGAGTATTTTGACATGTCTAAATTGAGCGCAATTTGGTATCAAACAATCTAGCCCCATCCAATGATACACCCATGGATCAATACCAATATTTTAGGCAGGCATGACACTATGACACATGACTTAGGCTTTACTACTTTTTTCTTTTTGACATTTGCCTATTCTCAAGGTTTAGTTGGACAATATTTCACCACACTGGCTTTATGTGGATTGGTAGATTAATAGTTTCAGCTTCTCTGGAAATATGCAGGTTGCTGCAAAATAATACTGTGTCAAATACCATGTAGTTAAAAGTATCTTAAACATATAATTTATTTACCATTATTACTATTCCAGGTTACTCCAAAGACTTGCTCCACTACAATGTGGGGGATGATTGCCCAGTATTCGAGGGTCTATTTGATTTCTGCTCCATGTATACGGGTGCGTCATTGGAAGGGGCAATGAAACTGAACAACAATGCCTGTGATATAGCCATCAACTGGTCTGGAGGGCTGCATCATGCAAAGAAATTTGAACCTTCTGGTTAGCTGTTTTGCTTGTAGTACCTAATACATGAAAAATATATCATCATAACATCGCAACAATTGTGAAGTTAATTAAAAAAATCTTTGTCAAAATAGGCTTTCAAACTCCCATTATGTACACTCAAAAAAAGGAAAATTTAATGTTAGTTTTGTTTCACACCATTTGCACAAGTGGATCAGTGCATTTATTCATATGTTTGCCCTTTTACACAACTATTAGACAAGATTTTTAGCATGGACAAAATGGACATCCTCTGTAAGCTCTTAAACTCCAAACAAAATTGTCCATACATAATTGAATATCAATTTTGAAAATAAAACTTAATTAATACTAGATATTCAACAGTCAACCTTGATAAGTTAAATGACTAATCAAATTTACTTATTTCTTAGTGTTATATATTTGATAGTGTCAATATTGTGTCATTGTCTACCTACATAATTTAGCATGTTTTAAATATGTAATGAGGGTCACATTATTACTAGTAGAAATAAGTTTTGTATTCAATACAATGGTGTTTATGTTAATAGTGATTTGAATAAATAAATAAGTAACTTTAATGAAAAAACAGCATTTAATGTGGCAAATAATGTGTGTATAATTAGGCACAGACTACTTTTATAATACATATGTTTTTCAACTTCCAGGTTTTTGCTATGTTAATGATATAGTCATAGCTATTCTCGAACTACTCAAGTACCATCCTCGAGTGTTGTACATTGACATAGATGTTCACCATGGAGATGGCGTCCAAGAAGCGTTCTATCTCACTGATAGAGTTATGACAGTCTCCTTCCATAAGTATGGGAATTACTTTTTCCCAGGTACCGGGGATATGTATGAGATTGGGGCAGAGAGTGGGAGGTACTATTCGGTTAATGTTCCCCTTAAGGAAGGGATAGATGATCAGAGCTATGTGCAGGTGAGTTTTTTCAAAGGTTAATTTTATATTTACCGTAGTTTTTTTTTTTTTTTCACACAGCGCCATCTGACCCCAAACTAAGCAGAGCTTGTGTGATGGAAGTCAGATAACTGATAGGATACATACCTTTTTTTTTTAAATACATACTCATAATACATACAGAACACCCAGACACAGAACAAACATTTGTTTATACCAAACAAACATTTGTCCTTGGCGGGAATCGAACCCACGCCCTACAGCTCAGGCAGACATACTCCCAATGAGCCAACAAGGCTGTCAATAGTATGCTGAATTGGAACTATTATATTAGCGGCCTGTGCTATACATACATATATTTAAGTGTGTATTTCCGAAACTAATAATATTTAGTCTCAACACTCTTTCAATTAGCACACCATATGTCAGAAATGTTAATCAGTAAATCTAATATGGTAAAGTAAAAAATTACTCAAAAATGTTTAGAAAAGTTTGTCAAATAGCAAAATCAAATTATATTAGCTCGAAAATTAGAAATAGTGAAAATCTAATAAAATCAACATGGAAAATAATAAATAGTGAGACTGGAAAGGTCAGTACCTACGTTAATGATTACAATTTAAAGATTAATGATTGCTTAATCAAAAATGATGTTGAAGTAGCCCAAGCATTTGAAAACTTTTTTACTGACATTCCAATCTGTACTACAAAGTGTCTGAACTCTTCTCAACTAATAGCTGAATCATTACTTAAAGAAAATGTACCTAAATGCGATAGAAAATTTAATTTCAAACATGTCGATGAAAAAGATTTTAAAAAAGTCTTCAAACTTTTAAATATAAAGAAAACTGCAGATCTCTGGGGCATTTCCGTTAGAATTATTAAACCTTTAATTGATACAATTGCACCAGATTTAGCTTTTATATTTAATGAATCTATTGATTGTGGCGTATTTCCTGATCTCATGAAACATAGCAAAATAATACCATTGTTTAAATCGGGTAGTAGGTCAGACCCCACTAACTTTAGACCGATATCAGTACTGCCTACATTCAGCAAAGTTTTTGAAAAACTTATTTTACACCAGTTGCTTAGGCATTTCAATGGCAATGACCTGCTACATTGTAAGCAATTTGGGTTTACTCGTGGCAGGTCAACTACTGATGCCGGTGTAGAGTTGGTATCGCATATTTTTGATGCTTGGGAGAAGTCGCAAGATGCTTTAGGCGTTTTTTGCGACTTGTCAAAGGCATTCGATTGTGTACATCATAAAACATTAATCAGGAAACTACATCACTATGGAATAAGGGACGGCTCTTTGGATCTTCTTACATCTTACTTGAGTGATAGGATACAAAGAGTTGACATTAATGGGAAAAGGTCTTCGGGATCTGTAGTTACAATGGGTGTACCGCAAGGCTCTATCCTCGGTCCTTTCCTATTTTTGGTTTATATTAACGACCTGCCTCATCTTGTTAAGAATGATCACGAGATTGTATTGTTTGCTGATGATACTTCATTAATTTTTAAAATGAAACGACAAAGCACAAATTTCGACGATGTGAATAATGCAATCTCAAAAGTAGTCCATTGGTTTAATGTCAATAATCTTTTGCTTAATGAAACCAAAACAAAATGTATAAGATTTACTCTACCTAATGTAAAACAAGTTAAGGCTGATGTAAACGTAAAAGGAGAAACATTAGAAATTATAGACAATACCGTATTCTTGGGAATAACCTTAGATAGTAAACTTCAATGGGGCCCACACATAGATAAGCTATCGAAGAGACTTAGTTCTGCAGCATATGCAGTCAAAAAAATCCGTCATCTTACAGACGTTGATACTTCTAGACTAGTCTATTTCAGCTACTTCCATAGTATTATGTCTTATGGCATACTGCTGTGGGGGAACGCTGCAGATATAAACACCGTATTTGTGTTGCAGAAGAGGGCTGTTCGTGCAATCTATAATGTGGGTCCCAGAGAATCCCTACGTGATAAATTCAAAAAAATTAACATAATGACAGTACCATGTCAATACATTTATGAAAACTTGTTGTACACTCATAAAAATATCAATCGTTTCCCTAAAAATAGCGACATACATAATTTAAATACTAGAAATAAGAATAAACTTGCTGTGCCCAAAACTAGGCTAAACAAGATAAATGTATCCTTTAAAGGGCAATGTATACGCTTCTACAACAAAACTCCTAGTGAGTTGCAAAAATTATCAATAAATAAATTCAAACAAATTGTCAAAAATATCCTATGTAAAAAGGCTTACTACAAAATATCAGATTATCTAGACGATAAAAAAGCTTGGGACGAGTTTTGCTCCAACTCGAAAACTAACAATCTAACAAGGTAAAGGTTTCTTGTTCGCTTCTTTACTTTACCTCAAAAAGATTGAAGTGAACGAAAGATCAAAGTGATCACTTTATTTCCTAGTTTTAAGTATTTTTATAATTTGTGACGTGTGACGTGTCCAAGAGTCCTGTAAGGTCTAAAGGAAATAAAGCACTTTGAGTTTTGAGTTTTGAGTTTTGGTAAATGTTAATAACTTGGATTCTCATCAGATTTTTTTTTTTTGCTTTCTAACTGTTCTAATGTATTTCATTTCATATCAAATGAAAGGGCCCGATGATCATTATCTCAATATGTTTAGAGTTATAAATGCGATGTTCTCATCAATCAATAAGTCCAGGTTTGCTGATGTACTGATTTATCCGAAGGCCTTTCTTTGCTGTGTTGATTCCGTCATCTTACATAAACGTAAACTGGACTAATTTTTATAAAATACAATCTGCACTCCAGTTTTTTACTTGCGTTTCTAGAATAAACAGTAGACAATATGCTGGTCCCGACTATTTGCTATTGCATTCATGTTGTAAACATGTATAAAAAGATATATTTTTTAAAATAAAATTTTAGGAGCTTTTTCACTGAGGTGAATATGTCGCTCTGGTAACATTGCATCTATATTATAATTAAGTTTAAATGAATTATATACAATTTTATCTCTTAGGCTTAGATTATAAAGCATTCTGGCTCAGTCAAAATAGTTGCTTGTTTGGGACAGTTGTTCTAATTGATGAATTCCGAGCACACTCCATGATAATGTGGTATACGTCATCCACAGTGTTACGGACTAGGCAGTTGGGAGTAATAGATTTTCCCATTAAATAGTAAAATTCATTACATGGAATAAGAGACAGTTGTATTAGTGTGATGTTATTTCCAGGTGTTCAAACCAACAATACAGAATGTGATGGAATTCTATCGTCCGACGGCGATAGTTTTGCAGTGCGGTGCAGACTCTTTAGCTGGGGACCGGCTAGGGTGCTTCTCGCTCTCAACACGTGGGCACGGGGAATGTGTCAAGTTTGTGAAGAACTTGAATGTGCCCACGCTTGTAGTGGGCGGTGGAGGGTAAGTTTAATGATGGGAATCCATTTATCGACTCAACTAGACCAGCGTCGTCTCGCTTCACAAGCGTATATGTACATATAATAAGTATAAATAAACATACCCTAGCAAAACGCTGCCTGTGGTAGTGCTGTCGTGCTGGCTGTAGTATATTTTTTTATCGTTGACGGGCTAGATATTTGACTACAACTCACCTTAAGTTAAGTGACGGTGTAGTTGAAGATGGAAAATACATTTATCCTGGAATGGAAACTGGCTCTCGAGTTAGGATGTAAATGTAACGCTTCTTATTATGATCGGAATTCTGAATCAAAATCAAAATCAAAATCAAAAGTCATTTATTCAGTTTAGGCCCTGGTAAGGCACTTATGAACGTTAAGTTACATGTTTGAATCTACCACCGGCTCGTAATTACACTTCAACTGAGAAGACTCCGGCAAGAAACTCAGCAAGGCATTTTTTTTGTGGATCTTTCTTTTCATATTAGGTTACAATTTACAGTAATAAATATTAATACATACATTATGCTTACTACAATTGTCACTTAGCCAGGGGGATGCAAGTGCAGAGAGAAGCTACAACAACCATATATTCCTGTCTTCCACGTAATGAGCCACCTTATAGTAGGCTTTGTCAATTAACCTCTGCTTTATAAAATCTTTGAATTTATTATAGGACATTTTAGTTACCTCAAGTGGGATTTTATTATAGAATCTAACGCAATTCCCGAGAAAAGACTTATTAGCTTTAGATAACCTGAATCTAGGTGTCACAATTTTATCTTTATTTCTTGTATTTAAGTTATGGCGACTACTATTAATTTCAAATGAGTTTAAATTTTTCCGGACAAACATAATGTTTTCATAAATGTACTGTGACGGTAACGTTAATATCTTAAAATCTTTAAATCGATTTCGTAGTGATTCGCGAGGACCCAAACAATAGATTGCGCGAATTGCACTTTTTTGCAGAATAAAAATAGTTTCAAAGTCTGCAGCTGAGCCCCACAGTAGTAGACTGTAGGACATTAAACTATGGAAATAAGCAAAGTAAACCAACCTGGCTGTAGCCACATCTGTTATTTGTCTAATTTTTCTAATCGCGAAGGCAGCGGAACTCAATTTACTAGCTAACTTTTCTATATGAGGACCCCATTGTATTTTACTATCTAATGTTACGCCGAGAAAGACTGTTTTATCCACTAGATCAAGTCTTTTACCATCGACTAAGATATGAGTGTCCCTCTTAGCACAATTGGGGAGAGAAAACCTTATACATTTGTTTTACATGAATTAAGCATAAGATTATTGGCGGCAAACCATTTTGATACAGCTGATAAGGTGTTATTGAGCTGTGTAAGGTCTGTATCTTTTCTATTGACTTTAAAAATTAACGAGGTGTCATCAGCAAATAAAACTATATCGGACAATTCATTTACCATATAGGGCAAATCATTAATATATGCCAAGAACAAGAAAGGGCCTAAGATTGATCCTTGAGGTACGCCCGTTTTTACTAAGGACCCTAGGGACGTAATACCGCTAATACCTACTTTTTGTTGGCGACTCGATAGATAAGATGATATAAGATCAAGTGCCACTCCACGAACTCCATAGTGTTGAAGTTTTAGAACTAGGGTGTGATGATCCACGCAATCGAACGCCTTGGAGAGATCACAAAATACGCCAACCGCATCCTGTGAATTCTCCCAGGCCTCAAAAATATGCTTTAAAAGTTTAGCACCAGCGTCTGACGTTGACCGGCCTTTCGTAAATCCAAACTGGTGATCATGTAAAATCTGATTATTGACAAAATGAGTTAATAATTGATTTAGTATAATTTTCTCAAAGATTTTGCTTAACGCTGGAAGAACAGAGATAGGTCTATAATCGGAAGGATTATTTTTGCACCCAGATTTAAATATTGGAACGATTTTACTATGTTTCATCAAATCGGGGAAGGAACCATTAATAATACATTGATTAAAAATATCTGCTAAAATAGGTGCAATACTAGTTATAATTGAATGTATAACTTTAACTGATAAGCCCCACAGGTCTTCTGTATTTTTTATATTCAGGGACTTGAAGGCTCTTAAAATATCACTAGTATCAATAAACTTAAATAAAAAATTTGGAATATATTTTGGAAAATTATCTTTAAGGAGACACTCCGCTTTCTTAGGAGAAGATGCAAGATACTTAGTAGCTTCAGAAGGTATGGTTGAAAAAAACGATTCAAAAGAAGAAGCTACTTCAAATTTATCCGTTATAAGCTTATCATTGATTTTAAGTTTAATTGCGTCATCTTCCTTTTTATTTTTACCAGTCTCTGTATTTATGATTTTCCAGACAGTTTTAATTTTATTAGTTGAATCACTAACTTTTTTGGCAATGGTAATGGCTTTTGCTCTATTACAAACTAATTTAAATATTTTTGAATAATTCCTAACATATGCATGAAACTCTTCGTTATTTGTGTATGATTTTTTACGATAGAGTTCGTACATGTTGTCTCTACTTAATCTTATTCCTTTAGTGGCCCAGTCACAAAATCTTAATTTATTATTTAGCTTCATAGCTTTCATTGGGCAATATTTATTAAATCCTTTACAAATCTCAGTTAATAATGTTTCATAGTTATTATTAGGATCATCAGATTCAAAATTGATATTCATAAGCTTTAATTCCAAATGATTATTAAATTTCTCTAACTTGTACTTAGTGGTTGGTCTAAATTCCCTACTTACTTCACTTAATATTTGGCACCTAGAAGGCAATCTAACTATTTGAGCCAAGTGATCCGAGCGAACACCAGGAATTAAGTACTTCTCCAAAATACTCCCATTTGTAATAATGTTGTCAATGCAAGTAGAAGATGTGGCTGTTACCCGTGTTGGTTCACAAAACAAAAGATCCATATTAAATGATTTGAATAAAGAAATAA
Organism: Biston stratarius; assembly: GCA_950106695.1. NCBI lineage: Eukaryota > Metazoa > Arthropoda > Insecta > Lepidoptera > Geometridae > Biston > Biston stratarius. Next base: position 9,833,125 of record OX467106.1, read on the forward strand.
AATTGTTTCTATCTGATGAGGTAACAAGAGTGTCAATATTGAAGTCACCACAAACTATTATAGACTTCTTGGATTTTAATAGTTTATTTAGAATTTCTTCTATTATTGAATAAAACAATGTTGGTTCTAATTTAGTTCTTTGAAGTCCCGACCATTTGGCCTGAGACTACCATTCTACTTATTTTTCAGATACACGTTACGAAACGTGGCGCGATGCTGGACGTACGAAACTTCCTTGCTGGTAGATGAGAACATTTCCAATGAGCTTCCTTACACGGAGTATCTCGAGTTCTTCGCGCCAGACTTTCAGCTGCATCCAGACATAAACAGGTGAAACTGCTTTACACACAATACCAATACACACATACACAGACCAATTTTGAATCTTTTTCATTGCCGTCCATTGTCTAATCCATCCATTGTCGTAAAAACGTTAAACGTTTTTAAGTTTAGAGTTATGAACGAAAACCTTCAAAATTAGTCTTAATAACTTGTTAAAAATTGTATTTCTTAATGTATCTAAACTTTCGTGATTTGGACACAAAATTATGTTTGTAACTCACCGGGACTTAATTGCGCACAAAGTACTGTGAATTAAGTCTTGTTTTTTTACGTAGACGTTTCGGCCATGTTGCAGTAGCCGTGGTTACGGCCCGACGAGAAATCGAGTTTCGGTGAAAAATTTGGGTGTTGTGATTTCCTACCCTCATTTAATTCTTATAAAAACGTATTACGTTTGTCACCACGGCACACTACACTAAATCAGCAGACCTTTCTGAAACTACACTGTGGTACTAGTACTTGCATATGGCCGGATTCCACGACGACGATATATATATTCTATCCTTATAACATAATCCATCATTCCGGTAGAAGTGGCAATGCTTTAGTATTTCATCGCGTATTCCCTATAATAAATAGTACCTGGTTGACCGAGCATTGCTCGGCTGAACACATGGATAAAACGACGTTTTCTGAAAATGAAACCTAGCTAGATCGATTTTTCGCCCCCGAAACCCCCTGGATACAAAATTTCATGAAAATCGTTGAAGCCGTTTCCGAGATTCAGAATATATATATATATATATATACAAGAATTGCTCGTTTAAAGATATAGATAACGTATTATTTATCCTGGAGTTAACCAGTCCTAGATCAATCGTAAATTCGGTGTTAATTGGCAAGCGCGGTTAGTGGGGATGGGACCTGTCGGTAGCAAATGATGCCACAATGGGCTAGGAAATGTGTATAGTGGAAATGTATACTGTATGACTATCACTGTATATAACAAATTGCCAAATTATTTTAAAGAATTAAACATCAATAGCTTTAAATGTAAATTATTTAAATTTCTTATGGACAAGTGTTATTATGATATTAATGACTTTCTGAATGACACACTTAAATAATTGTTTACCTATCTAAAAATATTTGTACACCTACTAAGTTAGAATATTTGATACTTAGAATTTTAACAATAAGACCTACAATTTAAGACAATATTCTCATAAATAAACTGGCTTTGATTTTTGGCCGAAGTTTTTTTAAAATCAATTTTAAAATGTCATCGTCAATAAGCTACCGTATGTAGCAAAGAGACGCTGTACAAATCTTTAGCAAATATCGTCTCTGGAACGTAATCTTGGATTCATGCTTGGTCATTGGGTTACTAAAATAGCAGATGAATATTGTATAAGGTGTATATAATATAAAACTATTTGTTTCTAGTTCAAACAACGCAAACAGTAAGCAGTATCTAGAGGCGATAACGAAACATGTTTACGACAACTTGAAGATGTGCCAGCACTCGCCAGCAGTGCAGATGTCGCATGTGCCAGGTGATTATTTGACCACCTCTCTTTAGTAGTAGTTTAATTTTAAGGAAAAAGAAACACCGTTTTTGGATTTAAGCCAAATACAACTTAAGCCAAAATCCGAAACACGCAAGGACAGTGGCACCATCTACATTTCCTGCATGACACTAGGAAATAGCCTGATTTATCGTAATATATAAAAATATTGAATGGGTTGATGTGCTCTAATGCAATAATGTATGAAGGGTACTTATATTATCTGTGATCAATGTGAAAGCTACACAATAAAGATGTTGCATGCCAATTTGCACAATACTTTCCATCCTAAGGTTGCCTGGAAGAGATTGCTTTGAGCTATAAGATCGACAATTGTTATACCTTATAATTAAGTTTATTTTTTCTTCTGTATGCAATCTGTGATGAGGACAATAAAGAGTTATTCAATGCTTAATAACTACTTTCACAATTTCAGGCGATTTCTTCCCTGATGAGTATCGGATAAAAGATGACCCAGACCCTGACGTGAGGATACCTCAGGAGGAAGCCGACAAGATGGTGGAAGCTAAGAATGAGTTCTATGATGATGAGAAAGATCAAGACAAAGAGCCAATAGTGCCGGAGCCCAAGGATCAAAATGTGTTTATACTAAGCTAACACGAGATGAGTGACTTCAGCATTGTGTTGGAAAGATTATGATGAACTGTCAAGTGAAGTGTTAGTTTGATAAGAAAGTAGTTTAAGAGCTTAACTTAGTACAAGTACTGCTTCCTAATGATCTATTTTACATTTGCTAATGATAAAATCTTTTCTATTGATTCCAAATGAGGGTAATTTGGAAACTAGATATACCTTTTAGGATTACCTTCCACAACAGCATAGCAACTTTGGTTCTGGAACTTTAAAATGTGCAATAAAATACAGCTGTTCCATAGAAAATTTGAATCATTGCCTTGTCACAAATTAATGGTAGAGCTGTTTTTATTTTATCAATGGCCTTATCAGCTTGTTTTATATCATTCTAAGTGTATACATACATTGTTATTTTACTCTGTTGTGGATTATTACTAAGAAATTTGTTGTTGGAGGCATTTTAAACTGTAAACGGTGACAAATCTTGAAATTAGCCTCATTTTCACAAACTAACATCAATGGATAAGGTTTTATCACAGCTCATATATTAAGCTGTTTGAGATGCATATTTTAAGTCATCTTACTAGTTTCACATTAGTGGTGATAAAAATATATAATACGACGCGCCATTTGTTGACTAGCAACGAAATACGTAGCGATGATAGCTCAGTGGTTAGTGCAGTCGGTTCGCATGCCGAAGGCCGTAGGTTCAAACCCCAACAATGAGCTGGAGCTGCCGGTGAAGGAAAACATCGTGAGGAAACCATAGCGTGGTGGTAGGGTACTTTCTAGTATTCGGCTGGCTAGCTACCACCCTCGAGTTGAAGGCATCCTACCATATCTATTATATATCCCCCAAGCATCTAACGGTGTGTTCCGGCTGCCTCACTTGAGAGCATGTTCCATTCCAGGCTAGGTGTGCTTTACCATCTTCGACACCGTCACTTAACATCAGGTGAGCTGTGGCCAACACGTAGAAAATTCGTAGCCATAAAAAAAAAAAAAAAATATGAATTGACTCTGGCGATGATTTAAATTTCCGTTCCTCAGCGCGATAAATCCGGCATCTGCACGGCAATACCATAGACAATGCTTAGAAGTTTCGTCTCTATGAAGGACCGCTTCTGCTTGGCATAATAATAAAAAAACAAATTGTGTCTTTGTTGGGTGCGTCGCGAAAAAGACCACGTGAATACGTGTAAATTATTATTGAACACTAAGAAATCCTCAACGTAACGAATTCTTTATTTATTTAGCTATCAAGTGGTATAATTAAATTTCTTATGTAGATTATAGAGCTTCAACACCAAACTGTATCTTCCCAATATTATCATCAGTTTACTGAATTGCCTTCCACTATAAAGGGAAATTTAAAAACTATATATAGATATATACATGTAAGTAGCATTTGTTGGCACTGGGGTCGCTTGTATGTGTATGCCATTATTTGAATGGTTGTGAAAGTGCTATTTAGTTGTTTGTGAATCAAATATTAATTTATGTCTACATAGGATATGGTTTTTATTATTTTCACATGTAAATAATCGACAAAGTTATATATTAGCATATAGGAAAGTATCTAGGTATCCCTTCTATGGCAATAATTAAAATAAGTAAATCAGTATTACTTTGTTTTATTTTATACCTATATATTAGAGTACCAACTGTATTGGACATACATTAAGGCCCAATTTCTAATGACTTGTGTAGCGCAGCAGAAATTTACAACTTTGACCTCTATTTCCAATTATAATTGTGGAAGTTGAGTCCGTTTGCATGTGTCTACACAAACAAAAGACAAAAGACATGCTTCATTCAGTTTGCTGACCAAGGCAACTGTAGTATAGTTCACCTATTTAGGCAGTTATTTTTAAAAAACCATTTTGCCATTAAATAATAACGCAGGTTCAGAAGAAATAAAACGGTTCATTCAAAATAAAATTCAAATATACTTCGGAATTACATGAAATTGTATTGAAATGAGTGTTTTAATAACTACCTATTTTTAAATCTAAATTACGATCAGCTATATACTTCTGAAAATCTGGCATGTTGACACCAAAATCCATTGTGAATGTCACTAGATGCTCGCACACATTTATGATTTCCATGGCCACTTCTTTTGATACTTCTAATGTGCAGTCAAACCACAAATATCTTATTTCTCTGAAATAACCCTTCTTTAACAACCTTACCAGAGATTCGTCAATATTCTTCTTGCTTTGGTATTTGAGCACTAAATTCTGTAAATTAGAACAATCCATGAAGAAATTCAGTACACTGTCAATGCAAAAATTTCCATTGCCTAACGTCAACATTTTCAAGTTAGTGAATAAAGGTTCTTCTCTTCTAAAGAACCTTGGAACGCTCAATGAAGGGGATTGAGTTCCAATGCAGAGGGTGTTTAGATTAGGACATAAAGAACCGATGCGCAAAATGGCATCGAAAGTCAGAGACAGTTCAATCTCCCAAAGAGAAAAATGTGTTAAATATTGACCTTTGATAACAAGCATTTCATGAAGAGCATGAGTGAAAGTGAAGAAAGACAGATCTAGTCGTGTTAAATTACATTCACTTGTGGTAATCTCATTCATTATAGCATCTTTATCATTTTCCGACAAGTGTGTAACTGACAACTCCTTTAAATTGGGACAGATTGTCAGTAACTTTCTAATACCTACACCAGAAGCAAAGTGACAATTGATTTTTTGAAGACTCAATGGACCAATTGCGATTTTACTGCTGATTAGAGTTGTGCCAATATCACATGTGTCAATCCTCAATTCCAGGAGTTCCGGGAGACTTGAAATTAACCTTATTATACCAGCTTGCGAAACACATCTACCAAACTTATGAACACGCTCATTTCTTGGTGGATCCATAGTGAGTATTTTTAAGTTTTGTAATTTGGCAATAGATAAAATACCTTCATCAGAGACATTTCTTATTAAAACAGAAGCATTAAAAAGTGATTTGCAAATGTCTACTCTAGAGACAATGTTAATATCTTCGAGAAGAGGACAGTTGGCACCAATAATATGGAGAATTTCATCTGTACATATGAATTTAAGGTCAAGAACCTTTAAATTGTTGAAAGTTGTAAGTATTTTTAGCCAGAAAGGATGAGGGATGCTGTTATCAATGTCGCATTTGCGGAAAGTTGTCATATTAGGGTAACTAAGGACTAAAAGCTGAACGCGTGGATCCCCATTGTACTGCACACTGGTCCGATTCGAACAGAGGACACCAAACAACCTAGAACAAATTATTTTATTATTAAAATGTATAAAGTATGTGGTAGGTTATCAGCGTAATTAATTATCATTCAAAGTCTATAGATAAGAGAAATACAAGTTTTATAAAAGTAGTGTAACAGGCTATAATGAGAAATTAAATAAGCTGTGATCCTATTTACCTTGCTGGAAGCATAGACATCATAAACCGATTTAACGCTAAAGCCTCCCTCTCACATTCTGCGAATACACTCTCTGGATAAACCTTCTCAAGAAAATGGCAAGCTGAATTGATCAAAGAGATGTTTTTTCTAACACTTAGATTGAACAAACTGTAAGGCTGTTTTTTAGGAGACATGACGATTGTATTAATTCTACATATGTATTGTTGACAATCTGAAAACAACAGCAAAATCGTATTATATACGCATAATAATTAGATTAATATAAGGTTCAATTGAGCCTTCGAAGTGAATTATAGGTGTAATTACAAATACAGAATAAAATAATGCGATATTTTTATCTTCTCTTCCTAGGTTTTTACGTCACACTTTTTGTATTTGCCAGTGTCAGTGTCACATATTTTGATATTTTCAAGCACAGCAAGGTAAATAAAATAAGTCACAGTAAAAATCATATAAAGTAACCAGAGGGTACCTAACAAACGCCCGCGGATCAGGATTTTGATCCCCTAGAGCCATGACGCCTCCTCAGGGAGGATGCTAGGTATTGAAGGCGACTCCCTACCTCCCCTAACCGCAGGAGAAGAAAGTGCACATAACTAACTCACATAAAATAAATCGAGGTTGAGTACAATTACATCTTAGTACGGTATAATGATGAGGTACGGTAATGGTACTGTAAGCTTTGAGTTTTAGAAGCAACACGAAAAGTTATGATTCACCACATTCTATCATACTCGCACACGTAATTCGGCACTTTTTTAGTAAAACACCATCATTTCACTGTTGCCAACTCCAAAAATTCCGAGTCCCTAGACTCATAAGCAAAAGTCGCTAGAAAGTCACTAAAACTAACTTCCCCAGGAGCGGATCCACGATTTTGTCTAGGAGAATACTTATAATTTTGTCGGGGACAGAAAAGGCAGTGTGAAATATTAGAAAAGGTGAAAAAAAAATTGATAAATAATTAGATTACAATTAAGTAAATAATATATAGGTGCAACAACATAATACATCTAACTTTCAATTAAATAATTATATTATCATTATTGTAACAATCACCCAGATAATTTGTTGTTTTAATCACAATTTGCCAAAATTACTTATTATCGGAGAACTGGCCGTATTCAATAGCAAAACTTAGATTTGAAAGAAAATTCGATGTGTTGCATTGAATATTTTTTGAAATTTCTAAAGCTAGGGCTGTTTTAATTTCTACTCCAAAAATCGCCAGATATGTCGCTAAACAATTTTTGTCGTCAAAACTTTATTTTAGTCGCTAAGACTTGAGCAAAAGTCGTTAGTTCTAGCGACTAAGTCGCTAAATTGGCAACACTGCATCATTTTATACACAAAGTAAAAAAAAACTCCTGATGTTTTTTATTATCTTCTTATTTGTTTTTGGTATTACACTGTGTGTATTTGCCAGTGTCTTTGTGTTTAATTCGAAAGAAGAAAATTTATTTTCGTTGCAAAGACGTTGACAGATAACTTTTAATGTCATGACATTTTTTCTTTCTTTGACCATAGCACGTTCTTGAGTTTTGGCGGGAACACGGAAATAGTCGTGTCGCCCCATTGTATTTTTTACCAAAATTAGTGTTTTTTCGAGCGTTTATGTATAAAAATAGTGGTGTTTTATTCATAAAGTGCCGAATTACAAGCACGAGTGTGGGAAAGTGATATAATGGGATAAATCATGACTTTGCTCAAAACTCCATCGAAGCTTATAGTAAAGTCGTCACTACTTTACTAAGGCTTGACTGGATTTAACTGGCACGGATTGGACTTGACCAAAACTGGATTATACTGTAAAGTTAAAGAAGCCAAAAAATTAAGACTGCATACAAAATACAGAAACATTGAAACTGGCAGAATGCACAGAGTGAGATGCCAAGAAGAAAGAGAAGAAGAAGCACGTTCTTGCATCGTGTCAGTCATATTTGCTGTCATTGGATTGACTGGACTACTACATAAAATAGTATGAGCTTTAACGAGATGTCAGGTTTGTTATGGCGGGAACGTGAAAAAAATCACTTGCACTTCTGACTTGCTTTTTGTTGTACTTTAACAGTGACTTATATCACTCAATTTACCATAAAATACTTAAGTACTTACATAAATAAACAAACGCACAACATTACGCAAAAAAATCACAAACCCGCCACGATGCCAAAAAAAACAAAGAAGACCATGCTAGGCTACCTAAAACTGCTGCGAACTATGATGGTGACTGATGAATGGTGCGCCGATATGGTATGCGCTATGCTTGGCCAGCCAGAAAAACCGACTGTAGGTAGTGCGTACGCAGTGACGTCATCGCCCGAGTCGTGCGAATTGAAACGGTGGGGGGAGTTCGTGGTGCGTCTGTCGCGCGGCACACCCCCGCCTGAACAACATTGCACCATATCACGCACGACCTTCTGACGTGCCCTCCCTCCAGAACTCTTCCTGGCTGGCCGAAAGACGAAGTGTAAGAGACGGCAGAGAAGCCCAAACCCATGAAACGGCCACCGAGACCAGAAGGTGCTCGTGCTCCACCCGGTAACCTGGGCGTCGAGATCGCACCTTCCTCCACCCCCTTGGGGCAGTGACCCCCAGCATCAATGTAACCGTCTTTGCCGAGGCTCCAGCCTAGATACCTCTCCCGAGAAAGGAGTAGAAAGCGACCTAAACTGAAGAAAAAAAACTATGATGGTGAACATGGCACAAGCAGTAAAGCCTGTTCTCTACATAATCGTCTTTGCAGTAACGCCTATTACGGCTTGCGGCTGCTATGGCTCCTACTGTAGATGACGTAAGTGTGGGATAGGCAAGTTAAAGTCATTAATAACTTAGCCTCACAATGGTGCAACTTGCGGTAGAGGCCGTGGTGGTGGCGAATTTTACAACTAATGCCATGTTCCTTTAGTTATCTGTAGAGCGTGCTTGTGGCAGCAGGAAGCAGCTGTTTGTAGCAAGTTGTTGCGGATCACAAGAAGTAGCGGATTGTCCCCAAATTCGCCCTAGGGTAAAAGACTTTTTGTTTCGAATTCCACCCAGCTAAGCCTGGGGGGATTTCAGCAGGCCCAGGCATGGCTTCAGCCGGCCGCTGCGTCAGTGTATGGCTTAAAGAAAGTTACGGTTGAGTCCAATTCATGCTTTAGTAAATTATTGCACTTTTATTGAAACTGTCTACAAAGTCTCGAAAACAACATGAAAAGACAATGTTTTGGTAGAAACCATGACAGTATTTTAGATAAAAACTATTGTGCCCACTAGGAATAAAAAAACTATGTAGGCCGCTATTCTGCAGCGTTCCTATCTGGGACAAGTTTCTTTGGCAGAAACTATAATTGGTGCGTAATGGACCATAGTATAGTTAATATAGGTCGGATAGAGAGGCAGACACGATTCGAGTCAAATTTCATAGCCTAGAATCATTGCATTGAGTACCAGATAAAAACGATGGTCCCAATTTCAATCACCTTTATTTTTCTCTTGTTATAATTAGATACATCTAGAATTAAAATAATATTGGTTTAACATCTCGGAATTCGGGTAGGTAAAAACCTATTCGATGTTTTAAGTACAATAGTAAAATTATCTTTAAATAATAATTATACGTACATATTCTTAACACTTCCACCTTATGGTGGTACAACAACATAATAACAAATAATGACTTTATTTGAAATACATTTTATTTTAGTAAGTTTTAATTATTTCTTTAATTTCACATCAGTTATATATAGTTTTTAAATATACCTAAGTATTATTTACAATGAGAATTATATAATCAAGTATCTAGGATCTATTATAACTATATTGAATATATCTAAACCATCTATTATATTAATATCTAGATAGGTAGGTACTATTAAATATTTATAAATAAGTAGGTAATATCATTTGGCACATAATAATTTTAATGACCATAATATCAATTAAATAGTAAGTACATCTCTATTATTTCATTGACAATTAACTAAGTAGGTAGTTTATGTAATTTTTTAACATAAATAATTATAACATTATAATTTTAAACGACTAAAACGTAATAGGTACCTACCACCAATTTTGGCGTGACAATACGTACCTACCTTTATAAATGTATCTTTTATGTTGTGCAAAATATGTAAGTAAATAGTGTTTAACGACAGTAGGTACGTACATAAAATAAATTTGGTATGAATAGACGATTTAGTTTAAATACCAAGGAACCTAATCATAAATATCTCAACAAAAATTCAGATAATAACATTTCAAAGGAACTACGTGATTGTCATTTAATAACACTGGCACATATGTATCTAATCATAATAATTTATTTGTGCTAAACGTATGAATAGTTAATAATTTTACCCAAATAATGCTAAATAAAACTACAGTAAGAGAAGTTTGACTTCTAAAATTATGCCTTACTAACTACATAGAATAGAAACTACAAAGATATTTTAGGAGAGAAAAAATGTAATTTGCTAAGAAGTAAGTAGGAATAGAAGAATGATTTGGCTTCGCACTGTGCGACAAAAAGTCTTTGTACGTTCTTAATTTTTTTTAATAATGTTTACTGTAGAAAATCATTTGGTTATAATTATAGATTGCAGAGCTTAAATTATTGTTGATGCGATCAACAGATTGAGACCTGAAGGAAAGGAACTCGGAGAAAAATTCGAAGTAGGTAGGTATGAAACTACCTTGTCACTGTTCGGAAGAATAAATAACATTTCTTATCACTGACAGTTCAATCTTTATATTAAGACATTTTGTCGCAAATGGGTTAACCTAAAGTTTTCTAACCTCATTCACTCTATCAATCACGCACATTCATAGAGTCAGGGTATAACTAAAATAATGAAATAGTCGTCATAAATTAAAATAATAATCATTAATTGACCATTATCTTCTCTTTGGTCAACCTCTTCGTTCTCTCGTCCGTTGCTTACATCTCTAGTCTCTCTTGTAGTGCCTACATTTACCTGCTCAGTTCTATCCACATTTCTATTTTTATTCAAATCTAGTTGCTCGTCTCTATCTATATCTCTACTTTCATTCATACTTCTATTTTCTATGTTTAATTCATTCCTACTTTCAGACTCTACTGGGTTAATTTTATTTAGTGTGGTAATTTGGTCATTTATTTGTTGATCAGTTTTATTTTCTTTGTTATTTAAATCGATAAATTTTGTAATGTTGTCAGAATTATTTTTACTATCTTTTTGATCTCTATGATTTTTTACTTTTTCATTTGATTCTTGAATAGATCTTCGAATACTACCTCTTTTTAAGACTTTCACACTTTTCTTACATTCTTTAGCCTCTTTATCATCATTGTGCCATTTCTTTTTCATCTCACTGGTAAATTTTTTTGTTGAATATCTGTGCGGAGTACAATAATTACGTTCTCTATGAGGTAATTTTTTTATCCTTTCGAATCTTTGGAAAGATCCACTCGAGTTAGAAACGAATCGTTCATTAAACTTTTTGAACGATTCAGTCGAGTCAATATTGAATCTATCATCATTTAAAAATCCACTTGAGATAGGAATGAATTGATCGTTTATTGAAGACGCATTCGACTCGGAAACGAGTCCGTTCATTCTATTGGATCTTTCCAATGATTCGTTAAAAGAGAGAGATCAAAGTCTCTTGTGGGAGTCGGTGCTGGAACTCTTTAAGGAACTAAATCTACGTGCGTGCGCTGATGCAGAGGTGGCGCGGTCAAGACTCGCCGCGCGGAGGATCAGTCCTCGCGATTGGCGAAGTGATGATTCTGGTCTTACCTGAAAATAAAAAGTATACTCGAAATTAGAAGAGTACCCTACGGACTTTTCTCTCTAGGAAGAAATAAACTCTAAAACACCGAGAAAATTTTAATAGTTTTAATAATTGGTTCGTGTAGGAAGGTTAACTTCAGAGAGTAGTAAACATAATGTGCACCGCACGGGAAAGCAATGTCAAAAAGCAAAGAGATAGTTTATAAGATTGATTTACACAGTATAAATTTAGGTAGAATTTGGACTATCACTGTAACTGTAAATACATGAAAATTATTCGTTATTTGTCGTGATAATATAAAAATGTCAACAAATTAAGATAAAAAATAAACAGGTGTAAAAATTATACTCACAGGTTCTCCCACAGAGCCCACTCTACGTTGTCTCGGCTCCCTAGGAAGCCCCTCAGTAAAGGAAGTTTCCAGACTCTTTGGAGAAGGCTCACTCACTGATTGTGACAAGAGGTGGGTGGTGGATGATGAGTTCGAGTCTTCCATGTTGGAGAACTCATCGGGACTGTCTTCTCTCTGTTGAACACATAAATATGTAAATGATATTTATGTATATAAGTGATAATTATGTGTAGCCAACCTTAAAATTTGAAAGTCTTTGTCATAGCACCTAATGGTGTATTCCACTAGTTTTCCTTTAAGGCAATTGCCTCCTTGTGAATCATCACCGACCAGAAAGCCATTTAAGATCATGGATTAATATAAAAAAGTGTTTTACATATATTTTTCTATTATTTTCTTACGTATTACGTTTTGTATGTACTTCAAATTTGTATTATAGGTGAATTGTCTGGCCTGTCATGTATAAAAAATTAGAAACCTTATTTTATTACTTTTGTATGTGCATAAAAGTCCAAATTTACCTCTTCCAGTTCTTTAAGAGTGCTGGGATAGTGAAGCCTTCTGGCTTCTTCCCTTTCCCTCTTCTCTAATTCATCCGCCAGCATCATCACCTCCCAATCGCCACCACCACCTGGCATACAAATATCATAAATAATAATTATTCTATCAAATTAGTACACAGTTAAATAGTCTTAATATGTTACAACATTTTTGGAAACCAATCTGCAGAAGGTCTTAAATCTGACTCTGCGACTTTCAATCGTTTTTTTGCAACTTTAGCTACTTTAGTAGCTATTATATATAAGAAATATAAGTCCTAACCTCTGATGGGAGACGAGCTTCCATGACTTGAACTACTGGGTCGGCCGCGTCGGCTACTGTTCTCCACGAATTCTTCGAACATAGGGGTTCTGGGAATTGACTCAGAGTCACTGCTGGATGATGTTGACGCTCTATAAATGAAAAGATATACTATAGAAATAATCTGTTGTAAAGTAAAATAAAAACTAACAATTTCTATTGGACGTGCAGTATTTGTTGTTAATGTTATTTCTACCATAAAAATGATGTTGGCAGTAAGCCAATTTCACTATTATCGCCGAGCTAAATAGGCAGTCAATATCTTACGTATCGCTCCAACTGTAATCACTCCCCATATCGAGCACAACTTCATTACAACTAGCGGAAGGTTTGTGTTGCGCACCACGGTTGTACCCGAAGAAGGAACCTAGGCTGAACTTGCGGTGCTGTCGTGGACGAGTTGGCTCTGGAAACATAATACAAGTAAATTTGACGTTGAAAGCATCCAGTTCGGAACCTTAGCGGCAGTGGTGAATTAGAAGGTGGGCGATTGTGAGAGCGGGGCAGACATCTAATGAACTTTCCTTTGTAATATCAACTATAACAACAATGGGATGATGAAATTCTACCCTATCATATTCTACCAGGCTGTAGCTACCACCCCGCGTCTTCTAGCATTAGCTTTGCCTTTCCGCAACACATTACTGATGTTTAGATGTGAAAGTACAAGAAAGACAAAATCACAAAGGCAATAAAATCATAAAACACCTGATGTACCAAAAGCAATATAATTCGGTGTATGACAATGCAAGCTTACTTGCTTCTATACTAGTAGAAGACATAAATAACAGGTTTTATCCTATAATATTGTACTATTTGTAGTTTTTGGGCACCACTGAACGCGGCGGAGAGAAATAAAAGTATTGTGAAGATATAAAAAGCTTCTTACCCAGCTTATTTCTCTCATTCCGGCCCGTATGATGCATCCCAGTATCCACAGAGAGAGTCTTCTTGATCTTTGATTTGGTGGTATCTAGATGGGTACCAAAGAAGTGGAAGGGATGCATTCCTCGCCTACTGGTTCTGAGGCTGGACTGCTCTGGGCTGAGGAGTGAACGGTCTTCAGACGTCGTGTGAGGGGACAGAGGTCTGGGACAGAAGAATTGGTGAATTGTATAGATGTATCATATGGACGTGGTACTGAGTACAAAAAACTTTTTATATAAAATAGATGAAAAATGTCTTGTTTTCATAACGAAGTATTTTGGTCTATGCAGTACAAGTAAGTAGGTACTTATTTATGGTATTTTCTGTACTATTTCACGTACATATGGGAAATGCTAGATCACTATATAAGCTACGCTTTTGAGATTGATAAATAATTTGAATGGTTTTAAATAAATCTATTTTTCTTGTATTTTTGAGCGGTAAACTGAAATCTTTGTATATAAATCTATGGCGAATTACTTTAGGAGGGTATAGTGCTAGTTTTCATGAAAATTTAATTATTTTAATAGGAATTAAAAACTGTATCATACAGGAATATAGGCTCACCTTGTCAGATCCTGCATTTCCATACTCTCTTGGTCACTTTGGTCTTCCCAAGATTTCCTCTTTTGTCTTAATTTTGCTGCTCTTTTCCTCGAATACGTCCCTGCCTTCCCATCCAAGTTTAAGTCTAATCTCTTCGATTTACTCACGGTCCAATCTTCTTTACTAGATGATGTTTTGTCTGTTCTACTTGATAGCGAGTCGGCTAAGCTTTGCAATTCTGAGTAAGATAACTTCCCTAATTCTATTCCGCCAGTGAGTTCTGTTAGCTTTTCGTCCGTCAAGTCATCGGATGAGATAGGTTCTTTTGTTACTGTTGTTACTGTATCTTCTGTAGTTGATTTTTCTTTATCATCCTCATCAGCACTTGCCATTGGTGGTGATGTAGCAAACACTGTGTCTAAGGAATCTCCTCTCTATAATATCGAAATATTATTAATAATCGATGATTTCATGTTATTTTATAACAACTATAGATCAGTGGGTAGCTCGATCGTCGAGTCGAGTGTAAAATACTAACAAAGAAAATTAATTAGCTTGGTTGTGATGTTGACGTAGGGAAAAATTCTGTTTTCAATATTTCGCATTACACTTAAATGTCGTCAATACGTTACGACTATGCCATGGTTTGCCTGATGCGTCGCTTATAAAATATAATACCCGTGTGGTTAAACCTATGTATAAAAATGAACAAGCACTTAAAACATACCATGAATCCTTCTTCAACACAAGAAGCATCATCACTGCCTGAGCTGCCGTTTTTAGCTATTTGCTTAACAACGACCTCATCTGGTAAAAATACTTCTTGGTCTTCATCAATGGGCGTGTCTGAAAGACTACCACCAGGAAGCCCTAGTCTTTCCAACTCTTGTATTCGTTTTTGCAGTTGACTGATTATTTCGTCACGTTTTCTAACTTCATTTTCAAGGCTGTTGAACCTGGAAAAAATACTTTTGCAATCATTATAATTAAAGTCTTGGGCCAATACATTTTCATATTTATTTGTTTCTTCTTACCATAAACAGAAGAAAACAAAGACACTTCAAGTAACTATACTCACCTTTCTTGAAACTTTCCCTGAACATCATGAAGATGACCTTGGATGACTTGCTTGATCCCGAGTAAAACTTCTCCAAAATACTCTTGTTCTTCTAATGATCCTGTGAAAGAATAACGGTCTAAATGTATTTTGAAAATAAATACTTCGAGGAAACAATTTATAAATTATTTTGTTCTGAAATCAATAATATAGTTTACCTCTTAACAACTTCCTCTGATTCGCAACCGCTGATATAAGGGTAAGTTTAGGTTTCTCTGTAGGCACTTTAATTTCTTCAGGTCTTAAGGTTTTCAATTCATACATTGGGTCAATATTAGACTGCAAATCATATTCGGTTTTTATACTAAATCCTTGGCCTTGAATTTCTATGGCATCGTCTACAGGTTTGGCTATTTGATTGGAAGGACATTCTATTTGAGAAGCTTCAGTTTCTACAGCAAGAGTAGCTGGACAAGATGGAAGGGGTATTGGTTCGACTCTTAATACCTCGGGCATTGGAAACATGTCTGATTTCGAATCGGCTGGAGCACTTGAAGGAGGCGAAGGTAAAGTATGCCGCTGAAAGGTAACACTTTTTGAAAATTTCGAATGTCTTGCAGCATATCCTTCTAAAGTCGGTGCACGAATTAGCCTTTTCAGTTCATTACTTCTTTCAGGGCTATCAGCTGGAGTTACATCTTCAGACAATTTCTTGAGAATAGATTTTAATGTTCTCCGCTCAAGCGTTTCGTTTGATTCGTGACTTCCCACAGAATCTAACGATTTTCTCTTGAATTTTCTTTTATCCATGGTACTTCCTTCAGAGTGACTTCTAGTTAATGTGTCGCCTAACAAATCTTCTGAAGAACTTGTGTAATCTAAGCTTGAACTGCGAAATTTTACAACTCTTTCAAGCTCTGCAAGTTTTTGTCTTTCATTCAAAATTTTTAACTTTTTTACAAAAGGCAGGCCACCATATTCAGGTGATAGATCATCTATTGATTTATATTTCTTAACTCTCGGTAACAGTGTCATTGATGACGATTTTCTATTATCAATAGTTTTTACAACATTCTTCTTTGGAGATAATGTTAATAAATCTAGATATTTTCCATGGACGGGTTCCAAAGGGCCTGTTAAGCAAATTTTAGGATTATCTTGCTTAACACTATCGCTACCTCCTTCAACATTATTATTGTCTATTTTAACAAGTTCCGCAGTAGTTACTATAGGTACACATATATTTACATCTGCCGCGGGCTTACTTTCCTCTTTACTTATAGTTTCTGTATCTATTGAGCCGTCTACGCTAGATTTGCTTTGGCTTTTAGATTCACCCAAAATTGAAGCTTTTTTAAGTTTTGTCCAAGGCTTTTTACTTTTTGTGTCTTCTTTACTTTCAGTTGTTGTAGGAGACTGTACTATAGGCGTTATTTCTATGGGTATTGATACTTTCTCAATTGGCGATGTCTTGTTTTTTTCCTGAGCTGATGATTCGGGTTCTTTTGGACTTTGCAGCAATTTTAGTTTGTCCCGAAAAGTTGATCCGACAGCTTTTGAGGGAGATTTTATTTTGCTTACTACGGAATGTGGAATTGAAATTAAATTGCTTTCTGTTTTTGGAGTAGGTTCTACAACTGCTGCTGGTTTTTCACTGACATCTTTATGTAGCGGCTGACATACAGCTGTTCCATCACTTTGAACTTGTAAAATTTTATCTTTAAAGCTAACTTTGGGCCGAGAATTTCCATCACTAGATCCTGAAGAGTTTTTTCTTGACGTTTTGGCTGTTGGACTTTGAAGTTTTCCGGGAGAGCTTGACTCGGAACCTTTTCTTATAGGGCTAAGAGTTTTGATGGTTGGACTCAGTGGACTTTTTATTGATGTTGGGCTTATGGTATCTGAGCTAGACGCTTGATTACTGATATTCGGTGTTAATTGGTTCTTTTCTCTTTCTTCCTTGGCCTTGAGAAGAAGTAACCTTTGCAGGAGAGGAAGACCTGCTCCAACCACTTCTGGTTCACCGTCTGGAGCTGAACTAGTGGATGGTGTAGGTTGAGGACCCATTGAAACTACTGAGGATGTGGAATGTCTTTGTTTTGCAACCTTTTCTTCACGATCCTGCAAATTATGGAAATTTGTAAAAATTCTCGTCGTCATCATAATCAAATTGATAGATTCATTTTAAATATACCTGTTTTTCTTTGAGCAGCTTCAATCGTGATAGCAATGGTAAGCCTGCTCCAATCGGTGATATGGACTTCTCTCCATCTTTACTACCCGATGTTGTTTCCCCATTGTTATCCTAAAACACATTAAATAACAACCTATATATTAACACACACACACAGTAAAAACTCGTAGAACATACACGTCCCAATTTCAATTACTTATTTATACAAATATATACAGGGACACTGTTAATCAGTCAGCATCCTTTTTTAACAAATGACCCTGTATATAAAACATTAAATACAAAAAAAAAACTACAATAATTACAAAATATCAGTAACGCTAAAAGGTGCAGAAATAAATACCCTAAAAAATTAAATTCAGAACAAAACCTCCAAACAATTTTTTTCTTATTTTTTTTTGTTTTGTTTCTCATTCTCGGTCTAGCGCTCGAAGAGTCCATGTGTCCTGAGAATGCTTCTTGTAGAAGCGAAACACGTGTCGGCAACTGCTCACTGCAGCGTTAAGGGGATATAAATACTGATAGTTATTTTACTTTATCGTATAATTTATTTAAATCGAATTTTGTTTTAGACTTTAAGTTTATTTCGAATAAATATTTAACATCGTTTTTAAATTATATTACATCCGCATCATTGTTAAATAACCAAAACGAGATCGAACCGGAGATACAATAGAGAAATATCTCCGAAATACCTTTTTGTTTTTGTCTTTTAATAAAACTTTGTCTGTAGTTAGATCTACCTCCTGGTTATGCGGCTGTGAATCGTCGCTCTCCACTCTCGGCATTCTCCTCAGTACCTTTCCATCAGAAGCCGTCTGTCTCTCAACACCAGCTAATGCCTGCAGCTCCAATGATTCTCCAGACCTTCGACCAGCTCTCGACCTGCTACGAATTGCATTTCGGATACCCTGCAATGTGACACGTGATTTGTTTAATTGACTGCAAAAAGTGATCCAGCTTTGGGTTCTGGGTTCTTTAAAATGTATTTTTTTACGGACCTTCTGTTTAAATTTGTATTAAGTATGTTCTTAATTTTTTGGCTGGGTTGTTGTTGTTAGTTGAAATTTGTTGTCAACGTTAAGAACTTTATTTGAGAAAAAAAAGCAAACCCAGGTTCTTTTGTAATTATATGAAAGTGATGCTGATGTAGTGAATTAAAAAAAAAAATTGTTTGTATATTACCTTAGCTTCGCTACGTATTTTGTGCACTATCCTTTTTGGACCGCTATCATCTCCAGCCGTTTTATCTGGACTTGCATCTCCTAAAACAATTTAGAAACATTCATCATAATAATACATTACCAATATAATGAAATTATTATGAGCCATATGGAATTTACTAAATCATATCGATGGTTCGCACTCTCCAAAGCTCATCCAGACGTTGTCCACAATTTTTTTGTACAATCCATCTTATCGCATTTCTATTATAAACTACTTAGATTTCATGACTCGGAATATGTATTGCATTTATAACAAAAATGAAATATGTAATAGAATTTTGAGCATACCTACTGCGATGATATATAATATTAAAATGTTCAAAATTAGCATTACGAATTTACTTAACAAGGACGAAAAAAATTTGTAGTTCAATTCTAAGATCAAAAGTAAAATAGTATTTGAGTAGAGTAGTCAGTATCAAGGTAGTTTGACTTCGAGTAGTTGGTAGTAGGATAGTTAGACCTACGTTTAGCGTATTTCTTGGACATGTTCTTGGCCTCCTGCAACCGCTTGCGGCCTAAGGTCTGCAGTATGTCCTGGGCTTCGGGGTAGTCCTTCATAGCGGCGAGAACGTCTTCCCGAGACAGAGAGAACAGTTCCGAGTATCCTACAGAACGGACGTCGGCTGTACGTCTGGAAAATATAAAAATTGAATTAAAAAAATACGAAATAATTAACTTTTTACTAAATAAAAATGAGCGGTTGCTAAAAATTACGGGGTGTTCTAAGTTTGACGTGTCTGTGTGTGTGGGTGTCTGCCTGTGCCATCGTAGATCCCGAACGGATGAACCGATTTAAAAAAAAATAAAAAATTGAAATGTGAATTAGTTGGGAGTGTTCTTAGCTATGTTTGATTTTGTGTAGGGGGTTATAAATATTTAATAATTTACTTGTTAGTATGTATGCAAAGGTAATAAGTAATTAAGTGCTCGATTATAAGAATCAAACCATTTGAATACGATTAATTATAATTTTATTAATAGGAAAAAATAAATAATACAGCTAGCGGCTAGAGTTTTATTTGTAGACAAAACTTTAACATCTCAATTAATTTTTAAGCAATAGGAACGCTTCTAGTAAATTCATTTATATTCTATATAGACGGGACATTCATGTATGCAACGTATAATTAGTAAAAGTTTTTTTTTGTATATTTCAGTATGTTTTATACCTATATATTTTATTTATTCTATTTTTGCTGTTAGATTCATTTACCAAAATAAGCAGAAAATAAATTTTGTGTTCACTACGTTTGAGTAAACTTGTTTTGCATTGATGTGTTTATGAACTGTAAAAGAAAAGGAGGTTTGCCCAAAATTAACACGAAATAAATAAAGCTCAATTTTTTTACTTGCGATAATAATTTTTCTGTATTTTATTCCGATTGTAAAAAAACTCTTTATTAACCAATAGAAGTATCATTTACTTGTTTCCTTTTTTTTGATGTTGTGTTTTTAAGTAGTGTTTGATCTGAGGTTTTTAACCTTAAAATCTAGACACATAAGTAGGTACATGTATTGTCATGTGTTATCCTAAAAAATTAAAATGAAAGTTTGTTCGTATTTTATGGGTTGTTGTATAGAGTTGAATCATCTGATTGCGATGAAACATAGTCAACTTATTGCTTGTACTAAGGTAATATAATATAATTGTAAAGGCATAGTATAATTGTTTATTTTTGAGAGCAACGCGCCGTGTCACAGCTAATAGGTAATAAACATATAACGAAAAAAAACAATGATTCCCAAAATGAGATTTCATAAAGGACAATAAAAGCTTTGTCTAGAATTGACGTCGTTGGTGAATGGTCCGTTACCACTTGTCAAATATACCTATAAACAACTAAAATGGTCATTAATGCAACTTACTTGTTAAGCCCGTCGAGGTTCAAAATGCCAATTTCTCCGAAAAAATCGCCAGCTTTCATTGTCGTCAGCACGCGACCAGTCTCCGATATGACTTCGAGAATGCCATCCGCTATTATGAACATTTCTCGAGCCACTTCACCTGAAAAAATATATTTTGTTACGTAACCTATTTGTATTTAGCTAGTTCTATTGTGTTATTTTGTTAATATTACTTTTAATACGTTGAATGTCATTGGTAACGTTTTCAAACCAGCTTCCTTGTAAGAACTGTTGATGTACATATATCTATGTTACACTTATCTATGTTAACCTTATAATATCCTTACTGTTGATGTACATATATTTTATCTATGTTACACTTATGTATGTTAACCTTATAATACCCTTACTGTTGATGTACATATATTTTATCTATGTTACACTTATGTAGGTACATATGTTAACCTTATAATTTCCTCAGCTTGAATCATTTCAAGCTGAGTTAGTATGACTTCCGCATACTAACGCCTGGTTCAATTAACTATACTTAGCTTATTTTCATACTTTTTATTGGCACACTCCGTTTTCTATTTGTTCGTGGATTTTTTATTTCCCAAGTTTGCCTGGATGAGATCACTCTTAGCGTTAAATACAAAAAAAAATCTGCATTGCGAATTTCTTTCAAATCCGTTTAGCCGTTTCAACGTGAAGAAATAACAAAAACACTTACAAACATACTTTATTTTATATAGGTACTCCTTATGTACACCGATTACTTTAGTAAAGCACTAAACTTATGTTATAGCCTGTTCCATATCATCAGCCATAGGATGTTCACTGCTGGACATAGGCCTCCTCCTGGGGATGGGTTTTGCCAATACTCGCCACGCTTGGCAGGCGGGTTGGCGAGCGCAGTTAGGTCTGATTGTTCAAGGAAGACGCTGCTGCCCATCTTCCGGATTACATCCCTTAGCCGACTCTTACGGCAACTACGGGTAGAGCGGGTGGGGTACAATTCTAACGCCGGCACCACCACGGCACTCTCTCTCTCTATATATCTCTTTATTAGTAATGCAATAATATCGCTTGGTTTTTTTGTCCGTATGTTTGCACTTTTTATATCATTCGGAAACTGATACCACTAATAGCACTATTGGCAAAACCCCCCCAGGAGGAGGCCTATGTCCAGCAGTGGACGACCTATGGCTGATGATGATGATAAAGAGACTATTCATGTTGGATTAGGCCAGATAATCTGACTATTCGACTTTAGTCACATCCAGTCACTTTTTTCAAGGAGTCAAACAATAGAACGACCCGCGCGCGGCCTCGTCTTGTTTGAGGCTATATGTTCGATCGGAAAAAAGAGCTTTTGCGCTCTGTCTACTAGGCAGGCGAACGACGACGAGTAACATTGTATTACCGGCTAAAAAAACATCTATTTTTAAATGCTGATAGGTACAAAAATTATTTATATAAACCAGCGCGTGGAAGCCCTAAAGCGGTGGGTATATTTGATTAGATTACCGTGTGGGATGCGGCATTAATATCGAATTCTCATTCACTGAACACGCCCTTTCGTCGAATCAGTAAGGCATAAGTTTCTACTCCATTTGGTTTCATCACACGTAGATATTCGTTCGCAGAAGTCGTCCAATCAAAACGAAATCAGTGTTTGTTAACATCAAACGATATGGTGAAATATGTTATTCACATTTTGATTAAATTTAAAATTGTTGAAGCTACGTTAAAGCTATTCCAGAGATGCTATTTAAACGAGGATCAAATTTTATTATTTTGCACGTTTAAAAAAATATATTTAAGCAATCAATTTTATAGTCTGCCGTAATTAATATAGAACCGAACAAAATTATTCTTATTATGATAAAAACTGGCTTTATAAACTTGTGGCACTAGTTATACTCTTGAGGTTCTCTGTATTTTAACGTTTTTTTTTTTTTTTCTAGAGTTCACAATAAAGACAATATCAATAACCAGAGTTACTGATTTTTTAAAACAAAACTTCTTAAGAGATACCATCCCAATAAAATAAAAAAAACACAATTTTTCACTTAAGGTGGTTCGTAAATATAGGAAACATCGGCTAAAATTACTTAAGAATACGGATGGATCTAAAAACTTCCTAATTTTGAAATTGGTTAGAAATGACTTATCCCTTAATTTAAAAAAAAAAAAAAACCGGCCAAGTGCGAATCGTACTCTCGCACCGAGGGTCCGTACAAACCTGTAGGTAAATAAATAAAATTTATGGTATATATATTTTTTATGGTAATTTATGCTTTTCGCATTTTTTCCAAGACATTGCTTCAGTGAATGTTAGGACATGTCGAAGTGTCGGCGGCAGAATTAGGAATGTAAAGGGACGGGATCGGCTGTTATGCAGTCTCACTGCCTAATCTTAGCGAAAGTACACGCCCTGCAGCGCGTCGTCTTTAGGTTGGCTTGTCTATGCCTTGAACAGATCTAGATTAT
This sequence comes from Biston stratarius, assembly GCA_950106695.1. NCBI lineage: Eukaryota > Metazoa > Arthropoda > Insecta > Lepidoptera > Geometridae > Biston > Biston stratarius. The sequence continues at coordinate 9,856,248 of OX467106.1, forward strand.
ATCTTTCAGAAAACAGGGAAGCTAGCAGCTTGTTCCATGCCGTACGGATAAGAAACGTAGAATCATAACGTGTATAACTAAACTTCGTGGATGAAGACTAAGAAGTTTCTTACCTTTCCGGCAGATTGAATCGCCGGGAGTGAAAATGTAAGCTTTCATTTTAAGCACGAGATCGTGAAGAAATTCAGGTTGGCACTCTTGGAATATTGTCACCTGAAAGAGAAATTGTCAGATTAAGTTACACGTATGTATACGTTTTTTTAAATAAAAAGAGGGCCAAACAAGCAGCGATAAAAGCTTAGTATGATTTGTAGCGATGATAGCAACAATGAGCTTGAACTGACGGTGAAGGAAAACCATAACATGGTGGAAGGGAGTTTTCTAGTACTCGATTGGCTAGCTACCACCTTCAAATAAATATCTGCCGCCAAGCATCTAACAATGTGTTGCAACACCAAATTGTATCTCTCAATTTTGTTATCAACACATTTCTGAAAGGAAGCAAACTTAAAGTTTTGACGTCAAAAAAAGTGATTACCTTTTTCAATACACTCAAATTGACGTGAAGAGCGAGTTCAGTCTTCAGCTTGTCAGGTAACAGGCCTAGAGCGGTGTTGATGTCGCCACCGCCTTGGATCCTGCCCCGGGACCAAGAGTAGTCGTACCAACGGAGCACACGACGTTTCATACCACCTGGCACCTAAAAAAAATGAGCTCAAGAAAACGAACTTCGAGATTTTACTACAGAACAGAACAGAATGTCGATGTGTGATACAGAAAGCCTGTAGATGTGATACAGAAGAAAGCCAATATTTATTTTCCTTCTATTTGTACTCGACTTGAGACTTACTTTTGACTTTACACAGGATTTCTGAACACACTCACGTGCCATTTTGCCATTCTCTCTTTCTTTTCAAAATAAATTTTAAAAATCTTTGTAATAAAGTTATTTGTTAAAACTGTCCAGAAGTTGATCTTAGAAATGGTCTTTACAAGGGTGTTTATACTTCCTATTTTTATATTTTCTGATGTTAAGCGCCGAAAAACCCTTATATTTTTGTTTTACGCACGCTTACCGAGAAAAAAATCTATTCACTCTAGATTTGAAGACATCCGTTGTACCCAATAAGGAACACAGCCTCCGGCAGAGTTCCCAATCTCGGTGTGCGAATAAAAAATGTGGAATCAAAACGCTTTGCGCGTACATGGGGAATATCCACCATATACAGATGACGTTAAAAATATAACTTTTTTACTACTATCAATGATTCGCAATTGGCCCATGTGCAAAAGCTACAAAATACCGCCACCGAACGACGCACCACAGTCACCGCACACGCTTGACGTTTGGGATGTCACATTTCGCTTCGTGTGGCTGTCTCCGACCACAAAAAGCAAACACTCTCCCTTAGAGTATACACAACCACAGCTGGGGTTATGTATACTCTAAGCAGTTGTCATTCTGGCTACCCCGTACCTTCCTAAAGGCATCGCACGCCGCTAACGCTTTGCATTGTATCGTCTACAAGTGGCTTTAGCGTCTTTCCGCTATTTAACAACCGCTTCTGGCTTCAGTTGACGGCATTTTGCGGCTGTGACATGTTGCCCGTCTGCGTCAAGGCTCATTATTTCAAAGTTCTCTCTTCTACGTTAGTGTATACTCACTTTATGATGCCTCATATAAGTCTTTGCTCCATCCAACAGCCTCTCGAACTCTAATCGGTTTGCATTCCGATTTGTGATCACGTTGCCGACTTGGCCTACGATGGTCGCGAAAATAAACACGCCAATCAGGTAGCTCACTATTGTAAACACGTATCTATGGGCAGAATAATAAGGTTGGTTATTGGAAAATTGCTCAAGAACTTTGATCACAAAAACAATGTTTCATACTGCCCGATCACGTCCCACCAAAACAACAGTTTGCTATCTTTGCGGCTATGTTTAGCGGGTCATGAGAAACAGTACCTTATGTTTTAGTTTAGCGTTGTCAATTGTTTTTTTTTTTCGTTTATACGGTTCTGCAGAGTTGAAAATCTATAAAGAAGTAGCTTTCGGTATGTGTAGACGTGATCGGAGTAATGTTTATCGAGCATTTCAGTGGATAGAAATACTTCTTGTTGGTTTTTTGCGGACTTGTGTTTTCGTCCTAAAAACAATCAATAGTAATTGCCAATAAAATAATGTTTCAAATCAGGGCCAAAAGTGCATACTTACTTAAAGCATATTCAATTACAATTGATCGTTTCGTTTGTTTGAAAGCGTGTACACCAAATTGAAAGTACAACTATCACATGAGAATAAAACTTTAATGAGAGTAAACAAATGGGCAAAAATGATGAACATAAAATATGTAAAATGTGCAAAGTTTTCGAACAGTTGCAATTTAACAAAACACTCAAAACTACAAACTAGAAGCGGCAATTCACAAAATGGCGGTTTCAATCAAATGAAGGCTGTTCGAAAACTTTCTAGAAATTTATTTTAAGTAGATACATCGACACCGATGAGTGACAAAATAAAATTAATAAATAAAAAGAGCGTTTTCATGGTAAAAGAGATTATATCACATTTATTATTACCCAAAGTTTGTCGCTGATAAACGAACAACCTCCAAATTTCTGCCTCCGCCATTTTTGTTTTTTATTACACTTTCACACTGGATATTTTCGTCTTACGAAACGTTTGAGACAGTGTTTACGTGTTATTAATGAAGAAAACAACAAGTTGGACGAGTGAGAGAAGGGCATTTAAGTAGAAAATGTTTTTTTAGTACGTATGGAGTATATGTCGGTACTTACCTACTATGAAGAATCTCTATCAATGTATAATGTTTTTTTTTTCGACCATAGCACGTTCGTGCATTGTGCCAGATCTCAAGTTTACGTATAATGGTTTGTTCCCAATTTATGAAATCTTAATTACGTTAATATATTCTAAACACTGCCTCTAAAGATTTCCGAACGAATATAATATTTTTATTAGGATTTATGAAAGGTGCTTTCAAAATAATTGCGCACTAATGCTGTTTTTTTTCTTCAAAATAGTGGTCGCTTGCGATTGGTCAGAAATTAAAAAAACCTTTTTTCATGAACAAAATTATGCTTCTTTATCATAACGGCTTTGTCCGACCGCATCTGGTTATTACCGGAGTTTTCCAGTAATGGTTATGTAAATTGATACGAGTGTTATTTAAGAGAGGTGGTTACGCAAAAAAATAAGGTAAAACACGCGTTGGAGGGTTTAATTTTCATTCATTAACATAAAGGTTACCTACAAGCTATATACCTATTTAATTCATGACAAAATTTAAAACGAATAACCTGTATAGATAACTCATTTTTTGATTAAAAAAAATATTTTTTTTTAACCCGAAAAATATAATTAAGAAAATAAGTAACAATTTTATGAATAAAGAGCGTATAATTATGAGCATAAATTAGTAGAAAAACAGTTTACAATGTATGACTTGTAAATACGTACTTCTGATAGTGTATTTATATTAAACTCGCTGGTCTGACAGACGTTGAACTGTCTTAGCTTCATCAAACGCGCAAAGTTTTCTGAAATTTCTCGACGTTCTGCGCAATTTTCTTAATTTTTTTGTCCGTAAGAAACTTCTACAAAGTATAAGAAAACTAAAAAAAAAAAAATGAAATCAGTAAAGACGTTCTCAAGTTATGTAGTTTCCAAGGGAAACAGGGATTTATTTTTATATAAATAGAAGCTAGATTAATGTTCGTGGAAAATATTCAAACATTTATATGTATATTTTATAGCTAAGACTATGAATAATACAGGGTTATAAGTTTGAGCCATATTGAGAAGAAAGTGGGTTATTATATTCATAATACTTTGCATAACTGAAATCGCTAATAGTTGCCTCACTTGGTGGTAGATTTCCTTAGCAGAGGGTTATCTAGGTAGGTACCACCGCAGTACCAGATATTCTGCCGCCAAGTAGTAAGTAGTGTGTAAACATTACTGTGTTCCGGTTGTACGGTGCTGCAGCTAGAGAAATTACAGGGCTGTTGAGACTAACAATCAAAAGTCTCAAAGTAACGAGCGCCAAAGCAGCCCCGGAATTTGTTTTGCTAATCAAAGTTCTGTGTATCGGTGCAATTGTCATAGACAGGCGTTATTTCTTACCATCAGGAGAGCGTCTCGTTCGTCGCATTACTTTTTACATAAAAAAATCAAACAATGGTCAACATAATTAAAAAAAAAACTTGATTTCCGAATTGTGCCCATAAGAAAAGGTGTTCATGCTTTGACATTGACTTAGTATAGCTTAATAAGCTATACTAATATCGTATTAGCTTATAGTATATTTAGTTAATTTTATTACAACAAACATTTTTTATCCATTGTCACTTAAAAACAAACGTAACCTATTTCCGATGAAAATTCAGAAAACTTTTCGCTTACTTTGCTATTAACCAGGAGATTACTAAACAACTGTCGGACGATATTTTGTTAAGCCAGAATTAATGGGAAAGGTTTATCTTTTGTCCTATTTGGGAAAGGATGCTTGGAATAAAAACATAAAGGTACGTTTTTGATGGATATTTTTTTGGAAGAGATCATAATAGACTAGATTAAGTTTCATAATAATAGAATACAACCAAAATAAAGTTGTTTTTGTAGTCTTAAGATTTACGTATTCTTATTTAGCATAAAATATAACTGATCAGGGAATAGTAGTTTGGTGATACAAATGCTGTAAGTTGATTTTACAATTAAATTGAAAAATGAGTGTTGGCGGGAACGCGGAAAAAATCGCTGGTAAAAAAATAATGTGTTTTAAAGCGTAAGACAAGTATGGAAAAATTATATTATGTGGTGCAACATGACTTTTCGTGTTGCTTCCAAAACTCCATCGAAGCTTATAGCAAAGTCGCCACTATGACTGGACTCGATCGTAAATTACTTTATGTGACTTTGACTGTGACTTAGGCTCATTTAAATTGATTTTTCATGATGTACGTGAAAATAACTAAATACTTGATATTGGCGAATGCACAAACGAAGAAGTTGAAGAATGTCGTCACGGGCCTTGGAGAATGTAACTCGAGTTATGAAATGTCCGTAAATAACATAAAATGCACGCCTAACTGCATTATCTAGCCAATAAAATAATTCAAAGGTTCCGAAACATTTTCCGAACAGCAAACGGGAACACGTTAAAGATTTTCAATAGAACAAATTAAACGCCACACAAACCGCAAAGAGGCGGACCAAGGTCGGAACGAAGTAACGACCTGGCTTTAATTAAAACCTGTGACTTATAGACCTGGAACGACATACCTTGTGCCTATTGAGCCAAATACTGAGCTTCCAACATTAGAAAAGGTCGTGAAGTAAGTCGTTTTTGAAACTGTGGTATAGAGCAAATACTTTTAATAAGTAACTATGGATATTAATATTTGATTAGCTGTGGTATTACAGAAAAGACAAACTTCACATACTTAAGATTGTTTTTTTTTATGCCATAGGTGGCAATCAAGCAGACGGGTTGCCTGATGGGTTGCAATCGCCGTCGCTTATGGGTATACCAGGGGCACTACAAATATGTTTGCCGACCTTTTAAGATTCAATTAACACGCCTTTTGAAGAACCCAATGTTGTAACTCCGCGGAAATATGGGAGAAGGAAGATCATTCCATTTGTAAATGTATCTATGGCAAAAAGGATCGCGTGAATCGCACAGTGTGCGATTTCCATGAAATAATTATAAGTGGATTGCGACGATGGTGGCTAGATGGTGATGTGATCACGATCTTTATAAAATAAAAGGTGTAAAAAAAATAGTTTAATATATTGTAGACATTACAAGGAAACACTACAACAAGAAATAATTAACAAGAAAATGAGATTTCTTTAAAAAACTTAAGTTGTTTTATTGTTATTAAAACGATACACTATATCTAAGATTGGACTCAAAAGTGGATGGAATTGATCGACAAATCAATTTTCTACCACGATGACTTGTCAAACGAAATTTTCAGTTGGTTCGCGTCAAATTATCTATTAAACTCAATAGAATGGCAATTCCCCTTCCATCAAAGGATTACTTCAAAGGGGTAAATCTCTCAACAAGACTTGGTTAAAGTCCAGAATGGCTAGTAATTATGTCCGAAATTGGCAAGTCTTGATGTTGTCTTTGTAGGCCTCGACCTGTCAAGAATATAAATAAAAATTATGACTTTATGTAAAAGAAATGAGACAAACAAGATGCTTTCCTGATGGTAAGAGATAACATCTGTCCATGATCATTGCAACGATATACATAACTTTGAGTAACGAAACAAAATCCAGGGCATCGACGATTTGGCGCTCATTACTTTAAGACATTAGATGGTTAGTCTCAACAGCCTAGTAATTTCGTTACCTGTGCAGTACTCAAAACACAGTAATGTTTACACACTACTGCTTGGCGGCAGAAAATCTAGTACTGTGGTGGTGCCTACCCAGTTGACCTCCAACTAAGGAGATCTACCAAGTAAAAAGTCTCTAAATAGTATAGAACAAAACCACTGTCACCGTCTGTCCGTATGTCCTTACTTCTTAACAAACAAATATAATACCTTACACAATCAATTAATATATTCCATATTTCTTTTTGTCTCATAATTGCTTTTTCTCCAAATAGATAAAACTATAAATTATTATCTATGATGAATCCAATTCATTTATTCACCTTGATACCAAACACCTATCGATCTAAAGCAATGTGCGAAACTTTGTAATAGTTTGAAAGAGAAAAAGTTGAAACTCATATTTCTTTGACCTTTGAACGTTTGACCCTCGTTCTAGTAGAGTTTTATGGACTCTATAAGGGTATTCTTTATAGAGACAGGAGGTTGGTTCCAATGTTATTTATCGCTGGAAAGTTCATCGACTTAGATATTGAGATCTTAGAGTTGATAAGGAAGAAATAAAGCTATCAAAGAGAGAAGCGATATAGACAAGGAATGCAAAAAAGTTAGAAATATCCGAACCCGATGTATTCACCGCTTGACTAGCTTTCTTTTACTAAATATACATATTCGTAACTATGTTGTTTCTTCAATCTTAATAAAAATACTAAACTCGAGAAATCATTTTCGACTAAAATCATTTTCAACATACACATAAACAATGAAAATCATATTTTTGAAAAGAAAAAAACAATTGCGTTCGTACCTACTTTTATAATTTTATTAAATTAGCTTGTTATTAAGAAAGAAAACGGAACAGTAATATAATATACACACAGCTTAATGGAAATACAGTTAGGTATTAGTCAATATTAATGTGTTTCAAAAAGGATCAAAACAAGTAAAATGAAATTATTTGTAGGCTGACGTGACTCACAATAATTTAAACAAAGGCTCGATTGATATAAATAAATTGATGCACATTAAGAATAGTCTCTAAAAGATTATCAGATATCTATGATTTTTTTAAATAGTTTCAGTGTAAATCTAATCTTGTTAACTAAACAATATACATACATATATAAAAATCAATATCCGTGTGCAAAAACTCGAAAACGCCTGATTTTAATGAAACCCTCTCGACTATAATGAGCAAGAATTGACATCCATCCTTTAACATCCCACAGCTGGGCATGGTCATGGGCATGGGCTGGCCACGGCTGGTCTAGCCGCGAATAGTTATTGAGATATTCCACCACATTGACCCGGATGGGGTAGGTGAATATACCACTCAATTGACTGCCCTATTAGTTCGTTGGGCAAAGTTCTGCTTTACGAGCAGTGCGTGGGTTCGATTACCACTCAGGACTAACATTTGTGTGACTAACATACATGTCTGTTTTGCGTCTGGGACTCTGGGTGTATGTATTGTATGTATTTACAAAAAAAAAAATGAAGTATTCTTTTAATTGCCTGGTTCCCATAGTATTTGGGTTCCCATAGTATATTGGTTATTTTGGGGCTAGATGGTGCTGTATGAAATGTCCTCCAATTTTTTTATTAATTTTTTTATTTAAAATTACGCTCCACAGACACTAGGGTCCGTGACCTTTGTCAACTTTAAATTACACAATTTTTATTTTTTAACAATGTAGGAAGAGGACAGTTAGTCTAGTCATCTTATTTTTTTTTAATGGCTGACAGGCTAGTTGTTTGACCACAACTCACCTGATGTTAAGTGACGGTGTGGTCAAAGATGGTAAAGCACACCTAGCCTGGAATGGAACTGGCTGTCAAGTAAGGCTGCCGAAACACACCGTTAGATGCTTGGCGGCAGATTTTCAACTTGAGGCTGGTAGCTAGCCAGCCGAGTATTAGAAAATACCCTACCACCACGCTATGGTTTCCTCACGATGTTTTTCCTTTACCGGCAGCTCAAGCTCATTGTTGGGGTTTGAACCCACGCCCTTCGGCATGCGAACCAACCGCGCTAACCACTGAGCTATCATCGCTTCATATTAATTAATTCCTCCGGTCTTAATATGGCGTTCACTTTCACCAAAAAGTTTAACATCCATACGCGAATACACAATCGTATGGCGATTATTTATGTCAGTAAATAAATCTAAAAAAGAAATATGTAAGTAGTTTCCACTGGAGCGTAAAAGTGGTAATGTTTATCGCTGGAATGATCCATCAGTCAAACGAGCTACATCCATGAAAAAGGTTTAGCAATATTGATATAAATGAAAGCTCCTCGAGATAAGACAGACCATACAGAATCCATTTCAAATGTACAACGCTATCCAAAATAAATACGCAACGACTTAGGGAATAAGCAGATAAAATTGACATTTCAACTGAGAGAATCAAGATAGATAGAAATTCTTTATTGTGTACACCAAAAATAGAAAAAAAGTACAGAAAACCAAATAATCTTATGAGTTAGTGCCAGAAGTGGCGGTTTTATTGCTAGCACCGATCTTTTCCAGGGAACCAAGAATGGAAAACACTTAAGAAAAACGATACGTCTTAAGAATAGACGAGAGATGTAGTAACACTATTAAGTAAAATAATTAAACTAATAAAAATATTACATAACAAAAAGTAAGTAAAACAAAATTATTCGAAAATATTGAATGTGTATTAAAAACTTCCATAGGCTTTTAAGCAATTGTCCGTAATAATAGGTTAAGTAAAGGCGATAAGATCACTTTTATATTGTACTTATTAATATTATAATGTGTTTAGTTTTTGAGATATGTTTGTTTCGGTGTACAATAAATATATATTCTATTTTATCCTAATTCTATATATTAGAGTATTAAGTGTTTGAATCCACACGTGAACAAAACTGGCTTTTATTTTGCCCAACGTTTGAGTATGGCAATACAACGCGGCAATGAAGCCAGCGTTTTGGGAACTATTCCCATTGATAGCGGCCTTTTTAATTAGTTTATTTTATTTTAATTTATTTATTTGTTCCTCTAAAACACTGTAATTTATATGTTAGAATAGTTTTTTTATATAAATAAAAATTGTATTAATATAGCATCATGAAAAAGTAATAAGTCATATGTTATTTAAGTATTGATATGTATTATTGTTATTCATGTTTGGTTCCTCTATAGCAGGGTTTCTCAAACTTTTGGCTCCATGAACACCTGTTAAAGTTTCCAGATGACATCGAACTCCTTAACTAACTAATTAAATCCACCCTTTGAACTTTGAGAAACCCTGCTCTATAGTATGTAGACTATTTGATAAGGTGTTGTTTTTACAAATTTGTAAATAGTAGGTTTGTAAATTTGCATTACCTTTAAGATTACCGCCATCTCGCCTGATGTTAAGCGAAGATGCGGTCTATGGTGGAGCACGCTTGCCTAGAAGAAAACGATTTACTCGCAACTTGAAGGCACCGAGATTGTATCTATCAGGGACCACCACTCGGGTGGCAAATTCCATTGTTTAGCGGTTCGTACAATGAAAGTAGATTCAAACCGTTTAGTTCGAGTTTTTGGAATATCCACCATGAAGCGGTGTCGCTTTTTAAAGCTCCTGGCTGTCCAATAAAAGAATGGACAGGGTGGAAATACTTTTTTTTTGTTTCATATACATCCATAAACTCATAGTCAGACATTATTATATCCACTAGGAATAAATATGTTTACTAATCACATCTTTGTACGTAACTAAGTATTGCAAATATAATCAAACAAACAAACAAACTTATGTATGTTCAACGCAAGATATACCATTACCTTCCATGTAACTTTCTATGATAGCTCTATGTTATATGGGACACGCTTTCCACAAAAAAAATATTTTTATCGAATCACTCGCGCCCAAAGCCTACTTACTGCAACTCTTTGCACACAATCAACGTCTTCTATCTTTATTATGTCTGCGGGATCAAACCTTCAAGGAAGATAAACAAAAAAATGGAAGAAAATCGATGGAGCCAAACTGAAATAGAAGTTTGGTTAGGGGAAAAGTTTGCGATGTGGTCGGTCTATTTTTACGACAGATAAAAAATTCGATAGGTTGATACGTTGCAACTCGAATTATGCTGACTAAGTTACAGAGTTTATTCGATGAAATTGGTAAGAAATATTGTTGTACAAACTTTAGTTAAAACTATTCACAGTATTTATGTAGTCGTAAAATTGTTTTTTTTTTTTACTATGGCTAACTGCCATGTTGTTAACCACAGCTCACCTGATAGCTCAAGTGACGGTGTAGTCGAATACGGTAAACACATCTAGCCTGGAATTGAGCTGGCTCTAAAGTGGGGCTGTCGGAACACATTGTTAGATGCTTGGCGACAAATTTTCATCTTGAGGGTGGTAGCTAGCCAGCCGAGTACCTACTAGAAAGTACCACCATTCTAAGATTTCATTCATCGGCAACTCAAGCTCATTGTTGGGGTTTGAACCCACACTCTTTAGCGTGTGAAGTGTTCACGCTAACCACTGACCTATCATTGCTACTTGTGGATTTTTCGAACTCCCCAGTGGTAGCCTATCGTAACTAATATCGTCTCTGGTTACCAGGGAGAGCCTCGGTTTTAATTAAACAACAACTGACTGCTCTTTAACTTCAACTAACTGCACTTAATGCTTTCTTGCAAAGTTTTTTCATTAGACTTAACGATTTTTTACTTCGACGACATCGTTCTTATGAGTAAGTGATTACTTTACATAGATTAAAAATTTTAGATATAAAAAGGAAACTGCTAATTTTTAGGATTCCGTACTTCATAACGAAACATGGAACACTTCGTCGTATTTCGTTGTCTTTTTGTGCATGTGTCTATCAACAACAGAAATTAATACTTTAAGAATATTTCCTGGTCGATCATGTTTGGCAAGAAGCAAGGACTTACAGCTCAAAAAAAGGAAAATCATTAAATTATATCATAGCGACCCGCCCCCGCTTCGCACGGGTGCAATGTAGATATTAATGTGGTGCATATGCGTGTATTATACATATAAACCTTCCTCTTCAATCACTCTATCTATTTATATAGTTCATTTATTTCGAGTTATTGGCAGAACATAACTTCAAGTAAAAAATTTGAACTCCAATTTGGTGAGCGTATATCGCAATGTTCAGGGACAACGTTTCGTAGCGAACATCTTTGAGAATCGATTCCTGTGCTGGAAGACAATTTGTTTGTATAGAACTCGGCGCGTGATTCAAACTCGTTCTGGTACGGCTTAATTGATAAACGTTGTAATATATTTTACCCACTAATGTACTGATGGCTGCAGAATATCTGATATTGCAGTAGTGGCTTAGCCTTTTGTACGGAAGATTTCCACTAAATTGTTATAATAAAGAAAGCATTTTAAAATAAGATTATCATAGAACAGTTGACGATCTGACCAATCGCAAGAGTAAAGTTTGTCAACAATATTTACCCTCGATTCGATCTGAACTGCAAGAGGCGGGACTTGAGCCCGCGACGCGGCAGAAATTTGGGGCCTCCGTGTGTTGTGCTACATGCAACCACACAGTTAATAGATAATTTACTAGTAACTAAGGCCTTACTTATAAACATTGCATTAGTTAATCTATATTTAAAATAATCGGTTTCTCTTTCACGCGTGACATTTCACGTTGTCGGCGAAAAGTTAACAAAGCATTAAGCATTGGTCAACTCTAAGCAAAGTTTATACGTAAGGCTTATCATAAATAAACTATAGGTACATAATGTACGGGAACGCTCTCAAAAACGAAGTCTGGTGAGAGCGGTAGTGTTCTGGTAGTGTTTACTGGAATGACGAAAAATAATTAAAGGAAATATAATCCGTCTAAGAAGTTAATGAGTACTGACAGTAAGCTTTGTCTTCAGTAGCGTTCCCCTTAAACGTTGTACATATATTTTTGTATAGTTTTAATTTTATTTATAAGGCAGTGCTTCGTTCAATTAAGCTGCATACTTTAACTATAATTTCGATCACATACGGTGACCTTTTTCAAGGAATGAAGACATCGCACTGAAGCAAGATAAGGACGCGCATGCATCGTCGGTTTCAATTCCTTAAAGAGATTGTTTGTCGCGTTTGAAAGGGGTATCTCGATAAATTAAACATAAGTAATACAGCATACGGCGTGCGAACCGACCGCGCTAACCACTGAGCTATCATCGCTACAAAAGTTTAATAATTTGTTTGTTTAGTAATTTGTCTTCGATTCAGTGGACTGTCACCGATAACAATAAATAATGACTTGCCTTGATCCCACGGAAAAGAAAAGCAATATGCCATCATACTTTACCACAAAGCAAAAACTGCAGAAGGAAACGTTTCAAACTGTACCTCAAATCTAGGGTACATTTTGAAACTTTTAGGGTTGAATTTTTGGGACAGCTATTGGGACATAAAATATATTTTTAAATGTTTATGATTCCCCCAAGCGGTTCAATGAGCAGCATGGGAACAAGCATGTCTTATGACAGTCTCTGTGTACACAGAATCGTAATCTACGGGAAAAAGCGTAATTGAAATACCTATAATGTTTCATGTGTGTATGTACATTATTCGTTGTATTATATTTTAAAAAACTTTCAAATTGCACGCTGTCGTCATCTTTAATTACTGTGGCATAAGTATATTTTTATTAATAGTAAGTTTTTGGAGTAACCGAGGGTTAGTGAACCTAAAACAATACGTCTCGTTGGTGACTGCACTGTAAAGTAAGTGGACCGGGAACTGCCACAAAAATTAACCAATCTACCTATTGATACGGGCTGTTGGTGTTTTGTAAGTACGGAAATTAATCAAACACACGTAACTGGGCCCTGATTCTCGTATAAAACTCCTTGCCGAAAACGCGTATAACGTTGTACTGTTTTAAAATGTATTTATATACTGATAGTTCAAAACAAGCTCCTAACACACTTCACGTTTTAATTTTTCATTGATATAGAGAGTAACATTCAACGTGAATTTAACTCGAATTCCGCCACGTTATGTAAACGAGGCACGTTACGAACTTATAGCGAATAAGGGGTCTGTTGCGAAATCTGGGAAACTCTTGGGTACTGTTTTATTTGAATAAAAAAATAAGTATAGATTAATATCAATTGGTGTTTGACAGCCCTGTTAGCTTATTTGGTAGTGGTTCTGCTTCCTGAGTTGTGGACTGTTCGGTTCGATTCCCACCTACGATAAACATTTGTGTGATTAACAAAACATAAGTATTCTATCAGTTACCTAGTTCCCATATTACAAATTTTGGACTAGATGATGCTATGTGAAATTTTATTGTAATTCGCTAATATCACGATATTTATCAATAACCTGACGCGCGCTGCCTGCCAACTTCGGTCCCATGTCAATTTTAGTTCAGCGTATGGCAGTGTCGTTAAAAATTCAAGTAGTGTTCAAGTTGTCTCACGTAAAAAGGGACTCGAGAACGCTCTCAGATAGAAATCATGCGTGAATATTTTACACAGAGGTACCCAAGCGTTTGAACGGTTGAACAATTCACTTAAATCGGAAAGTAAGATAGCCTGAATAAGATTAGGATTATGTAGTTTATTTTGAAAAGATTTCATATGTTGTTAGTACTTGATACCTAATAATTAAAGACGGGAGTTATAACTTTCTCCGTTAGGGTTTTATTTTGCATTTATCTTTTTAAAACGGCTTTATTTAGCTTGCCCTGTTTGATGTTTTTGTTTTTTGGGTCTAATTTAGTAATTGATTTTTAAAGTATATTTTTAGGGTTCCGTACCCAAAGGGTAAAACGGAACCAAGACTCCGTTGTCCGTCCGTCTGTCCGTCTGTCTGTCCGTCTGTCACCAGGCTGTATGTCATGAACCGTGATAGTTAGACAGTTGAAATTTTCACAGTTGATGTATTTCTGTTGCCGCTATAACAACAAATACTAAAAACAAAATAAAATAAATAAGCAAAAAACCTTGGTTAAAGTTTTTCCCAAAACTCCAAAATTTATGGGCAGCGCGCTGCCTTACGCCCCGAGCTAGCGCAAGACATAACTACCATACGTAGACTGCGTAGTAACTGTAATTTAATCTGGAAACGACGCGCGCGACGACCATGCCATTTTCAGTGCGCGTGATTTGAGTGACGGTATTTTTGTGTTTGCTCAGGATAATTAGGTCAAATATTTTTAAATATATGAAACGACAATCGAATTTTATTTATTATTTTTTATTTAATTTAGAAGGTCCCACATTTTAAGAAAAACTGGTTACAGAAATAAAACATTTCCATTTCATTTCATAAGAATTCGTATACTTTTAATTTTTTTTCTTTTATACAGATATAAAAGTGACAGCAGTAAATGCGCTAACACACTTATAACTGGATTTAAAGCTAACCTTTGAAGCAATCGTAAAACGTCCTACGCAAGGTTACGAGTATAAACGTCGCTTCTTCTTTGCGGGAATTGCGGGATTTATTGACTAGAAACATACCGCACGTGTACGTAACGAGTGTGTACTTGAAATTTCTACAAAGTTGTTACTTGGTGATAGATCTTCTTAGTAGGAGGTCGTCTAGGTAGGTACCACCGCAGTACCAAATATTCTGCTGGCAAGCAGTAGTGTGTAAACATTACTGTGTTTCAGTTTCAAGGGTACTGCATCTAGCGAAATTACAGGGCTGTTGAGACTAACCATCTAATGTCCCAAAGCAATGAGCGCTAAAGCAGTAATGCCCCGGACTTTGTTTAGTTTGGTTTTAGCTTTTAAGTATATGTCAATATAGTTTTAGATATTAAGTAAAGTTTCGGATAAGTTTTTTAAGTTATTGTCGAGTTAGTTAAATTTAAATTCTCATCACTGTTGTACCTGCAACGACTGTTAAGCGGAATCAAATTAAATATTTACCTTGAACACTCAAAATTAACTTCCGCAAAGTAACGCCTGAATCAATCAAGTATATAAATAATAAATATAAATAAATATATTGTAGGACACATTACACACAGCGCCATCTGACCCCAAACTGAGCAGAGTTTGTGTTATGGAAGTCAGATAACTGATAGAATACATAAATTTCTTTTTTTTGTAAATACATACAGAACACCCAGACACAGAACAAACATTTGTTTATACCATAAAATGTTTGTCCTTGGCGGGAATCGAACCCACGCCCTACAGCTCAGGCAGACATACTCCCAATGAGCCAACAGGGCTGTCATGAGCCAACAGGGCTGTATTTTCGTGTAGAATTCAAAATGTGGTCGATGCTTATATTAAGTCACCACTACTTTATTAGGGCATGACTGGACTCGACTTTGACTGACTTTGTGTTACTTTGATTCGGAATTAAATTTGTTATACTTGATTTATCATAGCATACAACAATATCAATATTTTTGACACTATAGCAAATCCAAAAAGTGTAATGCCAAAACAAAAAAAAAGATTCGATGAACGATATTGGTGTGTTGCAGCTAGACGACCAGTAATAACGTCTTTAAATATTGCTGATGAAAAAATGCTCAGTTTTAATGATCCGCTATAATTGAGGCAGCCAAATTGGAATTCTGCACCGCAGTAATGAGTTTTTTTATTAATTTTCCCATAATTATTAAAAGCAATGCTGCTTTTTTTACTACTTCTTCACAAAGTCTGATTTTTTACTTCACTTACACGGGATTACTCACGTTTGATTATTAGCATGTTGGTTTCGACTACATTTTGTAAGATTTTACTTTTTCTTATTGTTTGGCATTGTACTCTGGCCGTCGCGGTCAAATACTTTTACTTGGTGGTAGATTTCCTTAGCAGGAGGTCGTCTAGGTAGGTACCACCGCAGTACCAGATATTCTGCCGCTAAGCAGTAGTGTGTAAACATTACTGTGCTCCGGTTTGAAGGGTACTGCAGATAGCGAAATTACTGGGCTGTTGAGACTAACCATCTAAGATCGCCAAGGCAGCGATGCTCTGGGCTTTGTTTTACTACTCAAAGTTCTGTGTATCGCTGCAATGGTCATGGACAGGCGTTATCTCTTAACATCTGGAGAGCGTCTCGTTCGTCAAATTACTGTTACATAAAAATAAAAAAACTAGTGTCTCAGCATAAAATCAAGTAGGAAAACAAGTGTCGCAATCGAACTATAGTTTAGTAAGATTTTTTTCTTATTGCTTGGCATCGTACTTTGTGCATTCCATCACATGTCAAGTAATGCATATTTTTTAGTGTCTCAAGATAAAAAAATAAGTGCCACAGTCAAAGTCAAATAAAATAAGTCACGGTCAAGTCAAGTCCATGTCTTAGTAAAGTATTATGCTCCACATATTAACTTGCTCATACACCAGCGTATTACTCGTTACTTTATAATCATCACTAATTTTTAAATACAAAAATAAAGTTTAGCAAAATAATATAATGCAATGACATGATTTTCCGAGTTCCTGCCAAAAATTACAAAACGCCACGGGGTATTTACCCGCGTAAATACACCAGGAATTTAAAAAAAAACTCGATTTAAGCTACATATTTGCTCACGAAATTTCATCTAAATTAATTTAGCCGTTACGGTTTAAAGAAGTGACAAACACAAACAAATTTATCATGCCAGAAGTCAGATGAGTAAGTTTTTTTTTAAAATGTAAATGTAAGCTTTTATATAAGACGCTCTCCTGATGGTAAGAGATAACGCCTGTCCTTGGCCATTGCAAGGATACACAGAACTCTGAGTAACGATAAAAAGTCGATGAAATCACTGCTTTAGCGTTTATTACTTTGACACATTCGATAGTAAGTCTCAACAGCCCTGTAGTTTCGCTAGCTGCAGTACCGGAACACAGTAATGCTTATACACTACTGGCAGAATATCTGGTAGTACGGTGGCACCTAACTAGATGACCTCCTTTTAAGGAGATGTACCATGTCTTGGTTGTATTTTTAGCTGGGTATACTTTAAGAAAATCACTGTACATACATTTTGTGTATCTATTGCGGTGCCCGTTCAATTGAAGCTAACTTATTTCACCAATGGATTTCCCTTGTCTTCTTTGTCGGACGTCGCCTCGTAAAAAGCAACGTGCTCCTAACTTGAGAAAATAATATGAGAAAAGAATGTAAACAAAAAGTTTTATGTTGCTTTCAACTTTGAGTGTTTTTTTTTGTTACAGTGCAGTCACCTCACGTTTTTGTTTAAGAATTAAATGTATCAAGAGTAAAAGACCTACTATGTTTTGTTTTAAGCCTTTAAATTATATTTTAAAAGTTTCAAGGTTAAAAAAAACATAGAGTCGCCTTATGCTGAAGTGTAACGAATATATTATTTTCTTTGCGAAAAATAATATTTTTTGTTGTTAGATTCTATTATTTATTATTATGTAAATGTAATAAGACGATCGAGACCGTCTCCTGATGGTAAGAGATAACGCCTGTCCATGACCATTGCAGCGATACACAGAACTTTGAGAAGTAAAACAAAGTCTAGGGCATCGCTGCTTTGGCGCTCATAACTTTGAGACATTCGATGGTTAGTCTCCGCAAACCTGTAATTTCGCTAGTTTCCATTTAAGCCGGAACACAGTAATGTGTACAGCTTAGCGGCAGAATATCTACTACATTGCAATTAATAGATGCTTTTGAATGTACTTATTCCGATATATTTCATTATTTGGTTAACCAATTAAAAAATTAAATTCCAATTTTTTTTGCGCGCCTGATTATGGAACTAATTTTCAAAATTGATGTTTTCATTCATTATTTAATTACGCTGCCGCATGTCGCGACCGTCATTATTTTATACATTGTATTGGTTGAGTGAATTTCATGCAAATACGCTTTAAAATGTCCCAATTCCCATGCAAGTCGCCCATTCAACTGCCAGTAAATTCTATAACATCCAGTTTCAATGATATTATACTTTATTATCAATGAAATCCTGTTTATTTCGACAAATAAAATTTTGAAGACCCATCAAAATGTTTATATTTTGCAACGCTGTATTTCACTCGTTTACGTTTATGTATAATAAATACGTAGTGTAATGAAAGCTTTAGCTAATATTGTCGGGTTGCACAAATTTCAGATATATCGTGATAGAAATAAGACGTCACCACAAAAGTTAAATTGGTGAAGATGTTCAATATTTTTCTGATCGCTACATGATACGTATTGTTCCTCTATTTATAATAGAATCGCCGCCTTTCTTTCTCCGTGAGAAAAGACAGACGTCAATACAAACATAGTATCATTATCGAAATGAGACAAAACGAAAAACAAATATACAGAAATCACTTGAAATCTTTAGAAAATTACTTTTTGAAAATTAGTTAGTTAGAGGTCCATCTGCAAGCAATGTCTTTGATTGATATTTAACATCGATTTCAAACGTCGTATTTGACATGATTATTTATTCCATAAATATAATTTACTATTGTCTACGAGTATATATGTTAAAGTTAATTGATAAAATCACCATACACGGGATGGGGTTATAATTGACTGTGAGGCTAAAATTATAAAAGCTGATATCAGCGTGTTTACGATCAGTCAGAAACGAATCTTGGTTGAAAGAAGCGAAACCCAGCCAAAATGAATTCTTATTAAAAGCCTAATACAACCGTTTTGTATTAGAAATTGTAATAAGTGTTAAACAATTATCATTTTTATCGACATAAAGTTATTGTAACATTTAATTTTAAATAACAATGAATTTCAGAACTGACGTTGAATTTCAGAACTGACGTTGAATATTAGAACTGTCGTTGAATTTTAGAACTGTCGTTGAATTTCAGAGCTGTCGTTGAATATCAGAATTGACGTTGATTATCAGAACTGACGTTGAATATCAGAACTGATGTTGAATTTCACAGTATTTAAAGATTTGATTATGTCTAATAGAATCTTTGAAGTGCTTAAGTACTTACTCAGCGTTGGTTTCAGGTGTAGGCAGATCACCAATAGTGGTGAGGGTCAAGGTGGACCAATAGAGTGAACCCAGATACTTTCTTGTGAGGGTTGCGTAGTCTCCAGGTCGGTGGGGGTACACCCAGTCACCCTGAAAAGTTGTGACGAAGAAATATTAATACAAAAAAAAAATAGTCAATACATAATTTTTTTAAACCTTATCGATAGCAAAGGATGTATGATTGATAATTGAAGTTTTACATCTTTTACCTGTACGAAACCGGTAAATAATCTAAGATTTTTTTATCGTTGACTGGGTTTTTGATTACAGCTTACCTGATGTTAAGTGACTCTTGATTCTGACATATTTCAGCTAACCTGCAGCATTTTGCGATCATCAAAAAGTTTGACATCATTGTCATGAAGATTGTCACACTAAGTAAGCTATACGTTACAGTAATAAAACATAGCATGACATCGTTTCAGCTTAGCTTGCGAAGAAATAAACTTGGAATAGGCTATTAAGCTAACTTCATTAAGTTTTAACACTAATTACTGAAATTCTGTGTGACCGGTTTTAATTACAAATTGTTTCGTGCCGTTCATGACCTAAGGCTTTGTTACCTGGAAAACTAAAATATTAAGGCGATATACTTCTAATTTAGCAATTTTAATTTCCTTTTTTTTCTACTACATTATAAAGTTAATAAAAAATGATTTATCAAAATAAAAGTAGAAACACATAATGAAAAACTACATAAACTTAATTAGTATTCATATTACTATAATAAAATTATCTAATCAAAGAAAGCGCTATCGCTGGAATTAGTTTTTCAAAATGCTTGGGCCCAATTGCTACGTTTTGTATGGAAAATTTATTAAAATCTATTGAATAATAAAAAAACTGTGTAAAAATAGTGAAAATAAAAAATATATATAAATAGATAAAATAATAATAATAGTAGTATATAAATAGTGAAAAATAGTGTGTATAAATAATTATTGACTCGATAAAAACTTAAATCAAAGATTTGTTTATCTTAACATAAACATGCTTGTTTTGTTATCACGAGATGTTATGTTATAGCAATAGTTACATATTATTTTTATACCTAGTTTTTTTTTTTTACTTTTTGTGTGATGTGAAAATATATTTCAAGACACATTAAAAACTATTTTTCGACACATGCTAAGACATTTCTTTGTAAAGCATGTTTATTTTGTTATGATGGGAAGATATTTTATAGTAATAATAAAATCTTTCTTTTTAGGAGTTTTTAAAGCTGAATTGGGACAATTTTTTTACTTATTGAGTATTGTGAAAAAATACCTCAATATAGAAGTTTAAGATGCCTAAACTTGCGTAACTACCATATTTTTGATTCGCTAAATATAATTTTATCTGAAACACATTAAATTGATTATTCTCGCAATAAGAAACGTCGAAATAAAGAGCCTTAAGATAGTCCAGCGATAGCGCATGTTGTTACCAGATATATTGTCTAGAGATTGGGTACTTTTGTTTACTCCAATTTAGCTTCAGTGGCAGTTTGTCATAAAGTTTAATAAGTTGCCCTCGTCTCAATGGCTCGAATTCATTTAAATGTGTATCAATAATTGCAATCGACTACCGAAGTTATTAGAAACTTAAGCATTTTTTAAAATTTGATTACATACTACACTTGTCGGGGTCCGAGGGAAGGGCTCATTTGAATTAAGTTTTTATTTAAATACTCCAATGTTATACGTCGTACTTGGCATCTAATAGTAGAAAACTGAATAAATCATGTTAATAAGCTAGGTATTTTGACCATAGGTCACCTGATGTTAAATGACGGTGATAGTAGAATATGGTAAAGCACACCTTGCCTGAAATAGAACTGGCTCTCAAGTGATGCTGTCGGAACACACCGCTATGTTGTTGGCGGCAGATTTTCAACTTGGGGGCTTTTTTATTTTTGTATGTTTGTATGTTATGTTATGGCTAATAGGTGATGACACTCAGGCCACGTCTCAATTGCAAAGCCTTGAGCACCGTCGTAAAATCGCTGGTTTGTCTGTCTTCTATCGGATACATTTCGGAGAGTGTGCCTTAGAATTGCATAATTTGGTTCCACTTGCCCCTTTTTATTACCGGACGGCTAGGCAGACACGGCCAAAGCGCCATCTTTACATGGTAGATGTTCCCCACGTTTGTACTAAACGCTTCGATTCCACATTCTTAATACGTACAGCGAGGATGTGGAACTCTCTGCCGGCGTCTGTTTTTCCTGCGAAGTACAACTTGGGTGTCTTCAAATACAGAGTAAACAGGTTTTTTCTAGGTAAGCGTGCTTCATCTTAGACTACTTAGAGCGTGGACAAATGCAAACCTATTTAGTATCAAAAAAAAACTTATTTCTGTAATCTTAGTGTGAACAATAAAGAGTTATGTATCCTATTGACGGATGCCCTTCTAAAGTGAACAGCTTAAGGTAATTGATTTCGTGGGTAACCGAGGTAATCGGAAGCTTTAGCCAAACTATTCCAAGTTTCTTGTTTCAAGCCAATAGCGGGTGTTTGCACGCCTTCGGCTTCCGGTTGCAACCCTTTATAATTAGTAATTTAAACCCGATCCGTTAAATATGTTACGAGCATTAATTTACGTGTTGTTTGATACGGTTTTCGCTGTCATTTAGATATTTTTTTACGAAAGGTTTGTATATACAATCCTATTTACACTATTGCATGAGTAGAGAAATTCTTTTTTTTTTACCGACTTCAAGAAGGAAGAATTGAGTAGTGCGTGGGAGAGGTTTTTTTTTAAATTATGTACACCGATTACTCTGAGATTTATGATCCGATTTACGTGATTCTTCTTTAGTTTGATGCGGAATATTTGCCATTTGCTCCTATAAAAATGTAACATAGTTCGGCCCAGTTGTTTTCATTTTATAAGCATTTTTTTAATGAAAATTTTTGTTTACGTTGACGATGTAATTGTCTATGGCAAGACGTTTTTGAATCTTATCGAGTCTAGCTAGACTGTTCAAGTGTTTCTTGGCGTGAACATTAATTAACTAAGCACACTAAAATTAAAAAATAAACAAACTTTGAAAAAAAAAAGTAAAAGCCTAGGTGTCCTTGGCACCGACTTCAAACAAATCATTAGATACATACCTAGCATGTATAATAATACTTTGTAAAGTAAGTTTTTTTTTTTTGCTTTTTAGTGCTGATGTTTTTTCTACAAGTCGGTTTTACTTTTTTCTAAATTTATTTTCAAATCATTAAAAAGTCGGAAAATAAATTGCTCCCGTGCAAAATCTATAATTAATATGTTATTCGTAACATTTTAAAACCCCGACACCGTTTGTATGTACTTAATAAATACACGTGTAATGTTGATCAGAAAATTAGTGAAATTTAACTTTTTTTTAACTTTAACCTGTGGTGTTGCTACAATTTTACCGATTACTTGTAAAAATGTGTGAAAGTGGCCCTCTACAATTGTCAGTTGTCACACAAACTATGTCAAGGCCTTATGTCATTCAATTACACCTAGGTATTTTTATTTTATGGCATTGTATTTTGTACATTCAACCAGTTTAAGTGTGTATTTCATGTGTCTTGTCAAGGTATATTTGTGCTTTTAGTTTGCGTATAAGTAGTGTTATCGCACTTGTATTTGCCGCCTTTTCGAACGAAGTCTGTACCGGAAACTACCCGCCGACTGTTGACGAATATCACCGTAACGGAAACCGAGGCGCTTTCGATCCTCTTCGTTTGTCACGGTGCTACCGCTGACGCTGACAGTCACTTGGCTCCGGATCGTCCTCAAGAACACACGTGCCTAAGGTTGACCGTCTGAAATAGTACAGCGATACTATTTCAGAACCTTATTTCGTATTGGTTACACGTAAGTGGGTGAAACATAATTGACGAAGAATTATATATGTAATATCGTTCCAAATGTGTGTGTATATATTGTGTAGTATGATGTCTAGTAATTATAATAAATGTATATATATGATCTTAACCTGTGTGTCTTTTAGTAGTCTGCATTAAATTGTTTTTCAAAACTTGTGTTTTTTCTACTATTCGGGTATAAAATGCAAAGCTATGGTAGAGCGTAGAAAATTGATATAATATTATGATGAAACATGACTTTTCCTAATGCTTCGTGTGCGAAGCCAAGAACAAAGAACAAGAAATTGTAAGCGCTTCACGTATCTCCTGCGCAACAATATACATGTGCTCCTTTTTTTAATCTGTGCAAAAAGCTTAAACCATTTTACACAGATAAAAAAAACGTAGACCATACCTGGAATCCTTCCGCCTCAGACAGCAAATAGTAGAAACATCCGAACCAGTGCGCCAAGATTAGCAGGATGTGGATCAGGTTGATGACACGCCAGAAGTTTGGGTATACCGTCCTCGACTCCACTATGTAGTAGTAGTTTACCGCTCGATATACCTGATGGAAATATAAACAAGAATTAATCACAGTCATAAAAAATTTCGCGTAATACAAAGCCTAAAGGAGTTTTTTTTTTATATAAGAAATATGCTTATGTTTGGCCGCCTTCTCACCTGATGTTAAGTGATGATGCGGTCTAAGAGAGAGTCTAAGATTCACTCTCGACTTGAAGACACCCAGATTATATGCAACGGGAACACCCACTCAGTACTTTTCTTCAATGTTTCGAAAACCTTACTAAGTCATCATCATCATCAGCCTATCGAAGTCCACTGCTGGATATAAGCCTCTCCCAAGACACGCCACTCACCCCGATCTTCGGCTTTTCGATTCCATCCACCTTCAGCTGTCCTACGTATATCGTCACTCCATGGAGTCTTAGGGCGTCCTACGCTACGTTTGCCAATTCACCGGCTCCACTCTAGAACATGTCTACTCCAGCGGTTATCGGTTTTGCGACAGATGTCCTTACTAAGTAATAAATAATAAATCAGTCGTGGGTTCTAACCCCAACAATGAGTTTAAGGGGGTGGTGAAAAAAAGTCATAAATCATAGCGTGGTGATACTTAGGTAAATCATTTCTAGTACTCGGCTAGCTAGCTTAAGTTGAAAATATACCACTAAGCACCTAACGGTGTGTTCCGCTAGACTCACTTGAGCGCGAGTTCCCATTCTAAGCTAAGTGGTTAAACACTTATCTTGTAGCCAATAACATCATCTATACCTACATATAAAAACAAAGTCTCATCCCGCCGCGCCGTCTGTAGGCTTAGATCTTTTAAACTATGCAACGGATTTTAATGCGGTTTCCATCAGTGGGTTTGTATATATAATACACGCATATCCACCATTTTAGTATCTACTTTGGACCCATGCGAAGCCGGGGCGGGTCGCTAGTAATACATAATCTTTGTTTTGTAAGTTACTATGGCACCAGCAGATAATTCGTGGCACCAATTCTGACACCGGTAGAAACTCTACAACATGATATAATACAAAATTGAAATTTTTATTATCTGTCATAAGAATGTCACGAATGAAAAAAACAAAAGCGTAGTTTGTTTGGCCACATCATATATCACATCATCAGCCATAGGGCGTCCACTGCTGGACATAGGCCTCCTCCTGGGGGGGTTTTGCCAATAATCGCTACGCTTGGCAGGCGGGTTGGCAAGCGCAGTTTGGTGTGATTGTTCAAGGAAGACGCTGCTGCCCATCTTCCGGATTACATCCCTTAGCCGACTCTTACGGCAACCACTGGTAGATAGGGTGGGGTACAATTCTTACGCCGGCACCACCACGGCACTTTATTTGGCCGTTTTACGACATCCGTTTTAGACATACCTACTTCCAAATATTGAAGTTTTCTAGATACATAGAATACGGTGTAATTAACAGAGTAACTTTTTTGGAATGATCGACAGAACCCGCTGGTCACACCTGCTCTGGTTATGCCATGAATAAGTTATCGTATCTTGAACATAAATCAGGGCATCTACACTATTACTCACTTGTTCTAACCTTTGATTCAAGCTCCCAAAAGACCATCGTTTTTTCACCAACAACCAATACAATCGTTATCTACCCAAAACGTGTCGAATTACGGTTAAAAAGGAGCTAAGGAGCGTTCGGCGAGTGAGGGCTCCTTAGAGACTTACGAGATATCCGGACGGAACTATCTCGAATATTCGACAGTTGATATATTGCTAACCGGAACATAAGCCCGATCTCTCAATAATCGATTAGAGCCGATTTGATTTTTATAAAAGACATAATTCATTTATTGCATAAATATGGGTATACAATTATATAGATGGAAAGGGTTTAAAATAATGTGCGTTAAAATTGGACTGATTATTTATGTATTATCACAATTCACAATACTAGACACTAAAAGATACTTATTTATATTTTTTATTGTTTACCTCATATATGCATGTATAATAACTTTGTACATTTTGTAGCGATGATAGCTCAGTGGTTAGCGCGGTCGGTTCGCATGCCGAAGGGCGTGGGTTTAAGCCCCAACAATGAGCTTGAGCTGCCGGTGAAGGAAAACATCGTGAGGAAACCATAGCGTTGTGGTAGGGTACTTTCTAGTATTCGACTAGCTAGCTACCACCCTCAAGTTGAAAAATCTGCCGCCAAGCATCTAACGGTGTGTTCCGGCAGCCTCGCTTGAGAGCCAGTACCATTCCAGGCTAGGTGTGCTTTATCATCTTCGACCACACCGTCACTTAACATCAGTTGAGCTGTGGTCAAACAACTAGCCAATAGAATTTTGCCTTTTCTAGTTTATAGAAAATCAATAGAAAGTACCTACCTACATTACCTACTATTATCATTAAAAATATTATTATCATTAAAATTGACAATTACGCATTGACATTTTCTGTATATTTTGACATTCATTTGACGTTCCATTTATTTAAACATTTTATTTAGTAAAGATAAATTATTTTCTAATATTCATATTATGTCTCTGTCTCTCTGCACTTGCATCTCCCAGGCTAAGTGACAATTGTAGTATGCATAATGTATTAATATTTATAACTGTAAACTGTAACCTAATATGAAAAGAGAGATCCACAAAAAAAAATGCCTTGCTGAGTTTCTTGCCGGAGTCTTCTCAGTTGAAGTGTAATTGCGAGCCGGTGTAGATTCAAACATGTAACTTAACGTTCATAAGTGCCTTACCAGGGCCTAAACTGAATAAATGACTTTTTATTTTATTTATTTTTATTTTGAATGGCAAGTTTTGGAAAAGCTTACGAAAATATTACCCAACCATCTCGATGTACCTAAAACTCTTGAATAAATCAACTTCGACTTTGACTTTATTACCGTATATGTCAGATCCATCTCAGTGCAGGGATATAGGAACCCGTACAGTGTCTAGAACTTGCGACTCAGGTGTAGTTTGGGACCAATTTAAACACGTATTAACGCTCACTTTCACTGACTGTGTTTTCGATACTCTTTCCAGAAATATTTATATTGAAACGATCAAAAGCTTTTTTGAATTTTTTTCACTCGTTTACCAATGCTTACCGACATTTGAAAATGTAATGTCATGGAAGAATGGCTGTGCAGAAAATCTTTTATCTTTATTTTGAATCCAATTATGAGGGTTCATTCATGCTTTGATTCCTTTGGGGATAATTAATTAATTAGATTCAGCACGGGATGACAAGAAAATCTGCGGAAACGATTGTAAAGGCCTATTTACACAAGCAGTAAATGTGTCTCCTTAATCTTTGTACCAAATAAAGAAATTAATATATGTTGAGAAAAGAAAGAAATCTGTCAAGAAAAATGCTGTTTTCAATTTCTACACTTCGTATTACTTCGAACGCATTCCGGATTCAATCCGAAGTTTAGGTTAAGATAAGATTATTATTTTTTGTATGATACAAATTTTTTTTTAAATTTTGACATATCTATATTAATTTTATTTGTACCTGGACGACCGAGCTTTGTTCGGTTTTTCATTGCCTGAAAACACGAATAGAACGACGTTTTCTAAGAATAAAATCTAGCTAAATCGATTTATCGCCCCCGAAACCTGCATACTAATTTCCATGAAAACGTTGCCGTTGAGCCGTTTCCGAGATTCAGAAAATATTATATATACATATATACAAGAATTGCTCGTTTAAAGGTATTAGATATGAGTTTTAAGGTAATTTTGTATATGTGTTTATTGTAATTCTAATTTTATGATCATGTTTCTGAATTAAATAAATATAATAATGGTAATTACTTAGGTTTCATATTAATAAGCAACTGAACCCACGTGTCAAACTTCAACTCTGTAGACAAGATTTGACTAAAACAAGCTTAACATTGCAAGTTAAATGAAATCTTGTAAAATTTATTTAAGAAACGTTCTATGCTTTTACAATCGTGTCTTCTATTATTTGACTCGATGTAATGTTTACTTTCTTATCGGACGTATATAGGTATGATATAATCCTGAACAAGAGAACCAAACGCAAACACACAAGAATGTAAGAAGCAATTCACACAAAAGACATAATAGCTGTGAATATTCTTGTCAACAAAGCCTATAATAGTCTAACAAAGCCGTATAATGTTTTCCAAATCCTGTAAAGGCTCGTGTTTGCCGCAACGTTTGACACCGGGCCTTTGGCAGATAATAATCTTTGCGAAAGTGCCAGGTGGCATTTATGAGCGTCTCGATTCTAGGGTATTTTCAAATTTCTCGAGGGTTTTATATAATCACTAGCTTTTGCCGGAGTCTTCTCTCGCTTAGATGTAGATATCTTTATGTATTCCCCTGTAGGTATACATAAAAATCGATAAAACTCAAGTTTAGGAAAAAATACAACTGGGCGACATGACTTTTTCCACGTTCCCGCCAAATCTCCAACAATAGTTAACTTTTATTTTTTATTCACCGTACATTTTGTACTGGCTGACAAAAATATTTTATTAGATCTTCCTTGCTTGACAGTATCATCGCAAAGGCCACTAACAAAGAGTTAAAGTTGAATTAGGTCGCATACGTATAGATAGGTATAATATTTAAAAGTAATTCAACCTAAAATCTTTCAGTATTCAAAGACGTCCCAAAATACCAGGATCGCAGATAGCGGAGTAGGTAAAGCAAATTTAATCCCACCCTTGTGAATGGCTTTTAATGGCGTAAATAAATCAAATTATCACTTACTGCTGTTTGTGGATTCGGAAACTTGGAATATAATTGAATAACCTACAGTAAGCGCAGATTGCTTATTTGACAAATTTGTTGCTTTAGAATTATATTAATTAGACGTTTAAAAATACAAATCTTTTTCCAAAATTACATGTCATTTTTCTATATTAAAAAATATCAAAATCATAACGTATATCGATATAATGAAAAAGTCAATAAATTAATATGTCAAATATAAAATATGTCAATATGTATAAACGTCAATAAAATTAAAAATTATAATTACTTACTAATAATTCAATAATTTCTTATTATTAAATATTCGTCAAAGTCATAAAAAAAATTCTATTGAAGCCAAAATTATTAGTTTGGTTCTTAAGCACGCGATGGAAGTTGCATGATTTATGATGGTTTATTTTTGTATCTGGTTCACCGAATTATAATCTTACAATAACACTTGGAATAAATGAAGCTATTCATTATTATTATATAGGTAATTGAAAAAAATACATTAAAAATATTTTTTTATTAAGTAAATTACATTTTAATATTATTTCACTATTTTTTTAAAATTAATATTAATCTGCGTCGCTTCAAACAAAAGGTTAATAAGGGCTTTTTTTATGTCTGACAAGCTAGGTGTTTCTTGTCTAGGTCCACAACTCACCTGATGTTACGTGACGGTGTGGTCGAAGATGGTAAAGCACACCTAGCCTGGATACTGACTCTCAAGTGAGGCTGCCGGAACACACCGTTAGATGCTTGGCGGCAGATTTTGAATTTGATTTGAACTTGAGGGTGGTAGGTAGCCAGCCGAGTACTAGAAAGTACCCTACCACCATGCTATGGTTTCCTCACGATGTTTTCCTTCACCGGCAGCTCAAGCTCATTGTTGGGGTTTGATCCCACGCCCTTCAGTATGCGAACCGACCGCGCTAACCACTGAGCTATCATCGCTATAAAACCGATGTGCGCCGCTGATTCCGCTACGTTTTAGAAAGGTTAGCGTCTTATACAAAATGAAAAGAAAGTAAGTTTTATAGATTCTCGCTGCGCCGATGCCGCTGTAATGGAAATAATGGAAGCAATAAATCATAGAGGGAAATTGGAAAATCGTGGGGAAAACTGTGGAACACAGTTATAGGTCATTACTATTTACATAAAGTTTGACCCGCAGCGACAATGTCTCACAATCTCTGTTTGTGTCTTCGTGTTTAGAATTAGTCTCTCTCATTTTCCAATTTATGACAAAAATCACGTCTGTCCATTGTCGTGTTGCTACGTGAAAGAAATACATATAAACCAAACAAATTCACATATTTCTTATAGTTATAAGGTGATATAAATTATGTGAATTTACCTTTAGAAACCTAGGGAATCGTATGATAGGGTTGGTGCCAATTTTCAGTTGTATAATGTCTAGGGGTGTCAAGGAAGCGATGTCCAGCAGGAATGGCCTTGACGTGAGGTAATGTTTCGCTAGTTTTCTTGAGTCGTATACCTAGAAAAAAAAGTATGGTTAGCATTGAGGAAAATTTATAATAAAATAAGTAAACATCACCATCTTAGCCGTAGGACGTCCACTGTTGGACATAGGCCTCCCCCATCGACTTCCACAAAGACCGGTTGCAAGCGGCTCGCAACCAGCGCGTTCCTGCGGTCTTTATGAGGTCGTCTGTCCTTCTTGTGGGTGGACGTCCTACGCTGCGCTTGCCGGTTCGTGGTCTCCACTCCAGAACTTTACAGCCCCATCGACCATCAGTTCTGCGTGCTATGTGTTCTGCCCACTGCCACTTCAACTTGCTAATCCGTTGGGCTATGTCGGTAACGTTGGTTCGTCTACGGATCTCCTCAATTCTGATTCGATCTTATAGGGAAACTCCAAGCATAGCCTATAGCGATAAATAGGTAAACATTGGAATAAACTTTCCAGAATTTCATTTTGCCACGATTTAAGCAAACCATGTATTAATAATTGTTGTGTTGTTACTTTTTTTTTTGTACAAATTTGTTTACGTTTGACCTCCAACTCGCCTGATGTTAAGCGAAGACGGTGGAGCACGCCTGCTTAGAAGAAACCCATTCACTCGCGACTTGAAGGCACCCAGATTGTATTTATCAGGGAACACCCACTCGGGCAGCAAATTCCATTGTTTAGCGGTTCGTACAATGTTTGTAAAAATTATTGACAGTTTTAATAATGGTTGTTCTTTATTAATTTTCTTCTTACAATATCATCCCTATTTCATCACTACCTTTTCATCTAAGGGTTGTGTGGAAGAGATCACTTTTAACGATAAGACCGCCTTTTGTGCCTATATGTATATTATACTCTGTTGGTTTTTTTAAAATTTGTTTTTATTGTATCAGTCCTGTTTTTATAAATTATTTCATTGTTGGGCCAGATCTTCTTTCTCATTTCGAGAATAGAAGACCATAGTCCGCTACGCTGCCCATGTGTGGCGACTTCACACATCTTCTAGAAGAACTCTCAGACCTGAAGGTTTTCTCTGGATGTTTTCTTTTACCGTTTGAAGTCACGTCAATACGCACTTAGAAAAGAGAGAAATGATTACCGTCGGTTTCAAAGACCACCTTGGAAGCCAGACTGTCTCTTAACTAGCCTCCCGAAATTGATAGTATACTTGTATATTTTTGAAGTGAAAACTTCTTTAGGCGCGTTGTGCGAGTTTTGGCAAGGGCAAAACTTATGGGTTTGCGTAACCGACATGCTACTGTGACGTGTTTAATCTTTTCACTTCTATCATCAGTCCCCATAATCTGAACCTCCAGATTGGAAAGCAGTCTCCCAACATACTGCCGTAACTTCATCGAAATTATCGTTTTGTAACATAATAGCTAATTATTATTTTGTACCGTTAACACCGAATCTCTACATAGTATAAAACAAAGTCGCCATCTGTACGCTTAGATCTTTTAAACTACCCCACGGATTTTAATGCGGCTTCCATCAATAGAGGGTGATTCAAGAGGAAGGTTTATATGCATCATACATGCATATGCACCACGCTAGTATCTATATTGCACCCGTGCGAAGCCGGAGCGAATCGCTAATACATTATAAATTGCTTTTTTAAAATGTAGCACTACAGAGATAGATTTTTCTTATTCCAAATAAACGCTAGCGTTTGCGAACACTCTTCCTAATATTGGATATTTGGGATTGATGGATTGGCAACCTAAAAATATTTTATTTGCGTAGGATTTGAATACTTAGGATTCGGACATACCCATATTGTGTTGTTAGGGAAAATCCAAACTCTAATCGAAGGTTTTCATTCTCGCAGTGCGTTGCGTATAAAATCGTGAAACTTCATTGCTTTTTGCGTAGGGAATCACGAATATCCATCATTGTATGATCGGGCAAATAAATAAATATCGTATGACAACAATTTACACAGCACCATCTAGTTCCAAACCAAGCAAGCTTGTACTATGGGAACCAGATAACTGATAGAATACTTATGTACTTTTTTTTTATGCATATACGAGTACAATTTTTAATACCACCTACTCGCCTGAAGGTAAGCGATGATGTGGTTAAAAATGAAGCACGCAGTCTTAGAAGATACCTATTAACCTACCTTGAAAAGATTTAGATCATATTTCCCAGACACAGAATCCACCCAGAAGTGGGAATCGAACCCACGCTCTTGAAGTAAATATTCTACCAAATAAGCTAACAAGGCAGTCAATCGTACACGGCTGCTTCTGTTACCTTTGTTTTTCTTTTACTTTTAAAGAGAATTGGTATCGTTGTTTTACTTTTAGTATACAACCCGAAAAACAAAACAGTAAGACAACAATCTGTTCGAATAAAATAAATAAACATCCTAGGACATTTTCACACAACCGTATTAGATAACTAATAGAATACTTATACACTTTATTTGTATATACATACCTATAATACATACAGAACACCCAGGCATAGAACAAACATTCATGCTCATCACACAAATGTTTATAAAATATTATATTCGGCCTGCTGAACCGTTATAGAGTAAAAAACCAAATGGTTACTATATTGTAACGGAAAACAACAACACAATTCCACTTACCATCAGCCCTTGTTCGAGATATCCCGTTCTTAGCTGCACGACGAGGTCCAGTGCAAATACCGCGTCGCTAATCCCATCACATGCTATCCAGAAGTAATGGCACATTATCTGTAAACAAGTTTGTTACGTTTAAAGGTTAAAAATTCTTACCATCATCAAATATATATATTCAGGCGCTACTTTTTTAAAATTCTTGACAGTCTGTTTGATCACAGTTCACCTGGTGTTAAGTGACGGTATTGTCGAAGATGGTAAACAAACCTAGCCTGGAATGGAACTGGCTCTCAAGTGAGGCTCACCGAACACATCGTTAAGTGCTTGAGTACATGCCTGCATAATACTACTCATATCTTGAGTATTTTTTTGAACTTTGAACCGGTAGCCTGACCAGAACAACAATGTTTGATATTTTTTTTTTTTTTGCAATTTTGTAACAAAATAAAGTCTAGGGTATCGTTATATCAAGATGCAGATTGTTTTTTTATGCCACAGGTGGCAAATAAGCAGGCGTTTTGCTTAATGGTAAGCAATCACCATGGCTTACGGATATTTGCGATACTTGGGGAGCTATAAAAACGTTGCAAACCTTTTCAGATTCTATTAACACGTCTTTTGAAGAACCCAATGTTGTAAATTCCGCAGGAATACTGAGGAAGTAAGATAGCTGAGTTTTTAGATGATTGCAATTAGTACGATGATAGCAGTGACCTTAATGACCTTCTTAACATAAAAAAAAAAAACATAATGGTATCAAATGTTCGCATAGCAAACTAACTCAGTTTGTTAACGCTCTGTAAAGCCACATTTAATTTTGTTTTTTTATGATTGGCATGCTAGTTTTTTGACCACAGCTCACCCGATGTTAAGTGACGTTGCGGTCGAAGATGGAAAACACATCTAGCTTGAAATGAAACTTGCTGTTAAGTGAGGCTGTCGTAACACATCGTTAGGTGCTTGGCGACAGATCTTCAGCTTGAGGGTGGTAGCTAGCAAGCCGAGTACTCGAAAGTACCCTACCACCACGCTATGGTTTCCTCACGATGTTTTTCTTCACCGGGAACTCAACCTCATTTTTGAGATTTGAACCCACGCCCTTCGGCGTGTGAACCAACCATGCTAACCACTGAGTTATCATCGCTACAAAATTCTATCACATCATTCACATTTACTTTTTTTATTTTTTATTTATTAGGCTTCACAATAACGACTACAATACATAAAACACAAAATAATTAAAACTTAAGGAATACTAAATGTGTTGATTATTTAAAGAACATGCAATGCAATTATTAAATTCAGGATAATAAGTTAAATAACAATCATAATCATAATTTAAAAAAAAAACAAAATTAAAAACAAATTACACTCAAAACTAAAACAATAATCAAAATTAAAATAAAAATTAAAACAATAATCTATATTAGAACCAAAATGACATTAATTTGTAAATAATCGTATATCAAAAACTAAACAACAAAATATCACTGAAAAAATAAATTATCAGAAAAAAATCTCCGAAAATCTCAGTGCAGTAAAAGATATTCGCAGCCTGTCTCCGGGACAGAAATGTACCTACTAGCTGACGAAGACCTTAGAATCTCCGGGGACTTGCTTTGAGGCATCTCAGCACAGTCTAGAGATGTTCCACAATGTGTAAAATAAGGGATTCTTTTTGCAGAGTAATGTAGGAACATAAAACTTTCCACAGCTTGCGTTAGATTTATTCTATTCAAACATCACGAGTTTTGTATGCTAAAATACTGAATCTGAATTTGGCATAATATATACAAGCTAACGTGTATGCAGACTTGACCTGCCTTTTGTGAATAACTCTTATTGTGATATGTTTTCGCTGTTCCAAGCACAATTTATTTATTTATTGGGATCACATCACAACATTCATAATGGTCATCAACATAGCGGAAAAAATTTAGAGGTGTCTTATGGACACCCGGTTGAAACCGAGTTCCTATAAAGGCTTTTTTTTATTATAATTATACAATATTATTGTATATTCTAAAAATTGACGGCAAGCTGAATCGAATGAAAAAAGTTTTACTTTCCTAGGTGATCGGGAAGTGCCTCAAAAATTACTGCAAAAACATGTCGAGTTTTTCATTATTATATAGTTTTCGGTTTTGTCCCTTAGCCCGCAAACAAATGAGAACGATAACGTGAGATAAAGAACTCCGTTCCAACAAAAACTAAATGTTACAGTATTTTTTTATTCTAATTTGTTCCAGGGACATATGTTAAGCCACATCGTATTTTCTAAAAAAAAAAATCGTACCTACACACAACACATGCTTATACACACTCTCTTATACACACATTCACCCCCTCACATACACACTAATTATAATAAAGTTGGGTCACGTGAGGCGACTCACACAAACAGCTCTCTGGCTGCGTCACAACTGGGTTCAGACAGCAACCTGTTGTATCTATAAACGTCCAGCCTGTTCAAATGGTAAGTCGCCTCAAGCGCCGTATTTCCTGCTGGAGGCAAACACATTTCACCTGGAGGTAGTTGTACATCCTCTTCATTTGTAGTCTTAGCTTTACCCATCAAAAAGGCAATATTTCAACGGCATATGGTCAGTTTTTAATCTTTGCATTGTTACAATAACACTACGTGACACACTTTTTATTATTATTATTGGTAAACTCAAGGCTCACACACTATAGTTTTAATTAATAAGTAATTTGCGTGCGTTTAAGCCCTGGTGACATACTTACATAATTTTGTTTTCAAAAATGTATGACCTGTATCAATCGGGATGGTGTGAGGATTTTTAGAGTTTTTGTGTGTGCGTGCGTGCGTACTAGTGTATGTGTGTGTAAGTGTGTGTACGTGCGTGTGTGTATTTGTGTGTATGTTTCTTAATTCCACCATAACTTTAAATGCCTGAACATATTTGGTTCTACAGAGAATCCTTACATCATCCAAGAGACACTGGCTATAAATTATTAAAAAAAAACATTTATTGAGCATTCGTGATTTTCCTAATTAGGCTTGTTTAGTATTATTATTGTCTAAATTTAATATTAAAATTGATTAAGCCGTCAAAGGCATTAAAACACGTATACATACTAATATCAATCGAGAATTCCACAGGTCCGGAAGTAATCAAGTAATGAACCGACTTACGGTTATTGCGTGATCGTAAACAAGGCTGAATTAATTGGATATAAGATTATATGTCCTATATAATATAATATTCGGTATCTTTACTCCTTACTTCTTAAATTTGTATCGAGTGAGATTCAGCATTTTTTTAATAGTTTTGCGGGACGTTCATTTCTCATAATCGCACAGTAAACTTATGTAAGCGTACAAAAATAAACACAAAGGTTAAAAAAAATATAATTGATTGATGTAGACAAGCTCATGATCGAAAGGTTTTAGAGGGAGTTTGCTATATTGGTGTATTATTTGCCAAAATTTTAAAAAATAATAGATTTAGTATAATGAGAGTATAATATTACTAAAAAAGAAAGTTTTGGCGGGAACGTGATGAGCGTCGTGTCGCCTGATTGTATTTTTTTCTAAAACTAGTGTTTTTTCGAGTTTTTATGCATAAAAATAGTGGTGTTTTATTTATAATGTGCCGAATTACAAGCGCGAGTGTGGGAGAATGATATGGTGTGGTTAAACATGACTTTTCGTGTTGCTTCCAAAACTCCATCCAGAAGCTTATAGTAAAGTCGCCACTACTTTGCTAAGGCATGACTTGATTTGACTGGGACCG
This sequence comes from Biston stratarius, assembly GCA_950106695.1. NCBI lineage: Eukaryota > Metazoa > Arthropoda > Insecta > Lepidoptera > Geometridae > Biston > Biston stratarius. The sequence continues at coordinate 9,892,490 of OX467106.1, forward strand.
ACTGGACTTGATCAAGACTAGACTTTGACTGTAACTATAGATGATAAAGAAGCTGAAAAATTAAGACTACTCACAAAATATAGAAACAATGAAACTGGCAGAATGCACAAAATGCGATGCCAAGAAGAAAGAGAAAAAAAGAGACGTACTTAAAACAACACAAGAATACCTGGACATGATGTAACGGCACCCAGAACTAAGTAATTAAATAAAAATTGAGTAATAGATCAAATGACATCGCTGCTTTGGCACTCATTACTCATAAAACGCATTGCTTGTTTGAAAAAGTGCTTGCTATGAGAAATGACACGTGAATTCTCCCCAAAAACATGTCCCTACAGGAATGCAAAGGATTATTTGGTTTTAAAATTAGCAGCCTATATATTACTAATCTAATTCCAAGATTATTCATGCGAATTTACTCTAAAAACGCCACGGTGGAATAAACTTATTCAATCTAAGTAGCCAGGGTTGTCCACAAAAACATTTAACCACTTTAGGTCGACAAGTTTGCAACCCTTTTCAATCCTGACGGATAGTGCCGGAAGTGCCCGAAGGTCGACCAGATTTAATGTATTACAAATGTCTTTATGATTTGGGTTGTGATTTTTGCCGTCTTCATCACTACATAGTATAAAACAAAGTCGCTTTCTCTGTCCCTATATCCCTATGTATGCTTAAATCATTAAAACTATGCAACGGATTTTGATGCGGTTTTTTTTAATAGATAGAGTGATTGAAGAGGAAAGTTTATATGTATAATAAAATCCATTAAATAGTGGAGAAATACTGTTATTTTTGAGGTTTATACCCGTGCGAAGCCGGAGCGGGCCGCTAGTAAGAAATAAGAAAGAAATATTATATTCATGCACGATACTTTTTTATAGTTGACATGCTAGGTGTTTGACCACAGCTCACCTGATTGTTAAGTGACGGTGTGGTCGAAGATGGTAAACAAACCTAAACCGGAAATACACTAAATATATTGATTGAATCAGGCGTTACTTCTCTCTGCAATAACCACTCGCCGACACGTATAGATACTTGTAGTTTTTATTTTAATTAGTGTTTTGTTTAAGTTTATGTAAAATTTAGTTTTAGATATTTAGTAAAGTCCCGGATAGGTTTTTTAATTATCATTAAGTTTTTTTTTTTATATTAAAAATATTATTAATTTTCAAGTATTTCATAAGTTTTAAAATTTTATATCCTCTTTTCTGTTGTAGCTGGAACGACTGTTAAGCGGAAATAAACTAAATATATACCTAGAACACTAAATATATTGTCAATCGAGTCTTCGAGTCGAGTTCTTTAGTTAAAGAATAAAAACTCAAAGGGAAAAGTAAACAAAAAATCGGTTAAACCAACTGTTGTGAAAAACCTATTTATTGTGAAAGGCAGCTGGAAGGTATCAAACAATCAATCCCGAAGTCGTCCGTGTGTACCCGTAGGGGCAAAAGTTCCTACCGCGTATGTTCCTAGCTGCCTAAACTCCCTAAAGGGTAGTTGGCAGGTCATCACCCGTATTTACTTAGACCCACAGCGAACCGAGGGTTTCAAGGACGATGCAATATTTAGAACCTTTTGCGAGTAAATTGAATTTATATTTTTAGATACACTTGTTTGCGCTTTCTTTTTAACTGACTTCAAAAAAGGAGGAGGTTCTTATTCTTATGTTTGTTACTTTAGAATTCTGTCATTTATAAACCGACTCGGAAACTTATTTTTTATTTGAAACGATATACTAATCACATTGGTCCCATAGATATTTCTTCAAAATCGGCTCAGTAGGTTCATTTTTAACCCAAAATAACTGGAACAAATATATTAGCTAAGTAAAAAATCTTCATTTCTTTCTTCGCGCTCAAACGGCTGGACCAATTTTGACATCTTGTATTAAAACATAGGCTGCTTTTTATCTCGCAAAAATGAAATGTTCACGTGGGAATAATGGGTAACCCCGCGGGGCACACCTAGTCATTTTTTCGGGATAAAAAGTAAAATGTGTTAATTCAGTCAGCTACCTCCATACTAAATTTCATCAAAATTGGTCCAGCCGTTTGAGCGTGAAGAAGTAACAAACATACAAATACACTTACACACTCACAAACTTTCACTTTTATATTGGTTATTGTTTTATTAACCCCCGACGCGAAAAGAGGGGTGTTATAAGTTTGACGTCGATGTCTGTCTGTCTGTGTGTGTGTCTGTCTGTGGCATCGGATGGACCGATTTCGATGCGGTTTTTTTCATTTAAAGCCAGTTTCATTGCGTAGGTGGTTTTTTTAAGTTTTTAATTTAATTACTACTTATTTTATTTTAATACTGGCGTGATTAGTAGGAAGTAGATTTTTTAAATTAAGGCTGCATCAAGTTGCAAGTGGAATGATTTCTTTTAGACAAGTTCTCCGTAGATTGCAGCGTCATCGCTTAGCATCAGATTAAGGTGGCGATCCAAAGTAAGCCACAAAGTATAAAACGGAAGTTTTCTCCCGTTTTTTCCTGTTTATGTAAAAAAATCTATTGATTAGTTAGTACACGTGATGCTAACTACTATACATTGGACAATTAAGGATGAAACGTAGATGACCCGTAATGAACGTCTATGTATTTCCTTTTTGCTGCCATTCAGCAATTTTACCTTTCCCACTACGTTTTGAGTCAAAGGATTTTCGTTCATATTCCGCAGAGCTTTGGTTGATTGTTAAATGAAAATACCTAATGTTGATTGAGCAGCTTGCAATGAATAATTTATTTTCAGTTCTGGACGGAATGACAAACGGTAGAGATTCGGGAGAAAGGTAGTTCTTAATTATTGTCAGTGGAGAAAAAGCGATGTCATTGTGGGTATTATTTCTACTAACTAGGAGTAGGTAAGTAGGTATGTAATAACGTTTAGTAAATAAAAGTTTAATTTTTAAATTTTTTCATGAAGTTCGGAGAGACAGAGTGAGTTTTTGTAGGGATGATAGCTCAAAGGTTAGCGCGGACGGTTCACACGCCGAAGGACGTGGGTTCAAGCCCCATCAAGGAGCTTGAGCTGCCGGTGAAGGAAAACATCGTGAGGAAACCGTAGCATTGTGGTAGGGTATTTTCTAGTACTCTAGTATTTATTGTTGGGATTTGAGATCCGAGCGTGTTAACCACTGAGCTATCACAATTACGAATTATTCTTGAACGTCATGATTTGTATCTCGGGATAAAATCTTTGCCTCTTTTTGGTTTTTATTTTATACCAAAAAGCACACGCCATATAAAAGGTCGTTTGGGACGTTAGGACGAAGGCTAAAGAAATAATTTTATAAAACAACTGAAGCACTTCATATGCGTACACATACAGGTATATACACACGCACATGCTCACGTACACGCACACGCATACGCACACGCACACACGCGAACATATTCACATACACACACACATACGCGAACATACACACACGCGCGCGCTAAACAAAAGTTACAACGATAACTCATCGTAGTCATCATCATCATCATTATCATCATCATCATCATCATCATCATCATCATCATCATCATCATCATCATCATCATCATCATCATCATCATCATCATCATCATCATCATCATCATCATCATCATCAGCCTGTTATCGCCCACTGCTGAGCATAGACTCTCTTTTCTTCTTCTTTTCTGCATCGTAATCATACATTTTCTAAATTGCCTCTAACTATGGAAGCAAATTAAAAAACGTCTTCACGTTAAAATCAACCAAATTTTGCCAATGATTACGCTCAAAGATCCGTCTTAAAATTCATACCATTCAGTCAATAAAGCTGATTTACTAACCAAAATTCCCGTCTCATATGAACTGGATATTCAAAACTCGTTGAAGTGTTACACGTACACATGTGATTTTGGAATCTGTATTACCTTTGATCGTAGAGTGGATACAATTGGACGCAGAGCTCCGAGAATCGACGCATAATTATGGAGCGCTGTCATAGGTAGTACGAAAGTATCGATCATAGGAATAGCATAAATCAGGGTTAGCTAGTGTCGACATTTCTACGAACTAGAAACTGCGACTAAACGGTAAAATGCACCGTGTGAGCTGACCACGTGTAAAGGTCGCTTTTTGCGCTTTTTCGACATAATCGATTAAAGAATACTATTACATACAATTATTCAGGGATGAATAACATTTTTCGGGGAAACAATAAATTGCTCATATAAATGCTACTCTATTTGAAGCAGTGATGAATGAATAATGAATATCATAATATAAATAAAGTAAAAAAAGTAAATTATAAATAGTTTTGCACGGCAGTTAGGTACAAATACTAGTACAAATATTTTATTCATAGCACCAAAGTTACAAGTCGAATTCTGTAATATAATTTCAATTATATCAGTATGTCAAAAATACTAATTACATGTCAATGAAAAAAAAAGTCAAAGTAAAAAAAATTGATTAAATGTCAAAAACTTCTTATAACTACTTAGTTAAACACTAAAAACTTAGTTAAAACTTCTTATAACTACTTAGTTATAACAATAACTTCTTATAACTAAGTAGTTATAAGAAGTTATTGTTATAACTAGTCATTAAATCATTTAATTGTAGCGATGATAGCTCAGTGGTTAGCGCGGTTGGTTCACAACCCACGCCGGGTTCAAACCCCAACAATGAGCTTGAGCTGTAAAGTAAAGCTGTAAAGTGTACAATGATCGTTCCTCTTTAGAATTCCCGCGGAGCTACAGCATTTCAAATTATAAACCACATAGATTACGAGAAGAATTCGGTAGAAGTAAAACTTCTAGTCTTGGTTGACAAAAAACTCTTAACTTAACTCAATGAGACTAAGAAGAATACGGAGAAACTAACCTGCAGTTCTGGGAAGCTCTGTCTGACGATGAGCGTCCACAGATTGTAAAGCACGCAGACGGTGATGAGCCAGAGCCAGTAGAAGTAAAAGTTCTCGTCTGGGTTAACAACGGTGCGCGGCGCCCGGACGCGCTTCCGTCTCGTCCGGTTTGTACTTCTCTGCTCGCCCGTCGCGCCTTCCGACCCGGTATCTTCTACCTGCCAGGTTATTGAGATCATTTATTAAACTTTTATTACGATACACTTTTGAAAATTTCATTAGCATTAGCCCGCTGTTAAAACAACATCAGTTCCAGTTGAAGAGTGCTGCAGATAGCGACATTATAGGACTATTGAGACTATCCATCAAATATATCAAAGTAATGAACGCCATAGCAGCGATGCCCTGGATTTTTTTTGTGGATTTTTAATGGACTGCTACATAAATTTTCAATGCCGTAGACTGCTATTAGAACATTGATTTTTTTCCGTACTTATGTCTAAAAATAAATGGCTCAAATGAAGTTAAACACTTACTTTGTCTTTTGATTACAAACATTCATACATGTAAAGTAACACATATTTTACCACAGGTAATGGCTTCACTAAGATTATGTCAGAATCGACTATTTAATCTTAATATATTTAAATCTTCTGTAACAGTGACTATTATTATATTTAGAATATTAACATTTAATCGCAACATCCCATTCTTATTTTTAGATGCTTGTCGAAGCGTCTCTAAGTTGCAATACTTAGTTGTCATTAAAATTTATAGTTATTCTTTTGTTTTCCTAATCCAATCAAAATAAATGAGTGTTCGCGAGAGGAGTTGAGAAAAGTTCCCGCATTGTTAATGAAAAGTTTATGGAGGGCAGTTTTCCTGGTGTTGTCTGTTTTGTACTTACACAGTTTGGATGCTACCCTGAAATCTGTCGTCGAATTTGAAGATAATCATCTAAGAATAAGATCTAGTTACCCGTTTGAAGCCATTTAGGAATTTCATGCAAGACGCGACGCGATATCGGGCATAGTGTCTTGTCTTGTCTGTCAATCTCTTGTATTTCTATGCAAGATAGGCAATTGATTCGATAACTGTGGCTTTTTTTGAATTATAACTTTATAATGAAAGGCTTTGTGATTGGTTACTGTTTCCAATTGACAGGATCCCACATCAAAGAGGACTTAAGGTATGTATTACAAAATATACCTTAAACAAGATTTTCCCAAGGCGCTGTCAACTTGTCAGACCCTAGATTTAGTAAAAGTCTAGGTTAAAAAGTTTCCTAGAAAATTCACGCCACACCCTCATCCGTCTGGCAGGTTAGGCGAAAACTTAACCTAGAATGACAAACATATTGGATATATTTACACACACTCACAGTTTCTTGCGTGGAGCAAGTCTGCCGCGTGGAGAATCTCTTCAAAAACGAGTCTTCTCTCTTCAAAGGCGGTTTTTTCTGTATCGCTGAGCTCAGTTGTACGGTGGTCCTTAGCTTCATCCATCTTTGATTCGATTTTGTTCTGCCATCATACAAACACATTAGTAAAAAGCAAATCAAATAAACCAGCCATGCTTTAAACTCAAGGTAAATAGTTTTTTTGTTTAAAATCCAAAATATCTGTTTGAATTTACTCTATTTTTCAAATTCTATAAGAAGGAATTGTAGAAATAGATCTGGAAACTATTGTCAGTGCATCGCACAAAGTGTATAGAAATATGAAAATTTCGTGCAAAATAAAAATTTCCACATGCAGCATGGCATACTAGAGAACTAGAGAAAATACTGTATTGTTAGAGTAAACGAGTCGGTTCTATTGGTTCTCTAAAACTAAATTATTCTATGGACTCATTCAAATTACTGATGACGGAATGATTCCCGTCTTCCACTTGCACCTTATAACAGAACGATTCAAAGATGTGTGAACTTGGGGCAATATGTACGCTGACACTACAGATTGCAGTTCGAAGCTAAAATTAACTTTCACACTAAGTATTGTTGGTATCAGTTCAACTTTCGTCAGCGTACAAACTGCAGAACTTACGCTGTAATCGTTCCGTGACGACTAATCTAAACGAGCCCTAATGTAGGAAGTTCTCTATCTAAAAGTGATGCAGTAAAATACTGACCGAGATCCCAAGTGATAGGAAAGTCCAAGGTGATCTAACACAATATCGAAAACACACAAAATCGAGTGATCGTAAATACCATTCGTAGGCCTATACATAGACGAAGGGGAAAAACAACAATTATAAAATGGACATCGATGCGGCATTTCTGTCCGCGTTCGAACCTCTTTATTTTCCTGAGAGCTTGGTAGTATGCCATGACTGCTTGGACGTGCCTCCATTTATGGCCCCGTTTGTCTGAGTCAGATCCTCGTCTCTCGTCCAGCACGGACTTGCGAGACGATGACGAACACGATGCAATGATCGGTCGCCTATAAAGGGATTCTCTGTTATATACGGACGCAGTGTAGTGTGACTGTGGAAGCCCCTAACACGAGTCTTGCGACGCTTCGGTGAGTTTCGGATGAGAAACTAATTGCTTTTTTTTGCATTATTCACTTTTTTGCTGTAGTACACTTATAAGCTACTATTAGAAGTTTTTCCTATTTCACTAATTCTTTTTTTTTAAATTTCGGTAGGCACTAAAAGATATCTATCATTCTATTTATTTATTCCAGGGCTGTCCAATACACGCGTCATCACGGACTAAATATAATACGCGGGCCAGATTTGTGTGGCGTGTTTTGATTTAACACTAATGGGATTACTTTCTTTTTACAAAATGTTTGATTGAACTTTATTTAATTTTTATGGCATACTAAAAAAGAGTAAAATATCAAATAGAGAAAAATAAATATTGAATACGAATACTAAAAGGTAAATTAGGTAAATATAGAAATGGTAGTATAAATTTAGTGTTTGTTGGATCTTTGCAATTGCTTAGAAATTTGTATTGGCCGTGGATTATATTTGGTCGAACAGTCCTGATCATACGATGGAGTTAACGTTAACATTTTTTAAGAAATAAAAACAGTGCCACTTATTGTCAAAAGATGGTGCCGCTTTGTTTCGAACAAATCTTATCTTGCGTTAATACGATCGATAAATAATCACTATTTGAAAAACTTGCATCACAAAATTAGAAATTGCCACTTAACGTACTCGGTTACTATAATTTTAAAGTCTAATTTTTACTTTCTACTTCTAAAAATCGACACAAATCACATTTCTTAAGAAACCCACATACAATGATACAAAAAGTGTTCTGAAATTGAGGCTTAAATTCTTGAACTTCTCGATTCGATCTCACCGGAACGTCACAATTTCTCTCCCAGTTGGGAGACTACTGTACCGTAAGCTTACGGCACAATAGTTTGTAGACTTGACAAGAGCACATGCATTTGTAAGGTCAGCCTTCTTCTAATTTTTGGACAGTACGATTGTGTTTCATTTCATTACAGTGACTATTGTCCAGCTGTGCAGGGTCGTGAACTATACCTACGCTATGGCTTGCACGATTCTTGTGAGGCTTTGGAGTTCTTATTACGTGTTTGCGCAATGTCTATTGCTATGGTTATCAAGTGACGGAATCATTCATTATTCTAAATTATGTAAAATTGTATGAAGTTTTATTAACCCTATGAGTTTACAAAACTCAAGTATTTAGTGAAAAGTATTATTGGAAAACAAATACAAATTCAAATTTGAATTACAACAGTTTTTGTAAGCGTTTAAATTAAATTTGCATTATTAACTGCAGTAGCCCATTAAGAGAATGCTCGCCTTGCAATCGTGAGGTTTTGGATTCGATCATGGGCTCATACCGATGAGTCCTTTATAATTTATAGTTTCATGCTCTTTATTTAGGTTCTTTAGTTTAACTTGAGAGCTGGTTTTCATTCTAGGCTAGGTGTGCTTACCATCTTCTAGCACCCGTTGCTTAATTACAGGTGAGTTGTACAGTTGTACACCTAGCCTGTTAAATATATAAAAAGTACTAAGTTAAAATATTACGACTGGTTCTTGGATAGAAGAAACCATCGTGAAAAGCGTATGTGAATTCACCAGCACGCACTAGGCCAGCAACGATTTATAGCCCAATCGCCCTTCAAGAGTCAGTCTATGCCCAGCAGGGGGTCAAAAAAGCGTCGTATCATTGATTAAGTTTTGATGATCATACTTTCTCAAAAACAAACACACAACACACAATTAACATTTCGGATAAACTAAGATACTTTAAATTAATTTCGTAAAAATGAATAATTCAATAAAAACCACGATTAAAATTTAAAACCAAATCCTAATTTACAGTACATAATTATTATAGAAACAAGGCAATAAGCTTAATAAAACATAAAACAAATTAGCTGATAAAACTGCATAGCAATCGCATACGTCACTTGATAACCACCAATACAACATGCAATACGTAATCAGTCTATCGGGTCGTGCTACAGAGCCGCAGCTAAGCGAGTCCAAAGCGACTGAATGCTAAACTGTCGCGACTTACATGTCATCTGCCCGCACAACGGGAGTGAATGGAGATAACTTGTTCAACAATCTAGAGACGAGAAAATCAATTTTACACCATATTTTTTATTTTTTATCGTCATCACCTTATCTATATTTCCACAGCTGGGCCCATAACCTTTTTTAGTAAAATATTATTATTTTCTAAAAGTAAACGTTGATCCGAAAAAAAAACATGCAAATGTGTCAAAATAATATCGATTCGATATCTTAGAAATACTTGCTTAAATGGTAAACATTAAAAATGTATTTAGGTATTATTATAAAATAAGTAATCACTTAAATTCAGTGAATAGATAGCATGTGTGTTCTTTAATAAAGTTTGCATAATTGAAATCAAAAAACATAAAACGATTTAGTTATTATTAGCTGAATTAGGGCCCGATTTTTTTTTCCAATATTGTTTTATTTTCGCCGTGTCAATCATTCATTATTATTTATCCATCGAAAAAGATTTACTAAAGGTATGGTAAAACTTTTTAGCAAAATATCGCCTGTGTAGGTCACCAAAGTATCAGATTTTCTTCCGCCAAGCAGTAGTGTGTAAACATTACTGTGTTCCAGTTTGGAGGGTACTGCAGCTAGCAAAATCACAGGGCTATTGATACCAATAATCGAAAAGTTCAAAGCTCAAAGTTTAGCTAGTTCGAGTTCTAGCTAGTTTCAGATTACCGCTGCAATAGTCATGAGCAGGCTTTGTATCTAATGATCATGAGAGAGTTTTGCATTTAAGTACTTATCCATTAAAAAAATCTTATTGCTTTTCCATTTAAAAAAAATCTATTTATGGTGAATTGCTTAAAGCCAAGGAAATCCAAAGTTAATAGGTTTAGTAACAACTTTTCCGATTCCACCATCAGACACACTAAAATCTCTAAATCGTATTAAACAAAGTCACTGACCGCGTCTGTCTGTTTCTTCGCTTACTTCTTTTAGACATGTAACGGATTTTAATACAGTTTTCACTGTTGTTTAGGCATTTTTACGGAAAGTTCCATGGCAGAAAAGGTGTTTCCTTGTATAGGATGCAACTTGTGTGAACACGTTTGTTGTTTGTAGGCGGCGGGTAAAAGCAAACGCCTCAAATATGGCCGTCCGGAGTCGGCGTATGACTTTGTACCTCTTGCCGTTGAGACGGCGGGACCATGGTGCTCAGAAGTGCGGATGCTCGAGTCAGAATTGGGGTGGCGTCTCAGTGAGAAAGGGCGTGAACCCCGAGTAGGATCCTATTTGGAACTGCATCTGTCGCTGGCTATCCAGCATGGCAACGCCGCGAGTATTATGGGCACTTTTGGGCAAGGGTCTTCACGTAGTGGCCTTTTTGACTAGGGATTTCATGACTTGCATTATCAGCGGATGGGACATTGATGTGCATCAAAGGACGGTTATGATATTAATTTAGTAATACATAATAAATAAGGAATACAACGAATGTACGACAAAAAGTGCTAATGTGCAATTAATGCATTATAGTAAAGCGGAAGGTTTGTATAAACCAAAGGGTTTTGTAATCGAGTCTCCAAATAATTGCACCCGTGCGAAACCGGGGCGGGTCACTAGTTACCTATACGTTTAAATTATAAATTGTACGACATTGATAAAGTTAACACACATTTCGTGACGTGAAAATAAAAAGACGCACTTCATCAAAAATTAAAATCTCATCAAATACACGCATGTATTGGATGAAGCGTAATTTCAGTTAAATTTTTTGAACTAATCCTTTTTTGTGTGTTCGACAAAGTTTGCATAAGATGACAGGGAGACTGTCAAAAAGCATGGAATTCCTCTAATAAACTCTAATAAATGATTTTTTGATTTTTCTTTGTTTGAAACTTTTTAACAACTCAATTAGAAACGATTCTATTCAAAGAAATATAAACTTGGAACAATTTGCGTTTCGTTAACTTATCCACATTCTATGATAATAAAAATTATGTAATATTATGACTAAGTTTATGACTTTTTGTCTTAATATACCCGACGATTTTAACCCTTTATGTATCCTACTTAATCTTTATATATAAAAATTTCATGTCACGTTGTTTGTCTGCGATGAACTCCTCAACTACTGAACCGATTTTGACCAAATTTTGCACACTGTGTGCAGTTTGATCCAACTTGAGAGATAGGATTATATCTCAACTTATAATCGCAATATATTTTTATTGCAAATTTATTATTTGTTTATTATACTTACGACAAAGAGATAATCTGTGAGTTCCATAAAATTCTAATAGATGACGGTGTAAGGTAATTTATTAACTGGATTGAGTAAGTATCCAATAGATGGCGCTACGTTAAAGGTACAAACGTAGATATAACAAAACAATGCGTGGTGGGATATTCCTCTTTTATAGATCTACTAAAGAGTCCGCGGTGGCATATATCTACCTTTTAAGGATAGCTTACTATACCCATTCTTACTACCCGTGCGAAGCCGGGGCGGGTCGCTAGTAATAATATAAATATGAAAGTTTGTATGTTTGTTACTAAATCACGCAAAAATTACAGCACGGATTTGAATGAAATTTGGCACACATATAATTTATTACCTGGATTAACACATTGGATACATTTTATATTAGAAAAATGTTAGATTTCTATGGGATTATCAAAAAACGAACTACTGGACGTATCCACTTGAAATTTGGCATAGATGCGTCTTATGCAACATTATTCGGAGATAAGTTGTATCCTCTATCTTAATCTAATAATATATCGTAGTTTTCGTAACTATTGCTTATTTCTTATTTGTCATGTTTCATTTCTCTCTGAACCTAATTCCAAAGTTAACGCGGATGAAGTCGTGGACGTAAGCTAATTATGTATAAATACAATCTAAATAACACTGAAATTGCATTGCATCTCGTTTTACATACTTCTGTTTAAAATAGAGCGAGTTTTAGGTTGACGATAGCAAATATAGTATATTGATTTAGCCCCTGCGGCTTACATTAGATATAAATAAGTGAGGTCACCTGCCTCTGGCTCGCTAAGATATATTTCTAGATTTACTATAGCCTGTTTAAACGTGAAATAGTAATAATTTATAAGCATTCGAAAATGATAAAACGTTAATAGTAATTGTAAAACCGTAAAGGTCACAATTGAGTAAATGTTGAGCGATAGTAATTTAAGTTTTAATTTTTCAATCGACGAGAGAACGAGTCACTCTCATGGCCATTGCAGCGATACACAGAACTCTTAAAATAAAGTCCAGAGGGTCGTTGCTTTGGCGCTTATTTTGAGACTTTCGATGGTTAGTCTCAACAGCCCTGTAATTTTGCTAGCGTAAACGTAAACAGTAGTGTTTACACACTACTGCTTGGTGGCAGAATATCAGTCTGGTATTCAGAAGATTATTCTGTTTTCTGTACATTTTTCCATTTCTGGTATCGCACTATAAAGAGTTTCTATATATATTTCTATAAATACGAGAAAGTACCAGAAACATTCGTGATATTATTTAAGTAAGCAACATAAATATTCATTTGATCCAGAATTACAAGCTACGTGGCCGAAGGCCTCAGTGAATTGGATTTTATATAAATTAATTATAACTTTAATTAAAGGATTAAAACAATCCGCCCGAAGTTTTAAAGTATGATTGAAAATGAGCTAATTTTACTTTTTGTTTTATCTAACGTGAATTGAAATTTTCAGTGCTTAGAATTGGATTTAATCTAAATATGTGATGTTATATAACAAACTTGGATCTCGCTTTGATAATAAATAACCGATTGGTAGGTTGGTTAACAGTAGAGAAGAATGTTTTCATCCCATCTATTTGAAAAGAGGCAAAGGGTTCCTCGATAAGTGCAAACAAAATATGGGTCATTCGTACTTAATAATAGTGACGAAACGTTTTGTATTTCGAACACTATTTAATTAAAAAGTTTGAACTCCGATAAAGTCCTGGCCAGTAATAAAAAAGCGCGCCTGCTAACGCGGTGCTAAAATAGTGGTGTTTTATTCAAAAAGTGCCAAATTGTGGCAAAGTGATATAATGTGGTGAAACACTTTTCGTGTTGCTTCCAAATCTTCATCGAAGCTTATAGTAAAGTCGCCACTACACTAAGGCACGACTTGATTTGACTGGCACGGATTGGACTTTGACTGTAAAATAGAAATGAAATGTCAGGTTCAAATACAAAGTCAAATTTAAATTTAAAATGTAATGTCAAATACAAATACAATATCGAAATCTAGATACAATGTCAAATTCAAATATTGTAATAAGTACAATATGAGAAATAATCTTGTTTATACAAGATATACAGAAAGAATAATAGCTATTCAAATTAAAAATGCTACGTATTCTTTCGAAGGATGTCTGGAAGATTTAATAGTTTTAGTTTAATAAGTTTTCTTAATAGTGTTGCTTGAAAGAGATCGCTTTTAGCGATAAAAATATGGTTGACAGGGTAGGTGTTTGACCACAGCTCACCTGATGTTAAGTGACGGTGTGGTTAAAGATGGTAAACACACCTAGTCTGGAATGGAACTGGCTCTTAAATGAGGCTTCCGGAACACACTGTTAGATGCTTGGCGGTATATTTTGAACTTAAGGGTAGTAGCTAGCCAGCCGAGTACTAGAAAGTACTCTACCATCATGCTATGGTTTCCTCACGATGTTTTGCTCCACCGGCAGCTCAAGCTTATTGTTGGGGTTTGAACCCCAACAATAAGCTTATGTGTAGTTGATATTATGTCATTATAATGACATGCAATTAGTATTTTTACATTTTTAATTGTATTTTTGACATGAACTAGGTTATTTGATTTTAATGATTGAATAATAAGAAAAAATTGTTTTCTGATTCAAAATATAATTTTAACAGAATAAAAATCTCAGCAAGCTATTAATTGCTGTTGCCTATTCCATGTCTCGTAGTTTATTCGTCCGATGTTAATAGGTATCGAAGGCTGGGTCAACATTGACCTACTGCAAATTGAAACACGCCCAGCACACCTACATGCCGATATACTACATGTTAACATATATATGTAGACAAAATCTTGTTTTCATTGAAACTTAACGAGGGAAAACGACGTACGTAAACTTGTTTGAACTACTGTGAATGAAAACATTGAAAGCAATCCTTAAAAATGTTAGCTACGTACAGTGTTTCATATCAACGATTTTAAAATATTGAACAACAAAGAATTTTTCGAACCGGTGCAGGCCTGCAGGCCATCCTCGAGTAATCGGGGAACACACATAAAAAAAATAAGATTATGATGAATTGAGAACTTCCTCCTTTTTTGAAGTCGGTGAAAACGAATTAAACAACTTTGGATTTTGATAGTAATTTTGAAGGTTCTTTTTTGTTTTTTTTTTCGACGTCGCTCTTTGTCCATTTGTCGGTTTCAAGTGTCTCGATATTTTTTTGTGGTAAAGTTATGAGACGCTCTCTTGATGATAAGAGATAACGCCTGTTCATGACTATTGTAGCGATACACAGAACTTTGAGTAGCAAAACAAAGTCCAGGGCATTGCTGCTTTGGCGCTCATTACTTTGACTCTTTGGATGGTTAGTCTCAACATCCCTGTCATTTTGTGAGCTGCATTACCCTTCAAACGGGAACGCAGTAATGTTCACACACTACTGCTTGGCGGTAGAATATCTGGTACTGCGGCGGTACCTACGATTACGACCTTCTGCTAAGGAGATCTACCGATAAATTTCGATATTTTTGAACATCAAAAGTTAATTAAGTCAAGCCACAGTCAAAGTCACACTAAGTCGAGGAAGCTTTAATAAAGAAGACGTTAAGCTTCCATGGAGTTTTGGAAACAACATGAAAAGTTATATGATTCCTTTACAAACGTGAGTGTGAAAGAGTAATATAACGCGGTTAAGCATGTCAAAACGTACGTTTTGTTTATAATTAGATTGTTTCGATTCAAATATCGACTGTAATATCGAATTGATGTAAATATCTCGTAAAAGTATTAATAAAACCCTTTCAATATCCGTCGCCTATTTTCCTGCAATAAAACCTCCCGCAAACACGATCTCGTTATATAAAGTGGTATCTAGCCAAGAATAATTGAGTTAACTATTCGTCACCGATGTGGGGTAAGTATTGATTATTATTGATGTAGGCATCGAGTAAAAGATTGACTTGCCTTATAAGTCTAATGCGTTTGCAAAAATATTATCAAACAGCATTAATGAGTACTTTTAGGGATCAACAGCTAAGTGTTAAGCATAGTTTTTTTTTATGTAGTAGTAATGGGACGAACGAAGCACTCTCCTGATGCTAAGAGATAACGCCTGTCCATAACCATTGCAGCAATACACAGAACTTTGAGTAGTAAAACAAAGTCCAGGGCATCGCTGCCTTGGCGCACATTACTTTGAGACTAGATGGTTAGTCTCAATAGCCCTGTAATTTCGCAAGCTGTAGTACCCTTCAAACCGGAACACAGTAATGTTTGCACACTACTGCTTGGTGGCAGAATATCTGGTATTGCGGTGTACCTACCTAGACGACCTCCTGCTAAGGAAATCTACCACCAAGTAAAACATTAACGTTATAGCAAATTTCAAATTTTGTTCGGCTGTTTCGGAGTTGAATTGTTGCAAATGTTAAAATGTTAAACTATTGTTATGAAAACTTCCATTTTTAAAATTTTCATGTTGCAGTCCATCGTGCAACGTGCTAAGAAACTCATAAGCAATCACTCGCTCGTTCGGAAAAGGCTCCAAAGCCTTGAACATCGTCACAAAGTGGCTTGTCTGACGGTTTTCTACCGGATACACTTTGGAGAGTGCGCTTCAGATCTGCATTAACTAATTCCACCCTGCGCAATATACTATCGGATAGCTAGGAGCTCTAAGAAGCGACACCGCTTCATGGTCGATATTCCAATAACTCGAACTAAACGGTTCAAATCTGCCTTCATTGTACGAACCGCTAGACAATGTAATTTGGATTGTAAACGCTTAACATCAGACAAGTTAATGGTCAAACGCAGGCCTATATACAATTAAAAAAAAAATTAAGAAAATGTATGAAGAATAAAATAAAATGCAAATTAATTCATAAATTGAATTGAACTTTCTTAAAAACGTAACTTTTTTACTTTTATTTATGTATTTTGCACAAATGGACTACCTTGATTGACTCTTTAAAGAATATTTTTAGGATTATGTTTAGGATTTAAATTTAACTTACTTGACAGTAAATAATTTAAAAAAACTTATCTAAAACTTTACTTAATATGTAAAACCAAAATATGACATAAACTTAAACACTAAAATCAAATTAAACAAAACACTAATTAAAATTAAAATAACCACAAGTCTTTATATGCTCTTCTCGCTGCAGTAACCACTTGCCTAAAAATCTTTACTTATTAATATTTTTATATTTTTTATTAACGTATTACTATTACGCACAAAAATCCATTATCTTGACTTTTTTTTTTAAAAGAACCCTCTAAGGACACTTGGTTTGTCGAGACGAATCTAACGATACCTTAATTGTCGTAATCCATTCGGCCGTTTGGAAGATACGAGGTTACATACATACAAGATACGCGCGAAAAACATAATCCTTCCGCGGCAGCCGGGTAAAAATGTAATCGTAATTTTTAGGGTTCTGTACCTGAAAAGGAAAAAACAGAACCCTTTTTCTCAAGTACGCGTGGAGGTATCAAGCTGAAATTCATATCAAATACTCGGGTTTACAGTCCCTTGAAGCTGCGAAAAAATCAAACTTCTAAGCCAACGCAATCAAAAAAATAAAGCCGCAAATTGCAAAAAATTCTTTTAGGAGTGTTGCAACAAAATGTTTTTCACATTTTATTATTTGATATATTCTTGAATGTAATTTGACACTGTAATAAAAATATAGTCAAAACCAATGTAATTTTTAGGGTTCCGTACCCAAAGGGTAAAAACGGGACCCTATTACTAAGACTTCGCTGTCTGTCTGTCCGTCCGTCTGTGTGTCTGTCACCAGGCTGTATCTCAAGAACCGACCTAGCTAGACAGTTGAAATTTTCACAAATTATGTATTTCTGTTGCCGCTATAGCAACAAATACTAAAAACAAAATAAAATAAATATTTAAGGGCTCCCATACAACAAACGCGATTTTTGCATTTTTCATAGATACGTAACCATTCGTGCGCGAGTCCGACTCGCACTTGTTTTTAATGTTTAGATGCTCGTAAACACAAGTTTTGGAAACTAATGTAGGTACATGACTTTACTGAATTTCACCAAAACTCTCAACTCTATTTTCTAAGATCCATTAACGCAAGATTACTATGTGACAATCGGAAAGTATACTTTAAAGTAAACAAAATCGATTGGAAAACCTATTAAATACTGACATGAATAATTCAGCTGCGGCGTTATTCCGGGTCTCGCTGCATCTATTGATCAATACTGAGTCTGCAGTAGACAGTCTGACGTCGTTCAAATTGTCAGTTTATCTCCTACCGTCTTTTCGATTACATGGTCGGATTGATTTCTAACGGCACAGGTGCGATTTGTCGTATGTATGCTTTGACCACTTGCAATACCAGCAATAAGTTGATTTCATTCAGTATCCTCTTTTTTTTACACGACCGCCCAAAAAAAGAGTGTAATGTTTTCAGGGTTCATGCATGTATGTTTTTTTTTTAGGGCTGACAAGCTTGGTGTTTGGCCACAACTCACCTGATGTTAAGTGACGGTGTGGTCGAATTAATTAAAGCACATCTAGCCTGGAATGGAACTGGCTCTCAAGTGAGGCTGCCGGAACACAGAGGGTGGTAGCTAGCCAGCCGAGGACTAGAAAGTACCCTACCACCACGCTATGGTTTCCTCACGGTGTTTTCCTTTACCGGCAGCTCAAGCTCATTGTTGAGGCATGCGAACCGACCGCGCCAACCACTGAGCTATCATCGCTACAAATGATTTTTTTATTTCACTATAACTTTTAAACGCCTGAACAGATTTAGATATATGAGGTCTCGTTAGAATCCTTACACCATCCCAAGAGGCACTGACTAAGTATATGACAAATATTTATTCAGGTCTAGATAAGATATAACTCTAAAGTTTACACCTAAATTGCAAAATTGAAATAAAAACGTTGTGAATGATCTTTTCCAGGCAACCTTAGTATGAATGAGGCCTTTTTTCCCAGGGAAAATCCTTTGTGGATATTCGGCCCTGGGGCGGGCAGGGTGGCTATGTGGGACTCTTCGTCAAAATGACGGCCTACCCACTAAAAACCCTGGGGTGTTCCGTCCCAGCACCTTGAGCCGAAGTAGCGGGCACGCTTGCGCATTCATCCGCTAGTATGAATAAGGCCTGGATAGATGTTTTTTTACAACATATAAGCTTGCGTTTAATCGCCATCTCGCCTGATGTTAAGCGAAGATGCGGTCTACGATGGAGTACGCTTACCTAGAAGAAACCGATTCACTATTAAAGGTATCCAGGTTGACTTATTGGGAAACATCCACTTGGACAGCAAATTCCAATGTCTAGCGGTTCGTACGAAGAAGGTGGAACCAAACAGCTTAGTTCGAGTTTTTGGAATATCGACCATGAAGCGGTGTCGCTTTTTAGAGCTCCTGGGTCTCCGATAGCAAAATGAGTAGGGTGGAATTAGTTAATGCAGATTTCAAGCGCACTCTTCAAAGTGTATCCGGTAGAAAATCGACAGACAAGCAACTTTATTGATGTTCAATCGTAGATGTAGCTGGTCTATTTGGCCAGCCACATTTTAGGCCGTGTCTGACTAAGGCAAGCTTTATAATATGTATCAGTTTTTTTCCCTACATTAGATTTTTCCGACGAGTAGATACGATTTTGTCGCGGGGCGCTTGTGAAACTTGCAGGGAAAAGGTTCATTGAGAGGTTTTCAAAAATCTATATCTGGTCAGAAGATCCGCTGCAAAAGTTTCTGTGTGTAATCTCGACAGCTTATTGTCAGCAGAGTTTTGAGTGTACCTACAAAATCAAAAGATTAAACTTCTAAAATAAACGGAGAAGTTATCTACTGGTGTAATGGAGTAGACGTGTGTTAATTAAATGGCATGGAACGATTGAGAACAAAGAAGGTGTATCTAAAAGTTTTATGCGTTTGTCGTATTTTATTTTGTCCTACAAAAAACCTGGTAAAAACTTTTTTTATGTTAGACAGATTAGGTGTTTGGCCAAAGAAAATCATTTTATCTTTTCGATAAAAAAAAAAAAAAAATTTTATTAATCACTACTAATTTTGAGTAGCCAATAAATTGGTATATAGCTTGGTATGCCACAGATACACACGGCCAATTTATACAATTATATAATATATATATTACAATTCAAATAATTTAACAGATTAATCAAACTAGATAATTTCTCTTTCGAGAATTCTCGAACGTGCATCAGCGCAAATTAATTACAAATTGTGCGAAATAGTTTAAAGATTTTACTTTAGACATGAAATGAGAATGTTGATGATTTACAATATTACTCTCTCTCAAGGATTTATCTAATTCTCTTCGTCAAATTCAAATAGTTAACAGGCCATTCAGAAAAAAAAAACCATAGGTATCTTGTTCACATCTGAATCAGCCTTGTTTTTATGAACTATCCCACTGTTGGGCGTGGGCCATAGCCATAAAGCCATAATCCACCTTGTTGGTCAAGAACGGGTTGCCGGTAGCCTGCCACCTTGTAGACTTGACGCATTTGGTTTATAGGATCGAGGAGTTTTATCTATTACACGCAACATACAATCAGATCCATGGAAAGAATATGATGTTTAAGTATATTTTCATGTTTGATGTTAAATGTATGCTTATTTTTATCCTCTGCCAATTCTACTAAGCAAGACGAAGTTGGGAGCGTGGCCAGCCATCGTACGTCAAATCTACAAATTTATTTTGTCAGTCTGTCACGTCGCGTGCGGCCACACCAGCTCAAGAAACAGTTTCGTACAACGAATAATATGATTTTAAAAAAGAACTTCAAAATACTACTAATTAAACTATTCTTATTCTTATTCGGAATGGGGGCGATGGGTCCTGCACTGACGTCCCGCTTGGGGTGTATTGTGCATTTCCCCCTGCCAGCATTTACCCAAGCCAACCCAGCTCCTTGAACTACCGGAGCGAGGCTATGGGCTGCTGTCATAGTAGCTCCAATGGGTATGATGGAAATGTTGATAATGATGAAAGATTTGATATAATTGGTTGCCTGGAAGAGATCGCTCTTAGCGATAAGGCCGCCACTTGTGGCACTAGCTCATAGGATTCTTTTGTTTTCTGTACTCTTTTTCTTTTTCAGTGTGCACATTAAAGAGTTTCTATCTATCTATCTATAATTTTGTATATACATATACATACGAGTATTTTGAGATCTTTGCATGGTGGAAGGGTACTTTCTAGTAGTCGGATGACCCCCCAAGCACCTAACAGTGTGTTCCGAGCCTCATTTGAGAGTTTCCATTCGAGACTAGGTGTGTTTACCATCTTTGGCCACACCGTCACTTAACATCTAGGTTTCGATGACATTTGATATTCGGAGGTTTTTGTGGGCGAAAAATCGATAAAGCTAGGTTTCATCTCTGGGAAATTGCAATTTTCTCAGCTATCCGAGTTTAAAATTTTGCTTACACCGAGCAAATTTCGTTCTCCCAGGTACTTCAATTAAATACGTGATTGTGCTACAGATGACTTTGTTTTGTCATTCGTGACGTTTTTTTTGCCCGAAATTAACAAATTTACTAAAAAAAACGAGACTTTTTTATAACCGAAATTAACAAATTGAGTAAATAAATTTCGTACTTTGTTAGGTTATTTTAAAATTTTTCATGAAATACTTTATTTTATTTGTGAAATGCTCAACGAGGAATTTACACTGCTCTACGGTTGAAAGTGAGCGTTCTGATCGTGTCATATTTTAAGTAGTATTTTTTTTTAAATACTAGTAAGGTTTGCGTTTAACCACGCCCTGCCTGATGTTAAGCAGGACGTAGTCTAAGATGAAGCACGCTTACGTAGAAAAAACCTGTTTACTCTGGATTTGAAGACACCGATAAATACGATGAAAATGCGTCGTATTTTTGAATTTGAATTTACTATCGTACGATGATCACCCGAGTAACGTCGTGGAACTTTATTTAATGATATAATCCATTTTAACCAATTCCTTTTCCTCTCACCTCTGGCCTGGACTCTTGCTTTCGCTGCTGGCATTGTTGCTAGAATCATCATCTTCTTCTCTAGAGGTGGCTGCGGAGAGAACCCTGGAGGAGTCAGCGTTGACTTCGCTCCCATCGTTGTCCTCGCCCTCAGAAGTCCGACTCGTGCCTTCTTCTGCCTGGGAAAGGTGGATAAATTTGGGTGAGTGACATTTTATTTTCACTAGTTGGTTATCCCGAACCCACCTCTTCAGACTATTTCTACTTATATAAATTTGAAAATTGTATTTGTATATTATTTAGCATCTGACAGCCCTGTTAGCACAGCGGTAGTATATCTATTTTTAAGAGCTGTAGGGCGTGGGTTTGTTTCCCGGTACAAACATTTGATGGTATAAACAAATGTTTGTTCTGTGTCTGTGTGTTTTGTATGTATTATAAGTATGTATTTACAAAAAAAAGTATTTAAGTATTCTATCAGTTATCTGACTTTCATAGTACAAACTTTGCTTAGTTTGGGTTAGATAGCGCTATGATATTTATTTAGTTAGCAATACAATTCGTTAAATGAACCTAAACTAGATTGTAGAAGATTTTTTTTTCAAAATCAGCATCAAAATAAGCTTTATCGTATCATTGCGAAGATATTATCTTTATATATAATAATTTCGTGTCACGTTGTTTGTCCGCAATGACCTCCTCAACTACTGAACCGATTTTAACAAAATATTGCTCACTGTGTGCAGTTTGATCCAACTTGAGAGGTAGGATAGTTTATAACACAATTTATAATCGCAATATTTTTTTATTGCAAATTATTTGTTTACTATACAACAAAGAGGTATAATTATCTGTGAGTTCCATAAAATTCTAATAGATGGCGGTGTAGGGTTATTTATTAACTGGATTGAGTAAGTATCCATTAGATGGCGCTACGTTAAAAGTACAAACGTTTCATATGCGCTACAATTTAATTCACGTTACACGCGTGTGTTTAATTTGGCCACAGCAACGCGTGGCCGGGTAGAAAAATTATAGAATTCCTAATTTGGTGGTTCCAATTCAGAAATGTCCGTGACATTTCCGAATCAGAGACCATTTGATTGATTTTATTTAGTCTCTTCTCATTGTGAGAAGGGTAAGGCCATAGTCCTTCACGCTGACCAAGTGCGGGTTGACTTCACACATATTCGAGAACTTTTTTAAGAACACTCGGACATGTAGCTTTTCTTACGATGTTTCCCTTCACCGTTTGAAGTAATCAGTATAACACACTTAGAAAAGACAGAGGTGCGTGCCATGGGATTCGAACCCAGGACTTCCAGATTGGAAGCCCGACGGTCTCCCAACTAGACTGCTGAAACTTTTTCACGCATATATATTAAAATATTCTTTTAGCTTACAAAACTTGTGCTACCTGTCGAAATCCGTATTACACAAAGATTTATTTTTTATTCTTTGGAACCAATTTTTATGAATTATACACAGAGTTGGTCAAACGATTTATGAAAAAAGATTTAGTAAAAATGTTGGCCGAACACTTCAGTCCGGGTCACGTCAGGGAGCATCCATTAATTATGTAAGCTGTTTTTCTTTTAATTTGGACTCAACCCGGTGACATTTAATGGGATTCCCCTTCCCCTCATGTGGGAGTTTGTGATTTACACTATAGTTGTTAAAGTACGTCTTTAAATTGTACTCAAAACTATACTGTAAACTCAAAATTATACTAATTGCCTGCGACATACTTATACCTACATTATGAGCGTAACAGATTAGCCACATATATACATATGTGACTGTTATTGCTTATTTATATTAGAATAAGTTAAACATTAGTCTATTTATTGTACAAACTATTTCAAAATGTATTGTTTGGTTTAATAATTGAAAAGACTTGATTTGACTAAATAACTGTTATGATTCACGTGTTTTGTGAATATAAAAGGCCGCTCTGGCTCGAGAAGCGAGGCATTTTGCTGCGAGCCGTCGTACTGAACAGATCATGAGACCCATAAGTTACCTATTTATTATATTGTTCATCATCATCATCACCATCAGCCGCATGACGTCCACTGCAGGACATAGGCCTCCCCTATTGACTTCCATAAAGACCGGTTGGAAGCGGCTTGTATCTAGCGCGTTTCTGCGGTCTTTATTAGGTCGTATTATATTGTTACTATGTTGAAATGTTGGTTGATATTCTTTTGTGATCCCTATTGTAAAATAAATATTGATGATTTATGTTATATAATGTGTTGCTGTTATTTCGGTGTTTCTAATAACTATTTCTTAATGAATCAATACATATTGCTCATAATAATAATTTCTAATCTTTAATTCTACCTACTTTTGTCTTAAATAAAGTACATATAATGATTAATTAATGGCATATGTGGTAAATTCAGTTTCTACCCTCTTTCTATTATGCTTCTATATAAAACAAATTCTAACAAGCGCCAAATCAGCGATACGACTTTGTTGACAAAGTTCGACAAAGTACAAGCTTTGCTTAATTTGGAGCTAGATGGCGTTGTGTCAATTGTGGGAGACATATTTGTTTATTTCATTAAGTGTGTCTATTCTGTAAGGTTAATACACTTAGAGGCGTGTTAGTTTAGGTTATACCATTGTTATCTAATCTTGTTAATAGCTTGAAGCCAGACCTATATCTGTTTTAGGTATATGCTTTCCACGAAACTCATTGCCCTAATGTGATTCCTGAATAACGATGAGCCTAAACGCATTATTAGAAAACAAATTAACCACAGTAAGCAATAAAAATGTAAATAAACTGATCAGTTTGTTTGTAATTGACCTGATATATGATATTTTAGAAGCATCATCACACGATAAAATTATGCCCTAAAAAGTGAAATACTATTTTACTGTAGAAATGTTTAATGGTTTAGATACATTTTTGTTTTACTTATGTGGATGTATTCACGTTTAATTATATCGGATGCTTGGGCTATAGGTGCGGGCACATCCGGTGGCCTTCATCATGGAGACAACGCTGAATACAAAGCGCGCGCGAGTTTGTCTTTTGCATTGCGGGCGCGTCTAGCACGAGAAGATAGCTAGCGGTTGTTGCGCGGGCGCGGGGATTAGCTTATGGTAGTAAAATAAGTTCGTATAGGCTGCATGGTCATCCCTAATATGCGGACTGAACATTTTCGACATGACTCGACGGTTGTTGTAGACACAAGAGTTAAGTTAATCAATGAGCATACCAATTTCTTTAAATTGGTACTTATTACCAAGCATACATTATACATTTGCTAACCCAAACATTGCACACATCATTGCTCAGACAGTTTGGTCCAAGGGATTAAACTAGCGGCATCAATGCTGTTTAAAATTGCACCAATCTTTATAACATAAAACTAGCGAGCCGCCCCAGCTTCGCACGGGTAGTAAGAATGGGTATACTTGAAAGGTACATATATGCCACCGCGGAATTTTTTGTAGGGATAAGGATAAGGCAGCGTTTTCGATTAAAGCTCCCGGTGGCTTGATTTTTTCCGACACTTCCAATAGTTATAAACATCACATCACACATCAACAGCCATAGGACGTCCACTGCTGGACATAGGCCTCCTCCTGGGGGTTTTTGTCAATACTCGCCACGCTTGGCAGGCGGGATGGCGAGCGCAGATAGTTGTGATTGTTCAAGGAAGACGCTGCTGCCCAACTTCCGGATTACATCCCTTAGGCAACTACGGGTAGAGGGGGAGGGGTCAATTCTTACGCCGGCACCACCACGGCAAACATCAACATATTATATATCATATTTTATCAATATGAAACCAATATGTTATCAACATATTTTAACCAAACTTCACAAAACCTTGACAAATTATATACATAAACCTTCCTCCTAAATAACACTATTTATTATGAAACTTGTTATGAACTATGGACACAACTCGAAAATCGTGAAAAGAAATGACATATTCAATAGAAAAAGTTCATTAACCCAAATGTACAGAGCAGCTGACATGGTAAAAATAATTTATAACGACCTACATTCGGCTTAGTGTAGGTACCCTAAGCTTATAACCCTGTATATTTTATTAGATTTCCTTGAGTGAAGCAAATAATTCAATCAGTTATCAAGTACCTTCCAATCTGCTTTTAAATCAAAATTGAATCAAGGTTTTCGCTTTAATTCGGGCGGAAGTATCCTGTCCTTATTTTTAGCGATAATTTTGTTTAAATGTGTTGAACAGGAAGAAATAACAATTAAGAAAGTATTTTTGTTGTTTTGTTCCGGCTCGAAGGACCAAATAATTTAGAATTTTAGTTAAGACGCTACTCTATTGAAAATGAAAGTTCTATATTTTATAGTTGACAAGCTAGTTGTTTGATCACTGCTCACCTGGAGCTAAGTGTCGGTGTGATCGAAGATGGTAAACACGTTGAAAGAGCCTAGAATGGGAATTGGCGCTCAAGTGAAAAGTGCTGGAACACAATGTTAGATGTTTGGTTATTTGTCGTTGGAATTTCAAGATTCTTTTTATTCAACTTTGGTTCTGTAGTTTGAGAGGTACTAAAGACACAGATTAACATGTTAAACTTATAAAACCTCTCTGTTTGTGCCAGAGTTCATAAAATGATATTTTCGTTAGATGTCTTTATGTGGGAAAAAAGATTTTTGAAAAAAGATAAACTAGAACAAACTGGCTAACCATTAGGTACCTAATTTCGATTTTTGGAGTAAACAACCTGTTTTTGTTTGGATATGCAAGTATTCATATTACTATTAGGGTACAGATACCGACAGATATTGACACGTCACATCACACATCATCAGCCATAGGACGTCCACTGCTGGACATAGGCCTCCTCCTGGGGGGGCTTAGCCAATACTCGCCACGCTTGGCAGGCGAGTTGGCGAGCGCAGTTAGGTTCACACGCCGAAGCGCGTGGATTGAAACCCTAACAATGAGCTTGAGCTGCCGGTGAAGGAAAACATCGTGAGGTAACCATAGGGACTAATACTTTCTAGTACTCGACCGGCTAGCTACCACTCTCAAGTTTGAAATCTGTCGCCAAGTATCTAACATTGTGTTCTGGCCTCACCACTTTTTTAAATATTTTTTTATGGCTTGCGTTTGATCTCCGTCTCACCTAATGTTAAGTGAAGTTGCGATCTACGATGGAGCACGCTTGCCTAGAAGATACCGATACACTCTCAACTTGAAGACACCCAGATTGACTTGATCACTTGAGAGCCAGTTTCATTCCAGGCTACGTGTGTTTACCATCTTCGCCAACATCAGGTGAGCTGTGGTCAAACACTTAACCTGTCAACCATAAAAAACTCCTTTAAATTTTGCTATTTATTCGAACAAAATTTTTTCCTCGAAACTAATCGTCTTTGTGGGTATAGACAAGTTTTTACCAAATTAAATTATCGTGGACTTTTTATGTACTCAAACTTTGTTCAACCGATTTGCTTCGAAGTTTATTTAAATTAGTTTTAGGGATGCCAAAGTTTTGGGTGTAAATGGATTGTTAATGCTACTTAATATTATAAAGTTTGTATGTTTGGATGTTTGTTATTATACACGCAAAAACAGCTGAACGGATTTGGACGAAATTTGACACACATATAGTTTATTACCTGGAATAACATATAGGATCCTACAAATATTATCAATGTGAAAGTTTGTATGTTGGGATGTTTGTTACTCAATCACGCAAAAACGGCTGAACGGATTTGGATGAAATTTGGCACACATGTTACCTGGAATAACATTAAGATACTTCTTATATCAGAAAGATGTTAGGTTCCTGTAGGATTATAAAAAAACGAACTACTGGACGAATCCACGTGAAATTTGGTATAAATGCATCTTATGGAACATTATTCAGGGATAAAAGGTATCCTTTATCTAAATCAAATAATAAAATAGCGCAAGTTTCATGATTATTGCTTATTTGATACTTGGACATATGTTTCTTTTCTCACTGAACCTAATTCTAAAGTTAACGCGAAGTTGCGGGCGTAAGTTAGTGATAAATAATACTAACTTTTTTAAACACGCATTATTTATATTGAGGTTTTCCGTACCAAGACCGAACATTTGAGAAACTTTGGTGGGGCCGTAAGAAAAACCAAGATAAAAAATAATCTTCGGATATTTAACACAGCGCCATCTAACACTAAACTAAGCAAATCTTGTACTATGAGAACCAGATAGCTGATATAATACTTATATACTTTTTATGTAAACAAATACAGAACAAACTTTTGTCGTTACAATTTTTTTATGTTTGATGAGTTGTTTGAGCACCGCTCACCTGATGTTAAGTGACGGTGTGGTCGAAGATAGTAAAGCTCACCTAACCTGAAATAGAACTGGCTCTCAAGTGAGGCTGCCGGAACACACCACTAGATGCTTGGCAGCAGATTTACAACTTGAGGGTGTTGAGGAAATAGCCTACAACCATGCTATGGTTTCCTCACGATGTTTTCCTTCACCGGCAACGTTTTTGACAGCGGCGCACCAGGACACCACGGCGCACACTTTGAAAACCTCTGGGTTAGACAGCCTGTGAATGTAGAATCAACTTACCTGAATGCGAATAAGTGGTATCGTCTCTTCTTTGAACATAATATTTATGTATTAGTTAGTGTAATTATCGTTCACTTTTAAAATAACTTTACACACTGTATATTTACAGGAATTTACATTAATACATCAGCTGTTATAAACTGTACTGTAAAAACCATCAATATGTACCTATACAAAATGACTACTGCAAATTAAAAAAGACTTTCCGAGGCAGTAACATGAAAAAAAAACATTCATTCCGACCAGAATAAATGGTAAAATATATATGATAATTTTTGCATTTTGAATTTGTAATATATACAGGATTATAAGCTTAGGTTATACTCAGCTGAGGGGGTCATTGCACTCATAATTATGAACAACTTATACTATGGGCATATTAAGTAAAATAAGTAGAACACCTTCGCGATAAAAAGGCGACACAAGTGGGGAGAGGCGGAGCGGTGGGGGCAGGCAGGGGGCAATGAGCTTGAGCTGCCGGTGAAGGAGAATATCGAGATGAAACCATATCATGGTGATAGGGTACTTTCTGACTCGGCTGGCTAGCTACCAACTCTCAAGTTAAAACATCTGCCGCCAAGCATTTAACGGTCTGTTCCGGCAGCCTCATTTGAGAATCAGTACCGTTCCAGCCTAAGTGTGCTTTAGCATCTTCGACTACACCGTCACTTAACATCAGGTAAGCTGATGAGATGAGCTGATCAAATATTTAAAAAAAAACGCTGGCCGATCACTTCGTGAGTGCCGGCAGAGCGACAGGCTTAGCACGTAAATTACATTGTTTTCTGTTGTGTTTGGTAAGTGTTCATTTTAAAATTTAATAGGTTAGTGACTTTTTAATAAAAAGGTATTAAAAAGTCACAGAAGTTTACGTGTTTCTTTGAGATTTCATGTTAGCGAAGCTACGAACAGAAAAGATCGATCGAAGATTTGTTCGTAGATGCGATGTCGACAACCCTACACGCGCCTCGCGCTAAGCCTGCGTGAATCAACGCTAGTAGAGAAGATGTTCTACTTACTTGGGGCCGCGCATTCCAAGTACTTTGCTGTGGGCACAACTTTAACATCGAATAAGAATCAACGAAACTGTTGTTCAAAGTTGTTTTTAATGATGAACCCCTTTCATTTAATGATTCTCAAGCTTATACTCATGTATTAACCCAAACGATATTGATTACATATTTGATGGTGTAAAATGCATTTTATTGCAGCTGAATAGAACGATTTCAAAGCTTGTATGAATTCCTAATTTTAACAGAAAATTTAGGACACAAACTGATTCCTAGCTAAGTAAGTTGTTCTGCTAGAACTCTAATTGATCCAAAACTAGGCGAATATCCTTAAATTAGGTTAGAGCAACATACTACTATAAGCTAGAGCTATTATTCAAAACAAGTATCAACATTTTATACTAAGGGCCTTACTTAAAAACGTTATTTAAAAAATGCTGCCAATTTTGTTTCTATAAACAGCCTCGCGTGAAAACGAGACCGATTACTTTAAGCAAAGTTTAAATTATACCAACGTTTTTGAGTAGGACCGTAAATCAACAAAGCAAGGCAAAGGGTTCAAGTTTTCTAAATATAAATACTAAACAAGTACTATAAAAAGCATAATACTAGATTAGCAAAAATTTCCTGCAATTTATTGCACGGGTGACTTGCAGTAAGTACGATATTGAGATATGACAATCTACGTGCCAGAATTTTGAGTGCAATTATTCACTTGCAATTTTTTTTGCATATTTGTATGGTACTTTATTTCCATCAATAATAGAGAAAAGAAAAGAAAAAGAATAAAAAAAAATCTTTCGCCGAACTTATAACTGTACGGTTAGATACATATAGCATAATGTATACAGCCTCTGTACTCTGAACTTCTTATGGAGATATCTGTTAGGCGCTTATAAAAAAGTTATGAGACTACGAACCTTATTGCGCAGGCATATGATATATGATCGCGTAACTATTTTCTGATTGCCTTACAAGAATCGCAATAAATAGCTCAGAGAAATGGGGGAAATCTTCGAGAACTTAAAAAAAATGTATGTCCCGGTATATCAATTTACATACATACATAAGTATGTGTATATTTTACTGTAACTAGAGATAACCATCTGTTACAACCAAGGGTCTTATTCGTTATGCCCAAATAACACGTAACGTAACTGCGTTTGCGGAACGCGGTGCAATTCAGGTTGAATTCGTGTTGACGAGTATTCTATATAATCACTAACATATTATAAAATAAAGTCGTCCGCCGCGTCTGTCTGTTCGCGATAAACTTAAAAACTACTGAACGGATTATCATGCGAATTTCACCAATAGATAGAGTGATTCATGAGGAAGATTTAGGTATATAATTTGTCAAGTTTTTGTGTTAATTGGTTGAAATATGATGATAATTGTTAGATGTGTCGGAACAAATCAAGCCACCTGGGATCTTTAATCGAAAACGCTGCTTAATCCCTTTGAGATATTCTGTTAAATTCCACGCGGACTAGGTCGCGGGTAACAACTAGTAAGGTATAATTTTACCTATTTTAGGTTTGTAGCGATGATAGCTCAGTGGTTAGCGCGGTCGGTTCGCATGCCGAAGGGCGTGGGTTCAAACCCCAACAATGAGCTTGAGCTGCCGGTGAAGGAAAAACATTGTGATGAAAGCATAGCGTGGTGGTAGGGTACTTTCTAGTACTCGGCTGGCTAGCTACCACCCTCAAGTTGAAAATCTGCCGCCAAGCATCTAACGGTGTGTTCCGGGAGCTTCACTTGAGAGCCAGTTCCATTCCAGTCTAGGTGTGCTTTACCATCATCTACCACACCGTCATTTAACATCAGGTGAGTTGTGGACAAGCATCTAGCCTGCCAGCGATAAAAAAAACGACGAGATATGTTGCGCGCTCGTTTTAATCCGTCAAAATAAACTTTATAAGAGTATAACGATATAAACGCTATACGCGTTTTTGGTGAGGAATGTAGCGTGAGTTAGAGGACCTAGGATTGCTTCTCATTAATCTCATTATTTCTTATTACTAGCAAAAAGTTGAGCTTTCTGAGGGCTTGCGTAGTTCTTCTAACGGGTAATATGTTTTAAGGCAGTTTTTTTAAATTATTTAAAACCCCCGTTGCGCGTTGTGAAGACTGATACGCCGTTATTTTACAACCTGATTCTAGTGGTGTCATCTAGTATTAAGTAGATTAACTACGATGTATTTGAGTATTGAGTTTTTTTCTGTTGCAGCGATTTTAACTCTTTGGTTTTCTATCAGATGGCGTTAGTAGTACAATAACATTCTATCCAATGAATACAAAATTGTTAATGTTCATTTTTAATGGTAATAAAATTATATTTTATTTGACAGGTAACACATCTAAATATAAAGTTAAATTACTATGTTAAAGCACAAATCTATAGGCGTGATAGTTTTTCAGTAAAGTGTACCACAAAAATGCTCAGGTTGTAGAATAGTGTTAGGGCTCGCTTCGCTCGCCCTGATAGAAAAAGAACTACATAACAAAAAATATTTTTCATTAGAAGCGAAAATAGAATTAACGTCTACAAAGTCAAAACTATGAAAATTATTTTACACGAACAATATACCAAACTCTGCAACTGTAATAACAAGGAACAAAGTTATAAATTCGAATACAAAATTTGACTGGAAACGGGTTTGAATGAAATTATTGTAGAATTGTTTCATCACTAACAAATTCGGACCATTATGAAAATAATTGAAATTCTGTTTACTGTTTCAATTAGAATATGTATTTTTTTAAATCGCTGTGGTGGTGCTGGCTTAAGAATTGTACCCCACCTTCTCTACCCGTGGTTGCCGTAAGAGTCGGCTAATTTAATACAGAAGATGGGCAGCAGTGTCTTCCTTGAACAGTCACACCTAACTGCGCTCGCCATCCCGCCTGCCAAGCGTGGCGAGTATTGGCAAAACCCCCCCAGGAGGAGGCCTATGTCCAGCAGTCGACGGCCTATGGCTGATGATGTGATGTGATGTATTTTTAACTTACGCAATTTAAAATTTCGTGATTATATTTTGTTGATTTGTGCGCGATTAAACCCCGGTGGAAGCTGAAGTGGCAATGGGCTGGACATATCTGTCACCGATAGAGCAGACCAATAACCGCTGGGGTAGACATGTTCTAGAGTGGAGACGACGAATTGGTAAACGTAGCGTAGGACGCCCTGAGACACGATGGAGTGACGATATACGTAGGACTGCTGGCGGTGGATGAAAGCGAAAAGACGAAAATTGGCGTGTTGTGGGGGCCTAAGTCCAGCATTGGCCTTCTATAGGCTGGTGATGATGATGATGATAAACATTATACAGCCAAAAGTAACAAAAAAGTTTTAAAATTATTATTATTGTAATATAATTGTAAATGTATTACAATTTGTTTTATTACAATTTTATAAAGAGATTTATTACAATTATATAAAGAGATTTATTATAATTATATGAATAGAATTATTACAATTTAATAGTAATTTTGTTATACAAATGAGTGTCTTCTGCTGATTTAGGACAACTCTTGTATTACGGCAGACAGCTTACTTTATCAAAAGGTTCAATAGAAAATGGATGTCACTTATGACAAAAAGTTTTGTACATTATTATTGGTAGTCTAGACAGTTTTTTGATTTTGAAATAATGTAGATATAATTAAATTTTAATGAAAAATAAATAAATAAGTATGTTTCTTAAGAACGAAATTAAGCTGCTTTGCAACAAAACAAAGTCTAAGTTATCTCTGCATTGATGCTCAATGCTTCGAGATATTCAATTGTTAATATAATAAAACAAATAGGTCACCGAACGTGACTGAACTATAGGAGTATTCAACCTCATACCTCCCCATGCACTCTCAAATACACTCGTTATTTCTCCCATGCATATCTTTACGATACTCTCATACGAGTTTATCTGTTTGCAAAGATAAATAAATATTGGAGGACATTTTCTCACAGTGCCACATAAACTAAGCAAAGCTTTGTACCATGGGATTACGACACGGGAGTACCATGCTTTTTTTTGTAAATACATACAGAACAGGCAGACAGAACAAACATCTATGTTAGTCACACAAATGTTAGTCAAACATGTTAGTTCTGAGTGGGAAGCGAACCAACGCCCTTCAGCTCTCGATGCAGAACTTTACTAAATGAACTAACAGGGCAGTAAATTATGAAAATATACATACATGTACACCATAACAAAATACAAATAAAAATAATTTAACACTCGCACACACCTACGCGCGCGCCCATACACACTCAAATATACACACACACGTATACATTCACACACACTCAAACACACACACACACACACGGTCACAGAACACACACACTATCATGATGCATGCCTACTGCTGGAATTTAAATTATTTAATTGTCGCATGTTATTAACATTCAACAATAATCCCACTAATATTATAAATGTGAAAGATTGGATGGATGGATGGATGTTTGTTACTCAATCACGCCAGAACGGCTGAACGGATCTGGATGAAATTTTGCATGTCGATACTTTAGGCCCTGCAATAAAATATAGGATACTTTACATCATCATCATCATCATCCATCACCACGCTGGTAAAACCGCGGGGCGCAGCTAGTAATCAATATGTGCATTAATGAATTGAATCCTTTCATTGTTTTTTTTTAAATACTAATAGGCTTGCGTTTGATCACCAACTTGGCTGATGTTAAGCGAAGATGCGGTCTACGGTGAAGCACGCTCGCCTAGAAGAAACCGATTCATTCGCGACTGGGAACAACTACTCGAGCAGCAAATTCCATTGTCTAGCGGTTCGTACAATGAAGGCAGATTCAAACAGTTTAGTTCGAGTTTTAGGAATATCGACCGTGAAACGGTGTCGCTTCTTAGAGCTGCTGGCAGTCCGGTGGTAAAATGGGCAAGATGGAATACTTGGCGCCCGTAGCACATCAGACATCATCAGCCATAGGACGTCCACTGCTGGACATAGGCCTCCTCCTGGGGGGATTTTTGCCAATACTCGCCACGCTTGGCAGGCGGGTTGGCGAGCGCAGTTAGGAGTGATTGTTCATGGAAGACGCTGCCGCCCATCTTCCGGATTACATCACATAGCCGACTCTTACGGCAACCACGGGTAGAAAGGGTGGGGTACTATTCTCACGCCGGCACCACCATGGCACATGGCCCGTAGCACAGTTTAATCGTAATTACGTAATCATTTACCTAAAGTTTTTAAAATTAAGATCAATTTTGTCTATTTTAAATTTTAGATTGGAAGCCAGACGCTATTCGAACTCACTATAAAACATTTTCAAAGATCCACCGCTTAAAGCAGTAAACAAAACATCCATAAAGAATCAACAATGGCTCCGACCGCTCGTCAAGTGCTGACGACGCGAGAGATCGGAGCGCGACCTAGTTTCGGAGGGCATTTCGCTTGGACGAATAGACTTGTTTTAAATTGTCATGGATTGCTACCAAAATGTTGCAGAGATCACTGCACAAACTTTGAAGATAGAAAACTTGACTTCGACTGGATTTTTTAAGCATTTAAGTGAGGGAGACAAGAAGCATAAATTCATGAAAGATTGTTTGCGGCACCTTACAATTCCGCATTCCGGGATAAAAAGCAGGTTAAGTGTCAATTCGATGTCGAAGGTGCATATTGGACATTCTGGATCCAAATCGCAATATAGGTGAGAATTTTAATTTTATTTTATGATTATTATTATTTTGTGTTTATTTTAATTACTATTTAATTTTAATTTTCAATT
The DNA here is from genome assembly GCA_950106695.1 of Biston stratarius. Classification (NCBI taxonomy): domain Eukaryota; kingdom Metazoa; phylum Arthropoda; class Insecta; order Lepidoptera; family Geometridae; genus Biston; species Biston stratarius. The sequence goes on from OX467106.1 coordinate 9,927,374, forward strand.
TTATTTATTTTTATAAAATACTATGTAAGAAAATTTGCGTAAAACTTGTGTAATATGGACCAAATGGTCTGCAATAAATGTTTTTTTTTATTTTTTATGGCTGACAGGCTAGGTGTTTGACCACAACTCATCCGATGTTAAGTGACGGTGTGGTCGAAGATGGTAAAGCACACCTAGCCTGGAATGGAACTGGCTCTCAAGTGAGGCTGCCGGAATACACCGTTAGATGCTTGGTGGCAGATTTTCAACTTGAGGGTGGTAGCTAGCCAGCCGAGTACTAGAAAGCACCCTACCTCCATGCTATGGTTTCCTCACTATGTTTTTCCTTCACCGGCAGCTCAAGCTCATTGTTGGGGTTTGAACCCACGCCCTTCGGCATGCGAACCGACCGCATTATTATTGTTATTATTATTAATTCAATGCAGGGTATAGACTATCCCAGTGTCTGTGGTGCGTATTCGATCAATCTTTTTATGTTCGTAGCTTTCGCTAACATCAAATCTATAAGACACACTTAAACTTCTGTGACTTTTAATACCTTTTTATTAAAAAGTCCCTAATCTATTATATTTTAACATGAACTCCTACCTACACAATAGAGCACAATGACATTTACGTACTAGCCCCGACTACTCTACCGGCACTCGCGTAGTGATCGCCGGCAAGCGTCCTCTGCCCCCACCGCACCGCCTCTTCCCACTTGTATCGCCTATTTATCGCGAAGATGTTCTAATTATAGATATTTTACTTACTTTCGTTGGGGTTTGAACCCAGGCCCTTCGGCATGTGAACCGTCCGCGCTAACTACTGAGCTACGAATTTGAACAACGCGATAGAAACAACTTGCGTGATATCGCGTATCAAAAGGTTTCAATTCGCCCGAAGCCTGTTTGTTTTCCTTTTTATACTGGAGTTCCTTTATATAGGACATATTTCTTTTGATTCCCGACGCTTTATGTGGAAAAGGGTTGGAATATGAAGGTGAAAAAATACGCTCCACAAATCTTATTTGTCACCTACATTTTTCTCTGCCTTGGAGTGAGAAATTCTAGATTTTGGTAATAAATTGTCGTACTTTGTCCGTGCCCGTATCACGATACGAACAATGCCTAGGTGACGGATATCGTTCAATGTTTTTGCTTGGTCCCATAGATTGTAAGAATGATAGTAAACTACTACTGAAATTAAAAATAAATCTTCAGTCCACAGTTTGTGTTACGGTTAGTTTGAGTTTTGGGAAACATTACCTAAATACGATTTAAGTCCAGCTACTTTTTACGGTTTAAAGCCTAGGAGTAGAAACGTGTTTTATAATTGTGTGTGAAGATTGATAATACTGCATATACGTAATTTAAAACTTACACAATATTCAAATTTTGAAAATAAATCTGGATATATCGCGGAAAGAAATTCAACATGATATTGTTGACGAATATCATCAACAGTTTATCGTTTATCACTGCTAGGTTTTAGCCTCTCCCAAGACACACCACTCAGCGCGATCTTCGGCTTTTTGCTTCCAGGCAGCTATTCATAGCTCAACTTAGCAAGATAAGTGGCAGTCAAACTTTTTATAGTAATGACGTCATAAAGTAAGCTGAATATAATAAATGCCCTTGCCATGTAAAACAAAAAAGTATAAATAGCTATTTTGACATATTTGATTGATTTTGACAATTGACATGAAGTAAACAAATCTTATATCTTAACGTCATATAAGCGATATCAGAGTACCTACAAGATCACGTTTAAAGTTTAAATATGTAATCCAGATGTTTGTATCGATGAAGCGAAAAAAAAACGACTCGACGTACGGCTGTCGTTGACTTGATATTGACAGATTTTATTTTGTTGCTGTTGTTTTTTTTAGACTCTGAAAGTAGTCCTAAACAGTCTACTATATGACGTCATGAGAGGTCAATTGAATCATCATCAGCCATAGGTCGTCCACTGCTGGACATAGGCCTCCTCCTGGGGGGGTTTCGCCAATACTCGCCACGCTTGTCAGGCGGGTTCGAGCGCAGTTAGGTGTGATTGTTCAAGGAAGACGCTGCTGCCCATCTTCCGGATTACATCCCTTAGCCGACTCTTACGGCAACCACGGGTAGAGAGGGTTCTGTTCTTACGCCGGCACCACCACGGCAAAAATAATAGTTGTTTCAGTAGTTGGATTATAGTTTTGTTAACTTTTTAGTTTGTAGTACAATAGATTAAGTTAACAAGTAACGTCTATTTCGTTAACAACTACAATATTATAGGCGGAATAATATTGCGTAATTCGGTAAGCGCTTGTATCATAAGACTGATGACTCTTCGCTAAATTAATTACAAGTCTCTCGAAGCTAAAACCAATTGGAGTACTCCATACCGCTAAGGTTTGAAAGGAAGTCTCTGGAACCCTAATAAAGTTAGTTTATGTTAGCGATATGAGAAGGGATAATTTGGAGTAAATTTGTACATCAACAGACAAAAGGGATTGGTGACGCCAAAAACTTTTTTGTGGCAAACGGACAGACGGACGTTAGGATTAGCGTTTTAGGTTTTTTATACCAAAAGTGGCAAACAAGCAGACGGGTTGCCTAATGGTAAGCAATCACCGTCGTCTATAGAAATTTGGAAAGTCCTGGGGTACCGTGAAAAAAAAAACTTTAATATAATGGCGAAAATGATATATATATATTCGGATTTAGATACGGAACCCTAAATATAGTAGTACCACATTTATAGCTCTGTATACATTATTTATCGTTTCTTATCCTTTTTTTACTTTTTAAATTTTGTCTTGAGTAAAAATCAACAACAACAATCTTTCTCTTCTTTTGTTATAGCTTTTTCTGAACCGCTTTTGATGTAGTAAAGACTAAATGTTGCTCCAATGAACTCCATAAAAAGGTTTTAAAAAATCTCATGTAAACTCTTTACTAAGTTTATCGTGAACAAACCGACAACCATATAGATACATAGACAAAAAATTTATAAAATGTATTTTGGGACGCTATTATTTGAAAAAAAAAAAACAAAATGATCTTTAACTAGTGACCCGCCCCGGCTTTGCACGGGTGCAATGTAGATATTAGTATGTGGTGTGTATGCATGTATGATACATATAAACCTTCCTCTTCAATCACTTTATCTATTGATGGTAATCGCATTAAAATCCGTTGCGTAGTTTAAAAGATTTTTCAGACGGCGGGAAGCGTATTTGTTTTATATATACATACTTATAGATTTATTGTAATGTGATTCCAAAACTATATTTTAATTTGTTTAAACTTAAGCCTTTTCTCTGGAGGAGTTAGGAGCTTAAAAACATTAAACTTGCCTTTGATCGCCAGATGTTAAGCGAAGATATGATCTACGATGAAGCACGTTTCCCCAGACCACCACACCACTACTACTTAACTACTGTGACCACTATCGTACCACTACAGTGAGTTGTAATGGTTAAATCTTATTACAGTTTTAACTACTACCAGAATCTACTTTCCTAATCCCTGACGAAACAATTTCCTCACGAAGTCTGTTTGTCTGCATTACCGAAATGTAGACGTGAGGTCCCTTAACTTGAGAGGAACTGTCAAGAGCGGGAAGATGTAATTAATTTTGCATTAATCAGTAACTTGAGATATTGTTTGCCCAGCGCCTCGTGGCAAATGGCTTTCGTAATTACTGTTATTATAATATTTCCCTTAAAAACTTAGGGCTTTACTTATAAATATTGTTTAAAGTTAATCTATGCTCAAATTACCCTGTCTCATTTTCACGCATGACATTTCTTAGTCGGTGAGAAGTTGATGGAGTAAATAAATATTTAAGGACACTCAACTCTACTCGACTGGCTAGCTACCACCCTCAAGTTGAAAATCTGCCGCCGAGCATCTAACGGTGTGTTCCGGCAGCCTCACTTATGAGCTAGTTCCATTCCAGGCTAGGTGTGCCCTACCTTTTTCGACCACACCGTCACTTAACACCAGGTGAGCTGTGTTTAAACACCTAGCTTGTAAACAATTTAAAAAATACCCGTAATATTAAAAGAAATTGTCACAGCATTTCTTATTAAACTTACATCATGAAATTTGCTGAAGTGACTTATGAATAGTTACTAACTACCCGCATATAGCACAGTGTATTTGGAAATTTCCCCAATCCCGACAATTATAGCTGACTATATTTATAGATCGTTAAACGGCCGTTAGCGGGTTCCTATAACGACCGCGGAAGATCGCTGCGGCTACTGAACAATCGATTCAGCAACGAATGTCGTTATCAAACTTTATACAGAATCTTTTGAACACGCGACGCTTTGAAGTGTTCCTTTAATGAGCCATTTGAGTTGTTTGTTAAGATTAATTGAACAAGTTCAGGACTTTGGCATTTTCGATAATGTTTTGTTACATAAAACAAATAAATTACGCGATTTTTCGCACCAAAATATTTAAATTAGTTAGGAACTGTTGTCACATCACATATCATCAGCTATAGAACGTCCACTGCTGGATATAGGCCTCCACCTGGTTTTGCCAATACTCGCCACGCTTGGCAGGCGGGTTGGCGAGCGTAGTTAGGAGTGATTGTTCAAGGAAGATGCTGCTGACCATCTTACGGATTACATCCCTTAGCCGACTCTTACGGCAATCACGGCGAAAAAACTCTAAAAACCAACTATAATAAACTCTATAAACTATTGTATACTAAAGAAAATAACAAACTAAAGAGTTTAAAAAATCTATAACCCGACTGCGAATAAAATACTTTACAGGATAAAACTTTTTTCACCAATGCTTTTCCTAATTACATTAAAAGATATTTCTTCAAAGATATTTGAAAGATAAAGAGGTTGGAGCACGCTTACTTAGAAGAAACCGATTCACTCGCGACTTGAAGGCACCCAGATTGTATCTATCAGGGAATACCTACTCAAGCAGCAAATTCCATTGTTTAGCGGTTCGTACAATGAAATTAAAACTAGCTGCGCCCTGCGGTGTTACCCACTGTTTTTTTTTCGAGATAAAAATAGCATATGTTTATATTATCGGTCTTGGTAAGCTTAAAGTAGCACAACGAGCTATGGAGAGGGCTATGCTCGGAGTTTCCCTACGAGATCGAATCAGAAATGAGGAGATCCGTAGAGGAACTAAAGTAACAAACATAGCCCAGCGTATTAGCAAGTTGAAGTGGCGGTGGGCAGGGCACATTGCACGCAGAACTGATGGCCGATGGGGCTGCAGTTCTGGAGTGGAGACCATGGACCGGCAAGCGCAGCGTAGGACGTCTACAATACTGCAAACTAATAAAGACCGCAGGAACGCACTGGATGCGAGCCACTTCCAACCGGTCTTTATGGAAATCAATTGGGGAGGCCTATGTCCAGCAGTGGACGTCCTACGGCTGATGATAATGATGATGATGTTTATATTAGTGCAGCTGTTTGAGCGTGAAAAAGTAACATACATACAAACACACAAACTTTCACATTTATAATGAAAAATATATAATTAACCTAATGAAGTTAATTAAGCTATAGGGTAACGTTTGACCGCCATCTCGCTTGATGTTAAGCGAAGATGCTATGCTGGTCTACGGTGGAGGACGCTTGCCTTGAAGAAACCGATTCACTCACGATTTGAATGCACCCAGTTTATATCTATCAAGGAACATCCACTGAGGCAGCAAATTCCATTGTTTAGCGGCTCGTACAATGAAGGTCTAATCGAACCGTTTAGTTCGAGTTATAGAAATATCGATCATGAAATGTCACACAAAAGTCACTTTACAAATATATTTTTTATAGCTGACAGGCTATATAGTTTTTTGATCACAACTCACCGCATGTTAAGTAGCGGTGTGGTCGAAGATGGTAAACAGATCTAGCCTGGAATGGTAGTGGCTCTCAAGTGTGGCTGCCGGGACACACCGTTAAATGCTTGGCGGCAGATTTTCAACTTGAAGGTGGTAGCTAGCCAGCCGAGTACTAGAAAGTACCCTACTACCACGCTATGTTTTCCTTACGATGTTTTCCTTCACCGGCAGCTCAAGCTCATTGTTGGGGTTTGAACCCACGCCTTTCAGCATGCGAACAGACCGCGCTAACCACTGAGCTATCATCGCTACAAAAATTAAAATCGGAATAACTTTCTAGTGCTTAAAAAAAGTACGTATTCTCGTACATACAGCCGTGTTCACAACATTAATACACTCTACTTTATCTTATTCGCTTCAGTAAAAATAAGAAAGAGGTCCAATTCTGTGTGAATAAAAACGGCCCAATTCATTGTGGCGGCATTTCAGTAATGTCTATTGTCCTGCTTAGGCATCCGAGTTATTCGATTCATAAATAGCACTCAGTTTATTATCTTCATTGTTTTCTATAAATAGAACTTTATGGAGGGCGAGTAGAAATGACTACGGTGTAGTGTATTGGGTGGTAGAATAACTTAGCTTAACTTAACTTTCAATATGAAATATACGACAACATTTTGACACAAGTATAAATGTACAATTTAAAAACACCGACTCTATGACTTACTCCTTGAACGCATTGCTCCAATGAAACAGCGAGGTTTCGAAGTAAAGGATAAATCAATTTCGATAAAATTTATATGGGATCACCTCTGAAGTGTGATCTACCAAACATGAAAGCCAGTACCATTCCAGGCTAAGTGTGCACACGCCACTTCACATCAGGTGAGTTGTGGACAAACAGCCTGCCCATAAAAAAAAAGGAATAATCTAAATCGATTCATAATTAGCGGAATGATCGCGTAACATACATACAAAAAAACATACAGTTGAATGGAAAACCCGCGTTTTCCTGTCTCATAAAAAGTGCCCTATGCAAAGTAAGTAAAATATCTATAAGTAGAACATCTTCGCGATAACTAGGCGACACAAGTGGGAAGAGGCGGCGCGGTGGGGGCAGAGGACGCTTGCCGGCGATCACTACGTGAATGCCGGCCGAGCAGGCGGGGTTAGCACGTAAATGTCATTGTTTTCTGTTGTGTAGGTAGGTGACTTTTAAGTAAAAAGGTATTAAAAAGTTACAGAAGTTTAGGTGTCTATTAAAGATTTGATGTTGGCAAAGCTACTAACAAAAAATATTGATTGAAGATTTGTTCGTAGAGGTGACTTTTTGTGTAAATTGGTTAAAATATGATGATTATTGTTGGAAGTGTCGGAAAAAGTCAAGCCACCTGGGAGCTTTCATTGAAAACACTGCCTAATCCCTTTGAGTTAGAACAAAACAATGCATGTTGGAATATTCCTCTTTTATAGATCTACAAAAAAGTCTGCGGTGGTATATAATCTATCTTTTAAGGATTGCTTAGTACTATACCCATTCACTTCCCGCCATATGTACGCTTAGATCTTTTAAACTACTCAACGGATTTTAATGCGGTTTCCATCAATAGATAGCGTGATTCAAGAGGAAGGTTTATATGTATAATTCATGCATATGCACCACATTGGTGTCTACTTTGCACCCGTGCGAAGCCGGGGCGGGTCGCAAGTACAATAAAAATATGAGAAAAAAAAAAACAATTTAATTTACCCCCGCTATCCCAGTCTTTATATATTTTTAACTCCTATGTACAAAATATTTCGCCTCTACTAGAGCATTATAGTTCAGATTACTCGAGTTATTAATACGTAGTCTTGCGTCGCGTGAAACATTGTGTAAGAGATATCGTATATCTACGCTACAGGTAGGTAATTATCAAAATAGATACTTTTGATGTTAGTAGAACGCTTTGACATAATGCCATCAAAGCATTCTCGTGATCACGTAAGTGAAACGTGACGTAGACGTCACATTGAGGGGAGATAATTGTTGATACTCTTGCTATTTAACCAAAATAACTTATTAAACGTCTCATTGACATTGAAGTACAGAAAAGAATTTCTTTCGAGAATTGACTTTTCATTTGTTTTGCCACATGTGGCAATCAAGCAAACGGGTAACCTGATGTTAAGCAATCACCATCGCCAATCTACAATACCAGGGCACTAAAAATACGTTGCCGTCCTTTTAAGATTCTATTAACACGCCTTTTGAAGAACTTAATGTTGTAACATCGCTGGAATACGGAGGAAGGAAGATCATTCCACAATTTGCAAGTGTATGGCAAAAAAGAACGTATGGTTCGAACAGTAGGTATGCGATTTCCATGAATCAATTATTTTTGTTACTATCTTGAGTTTGACCGCCAACTAGCCTGATGTGAAGCGGAAATGACTATGATGGAGCACGCTTACTTAGAACGGATTCAATCGCAACTTAAACGCAACCCACTACAACTAAGTATTACAAACCAATAAAATTTATCTGAATACTAAATGCGTCAAACTTCATATCAATATCATTGATAAGTCTCTATTGTCAACAATATGTGTTATTTAGTTGCAATCTGCACTTTTTTAATGTAGTGACGTTTCATCATCATCATCAACAACTGCTGGACTTAGGTCACTCCCTGGGCATGCCACACAGCCCGATCTTCGGCCTTTCACTTCCAGCCATAGTACTAACTTATATCGTCACTCCATCTAGTCTCAGAGCGTCTTAAACTACGTGTTCCGATCCGCGGTCTCCACTTTAGAACTCGTCCAGTGACATTTATTTGCGCAAAAACGTCAGCCCCAATCGCATATAGCATAGGTATTGATATTGCATAATCTGTCGATATCAAATGTAAATTCGAATATTTAGTTTGCAGTGGCTTCCATATTTCTCCTCCTTCCAAACACTAGTGCCCTTGGAATACGTAGAGGCAGTAACGCCTTTTATTATCTCCATGACCATCCATCAAAAGTCATTCACCTATCGCATAAGGAGCATATTAGATTCTAGATACCGAACAGCGTTAGGGATGCGATTACGTCACGTCCCTTGGCTATTGGCGCCCTAAAAGGGACGCCATATGACAGAAAATCAGGGATGCGACCTTGTGACCCAAATTGAAGGCACGCTATGAATACACCATGTGTCATCGATGGTATCTAGTTAAATTGGGAAACTGGCCCTTGTTTTGAAATTTGGCCTTCGTGCTGTTTGGCCTCTGATCTTTTGTTTTTTTTAGAAAGAACAAAATCAAAATCAAAATCAAAAGTCATTTATTCAGTTTAGGCCCTGGTAAGGCACTTATGAACGTTAAGTTACATGTTTGAATCTACCACCGGCTCGTAATTACACTTCAACTGAGAAGACTCCGGCAAGAAACTCAGCAAGGCATTTTTTTTATGGATCTTTCTTTTCATATTAGTTTACAATTTACAGTAATAAATATTAATACATACATTATGCTTACTACAATTGTCACTTAGCCAGGGGGATGCAAGTGCAGAGAGAAGCTACAACAACCATATATTCCTGTCTTCCACGTAATGAGCCACCTTATAGTAGGCTTTGTCAATTAACCTCTGCTTTATAAAATCTTTGAATTTATTATAGGACATTTTAGTTACCTCAAGTGGGATTTTATTATAGAATCTAACGCAATTCCCGAGAAAAGACTTATTAGCTTTAGATAACCTGAATCTAGGTGTCACAATTTTATCTTTATTTCTTGTATTTAAGTTATGGCGACTACTATTAATTTCAAATGAATTTAAATTTTTCCGGACAAACATAATGTTTTCATAAATGTACTGTGACGGTAACGTTAATATCTTAAAATCTTTAAATCGATTTCGTAGTGATTCGCGAGGACCCAAACAATAGATTGCGCGAATTGCACTTTTTTGCAGAATAAAAATAGTTTCAAAGTCTGCAGCTGAGCCCCACAGCAGTAGACTGTAGGACATTAAACTATGGAAATAAGCAAAGTAAACCAACCTGGCTGTAGCCACATCTGTTATTTGTCTAATTTTTCTAATCGCGAAGGCAGCGGAACTCAATTTACTAGCTAACTTTTCTATATGAGGACCCCATTGTATTTTACTATCTAATGTTACGCCGAGAAAGACTGTTTTATCCACTAGATCAAGTCTTTTACCATCGACTAAGATATGAGTGTCCCTCTTAGCAACATTGGGGAGAGAAAACCTGCTATATTTATATTTACTAAAATAATAATTCGGAATCGAATTAAGTAAATGTATCGATGTATTGATGTATTGTATTTTATTTTATTTTGCTAGCACCAAAGTTTGAGTGAAGAAAAGATTGTTATAAATACATACAGAACACCCAGACATAAAACCGTCATATAAATGTTTGTCCTAAGTGGGAATAGAACCTGCGCCCACAGCTCTTGAAGAAGATATTCTATCAAATGATCTAACGGGGCAACGTCCAATTGTAATGGCTTGCATAAATGAAACGCGAACTTGGAAATTGAATCAACCAAAATAGCAAATATTATTATGTGTTTGTTACATTCTATCTTCTTCTCTTCTAGAGTAACCAAAACTCTTATAAATACAAAGTTTCAGTTCGTCTCAAGAAACTACGTATATTTACCCTCCGCGGGGTACGCTACCTCGAGAGTTCTGAGACAGAATACACAAGAGTTAAACCGCTGGGAAATTGTGTGAGATCGACAAAAGCTTTGTATTTTACGCGGCTGTTTGGTGAAAATAAACTGTGTTGTTTACCTGAATTTCGTTACAATATTTTATTTGAATGTAACTACGTATTTTTTTTTAATAGATAGGCTTGCGTTTGTCCGCCATCTCGCCTGATGTTAAGCGAAGATGCGGTCTATGGTGGAGCACGCTCGCCTAGAAGACACCGATTCACTCGCGACTTGAAGGCACCCAGATTGTATCTATTACGAAACACCCATCAGGTAGCGAATTCCACTGTTTAGCGGTTCGTAAAATGAAAGTAGATTGAAACCGTTTTGTCCGACTTTTTGAAAAACCATTTAAATAAAAAACCTGACAGTGTGGTCGAAGATGATAAGCACACCGAGCCTGGAATGGTACTGGCTCTCAAGTGAGGGTACTGGAATATACCGCTAGATGCTTTGCAACACATTTTCAACTTGAGGGTACCTAGCCAGCCGAGTTCTAGAAAGTTCTTTCATGTTTTTATTTCCTCATGATGGTTTCCTTCACTGGCAACTCAAGCTCGTTGTTGGGATTCGAACTCACCCCATTCAGCGTGCGATGCAGTAACCACTGAGCTATCATCGCTACAACTATTCATCTCTACTTAAGTACAACTATTTCAACTTATTTCTAATCACAACCTCGGCTTGTATACCGGCTTGGCTTAACTTGGTGGTTAGTCTTTTAGCAGGAGGTCGTCTAGGTATGTACCACCGCAGAACCAGAAATTCTGCCGCCGAGCAGTAGTGTGTACTCAATACTGTGTTCCGGATGGAGGGTTCTGCAGCTAGCGAAACTACAGGGCTGTTGAGACTAACCATCAAAGTCTCAAAGTAATGAGCGCCAAAGCAGCGATGCCCTGGACTTTGTTTTACTACACAAAGTTCTGTGTATCGCTGCAATGATCATGGATAGACGTTATATCTTACCATTAGGAGAGCGTGTCGATCTTTTCGTGACCACCCATTTGAAATCTAGCCCGCTGCTTCGCTTTTGTGATTTGTAACACAACAAAAGTAAAAAGTATAAGCACTATTTACGTTGTAATTAAAGAAAAATAACTGCCAAATAAGTTTCTATTCAATTGCTTTATTATCAGAAGCCATGTTCAATTTACACCCAATTAAGCTTTCAAACAATTTGAAATTATAAACACAATCGGGCAAGCTAAACACAATTAGTGTATTCATTTATTCCGTAGCTCTCCGAATGTTTCGAAGTCACCTTTGTAGGTAAACTGAACAATTTAACTCGGGGTATAATATAACTAGGGCCCTTATTCTCTACGAGCGTATAAACGTAACGCGGACTTCTAGATAGATTCTCGTTTAATCGTATTCGCTATGTCAATGTCAACTAAAAAGCCGACTTGCTCAGAAACAATGATACGTTCTCTCCGCATATACTGTATTCTCTAATCATAAAGCCACATCATCAGCCATAGGGCGTCTACTGCTGGACATAGACCTCCTCCTGGGGGGGTTTTGCCAATTCTCACCACGCTTGGCAGGCGGGTTGGCGAGCGCAGTTAGGTGTGATTGTTCAAGGAAGACGCTGCTGCCCATCTTCCTGATTACATCCCTTAGCCGACTCTTACGGCAACCACGGGTAGAGAGGGTGGGGTACAATTCTTACGCCGGCACCACCACGGCAAAATCATAAAGCCATAAGGACGAAAATATAATCTATCTAATACGAGTACTACTTCTAATACAGATCCTGCCCTTGCCGTGCGAGTTCGTTTACCAGGTAGCCCTGTACACCCATACAAACTTAGATAAATTTCAACGCCTGAGCGTCCACAGCACGTTGGATCTTGGCAGTAATAAAAAGAAAAACCAACTATAAACGCCGTCGCATCGGCTCGTTAAGTCGGAGAAGTCAAAGTAATAAAGCTAAAATACAATTAATAAATCATTATAATTAATTAATTCATTACAACATTACATTTACAATCATAATTGTAAATGTAATGTCATTAATACAAAAATTTAATAAGAAAAGTCAAGAAAAAAATTGTAAAATAGGTCGCGAGTGAATCGGTTTCTTCTAGGCGAGCGTGCTCCACCGTAGACCGCATCATCGCTTAACATCAGGCAAGTTGGCGGTCAAACGCAGGCCTAAGTGATAAAAAAAGTTATATAAAAATATGACAATTTAAAAAAATAGTGAAAACACATAAAAACGAAAATAAAATTTAAAATTGATGAATTCATTATATCTGTAGAGCGTTTGCCCAATAAGCCAGCGTTTAAGCTGTTCTAACAGTTAGTCCTCCGATAACTAAAAATTATAGTAACACTTAGATTCTAACGAGACTTAGAACGTCGGTAAGGGGACACTTAATACTAGGCAACCCGCGCTCGACGGGTTTGTTCTCTAGGTTGTTTGTATAACAGCGGAAGCCATATAGGAGAATCAGGACCGGACAACGACCTATTGATTTTTTACTTTAGGCGGTAGAAAACGATTTTGACTGCTGAAAAATGTAACTTTGATCTGAGGGGCTGGCGTATCGATTTGTGAGATTTGTGTACCTACAAACTAAATTATTCATTTGTGTATTTAGGATCGCCAACACCGCGTACATTTACAAAAAAAAAGTATTTAAGTATTTTGTCAGCTGTCTGGTTTCCATAGTAGGTACTAGCTTTGCTTAGTTTGAGGCTAGATGGCGCTGAGTGAAAATATCTTTCAATATTTATTTATTTTGTAGCGGCTATAACTCGGTGGTTAGCGCGGCCGATTCACACGCCGAAGGGTATGGGTTCAAACCCCAACAATAAGCTTGAGCTGTCGGTGAAGGAACACATAGTGAGGAAGTCATAGCGTGGTGGTAGGGTACTTTCTAGTACTCGGCTGGCTAGCTACTACCCTCAAGTTGAAAATCTGCCGCCAAGCACCTAACAGTGTGTTTTGGGAGCCTAGATTTCAGGCTAGGTGCGAACTGACCGCGCTTACCACAACTATTATCTCTATAAAACATGTATCCCATATACATGTTTTAAACAAAGAAGAAAGAGAGAACGAGTGACCGTTCGCTTTTTTTTCGTTCGTTTTTGCCGATTTATTTTGTGTCTGTAGGCGTACAAATGTTTTGAGTGATGACAGCCGATAGCCCGTACAAGGCTATTTTAATTAAAATCAGATGTCAAAATTAAGTCATAATTATGTCAAAATTAAAATTAAAGTAAAAATAAAATAAAATACCCGTGTCAAACAGAAATAATAAAAGTTGATAATTGGAAAATTTCATTCAAAATTGGTAATTTAAAAATCATCAATTGTGTAATAACATTTATTTAATAGAGGTGCCTTTAATATATTATATATAGATTGATATATTTATTATGTTTGGAATTCACATACAGAGATATCTATAATCTTTAAAAATTAGATTCACATCTACATAATATATTTATGTATTACAAAATATACTCTTATTTGCAACAAAAAAAAAAAACAAACAAATTAGTATTCTATAAGTTACTAGTTTAAGCCCGAGATTTCATCCTTGCTGAGTTAAGAATTGTCCCTAATCACCTAGCGGTATGAAATATACTTTACAACCTACTGTCATACCTACCAAATATACTTAATTTTTTTCATAAAAACCGGTCGAGCCGTTGCGGAGGCGTACGACCACAAACACCGTGACACGAGATTTATATACATATACTCTAAATATATATAACTCAAAGGTGGCTGACTGACTAACTGACATAGTGATCTATCAACGCACAGCCCAAACCACTGGACAGATCGGGCTGAAATTTGGCATGCAGGTAGATGTTATGACGTAGGCATCCGCTAAGAAAGGATTTTGATTAATTCTACCCCTAAGAGGATAAAATAGGGGATGAAAGTTTGTATGAAACTTTGTCAATTTTAAACCGATCGGGCTGAGACTTTGCATGCGTAAAGCTACTATGACGTAGGCATCTAGCGCGGGTGAAACCGTGGGGCACAGCTAGTATATATATATAGAAGATGTAACTACAGTACAAACTCTGTTTAATTTGGAGCTAGATGGCGTTGTGGAAAATGTCCTCAATATTAATATATTAATAATAAAGTTCACATATTAACGGAAATATTTACTATTTAGGTACAAATACACATTTCCACCAACCGTGTTTACAAGCCCGTTTCGGAATTGAAACAACAGGACTTTAATTACAAGCAACTGGATACTTCAATTAGACATCAATTAGTATACTCGATCGATTCCCGTCGATTGCTTTGAGCTAGCCAATTTATATTCCCTATTACTATGGTATCGGTGCTAAACGTAAATTAAAAGGGTAAATGAGGTTGTTTTGTTTATTTGAAGGTGTACGTACGTCTGATGGAATTTTCCACTTAAATGGTAAGAACTAAAGGAACACAAATTTAATAACATAGAAAAAAATCATAGGGCGAGTGTTAGAAAATTGCCCACTAAGAAAGTATGACAAGAATACTGACTAAAGAATCAATAGCGCGAGTGCAATAATATTGCCCGCTAAGAAAGAAAGTGAGGTATACAGACTTAGTAATATAGAAAGAATCAATAGTGCAAGAAAATTGCCCGCTAAGAAGGAAAGAGGAATACACACTTAGTAATATGGAAAGAATCGATAGCACGAGTGCTAGAAAATTGCCCAATGAGAAGGAAAGAGAAGATGAAAGACTTTGTAACAGTAGAAGAATCAATAGCGCAAGTGCAAAAAAACTACTCACTAAGAAAGAAAGAGAAAGACAAACTTAGTAACATAATAAGACTCAATAACGTTAGTGCTAGAAATTTCCCTAATATGAAAGAAAGATAGTAACTAGAACACAACACAACAGAACTGTGACACAAACATAGTAACTAGAAGAACTAGTAGAGAAGTTCTAGAACAAAGACAATTCATTTAAAACGTATACTATAGCTCTATTGCTTCGCGGAATGGCGATAGCAACATTCTGTCTCACTTAGACATTTATATTTTTGTAAATAGTTTGAATTTTAGGACTTACTCGGAAGTACTCTGTTGTGACACACACAGCCGTAGTTATAACCAATAAATATTTTTATATTGCTTTGTTGTTATTGCGACTAACCGTTGCATTTCTTAAAATAATGAGAGCAAAAGCAGCGATACTCCAGACTGTATTTTTACTCCAAATTCTGGAAACAGTAGCAATGGTCACGGACAGGTGCTATCCTACACAATGAGTGCGTTTCGTTAATCTCAGAATTTTTACATTTAAAATGATTTATTATGTGACAAATAAGTGCGTTTTGTAGTTTTTTTTTAAATTATAATAATACGGTTTTTTGTTTTCTAATTATGGTGTGATGATTACGACAAGCTACGTCTTGCGGTTTTACCCGCGGTATCTGGGACAAATTGTAGTCTATATGTATGTAGATGAAAAGGTTTTTTTTTAATATATTGGCTTGCGTTTTGATAGCTATCTTGCCTGATGTTAAGCGAGGTTGCGGTCTATGGTGGAGCAAGCTTGTCTAGAACATACCGATTCACTCACGACTTGACTCACTCTACCTGCGTTCTAAATTTCATCTAAAACCGTTAGGCCATTACAGCATGAAAAAGTAACAAACGTACAAACAGAAACTTTAGTTTTTATTATATTAATAAGTTTTTATCCCGATCCTATTCAGGAAGAAAAAAACCCTCTCACTAAAACTGTGAATAAAACTCGTAAAAAGCCAAATCAAAACCAAGATAACATCTCACTATATTTTATTCTTTCAGATAAGTTAAATCCAAACTTGAGGTGTTTTCTTCGAGCCCGAATAAATAAATAAAACTTTTAAGATAACAGTTCTGTATAGATTTAACAATTGAACGGATTTTGATGCATGTTAAAATACTATTCGGTAGATTGGAAATGTCTAAAACATGGCTAAAAGTTTGGAAGTTGACAAAGGTAAAATACTTTTACAAATAATATATACGAGATATAGAACAGTAAATGATATACCTATCTGATAATGAAGCGCAAGGCCTAGGCAATCGTATAAACAGAAATTAAAGACTTAGCTTATAGAGCAGGCATTCTATAGGTTCAATGACATTAATTGATGAGATTAAAAGTCGTATAATTTAATTTACCTAATTTATTTTTTTAATATTTAATTGAGATTGATATTGTTTTATTGTAATTTAATTTACCTAATTTATTTTGTATATTTAATTGAGATTGACATTTTTTATTGTATTTTAATTTAAATTGTTTTTTAATATTTAATTGAGAATGTTTTTTGTTATTGTAATTTAATTTATTAATTTTAATTACATTTATTTTTTACTATTTAATTGACTTGTAACTGATGTTATAAATAAAAAAAAAACTATGATTCTGACTATGAGTGGATGGAAGTCAGTTAATACCTTAGTCAATAAATACTTCACTTAAAAACGCGACATAAAATTAAGTTACGTTAGCTAGTACACTACATGTATAGTACATACATCTATATGGTAATCATTTTTTTGCTACACAAAGTTGTTTACCCTTACCACCAGGAAAGCGTCTCGTTGGTCTTATAACATTTACATAGAAAAATAATAATTATCTACTCAAATTAATCATTAGTGATGTAGTTAATATCTACATATATTCACTTGTTTATGATAAACTACACTCATTTGCTAAGGTAAAGTTAATTTCTTTTCCTCTATGACAAGAAACAAACACTTGAGAAACAGGACAAAGTGACCGAGTGACATTACGTCGCTCCATCGATTTGTGTTTCGACGCTACGACCCATTGGGGAGTCGTAATGCCTGATTTTATTTTATATTTATTACTTGTACTATTTGCAGATTTCACTTTGTACTGCATACAAATTTGTAGCAGAGTAAAATTTACCAAACGGTCAATAAATGCTTTTAAAACGTACTCACGTTTTATTTTATCGGAAACTATTCTCGGAGTTTGCAATAAAATTAAACGCATAATCCTGCACAAGTAAAACAAAATTGTGTCGAAACCACGTCAGTTCCCATAGACTTTTTTGGCAATAAAATATGAAATTTCAAAAGTTTTTTTTTTTAACACTGACATGCTAGGTTTGACCACAACTCACCTGATGTTAAGTGACGCTGTGGTCGAAGATGGTAAAGCACACCTAGCCTGGAATGGAACTGGCTCTCAAGTGAGGCTGCCAGAACACACCGTTAGATGCTTGGCGGCAGATTTTCAACTTGAGGCTGATAGCTAGCCAGCCGAGTACTAGAAAGTACCCCCACCACGCTATGGTTTCCTCACGATGTTTTCCTTCACCGGTAGCTCAAGCTGTTGGGGTTTGAACCCACGCCTTTCGGCATGCGAACCGACCGCACTAACCACTGAGCTATCATCGCTAAATTGTATTTGTTGTAATCGAATTAATGTAACAAATATTAAGGAAGAGATGGTTTGTTTATATTACGATGAGCTAGTGTTGTTAACGACTGTTTATACAGGGTTGTAAGCTTTGGATGTACCAAACTGAAAGGTGGACATTGTACTTATATTTAGAAGGAACTTTTGCTACGACACAACTCAAAATTTTTTGTTGTTGACAATGATAAGAACAATAACCCCCTTTCTGATTAACGCCCCATATTAAATAAAGAAAAGGTGGCGAATAGAAAGTATTTGCGATAAAAATATGTGTCTCCAGAATTATTGCGCGATTTGCCCGACGTCGTCTGACTTCAGCAGCGACACGTGTCACGGGACATTTGTTCGAGTCTTTATGAATCAAGTAGCTTCAAGTTTGCGACATTGTAGGTAGTTCATAAGAAAAATTGCCGTAATTTCCTTGGAAGCAAGTTACGTTAGGAGTGTTGTTCATCTTCCAAAGCCCTTCAAGGGTTTGGTTAATTTGGGGTAACTTGTGAGTTATATCTTTTTTAGGCAGTTCCCATTTTTAAGAATTTATAAGTACAATTTTCGGGAAGATAATGATAAACAGTTTTAGGAATATATCGGTGTATTGCTATTGCTCATTGAATTATAGCGATTGTTATATACTAGATGCGCCTTGCAGTTGCATCAGTGTTTTCCATGTAAAACGTAGCCTATGTATTAACCGAGAGTATACTTTATATGCATCCCAATTTTATCCTAACCATTAAGCCGTCACAGCTTGAAAAGAGACATACGTGCATACGTGCATACATGCATACATGCAGGAGTGCATACGTGCAGGAGTGCATACGTGCAAACGTGCATACGTGCATACGTGCATACGTGCATACGTGCATACGTGCATACGTGCATACGTGCGTACGTGCATTTTAGCTGGACACAATTCAGGCGCTGTACTTAATTTTTACGCCCCATATTATATTTTACTTGGTGGTAGATTTCTTTAGCAGGAGGTCGTCTAGGTAGGTACCACAGCAGTACCGCTAAGCAGTAGTGTGTAAACATTACTGTGTTCCGGTTTGAAGGGTACTGCAACTAGCGAAATTACAGGGCTATTGAGACTAACCATCTAGTCCCAAAGTAATGAGCGCCAAGGCAGCGATGTCCTAGACTTTGTTTTACTACATAAAGTTTTGTGTATCGCTGCAATGGTTATGGACAGGCGTTATCTCTTAACATCACGAGAGCGTCTCGTTCGTCTCAGAAAAGTTACAAAAAAAAAAGAAAAAGTAAATAATTTTTGAACTGTTTTATATTTTATTATATTCTAACGTAGGTTATTCAAACGACAGAGGACAGTAGCAAACACTTGACACTTGGCAACACTTGCATTGCTGTTATAAATAAAAAAGTACTTTTAAAATGTGAAAGTAATATGAAAGATAATGATGATTGCAGCGGTAGCCAAAACTTTTTGTAACAAAAAAGTCCAGGACATCCTTTGGCGCTTATTACTTTACAGTAGAAAATTACCCTAGCAGAACCTACCCTTTAAATTTTTACATTATAGCTTGACAGCAGAATAGGTATCCGATGCTGCAGTGGTACCTAGACGACCTCTTGCTATTGAGACCCACAAAAAAAGCTATAGCCAAAGATATACCTCAATTGCCTCAAAGCCATTCTGATCCCATGACTGCGTTTCATTATTCAACGAGCTCTCCATAAACGTATGATATCACAGTAAGAGCATTTTTATAGTCATTCTGAGCCTTACACACACCTTATTATTAGAGTTAGTGGGGCTTTTCCTCACAGAAATTGCGTTTGATTGTGCTTTTTATGGGCATTCTGGGAGTTATAGTCAAATGGTCGTGTGGTCACGATTCTAGTGGCTTCATAGATGCTAACAAAAAAGGATTTTTTTTCTCTTTTTTTTATTACAATTTTTTTTAAATGTCTGACTAGCTTGCTGTTTGACCAGAACTCACCTGATGTTAAGTGAGACGGTGTGGTAGAAGATGGTAAAGCACACCTAGCCTGGAATGGAACTGGCTCTCAAGTGAGGCTGCCGGAACACACCGTTAGATGCTTGGCGGCAGATTTACAACTTGAGGGCGGTAGCTAGCCAGCCGAGTACTAGAAAGTATCCTACCACCACGCTGTGGTTTCCTCACGATGTTTTCCTTCACCGGCAACTCAAGCTCATTGTTGGGGTTTGAACCCACGCCCTTCGGCATGCGCACCTACCGCGCTAACCACTGAACCATCATCGCTACAAATCAACCAACCAACCGTTTTTTTGTTACGTAATATAAGTAACAAGTCATGCCGTTTGACGTTCCAAATCACGCTCGCGTTTGCACGCCCCACGTAATACTAGCAAAAAGTCGTGTTTGCACATAAACAAGTTAGTTCCGCACTTATTACATATCGTAACCCCGTACGGAATAAGCACTCAATTAACGGTTACTTATGATTTCTTGTTCCGTAGTGATATTGTAGTTTATTAGGTCGAGTATTTTCCACGTAATAATTTATATGTGTGCTATTTTTAGTTTTTTTTTATAGGTCTTCTAGTTTTTTTTTCACCGTAGCTCAGCTTATGTTAAGTGGAGGTGTGATCGAAGATGGCAGGCACACCTAGCCTGGATTGGAACTGGCTCTGAAGAAGGGCTGCTGGATCATACCGTCAGGTGCTTAGCGGCTGATTTTCAATTTAATTTAATCTACCACCGGCTCGTAATGAATGAAGTTAGCTCGGTCTTTTGACGTCTCTTCATAAAATTTTCCGAAAAAGAAAGAGTACAATTACTACGGGTGGGGACTATTCTTCAGAGTTTTGTTATTTTTTTCGTTCGCCGCCATTGGGTTGAGCTCTCTTAACCTCTATTGTAGGACGAAGTAACCTTTTGTCATCAATTTGTAGCCTGGAGTGAAAAAATTAAAGGAAAATACATTGGAGTCGGCCAATTGTGTTTACCTAAGTGTGAATAGAGATTCTTTTTTTTATTTCCATTAGGTACTTATCTATCCTACTTACTCCCGAGACAGACTAACAGATTGAACAAAATGTCTTTTTTTTGGGTCCACTGTAAAAATGTTTTCTTTGATACGTATTTACGAGATTTCGAAAACTTTATTTCGATCTTGACCACTTTGAACTTTATTAAAAGAAAGAAGTTTCTTTTAAAAAATCTGTTTAGTGGAACAATAGAAAAACAGTATGTACTGATTTACAAAAAAAAACCAACTAACCCGTTATTCAGGCGAAACAAGCTGCCAAGTGACGTAATTGATGTATCGAAATAACGTTGGCTTATCGAATTTTAAAGATATTTCTTAACCATAAATCCCGGGAACGTAAATTTGTATAATGATTAATTAATTAATATTTATTATTCTGAGATGTATTTATTATATTATTAATTCATCATCATCAACTTAGCATAGTCCACTGCTGGACATATTTCAGAACACGCCACGCAGCCAGCCAGTCTGTCTTACGTATATCTTCATTCCATCTAGTCTCAGGGCGTCCTACTCTACATTTGCCGACTTGCGGTCTCCACTCTAGAACACGTCTATCCCAGAGGTTGTCGGTTCTGCGGCATATATGACCAGACCACTGGCACTTTAATTTGCTAACACACTAAGCTATGTCGGTAACTTCTGTTCTCTGGCGAATTACTTCGTTCCGGATACGATCTTTTAGAGAAATACAGAGCATAGCCCTTTCCATAGCTTGTTGAGCAACTTTACATTTCTGAATCATTCCAGCTGTGAATGCCCATGTGTTGGCGCCGTATGTCATTACGTGTAGAACGCACTGGTTGAAAACTTTCGTTTTGATATTTTGTGGGATGAGTGATGAGAAGTTTCGACGTAGTTTCCTGAAAGCTGCCTAACCAAACTATATTCTCCTTTTGGCCGCACTCTCGAAATTATTTTTGCCTAGTTCCAGCGTCTGCCCCAGGTATGGTTTTTGAATAATCTCAAGATTGAAATCATTAAAGACAACCGATGTAGGAACAAAGTGCTCGATGTACGTGGCCTTGGTTTTATCCAAGTTCAGCAGGAGACCAATGCGTATTATTGTACCGTTTGCGATGAATATTTTTAATTAATTCGATATTATGTGACATATTTAGAACGACTTAGAAGAAGATCGATTTAAAATGCCTCTGTCATGACATACGGTGACGAAACCTGGACGCTTACAGTGCACCTGGTTCACAAACTCAAAGTCACTTAGCAAGCTATGGAGAGAGCTATGCTCGGAATTTCTTTGGGGGACTAAATTCGAAACGAAGTAGTCTGATGTGGCAGTGGGCTCGTCAAGCTCGAAGAAACGATAACGGTGTAGTAGACGAGTTCTGGAGTGGAGACCACGTCCAGGCAAACGTAGTTTATGACACCCTGCGGCCAGGTGTTGTAACGACCTGCGTAAAGCGGCGGACAAACACTGGATACAGAAAGCTGTTGAACGAGCTCACTGGCGTGCATTAGGAGAGAACTACGTGGCAGTGGACAACAAAAGGCTGATGATAATAATGTGAAATATTTAGTATAATTTGACACGCAAATAACTATTATAAACATTGCAATCCAAAGAACTTCTTAGTCTAAAAATGTACAGTTATTCACGTACACGCTGTAGTATTCACAATACAGCCACAACCCAATTTCTACTAATGGAATGGAAAAGGACACATAAACTAACTATAATTCAATCGCACAAAATGTTCTTGTGAAAATTGAAGATGTGTTTTATTCATTGGACTCTATTTCCCTAAGGAAAGAAAAGATCCGCTCATGATTATTTAACTAAAATTTCTGGGCACGTAATACATCTTTACAATCCGTCGCCACTAATAAAATAAAAATTAAGTAGACCATAGAAGCATGTTTATTTTTTTATTCACTTTGCCGTCAATTCAATTTGTGCACTTAATGTTAGTTCAGAAAATGTAATACATCAAAACGTTGAATGATAGGGTGTAAAACCGACAGGGCCCAATATATTTTCTTATTTCCCGAGCTAGCCGAGACGTAAAATATGGAATTGATATTGAAAACGAATCTGATACTTATATTTTATTTACGTTTTTCAGTATGAATTTTTAATTAATAATAAGAAAATTATTTTTGTTTTACTTATGCGGGATTACTCACGTTTAATTTTATCGGAAACTCCGACTATAGTTTCGGCCACATCCGGTGGCCTTCATCATGGAGACAAAGCTGAGTAAACGCGCGCGTGGCCTCGTTGTTTTCAGCTTCACTTGCTTGATTCTGTATTGATAGTAACGCAATTCATAGGTGTAACAACTGGCGACCTTATCGCTCAAAGCGATCTCTTCTAGGCTACCTTGGGATGGAAAGGTCATGCTTACCATAAAAAGGAACGGAACTGAACCGTGTCATATTAAAGGATAAGGGGAAGTGGTCTAATACAGTTTCCAAAATTAGCATATAAATACATTTTGTTTTTTTGCATTACACACACACACACACACGCACACACACATTTTTTATTAATAACACCAGTGTCACAGGTCGAATCCGTAATATCATTTTAAATCTATATCTTTAAACGAGCAATTCTTGTATATATATATATATATATATTTTGAATCTCGGAAACGGCTCCAACGATTTTCATGAAATTTTGTATCCAGGGGGTTTCGGGGGCGAAAAATCGATCTAGCTAGGTTTCATTTTCAGAAAACGTCGTTTTATCCATGTTTTTAGCCGAGCAGTGCTCGGTCATCCAGGTACTAAATCATTAAAAGAGTTATAAAACACTGATTGCATGTCAATGATTAAAAAAGGAAAATGTCATAAAAAAGCATGTCAATATAAAAAAAAACTTAATTTTATATAAAATATGTCTATATAATAAAATGTAAAAAAAATTCGTCATAAAAACAAGGTAAGTTAAATAGAAGCTCGTAAAGAAAGAACTAATATAATTTCTGCGATTTCTAAGTTTCATTACACTCGTATACTATTTGTATAAAAGATACAGTTTTGTGTTCCATACATTGCTTGGTTATTGTGTATCACGGAAATCCGTCACATAATCACTAAGCAATGGAACTGTGTCAGGGGATTATATCCGACATCGATGTCGTTTGAGCAGTCCAGTGCGGTGACGATGATCCTATTTACGCCGGTCTTAAGGTTTCTAGAGTACGCTGTAATACATTGTCATTTGTGTATTTGGGTGAATATTATAGTTTGCTTGTTTTACCCGTACAGTTATGGCTTTGAAGCCGCAAAAGGAACGACAAGACAAAATACTGTGTTGCATTTCTATAGAATAGAATCATAGTAATCAAGACGAAAGTTTGAGAGTGTATTTGTATGTTTGTTACTTTTTCACGCTCAAACGGCTGGATCAATTTTGATGAAATTTGGTATGGGGGTAGCTGACACCCTGGATCAATACAGTGGGAACACCGCGGGGCGCAACTAGTCTTATTTGCTGCCCGAGTGGGTGTTCCCTGATGGTTACAATCCTCAGTACCTTCAAGTCGCAATCGGTTTCTTTTAGGCGAGCGTGCTCCATCGTAGACCGCATCATCGCTTAACATCAGGCGAGTTAGCAGTCGAATGCAAGCCTACTTGCAATAAAAAAAAAATAAAAAAAAATTAAAAGCGAATGCAAGATTTTTTATGTAAAACTAGCGACCGTCTTTCCACGGATGCAATTTATTTTGCCAACTTGATTAGCTATGATAGCTCAGTGGTTAGCGCAGCCGATTTAATCGCCGAAGGGCATGGGTTCAAACCTAAACAAAGAGCTTGAAATGCCGGTGAAGGAAAACATCGTGATGTAAATCATGGCATGGTGATAGGGTACTTCCTAGTACTCAACTGGCCACCACCTTCAAATATTAAAACCTGCCGCCATGCACTTAATTAATTTTATAGCATTTTTGATGTTTTTTACTTCGTAATATTTATTCATTCGATAATTTATTTTGTGCTACAATAAATTGATATACGATTTTCTTAGTATTAACTTTTGGAATATGATAACAAGTTCAGAGCGGGTTAAGAGGCTTTCTAACCTAGGTTTTGCAAACATATCTAAGCGTTAGTTGTAAATTTAATAACTGTGCATGCTCATAAATAAGATTAACAGCTTTAATCAAGCACTATTGGTATAAAATTAGATAAGCAGCTACGAAAACTTATCATGAATAATAATTTTCGTATGTAAAGATATGCCTTAAAGTTAACGAGATAACTGCCATATGGGACCTTGATTTGACGGTCATTATCCCGATAGTCGTCACGGTGAACGGCCCCGGGCCTTATAACGAAGAGCCTCGACCAACATTTTAAGAGACTAGGCGGTTGAGTTGATGGTTAGATACAAAAGGCAATCAACGTAAATGAAACTGATTTATTTCATACATGTATATCTCGTATATGTCATAGATTGGATGCTGCAGATCACTATTTGTGTCTATCTTGTAAGAAAATCTATTTCTGTAACGAATTCAGATACATTAATATGGATAGCTGAGCGTCCCATCCTAATTAATCACTGCAAGATTTTAAACTTTTATCAAGCAATATTGGTATAAAATTGGATAAGCAAATACGAAAACTTTACATAAATAAATAATTTTTGTTGTATGTGGTTATTATGTAAAGATATGCCTTGACTTAGTTCACAAGATAACTGCCATATGGGACCTTGATTTGACGGTCATTGTCCCGATAGTCGTCACGGTGAACGGCCCCAGGCCTTATAACGAAGAGCCTCGACCAACACTTTAAGAGACCTTCGCTAGGCGGTTGAGTAAGGATTAGATCCAAAAGGCAATGGTTCTTGACACGGTACCACGTCATACGATGTAATGAAACAGATCAATTTTATATAAATATGTATCTTTAAAATACAACGTAGTTTCCGAAAATGTCTGTGCTATAACTCTCATATATCACGGGTTACTGATTGAATGCTGCAAGTCACTATATGTATCCATCTAGTAAGAAAAATCTATTTCTGTAACGAGTTCAGTTACATTAACTTGGACAGCTGACCATCCCATCCTAATCTATCATTCCCTAAAAGGTTCTTGAATCGTTCACAAAGTTGGATTGATTTTTTCAGTAAGTACGTCATTTTAAACGGAAATGTTAGAATAAATGTTATCTAGATTCAATTGGATGCGTCTCCGGATCAGGTCTGTTTTCATAAGCTGCCCCACTGCTGGGCGCGGGTTTTTCCTCAATTGAGAGAGGCGGGGACCACCACGTTGGCCAAGTGCGGGTTCGCAGACTTTACACATCTTCTAGAACTTTTTTTAAGATCTTTTAGACATGTAGGTTTGCTTACGATGTTTTCCTTCATCGTTTGAACTCTACGTCAATATGCTCTTAAATTAGAAGTGACAGAGGGGTTCGAATCCATGACCTCCAGATTAGAAGCCTGTTGGTTTCAGATTTGAGTTCCAGATTGGAAGCCAATTGGTCTCCCAAATAGGCTGCCGGAAATACGGGGGCATGCTGATAGATGACCCCGTATTTTTGATTTTCTTTGTTTTAACAATTATTTCAAGGTTTCGCAAAAAAAAAATGATACTACCTCACTTACGTTACGCAAAAAAAATGTGTATAGCTTTTTATTTCTTACATTGTTACAAGATTTTACCTTATTTCTAGTTGGTGTGTTAATTGGTCAATTTTCATGTAGGATCCGCAGACTAGGTGAATGCATCCTACTGATACCCATCCGTCTCTATCTTGAGCTATTTACCCCAGTTTGGGCTCGCTGTTCTTTCAATCTTATCTTTTAATCGTGTCAGTGGTTTTATTATCAGATTATAAATAAATAAAATACAATGGAAGTCTTTCACACAGCGCTTTGTAACCACATCAAACAATGAAAACCAGATATCTGATAGAATAGTTTTATAAGTTTTTAGTGAATAAGTAATACACGCATTACATACACGTACAGACAGAACAAACATCTACTTGTAACAAATAAGCAAAAGTCAAGTCTACGCGGACTGAGTCGCAGGCACAGCTACTCATAAATATATCTCCGAGCAATGCTGATTTTGGCACCATAAGTAATTTATCTTTACCTATTTCCATTACTTCCGCCTCACCGAGTGTCACAACTCATATTCGTTTCCATGACATTCGATACAAATACTTATATCGCCATCTGCCACGGGCGGATCCCAAGTGTCAGGGAAATAATTGCTCTCATCCCTTAGATTTGGCAAAAATATTGTAAGAATTCAGGGGACTCGCACAGCGTATAAAGAATGAAAAACTTGGAGTCTTGGATTGGCGACAGAAGCCGTGTATGGAGTGGATTATGTTGGGGATCTCATCTGGTCATCATGGTCCATCTGTCTTTTTTTTTTAACGCTGACGGTCTAGGTGTTTGACCACAGCTCACCTGATGTTAAGTGACGTTGTGGTCGAAGATGGTAAAGCACACCTAGCCTGGAAATGAACTGGCTCTCAAGTGAGGCTGCCGGAACACACCGTTAGATGCTTGGCGGCAGACTTTCAAAACCTTATCAAATCTTTGTCTGTTTGTCAAAACCTTTTTTCTCAGAAACGCGTGAAGCTATCCAGCTGAAGTTCATATCAAATACTCAGGTCTACTGTCTCTTAGAGCTGTGAAAAAATCAAACTTCTAAGCCAACGCAATCAAAAGATACATCCGTTTATGCTGCAAATTTTCGACACTCGCAAGGGAATTAAAATCTACAGGGTACTTCCCGTGAACTCAGAATCTTGAAATTTGGTACGAAGCAACGTCTTATAGCACAGATAAAGTAAAAATTGCGAAAAGCATAAATGACCATAACTTTAACTTATATACCTACAGGTATGTACGGAACCCTCGGTGCGCGAGTCCGACTCGCACTTGGCCAGTTTTTATTTGTATAGATGCGTCTTATGTAACATTATTCAGGGATCAAATGTATTTTTTATCTTAATCTAATAATAAAATAGAGCAAGGTTCATGACTATTGCTTATTTGTTACTTACATATGTTTCATTTCTCTCTGCACCTAATTCTAAAGTTAATGCGAACGAAGTCGCGGGAGTAAGCTAGTCTTCTATCTATCTCCTAAATATATATAACTCAAAGGTGACTGACTGACTGACATAGTGATCTATCAATGCACAGCCCAAGCCACTGGACGGATCGGGCTGAAATTTGGCATGCAGGTAGATTTTATGACGTAGGCATCCGCTAAGAAAGGATTTTGATAAATTCTACCCCCAAGGGGATAAAATAGGGGATGAAAGTTTGTATGAAATTTTGTCAATTTTAAACCGATCGGGCTGAGACTTTGCATGCATAAAGCTACTATGACGTAGGCATCTAGCGCGGGTGAAACCGCGGGGCACAGCTAGTTAACATATAAAAATGTCAGTTCACTTGCTCCTCAAAAGGAGGTCGTCTAAATAGGTACCATTGCAGTGCCAGATAATCTGTCGCCAAGCAGTAGTGTGTAAATACCGAGTTTCGGTTTGAAAGGTACTGCAGCTAGTAAAATTACAGAGCTGTTAGGACTAACCATCTAACGAAGTTATGAGCGCCAAAGCAGCGATCCCCTGGACTTTGTTTTGCTACTCAAAGCTCTGTTTATCGCTACAATGGCCGTGAAAATATGTTACCTCTTACCATCAGGAGAGAGCCTCGTTCGTCTCACTACTTTTACATCAGAAAATCTTATATATTTTTTTATTCTTACCAAGATTTCTTCAAGTTTATAAAGCTAGCAAAGTTGAAACTATTATTAGACTGTAACGTTACGTAAGGGATGTGTCTCTCGAGCTTCTGTACCCTTAGTACAAAAGTTATCGAAAAATACGAAATATTCGCTTTAAATTTGGATGAATTCAAATTCTAATTATTTTATTGATATAAAGACGATATTTATGTCACAAATAACAAATATCATATCATAAAATTATAATAATAAGAACACGGTATGACAAATAATAATTATTATTTATTTGTATTATTTTTATTAGTGTATTTATTTTTTAATTATTATTATTATGATTTATTTTTAGTGTCACAACATCTCCAGTCTGCTCTTTATTTTATATAGTTTTTCCATTATTGGTTGTCTGGAAGAGATCGCTCTTAGCGATAAGGCCGCCACTTGTGGCACTAGCTCATAAGATTCTTTTGTTTTCTGTACTCTTTTTTTCTTTTTTCTATTTCAGTGTGCACAGTAAAGAGTTTCTATCTATCTATATATAATTATCTAATGTCAATAATGATACTATCAATAAAAAACATAGTCAAAAGTAATAGAGCTGTTACGCTCTTTTTAACCGACTTCAAAATAGGAGGAGATGTCCGACTGTATGTATTTTCATCTATTCCATTGGTCGGTCAAGTTAGGAACACTGCGCCAGGCCCTCTATCACGTGAAAACAGAAATAAGCTTGACTGCCTTAAAAAGACCAGTCAATTGTAGTTCTGAGCTCTTTTGCTGTAGACTATGAGTTCAATTCCCATATAGAGCATTTTTTTTTCTTTTGAACGTTTTTTTAATTAGTCCTGTCAATTTAGACATTCGAAGGTCCATAAAATCCCAACAAGCTGAAAATCAGTAAAATTGTTCAAAACATAATTATAAATAATATTTAAAAGTTCCCCATCATTCCCGTGTATGTTTTTTTTAAATTCAAGGTCAAAGGTCAAGAAAATTAGTTTTTCGCGATTTTTAGTAAAACGGTTAGTTTTAACATAAAAGTACCTTAGACAAAAATTGTAGATCATAAAATTATCTATAAAAAATGTATTAATACTTTTTTCTTACGAGCTACCGTTTCTGAGATATAAAGATTCAAAAAGTTAAAAAGCACCAGCTTTCAAATAAAAAAAAGAATCATCAAAATCGGTTCACCCTGTAGAAAGTTATGAGGTAATAAACATTTTAAAAAAACCAGTCGAATTGAGTACCTCCTCCTTTTTTGAAGTCGGGTAAAAATTGTATTCTATCAGTTATCTGGTTATCATAGAACAAACTTTGATTTATTTGGCTCGTTGACTAATTTTTATAAATCCATCCATCCTAAACCACAAGGCAGGATGACAGCAAACACAAATCTATGAAGAATTAAAGAAGTGGGAAGACTTTTGCCCAGCAATAGGAAACTGGAGTGGACTGTGATGTGGGAGTGGTGTATTTAGGTTAAATTAAAAAGTTCTTTCTTAAATGTCTTTATTGAAAATGTTGAACGTATTTTTCGATAGTTTTTGTTCTACAAGGTCGGTACACAAAAGTTGTCAAGACAATCAGGAAGTCTCACAATGCTCCGTCACAGACAGAGTATTTTCCCGCTACAAAACTCCCTCCTATTGTGGTAGAAGTCGTGATTTGTCAACAAACATGAAATTTTAACGTGATCCCGCTGCCTTACTTACGTGTCATGCATCTGGGATATTATGTGACAGCGAGAGTTGCGAGTTGCCAGCAATAAGGTCCCGGGGTAAAATTAAACTTTCAATGACATAATTTTTCGTTTATATATAAGACTACGGAGATTATATAAAAGAGACAGAATAACTTTTAATAAAAAGATGTTCCGAAACTTGTAACAAAGATTTTTTAAAGAAAATTTTGTAGCATGTTTTATGTTTATGGAATTAGTAAGTCATCTGAAAAAAAATGTATATATTTTATTTTTAAAATAATTGGCATCTTACAGCCATATATATACATCTTATACGGAATGCTTATAAGTTATTATAACAACAAAAGATTTTATGTTAAAGTAATGAGACGAACGAGACGTTTTCCTGATGGTAAGAGATAACGCCTGTCCATGACCATTGCAGCTATACACAGAACTTTGAGTAGTAAAACAAAGCCCAGGACATCGCTGCTATGGCGCTCATTACTTTGGGACATTAGATAGTTCGTCTCAACAGCCCTGTAATTTCGCTAGCTGCCCTTCAAAGTAATATTGTACCGAATTGTATTGTGGATTGTACCGAATATCACAGTAATGATTACACACTCCTGCTTAGTGGCAGAGTATCTGGTACTACCAAGTGAAACTAAATAAAGATTTTTTATGTAAAAAGCAATGAGACCAACAACACTCTCTCCTGTTGGTAAGGGATAAAGCATAGCGATGACCACTATAGCGATACACCTAGTCTGGAATGAAAATGGCTCTCAACTGAGGCTACCAGAACACACTGTTAGGTGCTTGGCAGGAGTTTTTCACCTTGAAGGTGGTAGCTAGCCAGCCGAGTTCTATAAAGTGCCCTACCACCACGCTATGGTTTCCTCACGATGTTTTCCTTCACCGGCAGCTCAAGCTCATTGTTGGGGTTTGAACTCGCGGCCATGGAGTGTGAACCGACCGCCCAAACTACTGAGCTAACACCGCTAAAAAAGCTTAGACTAAATTCCAAAATGCGCTGTGTCTGAATTGTAACGAAATAAATCTCTACGAGAAACATACATGCATATTTTATTGTCTTCAAAAACTTTACTACTTTCGTGGTTACAGAAACAAAGTAATTTTATATATTCCACGCAATAAATTTACAAAACTTATATAATTCAATTATTCTGAATTTCGTTAAAAACCATCGTGGGCCTATTCACTGACAGCTGGTTTAAAGGAGGGTATACAATAATTGTTTTGTCATTTAAAATTGAACTCTAAAACGTGGGACCCTGCGGTTCGCAGTGGATGAATAAAAAATTAGCGAGGGAGTTGAATTGATGCGTGATATTTTACGTTTGTTTTGAGAGTTATTTTTTTCTTGAGAAAGTCGTGTACTTTACAATGGCAGAAATTCGAAACGTAAATAATGTTTAGTAATCATTTTATTTTAGGCAACCGTGCTCCATCGTAGACCGCATTTTTTGTTCGCTTCTGAATAAATAACGGTCAAAGATTTACTTTGAGGTAAATAAACAAAACTAATTCATAGTGTTTTGTGTGCCATTGAACATAAATATTACTGTGTATTGTTTAGTGTATTACTGGATACTGTTTTAGAAAACTTTCCCACTGCTGGGCGTGGACCTATTCTCATTGTGGGAAGGGTAAAGCTTTATGGTCCACCACTCTAGCCAAATGCGGGTTGACAGTTCACACACATCTTCGAGAACTTTTAAAGAACTCTGAGACATGTAGGTTTTTTCACGATGTTCTCCTTCATCGTTTAAAGTATAAAATAAAAAGCCTTAAAAAAACCGGCCAAGTGCGAGTCGGACTCGCGCACCGAGGGTACCATGGAAACCTGTAGGTATATAAGTAAAAGTTACAGTTTTTTTTAATGGTAATTTATGCTTATCGCATCTTTTTCTTTATCTGTGCTATAAGACGTTGCTTCGTACTAAATTTCATGATTCTGAGTTCACGGGAAGTAGGTTTTGATTCCCTGGCGAGTGTCGAAAATTTGCAGCATAAACGGCTGTATATGTATATATATAAACCACGCGTTCTTGAGAAAAAGGGTGTTGACAGACAGACGAAGATCAAAGTGATCCTATAAGGGTTCCGTTTTTGCCATTCCAGAGGTTCGTACCGTGGGATTTGAACCCAGGACCTAGTTGGAAGCCAGACGTTCTCCCAACTAAGGTGGCCGAAACTTCTGTAGGTATTATAAATATATTTTTACAGAAATAATCATAAAAGTGTTCTATCTTGGTTATGCACTTCGTGAAATATTCTCGCATATTTATTTATTTATTGTACAATGTTACTTTCTACAAATTTCATCACCATTACGTTATAATAAGAGTTTCGTCGATAAAAGTTATTTAGTGTATATCGGTTGATATAAAATTATACTACAACCTACCTTCTCCTTAAAACGTGCTGCTGGTAAAATTGCCTTTCGTGACAAAGATAGAATACACAATACAATACAATACAATACAACTTTATTATACACCAAACATTATAAAAATACATACAAAAATTAAAAACAGAAGAGAAAGAAAGTAACAAAACAAAAAATACAACATAGAAACAACAAATAAACGGTGTACAAGGGCGGCCTTATCGCCTAGAGCGATTTCTTCCAGACAACCTTAGGATGGAAATTAAAAGAATAGATATTTAAGTTGGTGTAAAAAAAAAAAAAAAAAAAGCAAATAATAATAATTATATAAAATGACAGAGAGAGAATATTTATATATATACAAACAGAAAAACATACTTACTATAAATAAATAAATAAAAAAAATAAAATAAAAAAAAAAACATACAATAAATATACAAAAAATATACATAAAGAATACAAATATACATTAACATGCAGATAAATAATGTTTATATACTAAATTATTAAATATATTAACAGAATTAGCCTGTCTGATACTGGAAGGAAGAGCATTCCAAAGCAAGACAGCTTCAACAGTAAAAGAAGTGTTGTTAGAAAGATTGGAATGAGCAGAAGGAGGAATTTTTAATTGGAAGGTACGAGAGGAACGCAGGGAGCCAGAATGAGGTTGAATAAATTCAAAGCGTTCCTTTAAATAATGGGGAATAGTAGGAATAAAAAGGATTTTATAAAGAAAGGAAAGTATATGAGAGTTACGGCGAAGACGAATAGGTAACCATTTGAGCTTTTGACGAAATTCAGAAATGTGATCATATTTACGTAAACCAAATATAAAACGAATGCAGAAATTTTGTAAGCGTTCGAGCTTCTCAAGTTGCTCTTGGGTTAAGTCCAGATAGCAGACGTCTGCATAGTCTAGAATAGGGAAAAGGAGAGATTTTACAAGCGCAATTTTAGTAGTAATTGGGAGAAAGTTACGCAGCCTTCTGAGTGAAGCCGCAGAAGCAAACAACTTGCGACTGACTTCAGCTAGCTGAGGTTTCCAGGAAAGTTGTCTGTCGAAGATTAAACCTAGATTTTTAACAGTCTCGCTGATAGGGATTGGAACACTATCAAAAATGACTTGCGGAAGGCGGAACCAGTCAATTTTTGAGATCATACGAGAGCTCCCAATGATAATTGTCTGAGTTTTTGTGGGGTTAACTGTAAGGCCATATGATCTACCCCAGTCCCGGATGCGACTTAGGTCAATATTCGTTGCCCTAATTGCCTCATGCAAGAGCTCTATAGGAGTTTGAATGTAGATCTGCAAGTCGTCTGCATAGAGGTGGTAGGAAGATGTCAAATGTTGAGATATTGAATTAATAAAAATTGCAAAAAGTAGTGGAGATAAAACGCCGCCTTGTGGGACCCCAGCAGATATACCACACCACGAAGAGTACGTATCATCAATACGAATCCGCTGCCGACGCCCAAACAGGTAACTTCGAAACCAATCAATAACCGTTGGAGATATGTTAAGAGAGTATAAGAGCTGTAGCAGTATGTCAAAGTCAACATTATTGAACGCGTTGGTAAAATCCAGCAGTGACAGCACCGTCAAGTGACCAATGCCCATGCCATCCCTTACGTCATCGGTAATTTTAGTTAGGGCAGTTACAGTACTGTGACCAGTACGGAAGCCAGACTGGAGAGGATTAAGGAGACAATTTTTGATAAGATAAGAGGAAAGTTGTTGGTGGACAAGCCGTTCTAATACTTTTGAAAGAAAGGGTAGGATAGAAATTGGACGAAAGTGGGAGAATAATTCAGGATTCGGTTTTTTGGGAAGAGGAGTGATCTATATATGGCTGTCTCGTTTTCACGAGAGAAAAGTTTATATCAGGTATATGCTAGACGCGCCTTATGTAGGAAAATTCAACGCAATTTTTTTGCACAATATTAATATAAAAGTTGTTTTTTTTTTTTTTAAATACGTAATAGTTTCGCTTTTGACCATATCCTGCCTGATGTTAAGCAATGATGTGGTCTAGGATGGAACACGCTTACCTAGAAAGAATCCTTTTTACTCTTGATTCAAAGACACTCATATTGTACTTTACGAGAAACTCAGACAAAGTTAAAAAAAAATATTGGAGGACCTTTTCACACAGCACCATTTTGCCCCAAACTAAGCAAAGCTATGAGAACCAGACAGCTGACAGAATACTTAAATATATATTTTTTTAATACTTACTTATAATAATACAGAACACCCAGTCACAGAACAAACATCTATGTTAGTCCTGAGTGGAAATCTAACCCACGCCCTTCAGCTCTTGAAGCAGCACTTGACCAAATGAGTTAAGAAGGCTGTCGAACTTGATAAATATTTAGAAGCATCGATCGGGTTTAAATTATATAACTTTTATATAAAACTCAATAACATATGTATATTCTTAGTACCTACTAAGTGATATGTCTTGCGTAAGTCGATTTTTAATTGCTTGCATGTCCGGAAAAGACGTCAAATCATTTTTTACGAGCCAAAACTTTACGAGCTGTTCAGGAAAACAACTTTGCTATACAATTTGATTCTTACATTTTGTTACTTTGTTGATAAAAGATAGATAGGGTCCAAGTTTATGTCAGCGGAACTTAATGTTGATGAAAAATATAAAATTGATATCAAAGCAATGATTGCAGTTATAAATTTCTACCATATCCATTTTAATATTATTTATTAACTTACTTATTTTTTAATTAAGAAAGAAAGAATGAAATTGTAACTCCAACTATCACGGTTTATGAGATACAGCCTGGTGACAGACGGACAGACAGATAGACGGACGGACAGCGGAGTCTTAGTAATAGGGTCCCGTTTTACCCTTTGGGTACGGAACCCTAAAAAATGTTAATGTTAAATCATATTTAATGAGGCGCTGATTTTCCGGACAGGACGATGGGTCCGCTAGTATATATATATCTATTAAGGTTATCGTTAATCGTATATTATTTTGTCTAACGCTACTGATGTGATCAACGGTAAAGCATGCTTGTCTAGAAAAGTTTGTTTTTAATAAAGTGGAATCAAAATAAAAAAGGCAGTCATGGAAACAGCCGACAGAAGTGAAAACTTTAAACACGTCACATTAGAATGTCGGTGACGCGAACTCATAAGTTTACCAAAAATGCTCAACGCGGCTAAAAAGTTTTAACCTCAAATGTTATTTAAAAAATATACGATTTTTTGGGTTTTTTTTTCCGTTTTTACTAATCAAATCAAATCAAATAATTTATTTACAAGAATACATGTAGGTATATATAGGTCTTATAAAAAAAATTGTAGTGTCACAATGTATTCAGTCTGCATGCAGACGTGCAAATGTTAACAGTAGATAAATTAATTTAATTAGTCCATATTACATCATTATTAATTATTATTTATAAATTAAAAATTCATGAATCCTTAACGCTGTAGAAACAGTTGTTTAGAAGCCAATCAGTCAAACTTTTTAAAAAATTATTTCCATTTAGAACTTATATGTCATTTGGTAAATTATTATAAATTACAATACACATATTAAAAACATTTTTTATATAAATCTTTTCGGGCATACAAATTCCTATTTAGGGAATACATAAAGTCTACAATAATAATAAAAAAAAAAATATTATTAAAATCCTAAACCAGAAACCACACACTTAGTCAGATAATTAGAAAAATGCTAGCACAAAAGCTGTATTAGGTTTTTTACTATAAAATAACATAAAAAATCGACTCCATATGGTTTTCTCATGGATGCCATTGTCAGAACTGGACCAAATTGAAATGGGACCACACGGGAAACACCAGCTTTACAGCTTTACCCAGCCTTACAAATAAAAAAAGAATCTTCAAAATCGGTTAACAAAAAAAAATATACCAGTCGAATTGATAACCTCCTCCTTTCCTGAAGTTGGTTAAACATAAGTAATTTTTAATATTTGAATTTTTGAGAGGTACTGAGAATATTTTTATCAATACGCGCGATTATAAAAATATGAGATATGGTCTCATATTTTTATTGTTCATGTTAATTTTTTTGTAAATCACGGCTAATATTACACGTAAACCTCAATGATTAAGATCAATACTGCATATATTAAAGATCGATTTGACGCTGTTAAACTATAAAACTTTGTAGCATAAATATTAGTGCAAAGAAATACCCAGGTTACTAAAAGATTCTGCGTGAAACAACTACAGAAGCCAAGCATATTCTACTTTTCATAACATGTAAAAACCTGTAAACATGCCACTATTTAACATTTTCATTTCATCTTTGGTGCATCATATATTCATTTCGAATCTTACCACAGACGGCAAACGCACTACATTATTTTTTTTCGTTGCCATCTAACTGGCAGCATTTAAGAATTGAAAATTCTTTTTTTAAAACACTCTCACATATTTAAACGATCACAAATTTGGGGAACAGAACTTTTTTGTTGCAGCACAGTTGACACTTATTTGATGTTTGTTTACTTTTTCTTTTCGAGTGGCAAAGTAAATTTATTTTATTCAGTCGGCAAGGGCGGCGGGTGCGAAAGGTTGCGTCGCGTGTCGCGACCAAAGTTAGACTGAGTTGTGAATACCCCATACAGCGTACAGACAGGAGCCAAAGCGATTTGTCTTTTAGGTTTTAATTACCTATTCTGCTGTCTGGAGTTTCCAACAGAACAATGTCGTTAGAGAGTGGTTCATGATGTTTAATGTAAAAGTTAAAACAGAAAGGTAAAATTGAATAAAGTCAACTAACCTACTTTCTCGAAATGTACGAGAATATTGTTCTTGTTTATTCGAGTCAAAATACATACTTGTTATGTTTCAACTGACAGAAACCGTCTTATTTTAGTTGTCGTGAGTTGAATTTATATTTACCGAGATATTTTTGTACACAATTGTTCATGTTATTTTTATATGTTAGTTTCTTTTCCGTTTATATAAAATACATTATTTGTTTTGTGCAGTTGGTTAGATAGATTAAAAACATAGTTTCTATGTAGCTACATAACAACTCGCAGTTTGTAGTTAACTTAAAAAGGTACTTGCACGTTAAAAACCCTGTATTTCATAATTTTATACCGTCATCTTTTTATTCGTATAATTTCGTAAAAATATGGATCAAGCTATATTTTTGAGCTTATTTTATGTTTTATTTATACATACTTATATGTAAATATATAACAAGTTAAGAAAAAAAACTATACAAATATATAGATTTATTTGACTCAATCAACAATTAAAAATAATTGACTTCACGTGCGAGGCGCGCGGCGGCCCGCGGTGCGGAGCAAGACGAGGCCGCGCGCGCGTTGTCTCAGCTATGTCTCCATGATGAAGGTCATCGGATGTGACTGAAACTATAGTCAGAGTTTCCGATATAATTAAACGTGAGTAATCCCGCAAAAGTAAAACAAAAATGTGTCTAAACCACGTCAGTTTCCATTGTAGATTTTTTGTAGTTATTGTACATCTATATTTTTACATTGATAAATGTAATTTCATCTCGTCTGTACTTCTTGGGGAGGCTGACAGCTTAAGATTTACGGGGATGCACGGCTGTTAACGAAAGATTAATTGGAAACCAATTTTTTTAAAGTTCTATTCATTTTATAGGTAAGTAGGTTAGAAACATACTTTGAATTATAAGATATCGAACAAATAGGAACTTTGTGTTATCTGTTATCTTAAATGTTTAATTTCCTTTATCGACACTTTCTAATTTATCTACTTACAATATTTGTACACCTACTAAGGTAGAATATTTGAGACTTAGAATTTTAACATCATCATCATCTCAGCTGTAGGACAATATTCTTATAAATAAACTGTTTTTCTTTTTGATTGATTTGACACAAGTAGCGGCCTTAAGCGCTAAAAGTGAACTCTTTCAGGCAACCAAGAATGGAAACACGATACAGACATTGAAAAGTTAAAAATAATCTATTAAAAAATTGTCATGGCGTTAAAAAGTAGCCGTGTTCTAGTTTCCAAACCTAGTTTAATAACACTTTTTTTCATGTATTGTAATTTATATGCTAGATCATCTGCCCTAAAAATACCTTTTGAAATATTACCCCTCATATCAGGTATTGAATATCACACAATCCCGACACCCCCGACCTTTCGCGGACAGAAGAAGTTTTTTGCAAATTGGATCACAATACCGATCGCTACAGGGTAATAGGCTAACGGACATATGAGTTGTCCACGTGGTAATGATCGGTCATAGAGTAAAACGTTTATCACACAAGACGCTCCCAACGACACCTCATTTGTCAAATTATGATAAGTAGTTTAGAAGTTATGAGGGAACTGATGTAATACATACATACCGGTCACAAACATAACCTTCTCTTTTGTTTTTTTTTAACGATGACAGGCTAGGTGTTTGACCACAACTCACCTGATGTTAAGTGACGGTGTGGTCGAAGATGGTAAAGCACACCTAGCCTGGAATAGAACTGGCTCTCAAGTGAGGCTGCCGGAACACACCGTTAGATGCTTGGCGGCAGATTTTCAACTTGAGGGTGGTAGCCAGCCGAGTACTAGAAAGTACCCTACCACCACGCTATGGTTTCCTCACGATGTTTTCCTTCACTGGCAGCTCAAGCTCATTGTTGGGGTTTGAACCCACGCCCTTCGGCATGCGAACCGACCGCACTAACCACTGCGCTATCATCGCTACAAAAATATGTTTCGCCTTAGTCGGGCGAAAATGGGCAGCAAATTCATTTGATCATAATTTGTCACAACTAACATATTTAGTTCTGGAATTTAGTACCGGTATATGAAAGAAAGAAAAATCAATATTTATTTTTCTTTTTTGTTTTTCTTGCCATTTTTTGTATTTTGTTCTTACCACAAATATAAGATTGTCTGTTATATTCTTTCGAATACATTTTGCATATTTTTAACGAGGGTGCTACGATGTGCTACAACGTAGCTCGTAGCGTCACGTAGCAGCTTATATAAACGTAACAATATTTTTTCCTTTTAACATGAGTTTAAATAAAAAAAAACGTGAAGTCCATCCAAAATATTAAAAATCATTCCCTGACTCTCCATTTTCAAATCTTCTTAAATATGTATAACTCAAAGGTGACTGACTGACTGACTGACATAGTGATCTATCAACGCACAGCCTAAACCACTGGACGGATCGGGCTGAAATTTGGCATGCAGGTAGATGGTATGACGTAGGCATCCGCTAAGAAAGGATTTTGATTAATTTTATATAATATATAATTTATCTTTGAACTCAATTCTAAAGTCAGCGCGTACGAAGTCGCGGGCGTAAGCTAGTCTAAAATATTACCTTAAGTACCAATGAGGCAAAATCTAAGAGAGAAAATAAATTAAAAAAGCAGTCTTGGCTTGATGAGGTAACTTAAGTAGGGATTTCCAAGCTAGTTCATCTTCAAAATGAGAGAAATAAAAAGCAGTTAATGTGTTTATTTTTTTACTGAACACGGCTTATGCATTACCAAGACCGCTTTTTGCTTTTTGGTCATTATGATTTTGGTTAATTATATTCTCAGTGTAATTTGCATATACTTTTCATCTTATGCGTATTTCATTTCAAATTTCAATTCATATTTGATTTTGCAGATTTTTTTTTCATTATATTTTGTCTTATTGTATTTTGCGCACCTGGTAATTGCCAAATATAGATATACTATTTATTTTACTTGTGATAGATAAAAACTCTTTACTGTGCACAACATAATTAAAAAAATAAGTACAGAAAACAAAAGAATCGTATGAGCTAGTGCCACAAGTGGTGTCTTAATTGCTAAGAGCGATCTCTTGAAGACAACCAAAAATTTAAAATACGACACATTCCCTTGTTATTCTTATGCGGGATTACCTATGTTTAAATATATCGAATACTCCCATTACAGTTATCTCGCATAAGTAAAATATCAAAACCACGTCAGTTTTCATAGAAACTTACAATAACTTCAACCTGATCAATAAACACATTTTTTTAGTCGATATCCTAAAAGAATATGTTGATTCTACTTTTATGATTCGAACTGCTAAACAGTGAAATGAATTTGAATATTGATGAACATTTGACACAGCGTTATTTAGCCTCAAACCAACTAAAGCTTGTACTATGGAAACTAGATAGCCTATAGAATACTTAAATAGTGTTCTAGGTAGGTATATATTTTTGTTGTCAAGTTAGTTAAATTTAAAGCCTCATCACTGATGTTAATGAAATGACTGTTAAGCGGAAATAAACGAAATATATACCTTGAACACTCAAAATAAACTTCCGCAAAGTAACGCCTGAATCGATCAATACTTAAATATGTACTTTTGTTTGTAATTACATACTTAAAATACATACAGAATCTGGGTGTTCTGTATGTATTTTAAGTATGTACACAAAATAAATATCTATTATCTATTATCGTTAGTCTTGAGTAGGAATCAAACTCACGCCCGTCAGCTCTTGAAGCAAACAAATACCAAATGAGTCAACAGGGCAGTCAAAATTATTTACATTTTGGTATTTCTAGATATATTCAAATCAGTAGCTGAATCAACGCCTGAATCATTGAATGATTTTACAAACAGCGATGCACAGTTCACCTTCTCTACCCGTGGTTGCCGTAAGATTCGGCTAAGGGATATAATCCGGAAGATGGGCAGCAGCGTCTTTCTTGAACAATCACATCTAACTGCGCTCGCCAACCCGCCCCCAAGCGTGGCGAGTATTGGCAAAACCCCCCAGGCCAGGAGGAGGCCTATGTCCAGCAGTGGACGTCCTATGGCTGATGATGTGACGTGTGTTGTGATGCACAGTTAGTATAATGTACAATACTTTAATCTCCAAGTAAAATAGCTGAAAGTACAATTTATACATACTAGTAGATTTTTATGAAGAGTAAAATTTATAACCACCTCGGGTGATAATCAAATATTATGTCAACGGTTTAGTTTTATGACAAACGTTATCTTTACGATGTGTTTATGAGTACACGTTTTTAAATGTTTAGTAAAACTTTTAGTAACAATAAAAATTGCATGATTAGCTTAAAAAAATAAACACGTTAGTGTAATATCTCTAAATATATATAACTCAAAGGTGACTGACTGACTGACTGACATAGTGATCTATCAACGCACAGCCCAAACCACTGGACGGATCGGGCTGAAATTTGGCATGCAGGTAGATGTTATGACGTAGGCATCCGCTAAGAAAGGATTTTGATTAATTCTACCCC
Source organism: Biston stratarius (assembly GCA_950106695.1). Taxonomy (NCBI): domain Eukaryota; kingdom Metazoa; phylum Arthropoda; class Insecta; order Lepidoptera; family Geometridae; genus Biston; species Biston stratarius. Next base: position 9,969,372 of record OX467106.1, read on the forward strand.
CAAGGGGATAAAATAAGGGATACAAGTTTGTATGAAACTTTGTCAATTTTAAACCGATTGGGCTGAGACTTTGCATGCATAAAGCTACTATGACGTAGGCATCCCATAAGAAAGGATTTTGAGATGCAGGCTATATAAGATTAGTAACTTTTCATCATCATCATCCATCACCACGCGGGTAAAACCGCGGGGCGCAGCTAGTATTTGTATAAAGATAATATATTGTTGGGGTTTGCACCCATGACTTACACGTCAGTGTAAACTGACCACGCTAACCACTGAACTATCATCACTACAAATCTTTTCTAGTACTTAAGTCAACACATAAAGTTACTTATAATATTTTCTATATGTTCCTAGTATCAAAACAAGTGTAAACAAGTGTGTCTTATGTCCGAAACTCCCCACACGACATAATTAGTTGCAGACTGTCTACTGTTCACGCAGTGGTTTGTATAAGCGGGATTTCTTCGTCCGATTCTTAAAATTTACAAGTGTTTTGTACAAGTGTGAATGTTTATGAAAAGGTCTTTCCTAAGATTTTTTGTTTTACTCATACAGGATGATTCACGTTTAATTATGTTAAATATTCCGACTAAAGTTTTGGCTACATCCGGTCCTTCTTCAAGGAGACATGTCTTGCTTGCCATGTCTTGATTTTTTTTAATGTTCGACATGCTAGTTGTTTAACGTTTGACGGTGTAGTCGAAGATGATAAAGCATACCTAGCCTGGAATGGTACTGGTTCTCAACTGAGGCAGCCGGATCACACCGTTAGATGCTTGGCGGCAGATTTTCAACTTGAGGGTGGTAGCTAGCCAGCCGAGTACTAGAAAGTACCCTACCACCACAATATGGTTTCCTCACGATGTTTTCCGTCACCGGCAGCTCAAGCATTGTTGGGGCTTAAACCCACGCCCTTCGGCATGCGAACCTACCGTGCTAACCACTGAGCTATCATCGCTACAAAACATAACAACATATGTTGTAACAACCGAGTTACAAAGTGATTTAAAAATCTTTTTAATATCTCTCGGGGCTGGCAATGCATTGACAACATATCTAATGTTGCAAGTGTCCATAGATGATTAGCTTACCATTAGACAAACAGTCAGCTTGTTTGCCGCTCTTTTTGCATAAAACTGGTAGCTACGACTTTATTTTTTACAAGTGAGATTTTTGTCTCATTCCTGTATTTTGAATGCTTAGTAAAGTTGTGTATGTATTTGGTTCGTTTGGATTTAATTACGATTCTAACGCTTATTAGTCTACATTGAATCTCTAATTCGCTTGATAGTAAGAGACGTTGTGGTCGGTCCATGTGCCTAAAATACTTTTTAAGGTTAACACTACATGCTACGTGTTTGACCACCATAAGTCATATAATGTTAAGTGACGGTGTGTTCGAAGACAGTAAGTACACTTAGCCTGGAATGGAACTGGCTCTCAAGTGAGGCTGCCGGAACACAGCGTTAGGTGCTTGGCGGCATTGAAGTCGGTAGCTAGCTAGCTGAATTTTCTATGATCTCCTCACGATGTTTTCCTTCAACGGAAGCTCAAGCTCATTGTTAAGGTTTGTACCCACGCCCTTCAGCGTGTGAACTGACAGCGCTAACCACTGAGCTATCGTCGCTACCTCGACGTTACGGGCATATTGCAATAGCCGTGGTCACGACTTGACTGGAGTTTTTTTTCTTAATAAAATATATTACGTCCTATATAAAATAAATGTACTCATGAAAAGAATGGAATTGCAACACCCTGACATGGTCCTTGTATAACTAATTATAATTAGTAACTTAGTTAGTTTGTTAACTAGTATAATAAGATACTTGGAAAAATAAATATTACAACACTTACTTTTCATGATGATCATACTTTATGATAGAAAGTGTATTTGTAACAAAACTTACTTTGTGCAAGTTGTCCAGAATACAACCTCATAAGACGTAGCAACCATCTGCAAGAAATGGAACCCCTGTGTTTGTTTCAGAATATCCTACTCTGGTTTGAACGTTTGTACAGGGTACAGACGTCTAGGATAACATTGTTAAGACGTTATTTGAACTTAGATATCCCAAGAATACTTTACTCTAGTCATAATGATACCTATTAAGTCGCGTCAAGTTATGCAGCAGTTTTTTGTATAATGTGTTAGACAATTTTTGCAATTTTTTAATCAGTGACAGGGTACATGGTCGACCACAGTTTTTTTCAAATATAAAAGTAATGAAACGAACGATACGCTCTCTTGATGGTAAGTAAAAAACGCCTGTCCTATTGCACCGATATACAGAACTTTGAGTAGTAAAACAGGAGAAGAGTAAAGAGAGAGTAGAGGAGTGGAAGACCCGACACCGAGACAAACCTCGGCGAGGTTTAATGGTGTGTGTTTTATTAAGAAAAATTGTAACAAAATATTAAATAAATTAAAAAAAATCTATTAAAAAAAATAAACAAAGTTCAAGGCATCGCTGCCTTGGCGCTTATTACTTTAATACTTTCAGTGGTTAGTCTTAACAGCCCTGTAATTTCGCCCTTCAAACCAGAAGACAGTAATGTTTACACACTACTGCTTGGCCGCAGAATATCTGGTACTGCAGATGTACCTAGCTAGACGACCTCCTGCAATGGAGGTCTACCGTCAAGTATTTGATGTTAAGTGATGGTGTGGTCGAATAGCACACTTACAGGCATAAATTAGGAATTATTACTGTGAGTTTACAAGGCAGTCGCTCTCTAAAACAAATGTGTTAACTACTGCGTGAAGCATTACTGCCAATAAGTAAGAAACAACTCGGTAATGCGGAAGTAAATCAGCAGTAGATTGCCACCCACTGCTTCGTAAAAGTTGTACGTGACTTCATTCGTTTTTCTGGCGGTTTATGTCTCCTAGGCTATTTGTGGAAGTAAAAACATGATACGTTTCGAAGGCATTCTACTATTATTTGTGAATGTACTAAATAGTATCCAAAATTACACTATTATTTTTTATTAAAATTTTTAAAAGGATATCATGTATGTGTTTGTGTATGCCGCAGTATGCCTAATTTTTAACCCCCGACGCAAAAAAAGGAGTGTTATATGTTTGACGTCTTAGTGTGTGTGTGTGTTCGTGTGCGTGTGCGTGTGCGTGTGTGTGTGTGTGTGTGTGTGTGTGTGCGTGCGTGTGTGTGTGTGTGTGTGGCATCGTAGCTCTCAAACGGATGGACCGATTTCAATGCGGTTTTTTTTTCATTTGAAAGCCACTTTCCTGGCGGTGGTTCTGAGCTATGTTTGGTTAATTGCGTAGGGGTTTTTTTATTTATTTTTAATTCCTAGTACTAAGGAAAGTGACGGGGTTTTGTCACATTATTGTATTACTTAGGTAGTAAAACGCGCGCGTACCTCGTCTTGCTTCGCACGACCGCGCGTGCGTTGTACTCAGTTTTGTCTCCACGAAGAAGGCCACCGGATGTAAACGAAAGTAATAGCGTATAAGTACAACAAAACTTATTTTAGTATTTAAACGTTTAATTTGACACTATTTTCCAAGTGTTAGTATTTATTTATACGTGACCGGTGTTTGACCACAGCTCACATGATATTTAGTGACGGTGTGGTTGAAGACGTAAGCATACATAAGCACGCTTGGGATTCAATTCCATTCAATTTATTGCATAAATTGTATCACACCTAATGGAATACTCATTCTATTCTATTCTATTCTACACAGTTAGATGCTTGGCGGTAGATGTTCAATTTCAGGGTGGTAGATAACCAGCCCAGTACTAAAAAGTACTCTCCAATGCACGACACACTAGTACAGAAGGTGTAAGCAATAAAGTGTGTTTTGAATCACGCGATAGAAGTGCATCCCAGACGGAAGCGGGTATGCGGTTGTAGACCTCGGGCAACAGAATGTATACCGACCTCTCCAACTTGACGAGCACTGGTGTCTTTCTTTTTATTACTGCGAAGATCTAACGTGCTGTGGACGCCCCTGCGTTGAAATTGATCTTTATTTGTATGGGTAAGCAAAGCTACCTGATAAATAAGCTCACACGGCAACGTCAACACCTATCTGTAGATCCTTAAACAGCTCCACGCATGAGATGTCGTCCTGAACATATGTCACGAATGGTAATAATCATCATCATATAATACTTGTTAGAGCTAAAATTACTATTTAACATTTTAACATTAAATGACCTACTAGCTGTGCCCCGCGGTTTCACCCGCGCTAGATGCCTACGTCATAGTAGCTTTATGCATGCAAAGTCTCAGCCCGATCGCTTTAAAATTGTCAAAGTTTCATACAAACTTTCATCTCCTATTTCCTTGGGGGTAGAATTAATCAAAATCCTTTCTTAGCTTATGCTTACGTCATAACATCTACCTGCATGCCAAATTTCAGCCCGATCCGTCCAGTGGTTTGGGCTGTGCGTTGATAGATCAGTAAGTCAGTCAGTCAGTCAGTCAGTCACATTTGAGTTATATATATTTAGATTTCACAAAAATTTGTTTTTTATAATATTAAAGAGATGGCACACGTTTCAACACATCAAAATTAAATCTGTCGATACGCGTTCGACGATTGCTCGAAGCGTTCAATTGTATTTTGACAAAATCTGTCAAAATACAATTGTAAATGTATCAGCATGATAAATGGCGTTTAAACCAATTTAGCTTTTCTACCACATTTCTCGGTCAGAAACGTTATTATGTTTGCTTTTAACAATTAAAGCACAAGATGTTACCCTCGAGATGGCGTAAACGATCTAATGGCACTTACGGCCTTCGCAAATGTCACTGCTTTGTTCTCATTAAGCGAAATTACGGCAACTATGTCTTTATTGCCGGAGATTTTGTTGCGAGCTTGATGATGGGTAGTTGAAAAGATGTAAATGTATTTGTCGTTTAAATTTCTAAATGATAATTCGGCTTTAGTAAATAGGTATAATTTTTGGCAGTGTTGAAATTTATGTTTACATAAATTATGTTGCTAATGACTTACTTTGTGTAACTTTGACTTTGACTTTTAGCATGATTTTTCATAAAATACTTGTAAATATCGTAATTGCGCTGGTAAGCTCAAAGAGGCATAATGAGCTATGGAGAGGGCTATGCTCGGAGTTTCCCTACAATGTTTAGTTAGAAATGAGGAGATTCGTAGACAAACTAAAGTTACCGACATAGTCCAGAGAATTAGCAAGTTGAAGTAGCAGTGGGCAGGGCACATAGCACGCAGAACTGATGGGCGATGGTTTTCGGCAAAGTTCTGGAGTGGAGACCACGTACCGGCAAGCGCAGCGTAGGACGTCTACCCACAAGGTAGACAGACGACCTCATAAAGACCGCAGGAACGCGCTGGATGCGAGCCGCTTCCAACCGGTCTTTATGGAAGTCAATGGGGAAGGCCTATGTCCAGCAGTGGACGTTCTACGGCAGAGATGATGATGAAATATCGAAACACATTGGCATATCTACATAGTGCAATGCCAAAAACAATGAAAAATACATCGACTTCGAGTCAAGAGTATTTTCTTTTAAGGTGAAAAATTTCATGTTTATATTTTTAGATTTAATTGTACCTTATTGTCAATGGTACATAATAATTATTAAACGAAATCGTTTTTTGTTTATTATATTATTACCCAAGAATTAAGGTCGACTCTATTGTCGTAAAAATAAGAACCATTATTGTTTGAAAACTAATCTAAAACACAAGTACAGGGCGTAACAATGCAGAAGAGCTCCTAATAAAAAGGAAGAAAAATAACATTCTTTGTTTTTATTAAGACTTTATACTTAACAGTTCAAACGCCTACGCTTTGTTTATCACTGTCACGCTTTGTTTACAGAAATGTTTTAATTAATGCATTAATTAACTCCGTGTTGCCAGTTCGAGTACTTAATCTCCCAATACAGAGATATGTCAGGTTTGCTTGTCGATCCAACAAACAGAATAGGTAATTGGGAAATTTATATTTCACACAAAAACAGAATACATTAAAGTTTAATTTATAATGTGATTTATTGACATGTTATCTAATGATTACTTTTTTATTATCAGATAACATGTCAATAAATAAAACAAGAGTCGTTTTTGACAGCCCTGTTGGCTCATTGATTCCCAGCCAGGACAAACATTTTATAGTATAAAAAAATGTTTGTTCTGTGTCTGGGTGTTTTGTATGTATTATAAGTAGGTACGTATTTACAATAAAAAAAGTATTTATTTATTTTATCAGTTATCTGACTTCCATAGTACAAGCTTTACTTAGTTTGGAGCTAGATGGCGCTGCGTGTATTTATATTATATTATAATTAGCAACTTAAACATCTGCTTCAACTATTAATACTCGTAGTTACACTGCTTATATTGGTTTGGTTGTATATATTAAAGCCTTTATAGATAAATATATATTCATATATTTCGTTTTATTAAAATACGTAATTATTTTTTACATATATACTTACTATAATGTAACACGTCTGTTCAGAAGATGTATCGTGTTTTCGATCCTTGGTTGCGTGAAAGAGATCGCTCTTAGCGATTGATCGCCTCTCGTGGCACTAGCACATAAGATTCCTATGTTTTTTATACTTTTTCTATTTTTTGTGTGCACAATAAATAGTTTTTAAATTTTTTATTTAATTATTTTTTGAATGGCTGATAGGCTAGGTGCTTGACCACAGCTCACCTGATGTTAAGTGAAGGTGTGGTCGAAGATGGTAAAGCACACCTAGCCTGAAATGGAACTTGCTCTCAAGTGAAGCTGCCGGAACACACCATTAGATGCTTGGCGGCAGATATTCAACTTGAGGGTGATAGCTAGCCAGCCGAGTACTAGAAAGTACCCTACCACCACGCTATGGTTTCCTCGCGATGTTTTCTTTCACCGGCAGCTCAAGCTCATTGTTGGGGTTTGAACCCACGCCATTCGGCATGCAAACCTACCGCGCTAACCACTGAGCCATCATCGCTACAAATATCTATAACAATATAAATTAATATAAATATATATAATAATTTATATATTTCTTTTTATCTATCTATATATTTAGGTGGATTAGACATGGTACCTATTCAGGTGTGCTTGATCTTCTAATACAGATATATAGGTTTCGTACGTCGATCCGTGACTGACAGAATTAGGTTAGGTTTATTTTAGGCGTGGCAAAGGTCGCGGGGAATGCTGTGGGTCTGTTTACGAGTACTTGGCAAGCAACGAAAGTACATCTAGGAAGTCTCTTATTTTTTTACGGTTGATAGGATATTTTGATCATAGCTCATGTGATGTGAAGTGACGGTGCTTTTTTATTACAAACTAGCAGACCCGGCCACGCGTTGCTGTGGCCAAATTGAACACACGCGTGTAACGTGAAATAAATTGTAGCGCATATGAAACGTTTGGACTTTTAACGTAGCGCCATCTATTAGACACTTACCCAATCCAGTTAATAAATAACCTTACACCGCCATCTATTAGAATTTTATGGAACTGACAGATAAATATACCTCTTTGTCGTATAATAAACAAATAATTTGCAATAAAAAAATATTGCGATTATAAATTGAGATATAAACTATCCTATCTCTCACGTTGGATCAAACTGCACACAGTGTGCAAGATTTGGTTAAAATCGGTTCAGTTGTTGAGGAGTTCATCGTGGACAAACAACGTGACAAGAAATTTATATATATATACATATAAACGCAAGCCGCGTTTGACTTCCATCTCGCCTGATGTGCGGTCACGGAACACGCCCGTCTAGGAAAATCCGATTCATTCATTTTTTTTATTCGACTTGAAGGCACATATGTTGTATCTATAACTAAGGGAACACTTACTCGGGCATTAAATTCCATTGTTTAGCGGTTCTTACAATGAAAATAGAATCTTTAGTTCGAGTTTTTGAAATATCGAACATGAAGCGGTATCGCTGTCCAATAGTAGAATGGGCAGGGTGGAATTTGCGACAAGCCACTTTGCGACGAATTTCAAGGCTTTGGGGTCTTTTCTGAACAAGCGAGTAAGCTAATAAGTATCGGTGTGGACTAAGATGGTAAATACACTAGCCTGGAATGAAACTGGCTCTCAAGTAAGGCTGCCGGAACACACTGTTAGGTGCTCCGCGGCAGGTTTTTTTATTGTTGACAAGCTAGGTGTTTGACCACAACTCACCTGATGTTAAGTGACGATGTGGTCGAATGTCGTAAAGCATAACTAACTGGAATGGAATTAGCTCTCAAATAAGGCTGCCGGAACACATCGATACGTACTTGACGGTACATTTTCAACTAGCCAGCCGGGTACTAGAAAGTACCGTACCACCATACTATAGTTTCCCCACGATGTTTTCCTTCACCAGCAGTTCAAGCTCACTGTTGGGATTTGAACCCACTTTCAGTGTGTAAACTGACCGGGCTAACCACTGAGCTATGTGAGTATTATAAGTATGTATTTACAAAAAGTATTCTATCAGTTATCTGGTTCCCATAGCTTTGCTTAGGTTAGTACTAGAGGACGCTTTGTGAAATGTTTTACGATATTTATTTATTTATTTTATGTTTCCAAGACCTTTACTACCATAAATACCTGTTTAAGTAAAGGAGTTAAATGTATTTATTTCTCAACAATGTACAGACAATACAAAGTTTTCAAAGTCCTAAAGCAATAGTCCCGTTTGAGAGCCAACGGGAGTAGAATAACGAAGTTTGAGATAGGAGTGCTAGAGCTTGATTCTGGGACGGTCGGTTATCACAGCAATCACACATCACATCATCAGCCATAGGATGTCCACTGCTGGACATATGCCTCCTTCTGGGGAGGGGTTTTGCCAATACTCGCCACGCTTGGCGAGCGCAGTTAGGTGTGATTGTTCAAGGAAGACGCTGCTGCCCATCTTCCGGATTACATCCCTTAGCCGACTCTTACGGCAACCACGGGTAGAGAAGGTGGGCTACAATTCTTACGCCGGCACCACCACGGCAATGCTCACACGCAAATTACAGTCCTCGTTAGAGAGACAATGAAACAAATATATATCGTAGGACTTTTCATACAGCGCCTCCCAGCCCTAAACCAAACAAAGCTTTGGAAACCAGGTAAATAATAGTATATTCAAGTAATTTTATTTTCAACAAGCTTAGAATGGCACTGGCTCTCAAGTGAGGCTGCTGCAACACTCCTTTAGATGAATTATAATGTTTTCCAATTCAAATATTGTGTCTGCGTGACGTCATAACCATTTTAAAGTAATTTTTACGTAACATCTGAATATCATAATTGTACAGTTAAGTTCTTTATTGTACACTTACAAATAATATGTGCAATATGTGCTAAAGCATTTTCTACCAGTCATCCAGCACGGTAATCGAGATGTGATCAAAATATACAATATACTAAAACCGAGTAAGTTACTTTAATTCATTTGATTTTTAGAGTTCCGTACCTCAAAAGGAAAAAACGGAACCCTTATAGGATCATTTTGTTGTCCATCTGTCTGTTTGTCAAGATCCTTTTTCTCAGGAACGCGAAGATGTATCAAGCTGAAATTCATATCAAATACTCAGGTCTACTGTCACTTGGAGCTGTGAAAAAATCAAACTTCTAAGCCAATCAAAAGATACAGCCGTTTATGCTGCAAATTTTCGACACTCGCAAGGGAATCAAAACCTACAGGGTACTTCCCGTGAACTCAGAATCTTGAAATTTGGTGCGAAGCAACGTTTTATAGCACAGATAAAGGAAAAATAGCATAAATTACCATTAAAAAATACCATAACTTTTACTTATATACCTACAGGTTTGTACGGAACCCTCGGTGCGCGAGTCCGATTCGCACTTGGCCGGTTTTTTTATTGAAATACTTGCCCTGTTGGCGTATTTGCTAGTGCTTCGAAAGCTGTTGGGTGTGGGTTTAGTTCCCACCCAATACAAACATTTCTGTAATGAGCATAAATGTTTGTTCTGTATCTGGATGTTCTGTATGTACCTATTACAAAAAAAAGAATTTAAGTATTCCATCAGTTATCTGGTTCTCATAGTACAAGATTTGCGTAGTTTGGGGCTAGATGGCGCTGTGTGAAATGTCCTACTATATTTATTTATTTAATTATTATTATAAGTATATTGGTCAAATACCTGTTATTTTCATAAACGTATTGCTAAATAGCATTTATCATGATATGCTGTTCTGTTAATTGAAGTGTTAGTAATGTTTGTTAGTTACTTGGTGGTAGATTTCCTTAGCAGGAGGTCGTCTAGGTAGGTACCACTGCAGTACTTACCAGATATTCTGCCGCCAAGCAGTAGTGTGTAAATATTACCGTGTTCCGGTTTGAAGGGTACTGCTGCTAGCGAAATTACAGGGCTATTGAGACTAACCATCTAGTCTCAAAGTAATAAGCGCCAAGGCAGCGATGCCCTGGACTTTGTTTTACTAATACTCAAAGTTCTGTGTATCGCTGCAATGGTCATGGACAGGCGTTATCTCTTAACATCAGGAGAGCGTCTTGTTCGTCTCATTACGGTAACATAAAAAAAAAAACGAACGGCAGAGAATGAGGTTACTTGTTCAGTATTTTTTGGCGCTCTGTTGAACTCTTGGTTGGTTGCATCTAATTCTCTTTTTGTTTTGGTGAAATTAATGAAACAGTTGAGAACTGACATCGTCTTTTGTTTTGTTAACTTTTTTATTATTTTAGGTTTAGTTTGACAATTGGCAAAAAAACTTTGTGTTTTCAATACTAAAATGTATTAGTATGTATGTAGTGATGCTATATGTAATTTTCAACACTTGTAGCGTAAATATATATTTAAATTAACTATAACTATTTCTTAATAATAATTGTTACTCAGATATATTTCAATTCTAGCCGAATTTTGTTTGAATTCCGTTCTTGAGATATGATACTAACGTATATTTATGTACTGCCCTGGATCTAAAACTTTTCTGACCCGGGGAAAAAACTTTATAGTGGCGCCCTCTCCTCTATCATTTGAGATAAATTATCTGTTTCACAACCAATTTATCTACTAAGTATTTTCAAAAAAGAAAACAATTAGGATTACAACTACGTAAGCTGTATTGGTTAATGGGCCGCCGGTCACAACTGTCGATAAGTAGTAAGCTTCTACTCTACAAAACGATCCTTAAGCCGGTCTGGACTTATGGGATACAGCTCTGGGGGACAGCCTCCCATTCCAACATTGAAATCTTGCAAAGATTCCAAAACAAAATCTTGAGGACGATAACCGGTGCACCCTGGTTCGTCACAAATGAACAACTTCATCGTGACCTGCACATGACCACAGTCAAACAGGAAATAGTCATCCATACAAACAAGTACAAGGAAAGAATCAAAAACCATCCGAACGACCTGGCCAATGTCCTGATGGAGGACAACACTGTAATCCGCAGACTGAAACGGAAGATGCCCCAAGACACACTTAATCGCAACAAAGAAGTAAAGTAGGACGCGACACGGGTCGCTTACCGAGCATGCCATAATAAACCCAACCAACCCACTGATAAATGTCCCTGTGGCGACAGATCGCAGTGTAATGAGACAAAAAAAAAAAAAAAAAAAAGTATTTTCAAGGTCAGCGTTAATAGGTATCTTCTAAGGCTACGTGCTTCATCTTCGACCACATCAGGCGAGTTGGTAGCTAAACGCGGATTTAAACGCGTTAAATAAGTGGGATTTTATTTGTTCAAACATAATGTGCCGCCCGGGGCAGATAAATAATTAGCCTGGTTCGCTCAAAAGTTCTTCTACTTACTACCTACCTACCTTCTACTACCTATCTACCTTCTACTACCCCGTACTTGTTCACAAAAATTTGGCTAGTGAATATATAGCTTTATTTGTCCAAGAAACAAAACCACTTTTTTGTCTGTAGGCAGTTATGAAAGTTTTACCTTCCCATGTAAGAAACAGTGTTTCTTGTTAGTTCAAGCGCTTTTTGTTAGATGGCGCTAAACTCAATTTTTACAACACTACAAAAAACAGGAACTTCTGTACATAAATGTTACTGTAAATAAATATCAATTAAAATATTCTCAGACATTTCTAAACTGTCTTGTATTGATGTATTTGTTGGCTACATGCCAAATTGAACATTACGTGCTACCTACTGCAGCATTGCCAGCTATATTTTGATTGCGATACCTCGACGATTGCCAAACTCAAACCTACTTCAATAGCTAGCTAGTTTGATAAACACCTAACTGCACCTATTTTGGCAAGGGAATTTGTCTTTCGCGTTTCTGATTGCAATTTATTAGCTTTAATTTGAAATAAAGGTTATATCCCTGATTAACGCGAGATTCTAACTCATTTGGTTTTCATATATTTTTGTTTTACTTATACGAAATTGATTAGGTCACTAATTTCGGTTAAATGCGGTGTCATATTTTCTCGGAGTTTCTTACCAATAGATAGAGTGATTAATGAGGAAGGTTTAGTAAGGTATATATACCTTACTTACGGTTTTTTTAATGTGATATTTTATCTTTCTAATCGACCCTGGTTTTAAAAGCAGTCCCACAGCTGGGCGTGGTCTTTTTCTCGTTGTGAGAAGGATAAGGCCATAGTCCACCACGCTAGCCAAGTGCGGTTTCGCAGACATTTTCGAGAACTTTTTTTTTCAAGAACTTTTTCCTTCATCGTTTGAAGCCATCAGCAATACGCACATAATTTAGAAAAAAACAGAGGTTTCGCCTTGGGATTCGAACCTAGGACATCCAGATTGGAAACCAGACGGTCTAGGCTTGGCTGCTGAATCTTCGATATTTGTTTTTAGGTTGTCCTAAACAAATACTTTCATTTGAATTTTTGCGTTTATAAAGGTTGATTTGAAGATTGGTTTGGTGCAGAAGGAAACGGAAAACCACTGCACTATGTTTCTACCGGAGTCGATGGAGGCAGATTGTCCATATAACAGGTTCCCGTGACCACGACCCTCAAAAATAAGGGGCGGATTGAAGAGAAAGGTTGATCCCTTGACAAAACTAGTTCTCATTACTGGGTACATATTTAAGTAATTTATTTTACTGTATTGCACACTTTCTAAAAACACTTTGTAAATTGGTTTAATTTAATCCGATTAAACCTAACATTATGTTTTTATCACTTACTCTAATAAAGGTTTAACAATGTAGCAAAATATCCACTTAAACAAAACTCCAACCCACAACCATTAGAGTTCTTTAGCTAAGTATTTTGATACTAAAAAATAAGTACCTAAATTAGGTAATACAGCTGAATGTATATAACGAGATGTTTACCCATTGTAATCCTAAAATATTAGGCCATTTATGTAATGTCTAGATTTAACGCTTTGACCTGTTTGCCAAAGCGCTCGTTAGGGCCTATTTTGTGTTTACCAGGCACTTCACCTCTACTGTCTCCGTTTATGTAGAAAATATACCTATTTTATCGTCTATTCAAGCTGTAATATCTACAGTGTCTTCAGAACATATTAAGTGGACCATAAAGATGTTATTTCAACTAATCTTGTCAATTTTTTAGCTTTAATGCAAACACGGTGTTATAAGTTGTCTGTGGTATTGTAGCTTCCCGAGTTTGGTTTGTTTGAAAGGTGATTTGATCGAAAATGTTTTTAGTTACCTATGCTTAAAGAAAATCTGTTCCATTCTCGTTTCAATTTCCTAATTGATGACATAATTTTCGCGCACGAAGGGTTCAAAATTAAAATCAAAAAGTCATTTATTCAGTTTAGGCCCTCTACCTTCAGTTTAGGTTCCGTACCATTATCTACAAAAACAGCAAAAAAGTCACGTTTGTTGTATGGGAGCCCCCCTTAAATATTTTTTTTTGTTTTAATTTAATTATTTATGTTTAAAGTGAATATATAATTAGTATTCTGTGAATATTACATCTGTCTAACTATCACGGTTCATGAGATACAGCTTGGTGACAGACGGACGGACAGCGGAGTCTTAGTAATAGGGTCCCGTTTTACCCTTTGGGTACAGAACCCTAAAAAAGTCAAAATAAAGTATGATAATATAAAAATATTGAAAAAATAAAGTATGTCAATAAAAATCATAGTAATAGTAATTTAATAATCATAAGTAACTATGGCTTTACCCTTCTCGCAATGAGAAGACCGCGCTGCAGTGGGACAGTTAATGAAAATACAGGGTTGATTCGGATTCGTAAAAACAAAAAAACAGTCGAATTGAGAACCTCCTCCTTTTTTGAAGTCGGTTAAAACACAGGGTCACGTGGAACGCTCACATTAAATCTATAGGGAAACACTATTCAACAAATCACATCCAAAATCTATAAAACAAGGTTTCTCTATTTCTAAACTAACACTGAAAAGTAACTTTGCAGTGGTCAAATATTTAACGTAAAATACCCTCATGGTATTTTACAGCGCAATTTGTTCATAGTCTAGACAGAAGACAAACCGTCTCGACAAACTGGATTAGAGTTTAGACCACAAATAGGTAGAAATCCACACCACTTAAACTTGTATAAAGGAATATGCCACAGAGATACCGTAGAGGGGTCATGTACAACCCAGTGCTTTAGACAGCTACTACAGTATAATCCCGCATTGCGGCGATATAATCAGTTTACATAATTAACCTTCTCAGAAAACTGCCGCAAAATTTACGCATGTCATTCTTTAGATCAGACGCGGATCTCTCACAAATGACGCCTTTTGTGATTTTACGGTTGTATATAACAGTTTACGCATATTTGCTTGTAGTTGACTCAAGCATTCAATTATACGTGACCTCTCTATAGTATAACATCTCTATGGTTTACGCAATTTGTTGCTCAACTCAAAAAGGTTAATAAGTTTATTTTATAACTGGGGAATAATTTATTTCTTTAAAATACGTACTACTTGAAAAATATTTTTACTGTGTTAGCAGTTATTGAGTCTAATAAATTAGATACCAAACACTACAAATATGTCTACTTTTTTTTAATGTGTTTGTAATTAGACGCTCTTCTGATGGTAAGAGATAACACCTGGTCAATGGTCCATGACCATTGCAGCGATACACAGAACTTTGAGTAGCAAAACAAAGTTCAGGGCATCGCTGCTTTGGCGCTCATTACTTTGAGACTGTCGATGGTTAGTCTCAACGACCCAGTAAATTTGCTAGCTGCTGCCGGAAAACAGTAATGCTTTCACACTACTGCTTGGCGACCTCCTGCTAAAGAGATCTACCACCTAGTATACGTATACACATGATAGATACAATTTTCAAATCGAAAATGAATTGGTATCCTCTATGCAAATGTGCTCGATCGTAGATCAAACGCAAGCCGATTTTGTATAAAAAAACATTATCATCATCATCATTATCATCAGCCGTATGACGTCCACTGCTGGACATAGGCCTCCCCCATATTGGGGGGTTTTGCCAATACTCGCCACGCTTAGCAGGTGGGTTGGCGAGCGCAGTTGGGTGTGGTTATTCAAAGAAGACGCTGCTGCCCGTCTTCCGGATTAAATCCCTTAGCCGACTCTTACGGCAACCACGGACTGAGAGGATGGGGTACAATTCTTACGCCGGCACCACCACGGCTAAAATACATATATATATATATATACATAAATAAGCTGCTGAAATAATAACCCTCTTTTTACGTGGTGAAGTAAAAATAGCTTTGTCAACCTCCCCTCATTTTTATCGTACCTCGTAACAACGCATGGCAACACCCAGTTCTCAACACGGAAACTTCTGACACATGAGTGTTGTTCCTACAAAACAAATTGCTGTCATCATAAAGGGAAAACTGACGGCTTATTTGGAAGTTCGCGAACTTTATTATTAACACAAAAAAGATATTTATTGCGAGAATATTTCACGTATTAAATTGATAAAGAGGTTTAGTTCTCTTTCCACCTGCCATTACTATAATGTTGGTCTTTTTTAAATAGTTCGTGTCCGAAATATTTCATGCAACAATAGAAGCAATTTTCAGCATTCTGATGCTCTACGAAGACGTAGCATATTGCTACGCTTCGTAGTAATCGAGCTACGACGCGTATACATTAAAAATGAGGTTATACTACTTTACAACAATGTCATTCGATTTTTGTTTTGTCATCATTTTATAAAATAACTCAGATCAAACACTACACAATAAACATTTTCAAACAAAGTACAAAATTACATATTACAAGATAAATACAATTAAAAATAAAATTAATAAAAGGAAACTTGAGCAATTACACATAAATCAAATCTAAACATAGTACTTCAACGAATCAATTTGCAAATATCTCTAATTTTTTTTTTTTTTAAAACTCCGGTCATAGCATGTCTTGTGACTGTATGACAAATAACTTGTTTAAAAGATTAAATAACATGTGATTTGTATTTATTTTTATGATTGACTGGCTAAGTGTTTGACCACATCTCACCTGATGTTAAGTGACGGTGTGGTCGAAGATGGTAAAGTACACCTAGCCTGGAATGGAATTGACTCTCAAGTGAGACTAGCCAGCCAAGTACTAAAAATACATACAGTCGAACATAGAACCTCCTCCTTTTTGAAGTCGGTTAAAAAGTATCCTACTATCATGCTGTGGTTTCACTGTGTTTTCCTTCATTGGCAGCTCAAGCTCATTGTTTGGGTTTGAACCCACGCTTTTGGAAGTATGAACAGACCGCGCTATCATCGTTACAAAAAGCCTCTTAATTAGCTAAACATTCCAATTTGCATAACAACTATTACACAATAAAATGAAAAGCGTATTTGACATTTATTACTAATATAGTGTAATATTCCCTCATCATAGAAATAACAAACAACGTAATAAAACCTCATGAATGTTTCATACGATAATGAACTTCACGCCCTCGGAATATGATTGCAAATTGCCTACGATGGAGCTGTTTAGTTTATCGTACGCTTTGCTCGTGTGTATTATCCTTATAGCCTAATTTCGTATTTCTTTTCGCGATTCGTTTGAAAAAAGAAGCAACTCTCAAAACGTGTGTACTTTCATGTTTTTATATTTGAAATTGTGGTGTAATCGTAAGAAATGGAGATTACGTATTAGTTAACTAAGCATAACGTAACAAGGTATGGAGATCGAATCAGAAACGAGGAGATCTGTAGTAAAGACCGACATAGCCCAGCGGATTAGAATTAATGAATAACTCTTTACTGTACACATTTAAAATTACATAATACAGAAGAAATAAACTAGTTAATAGGTGTAACAACTGGCGACCTTATCGGTAAAAGCGATCTCTTCCAGGCAACATTAGGATGGAAAGGATTAGAGGAAGAAAAAGACGGGGTGTGTCAATAACGAGGATATGCATATAGGAGAATACAAAACTAAGACATATATTTATATTCTAATAATAATATATCCTAATTAGAATAACTAAAAATACATTTGCATTAGGATTAATAGGATTAGCGAGTTGAAGTAGGTGTGGGCAGGGCGCATAGCACGCAAAACGAATGGCCAATGGGACTTTAAAGTTCTGGAGTGGAGATCATGGACCGGCAAGCGCAGCGTAGGACGTCCACCCACAATATGGACAAACGATCTAATGTACACCGTAGGAACGCTCTGGATTCGACCCGCTTCCAACTGGTCTTCATGGAAATCATTGATAAAATGTAGCGGAAAGTACCCTGATAAATAATTGGTGGAGTGACGTATACGTAAGGAAGTGGCTGGAAGTAAAAAGTGGAATATCGGGTTAGGAGGCGTCCCAGCTATTTTTGAGTATAGGTTTTTTTCTTTAATTTTTCATTCCATTTAAATCTTTTTTTATGTTTCACAAGCCAGGTGTTGTTAAGTGATGGTGTGGTCGAAGATGGTAAACATGGCCTGGAATGGAACTTGCTTTCAAATGAGGCTACCGGAATATACCGTTAGATGCTTGGGGGCAGATTTTGTACTTGAATCCTCAGGCTAGCCAGCAGAGTACTAGAAAGTACCCTACCACCACGCTATGGTTTCCTCACGATGTTTTCCTTCACCGGCAGCTCAAGCTCATTGTTGTTTGAACCCAGGCCGTGCGAACCGACCTCGCTAACCACTAAGCTATCATCGCTACAAAAATTATTAACGCTAGTCGCATGTAGTAGTCATAATTTATTTGTAATAGCCTTTTTATATGCTGTTAGTTATTTGCGCCGTGTTAACATTCTCTCTTTAATAGAAATAAAATGGTTTTATTATGTAAACCGCTCGGGAACCATGTATATAGTTTGTTCACAGTTTGTTTCTGACAAGCTGTTGCTGACGTAATTATCTTGAGGTTAGGTTAGATTAGGCAGGTTTTAGTAGCGATGATGGTTCAGTGGTTAGCGCGGTAGGTTCGCATGCCGAAGGGCGTGGGATCAAATCCCAACAATGAGCTTGAGCTGCCGGTAAAGGAAAACATCGTGAGGAAACCATAGCGTGGTGGTAGGGTACTTTCTAGTACTCGGCTGGCTAGCTACCACCCTCACGTTGAAAATCTGCCGCCAAGCATCTAACGGTGTGTTCCGGCAGCCTCACTTGAGAGCCAGTTCCATTCCAGGCTAGGTGCGCTTTACAATCTTCGACCACACCGTCACTTAACATCAGGTGAGCTGTGGTCAAACACCAAGGCTGTTCTCCACCTACCACAATCTACCACCGGCTCGTAATTACACTTCAACTGAGAAGACTCCGGCAAAGAACTCAGCAAGGCATTTTTTTTTCAACAAGAAATTTAGACAATAACTTCCTCGGTGGCATATTTAATGATATATACCTTTTTAGGATAGCTTACTATACCCATTCTTACTACCCGTGCGAAGCCGCGGCAGGTCGCTAGTCTATCTATCTAAATATATATAACTCAAAGGTGACTGACTGACTGACTGACATAGTGATCTATCAACGCACAGCCCAAACCACTGGACGGATCGTGCTGAAATTTGGCGTGCAGGTAGATGTTATGACGTAGGCATCCGCTAAGAAAGAATTTTGATAAATTCTACCCCCAAGGGGATAAAATAGGGGATGAAAGTTGGTATGATACTTTGTCAATTTTAAACCGATCGGGCTGAGACTTTGCATGCATAAATAAAGCTACTATGACGTAGGCATCTAGCGCGGGTGAAACCGCGGGGCACAGCTAGTTTATTATAAAAATAAAACTTAACAGTTTATCTTCATTATTTTTCGATCAAGGTGGACAAGTAGTACATTTCACACGGCTGTTGCAGCACGATAATTAAATTGTCCGCTTTCTGATGTAATTGTCGTTGTTTAACTGCCCATTGTAAAGGCTCAGTAAAAGTTCAATTAATTAATTCATAATAAATGTAACAGCTTTGTCGTTTCGCTGATGAAAATGGCCGTGTTATTGGTACGCATAAAGTAAAAGCTGTTATAACTGTTCGGAGTATTTTTTATTAAATTGTGTTTTTGTATGCAATTCTGTGACGCTGCCATATATACGGGTTCACTGTTTGAACATTATCAATATTAAGATACATGTTAGTTAGTGGTCATATGAAACGTATAAAGAAATATAATCGAAACAAATACAAAAAAAAAAAAACTAAGAAAACCTTGGTCAAAGTTTTTCCCAAGACTCCAGAATGTATGGACAGCGCGCAGCCTTACGCGCCGAGCTAGCGCAAGACATAATTACCATACGTAGATTTCGGAGTAACTGTTATCTAATCTGGGACCGCGCGCGACTACCATGTCATTTTCGGTGCGCGTGATTTGAGTGTCCATATTTTTGTGTTTGCTCAGGATAATTAGCTCAAATATTAACCACCTATTTTTATTAGTATTTGGAACGACAATCGAGTACTGAACCCCCTGTATCGATATTGCTGATGTTCAAACTTTCACGGTGTACATATTTATATATATATATGTATATGGATAGTATGGACTACTATGGATATGGATTGTGATTGTTTGTACCAAAAGTACCACCATATTACAGAACATAAAGCAATGAGCGGTAAAATCAGTAAAAGCAGCCCGTTGCAAACTTGAAGTCAATATTTAATTTTGTGAATCCATTAGGAATTACTTTGATGAATTGAATAATGTTTACACTAGTATTTATACAGCTAGGTATATACCGTAAAACAATGGTCGCCCTGTTGGAAAAAGACGCACCTTACTTTATTAAGGTTTATATATAAAAATAGTGGTGTTTTATTAATAAAGTGCCAAATTACAAGCACGAGTGCGGGAAGGTGATATAATGTGGTGAAACATGACTTTTGTGTTGCTTCTAAAACTCCTACTTTGCTAAAGCATGACATGATTTGAATGGCACGGACTGGACTTGACTTGACTATAAAGATTAAGAAGCTGAAAAATGAAGACTGCACACAAAATACTGAAATATTAAAACTGGCAGAATGTGCATAGTGCGATGCCAAGAAGAACGAGAAAAATAGGTGTCGGTTTAATTAAATGGACTTTTGTATTCAGTTTTTTTTTTAATTTTAGAGAGACGATACTTCTTAGTTGTCATTGGTACCACCGTGCGGGTGGCGGCTCCATCGCGTTGCAGGGTTAGGAACCCGTGCCTAAGACTTGTGACCCAGGAGTAAATCTAACGGGTCTTTTTAAATCGCTGACCTTTACTGTTCGTGTTTCCATCCCTGCCTAACGCAGCTTCGGATACTCTTTCCAGCAATTTTTTTTTATTTGATCATAAAATGCCGCGATTTTATTGTAGATTATTTTTAGCGATGATAGCTCAGTGGTTAGCGTGATCGGTTCGCATGCCGAAGGGCTTGGGTTCAAACCCCAAAAATGAGCTTGGAAAACATCGTGAGGAAATCATAGCGTGGTGTTAGGGTACTTTCTAGTACTCGGCTGGCTAGCTACCACCCAAGTTGAAAATCTGCCGCCAAGCACCTAACAGTGTGTTCCGGCAGCCTCACTTCAGAGCCAGTTCCATTCTAGGCTAGGTGTGCTTTACCATCTTCAACCACACCGTCACTTAACATCAGGTGAGTTGTGGTCAAACACCAAGCCTGTCAGCTATATAAAAAAAAAAAGATTACTTATTTAATTTACTTGATTTTTAAACGATTTATTATGTGATAGGTTTCCTTAGCAGGAGGACGCCGACCGCCGCAGTACCAGAAATTGTAGGGCTGTTGAGACTAATCATTAAATTAAGTAATGAGTGCCAAAGCAGCGATGTCCTGGACTTTGTTTTGTTACTCAAAGTTCTGTATATCTTCTGCTTTAATATTCATGGAGAGACATTATCTATTATCACTAGGAGAGAGTCTCGTTCATCTCATAGCATTTACATTACCATAAAAAGATTATAGAGAGATTTTGATGGAATTCTTCGCTGCATATAAGCTTATCGTGTAGTTTCCTTTGATATAGTAAATTTTATAAGTACTATACGTTCAAGTCAAGTTCTGAGAGTTTTTTTCAAAGGCGTTTAATTTTATATCTATTGTTTATTAATAAAACCTGCATAAATGTTATTAATTAACTTTGCTGGCACTCGATCAAAAATGTATTTTGACCTTCGTTACTAAAAAACGCCGTCTGTCTTGATCTTGAACAAGTCATCACATAAGCGCTGAGGAAGGAACTGAGTTCGATCCGCTTATAATGTAGACTCTATAGCCCCTAGACCAACCGTCCCATATTATAGATCTTATATCCATATATATATACGTATATATGTAGATCTTTAGCCTTGAAACGGCTGAGATTTTTAACTTGTGCTTCTTATTTGTGATACAAATATAAGAAATGAAATAATTATACTTGTATAGTTAGATTAGAACTTATTAGCAGAACTGATGGCCGATGGGGCTGCAAAGTTTTGGAGTGGAGACCACGGACCGGCAAGCGCAGCGTAGGACGTCCACCCACGAGGTGGACAGACGACCTAATAAAGACCGCAGGAACGAGCTAGATGCGAGCAGCTTCCAACCGGTCTTTATGGAAGTCAATGGGGGAGGCCTATGTCCAGCAGTGGCCGTCCTACGGTCGCGATGATGATGACTTAGATCAGAAAAGACATTTGTTCTGAATTTTTGGGTTCGAATCGGCTTTGAGGCTGGCTCAAGCTGGCAGTCGGCAACCGCGCTAAATCCACGTCCACAGCAAATTTAGCCGCGCTTAGCTACGGTATTAGCCGGCCACATTTTTAGGCGAACAAACTTTGATCGGAATTCTAAAAGTAACTTAGAATGAGGTTACATGTCTTTCATACTGAAGCAGAACAATAGATCCCAGTTTAAGTGTTATTGAGACATACCGTTGTCAAACATTTATGAGTCTTATACTGCTCTCTTGTAAGTTTGTTACAGCTGACGTTACCATAAAATTTGACCTCGATTGTTGTGGCAATAGAACTAAAGTTTTATAGAGGTCGGTATAAAAATAATCAACAAATTTTTGTTTTATTCATCATCATTATTAGCAGCCTGTTGTATTTCACTATTAGACAAAGGCCCCTTCCAAGACAAGCCACTCAGTCCATCACCGTCACCCCGTATATCGTCACTCCATTGAGTCTCAGGGCGTCCTACACTACGTTTGTCAATTCGCTGTCTCCACTTTAAAATACGTCTATCCCAGTTATCGGTTCTGCAACATATACATATATACATATTTGGTCGTAGATTTTCAACTTGAAGTTAAAGTTAAAGTTACTAGCTAACCGAGTACTAGAAAGTACTATATCACCATGCTTTGGTTTCCTCACGATGTTTGCCTTCACAGACAACTCAAGCTCATTGTTAGAATTTGAACCCACGTCCTTCGACGAAGCAACCAACCGCGCTAACCACTGCCTAACTAACAAAATAGTACTGAAAAACCATTTTAATTTGTCTCTGTACAAATCACACTCCGCTGTCATAATATATGTAAAAGAACTTTGAGTAGCGTAACTTTAATAAAAGGTTACATAAACGAAAAACTTTTACAAAAAAATTGTGACTAAAATGCCGGCCGAAACCCACATAAATTTATGTCATATAAACCCACTTCACTCGTTTTTGTTCTCTGTAATAAGCTGCTTCCGACTTGCGCAAGAAGCGTGAAATTAAAATAATCAGTCGCTTTTATACGTCAAAGATGTCGGTTAATTACTACGAAATTCCTTGTATAAGGGAAGAGTATCTATGTAGGGTTGTAAAGTTAGCTACAATCGCTTAAGATCTTGGCTGCTAGAGACAATGTTTTATGACATTGATGAATATTTCAAATTAAAAGATTATTAAATTACTAGTAAGTAATTTTTGGACATTTTATTATATGGACAATATTTTTTATATTGGCATATTTTTATATTCACATATTTTATATTGGCTGTATTTTTATATTGACTATATTATTATATTGACATGTTTATATACTTTGACATTTTGTTCTTATTTCATTGACATGTAATCAGTGTTCTAAAACTCTTAAACGATAAAATGTAATGATATTACGCAATTGACTTGTAACATTGGTATAATCAAAAAAATATTTGTATTTGTAAAAGCTGGTATAGTTAGTCTCTTCAAAGGGACCAAAGTGATGTCTTTACTTTTAATAAAAATATTTTTTGAACTTTAAGGCTAATATTTATTGGCCAACAACAATAATGTTACAGGCAATTCATTTGTTACAATTACACTTAGAAAAAAATGAAGCTATTTTTCTTTGGAAACTGTCGTAGTTTTGACCCATTTTTGTTTTACTTACTTGCGAGATTACTCACGTTTAATTTTGTCGGAAACTTCGATTATAGTTTCGGCCAGATCCATTCCAGGCTAGTGTGTTACCATCTTCGACTACACCGTCATTTAACATTAGGTGAGCAGTAGTCAAACACCTATCCTAAAAAAAAATATTAGCATTGTGGCCTTCATCACGGAGACAAAGCTGAATACAAAGCGCGCGCGGCCTCGTCTAGCTTCAGAAGTGTGAAACAATAATGAAGCTATGTATACAAGGCGTAGGCATTGCCATTTAACTTGGCAATGCCACTAACACACTAGGTATGCAGCTTCTAGATTATGATTACTATAGTAGTTTAGTTAATAAGTTTCTGCTCCCCAGGCGTGTCCGCAAGGACAAGTGTTGTCGAAGCCGCGAAAGAGTGAAAGCGTAATTGCCGCCTCGACATAAAGCGTTGAGGTGGAACACTCCAGGGTTTTTAGTGGGTAGGTGATCGTAAGGACGGGAGTCCCATATAATTGCCCTGCCCACCCCAGGGATGGTGCCGTCGAGGATTTTCCCTGGGCAAAAAGGAGGGAATTAGTTATGTATTTTGTTACATGCATTAAAAAAACAATTACGCATCTAATTTTGTTTTGACATCGAACTAAAAAATGAGGAAAGAAATTAATTAAAATTTTCAGCGTATATTGTACTGTTATATATCAAAATAACTATGCTTCTTATTTTGTTTTTCTTGTCAACATTGTTACTTAGATATTTAATTGATAAGTAATAAGGATTGTTATCACCATGAAGCGATGTATCTATGCAATTTTTTTATTGTAGGACGCCCTGAGACTCGATGTAGTGACGATATACGTAGGACAGCTGGCGGTCGATGGAAGCGAAAAGCTGAGGATCCAGCAGTGGACTACAAAAGGCTGATGATGATGAAATTTTTCTAACCCTGGTTGCTTGGAAGAGATAACTTTTAGCGATAAGGCCGTCAATCGTAGCTCTGGCTCATTTTTTTTTTTTTTTTTTTTTTCATAAAGTTGTTAATGCCAAAGCTTAATAATTACAATGACATTCTATCACGGGAACGCGTTGAGGTATCGAGTTGAAATTAAAACCAATTACGCAAATCTGTAGTCCCTTGAAGCTGTGAAAAAATAAAAATTCTCAGTAATCGTAAAAAAAGCTACAGCCGTTTATGTTGCAAAAACCGCATATTTCGACACTCACAAGGAAATCACCGTGCCGTGGTGGTGCCGGCGTAACCCCACCTTCTCTAACCGTGGTTGCCGTAAGAGTCGGCTAAGGGATGTAGTACGGAAGATGGGCACCAGCGTCTTCCTTGAACAATCACGCGAGTATTGGCAAAACCCCTCCCCAGGAGGAGGCCTATGTCCAGCAGTGGACGTCCTATGGCTGATGATGTGATGTGTGAAGGAAATCACAACCTATAAGGTACTTCCCGTTGACCTAGAACTATGAAATTTGGTAAGAAGCATTGACGTAAACATAAAAGAAAAAATCCGAAAACTACTATTAAATTAAATCACAAAAAAATAAGGCCTTTATACAAGGAATGAGAACAAGATATTATCATACCTACTAGTTTGTACGGAACTCTTGGTGGGCGAGTCTGGCTTGCATTTATCCGTGTATTATTTTAAATTATCTTTTTGTGATTTTACGGTGACCTGTGGACATTTAAGTAAATGAAAAAAACGGATTCAAAAAATGAAAAAAAAAAAAAATATTGGTCTGCAATTGTATAAATGCAGAATTCAAAATCAAGTCCATATTAATGTTAGGTATTCAGGTAGGCTATTCAAATTTGGAACCGTTTCAAAAGCAACGCAATTTTATAAATGCAGAATTCAAAATCAAGTCCATATTAATGTTAGGTATTCTGGTAGGCTATTCAAATTTGGAACCGTTTCAAAAGCAACGCAATTTTATAAATGCAGAATTCAAAATCAAGTCCATATTAATGTTAGGTATACAGGTAGGCTTTTCAAGTTTGAAACCGTTTCAAAAGCAACGCAATTTTATAAATGCAGAATTCGAAATCAAGTCCATATTAATGTTAGGTATTCAGGTAGGCTATTCAAATTTAGAACCGTTTCAAAAGCATTCAAAAGCGTTCCAGATTCTGTAACCTATTTAGGTAAATTGGAATCTATTTGCAAATTGATAATGAACCAAATGTAACAGTTTTGAAACAAAGTCCAGCTTAACTCAGACTTGTTTATAACTTGGCTGTCTAGAATCTGTACTCGAAATCCTTCGTTATTATGCACGGTCACACTTTACACTAGTTAACTCATCACACAAAGTTTGCTCTTAGGTCTGAAACGGGTTTGGATTCTAAACCATTAAGATCTGTCTAAAGTGATAATTTAGTCAACAAGCAGGGTTATAAGCGTAGTCTGTGCTATACCAAAAGGGTATCATTAAATCCTACTAACATTATAAATGTGAAAGTTAGTATGTTTAGATGTTTGGATGTTTGTTACTCAATCACGCAAAAACGGTTTAACGGATTTGGATAAAATTTGAAAGGTAGACCTTTCGAAGGTATAAAGATACAAACGAGACAAAAAATGGCCTATTGGAAAACATGGATGCAATCGTTATAGCTGCAAAACTTTATTATTATACTTATTAAAAGTTATATGTATAGCATTGGGTATGTTGAAATCCACACAAGTTGGTCGGTTCGATTCGAATCCGTATTAAAACTTTACTGAAGTGCAGCATATTCGAATGTTCTGAAACATTATTTTCATGTAAATTGATCTACGGATAGATCTGGTAAATTTGAAGCCTCGTTCAATAAGATTAATGGAAAATCTTTTATTCACTCCGAAAATCCAATTATATTTAGTTGTTCTTGTTGTTTTTATGCATTGATTTCAGATAATGGAGGATGTGTTGATGAAATCAAAAGGCGCATGGCTATTTCGACGTCGATGTCAACGATGGACAAGCTGAAGAAAATATAAGAAAACCGGAATATTACAAAGGCCACCAAAATACGACTTGTAAGGGCGCTAGTGTTTCCCAATTTTCTTTATGCCGCTGAGATGTGAACCTTGAGAGAAAGTGAGAAAAGAAGATATATAGACGCTCTCAAAATGTGGTGCTGGAGAAGAATGCCAGAAATCTTGTGGACTGAGTTCAGAACTAATCAGTCTATTCTAGAAGAACTTGGCATCAAGCAGCGTCTATCTTCCATTGTTCAAGCTCGCATTCTCATCTTCTTTGGGCAGGTATCGCGATGCGATGACGCCTTCGTTGAACGTCTTGTGGTGCAGGGCAAAGTTGAGGGCACAAGATCGCGTGACAGATCTCCATTGCACTGGACCGACTAGATAAAGGCTGCACAAGACGGTCCTGTGACTGAGTGCACAAGAAAAGCGTCCATAGGCGAAGAATGGCGACGGATTGTCCAGCGAGCTGTCACCGGCACCTGAACTAATGACCACGACTTTTCTACCAAGAGTGTAAACAACTAAGAAGAAGAAGAAGAAGAAGAATTGTTTTTAATGTCACGATAATGAGTTTTATTAGACACTAAGAGTAAGTCGTCCTCCTGGAAGACAATTTGTAGTGAAGATAGTTTAGTGGTTAGCATAGTCGTAATACGCCAAAGGGTGTGGATTCATTCCCTCTTACAACGCAAATTTATTTAAACACACAAAATGTTTCCAGACCCCGTTTCTTGTAAGAACTGCTGATATGTGGAACTCGTTACCAGAGTCTGTGTTTCCAACTAAGTGCAAGACCCCGGGTTGTACTTAGTTTTTTTAAAGTTTGACCACAGCTCACTTGATGTTAGCGGTGACGGTGTGGTCGAAGATGGTAAATCACACCTAGCTTGGAATGGAACTGGCTCTCAGATGTGAGTGCCAGAACACACCGTTATGTGCTTGACGGTAGATTTTCAACTTGAGGGTGGTAACTAGCCAGCCGATTACCTACTAGAAATTACCCTACCACCACGCTACGGTTTCCTCACGATGCTTTTCCTTCACTGGCAGCTCAAGTTCATTCTTGGGGTTTGAACCTATGCCTTTCGGCGTGTGAACCGACAGCGCTAACCACTGAGCTATCATTGCTTCATATAATACCAAGTATTTGGCATCTCTATGGCATTGTTTTATTGTCATTTCCAGGTCTCTTTGAACTTCACCGTTCGTAATTTTCGTAATAATGTATTACCCAAAATAAAATGCCTTCGGTGAGAGAAGGATAATTTATGCATTGGTATTGAAATTTGAGCAAAATTGCCTTCTCGAACTCGATATGCATATTCGCGTCGTTAGGGCTCTGATAAAAATATTTTGACTTTTTGAGCCGTCGGTCGTTAGAGGCGCGCAGCCGGGCATGACTAAAAATATTAGCTAAACGAGATAAGATCATTAAATAAAAAATAAGAATTATTTGCACCACAAGATGTAGCGTACTCGTCATTTAATCTACGCTAATAAAAATCACAAAACACAGCTACAAATATATATACAAACAATACAACATTGAAACAAAACCTCAACTCCCTGCGAAACGATTTTAAATTGTTCACTCGTGCAAATGTTTTCACAGTTCATCGAGAATCACGTTCCGAGTCGAGATATCAGCTTTCATCTGAAAATGCAATACCGCCCGTTTCAATTGCGAACTGAGGAAAAAACAATAAGGCTGTGTTAAGGATTTATATAGGAGGGCACCGGGTGGCTTTGGGTGGGACAAGGGAAAGGAGTTAGCGATGCACTACCACAAGTAAGGGACTCATTAGAGTAAAAGAGATAGCGTTATGCAACAGTGATTCAGACGTTGGTTTGTTATCCCGCTCGCACACTAATTTTATAATAGCAACAAATTCGCGCTAGATACAGCGTGCTTACAGACTTGTGAACGAAGAACCTTCGCCTTGAAAGTAAGTTTTTTTACGGTATAGGCTCGTGTTTGACCACATCCTGTTTGATGTTAAGCAACGATATGATCTAGGGTGGAACACGCATAAGGAACCTGTTTACTCTTGATTTGAAGACACTGATATTGTATATGAAACACAGACTCCGGCAAAGAGTTTTTCATCCTCGCTGTGCGAATAAAGAATGTGGATTCGAAGCTCTTAGTCATGGGAAACGTCCACTATGTATGGGTGATACTTTGGTCGCGTTTGTCTGGTCGTCCGGTAGTAAAAAGAGGTAAAGGGAAACAAATCGTGCGGTTCGCACAGAGTGTAGAACTATAATGATGTGTATAATGCTCAGCTTTGCAGTGTTATATTTCTCAATTTTCCAGTTCCTTTTTATATATGTGGAGATGACTAGAGGAAGCTCTGGTAGTCTTCTTTTTGAAATATGAAAATATTTGCAAAACGTATTAAATCAAACAAATCAATAAGTAATACCCAATTTCGATATATATGCTCAAAGATTAAGAACAATTTATATATTTAAAAATTTAAATCCTACGAACACTGAAGCAGGCTTGTTGAAGTTGCTCAAATCCATCATTTAACTATAAAAAAACTGATAATCATTAAACAAGGTAAAACAATTTGAAAAGGTTTTTTGAATCATAACTAAAAACAATCTCGATCAGGAAAGAAAACATCAAACAAAAAAAAACTAATCGGTTTAGCCATTTAGGAGCTACACCACAGTCAGAATCACTAATATGTATATTTAAATGTATAACATACATCGTTTTGTGGCGGGGGTTAAAAATACATCGCTATAATCTTCTTCCTTGCACCGCTCCGGATAGAAGACTACTTTACGACATCGGGTCATACAAGTGAACTATTTTACGAGAGCAGACACAAATGCTGGGAAAAATATGAAAAGTTTACGGATTATAAACCGCCAGAGTTACTTCGGAAAAGCAGGGATATGACATACAATGGAGAAACATGGCTGAGATGGCTTTTACTATTATGATATTCTTTTCTATGGATTTTATCTAGGAATATTACATATTGTTTAAAACTGTAATAGTACAAATACAAATACTATTTTTTTTTTTGATAAAACCAATGTTACAAGGCTAATTCCGTAATATCATTTAAAATAACATTAATATCACTAAAAAAGTTTTAAAACACTAATTACGTGTCAATGAATATAAATAAAATGTCAAAACAAAGTATGTCAATACAAAAACATATAGTCAATGTAAAAAAAAGTCAATATAAAAATATTCTCAATATAAAATAAGGTATAAAAAATATAATCAATGTAATATTTTTCTTTAAAAGAAGCATAATTATTTACTAGTAATTATGCTTTTTAAATAAATATATGCTATAAATTCTTATAATCTAGTATGTGATGTTTCATGTTTTTTAGATTTCCTTTCGATTAGACATTTTTTATTTTTACAATTTGTTTATTTTTATACATCATCAAATTTTGTACACTTACTATGTTATTAAGCTTTTTACTTTAAAAATTTGGTGCCAATTTGCTATTATAATATTTAAAAAATCAATAAAGATTTAAAGCGGGTAGGTACTTTAAAAAAATGCTTATTGTGTATTTTATATCGTTAAAAAAGTTTTAAAACAATGTTTACATGTCACTTAATAAAAAAAAAATGACAATATAAAAAAACATGTCAATATAAAAAATATTGTCAATATAAAACCGACCTATGTCAACCAATAAAATACCTACGTCAATTAAAAAATATACCAAAATAAAAAATATTGTCATTATAATAAAATGTAAAAAAAAAGATAGCAATACTTACTAGTAAAAAATAATTATTAGTTTATAATGCTCGTCAATGTGCGTTAATATCCCACTTGTTAATATCCCTGTGGTATAAGTCTACTTAAAAAGGACCGATTACTGAACCGTAGCTAAACCACCCAGCAGTAGCGTCACCAGTGCGCTGAATCCACTACCCAGTGTGGCGACTTTGTGGCAAAGTCATCCCATGACAAGCTCTACATATGAACTTACACCAGTTCCTAGTACTTGCTAATATCAAAAATGCTAACAAGGCAGTCGATAGTGAGTTATTCAATATTACGAGGACAATGACCCTTTAGCTTAATACACCCTATGCTTATAACCTTGTTAGGTTAACGTGCATTC
This sequence comes from Biston stratarius, assembly GCA_950106695.1. NCBI lineage: Eukaryota > Metazoa > Arthropoda > Insecta > Lepidoptera > Geometridae > Biston > Biston stratarius. The sequence continues at coordinate 10,000,147 of OX467106.1, forward strand.
AATGCCGCAACTTGGCAGACAGAGAAGCGTGTTGGTGGCGGTAAAGCAGAAACGATATATTAATTTGAAGCTCGACAGGAATTCTGCGGTGTTTGCGGTTAGCTTAAAAACTTAGGAAGTTATCGTGTGGTGGCCAACTACGAGTATACAACACCAATCAACCGTGTAATGGTAAACATAGAATTCATAGAATAGAATGAAATATAACTTTTTGTAAACCGACAACTTTATTGTTAGCGCCAAGTTAACAGAACAGAACTACATTTATGTTCTCACCTAGATTGAGAGCCCTGTTGGTTTATTGGTAGTATATCTGCTTTTAGAGCTATAGGGCGCAGGTTCGATTTCCAGCCAAGACAAATAAACAAATGTTTGTTCTGTGTCTGAGTGTTCTGTATGTATTTACAAAAAAAGGTGAAATATGCAATATGGAATTATTTCCAAATAGCATGGAAAGATACTTTCTAGTACTCGGGTGGCTAGCTCCTCTAGTTAAAAAGCCTTACATCTTACAATGTGTTCCGGCCTCACATGAGAGGCCCATTCCAGACTAAGTCTGTTTACCATCTTTAACCACAACATCACATACAAAAACAAATCGAAAATTTTGAAGGCGATTGAAACAGTTGGGCGTAGCAATTTATGATCTAAAAAAACATTTCTACTTTCGCAAGCTCTAAGCAATAAGAAAAAGTAAGTAGATTCCTAAGTCGGAAAAGTATAAACAGAGCATCTACAATAGTACGATAAGTACCTAATACCTTTGATATTGAAATGAACGTGGATTGTAAACCTCAAACAGGTACCCTCGTCTACTTACGAGATTTTGCCCAAATAGATTTAAGATATTCTCGTAATGTATGGGTAACTTATTCAAAGAGATGGATAAGCTTAAAATAAATAATATTTCTAATGGAACCTTATTAGATTATGCCTTTGATTTCCCTGCTTTTGACTGCCTTGTTACCTCATTTTTTTTATGCCATAGGTGGCAATCAAGCTGACGGGTTGCCTGATGGTAAGCAATCACCGTCGCCTATGGATACCTGCAATACCAGGGGCACTACAAATACGTTGCCGACCTTTTAAGATTCTATTTACACGCCTTTTGAAGAACACAATGTTGTAACTCCGCGGGAATACGGAGGAAGGAAGATCATTCCACAATTTGCAAGTGTATGGCAAAAAGTATCGCGTGAATCGCACAGTGTGCGATTTCCATGAATCAATTATATGTGGATGAGCTTTTAAACGATGGCAGCTAGTGCGGTGATGGAACCGTGACGCCGGCATAAGATCGAATAATTCTTCAGAACACTGCCCGTTGTATATGCGGTAGAAAACGCACGAAGACCCGACGGCTCTAGGGCATCGGTGATCCCAGGGTAGTCTACAATTCTAACAGCTCTACGCTCTAATTTGGTCTGGTTCAAGAGCTATAGAGCGTGGCTTCGATTCTCACACAGGACATTTGTGTGATAAGCGTAAATATATTCCAACAGCCTCACTTAAGAGCCAGTTCTATTACAGTCTAGATGTGTTTACTATCTTCGACCACACCGTCACTTAACATCAGTTAAGTGGTCAAACATTTGATCTGTCAACCATAAAAAAATATATAAAAATTTGATGCGGGCTTAGAAAAACTAAGCGAATATATTGAGCATTCCGAATCCAAGCCAAAGTTCAGATTAAAATAAAATTATTTTCGTTTTTATTTCTATAATTATAATATAACTTATTTTAAATATTGACATTTATATTTGTATTCATTTTAACTTTATACATTTTTTCATTGCTTATTTTAATGTAATTATATGCACATGTTCTGCAGTAAATAGATATAACAATACATTACAAATATCTCTAAAGACCACATGATAAAGTTAAATAGGCATTATTATTACTTAGCTTTTATAGATGAATATTTAACAATTTAAGTAGACTTTACAAATGTGTTGAAAAACATTATTTCATGATTATTTATATGCAGTGGAAGTGGAAGCGAGAAGTATTCCAGTAATTCCAGCAAAATCTCTCTATAATCTACTTCGGCTTGCAAAACACATCAATAAATTCGTTGAAAAAAGTATACAAAACAGCATTTTTAGAATCATATCAAAACTGGTTGGGCAGGAAAAAAATATTGGATACTTTTTTGAAGGAATTTATTATAGAGAGATTTTACTGGAATATCTCTCGCATCTATTATTTATATGCAGCAGAAGTGGAAACTTCTACTGCATATAAATAATGTTTTAAACATACACGTGAATCGTAAGCCTTGGGTATTGTACGCCGTACGGGTTCCTGTTCCTGCAACGCGATAAACCCACAATCCGCACGTAATAACATTGAATGCGGAGAAGTTTTATCTCTATTTAGTAATTTATTCTTTAGTCTTCGGCTCCGTTTGTATTCTTCGGTTACTGCTGGTTTTTAGTTGAATCAGCCCAGTTCCTCAGGTCATGTAGGCGAGAGAGTACAAGGTGGGATGCACATATTCCTTCGCCTGCATGGCCTCAGGAGCAGAGCACAGCTGCCATCTTCTTCATCAAGATACTCAGATTCTTAAAACATTAAACCAAATACCTGCATACCAAAGTTTTTAAATAAAAATTATGTTATTATTATGTTTTTAAATTTTATATGGGATTATTTTTATGCCTGCATTAAAGATATTATTATTATTATTTAACAATATCTGACAGCCAAAATACAGACTAAATATGTAGAACATTCAATTTCCCACGAAAGGTAATAAATATAATCCCCACGCACCAAACACAATGATTGCAAAGCAATGTAATACAATTATTTTATAACACTTCATTGAAAAATTACTAAATATATAAACTACCGATAGGCACGCATAAAACGCGGTCTTATCTTCAAAAGTAATCTCCTAATAATAGAATCTTTGTAATAGAAAAAAGTGGCGAAACAGGGATAGTGGTACTAGAAGAAAGGTTTTAAACAAAAGATAACATTCTTTATACAATACATTATAAATAGACAAATCATAAACTTATTTACCCTAAAACTCGACGAAGGCATAGAGCGATTAAATAACTCATACCTAACATTTAATTCCGAATACGAGTATCACAGAATATATAAATACTTGCATACAGAAAGATCTTTATCCAATGAAGGTCGAGTTTAGGTGTAAAAATATACCTTCTCTAGCAATGTGCAAACAGCACGCGAAATTGAAACTTATCGTGTGAACCGAGCGCTTATATTCGGCCTAGCATCACCGATTTGAAACCGCTTTAGCTGTGTGTTGTTTAGCGCCTTGTCGTGGCGGGGGGGCTGAGTAACCGTGCCTGGTCACCACGGTGAAACCAAGCGGAACCCGAGGTGGGTCGTGACACGTCATGTATGATGTGTCACGACGTGAGGGCTCTCCACGTGTCCCTCTGAGGAGCTGAGGGCACAGTGGAAGAGCCGAGTGGGAGGGGGCTGCGGGTTGGGAGGAGTGCCGGTCTGGCGATCCCCATCCCAGCGGCCAAAGTGGCAGACGACGGGGCCACTAATCTGACCCGTCGCACGGAGACCGCGGGCGTCTGGACATGGGGCCGTCCGACGCCCATTTGCCGGTTAGGTCTCCGAGGTGGATCACGATGTGTCCGGTGTTCTGACACATCGTCATCGTGGCGGGGTGAGCTTGGGCTCCCCGAGGCGGGTCCGCGAGGACAAGCGCTGTCGAGGCCGCGGAAGAGTGCGAAAGCGTGCCCGTAGCCTCGACACAAGCGCCGAGGTGGAACACTCCAGGGTTTTTAGTGGGTAGGCCGTCATTAGGACGCAGAGTCCCACATAACCACTGTGCCCGCCCCAGGGCCGGTGGTATACATTAAGTATTTTCCCTGAAAAAAAAAAAAAAAAAAAAAAAAAAAGGGTTGCAACTCTCCAATATAAATCACTCTCTGTCAAAATCAATACTAGAGCCAGGAAGTATTTTTATATTTAAACGCAACTTATTTAATTTTATTGTTGATAAAGGATTGATACTATAAAGTAAACTAAACATTCAAACAACTGACACTTTTTAAAAACATATTATTTATTTCACACTTAACAATTGTTGATTTAATTAAATATCATAATTACATTATCGCATGTTTGTATTGAAAGTTAGCTGTTGATATTTTTAAAACTTAAGACCTTAACACAACACAGTATAGCAATAAATTATATTTTGACTTTGTGCTAACAACTGCGGCTTCCCTTGTATGTTACATTTTAGAAAAATCACCCTCTTAATTAAATACTTTGTTTCTTAGACTGGATGGATGGCACATAGAGAAGCTTTAGTAATAGAGCTTTGATAGAATTAATCCTGTCGTTGCCTTTTTCGATTAATATCATCTTATAGTAGGTAATCACTAATTAATAAATTCTCTTTTGTTGCACCCGCGTTTCGTGTCGCGTGTCACGATGACAAGCTATCACAGATTAAACAATAGAAATAAAATAATCAGCGTTCATTAGGCGTTTACTAACTTTAGCGTATTATCAAAATTATATACGATATTTTTTACAAAGTTTATACAGGTATTTGCTCGTTTTTGAAATAAAAAAGTCTTCTCGAAAAACATATTAAACAAACAACTATCTCAACTTTCATCACGATCTATTTAGCTGTTTAGTAATAAAAACGTTACAAACAAACAGAAAGGCAGGTTTTTTTAAATCAATTAGGTTGGCTACTTTAATCCCAAAAAAACGTAGTGGAACTTATAACTACTTCAAATCGTTAAATTTAACAATCAGAAATAGTTACTTTTTTAATGTCAGTTAGAGAGCTACGTTATACCTATTTATACCAGAAAACTCAGATGAAACCACATACACATAGTATTGAAACCAATCACTAAGGATATAAAGTATGTATTCAATAAACTATCTTCAAATTACGATCTACTTGTCACGGATTACATTGTTACATTCTCTTTATTATTTCGTTGCAAATCTGTGTCAGACACATCGCGGCGCCAAGCGGCGAGTGACAACCTAAGGCAATTTGCCTCACGGTGAGGAAGCAGCCTTGTACCTAAACTGTAGTGTGACACCCCTCGTCAGTATTACTCGTCCATAATCCCGAGTTATTTTACACGAACCGTTTATACCATGTCGCATCTCGGCGATGATCAACTACACGCTTGCGCGGGTTTTATGACATTACTAAAGTTATATAGACAGTAAAAAAACTTCTACTTCTTTAACATGGAATAAGAAATAGTTTGAAGAATTGTAGTGGCCCATGTCGTTTTCGCACGGATCTCACTTCTTAGTTGGACACTCTTGACATAGTGGTCGTCGATGGACGGGGTTGTATGGACAGAAAATGTTTGTCTTGGGAGAGAATTGAGCCCACACCCTACAGCTCTTCATATCACACATCAAAATCAGCTATCATTTAAGACGTCCACTGCTGGACATAGGCCCCTGGGGCGGTTTTGCCAATACTCGCCACGCTTGGCAGGCGGGTTGGCGAGCGCAGTTAAGTGTAATTGTTCAAGTAAGACGCTGCTGCCCATCTTCCGGATTACATCCCTTAGCCGACTCTTACGGCAACCACGGGTAGAGAGGGTGGGGTACTATTCTTAAGCCGGCACCACCACGGCAAAAACAGCTACAGCTCTTAAAGCAGATATACTACAAATAAACCAATAGGGTTGGATAAAATTTAAATATAAACGAATATGAGTTACTGTATGTTCTGTAGTGTAACGTTACAAAACGCACGGCTGATTTTTACTCATGTGCGACAATGTTTAACAAGTTTTACTTGTGAAACTTATTGTTATGTTGATATACCCTTTCTATTTAACTATAAATAATTTTTATGGTTGACCGACTAGGTGTTTGACCACAGCTGACCTGATGTTAAATGACGGTGTTGTCGAAGATGGTACATACCTACCCTAAAAGCGAAGTTAGGTGCTTGGCGGCAAAAATGTAACTTGAAGGTGGTAGCTAGCCAGCTAAGTACTGTTCACCATGCTATGGTATCTTCACGGCTTTTTTTCTTAGTCTTTTATATGTAGACTATTTTATTAGACACATATAGTGAATTGAATTAAATTTTAAACTTTTATTTTATCCTACTGCAACTGGCTACTGCAGCGGAAGACGATATAAATACTGGTAGTTATTTTAATGTATTTAAATTTTAGATTTTATTTTTAAATAGTAAGTTTATTTCGTCTAAATAGGTAGTATCTGGATGACCGAGCTTTGCTCTGCTGAAAACACGGATAAAACAACGTTTTCTAAAAATGAAACCTAGCTAGATCGATTTATTGCCCCCGAAACCCCCTGCATACTAAAAAAATTCATGAAAATCGTTGGAGCTGTTTCCGAGATTCAGATTATATATATATATATATTAGGGTGTCCCTTAAATGACAAAAAAATTTTTTTTTTGGAAATTCGAAATGCATACCCTCTACATTTTTTATAAATGCTAAAACATGCTCAAATATAAAATTGCACCTTTCTAGCTTGTTTGTAACCCGTGCCGACCATGCCACCAAGTTTATCAAAAATCGTGTTTTGGCCTGATATTTCGATCTGCTATAAAACTAACATAAATGCAATGAAAATTAAGTGAATAAGAGTTTAAATAAAATAAGATAAACATTGATTCTTGTTAACATAAAATAAACACATAAAATAATAACAATCAGCCAGGGTAACTTCTTTTTAGCGTAGTGTTTGTTACAGTTCGGATACAAACTTCTATGTTCTTGGACACAACGCAACAAGAACTATTTTTGCTCCTCTTCAGCCGTGATAAGTCTGTTAAAGTGTTGCATTAATTTGACAGCTCTTTCGGCAGTGGCATTTCCAACCTTTAAACGACTTATTCTTTTTTTAGCTTTCAAGAAAGCCTTGTAGAACTTTTTTCTCCTTCGCAATCATTCTGCAAATTTTGAAGACAGTTGTTAGGACCAACGACGACAAGCAAAATGCAAGAATTGTTGTGTCGCAGCACATTATTTGGACTTTATTATGAAGGTCCTATTCAGTGAAAGCAGTTCATATGACTTTAGCTTGATGTTTACCAGAACTGTCTAGTTTTGGCACTGCAAGAAGTGGTCCTCTATCCTCAAATAAATCAATAATTGGCTAGCGTTCTTCTTTTGAACTTCCTACATCCAATCCGGGTAATAGCTTTCCATCCCATCCCATGGACTGTACCTACGTCAGGTATATTGTTCTGAAAGTCAGTTTTTATTGCCTCTGCCCTGGATTTTCTCACCTGAGTACGAATTCGCTGAATCCAGGATTTAATAATAGGAAAATTATCGCTGCTCAGACAAATTGCTTTTACAACGGCATGAATAAGGTATACTGAGTTTCTTATGCTTCACTGGCATCGATCTAAAACTGCGACAAGTTTAGGACGAGGTTTTTTCTAACTCTTTTTGAACTTTTTTGAGGGCATGTCTGGCAAGCTGAGTTCAGAATTCAGATTGGTCCGAATTTTCTGAATATTCCAACATATTTGTAGTGGAAGTAGAAGCAATAGCCAATAAGTCTCTTTTTCTTACATTCCTTTCCTCTTCTTCCAATCGTCTTTGCCTAGTTCTCTCAAAGGCAGCTTAGCATGTGCAATATCAAATAAGTAATCGAGGTCTATTTTAAAATTATTTTCCCGGTTCTTGAATGTGACCCGAGTTTCCTCAATTATTTTTTTGCACTTTTCTCCAAATTGATATAAATCAAGAAGTATCTTCACATAGTTAGGAAATACCTTTGTGGATATTATTTTTCCAAAAATATAATGTACTAATGTCCCTAATAACAAGATTTGCACTTTCACTAACAATTAACTTGACTTCGCGAATATTGTAAGCAAGAGCAAGAACTTGTTGGTTAAATAGTAATTTTGTATCATTTATTTGATGGCTAGGCAGTCCGATTAGGAAAATATTTTTATTATCACTCCGTAATTCCATCGACATTATTATTCATATAGTAAATAATAGCGCGCGCGTTAATAGTCTTAAAAATATTAAATCACATATACAATGGCAAATGAAACACGTAGATACAGGTCGCTGCGCCAGTACTCGCGCAACTTGTATGGAGAAATTTCAATCGCAAGTCGGCACGGGTTATCGTTTATAAAACGGGCTAATATTTTTTTCTATTCTATATTGGGTCGTTACGAAACTTTTAAGAAGGTATGCGTAAAAATATATTGAACTTGAAATATAAGGGACACCCTAATATATATATATATATATATATATATATACATATATACAAGAATTGGTTGTTTAAAGGTATTATAGATTAGATAGTTTTTATATTAAAACTTCGTCATTTTTGTAACCAAAATAAACGATTCACATCACATCATCAGCCATAAGATGTCCAATGCTGGACATAGGCCTCCTCCTGAGGGGGTTTTGCCAATACTCGCCACGCTTGGCAGGCGGGTTGGCGAGCGCAGTTAGGTGTGATTGTTCAAGGAAGACGCTGCTGCCCATCTTCCGGATTACATCCCTTAGCCGACTCGTACGGCAACCACGGGTAGAGAGGGTGGGGTACTATTCTTACGCCGGCACCACTACGGTAAACGATTGATTGTTTAAAACTTTCTTTCTTTCTATTTCGAAACATCCTTAGTAATAACAATCTTTGTTAACATTATATTTGTATGCATAACGTTGTCACCTATAATTGCAGTACCATCGAGTTTTCTTTTTTGTAATGTTTATGACCGTTATGAATGTTGTGATGTGTATAGTGTTGGTGATCGAAATAAATAAATAAAATGTATATTATATCATTTCATCGTATCGCTTCGCCCCATCGCTTCCTTTATCCCTAAGCTTATTGCTAGAGACTTAACTTTAACTTTATTAACAACCCCATACACATTACAGTTAACCCTTTAATCCAGAGAGTACATCTAAACTCAAGCTGATGGAAAAATGAATGTGACGTTCACAACCTTATGTACGGTACTTAAGCCTATTCCCGCTTAATGGAAACGGAAAAGAAGGTAGGGGATAATGGGGCGAATCCGTCTAGATCATTTGGTATAGATAGTGATTGATTAGTTAGATTAGGTATAATTAAGGACCGAAATATGGCACCGATCTACGAGAGGCTTTTCTGTTTTAATAGTGTAATTTGTTCGTGTATTGGTAAAAATATGTAAGATAATAAGAGTTGATGAATATTTCAAATTAAAAGATTATTAAATTACTAGTAAGTATTTTTTGGACATTTTATTAATATTTTTTATATTGGCATATTTTTATGCTGACATATTTTTGTATTGACATATTTTTATATTGACATATTTTATATTGGCTGTATTTTTATATCGACAATATTATTATATTGACATGTTTATATACTTTGACATTTTGTTATTATTCCATTGACATGTAATCAGTGTTCTAAAACTTTTAATCGATATAATGTAGTGATATTACAGAATTGACTTGTAACATTGGTGTTATCAATATAATATTTGTATTTGTACAAGCAGAAATTTAAAACAACGACGTCTAGCTACCAAATAACCAAAGATTATCTTATAGTTTTGTACTAGATTTTCTTTAATTTTTTAAATGTAAAAGTAATGTGACTAACAATACGCTCTCCTGATGGTAAGAGATAACGCATGACCATTACAACGATACACAGAACTTTGAGTAGCAAACAAAGTCCAGAGCATCACTGCTTTGGCGCTCATTACTTTGAGATTTTCGATGATTAGTCTCAACAGCTCTGTAATTTCGCTAGTTGGTAGCTACTGGCTACTGACCCTTCAAACCGGAGCATAGTTCAGTATTTGTATGGAGCTAGAATATTTTACCGTATAACTCATCTAAAGAACGCTAGTTTTTAGTTGAAAGAAATGTATTTATAAAATAACAGTTTTTTTTGTTTACAGTTATTCTGGGTTTAAGTGACGGTTCGGTCGAAGCTGAAAAGCACATCATCATCATCCACGGCCTACTTTATCCCACTGCTGGGTATAGGCATCTCTCTTGTTATGCCATCTGCCTCGGTCCCGTGCCAATTTGGTCCAGGTTCGACCAGTGACGGTGATTATATTGTCGATCCATCATGCGGCTGGACGACCAACGCTCCGCTTACCTTGCCTAGGTCACCACTCTGTTGCAACTTTACTCTACCTGTCATTACGCGACGCGTCCTGCCCAGCTCCACTTGAGGTTCATAAGTGCGACACCGACGTCTTGAACTTACGTTTTTCGCCTGATATCGGTCAAGTAGTTTTTAACGGGAACTAGCTTTCAAGTGATATTGCTTAAATACACCGTTAGGTGCTTGGTGGCATTTTCCAGAAGGTCTCCCAGCTATGTTGCTAAAACTTTTACAATACCTATTAACATTTTATTTATTAACTAACTAGCTTGCGCCCGTGACTTCTTTCAATATTGACTTAAGAATTGAGTTTTGAGTTTTGTTTTGTTTTGTGAACTAATCATATGTAAAATAAAATAAAACAAAACGTTTGTTCATTTTGCAATATAAAAAGTATTCTATATGTTAATCCAGACCATAAACTATATGTGTGCCAAATTTCATTTAAATCTGTTTAGCCGTTTTGCGTAATTGAGTCACAAACATCCATCCATCCTCACAAACTTTCACATTTATAATATTATCAAGTATGACACACACCCATAAAACCTAAAAAGACTATTTACAACATATAGAATTCAAACCATTGCTGAGTAAATATGGCTTTATTCAACAAAATATGGCACACAATACAATTTGCAGTAAAGAGTACTGACAGACTGTGTCAATAACATAAGTTGCTAAAGTAACTAAGATTTACTAGAGAGGTTGTATATCATGACACAACATAATATACAACAATGATATAATTAACAACTACGCACAGTCACAGTCAGTAACTTTACTTTACAAGTAAATCAGCAGTTTCTAGAAAGTGTCTCGATGAACCTCACAGGACTCACGGCAAAGGAGTTATTGAAGTATAACAGAATTCACAAGAACCAATCAGAGCGCAATCTAGCCGTTCGGAATTTAATTTAAATTCATCCAATTAAAGAGTGGAGCGTTGGCGGGATGTGACAAATTGCAGGAAGCGGACGTTCCCCCTTCTCCCCTTTACTCTCGCTGTTGTACGCCGTGAGATGCAGAATGTGTCGAGATTAAGGCCAGTCTCCCACGAAGAGACTAAAACTTCTTAAAAGTTTAATCTACTCAAACAACATCATCACTATAAAATTACGGTATTTATTGTTTCTGATAGAAAAAAAAAAACAGAATCTGACGATTCTAATCTTATAACAACTTTCACAAGATTCAGGGTTCAATTTATTGCAAAGTCAAGATAGATAGGAAACTCTTCATTGTGCACACCGAAAAATAGAAAAAAAATACTTATTCTTTATTAAATTATCTTATGAGCTATTGCTACAAGTGATGGCTTTATCGCTAGGAGCGACTTTTCCCAGGCAACCAAGAATAAAAAACACGTCTTACAGGTACATCTTAAGAACAGATGGGAGATGTTAAGCTTAATGAAGGAAATTAAAAAGACACGAATCCCCACTTTTTTTAAATATATGTATATTATAGATTTTTTGTGTATATGACAGGTCTAGTCACCAAAAAATTGCTGTGTCTTGATCACCGCCACAGAGTGGCATGTCTGTCTATTTTTTACCGGATACATTTCGGGGAGTGTCAGCAAGAGTTCCATGACCTTATCCCACGTTCTCCACCATCCTTTCTTCTAGATAGGAGTGCTCCATCCACGACCGCACCGTCGCTTTCTATCAGGCGAGTTGGTGGCCAACGTAGATCTATGTAATATATAAAAAGTAATAAAATTAAAAAAAAAATAACCCACGACCCCAGCAGCGCTCCCTGGTGAATTGTCACCGTAACACCTATCTAAAAACATGCACCAATCAAACCCGAACCCATAACTGAAAACTGCATCAAAATCGTACGAGTGGTTTTGGAGAAAAATGGCAACATGGATTTGCACAAACAATGTTTGCTGCAGCGCCCCCTGGTCAGTTGTCACCGTAACACCTATCTAAGAACATGCACCAATCAAACCCGAACCCATAACTGAAAACTGCATCAAACTCGGATTGAAACTCGAAAAATGGCAACATAGATTTGCGCAAACATCTTCTCACCCCAAACGCATATACCGTCTCCGTTCCGTCGTGGGTAAAAAAGGTCATTGTTGTCTATACAAATCTACCATATGACATTCGACACTACCCATGGACCTGACAACACTATTGCAGTGAGCGAAGTGACAATGAAATATTAAATTGAATTTATTTTTGTAGTCAATTATAATAGTTTTCTCGTGTGAGTATAGCCTCAGCAGCCCGGGTATTAAGACGCAGATTAAAATGTAACGCCTTAAAAGATTGTGTGCTGAAATATAAGTATTCTGTGCTTAGATGTGAAATATAGCTTACACATTTAGACACAATAATATACTTACTACATTACTATTATGTGAGATCTGTATATGTAACATATTCTTAGCGATGTTCAGTGGTTAGCACAGTCGGTTCAAACACCAACGAGTTCGAGCTGTCGGTGAAGGAAAACATCGTGAGGAAACCATGGCGTGTTGGTAGGGTGTTTTCTAGTACTCGGCTGGCTAGCTGCCACCCTCAAGTTGAAAATCTACCGACAGCCTCACTTGAGAGCCAGTTCTATTTCAGGCTAGGTGTGCTTTATCATCTTCGACAACATTTTTGTTTTACTTATGCGGGATTACCCATGTTTAATTTTATCAGAAACTCCGACTATAGTTTCGTTATCGTTTCGTTAGTTTAGGCTGGGTGTTTGACCACAGCTCACCTGATGTTAAGTGACGATGTGGTCGAAGATGGTGAAGCACACCTAGCCTGGAATGGAACTGGCTCTCAAATGAGGCTGCCGGAACACACCGTTAAATGCTTGGCGGTAGATTTTCAACTTGAGGGTGGTAGCTAGCCAGCCGAGTACTAGAAAGTACCCTACCACCATGCTAGAACCACCACTTAACATCAGGTGAGTCGTGGCCAAATACCTAGATTATCAACGATAAAAAATATATAATAAATAAGTACCTGGATGACCGAGCTATGCTCGGTTTTTTTTTGTTCGTTTTCTAAAAATGAAACCTAGCTAGATCGTTTTATCGCCCCCGAAACCCCCTACATACTAAATTTCATGAAAATCGTTTGAGCCGTTTCCGAGGTTCAGATTATATATATATACGTATATATACATAGGTACAAGAATTGCTTGTTAAAAAGCATTAGATTATCTGCAAAACAAATTTCGTCTAAATGCGTTTGTTTTAACAAGAAGAAGTAACATAAGAAAGGTACGAATAATCGCTCAGTTGAAAACAGAATTTATCTTTTTCCATTTGACGGATAAAAAGGAAACAACTATCTCACTAGAGTCCTTCCACGAAGTAAATAAGAAAACAGGTATAAATGCGGTTTAAGTCGCAACTTTTCTTGTTAGCTCAGTTAAGTAATGAAAAGAAGTAAATTTACAGTAAAACTGCACTGGAGTTCAACAAAAATGTCTTTAGTGGGAGAACTTTGAACTTTAGAAAAGGCTTTGTTGATTTTAGTTGTTATTACTTACAAGGTTAACTATAATATAACCCTTGAATCGTGAAAATAATCACCAATTTAATCAAATTATATGTACCAGCTAGAGGCTTTGGAGTCTATTGAGAAGCGTGCCAAGAAGCTCATCTGCGACGACTCCATTGTTCAAGCTAAATTACAAAGCCTAGAATATCGTCGCAAAGTTGTTAATGTATCGGTTTTTTTATCGGATTCATTTCGAGGAGTGTGCTTCAGAACTACATGGTCTAATTTCCCATGCCCATTTTTTCTATTGGACGTCCAGAAGCTCAAAAAAGAGACATCGTTTCATGGTCGACGTCCAAAAAACTCGAAAAGATTTGATTCCACGTTCATTGTGCACACTGCTAGACAGTGGAATGCGCTGCTTGAGTGGGTGTTCCCCGTTGGATATAATCTGGGTGTCTTCAAGTCGAGAATGGATCGATATCTTCTAGGCAAGAGTGCTCCATCTTAGAGCGCATCTTCGCTTATCATCAGGCGAGATGGCAGTCAAACGCAAGCCTATTTTCGATATAAAAAAAAAACATGGAAAGTCTCAAAGTAATGAGCGCCAAAGCAGCGATGCTCCGGACATTATTTTGCTACAAAGTACTGTGTATTGTGTTTAGTCATGGACACGTATCATCTCTTACCATCAGGAGAGCGTATCGTTCGCCTCATTACTATTACATTTAAAAAAAATACTTGATATGTATAATTATGCATAGGTACTACAGAAGTAACTCGGATCTGTGGAAGTTAGTAAAACTTTTTGTCAAGTAAGAAGCGGTAGTAGGCTGATGATCATCAAACACCTGAACAGATATTCATAAATAATAGCTAAGAACTATCTCGATTACGTCAGCTTTCAAACAAAAAAACCCGCATCAAAATCGGTCTATTTATTTAGGAGCTACGATGCCACACACTTATCAAGCTAAATACGATGTATATATCAAGATAAACTTATAACACCCCTCTTTTTGCGTCGGGGGTGAATAAGAGAGTTATCGCTGCAGTGTCCAGTGCATCAAATAAAAACCAGCCAAGTGCGAGTCGGATTCGCGCACCGAGGGCTCCGTACAAACCTGTAGGTATATAAGTAAAAGTTATGGTATTTTTTTAAATGGTAATTTATGCTTTTCGTAATTTTTTTCCTTTATCTGTGCTATAAGACGTTGCTTCGTACCAAATTTCAAGTTCACGGCAAGTACCCTGTAGGTTTTTATTACCTTGCGAGTGTCGAATTTGCAGCATAAATGGCTGTATCTTTTGATTGTGTTGGCTTAGAAGTTTGATTTTTTCACAGCACCAAGGGACAGTTGACTTGAGTATTTGATATGAATTTCAGCTTGATAACTTCACGCGTTACTGAGAAAAAGGGCCTTGACAGACATACAGACGGACAACAAAGTGATCCTATAAGGATTCCGTTTTTTTCCTTTTGACGTACCCTAAAAAATACACAGCGTAGCGGTTTAAAAACGTTATCTAATATACCTACGTAATTGTATGAAAGTATGTACATATGTATCTGTGAGGTACAACAGTAGGAACATATAGCTAATTCTACTTCTATTGGTACAGCAAACGTAATATACAGAGCTAATGTACCAGTGTGACGACGCAATCGGCGCCGTTCGCATTTCCGTCCAAGATTCGCTTCCGGGAATGTAGGGGTGGACAGTACAGGTACTTTCAGTAAGTTAACTTTTTTGTGAAGTGGTAAAAAATTGGGAACTTATGAGAAACGATACTAGTGCAATATAGTTAGGATTTAAAATTATTAAAATATATTTACTTACCTGCATAAAATATATTTCCTGGTATGTCACTTGCAAACCTCAGATTATTTACTATATAGATAATGTTTATATTTAGTTTATTTATTTGTTTGTGTCTTCATACACTGCCGTGGTGGTGCCGGCGTAAGAATTGTACCCCACCCTCTCTACCCGTGGTTGCCGTAAGAGTCGGCTAAGGGATGTAATCCGGAAGATGGGCAGCAGCGTCTTCCTTGAACAATCACACCTAACTGCGATCGCCAACCCGCCTGCCAATCGTGCCGAGTATTGGCTATTATGAAAAAAAATAAAAAAAAAATAAGAAAATAAAGTAGAGTGGAAATATGTGAGTGTGAGCATTACCGTGTGGTGGTGATCATTACAATGTGGTGGTGAGCATTAAAATGTGGTGGTGAGCATTACAATGTATTTTGATATGAGCATGAGCATGTATATGAGCATTTTAGCACTTTACATCAATGAACTTAGCTCAATGACGGGCGTGGAAAACATCGTGATGAAACCATAGAACAATGATTATATAGATTTTCTATATTTAAGTATTGTATGCCCAAATGAGTGCAGATGTTGAAATACTTTTTCCTCATAAATAAGACCCTATGCAACACAGGCTGACAATAAAAAAATTAAATATTTTCTAATAGGTACTTGGCTGTCTGACTACTTAAAACTTTTTTTCTTCTAGTATTATTCATATGCTTAAAAAAAAGACATCATAATAAAAGACGTTTTAAGCAACATTCTTCTCTGTATCGATTTATACTGTGTCCACAGCCGAGTTTGCTGAGGAATAGTGCCTGCCACTGGATTAGCTGCTCGACTGCAATATCGAATTGGAATTAACTAATAAATACGACTAGAAAATATTTACAGACGAATAATTCTTCGGGGCAAGCTGATGTTGTTGCGTGTAAAGTCAAAAACGTCAAATGACATTAGTAGTTATTTAGATAGAGTGTACCTACTTGTTTGAGTCAATTGAAGTGGAACTTTTTTCAAAATATTTCTTTACATGCTATTTGTTTGACCATAGCTCACCTGATGTTATGTGACGGTGTATTCGAATCTGGTAAAGCACATCTAACCTGGAATGGAATTGCTAACCACTGAACCATCATCGCTACAAAAACAATACACCTTCCTAAATGCGGTTCTAATTAGGTTTCTAAATAATTCAGTCAGTCAGAAACCATCATTGCTTCTGAACTTAGTATGCTAGCTTGCTAATTGCGATTATACTTGACTAAATTCAGTAACTACTAAATTCAGCCAAGTGTAATATGCGCTTAATAATATCAAGTTTTAACTTAATTAACTGATTTTTTTCTTTCTTCTTGGCATCGCACTCTGTGCATTCTGCCATCAATTCAATGTTTCTGTATTTTGTCAGTTTTCAGCTTCTTTATCTTTATACTTAAAGTCCATTTTTGATCAAATCTAGTCATGCTTTAGTAAAGTAGTGGCGACTTTACTATAAGCTTTGATGGAGTTTCGGAAGCAACACGAAAAGTCATGTTTCACCACATTATATCACTTTCCCACACTTGCGCTTGTAATTCGGCAATTTATGAATACACCACTATTTTTATACATAAACACTAGTTTTGGAAAAATATACAATGGGGCGACACGACTCTTTCCGTGTTCCCGCCAAAACTCAACTTGCTGATCTTAAATAATACGTATTTTAATTACAATGTTCCAATTTATCTCCGCATCTTTCCCCAAATACGGGCAGCTCCAGTGTTGCCTGTAACTAACTCCCTTCACTCGGTCGGGTAATCGCTTAATTGCGGTAGCGCCGTTACCTACAAGCACCTATTGTATGAATTGCCCGCACTTATTTATCACAACATCGTTTTTAGAATTAATTTACGCGAACATTTTCAGAGGTTTCTCCTGAAAATTACCCTCGAAAATTGTGCTTTTTTTTTTGTCGAAAATACAGCTCTTTTTTTGTTAAAACACCTGGTTTAGAGAGGAAAATTTCCTGTCGAGGCCTGGATTGTTTTCTATTTATGTGATAGGCAAAATTCGCTATTATTATGAAATGGGTACGTATATTATACGTAAATATTATTTTACAAAAAAAACTTTTCCATTATATTAAACCCAAACACAGCCAAATACCTTGTGTTTCGGTAGCCACTCTTGAGAGCTAGTTCCATTCTAGCCTAGGTGTCCTTTACCATCTTTAACTACACTGTCATTTAGCATCAGGTAATGTGGTCAAACACATAGGCTGTCTAAAAAAAAAGACTTTTTTCACGACTGCAATTCACGACATAGCTTCTACCAATATCGTTACCAAAATTCATTCGGTGTTGAGAGCCAATAAACATGAAAACAAATGGGTAATTCCCAATTGGGTCGCTATAGCCGATCTTCCATTGGGAATGGTGAGACCGCCCTTTGATTACTCCACCGAGTGGCGGAAAAATTGAATATTCTTGTTCAAATTGTAGGTAGTTAGTAAAAAGTATTTACTTGGTGGTAGATCTCCTTAGCAAAAGGTCGTTTAGGTAACAGTAACCTAATATGAAAAGAGAGATCCATAAAAAAATGCCTTGCTGAGTTTCTTGCCGGAGTCTTCTCAGTTGAAGTGTAAGGAGCCGGTGGTAGATTCAAACATGTAACTTAACGTTCATAAGTGCCTTACCAGGGCCTAAACTGAATAAATGACTTTTTGTTTTTGATTTTGAAGGTAGGTACCACCGCAGTACCAGATATTCTGTCGCCAAGCAGTAGTGTGTAAACGTTACTGTGTTCCGGTGTGAAGGGCAAAATTACAGGGCAATTGAGACTAGTCATCTACTGTCTCAAATGGCTCCTTCTTGCGGCGGCGTCGTGTGTCGGGTCGCTCTCTTCCCTCAGATATGGTTGAGGAGGGCGATGGCTGGCACATGCGTCATACTCGGGTGCTGCTCGCGGTATACACACAATCTAGTATTTTATCCCTAGATTAAGCCCTATTATAAGATTAATTTGACTAACATTCCTCTTCCCATATTGTAAAAAAAAAATTGTAATTCAAAGTTCACAAAGGTCACGAACCCCATAGTATCTGTGGAGAGTAATTTTAAATTAAAAAAATGTCTCAAATTAATGAGCGTCAAAGCAGCGATGACAGCCGAGTACCTACCACAATGCTATGGTTTCCTTGCAATGTTTTCCTCTATTGGTAGCTCAATCTCAGTATTGGAATTTGAACCCGCGGGTGTCAACCGACCGCGCTAACCACTGAGCTATCATGGCTACAAATTGTATCTATTGCCTTATTTGTTTGTTTAACACAATCATTTAGTATATGTACAACGTCTTAGATGGCATGATTCGAACAAAACGGTCAGCTCAATCAACTGTATATCAGTGTACACCTTATCATCATCATCATCATCTCAGCCGTAGGACGTCCACTGCTGGACATAGGCCTCCCCCATTGATTTCCATAAAGACCGGTTGGAAGCGGCTACACCTTGTAAATAAATTTAAAAAGAACTTAGTACACTAATATTATAAAGGCGACAGTTTGTGAGTGTGTATGTTAGTATGTTTGTTACTTCTTCAGGCTCAAACAGCTGGACCAATTTTTATGAAATTTGGTATGGAGGTAACTGACACAATTCAATTCAATTGTTTATTATCTTTTGACACCATCTCGATGCTCTTAGATATGTCAAATTGTTTACAAATAATATCAATAAAATATCTACAAAATTTTGTTAAATTGACTGAGTTGCAGCTGTAGGGTCTTGTCAAACTATAGTAAAAATATACAATAATTATTATGTTATATAAAAAAAAATACTGCGCAGGGTCAAGTTTGTAGCGATGATGGTTCAGTGGTTAGCGCGGTAGGTTCGCATGCCGAAGGGCGTGGGTTCAAACCCGAACAATGAGCTTGAGCTGCCGGTGAAGGAAAACATCGTGAGGAAACCATAGCGTGGTGGTAGGGTACTTTCTAGTACTCGGCTGGCTAGCTACCACCCTCAAGTTGAAAATCTGCCGCCAAGCATCTAACGGTGTGTTCCGGCAGCCTCACTTGAAAGCCAGTTCCATTCCAGGCTAGGTGTGCTTTACCATCTTCGACTACACCGTCACTTAACATCAGGTGAGCTGTGGTCAAACACCTAGGCTGTCAGCCATAAAAAAATATATATTTAGTCAGACCATTTTATCATTAAAATATCATTAACACCCTGGATTAAAACATAGGCTAGCGGGTAACACCGCGTGGCGCAGCTAGTCTCACTATAAAGAGAAGTCACAAAAGAGTCACAAGGACTTATATACAAAAAGTAAATTGCCTATTGTTAATGAATTCTTCATCAATCAATTCTCCGATCGCCTTTAATCAACTAACAGTTCTCCGAGCCAGTGACCAAATTGGGAATTCCGCCATAGATTTGGCAGTTTATTGGCTTCAGTAAATATTGAGCTAAATAGTTTTAATGATATCAGAATATAAATGAATGATTGCGGATAGTCTTGATGGTGATTTATCATTATGCGATGCTTCAAGAAAAATGTAGGTGCCTTGAATGATCTTGATTACAAAGCATAGAAGATCGTCGCAAAGATGCTAGTATATCAGTTATTTAGCGGATTAAAAAAAAATTACAATTGTCGTCGTATAAGTAGAATATTCATTGCTACTGTATAATGTAAAACTTACGACATTTGGTAAAAATCTACAATCATGTTTTTTTATCTTAAAAACCACCCTCTTAGCACACTCGGGTTATTGAGACAAATCTAACGATACCATCCATTCGGCTGTTTGGAAGATAAGAGGTTATAAAGAAATTTACATACATACAAGATACGCGCGAAAAACATAACCCTTCCTTGGCAGTCGGGTAATTAAATAATCCCACTAATATTATAAATGTGAAAGTTTAGATGGATGGATGGATGGATGGATGGATGGATGGATGGATGTTTGTTACTCAATCACACCAGAACGGCTGAACGGATCTGGATGAAATTTTGCATGTAGATACTTTAGGCCCTGGAATAAAACAAAGGATACTTTTCATCATCATCATCATCCATCACCACGCGGGTATAGTTTGTATGTTTGTTACGCAATCACGCAGATGTCAGATTGACAAATGTCAGATTGACAGATGTCAGATTGACATATGTCAGATTGACAGATGTCAGATTGACAGATGTCAGATTGACATATCTCAAATTGACAGATGTCAGATTGATGGATGATAAAATAGTGATTGATAATAAAAAGGCGCAAGTTTCATGACCACTATTCCTTATTTGTTATCTACACGTTAAATTTATCTCTTAACCTAATTCTAAAATTAACGCGGACGAAGTCGTGGGCGTAAGCTAGTATAATATAAATGCGGTCGAAACGCTGCGGTCGATTTAGGTGAAACAGATTTCACCTTTACCGATCATCCACGCGAACGCAGTCGCGAGCACGGCTAGTCAAGAATATGTATAAGCTTTTACATTTGTAATCTTATAAAATCACGTCAAATTCACGTCGACGAAAAACAGCGGGTTCGAAGATAAATGAACTGGCTTGGACCCTTTACGTTTTACAAACTATTTTCTCATTTCGGAATCTGGTTAGCCATATTTCATGCGGGTGGCGAGGGAAGATGAGCTTGGTGCTGACTCAGCCTTGCAACGATAAAGTTCCCAGGGTGATTCTGGCAGCGGGTAGTTTATTCTTATAAAGCTGGCAGTGTGGGAAGAAATTTTAGGAAAAAATATGGTAATATTTTACTACCTATTGCGGTGATCGCATTATATTTCTGAGCAAACTTTTCTTGATAGATTTTTAGTAGAAAAACTACGGTTCAACTATCTATAAAATCTACTTAAGTTTTTTTGAAAATCTCGAAAATATCTAAATGCTGCTCCATGAACTGCAGGTTGTGGGTTTAGTTCCCGCACAGGACAAACATTTATGACAAACATAGATGTTTTTTTATTTTTTTATGTTAAATTAATGAGACAAACAAGACGCCCTCCTGATGGTAAGAGATAACGCATGTTCATGACCATTGCATCGATACACAGAACTTTGAGTAACAAAACACAGATCAGAACATCGCTGCTTTGGTGCTCATTACTTTGAGACGTTCAGGACTGTTACAACAGTATTAAAGTCAAAGTTCATCTCTGATAGTCGGTGTAGGATTAATTAACACTAAATAAAAGTGTCAAAGGCTTTGCGCTATGTCAATAAAGGTTGGAAAGGTACGGCTGACCTTTCCATTTGTAGGGGTTATGAATCTGCTGAGAATAGTCCGGAATGATATTGAGTATAGTTGGTAATTCTGCACTATAATATCTACACTATTTCGATATTACATATTATTTGACGAAATTGCTTTAAGTCGATTGTCGTTAGTACAATATTTATTTTCAAAACGTTATTTGAGTATTTTAGTTCTGTGGAACTTCACACTGTTTCATCCCACAATATTAGTGGCTAGTGACACAAACCAGCGCGTTTTGTAGCGATGATAGCTCAATGGTTAGCGCGGTCGATTTGCACGTCGAAGGTCGTGTGTTCAAAGCCCAACAATGAGCTTGAGCTGCCGGTAAGGGAAAACATCGTGAGGAAACCATAGCGTGGTGGTAGGGTACTTTCTAGTAGCTACCACCCTCAAGTTAAAAATCTGCCGCCAAGCATCTAACAGTGTGTTCCGGCAGCCTCACTTGAGAGCCAGTTCCATTCCAGGCTAGGTGTGTTTACCATCTTCGACCATGCCGTCACTTAACATCAGGTGAGTTGTGGCCAAACACCTAGCCTGTCAGCCATAAAAAAAACTAAGCCTCTCAAAAAAATATGAAAACATTTTTTTGCAAATGAAATTCTCTACGACTTTGATCAAGTAACTTTTAATCGTAGAACCAAAAATAACAAAGTTATAAGCGAAAATCGATGAAAAATTGAGAAAAAGTTTCTATTGGTCGTTATAACTTTTTTTGATCATGTTACAAAAAAAATATTTCAGACCATTTTTATAGAGGGGTATTTAAGAAATAATTTTCATCATAAACTTTTTCAATTTTGTTCATTTTAAGGTTTTACAGTGCTGCGAAACGAATACTATTCTTCAGTATTCATAACTATACAAAATTATATCATATATTATATAACTATAATTTTCAATCATCTTTCCATTTTTCATTACATTTCATTATCACCATCTCAACCGTAGGAAGTCCACTGCTGGACATAGGCCTCCCCCATTGACTTCCATAAAGACCGGTTGGAAGCGGCTCGCATCCAGCGCGTTCCTGCGGTGTTTATGAGGTCGTCTGTCTACCTTGTGGGTGGACGTCCTACGCTGCGCTTGCCGGTCCGTGGTCTCCACTCCAGAACTTTGCAGCCCCATCGGCCATCAGTTCTGCGTGCTATGTGCCCTGCCCATTGCCACTTCAACTTGCTAATCCGCTGGGCTATGTCGGCTACTTTAGTTCTTCTACGGATCTCCTCATTTCTGATTCGATCTTGTAGAGAAACTCCTAGCATAGCCATCTCTATAGCTCGTTGTGCGACTTTGAGGCACATCATTATATTTATGCATTTTAAATTAATACTATTTACAAATTTATTAAAATAACCTAATCTAAAAGTCCGCCACAGGAGTAGGTGGCCAGAACGTTGATGGCAGCATTGCCACGCTGAATGCAAATGCAATGCAAAGCTTTTGACCAAAGTAAATGCCAGCATTCTGGTCACCTGAAGCCTCCAATGCTTTTATTTGTACTGGACTCTTGTTCACTAGACATTTTGCTTTGGCAAGGCTCCCAGTGAGATCTCTTATAAAAATTGCAATAATAGGATTCACGGAGGATTGAAGACCGTTGTTCCGCCTCCATTGATGGGAATATGATACTCTACTGTCTATTAACGCCCATATCGAGAAATCCTCTTCAAAATCAATCTTGACTTTGTATGGTCGTAAATATAATTTTGGCTATATAGTATATCCATTTGTTCTTTTTTGTCAGATTAAGTTTTATTAGGTTATTATTTACGTACCTATTTTTGTATTTACCTGTATTATATACAAAAGCAAGAATCTGTAACCAGTGAGTTCTACTATGTAGGTACCTACTATATATTATAGCAGGAGACTCGATGATTTTTAGGGTTCCGTACCGCAAAAGGAAAAAACGGAAACCTTATAGGATCACTTCGTTGTCCGTATGTCTGTCTCTCAAGAACCTTTTTCTCAGGAGCGCGTAGAGGTATCAAGCTGAAGTTCAAATCAAATACTATGTCCCTTGGAGCTGTGAAAAATCAAACTTCTAAGCCAACGCAATCAAAAGATACAGCCGTTTATGCTGCAAATTTTCGACACTCGCAAGGGAATCAAAACCTACAGGGTTCTTCCCGTGAACTCAGAATCTTGAAATTTGGTACGAAGCAACGTCTTATAGCACAGATAAAGGAAAAATTGCGAAAAGCATAAATTACCTTTAAAAAAAATGCCATATCTTTTATTTATATACCTACATGTTTGTACGTGCACACGTCTGACTCGCACTTGGCCGGTTTTTTTTAGTAAAACGTAAAACTCTCTGAATGCCCCACGTCTCTATATATTAATATAGTTGAAATAAGTATGTGAAAGTTTAGCTATCGCAAAGTTTCCAAGCTTGGAAGCATTCTTTTTCATTCAGTCTCAGTAGTTTTCCGCATTGAAAAACTTTTTTCCTTCTTTCTAAATCGTTCTTTCATTTTGTGTCCCACCTTTGTGAAACGATGCCCGTCTTACAATCAATAATGTCGAAACCTAATCGTACAAGCGATCTTACGCAATGTAGAAGAAAATTCAATAAAGTCCGAACATCTAGTAAAAGAACTTTACCGTGAAACTCGAAGCATTTCGAACGACTGACGTCAAATATGAGAAGCAGTTTGGAGATGAATCTTGAGTTTCTGTTGCATAGTTTTATATTAGATACTATTTTAGTTTTGCAAAATCAGTAATAAGTAACTTTTCAGAATCAATATTTGATAGGAAAAATCTGGGTGCGGCTGTACTGTGGACACGGTCTTGTACATTTTTGGAATCTATAAGTCCTGCGGATTTCCATGTTTCCAGAAACAAATTCTTTTGTGATATAATTAAATTTTGGATTAAGATGATAGAGATATCTTTTTTTATTTATATTTAGAGTTATGTTTTTCGCGCGTATCTTGTATGTATGTAAATTTCTTTATTACCTCGTATTTTTCAAACGGCTGGATGGATTTCGACAGTTAAGGTATCGTTATATTCGTCTTAAAAACCTAAGTGTTCTTAGGTAGATGTTTGAAAGAAAAAAAAAATGGCGGATTTTCGACGCGAAATATCATCATCACACATCATCAGCCATAGGTCGTCCACTGCTGGACATAGACCTCCTCCTGGGGAGGTTTTACCAATACTCAGCACGCTTGGCAGGCGGGTTGGCGAGCGCAGTTAGGTGTGATTGTTCAAGGAAGACGCTGCTGCCTATCTTCCGGATTACATCCCTTAGCCGACTCTACGGGAACTACGGGTAGAGAGGGTGGGGTACTATTCTTACGCCGGCACCACCACGGCTATTAAGGCACGCGAAATATAATACGTTAATAAAAATAAAAATACCTAAACCTATCGAGTAGGCTATCAAAATAGAGGAAATTAAAAAAAAGAGATTACAAAAATATATGTAAGTTATGTTTAAATTTAATTAGGAAAAATAAATTAGTTTACAAAGTTTTTTTCTTTAATTATAGCTATTTTAATCGCAGTCGGGTTATAGATTTTTTGAACTCTTCAGCTTGTTTAATTATTATTGACAGTTTAAGTGTGATATTGTGGTCGAAGATGGTAAACATACCTAGCCTGGAATAGAACTGACTCTCAAGTGAGACTACCGGAATACACCGTTAGGTCCTTGGCGGCAGATTTTCAACTTGAGGGTGGTGGCTAGCCAGCTGAGTACTACAAAGTATTTTTTTTAATGCCTGACAGGCTAGATGTTTTACCACAACTCACCTGATGTTAAGTGGCGTGTAGTCGAAGATGGTAAAGCACACCTAGCTTGGAATGGAACTGGCTCTTAAGTGAGGCTGCCGGTACACACCGTAGGACGCTTGGCGGCAGATTTTCAACTTGGGTGGTAGGTAGCCAGCCGAGTACTAGAAAGTACCCTACCACTACGCTATGCTTTCCTCACGATGTTTTCCTTCACCGGCAGCTCTAGCTCATTGCTGGGGTTTGAACCCACGTCCTTCGGCATGCGAACCGACCAAAAACCGAAGCCAAGCGGTGAATCTAATGGTGTGTAACCAGCAGCCTCACATGAGAGCCAGTACCATTCCAGGCTAGGTGTACTTTACCATTTTCGACCGCACCGTCACTTAACATCAGGTGAGCTGTGGTCAAAACAACTACCCTGTAAACCACATTTAAAAAAAAAAAACAGATTTTGTTTTGTGATTTTTAAACTAACCTGTTGTGGTGTAAAGTTGGTCGGCGGATTGCAGGGAGGTGGCGCCGCGGTGCTCCCATAGTGTTGTTGATATGATGACGTCAGGATCTTCTTGTGAGCGGAAGCGTGCGCACGATACGCGCTCACGCTCAGTTTCATTATTTAATTTTGAACTTTTTATGCTCAACTAGACTATCTAGACGATAAAATTTGAATTTGATTTTGGAACTTTTATTATTGATGTCATTAGAGTTTGATATTGTTTTTGATATTTTATTATTTTACGTTTATGATCTTGCCTATTTAAAAATGAGTTAGTTAGTTTTATTTACTATAACTATGTACATAAATTTTACATATTTACAACTTCTGGTCAGTTTTTATTACTTCTAAATTATACCTAACATAGTAAGGTTGATAATATTTTATCAATTGTATTTTTATAGTCTTTATAATTTTTGGTTCTGAATGTTAAATATATTTTGTAAAGTTTTATAAGGAAATTTAAATTTGTGTCATGGCTGCTGTTTCACAGACGATATTTTTCATGTCGCTTTATGCACTTTTGTTTTATGCGTTGGTGGAATCAGTCTTCAATATATTGCGCGTTGTTTAATCTGAAACAAAGAATAAAAACATTAACACAACCAATTCTATGTACTTGGTTTGTAGCTTGAGCTGCTGGTAAAGGAAAACATCGTAAGGAAACTATAGCATGGTAGTGGGGTATTTTCTAGTAGTCGACTGGCTAGCTACCACCCTTATCACACTCTTTACCTTCTGTGACCACACCGTCACTTAACAGTGAGCTGTGGTCAAACACCTAGTTTATCAAACATATAAAAAGTGAACATAGAAAAATACTTTTTTTTTTACTGATGGCAGGCTAGGCGATTGTTTTTTTTTTAAATGTAAAATTAATGAGACAATCGAAACGCTCTCCTGTTGGTAAGGCTAACAAAACAAAGTCCAGGATATCGCTGCTTTGGCGCTCATTACTTTGAGACATTAGATGGTTAGTCTCAAAAGCCCAGTAATTTCACTAGCTGCAGTACCCTTCAAACCGGAACACAGTTTGTCTACAGCTCACCTGATATTAAGTGACGGTGTAGTCTAAGATGGTAAACACACCTAGCCTGGAATAGAACTGGCTCACAAATAAGGCTCTCCAAGAGATTTTCAATTTAAAGACGATAGCGGACAACCGTGTACTAGAAACTGCCCTACCTACTATAATTTCATAGTGGACGTTCCAAAAACTCGAACAAAACGATTTGATTCCACGTTCATTATGCGGACTGCTAGACAGCGGAATGCGCTGCCTGAGTGGGTGTTCCCCGATGGATATAATCTGGGTGTCTTCAAGTTGAGATTGAATCCGTATCTTCAAGGCAAGCGTGCTCCATCTTAGACAGCATCATCACTTAACATCAGGTGAGATGACGGTCAAACGTAAGCCTATTTCTTATTAACAAATTCATTATGGGATTCGACAAACACTGCGTTACCATCTCTCCGAGCTCAGAACAAATTCGATTAAATTAGTTTAAAATAAGTAACCATATGATTGTACTATATATCGTGGTTAGTAAAAAAAGAAACGAAACAAAACTTCCAGTTACATAGGGTCTAAAGTTTTAGTACACAGTCTCGATGAATAATTGTAGCAAACTCTAAAACATAACTTTGTAAAGGGGTGCTTAATTTTAATTACAGAAATAAATTAATTTAGAACTCAATTAAGGTCTTAAGACCAATTTTCAGGGTTGAGTCAGTGTACATTGTCCTCTTTTATAAATTTTCTTGAAATTTTGAAGTTATCTGGTTTAGTCCATTCTCACTTCGAATACGCTATAAACGTCTAATAAAAAGCTTGTTTAAGTAAACTGTTAGATTCACTTTAAATAGGTAGGTAATACGGCTAGGACAGGTAATTTTATGTATTTAAATTCTTTTTAATTATAAAAATATGTAGTTTACATAAAGATTTATGACGTATTTTATTGCAAAACAGGACTTATATAATACTAGCGAACCGGCCCGGCTTGGCACGGGTGCAATGTAGATACTAATGTGGTGCATATGCTTGTATTATAGTACCTGGTTGACCGAGCCTTGCTCAGCTTAAAACACGGATAAAACGACGTTTTCTTAAAATGAAACCTAGCTAGATCGATTTATCGCCCCCGAAACACCCTGCATACTAAATTTCATGAAAATCGTTGGAGCCGTTTCCGAGATTCAGGTTATATATAAGAATTGCTCATTTAAAGGGATTAGATAGATACAAGAATTGCTCGTTTAAGGGTATTAGTACCTGGTTGACCGAGCTTTGTTCGGTTTTTCATTGCCTGAAAAAACTGATAAAACGATGTTTTCTAAAAATGAAACCTAGCTATATCGATTTATCGCCCCTAAAACCCCCTGCATACTAAATTCCATGAA
Organism: Biston stratarius; assembly: GCA_950106695.1. NCBI lineage: Eukaryota > Metazoa > Arthropoda > Insecta > Lepidoptera > Geometridae > Biston > Biston stratarius. The sequence continues at coordinate 10,028,492 of OX467106.1, forward strand.
AATAGTTGGAGCCGTTTCCGAGATTCAAATTACATACATATTATTATGTTATATGTACATATGTATGTAATTTGAAATATATATATTTCATTTTATAGCCAGAGTTTTAGGGCCAGAACTTATACATGGCGTGGATTGACTTGAGCTCAATAAGCTTATGCTTGTATTAAGATGTCGAGTTTGGCTGACGGTCTGTAACTTTAATAAAGAAACTGGGATACTTTTTACAAACTTACATATTTCTAGTACATAAATAGTAACTTATTAACTCGTAAAATATCAAGTTGTGAGATTATAGTGAATAAAATAGAAGGTACCTAGAAAGCAAAAAAAGTTAGTAATCATAAAAAATTTATTTTGTTACTAGCGACTAAAATTTTTACTTTGCTACTACCCGCCCCGGCTTCGCACGGGTGCAATGTAGAAACTACACAAAACCTTGACAAATTATATACCTAAACCTTCCTCATGAATCACTCTATCTATTGGTGAACCTCGTATGATAATAATCCGTTCAGTAGTTTTTAAGTTTATCGTGAACAGACAGACAGACGCGGCGGACGACTTCGTTTTATAATACAGTAGTGATTAGCCAAATGTTTTTTCGACGTCTTTTATTTTATGGTAATTTTTTGTTTTTTATTTGTAAATATTTGTTTAAAAATTAAGTTTGCATCCTTTATCCTATGGGTAATTGTTTATATTTGATTTCATTTGTATAATATATTGATATTTAACTTTTATAAAACTTTATCGATAAAACGTTTATCGATACTATAACATCACTTCTGGATCGACGTCAAGTCGCCGTAAATGATCGAATGGAGTGGAACAAGTGGGTTGTTGTGCACGGGAAATGTCGATTTGAATCGTTTTAATGATCCGTCCTATATCTTTGGAATAAATATGGCTTTATTTAATATGAATTGTTCAAAATTAAAATTGGGTTATATTCCTCTATGATCTAGATTTTACTAATATAAAGAATGAAACCCAATATCTGATATGTTTTTCAGCGAAATGGAGATAGTGAAAAACTGTATCGACATTAATGAACACTGCGATCGCGTATGAAAAAAAAAACATCATAATCATCAGCGACCGCTGCTTTTTCTATTGTATTGCGATTCGTTGTGAAACTCCGGCGACTTTAAAGATACTAAAGTCTACTATAAACTAAACGGATTAAAGCAAAATCATGTAATTTTTATAATTCGACTGTATTGCAATCTATTTTTATAATGCTTCTTCATTTTTAAAGTGTTACAAGAACTCCTCCCCACCCCCCTGCACGTTCTCGCGTCGCTAGTTTTCATGCGTCGCACGAAAAACTAGTTTTTCTTCATGAAAGTAAAATGACAAAGCATAATTTACATACTCAAACATGTCACTGATTAGTTTAAGATTCTTGTACAGCCAGTAGCGACAAGAAAGTGACGAAATTCAAACCTACCCACATCTTTTTGTACGTAATTTTGTAACCAATTATTTTGTCTGATTAAACATTGTCCGAGACTCATTCGCCGTCCGAGACACATAAATGTAAATGTTGTAATAACTTCACCTGGTTATGGCAGACATTGGATCTCATGACAAGGGACTGCATCTAATGAGAGATCAAATCAAAAGTTTTATAATAGGTAGGTACTGCAAATTGTTTTAACTCAAATAAAGTTATTGTTTATTAATCTTTCATGTAGGTTATATTAGATTTGCATATTATTAATTTGACTAAATTAATAATATGCAATTATTAATTTAGTCAAAATATTGAAAACAAAAACAAATAGATTTTTTGTAAATAGTAACTAATATCTTATGGTCTGACTAACGCTAAGCAGTGATACCCGCATTTTCCTGGATAAGAAAAGCCTATGTGTTAATTCAGTGTTCTATGTTTATTCCAATTCTCACCCAAATAGTTCAGCCGCGTGTCAGCGTTAAATTTTAACAAATATAAATATATAACAACATACTAACTTTTGCATTTATAACAAGAGAGATGAAATGAGAAGTAAAATAATAAATTGAAACATGGAGCAACGAAGGATTTCTTAGTTAACGTAACGAATTCTTTGATCCTTTAGCTATTGAATGGTGTAATTATATTTTGGACGTAGATAAAAGATTGTTATCTACAAGACCAAACTGAATCCCCCAAATTTTGTTAGCATTCGTTTTCTGAATTGCCTTCCACTATAGATACAAATTTGTTGGTCGTGGTGTATAAAACAAAACCGTATAGGTGCCGGCGTAAGAATAGTACCCCACCCACTCTACCCGTGGTTGCCGTAAGAGTCGGCTGGGATGTAATCCGGAAGATGGGCAGCAGCGTTTTCCTTGAACAATCACACCTAACTGCGCTCGCCAACCAGCCTGCCAATCGTGGCGAGTATTGGCAAAACCCCTCCCCAGGAGGAGGCCTATGTCCAGCAGTGGACGTTCTATGGCTATGGGTGATGTGATAGAAACAAATTTAAACGTCAAGTCAAAAGAAGAAGTGTAACTGTTGTATGCTAAATAACTTAGCAATATTGAAACGTGCTATTCATGCTTCACAGAAATAAATATTTGCAAAATATCGATATAAATGTATCGATATCGATATTATTACAGTTTCCCGCTCTACGTCTCGGCGCCAAGTTGTCGAGAGCGAACGAGTGACGTGCTTCCCGAGCCTCTGAACTTTATTGATCTTACTAATGTCTCTGTATATACGGACTCAAACCAAACTTGTTTTTTTGAGGAAAAACTTAGGGAGTTTGATTGATAATTTGGAAGACGGATGCTAAGGAGGAAAAATGTATTGTTTGTTTGAATAAAAATACTGGAGGGGATTTAAAAAGCTATTTCAAACGCAGAATAAAACAAATAAAAAGGGTTTTGGGACACGTAAAAATCATAGCCGCATATTTTCCAAAAATGATTTTTATTATTAAAAATAGGATTGCGTTTGATTGCCAACTCGTCTAATGTTAAGCGAAGATGCAGTCTAGAAGCAGCCTAAAAGATTCATTCGCGACTTTAAGCCGCCTAGAATCTCTATACTATCGGAAAATACCCACTTGGCAGCAAATACGATAAAGGTGGAATCAAACCGTTTAGTTCGAGGTCTTTTGAACATCAATCTTGAAACATTGGACCTTTTTTAGAGCTTCTGGATTAGGTCATGTAGTTCTGTGCACTTTCCAAATAGTAAACGGTAGACAACCGACAGACAAGCAACTTTGCGTCGATTTTGAAGACTTTTGAAGCCTATTCCGAATAAGAGGCATTGCTGAACTTGTGTTTTTGCGAGTGTTTATACATAAAAAGTGGTATTTTTTTCAAAAAGTGCCGTATTACGCACCTTTGTGTGACAAACTGACATAATGTGGTGAAACATGAGTTTTCGTGTTAATTCTTAAGCTCCGTCGAGGCTTGTATATTTTTTCGAACTATACTATAACCTATAATTGTGTCTACTTTGACCTATTTCAGTATTTTTATAATCGATTCAGTTTCTGTTACGATTTAAGGACAATCGACAATCCATGAATTTGTAAATCGGTGGTTAAAAAAAACAGAGATATATTTGAATTATATCGTTAAAGTGATCAAGGGTTTTTTTAATGTAAATATAATGAGACAAACTAGATGCTCTCCTGATGGTAATAAATAACGGCTGTCCATGGCCATTGCAGCGATACACAGAACTTTGAGTAGCAAAACAAAGTCCAGGGCATCGCTGCTTAGGCGCTCATTACTTTGAGACTTTCGTCGGTTAGTCTCAACAATCCTGTAATTTTTTAGCTGTAATGTTTACACACTACTGCTTGGCGGCAGAATCCTCCTGAGAGATCTACCACCAAGCGTGTTGACAATCGTTAACTTTGAAGCCATGTCGAAGCCAATCGTAAGAGCCGAATAAAAGGGAATCTTTGGACTTACGGAAAGTTAGGTTTGCGGATCTGACCACCCATTTGGAAATGCAGTCCGCATTACCTGGAATGTTGCTGAAAGCAGAGCTATGAGGTACCGGTGCGTTTCTATGAAGATCCTTTTGACCTTCGTCAGACACAGAAGCAGGCCACCTAAGTAGTTTTATTAAACACAATCCTGCATAACCTATTAGCTGCAGGGCCGTCTAAGGCCATACCGGGGCCCCTGGGCACGCAATAAAATGGGGCCCTTTTAGAAAGTAAAGAAAATATATAATACAGTCATTCTGTTTTACTTATTAAGGGATTACTCGCGTTTAATTTTATCGGAAACTCCGAAGTCGTCCTCTTCGTGCGAAGCAAGACGAGGCAGCGCGCGCATTGTTCTCAGCTTTGCCTCCATGATGAAGGCCACCGGATGTGGCCGAAACTATACTTGAAGTTCCTGTTAAAACTAAACGTGAGTAATCCATAAGTTATCAAAAATTTGTCAATACCACGTTAGTTTCCATAGTAAAACATTTTTCAGCCATGATCTTATAGGCATTAATTATAGTTACTCGAAACTTTATCGCGCTATATCTACCTAAACTAGAAAAAAAAGTGTAATGTAAGCGAATATAACGGGGCCCTCGAGAAGATGCCCTGGGCACGGGCCCCGTGCGCCCTTATGGTAAAGACGGTATTGATTAGCTGTACCCCAATATGATGTAAACAATCGCACAATAAAATACAATTTAACTATCATACAGGCGTGAAAATGTATTGTTATCGATATTCCAAAATGCCATAAACACGTAATTCATTTACCGAACCCTGGTTTACTTCCCATATAGAGTTTTACGGCTTCGGACGGATCAAGTTATCATCATTCAGCTTAACGTAGCGCAAATTTGTACCGACACGGGCATTGTAGCTGATATATACTGACCTTTACTGATATTAATAATTTAATTACTTATCAAGCATAAAACTCGATCGCCTTGCGTCTATACCTATAAACAAGGTCAGGTAGAAACCAAAACATTGAATTTTAATTACTACTTGACTCATGTACTAACACCTTTTTTTTTCTCCCAGGGAAATCTTTTATAGATACCACCGGCTTCGGGGGAAGCAGGTGGTTATGTGAGACTCTCCGCCATTGTAGCGGCCTACCCACTAAAAACCCTGGGGTGTTTCGGCCTGGCACCTATGTGACGGGGCTACGGGAACGCTTTCGCACTCGTCCGCGGCCCCGACGGTGCTGCTGCTTGGCGACGGATTTTCAACTTGAGGGTGGTAGCTAGCCAGCCGAGTACTAAAAAGTACCCTACCACCACGCTATGGTTTCTTCACGATGTTTTCCTTCACCGGCAGCTCAAGCTCATTGTTTTGGGTTTGAACCCACGCCCTTCGGCATGCGAACCTACCGCGCTAACCACTGAACCATCATCGCTAAAACGTATCTTTAAGTTTCGATTATTTTTGTTTACTTTAAGATTCCCACGCCGTCTATGTTTTGCTTTAAGCTAACTCAGGCAGTTTCTCATAAAACCTTTCAATGAAAACTGAACCCTTATCGAAACGATCTCATTTTCTATTCAGCAAAAACTACTTTTTTACGTTCCGTACTTTTGTTTGTTTAGGATTCACAAAATCTTTTGTTTTAATGAAAGATTTCCATGCACAGAGATATTTATTAGACAAGTTTTAAAATACGCCGTCTCGTGCTAAATCTAATATCTTTAAACGAGCAATTTTTGTATAGATATGTATATATAATGACTTGTATATAGTGACGGTGTGGTCGAAGATGGTAAAGCACATCTAGCCTGGAAAGGAACTGGCTCTCAAGTAAGGCTGCCGATACACACCGTTAGATGCTTGGCGGCAGATTTTCAACTTGAGGGTGGTAGCTAGCCAGCCGAGCACTAGAAAGTACCCTACCACTACGCAAAATATATTATATATATATATAACCTGAATCTCGGAAACGGCTCCAACGATTTTCGTGAAATTTAGTATGCAGGGGATTTCGGGGTCGATAAATTGATCTAGCTAGGTTTCATTTTTAGAAAAAGTCGTTTTATCCGTGTTTTCAGGCAATGAAAAACCGAGCATTGCTCGGACATCCAGGTACTTCTATTTAGGTACGTAACGGCCCCAAGGCTTCCATCATTTTTGGTCACATTGTGACTTTCCGTCACATGAGATCGTGGTTTAAAGCACGTCTAGTCTATTGTAAAAATATATGTATACTAGCGACCCGCCCCGGCTTCGCACGGGCAGTAAGAATACGGGTAGATATATGCCACCGCGGACTTTTTTGTAGATCTATAATAGAGGAATATTCCACCATGCATTGTTTTGTTATATCTCAAAGATGTTAGACAGCGTTTTCGATGAAAGCTTAGGTAGCTTAACTTTTTCTGACATTTCTAACAATTATCATCATACTTCAACTAATTTACACAAAGCCTTGACAAATTATATACCTAAACCTTCCTCATGAATCACTCTATCTATTGGTGAAACTCGCATGATAATCCGTTCAGTAGTTTTAAGTTTATCGCGAACAGACAGACAGACAGACGCGGCGGACGACTTTCTTTTATAATTTGTAGTGATGATGTAGTGATTAAAAATAAACGTCAAAGAAGATAGTTTTCAAATTAAATGCCTAATTGCCGAATACATCAATGCATTAATTTGGCATTGATATTGTTATTTGTCATACACAAACTTTGGTTGTATCGACGATATTTGATAATTTGTTAGATAATTTGTTGAAATTAGCCGAGAAAGCCCTTCATTTTTCATCTGTTTAAAATGTTAAGGGCGTTGTCGCGCATACTCCTAATGCCTACTCGTACCTCATTTTGCTGCCAGTAGCTCATTTGAATTCTGGCGACCACGTGTGTGCGCAATTTTGGATCCTTTGTTAGTAAACGAATATTTTTATTTTGTTTGACAATTGAGTCAAAATATTTTCGTAGGTTCCATACTACAAGATGGAAAAAAACTCCTAAAATAATCACTTTGTTATTTTAGTTCGTTCATGACTTTGATTAGCTCATTATTAGTTCTACTTCGAAAGCTTAAGGGTGTGTGTTCGATTCTCAGTTAGGACTAACATATGGTATTGGTAAATACTCGCCACGCTTGGCAGGTGGTTGCGAGCGCAGTTAGATGTGATTGTTCAAGGAACACACTGCTGCCCATCTTCCGGATTACATCCCTTAGCCAACTCTTACGGCAACCACGGCTAGAGAGGGTGGGGTACAGTTCTTACGTCGGCACCACCACGGCACAAAAGTTACGTAAATAGGGTAAAAACCATATACAAGGAAATTTACACCACCGCCGCAAAGAAAATATTTTCAGAAGCTCAAGTAGGTATCTAGTTGTTAGGCAAGCATGATTCCAGTGAAAGTAAACAAATACGAAGATCGCGTTGTGTTTCTTAAGTGTTGGTAAAATTAGGGTTGTCACTTCAGCTGCTTAATATGTTTTTTTTTTATTAATTTTTTTATATATTCGCTTCACAGACACCGGGGGCCGATCTTTGTAATTTTTTAATTATTATTTTTTGCTTATTATGCAATACAGGGCAGTTTAATAAATCTTAATCTAAGGTACTAGTTTGTGTGTATACCGCGAGCAGAGCAGCGACCCGCAAGCAGCACCCGAGCACGAGTATGACGCATGTGCCAGCCATCGCCCTCCTCAACCATATCTGAGGGAAGAGAGCGACCCGACACACGACGCCGCCGCAAAAAGGAGCCTTCGATGGTAAGCATGAATGCTCGAGGCATACATACGATCTTATAAACTTAAACTTATTAATAATTCATACTGTAGTTTGGTCGAACTAAAGATGAGTAAGCACCGAAATGCCCCTCCGGACATTATGTACTTTATTTAAAATAGCGCCATCTATCGAAATATCCACTCACTACATCTCATTACACAGCGTCCACATAAACCTGTTTTATCTACACTGCAAATAATTATGTACAAGATCTGAAAAAAAAAACAACTGACCTGGAATTTTGGCGGGAAAAGCGGAAAATTCGTGTCGACACATTTTGTTATTTTACAAAACTTGTGTATTTTCAAGTTTTATTGTATAAAAATAATGGTGTTTTATTCATAAAGTACCGAATTAAAAGCGCGAGTGTGGAACATAAACATGACTTTTCGTGTTGCTTCCAATATAGTAAATTTGCCACTACTTTACTAAGGCATGACATTCCATCACGTGCTTCAGAGGCAAACTAAGATCTTAGCTTAAAGAGACCTTGTTTTATGACTTTGACGATTATTTAAAAATAAGAGATTATTAATTTACTAGTAAGTAATTATATTTTTTTATTGACATATTTTTTATTTGACATATTAGTAGATTGACTTTTTCATTATATTAACGTATGTTATGAATTTGATATTTTTAAATATGAATGGAAAAATTACCTGTAACTTTGGTGTTATCAATAAAAGATTTGTATTTGTATATGACATGACTCGTTCAAAAATGAACAAATACATACGTATATTCACGTATACACAGCTGTGTCCAATAAACAGTCACATCTCGATTTTTTTTCTTGATTTCAGAACTGATCTCATTGGTACTCATCAATTGGTACTGATTAATTATAATTAGTATTAACTTCTTTCGCCCACCGTTCTGCATACCCCTTAAGATGGTTCAGTCGTCACTTTGTCAGTTTCCATTTGAGATCATAATTTTTTTAAATATTTTACTGAGCTTCGTAATCTATCACCCCTATTAAGTACAATAAAAGCAGTAACTCAAACATTTGGAAATCGTACATTCGATCCCCAACCCACGGATGGTAAAATATGATAATTTTAAACTGTCAAGGACGTAAGGGCTTTTGTGCCTGTTTTTTTTTTATCACGCTAAAATCATAAATATGCCAATGTCCTCGTCTCCAACAGAAACATTGATATCTTCCACTTAAAGACTGTATAACTTACCTATTATTATTTAATTTAATTTATAATTCTAATTTACTAATGACATAATTAACTTTTATATGAATTCTCTAGTGACTTTTTAAATAAGTAATTCTAATGCACCTAGACATACATAGTTTTGGAATGAGATACAGATCTAAATATTTAATTGTGAATTCACATCACATCATCAGCCATAGATCGTCCACTGCTGGACATAGGCCTCCTCCTGGGGGGGTTTTGCCAATGCTCGCCACGCTTGACAGGCGGGTTGGCGAGCGCAGTTAGGTGTGATTGTTCTAGGAAGACACTGCTGCCCGTCTTCCGGATTACATCCCTGAGGTGACTCTTACGGCAACCACGGGTAGAGAGGATAGGGTACTATTCTTACGCCGGCACCACCACGGCAATTGTGAATTGAATTGTAATTAATATTATTACATTATGTTTTGTTTATTATGAAATAAATAAAGTTTGTCTATTTATATGATTGTATGTACCTACGTATCTTTGTTCTTTGAGCTGTTATGGTTTAACGTACGTATTTGAAACAAACATAGCTTATACTTTGCATTAAAACAAAATCTACTTCTTATCTGCAATAGCAAGGAGACGAACGAGACGTTCTCCTGATGGTAAAAGATAACACATGTCTGTGACCATTGCAGCGATATACACAACTTTAAGTAACAAAATAGAGTCCAGGGCATCGCTGCTTTGGCGCTCATTACTTTGAGACACTCGACGGTTATTCTCAATAGCTCTGTAATTTCGCTAGATGCAGTACAATTTAAACCGGAACACAGTAATGTTAACAAGCACACTAATGCTTGACTCAGTGGCTAGCGCGATCGGTTCACACACGGATTCAAACCCCAACAAAGAGCTTCAGCTACCGGTGAAGGAAAACATCTTGAGAAAACCATAAGTATGGTGGTAGGCTATTTTCTGGTAATCGGCTGGCTACCACCCTCTAGCTGAAAATCTGCCACCAAGCACCTAACTGTATATTCCGGCAGCCTCTCTTGAGAGCCAGTTACATTCCAGGCTAGGTGTACTTTACCTTCTCCAACCACACCGTCACTTAACATCAAGTGAGCTGTGGTCAAACACCTAGCTTGTCAACCATAAAAAAATGCCACTGGCGATCTTACGAAAACCGTATCAAAGCCTTGAGCTCTTAGGCGTTACTCTGACTCCGACCCTCAACTTTGGCTCCTATATTGAGTCAAAAGCCCAATTGGATGCCATAAAGCTGGGTATCCTTTCGAAGGTGCGACGGTACTTCACGCCGGAAAAGTTGCTTACATTATACAAAGCACAAGTTCAATTATGCATGGAGTACTGTTCGCTCATTTGGGACGGATTGACCAAGTACCAGCTTGAGGCGTTGGAATCCATCGAGAAACATACTAAGAAACTCATTAGCAATGACTCGCTTGTTCGGAAAAGGCTGAGAAGCCTTGAACATCGTCGCAAAGTGGCTTGTCTGTCGGTTTTCTACCGGATACACTTTGGTGAGTGCGCTTCTGATTTACATGACCTAATTCCGCCCTGCCCATTCTAGTATCGGACATCCAGGAGCTCCAAGAAGTAATACGACTCCATGGTCCATATTCCAAATACTCGAACTAAACTTAACGAACCGCTTAACAATGGAATTTACTGTCCAAGTGGATGTTCCCTAATAAACACAATCTGGGTGCCTTTAAATCGCGAGTTAATCGGTTTTTTCTAAACGAGCGTGCTCCACCGTAGACCGCATCTTCGTTTAACACCAGGCGAGACGGCGCGGCGGTCAAATGCTAGCCTATTTATCATTTAAAAAAAAATACTAATCGTCTGTTACTGATATTTTTGCTTGGCGAGATATTTTGAGCACATATAAAAAATGCATGTTTAGTTTTAACAATGCCTACCTCAATGTTTTTTAAGCTTCTTGTAATATAAGTTTACAACAAACATTTGAGAAATTGTCCGCGTCAGCCCGACCTATGTAGTAGAAGCTAGATTGAACACGGTCTAGATAGCTATCGGAACATCTTCGATGATTGCCTGTCAAGATATAGTTCCAGCGTGTCTCTAGGTATAAGTTATTTTCATTTTAAAGGGCATGAGTTGCAATTGCAAGTCAGAGGCCGTCGGGTGGAAAATTACTTCAACATGCTTTGAGCACATATAAAAAATGCATGTTTAGTTTTAACAATGCCTACCTCAATGTTTTTTAAGCTTCTTGTAATATAAGTTTACAACAAACATTTGAGAAATTGTCCGCGTCAGCCCGACCTATGTAGTAGAAGCTAGATTGAACACGGTCTAGATAGCTATCGGAACATCTTCGATGATTGCCTGTCAAGATATAGTTCCAGCGTGTCTCTAGGTATAAGTTATTTTCATTTTAAAGGGCATGAGTTGCAATTGCAAGTCAGAGGCCGTCGGGTGGAAAATTACTTCAACATGCTTTGATGTTTTTATGTTTTTTTACATAGTTGATAGGCTAGGTGTTTGACTACAGTTCACTTGTTAACGAAACGTTCTCCTGATGGTAAGAGATAACGCCTGTTCACGACCATTGCAGCGATACACAGAACTTTGAATAGCAAAACAAAGTTCAGGGCATCGCTGCTTTGGCGCTCATTACTTTGAGACTTTCGATGGTTAGTCTCAACAGCCCAGTAATTTCGCTAGCTGCAGTACCCTTCAAACCGGAACACAGTAATGTTTACACACTACTGCTTGGCGTAATAATAAATATTTCTAAATAGGCATGTTTTTGATCGCGATCTTGCCTGATATTAAGTGAATATGAGATCTAAGATGGAACACGCTTACCTAAAAGAAAGTAATTTCTTGAAACAACTAGCTTCTCGACCATTATAAAAAAAAGAATATCGATATGGCAGACTATGCGGTTAAATACCCACAATTATAGGCGCGTAGTATTGTTTTGGACTTGGTAACATTGCAACGGTAATGGACAGGCATTATCACTCCACTAGGACAAGAGATTTTGTCTTATTACTTTTACATTTAAAATAAAAATCTAAATAAATATCCTCACTACAAAGAACCTCTTTTCCGAGAAATAGTCGCCTCTAATAGAGTTAACAAAAGAATTTCATTTCAAAGAATTTCCGTCTGCACTCCGTTAACACTCGTAAATAAAGCGTAGACTTCAAATTACAATTTTCCAGCCAATTTACTTCAACAACGAATGGAAATAAATAACGTTGCATCGGGATCGATACGTTTCTCGAGAAACGGTATAATGTCTCAGTCTTCGAGTATTTCTCTCGTTCCTTAGTGAATGACATTGACGTATTGTTGATTTTTAGCGCGACATTATTTGCTGTTCAACAATTTAAGTGTCTCATCATCATCATCATCATCATCCTCATCTTCATCATCAAGGTTGTCTGGAAGACATTGCTCCAGGCGATAAGGCCGCCGGTGTACTAACATATGTGCATCTATTCGATGTTGTTTTTGTTTAGTTATTATCTTTTTTCATTATCTCTTAATTTTTGTATGTTATAATGTATGAATGTTTGGTGTACATCATCATCATCAGCCATCATTTAAGACGTCTTCTGCTGGACATAGGCCTCCTCGTGGGAGGGTTTTGCCAATACTCGCCACGCTTGGCAGGCGGGTTGGCGAGCGCAGTTAGGTGTGATTGTTCAAGGAAGACGCTGCTGCCCATCTTCCGGATTACATTCCTTAGCCGACTCTTATGGCAACCATGGGTAGAGAGGGTGGGGTACTATTCTTACGCCGGCACTACCACGGCCAACGGTTTGGTGTACAATAAAGTTATATTCTATTCTATTCTATCCTATCCTATCATCCTATATCCACTGCTGGATATAGGAAGGACCCTCTTTACCCAGGGGTGCAAGGAGTACGTGGCACCCGACCGAAGGGTCTTAGGGAGCGCAAGGTGATCGCCTTACATAACACGCGTAAGCACAGTTTTAAAAATTACTTAACAAATACATTGATATTATAATACCTAAATAAATATAATCACCAATTTTATTTACAAAATACGCTTCATGCAACTCTCGGTACATTAGTCTTCCGACTTGTGAAGTGCAAGAAATTTTTTGATCCTTTTAACTCTATTTTTAAATTTATATTACCTACCTAGCGGTTATCGGTTCTATCAATCTTATACAAAATTAGGTTTAGTTTTGTACTTGAAGTAATTTGTGAAAAACTTCAAAAATTAAAAGTTCGCGTGATTTATCTAAAACAGCCTTTCCCAAAGTGGGCGATAACGCCCCTTTGTGGGCGCTGCAGGCCTAAAGGGGGGCGGTAAGAGACTCAGAAAAAAATGGAGGCGTTGTTAGAGGCTTGGGAGGTGATTAAGTCATAGTGGTTTTTAAGTAGGTGAAAAAATGGGGGCGCTAAAAAATAATTTATTCTCAAAGTGGGCAGTAGACAAAATAAGTTTGGGAACCCCTGATCTAAAAGACTGATTGTAAAGTGAAGTTTTTGTGACGTCACAAAGTTATATCATAATGTTTGGGGCGTACAATTACATAACATTCCAGTATACTTGCAGAACTTATGCAAGTACAGTTGAGTTTCGTTTGTGAGACCGGTTTCTCCGAAATTAATATTGCACGGTAACTGACAAACAACTTATTTCATTAGTGAACTTCTTAAGGTAGTAAAGTTAACGCGTTCAGATCACACTGAGGACGTAGGTTCAAATCTCAACAATGAGCTTGAGTCGCTGCGTTGAGCTTGCTGCCGGTAAACGAAAACATTGTGAGAAAACCATAGCATAGTGGTAAGGTATTTTCTAGTTTTTAGCTAGCTATCTACCCTCAATTTGAAAATCTGCAGCTAAGCACTAAACGGTGTGTTCCGGCAGCCTTATTGGAAGGCCAGTTCTCATTCCAGGCTAGGTGATTAACATCAGGCTAGTTGTGGTCAAACATCTAGCCTAAATAAAAGGTGATGCATGACATTATATTCCCTGTGGATATATTTTGCTGGTATGAGAGTAGCGTAGGTGAAATTGGAACTATTTTTTATTCTGTGTTGTGGGTGATAAATGTGGCGGATAATTTGTTATCCCTCAACAGTCAACACTCGACGTTAAAGTGACACGCGAACACACAAGCGGTAAACAAAAGTCAACTCTACCAAATTTACCGCAGGTTTCAAATTGATTCATAGAGCTTTTTCCATCCTTTTTTGTCTGAATTAAACTCTGGTAAATGAAGTAGCTGCAGTTTTAGCAGCCTAGTTGGGAGACCGTCGGACTTCCAATCTAGATGTTCTGGGTTCAAATCCCGCGGCACGCACCTCTATCTTTTCTAAATTATGTGCGTATTACCGCTGCCGAATCTTGTAGAAAGTATATGTTTACAAAACATTTCTGTACAAAATATGTATCTAAATGACAGTGAACCGTATCAGAACCCGTTGTGTGGCTTATAAGTAAATGGAGAAACAGATAGACGTAGACAGCGACTTTGTTTTATATTATTTATTTAAAAACATCTTCATCATCATCAGCAGTCTTGCATAGTCCACTGGTGGACATAGGTCTCTCCCAGGACTCTCAGCCCCATCTTCGGCTTTTCGCTTCCAGCCACTGCCAGCTGTCTTACGTATATCGTCACTCCATCTATTCTCAGGACGTCCTACACTACGTTTTCCGATTCGCGTTCTCCAATCTTAAATACGTCTACCTCAACGGTTGTCGGTTCTGCGACAGATATGTCCAGCTCATTGCCACTTCAACTTGCTAATACGTTGAGCTATGGGGGTGACTTTTGTTCTCTGGCGAATTACTTCGTTCCGGATACGATCCCTTAGAGAAACACCGAGCATAGCTCGTTGAGCGACTTTAAATTTATGAACCGTTCCAGCTGTGAGCTGTGTGTGAAAAACAACTTGACAATTATAATTTTATATAAGTGTCTTAAAAATACACAAACATAAATACGCAAATCCCACATTTTATTCTTGCGTTTGCTTTAAATTGTTTCAATTATAAAATGTTGACATTAAGAACGAAAATATTAACTACATGAGACGTAATTATACACATAATTATAATTACAATTGAAATACGACGTAAACGAGTATAATTTCGCAAATAAACAGAATGAGATCAGGGTGGTTTTCGATGTAGAGTTGGAAAAAATAGGTGAACTTAAAGTCTTGTTATAACATTGTAGCAGTCTTGGTCTTGTAAATCAAATTAGATAAAAACTTTTAGATATGTGTTTAGCTTAACATTCACTGCACCTGTGTGTCTTTATATACCTACTAGAAATATGTTTTTGTTATGCATATGTGTTATGAGACGAAATTACAACCATTTTAATTTGTCTATCTGTTTTATTCAAAACAAGGTAATGACTGAATTTTAACATACTAGTATTTTATTTTATGACGAATTTTATTTATTTGAAGCAATTAACCTAATGGTAAATACAATATACGACAAATTTGGACTCTTTGTTATCAAGAGTACTAAAGTTAAAGCTTATATTTAGCCATATCAAGCCCACGCCTCTCGGCATGCGACTCTTACGCGCTAAACATTGAGCTATTATTGTTTCAAAAAATATCCTTTTAATCAATTAATTAAAAAGTATTATTTTTTTATTAAAATCGTGAACTTAACTTTAACAATAGGTTCATTTATAAAATAAGTAATCAGTAAACTTTTAAACAATTTCAGCTTTGAAACAAGACCGGGACTGCTTAAACCCATCCCTAATAATAACGAGATTAAAGCACAATGGAGTGGCATTAACTCTTACTCGGGTAAAAATTGAGAGTTGCTCTCGAATAAAGTGATTTTGAGACAAACTTTTTAATTTGCAGTGAATTTCAAGCAAAGTTATCTGTCACTTCTGGTTTTGTGCACTCTATGAATACGTACATTAGATATTTATGTGAGATGTCGCATAAATTGGTACATTCACATAGAAAATTTATAAAAAATAATTCAATTGAATTAAAGTTTGTTTTGTCATAAATGAAGTATTTATTGTCTATTGTCTATTTAAAAAATTGCTCAGTCTGGAAAAATTTAAATTAAGATCATCGTGTCTTTGGCGTTTTTAGTATCAAACATTTTCTAATTCATTTTAATTTTAGATAATATGCTACAAGCATATTATCTAAAATTAAAATGATTTTATTATCTAAAATTATTTAACTGCATATCTATCTATCTAATACCTTTAATCGAACAATTCTTGTATACATGTATATATATATTCTGAGGTTTGGAAACGGCTCCAACGACTTTCATAATTGAATTTTTTTAAAGGCTTACTGGCTAGGTGTTTGACCAAAGCTCACCTGATGCTAAGTGACGGTGTGGTAGAAGATGATAAGGTACACCAAGCAGCCTGGAATGGAACTGGCTCTCGATAGGCTGCCGCAACACACCGTTCGGTGCTTAACGGCAGATTTTCAACTTGAGGTAGCTAGCCAGCCGAGTACTAGAAAGTACCTTACCACCACGCTTTGGTTTCCTCACGATGTTTTCCTTCACCGGTAGCTCAAGCTCATTGTTGGGTTTGAACCCACGGCCTTCAGCATGCGAACCTACGGCGCTAACCACTGAGCCATCATCGCTACAAAATGCAGGGGGTTTCGGGGGCGAAAAATAGATTTGACAAAGCCTACTATAAGGTGGCTCATTACGTGGAAGACAGGAATATGTGGTTGTAGTAGCTTCTCTCTGCACTTGCATCCCCCTGGCTAAGTGACAATTGTAGTAAGCATAATGTATTAATATTTATAACTGTAAACTGTAACCTAATATGAAAAGAAAGATCCACAAAAAAATGCCTTGCTGAGTTTCTTGCCGGAGTCTTCTCAGTTGAAGTGTAATTACGAGCCGGTGGTAGATTCAAACATGTAACTTAACGTTCATAAGTGCCTTACCAGGGCCTAAACTGAATAAATGACTTTTTGATTTTGATTTTGATTTATCTAGGTTTCGTTTTTAGAAAACGTCGTTTTATCCGTGTTTTCATCCGAGCAAAGCTCGGTCATCCACGTAGTTGTTTTTATATGAGTCATGAAATATTTTCTTGTTTAAAATGATTTGCCGCCTAGTTAGGAAAACATCTGGCTTCCATTCTGATGGTACTGGGTTCGAATCCTACGGCATGCATTTTTATTCTTTCTATGTGCATATTGCCGCTAACTTCAAACGGTGAAGGAAAACATCGCGATGAAATCTACATGTTACAGAATTGTTAAAAAAAAATTTTAAGTTAAGTAAGACGTATGAAGCCAACTCGCACTTGGCCAGCGTGGTGGACTATGGTGGTGGTTCTTCTCACAATGAGAAGAGGTCCAGCAACGGGTCAAATTATAAAAACATCTCTTATCCGGATAAAATACATCAATAATGTACTTAATTCTGTTAAATAAATATTAATCTTACATCGAAACGCAAAATTGCCTGACTTAAAAATATCTAATAATAACTTATTTCAGAACAAGTTCATACATACAATTTAAAATGTAATTACATATCACGCACAAATATCAATACAGTAAAAAATACAATTTATATCAATATGTCAAAAAACAAATAAAAGTCAAAAACTAAAAATGTCAAAAAGTAATAAATATGTCAAATTGTTATCTTAGTCTAAATTGTGGCTTGGGACCGGTTGGGAACTTTGTACCGATGTTTCATTATAAGGGCAGCTTAGATCCATTCTCGAAGCACTTAAGGTCCAACGCCGATGACGTAATCTTGTAAAAATGCGCAACATGATAAAAAAATATCTCAAAGATAATTTTCAGCTTAGGAAATAAGGTGAAAAACCAAGATGCTTAGCTAGGTAACCTCCACAACGTAGTACATGCTATAAATCGGTACGGATACATCGGATTTTCATGTTTCAAGTACTCAATAAACGTAATTAATTCTTTAATCATTCAGCTATAGAGTGTTGTAATAAATTTTGGATGTATGTAACAGATACATATTTTTTTATGCTTAGATGTATGGCCATAGTTCACCTGATGTTAAGTGACAAAGATAGTAAAGCACACTTAGCCTGGAATGGAACTGGCCCTCAAGTGAGACTGCTGAAATACACTGTTAGGTTCTTGCCGGCAGATTTGTAACTTGAAGGTAGTGGCTAGCCAGCCGAGTACTAGAAAATAGCCTACCACCTTGCTATGGTTTCCTCACGTTTTCCTTTACTGACAGCTCAAGCTCAAGGGTTTAAATCCACGCCGCATATTCTGCTACGAAGCAGTAGTGTGTAAACATTACTATGCTCCAATTTGAAGGGTACTGTAGCTAGCGAAATTACTGGGCTGTTGATCATCTAACGTCTCTAAGTAATGAGCGCCAAGTCGGCGATGTTTAGTACTTTGTTTTATTACTCAAAGTAATTCTGTATATCGCTGCAATGAACATGGACAGGCGTTGTATCTTACCATCACGGAAGCGTCTAGTTTGCCTCATTACTATTACATAAAAAAGAAAATTTAAAGAATTTGGAAATTTTTTATTCACTTTAAAAAAACTTAGTATTCCATTACTAAGTTTTACTAAGAAAAAAGACTGGAAAATAATACAGCGTCTCTGTTGAGAAACTATATTCTATATGGTATTTGTGTTAGGGGTACAGTTTCCAGTCCATTACTAATCGGCTTATCAGCTTGGCATGTTGGCTGATACAAGAGTATACCAGCTGACCTAGAACCAGCTTAACATTAAGTTGGTACATGATCATTAAGGTTTTGCAGTAGCTATTAAATATACGTAATTGACTAACTTCTGTGTACAGCAGTCCAGTCACAAATAAAAAATGTTTATGTCCATGAAAACACTTTTCGTAAAAATTGATCAACAAAACCTAACTCTTACGTTTTAAATATTCTGTGAATTGTATAATTATTTCCCATAATAACCTGGAAGACATCGATTTTAGCGAAAATGTCGACGTTATTCGATCTCTAGTTAGCGCGTTATTTTATGTTTTACAGGTTAGGCGTTTGAGCACAGCTCACCTGATATTAAGTGGCGGTATGGTCAGAGATGGTAAACGCATATCCTGAAATGGAACTGGCTTTTAAATGAGGCTGTCGGAATACACTGTTAGGTGCTTGGCGACAGATTTTCAACTTGAGGGTGGTAGCTAGCCAGCCGCGTAGAAAGTACAAAAAAATTTACTTTTTTACTTTAAGTTCTATATACATATGCTTAGATTCTGTGCTATCAGGAGAGCACCCCGTAAGTTTCACTACATTTACAAAAAAAAAAAAACTTTTATTACTCTAAGTTCTATATATATAATATGCTTAGGTTTTTTGCCATCAACAAAGCGTCTCGTTCGTCTCATTACTTTTACAAAAAAATAAACTTTTATTACTCTAAGTTCTATATACCTATACTTAGGCTTTCACTATCAGGAGAGCGTCTGGTTCAGTATAAAATATGTTATCGTGCTACACTACACTTGAAAACCCAAAACATTCCCAATATTCCATGTTAACATCGTCAAAACAATGTAATAACAGCTCCATGTTTTCCAATAGCCTTTACAAACTTTTCCAATTAATGTTTGTAGTTCACCTCACGATAACCAGAGAATAAAAATAAAAGAATGGTTATGCATACTGACAAGGTATTTTGTTGTCCCATGGCAACTCTATAGAGTTACTCGTATATTGAGAACTTTATAGAGTGTACAAATTAAGTGTCGACCGAAGCCACTACAGGTATTTGATCAAAGCTCACTTGAAGTTAAGTGACGGTGTGGTCGAACATGGTAAACACACTTAGTCTGGAATATGAGTACCCTACCACCTTGCTATGGTTTTCCTTCACCGTCGGCTCAAGCCCATTGTTGGGGTATGAACCCACGCCCTACAGCGTGTGAACCCGAGTTAAGCGCTGAGCTATTAAGTCCCACTAATAAGATTAACCAGCTGTATTAATCGCACGAGATATCCTAGGATATTCCAATAATGCCATCTAGCCCCAAACTAAGCTTGTGCTATGGAGAACAGATAACTGATAGAATACATACATTTTTATTCCGTAAATACATACAGAACACATGAAACAAACACTTATATTTTTGACAACTTTTTCAATTTTTGTCCTGAACGGAAATCGAACCCACGCCTTCAAGCTCTTGAAGCAGATACTACATGAGCTAACAGGCCAAAATCAAAAGAAAGTATTACAAATACAAATATTTTATTGATAACACCATTGCTACAAGTCAAATCCCATAATACATATACGTATCATTAAAAAAGTTTTAAAACGCTGATTACAAATAGTGATGTAGCGATGATAGCTCAGTGGTTAGCGCGACGGTTCACATGCCGAAGGGCGTGGGATCAAACCCCAACAATGAGCTTGAGCTGCCGGTGAAGGAAAACATCTTGAGGAAACCATAGCGCGGTGGTAGGGTACTTTCTAGTGCTCGGCTGGCTAGCTACCACCCTCAAGTTGAAAATTTGCCGCCAAGCATCTAACGGTGTGTTCCGGCAGCCTCACTTGAGAGCCAGTTCCAATCCAGGCTAAGTGTGCTTTACCATCCTCGACCACACCGCCTGGTCAACATCTAGCCTGTCAGCAATAAAAAAAGACAATCATTAAAAATGTTACTATATATAATAAGTATTAATATATAATTAGAAATATTGTCAATATAAAAGACCGTTAAAATATGTCAATGTCAATATCAAAAAAAAATTCAATATAAAATACCGTTTAAATATGTCAATGTAAAAATATTGTCAATATAAAAGACCGTTTAAATATGTCAATGTAAAAATATTGTCAATATAAAATCCGTTTAAATATGTCAATGTAAAAATATGTCAATATAAAAATATTGTCATCTATTTCTAAAGCATTAACTACATCTATTTCTAGTGCATACGCCCTTTTCTATGTTATTATTTTCCCCTAGGTACAAACTATATCTGCAAAATACTAAACTTTAACACTTTAACAACGCTTTGTTCTCTTTGTTATTCTCGAATTTCCTTTCTACACTTGACAGCTCCTTGCGAATCTCTGAAACCTCGATGGCTCCAACGTAGGAAATTGTTTATGGCCTACTCATAGCGTGTTTATTGCCATATTTTTTATGTTTATGGCTTTTGTTTATACGCGCTTTGGCGACGATTTATGTTTATGCAAAGTTATGTAATGTTTTAATAGTCAGGATTATGTACGGGGATTATGGAAGCTTATGTTGAGATTATGTTGTCTATGGTTGTTTACTTTGGTTGTATAGGGTACTTAAATACATAGATAAAGTAAAGTCAGAGAGTTGATACGCATGTAGTAAGTAGTTTTTTTTTGGTGCGTGTAGTTTTACAATACAATACTTTTTTTTATCTTGATGTTAAGTGAGTGTGGTCGAAGATGTTAAACACACCTAGTTACGTGACGTTTACGTGAGGAAACCATATGGTGGTAGAATATTTTATAGTACTTGGCTGGCCAGCTACCACCCATCAAGTTGAAAATCTGCCGCCAAGCATCTAACGGTGTGTTCCGGCAGCCTCACTTGATACCCAGTTTCCATTCCAGGTTAAATGCGTTTACTGTCTTCGACCACACCGTCACTTAACATCAGGTGAGCTGTAGTCAAACACCTAGCCTGTTAACCATTAAAAAAAAACTTTTTCGAAAATCCCTGGAAATTTGCAAGCAAATTTTTTTAAACCCAGCAGCAACCCAGCTGTTTGTATCGAATTGTTAGTAAATATATATATGCAAAGTACAAATCAGACAAGGCAGACAAAAATACTGTTAGCGTACACAATAAGGGAAATAAAATATAATCTTTCTCTCGTTTACTCCTAGCTAATAGTGCGTAAGATTTTCCCGCTCACACAGGAATTATTTTGATACATATGCTCTATATTCATATGTACCTATAAGTTAAGTCTATGATTTATAAGTTTTAGTAATAACTTGTTTAAAATGGAGTAGCAGAGTAGAATAGTTAAAAAAAATAGAAAGTATTTATATATTACTGTGTTCTGGTTTGAAGGGTATTGCAGCTAGCAAAATTACAGTGCTGTTGGGACTAACCAACGAAAGTCTCAAAGTAATGAGCGCTAAAGCAGTGTTGCCCTACACTTTGTTTTGGTATTCAAAGATGTGTGTATCACTGCAATGGTCATAGACGGGCGTATGTAGCGATGATAGCTCGGTGGTCAGCGCGGTCGGTTCGCATGCCGAAGGGCGTGGGTTCAAACCCCAACAATGAGAATCATTGAGCTGCCGGTGAAGGAAAACATCGTGAGGAAACCATAACATGGTGGTAGGGTACTTTCTAGTACTCGGCTGGCTAGCTACCACCCTCAAGTTGAAAATCTGCCGCCAAGCATTTAACGGCGTGTTCTGGCAGCCTCACTTGAGAGCCAGTTCCATTCCAGGCTAGGTGTGCTTTACCATCTTCGACCACACCGTCACTTAACATCAGGTGAGTTGTGGTCAAAACACCTAGTCTTTCAGCTATTTAAAAAAACCTCTTACCATCAAGAGAACGTACAGATCTCTCTGTACTTTTCAATAACTAAAATAGATAAAACTTTTTTCCTTATAACCTCATTACATTGCCTACTTGTAATTATGTTATATGTCATAAATAAGAGATTTCGTCTAATTTTCTAACAAACAGATTTTCTTCCTACACAATATTATACAGATCCTACTCGTGTACCCTAGCCTAACATACATTATTCATAAGGCTAATGACCTGCGCAGATATCACGGAACGGAATAAATGAACCTAATGTTCATTCATTCATTCACTGTCATTATCTGTGGTGCTTCAACGTGCCAATTTTTTTCACAGATAATTTATGCGAGCGCTTTGCCAAACAGCAAACACTTACACTCGTACTTTATTTACCATATATCATCAGTTCATTACCTAATAGCTCAGTTGGTAGTAGCTACCCCCTGAACTGTTGACATAGGGGTTCGATTCCGTCCCTTGAAAAATAATAATGAAAAGAGCATAAATGCTCAGGCTATAATTGTTTTGTGAAGACCACAAAAAAAACTAAAACACGTTCTGTGGTAAAAGAGAACTGTATATGAATTTAAATGAACATATTATATCATTTTGACATTTCATATAGCGCCACCTAGACACAAGCTAGACAATGCTTAATCTATTGGAACCAAAGAAATCATATGTAGGCATATTTTTTAGGTTAATCATCACTACATAGTATAAAGCAAAGTCGCTTTCTCTGTCCCTATATCCCTATGTATGCTTAAATCTTTAAAACTACGCAACGGATTTTGATGCGTTTTTTTTTATATATATAGAGTGATTGAAGAGGAAGGTTTATATGTATAATAACATCCATTAAATAGTGGAGAAATACTGTTATTTTTGAGGTTATACCCGTGCGAAGCCGGAGCAGGCCGCTAGTATACATATAACTTAATCCCACTAATATTATAAATGTGAAAGTTTGGATGGATGGATAGATGGATGGATGGATGAATGGATGGATCAATCACGCCAGAACGGCTGTACGTATCTGAATGAAATTTTGTATGTAGATACTTTAGGCCCTGGAAAAAAACATAGGATACTTTTCATCATCATCATCATCCATCACCATGCGGGTAAAACCGCGGGGCGCAGCTATTGTATTATAATTAAACACCCAAACACAAACATGTGCGTTCGTCAGCTAACTGTTTTATTTTTTATTTTATAAAGATTTGCGTTTGATCACGCCCTACCTGATGTTAAGAGAAGGCTGCGCGATCCAATGCCAAGTACCATTTTAGAGTCTATTGAGAAACATGCTAAGAAATTCATAAGCCACGATTCGCTTGTTCAGAAAAGACTTCAAAGCCTTGAACATCCACGCAAAGCTTCGTATCTGAATGACCTAATTCCACCCTACCCATTCTACTATCGAACAGCCAGGAGCTCTAAAAAGCGACGCTTTATATTTCAAAAACTCGAACTAAGCGGTTTGATTCCACTTTCTTCATAAGCACCGCTAGACATTGGAACTTGATGCCAGAGTGAGTGTTCCCCAATAGATACAGTCTGGGTATCTTCAAGTCGCGAGTGAATCGGTTTCTTCTAGGCAAGCGTACTCCTTCGTAGACCGCATCTTCGCGATGGCGGTCAAACGCAAGCTTACCTACATGTTATAAAAAAAATATGATTTTTCCATGATGTTATAAATCAACTATAATTAAAATAGATGTAAAACTAATACATGTTATTTTTCAAACCTTTTTCTGTCTATTGACAGCTAAGACCACAATAGATAGAATTTCACACGATACTTTTACGTTTTTTTTATATAAGTAAGATAAACAAAGAAATACTCACTTTAATTGTCCGTTTATAAGAAAATAAGTATAATTAGATTCTCAAGTTACGTTAGCGTACTTCCGAGCAACAATACGGTCAAGCGGTAGATTTTATCATCCTTATTCTTATGTTTATTATAGCGTAATTGGCGAAGCGAACGAAAGGTTTTTAGAAAGCCTGCTCTTAAGCAATATACGGTCTAAGACGGTGGTCTTAAATGAGAATTAAATTTACACCTCATTCATTCATTCAGTCATGCATTCATTCATTCAGTCAGTCATTCATTCTCTCATTCGTTCATTCATTCATTCATTCCTTCCTTCCTTTATTCATCCATCCATCCTTTCATTCATCCATTCATTCATTCATTTATTCATCCATCCTTCCATCCATCCATCCATCCATCCATCCATCTATCCATCCATCCATCAATCCATTCATTCATTGATTCATTCAATCATTTATTCATTCATTCATTCATTCATTAAGGAAGCAGAGCTACTAGAATTTTAGCTATAGGGCAGACAAAGGTTTAACACTACCTATCTCGCTGAACGTTCAGCTGACCACAGGGAATGTTGGCCCCAAATAGGAAGTACGGAAAATTAGGGCGGCTCCATTTCATCGGGGATATGATAATATGAAGTCATAAATTTCTCTCCACCTAGAAAACTGAGATTTTTGATCGCTGAGCTTTATTTTATGTGGCTTTTTAAAATAAAATAGTTATTTACGAGTTGTTGGAAGTTGAAAATGTAAAGAAGCACATTTAGCGAAACATTCAGTGGATAAAAATACATAGTCATAGTCACGTTTTTATTGATAACAACAGTAACAAGTCAAAATAATTAAATATTACAAAATAAATTAAATTAAAATACAATAAAAAAATGACTATCTCAAAAAAAAATTATATCGAATTGTAAAAACAGATGAAACCACGTACGGTACAATATAATAATCCCAGTATTTTTCTTCGCTCCATTATCTATCATCAAAGCACAACGTAATCCAAAGAATCTTTCCACAAGCAAATTCAAAATAATATCATCTTAATCCTTAACAGACACAATACCTAGACCTTTCCAATCTCTCTCAACAATATCTATCGATTGTAACACTGAACCTAACATTGTACTATCCAATCTTATAAAAAGCCCAGTAATCAGACAGGTGGTGTGGACTTTATCACGGGAGAATACGGCTTAAAATTGATTGTGTAGTGGAAGATCATGTACGTGCCAAGCCATTTGATTTCCACCAATCCTCTCGAATAAAATGGATGAAACGTGAAAGGGGTGTCAAAGCAATGTTCTATTTAGGATGCAAGGGCTTTCACGTGCAGTTTAGCGATAGTAAAGCGAAAGGTTTTACCGGCTTTTAAACCTGTTACAGTTCTGGAGGGACAAAGTAGAAGGCATTACAATTTTGTCTGTTCAAAGCACGGTTCAATCAGAGCTTGTTCATTCCACCCTTTATGGCGAAGGCAGGTCTTTATTAGTTATTTTGCTCTAGCTTAGATTCCGATTTTATTCCCGCTCGAATCTGGAATTTTGAACTATACAAAAATTTGACACAATTTTACAATCATGGAGGGTTATCCTCTTTGATTTTATGAGTAAAGAACATGAAGATTTGCACAGTGGTTAGGATAGTATTTATACCGATAATAGTTTCCATTCCAGGCTAGGTGTGCTTTACCATCTTCGACCACACCGTCACTTAACATCAGGTGAGTTGTCGTCAAACACCAAGCCTGTCACCTATAAAAAAAAAAAAAAATTTCAGTGTTCAATTTCCCAATAATGAACTTCAGCTGCAGATGAAGAAAAACATCGTTCGGAAACCATAGCATGTTATTAGGGTGCTTTATAGTACTCGACAGCCTAGCTATATGGAAAATCGGCCACCTAGTATCTAATGTTGTGTTCTGGCAGCCTCACTTGAGAGCCAGTTCCATTCCAGGGTAGGTGTGTTCACCACCTTCAATCACATCGTCACTTAAAATCAGGTGATCGTGATCAAAAAACTAGCCAGTTAATCTTACAAAAACATAGCAGCTCCCAGAATTCAATGAACGAAGATTTCTTCAGATGACCATGGCTTCATTTGAATTTTTACGTCTAAAGTTAAAATTATAAAATTAAATAATTTATATATGAAATGACTCCAAAGCCTCTTCAAAACTTTTGGGCATTAAAAATAGCGTATTACGTACTATGCCAGGAAACATTAACAAATGCATATTTTTGATTTCATTATTACAAACTTTTTGCTGACCCAAGCTAGGTTAAGAACTTGGCTGACAGCCAGTTCGACTTGTGAATTAATAACAGGCTATTGTGCAATACACCACTCTACCAACTTATCAATGCATGTGGCGAAATGATAAAAGTAGGTGGTATATTTGGTGGTGGTAGGGTGTCGTCTTCAGTACCACTTCAGTATTAATTTTTCTGCCACCAAGGATTAGTTTTTTAATACAAATACCAATATTTTAATGAGAACAATGTTACAAGTCCAATTCCGTAATATCATTTTAAATACATCATTACATACATATAAGCTGGTTGAATGACAGTCAATGAATTAAAAAAATATATATATTTAATTAATATAAAAATATAGTCAATATAATAAAGTTTAAAAAAAAAACATAATTATAAGTAGTAATTTAATAATCATTTAGTTTGAAATACTCGACAATGTCATAAAACAAGGTCTCTAGCAGTCAAGTTCTTATCTTGGTTCTGAAGGTGCATCCCGGACGGATTGATTGCAAAAGTACCGAGTTGAACTTGACACTCTCCTGATGGTTAGAGAAAACGCATGTCCATAACCATTGCAGCGATAGTAAGAGCTTAATGTGACAAAACAAAGTCTAGAACATCGCTGGTTTGATGCTTATTACTTTGAGACATTTGATGGCTAGTCTCAGGAGTCAGGACACTCGGGACTTACATTTGTGCCACGAACATAGTTTTTTGTTTCGTGTCTTGGTTCTTCGCGTAGTTTTTCTATAGGCTAATTATTTTTCAGACAAGTTTTTTTTAAAATTGAGTTTAGTTCTGTTTATGAAGGCATAGCCCTTTATCCCAGGAAAAAATTAAAAAACGATGAACTTATTAGTTTTTACTCTTTGTTCTGTCTCACCATCGAGCAGACTGCGGTGACGAGTATCTGTGTTTTTTATCTACCCTCCCTCGCTTCGGTGTCAACTGACTACCTCCATTTCCAAGGATCATAGGTATGTCAGTGTCATTCGCGACACAACTGTCAAAAGTAAACAGGTGCTCGTCACCACAGAGTATAATCTAATATAGATATATTGTACAAACATAATAATATACTTAACATTAGTCGAGTATCTTACAGCTCGGCCATCCTTAAAGTTAAGTGTGTCCTCGCACTTAGGCAAATAAGGTGACTACCACCTATAATAACAAATTCAGTAGAAAATAATCAGAATTAGTGAGCGATTATAAAAAGAGAAAATAAATCACAGGCTATTCCGAAAGTCACAGAGGCCAATAAATAATAATAAAACGAAATATAACATCTTTAAATATGGCCAAGAATTCGTAAACAACAATTTACAAAATATAATCGCAGGGTTTAGTTACAACATAAATTTAACGAACTATACTTAATCTAATGCATCTGGTCGTCTTGCACAATGTATCACGATCAACAATCATTAGTGCGATATCAATAATGAAATTGATACCATTCGAATCTGCACAGATTGCTCGCAACTTATGCTCTTGATATCCACACCGTAATCTACGGTCATCTGTGCGAAACTGTCGTACAGTTCCATTCAATATCTGCACTGACCGCTTACGGTGATTCAATCACTACAACTTACAATCTAGTCAATCCCTTTCTTGTATCACATATGGGCAAATCTTATCACAATCTTATCAGTAATAAATCGAAATCAAGTCGTCATACATTTTGTAATAAGTAAGTAGTCTTCGATCATCTATGCAACATTAGTTTAATATCTAATGTTATTCACTTCTGCACTGATCGTTCATTACAAAACATACAATTGTTCAAAGGTTTATAAAAAATAAAGATAGAAATAAAGCATTAGAATAAAGATAATCAAATCATTCATCTTTGTTTCATTTGTCTGTTTCATTGTCGCTTTCTCCCAATCCATTGTCATTATCGCTACCGCTGTCGCTACAACAATCGTTAAAATTTAGCCACGGATGGATTTTATCTATTGCTACTACATTTCATATTTTTTGTTGCCTTTTCTGGTGAGTGGAGTATCTTCTACAACGAATCGATCATTAGGTAAAATCTTTATAACTCTATACGGACCTTGAAACTTGGGAATAAGTTTCTTTGATTTACCTATATGTTCTTTATCTACAACAGTCCTCTCGATTCTGACCAAGTCACCTACGTTGTAAGTTTTTGGGTGTTTCCTAGTCTTATCGAACCTTGCCTTAGCTAGCTTTTGATTCCTGTCTATCTTTTCTTTAGCATCAGACCGTAGTTGCATTAAATTGTCCCCATTTACAACCTGAGATGTTTCAGAAACTACTTCAGCTAACACATTTTCTGATGAAATCATCAGTTTGCAGCCGAATAATAATTCTGAAGGGCTTTTCCCTGTGGTTTTATTTACTGTTGTGTTAATACCTAACTGAACGTCACCCACATATTCGTCCCAAGTGTTTTCGCACTTACCGTGGCATTTAGTGCTCAAAGCGTCTAATATGGTGCGATTAAAACGCTCTACCTGGCCGTTTGCTCTAGGTGTCGCAACGGCGTTCAATACGTGCTTTAAATTCAGATTCCCTACAAATTCTTTAAATCGTGCGCTCGTGAAGCATGAGCCTCGATCAGTAATCAGTCGCGATGGGGTTCCAAACAAGTTGAAATATTCTTTGAGTATTTTGATCGCAGTTACCGTTTTTGTGTTCTTAACGGCACGAATATTTACAAATTTCGTAAACGCGTCAACAATGACTAATAAATACATGTTACCTCCCCTAGAACGATTGAACGGCCCTAAGTGGTCGGCATGTAATGTGTGAAACGGTGTTTAAACCTTGGGTATGGGATGTAAAAATCCCTCTTTATGACCTGATGGTGCTTTGTGGTGTGCGCACTGTAAGCATGACGAGACATATTTCCTAGTGAATCGGCGCATTTTTGGGAACCAGTATGATGCTTTTAACCTACTCAGTGTCTTTTCAAAACCGAAATGCCCAACGTCATCATGATGCATACGCAAGACTTGCCATCGAACACCCCTTGGCACAACCCAACGAATTCCGTCCTTTACAATACGATAGACATGCGCTCCTTTAATTTGATAGTTATTTCGTATATCAGCTACCATTTTATTTCCTTCGTCTAATAGGATTTCTTTAATTCGCTTTATTTCTTCATCAGCACTCTGTACAGTTGAAATCCAATCCGATTCCTTTACTTGCAATACATCTATCACATGGTTAATCGTCTCAGTGGTAGCCTCAATCACTGGAGCACGACTGAGAGCATCTACATGAGCCATGCGTACGCCTGGCCTATATTCGATACTACAATCATACTCCTGCAACTGCACCCACCATCGCGCGATCCTAGGGATCAAATCACGCTTTGTTAACGTTGTCCTAAGCGCGTTGCAATCGGTTATTATTTTAAATTGTAACCCGAGTAAATAGACTCGGAAACGATTTAACGAGGCAATAACTGCCAATGTCTCCAGCTCGAACGAGTGAAGTTTTTGTTCATCCTCTGATGTTTTCCTACTATAATAAGCCACCGGTTTCAACTGGCCGTCACTACCACGCTGCATTAGTATACCTGCAACACCTATTTTGACGCATCTGTATGTAATTCGGTTTCTAATCGCGCATTAAACAAAGCTAATATTGGCCGCTCTATAAGCTTATCTTTTAACGCATTAAAGGCCACCGTGCAATCTTCAGTCCACTTCCATTCGAATTTAGTTTTTAGTAAATTTGTCAACGGACACGCTAGCAATGCAAAATCTTTTACGAATCGCCGGAAAAAACTTGCTAGTCCTATGAACCGTCTCACATCGTGTACGTTATTGGGCACAGGAAAGTTAGAAATGGCAACAGTTTTGCGTGAACCTGGTCGTATACCTGGTCGTATACCTTCTCCTACATAAAAACCTAGAAAATCTAACTCTTTGTGAAAAAAGTGACATTTGTTTAATTTTAGAGTCAGTCGGGCTTCAGATAAAAGTTGTAGAACTTCTTCCAACCGCATGATACCTTCGCTAAATGAGCTCGCAGGAATCAAAATATCATCCATGTAAATGACTACATATTTTAGCTTCGAAAAAACTTTGTTCATTGCCCTTTGGAAAACCGAAGGGGCGTTAGCTAAGCCAAAAGGCATTCTTTTAAACTGATATTGGCCATCAGGTGTGACGAACGCAGTGAGCTCTTGCGAAGGTTCTGCAATTGGTATCTGGTAGTACCCAGATGCAAGGTTCAGACTGATAAAAAGAGAATTACCTGCTAATCTATCTAGCTGATCATCTATTAAAGGCAAAGGATAGTGCTCTTTACGGGTTTTATTATTAAGGGCCCTATAATCGACACAAAGCCTCTTCTCGCCGGTTTTCTTCTTTACGAGAATAATGGGACTGGCATAAGGCGAGTTGGATTCACATGCAATATCAGCATCGATCATCTCCTGCACCATTGTCTGCACTAATTCACGTTCGGGATATGATAGTCTATAAGGACGATAAACAACTGGTTGAGAGTCATTTAATTCAATTTCCATCTGTATTATATTAGTATATCCTAAATCTTGTAAGCTAGAGGAGAAACAACACTCGTATCTCTTGAGGAGAGTTTCGAGTTGAGAGACTTCATCGTTCAATAACTGACTGCCAAAGGCCAATTCAGATTTTGTTGCTGCATCGTCAAAGTTAAGCATGCTGACTTGTAAACAATTGTCTGTTCTAATAACTCGAGTGACTAATGCGCCCTTATTCAACGTCAATGAATTTTCACTAAAATTTTGAACTAACAAAGCTCCACTACCATTTTTGAGTTCATATTCGCCGGGCAATAGGTAGAATAGTCTGGTAGACTCACCCCTTAATGACCCTTTTACGTATATAGAACCAGAATAGGTTTTGTTGCAATAGACCGAAACAACCGCCATTTGCCTTGAACGAATCACAATATCTTCTTTTACGAGAAGTTGTAGTTGGGATAGATCCTTTCTACTAACGTTTAATGCATCCGTTTTCGTGATCACTATGCCTGGTCTTTCCGTGAAACTGTGACCTACTAGCACGGGATAATGAATGATTCCATCCTCAACAACGTAAGCATCAATATTCTCTGCAACGCCATTGATTTCGATTTCTACATTTACTCTTCCTATTGGCATGACTAGATTGTTTCCGAGTCCCCTCATAACGGGTAATTCGCCTACCATCCAGCTAAGGCCCAATCTAGACGCTTCACTACGTTGAATTAAGGTACATTGACTGCCTAAATCTATATACCCTTTGGATTCAGTGTTGTTAAGCTTTAGTGGCACGATGTACTTACTATTACTACAAACCTCAACATCTACCTGCAAAACGGTTTTCTCCGTGCTAGTATTTTTACTCGACTCGTTTGGTAACCGCATACAATCGATAGCTAAATGGCCTATCCTATGACAGATATTGCACCTTAATATTGTTTTTGGACACTTGAAGCTAAAATGTCCTGTCTCGTTACAATTAAAGCAAACTATAGGTGTATCAGATTGAGGTTTTAACCGTTTCGTATCATTGTTAGAGAATTGTTTAAAATTTGAGTTACTAGCTTTCGACGTAAAAGTTTTCTTATCTTGACTAATTTTCGACCTATCAAACTCCCGATTTTGTTGCTTAATAGATTGAAAATAGTTCAGCACCTCTTCTGGTTCCTTGCATTTTGCTGCTTTCGCGCCTAACCTCAACGATCGATCTTCAATGCCGTACAACAGACAATCAACAGCACGCTTCCCGAAAATTTCACAACGATTCAGTAAATTTATCTTTTCATAATAGTATAACTCTAGTGGTTCGCCGTATTTCGCCCGTTTAGATAACATCTCTGTTAGTAATTCAGCATAATCGTCGCTACAAGGAAAGGAATCAATTAGTTTGTTCTTCCACTCGGGCCACGTAAATGACATTGTAGGTAAAGCCTGATACCACACACGGGCAACACCAGATAATTTTGGGAGAGCATAATGAATGGTTTGATCATCTCCCCATTTATATAACCTGGCACATTCTTCTACCTTATTTATCCACATATGTATGGTTTGCCCCTTAACCATGGGGTCAAACTCCGGTATCACATTACCCAACATTGGAAATTTATTGCCTTCAGGCCTAGCAGTTGCCAAACACTTCACTAACTCGCTAACGAAAGCCTGAGTTTCACTATTAGATAAAATAGATTGGCTTACGCGTTTCTTCGGCGGTGACGCTGCACCACTTACACTACTCCTGGAAGAGCTGTCACAACCCGGTGAAGTGCGCCAACGCCTGGACTTGTGCCTGCTTCGCCTTTTCTTTCTGCTGTGACTACGACTCGATCGGTGCTCGTGTTCATGCCCGCGGCTACGTTTTCGATGTCGGTGGCGTCGCCCCTCACGTCGCGTTTTCGACCGGCTGCTGCGTTCTCGGTCAATTGACTCACTGGTTGTATTCGTTTCGCGCCTGCAACGTTTCACCTCTTTCGACCTGGTTTTACTAGCTTCACGGTCGTGATGACGTTTCCGTCTCGAATCGATAGTGTTCGAAATGTAACGAGAACGACTTTTCCGCTTCTCAACATTGTCGTTTCGTTGGTCCATTGTTTGCAATGCGAAGATATCGCGAGAAATAAAAAATCAAAACTCGAGAAAAAAAATCCAAATTTTCGTAACGTTCCAATAATAGTGTGGGTGTGTTTACTTTATCCCACTTCTGAGATATGAAGGCATAGCCCTTTATCCCAGGAAAAAATTAAAAAACGATGAACTTATTAGTTTTTACTCTTTGTTCTGTCTCACCATCGAGCAGACTGCGGTGACGAGTATCTGTGTTTTTTATCTACCCTCCCTCGCTTCGGTGTCAACTGACTACCTCCATTTCCAAGGATCATAGGTATGTCAGTGTCATTCGCGACACAACTGTCAAAAGTAAACAGGTGCTCGTCACCACAGAGTATAATCTAATATAGATATATTGTACAAACATAATAATATACTTAACATTAGTCGAGTATCTTACATGTTGCAGCGATGTTAACTCTTTGGTTTTCTAACAGATGGCGTTAATAGTACAATAACATTATATGCAATGAATACAAAATTGTTAATGTTCATGTTTTTTAATGGTTATAAAATTATTCTTTTTTTTTACAGATAACTCATCTAGATAAAAAGTTAAACTACTATGTTAAAGCACAAATCTAAAGGCGTGATAGTTTTTCAGTAAAGTGTACCACAAAAATACTCAGGTTGTGGTATAGTGATACTTTACAGGCGCTTTGCTCGCCCTGATTACATTTAAAAGTAAACTTATAAAAACAGATCCGGACGCATTCGACACAGCATAGTAACACTAATCCTAAATATTATCAAGGATGCTGTTGATGGATGGACTTCAGTTAAGTGTTGCTGAATGGACTCATAATTTCTAGCGATCTTTATCAAGGAGTGACAAAGCGCAGCGCATGGGCCGTCTCTCTTGCGTCTCAGCTTGCCTGCAAGTAATCCCATATAAATAAAAAACGAAACGCTACCAATGTTTAATAGAAATTACGATTGTGGCGCCTTTTTTAACAATGCATTGCATACACAGTATTCTCTACAGACAGAATAACATATTAACTAGCGGTGAGGGTAGTACGGAAATACCGCAGTGACGTCGAGTGACGTCATCTGTCACTGTTGGGGTAATCCTGTTGGGTATGCGACGAGGCGGTACAAGGTTTTTGGCGGGAAATTCCATATAGCAGCATTGTTTTATTTTCAAATAAGAACTTGTGTATTAGTGAGTTTAAGTTGTGTGTTTATTTTATTAGTGATTTACTTGAGGCGATATTCTTTGGTTGTTAACTAACTCTTTATTGCACAAACATTTATTAATGAAGTACATGTCATCTTTTTTTCTCTAGTGTAATAAATGGCGGCCTTATCGCTATGATATTTTTTCAAGTGCACCCGTGAAAATCCGAAGTGTGGCGCTAATTAAGCATAAAAAGTCTATATCTAAGTCTAGGGTATAAGCTATCTGCATTTTGAATTACATCAAAATCCGTCCAGCAGTTTAAGCGTTACAGAGTAACGAAAAACATAGGTACAACACAGCAAAGTTTTACATTAATTATAGTATTAAATTAAAAATACAAGCAAGAACAAAAACATCCTTAATTTTCAAACAAAATTATCAACACTTTATCTTTATGTCATTCTTTAAAAAAAACATCGGAGATTCCACCAGAAAATATCATTTTGCTCATATTATACGGAACAGTGTTTTTACATTCAAATCTCATTCTTATCCGGAACCTAAGGTACTCTAGCAAAGGTGAGAAAAGGTTGCCAAAATGTCGCTTTCCTGAGATCATTTTAGAAAAATCTCTGACGATACTGCCTTTATGCATTATTCGTGAGGATCTTATGACCCCATGAGCTTTGCCTTACCAAGGATATGTTTCTCACTTTAATCTCGCATGTGAATTTGAGGTCAGTTCTTATTCCAGTATGGCTAGAATACACGTTGAGATAATTGTTTTTTATTAACTAGCTGAATGCCTTGTACTTCGTACTCGATGCGATAGAAATGGACCTTTGCCCTCGCTTAGAAATAAATCTTATTCGAAATATCAAGACTATTTTAGAAGCAAGAATAAGCTAAATTGCTTCAGCTAATCTCAAATTGCGCTTACCATTTTTTTTAATTTATATTGAAATCAGAAATCAGAAACATTTATTGTAAAAACGCGTTACAGTAAATTTGCAGTTTTTAATTAATGTCATATAAAATAGATTTAAGCTTTATAATTCATAAAAATAATAATAATAATATTAGTTCATTAATCTCTCGCTAAACTCGCTCGCAAGCGTGACTTGACTTTAGAATAGGGTTTAAAGAGAAATTAAACATAATGTAAAAAAAAGCATCATGGAACTTGCGTTATTTTAATGCGCAATTAATTCAGGTGATAAACTATCTGTATGCCAAATTTCATCCAAAGCCGTTGAGCCGTTTTTGTGTGATTGTGTAAAAAACATCCAAACATCAAAGCATACAAACTTTCAAAATTATAATTTTAGTAGGATAAAATAGGTTTGCGTTTGATCGCCATCTCACTTGATGTTAGCGAATACGCGGTTTTCAAAAAAACTTGAAGGCTTTCAGATTGGATGGTATCTGGCAAGAAACCCACTGTCCACAGCCGCAATTCCACTGTCTAGCGGTTCGTACTATGAAAGTGTATTTTTATTTATGAGGCTCATCATCAAATGTAGTATATTACTTTAAAACATTCGGTAAGCCTGATAAAAATGTTTGAGTTTGTTCAAAACATTATTTTGTTATTTGGAGTTTTGAATCGCTAATCACTGAGCTATCATCGCTACAAATTGATAGAAACGACCATGATCTTCTTCAATTATTTATTAGTCACCTAAGTAACTTCTTTAATCTACAAAAACCAAGTCCATCTAAAAACTAAATCTATTTTCTCTTTCACACTCTCCTACGAATCACATTCATCCATCTCTCAAACACCAATCATAAATTACATTTAAAAACTAAATCTACTTTCTCTTTCTCACTCATCTGTGATTCACATTCATCCGTCTCTTTCACCTTTCTTACGTTCCAAAACACACAGAAATCATTCCAACATTACTAAAAAAATGTATTACGATTAAATGACGGAAACCAAATATCTACTATTAATTGAACTAATGGAAACCGACGATAAAATATAAATGAATAAAGGCAAAAAATACAAAAGGGAGTCGGATTGCGATGCGTCTGACATCGCTGAGTATGCTTGGCTGATATATTATGACTGGGTCAAAGCGGGAGCGGGGCATCCAAAATGATTGATGAGAGAAAAAAATCTGCGCGCTTTTGCCTCGTTTTGCTGAGAGGCTGAGACGAATCTTTTCTAAGCCATTATTATGATGAGACTGGCTGATTGCCTAGGCGGACGTGACACGACAAACTGCCAATACTAACTTATGGCCTAGATTTATCAGGCTTCTTGTATTTTAGGGTTGTCAATAAAAGCTCCTGAACGAAAACAGCATTGAGTGTCATTGCCACATCACTGCGTTGTATAAAATTTTATTGGTAACTTTACTTGGGAAATCTTCTTAGTTGGTAATCGTCTAATGTAACATGTTAGTATCAGATATTAACGCAATTTTTAAACTTTCGCGACTTGAACACATAATTATGTTTATCACAGGGTCTTAATCGCACACAAAATTAAGTTCATAGGATTTTGTGTGCGTTTTATTACTAGATAAATCTTATTAGTAGGAGGTCGTCTGAGGTACCACCATAGTATCAGATATTAACGCAATAATTTTTAAACTTTCGCGACTTGAACACCTAGTTATGTTTCTCACTGGGTCATAATCGCGCACAAAATTAATTTCATAGTAGTTTGTGCGCGATTAAGACCCGGTGATACACAGAACAAACATTTATGTAACGAACATAAATATTTATTCAGGGTGGGAATCTAACCCACATCCTACAGCACTTGAAGCAGTTATACTACCAAATAATAGGACAGTCAAATCTTCAAATATTTAATGAAATTCAAATACAAATTATACCTAAATACGGGTATCTTTTTTAACTTAAATATAAATTTTAACATCAAAGTTTAAAGACCTTTGACACGGTAGAGTGTCCACTTGAAATATTATACCCGGCTCGGGTACCAGTGACCCAGGTTTCCCACAGTACCCGGATGCCCACAGTGCCCCGGATACTCCGGTGATTGATGGGTCACTAGGGAATTTTACTGCCCGTAATTCGGGCCACCGGGACAAGATGAGTGTGATTTTGAATAAATTACTGACAGCTTACCTTGAAAACGTGAAGTGGAAGGTAAATTTGTGAAATGTTGACGAGTGTCTAGTCATTTGTAAAGAATTAACTTTTCTTGCTGTAAAATTCATTTGAAAAGTACAATCCAGATTTATTTTATTTATAATTTCATTGTCACTTTTATCTTTGCAACTCAAATCACACTGATATTTCAGTTGTGAAAATTATATTTTTTATGGTCGACAGGCTATGTGTTAGACGAGATTTTATTTAAATGTTGAATAAGCTTACGTTTGATCACCATCTCACCTGGTGAAGATGCGATCTACGATGGAGCACGGTTGCCTAGAAGATACCGATTCACTCTCGACTTAAAGACACCCAGATTGTATCTTTCACGCTTTAGCCGTTCGAACAATGAAAGTAGGTTCAAATCGTGTCGTTCGGGTTTTTGGAATATCAATCATGAATCAATGTCGCTTTTTTGAGCTTCTGGCCGTCCGACAGAAAAATAGACATGGGGGAATTAGAGCATGCAGATCTGAAGAACACTCTCTGAAATGAATTCGACCACAGCTCACCTGATTAGTGACGGATCGAAGATGGTAAACACACCTAGCCTGGAATGGAACTGACTTTCAAGTGATGCTGCCGGTACACACCGTTGAGTGCTTGACGGCAGATTTTTAACTCGACGTTACTCAGGTAAGCTGTGGTCAAATACCTAGCCTGTCAACCATTTAATAATAAGGTGATAGCTAGCCAGCCAATTACTAGAAAGTACCTTTCAAATCAAATCAAAATCAAAAAGTCATTTATTCAGTTTAGGCCCCGGTAAGGCACTTATGAACGTTAAGTTACATGTTTGAATCTACCACCGGCTCGTAATTACACTTCAACTGAGAAGACTCCGGCAAGAAACTCAGCAAAGCATTTTTTTTTTGTGGATCTTTCTTTTCATATTAGGTTATAATTTACAGTTATCTATATCTTTAAACGAGCAATTATTGTAAATATATATATATATATATATATATTCTGAATCTCGGAAACGGCTCCAACGATTTTCATGAAATTTTGTATCCAGGGGGTTTCGGAGGCGAAAAATTGATCTAGCTAGGTTTTATTTACAGAAAACGTTGTTTTATCTAAGTTTTCAGCCGAGCAATACTCGGTCAACCAGGTACTAATTATTAATACATACATTATGCTTACTACAATTGTCACTTAGCCAGGGGGATGCAAGTGCAGAGAGTATTTTTGTAGTAACCTTACCACTATGCTATGATTTCATCAAGATGTTTTTCTTCGCCGGCAGCTTAAGCTCATGTATGACCCTCATGTTTGAGTGTGCGCAGTTGTATGTGTGTAAAATTTTGTACGTTATTTTTTTAATCTTCACAGATTTATTACATTTGGATAAAGTTATTTATAATCTGGATTAACGCGTGGACTCCTTTTTAACTTCGAAAGTTCAGATAAAACCGCGGTACGTAGCTAGTATGACATAAAATTTCTCTGTGGGTGTGTTTCTGTATGTGTGTTCTTCGCACTGTAACGTTAAATAAAATTCAGAATTGAAATAGGTTATGCCATAAATTTATGAAATTTACGATTCCCATAGGACAACAGGTGAAACGAAGAAGACGATTGTATTTTTTTAAATAAATATAACTAACCGACTGGAGCATTCCAGATGCTTTATATCGTGTTTGATGTCTGATTCAAATCACCGTGGTGAGATTGAGTTCCCAGTTAGATTAGATGCGTCGCGCGTCGAGGGGAAAAGTTTGGGGCTAATTTAAATTGTATGACGCTGTTAATGTCAAGTTTATAATGAGTATAACTTGGTACCTTGGT
This sequence comes from Biston stratarius, assembly GCA_950106695.1. NCBI lineage: Eukaryota > Metazoa > Arthropoda > Insecta > Lepidoptera > Geometridae > Biston > Biston stratarius. The sequence continues at coordinate 10,067,650 of OX467106.1, forward strand.
ACTTGGGTGACCGAGCTTTGCTCGGTTTTTCATTGCTGACAACACGGATAAAACGACGTTTTATAAAAATAAAACCTAGCTAGATCGATTTATCGCGCGCGAGTGATCTCGCTTCTAGTTTAGTTCCTCCTGACAACGCAATTGTGAGATGTTTAAAATTTAAATAAATATATGTATACTTTATAAATAATACATTGATAATAGAAAAAAGTATATACTTAAGTATTCTATCAGTTATCTGGTTTCAAAGTGACAATGGATATAATTTAAAAATAAACTATATCTCTTCTAATATGAAAAAAATAATTTAGTTATTATTATTTTACATTGTGTTTTTTTACGTTCAGTAATAATCATTTTTGTTATATTTGCAAGCAATGTGAGAAAACCCTCATAAATCGAAGTTTGACACGCACGAACTTGCGTTACCGCCATATTTTGCTCTGCTGACCCTATCTGACACAACATTAGGCCCATGGTCGACTGTTATAACTAATATATAAATAAAATTGAAACGTCGCAATACAGAGACTGTACTTCAAATGTATAGTATAAATTACTAACAAAACTCGAATTTTCATAAAAATCGAAGTATCGAAATCAAAGTTAAAAATTACGTTGCTAAATTACAAAAAAAAATATTATATGCTCAAAATGCTGAAATTCAATTAACACGACCAATGATTTCTTTCGATGTGGCATTGCCACCTACAAACTTTGAATTACTGAACTTTTATCCGTCTATAAGTTATAAATAAAAATACAAATTTAAATTCAAACTATTTTTTTAAGACAACTTAGGCGGATGTTGTTAGTAGGTAAGTACAAAGCTTAAAAACTATAAAAATTATTACAATATAAATAAACAAAAAGTGCCGTGGTGGTGCCGGCGTAAGAATTGTACTCCACCCTCTCTACCCGTGGTTGCCGTAAGAGTCGGCTAAGGGATGTAATCCGGAAGATGGACAGCAGCGTCTTCCTTGAACAATCACACCTAACTGCGCTCGCCAACTCGCCTGCCAAGCGTGGCGAGTATTGGCAAAACCCCTCCAAGAAGAGACCTATGTCCAGCAGGAGTCGTCCTATGGCTGATGATGTGGTCTATGATGAAATAAACAAAAACTGTCGCGTAGACTCCGTAATTCTGCAATGACTAAGTGAAGGACTTTTAAAGTCTTTAGTATTCGCCCTTTAGCTAGTCGCCTTTAAACTAGGTACACTCAAGCCTGACTCCATCTGCATTGCCAAAAGTCCGATGACGATGTAATGACAAGAGTCATTAAAAAAAAATTGTCACAAAGTTCTCAGTCAAGCAAAAACAATCCAAATAAATAAAAAGACAGCGCTCGTCCTTAAAACTTGAATAAATATTTAAGGTAATAAAAACAACATGTAGACACGATCGAATCCATAAACATCTGCCACCTATTTCACCTAAAACTGGCCAAAGTTTCCAAAAAAATCTAACTTCCCAACTCCGGACACAATACAACCTCAGCTAAAATTGTTTTTATGAAAACAATCTACGTAATACTAAGTTGTAAATAGTGAGCACTCCATCGTGGAAGAAGCTTCGTGAATAATACATACACTCGATGCGATGAAGGCACCACGCCAAACAAAATAACTGTGAACTGACTGTGTGCTGGAAGGGGTTTATTTTTACTGCTTATGACATAAGAACTAAATAATAAATTTCCAATTGTTCCAATTTACCTTCATTGTATGAACGGCTAAATAATGGAATTTGCTGGTCGAATGGGTGTTCCCTGATAGATACAATCTCGGTGTCTTCAAATCGAAAATAAATCGGTTTCTTCTAAGCGAGCATGCTCCACCGTAGATGGCTTCTTGATCTTGAACTACTTCATGCCAAGAATTGACTTCCACCACTAAACTAAGAGATTCTTAGTCACTTCTTTCTTCCATCTATACATCATATCTATGGGACGATCATCAGGCCTTTTGCCTTCCGGTAGCCTGAGATACGCTCTTTAACGGCACGGTCTTTCTCCATCCTTTCGAAATGCTCAAGCCAATGGAGGCTATGAAATTTCATATGGTCAATAATGTTGGAATCTGCCACCAGCTCTTCAATCTCTGGACTTTTACGGATCCTCCAGCTACCATTCTCACTACTAATCAGAGCCAGAATTTTTCTAATGCAGGGTGCATTCAGCAACCAATACATTTTTTCCGCATTTTGTGTTAAAGTCCAGGCTACAAAGCCGTACATTAGTATTGGTGTATCGACTAACTTGTGCATGCGGATATTTGAGAGCCCTGTTGGGTCATTAGTAGTATATCTGCCTTAAGAGATGTAAGACGTGAGTTCGATTCCGGTGGGATTGACCCCAATGTACCACACCACAACCGATAATACCATAATGTTTGTCCTGAGTGCAGAATAAACATTTTATGGTATAATCAAATAATAGTTCTGTGTATGGGTGTACTATATGTATTTTAAAAAAAAACAGTATATTTAAGTATTCTATCAGTAATCTAAATTATAGTACACTAGCGGCCCGCTCCGGCTTCGCACGGGTATAAACCTCAAAAATAACAGTATTTCTCCACTATTAAATGGATGTTATTATACATATAAACTTTCCTCTTCAATCACTCTATCTATTTAAAAAACCCGCATCAAAATCCGTTGCGTAGTTTTAAAGATTTAAGCATACATAAGGATATAGGGACAGAGAAAGCGACTTTGTTTTATACTATGTAGAGAAGCTTTGCTTAGTTTGGGGTCAGTTGGCGATGTCCTACGATTTTTATTATTATTTGCGCACGTTATATAAATGCACAAGTTATAACATGTAAATCATGAATACTGGCATGCCTGCACAAATTAATTTTATTCGTGAAAAAATCAGCACTATCATTCTATCGACATCATCGCAAAAATAAAGTGCAAATACCTAACAGCCTTCGCCTCTGGCATAGTACAAATGTAGGCGCAAAAAATTGCGCTCGCTTGAGATTCCACTTCTCACCACTCGCCTGCTTTAAATAAAAAGCCATTATATTTATCTCTCAGTAACGTTTTACTTTAAATCTCTTTGTATAAATTGTTTCTTTCAGAACCACATGCGTTTTGTTAGGAAGAAAAATGGGCTTTAGGATCTTTGTGCCACTTTTTGTAAGCAAATTTTATGTAATTCCATAGAATTAACTTTTTTATGTAAAAGTAATACACAGAACTTTGAGTAATAAACCAAAGTCCAGAATGAAATAATGAGACGAACTAGAGTATCTCCTGATGGTAAGAGATCATTCATGACCACTGCTGTGATACACAGAACTTTGAGTAACAAACCAAAGTCCAGAGTAAAATAATGAGACGAACTAGAGTATCTCCTGATGGTAAGAGTTCATTCATAACCACTGTAGTGAGACACAGAACTTTGAGTAACAAACCAAAGTCCAGAATAAAATAATGAGACAAACTAGAGTATCTTCTGATGGTAAGAGTTCATTCATGACCACTGTAGTGATACACAGAACTTTGAGTAACAAACCAAAGTCCAGAATAAAATAATGAGACAAACTAGAGTATCTTCTGATGGTAAGATTTCATTCATGACCACTGTAGTGATACACAGAACTTTGAGTAACAAACCAAAGTCCAGAATAAAATAATGAGACAAACTAGAGTATCTTCTGATGGTAAGATTTCATTCATGACCACTGTAGTGATACACAGAACTTTGAGTAACAAACCAAAGTCCAGAATAAAATAATGAGACAAACTAGAGTATCTTCTGATGGTAAGATTTCATTCATGACCACTGTAGTGATACACAGAACTTTGAGTAACAAACCAAAGTCCAGAATAAAATAATGAGACAAACTAGAGTATCTTCTGATGGTAAGAGTTCATTCATGACCACTGTAGTGATACACAGAACTTTAACTAACAAACGAAAGTACAGAGTAAAATAATGAGACGAACTAGAGTATCTCCTGATGGTAAGAGTTCATTCATAACCACTGTAGTGAGACACAGAACTTTGAGTAACAAACCAAAGTCCAGAATAAAATAATGAGACAAACTAGAGTATATTCTGATGGTAAGATTTCATTTATGACCACTGTAGTGATACACAGAACTTTGAGTAACAAACCAAAGTCCAGAATAAAATAATGAGACGAACTAGAGGTACACACTTTTTTATAACACATACATTTACAACAGCAAAACTCAAAAAAACCAAACTCAATCCCAAACCCAACAACTGAAAAAGCAGATCAACTACTGAGTCAGCTCTGGTTTAACTCTCATCTGCTTCAAAATTGTATAAAAAATATGTGAGCTAACGTTTTGTACGACTTTTTAATAATTTTTTTTATTCAATATAGATTCGCGTTTGACCTCACTCTGCCTGACGACGACTCGCTTTAAGCTGACTGCGGTTAATATCCCCGAAGAACTCAAAGAAGTAATAATATATTTGGAAACCTTATTATATTCTCCTAGGCGACAGACCGAAAAAGACATTTATTGACATCCCAAATAAAGGAGCTCAGAAATATTAAATTACCTGTCCAAGATATTCCGAATGTTCCCCTATTCTCAAACGACATGATATTAATTCGTATTGTATAAATATATATTTTTGATAAGCTCAATTCAGGATATTACAAAAACCCCGAAATAACACAAACTATTTATTTTTTTCAAAAATATATTCCCTTTTATTTGATTGATTCAGGCTTTACTTTGCGGAAGTTCATTTTGAGTGTTCAAGGTATATATTTACAGTCGTTATATATATATATTTAAATCATTATATATATTCAAATTCAAAAAATATTTTGACATAAACGATACAACACAGCAACAACAACAAACATTATATACGTATGTATAATATTACATCGATATGTCCTGGAACCCGCACTAGGGTGACCTGTGTCGTGGGCTCCAGGCTCTTCCTTATAACAAATATTTACTACACAATTACATATACATATATTATTTATATATTGTGACACAAAGACAAGAAAACAGATAAAACAAAAAACAGTAAATAATAATGATACAAAAACAGACAAATAACTAACGAATGTACAAAGTATTTAACAACTACCCTACTTAATTACAGCGTGAACGTTTATGCATGAATGAGGATAATTAGATATATATATATATATATATATAACTTTTTCCGCAGTCGTATAAAACTACGTCGTCGTATTTACACTGATTTTGAATTTTCAAGAAGCATTAACCTATAAAGTTGTCGTTTAAACGTTTTTTTTTTTTTTTATGGATATCATTTCTTTCTACGTAAAACCAACAATATACGCTCGATATTTTTATATATATCAAGAGATATTTTTTATAAATAATAAGAGATATAAAAGTATAAACAGTTTTAATGATACACATACCTTACACATATTATTGGGTATTATTATAGAAGGTGTTGTTTTGATTTAGAAATCAAGTTATTTTTTTAAAATTTACATGTGACAAACGAAACGATCTCCTGATGGTAAAAATTACGCATGTTTATGACCATTGCAAGTATACACAGAACTTTGAGTAACAAACCGAATTTGAGGGCGTCGCTACTTTGGCGCTCATTACTTGGACACATTAGATGGTTAGACTCAACAGCCCTGTAATTTCGTTAGCTGCAGTGACCTGCAAACCAGAACAGTATTTTTTCTGGAACCGCGGTGGAACCTACACGACCTCCTACTAAAAATATCTACCACCAAGTTAAAATATAATATTGTATAATATTTTTCAAATAAGCGACCAAGTGAAATGAACAAAATAAGTCTCTTGGAATCCTCTATTGGTTTATAAGCCACAATTGGCTTAATAACGAGCAAGTACTCCGTTCTAAATGAACAGATAAATTACTAGAGACGTTTATTAGTCCAAACTTTGTAATTAAAGTCAAAGTCAAATGGAATATTAAAAACATAGCATTGCCATTGAGCGCGGCAATGTTGCCAGCATTCTGACCATATTTCCTTCCTCTTCTGGACTATAAGATTAAGTTGTCCGATAGAATAATGGAAGAATTATACCATATAGTTCTGAAGCACGCGCTCCGAAATAAAAAAAAAAACACGAACAAGTGTGAGTCAGACTCGCCCACCGAAAGTTCCGTACAAACTAGTTATAAAATAATTATGGAACTGGTTTACTTGAGAGCCAGTTACATTCCAGGCTAGATGTGTTTACCATATTCGACCACACCGTCACATAACATCAGATAAGCTGTTGTAAAAAAACTAGCCGACAACCATAAAAAGTGGCCGTATCACAACATCTACTACGTAGTACAATTATATCAATATCACTCAAATACATTAAAATCTATCTAAATATATATAACTCAAAGGTGACTGACTGACTGACTGACTGATTGAAATAGTGATCTATCAACGCACAGCCCAAACCACTGGACGGATCGGGCTGAAATTTGGCATGCAGGTAGATGTTATGACGTAGGCATCCGCTAAGAAAGGATTTTGATTAATTCTACCCCCAAGGGGATAAAATAGGGGATGAAAGTTTGTATGAAACTATGTCAATTTTAAATCGATCGGGCTGACACTTTGCATGCATAAAGCAACTATGACGTAGGCATCTAGCGCGGGTGAAACCTCGGGGCACAGCTAGTTAGAAAATAAATTTGATGGCTAGCTGGAAAACCAACTTTACAATGCTCCTTTCATAGATCGGAAACTCTTAAATTAAAAGTAGTTCACTTCCTCTCAACGGCGCAGTCATTTACGACAACTATAATAATAAAATTTGATATTGTTCTATTTTATGATATTGAAGGAATACGTACGTAAATATGTATCAAGACTGTTTGTTTACCAAGTATTCGTGTTATATTAATAACTGGTTGTTGACCGCGACTTTGTCAGCGTTTTTTATGTCTAGTTTTTTTTTTTTTGCTTGTGTTGGTGTTTGACCATAGCTCACCTGATGTTAAGTGACGGTGTTGTCGAAGATGGTAAAGCACACCTAGCCTGGAATAGAACTGGCTCTCAGTGAGGCTGCCGGAACACACCGTACACACACGCCACTGCCACTTCAACTTCCTAATCCTCTGGGCTATGTCGGCTACTTTAGTTCGTCTACGGATCTCCTCATTTCTGATTCGATCTCGTAGGGAATCTCCGAGCATAGTCCTCTCCATAGCTCGTTGTGCTACTTTGAGCTTATCAAGAAGGGACATAATCAGAGACTACATTTCAGCACCATAAGTCATCACTGGTCGAAGACTTTCGACTTGAGGCACTGAGGTATAACAGACGAAAAAACGTTGCGCAGTTTTCCGATCGCTGCCCAGCCGAGTTGGATTCGACAACTGACCTCTTTCTTGAAGTTGGACTTACCTAGTTGGACTGCTTGTCCTAGGTAAATGTATGAGTCAACAACTTCGAGAACTAAGCTCCCAACTGATACTGGGGTGGGCTCAACATGGGTATTCGACATCACCTTTGTCTTATCCATGTTCATTTTAAGGCCCACCCGTTGGGAAACTCGATTGAGGTTTTCGAGCATCATGCCAAGATCTTCCATCGATTCTGTCATGACCACAATATCATCACATCATCAGCCATAGGACGTCCACTGCTAGACATAGGCCTCCACCAGGGTTTTGCCAATACTCACCACGCTTGGCAGGCGGGTTGGCGAGCGCAGTTAGATGTGATTGTTCAAGGAAGACGATGCTGCCCATCTTCTGGGTGACATCCCTTAGCCGACTCTTACGGCAACCACGGGTAGAGAGGGTGGGGTACTATTCTTACGCCGGCACCACCACGGCAATATGACGTGTTATAAATAAAGAGAAAAAACAGTGTATAAAAAACATCGGAGACCTCTCGCGATACTGTCACGAAGTATTCCTGGTCCGATTGCACCACGGCGCAAACCCTAGTATCCTACAGAGTAGGCCTGTTATAAAACTGGATATAAAATTGCGATCGGTTGCCACAAGTTATCTTTATGATCGTAACTTTGAAACTACATTGTTAACGTACCTAACTGTTCCGTGCAATTTGTAGCTCAATTAGATACAATCCCCTAGATAGTTCAGAATAGAAAACGCCGCTCTTTCTTGCTCTAGTTGCAGTTGTAAAATGAATTTTATTGAATTCTTTATATCGTCGTACTTTTTTTAAATTAATAAAAAGGTTTTGTACCTCTACCTTGCTGTTGTTAAGCGAAATAGTGGTCTACGATGGCGCACGCTTGTCAAGAAGAAACTGATTCATTTATGATTGTGTTTTACTACAGGATAGGTAAAAAAACGGTACACAACCGTCCGTTTGTCGTTGATTTTCCCAGTGTTTGTACGCTACGATTCGGTTCTACTTTCTCTATGCGTGTGGCTCGCGAATGGAACTCATTGCTGGCTTCTGTGTTTCCTGTTGACTACAATTTGCGCGTTTTAAGGCAAGATTGAATAGATTTCTTCTAACGTGCTTCATCCTCGGCCGCACCGTCGGTTTTCATCAGAGGAGTTGGTAGCCGAACGTAGATATATTTCACATAAAAAAAAAATTGTAATGATATACTAATTTATTTACACAACAAACTAGGTCACGTCACTTTTAAAATAGATCAAATAAGTATGGGAAAAGAAACTAAAATTTTGTTGTTATTGACTAGTTAACTACGGAAACTGACGTGGTTAGAACACATTTTTGTTTTACAGTTTTTAGTGCGATGCCAAATGATATGGCCAAAACTATAGACGAAGTATCCGATTTAATTAAACGTGAGTAATCCTGCATAATCAAAACAAAATTATGTATATTTTTATTTAAATTATTGTCTACTTTACCTGTGAAAAATTTGTAAATATGTTCAATTTACATTATCGAATTGTGTCAAATCTGTGGAAAAACACAAAAAAAAATTTGAAACAAAAACACGCAACCAACTCCTAAATGATTTTTTACGTCGTAATATGTTATTTTAAATTAATTTTATATTACCCCCGACATCGTCCAGATAAAAGCTAATATACCCAAACATAGCTAAGAACCACCGCAAGAAAACTGGCTTTCAAATGAAAAAAACCGCATCGAAATCGGTCCATTCGTTTGAGAGCTACGATGCCACACACACACGCACAGACAGACAGACATCTACGTCAAACTTATAACACCCCTCTTTTTGCGTCGGGGGTTAAAAAATAATATGCATTTATATTGCATTTGCATTTACTCAAATTTATACAATCTTAAGCTAAGCCTAAGATCTAACGTTCATACTAAGCCTTAGATTTATCTAAGGATTCACCTAGCTTTGAGAACCAGTAGTTCTTATGCGAAGACAGTAGGATTTAGAGATGTTACATATAAGCTCTATTGTGCCATGAATCTCAACAGATAAAGATAAAGCTGCTTCAGAAGAATTATGTCTGTTATACAAATAGTTGTATTCATCTGCGACATTAGTGTAACCAGGATTTATCTCAAGGGCGGGTAAATATTGAATCGAAATCTATATCTATAAAAGAAGAAACTGACAGACTGATTCACTGACTGATCGATTAGAAGCTGGGTCTAGTCTAAGCCTGAAACTTTACAAAAATATTCCTTAAGTAACATAAGAGTGCACTAAGAAAGGATATTTAAAAATTCCACCCCTAAGGGTGCTAAATAGGGCTTGGAAATTTACATGAAACTTCGTTAATTTTGGTAGTTCCAAACTCACAGTAAATACTTTTTATTAAGAGTGTTAAAACACGTTGTTACTAAGTTTTCAAAACTACCCTTAAAAACGGCTGCAAGTTTGTATGGGGAACTATTTTTTTAAAGTATCCATTCCAAACTCTCAGTATAATAATATTCTCTGTCGTAGGTATTCTCTACGATGCCTGATGTCGACGAAGTCGCGGGCAAAAGATAGCTTGTGTATAAAAATATAAATCATTCATTATCATATTTAATGTTACGCCAGTTTTTCCAAGTATAACATGGAATATGTATAAGTTAATAACTAAATAAGCATCGTAGGATAAAATATTCATTCATAGTAATTATTAATGACAAAGACTCTTAATTTTATGGCTGACAGGTATCTGTCTTAATTTTATGGTTTTATGGTGATTGACCACAGCTCATCTGATGTTAAGTGACGGTGTGATCGAAGATGGTAAAGCACACCTAGCCTGGAATGGTACTGGCTCACAAGTGAGGCTGCCGGAACACACCATCAGATGCTTGGCGGCATATTTTCAACTTTAGGGTGGTAGCTAGCCAGCTAGAAAGTACCCTACCACCATGCGACTATCAACTGAGCAGACTATGGAATCGCTGACGACACTTTTTTGCTCAGAAAAAGTCCTTAATGGATACCGCCGGCTCTGGGGGGAATAAGGTAATGTGGAATTCTCTGACATCCCAAATATTCCGCCCCCCACCCCATCAACAGAACAATTGAACTCCGCTTTGTTCTGTCAAAGATCCCACATAACACTTCCGTCGGGTGACGGAAGCAACGGTGCACGACAGGGTTGTCGACAGAAGAAAGTGCCCCAATTGCACCCCGCTTTGTTTTGTCAAAGATCCTACATAATACTTCCGTCACCCTGTCAACAGAAGAAGTACCCTAATTGAATCCCGCTTTGCTCTCTCAAAAATCCCACATAACACTTTCGTCACCTTGTCGACAGAAGAAAGTGCCCCAATTGCACCCCGCTTTGTTCTGTCAAAAATCCCACATAACACTTCCGTTACCCTGTCAACAGAATAAAGTGCCCCAATTAAACCCCACCTGGTTCTGTCAAAGATCCCACATAACACTTCCGTCCACCCTGTCAACAGAAAAAAGTGCCCCAATTGAACCTCTCTTTACTCAGTCAAAAATCCCACATAACACTTCTGTCATCCTGTCAACAGAAGAAAGTTCCCCAATTAAACCCCGCCTGGTTCTGTCAAAGATCCCACATAACACTTCCGTCATCCTGTCAACAGAAGAAAGTGCCCTAATTGAACCCCGCTTTGCTTTGTCGAAAATCCCACATAACACTTCCATCATCCTGTCAACAGAATAAAGTGCCCCAATTAAACCCCGCCTGGTTCTGTCAAAGATCCCACATAACACTTCCGTCACCCTGTCAACAGAAAAAAGTGCCCCAATTGAACCCCTTACTCAGTCAAAAATCCCATAACACTTGTGTCACCCTGTCAACAGAAGAAAGTGCCCCGATTGAACCCCGCCTTATTCCGTCAAAGATCCCACATAACACTATTTGTCGTAAGTAAGTGGATGCGTTATGTTTGATAGATGGTCGGAATGTTGTTTTAGGGGATGGTTTCTGTAACCTTTTTATATTTATGGCTCTAGTATACGCAAGCTTTTGGAACTTAACTTGACATTTTGACTCTGAATTTTGTCAATAACTATCGATATATCTTTCTTTATGCAAAAGCAATTAGATGAACGGAATGATCTTCTGAGGACGTAGGTACGTCTGACATTCAAGAGTTCGTTCGATGACGTGAGTTAGACTCCCACTCTGAACAAACATGTGTGTGACGAACATACATGTTTGTTCTGTGTTTGGGTGTTATGTATGTATTTAAAATAAAAAGTATATTTATAAGTTTTAGTGTCAAGGTCAAGCGATAGAAGAGTCACCACGTCCTGAGGATGCCACGTGTAAAGGCGAAACACGTGCCGGCAACTGGTTACTGTAGCGAGAAAAGGATATAAATATTCGTGGTTATTACAGAACTAATTGGACTCATGAACGAATATCTCTAAAATAATGAGCGCTAAAGTAGCTACTCCCTAGACTTTGATTTGTTACCCAAAGTTCTTGGTACAACTGCATAGACTACTAAAAAGGGACTAGATACTTTTTTCTATATACCTACATATATTTAACTCATTGTATAATGTAAACCTTGTACTAAATAAATCAAGCAAATTGATTTGCTAAAGCCTCAGACCGTTACCTCAGACGGCGTCTGTCTAGGAAAGGCTTTATTCCAGCCTGAGAAAAAATTAAATTACCGTTTTACTACAACACGACCAGACGCAAAAGGCACCCTCTTACATTGGACTTTTTTAAACGTGCAAACGTTTTCAGACCACCTTCCTTGTAAAAACTGCTGATTTGATCTGCGCCTGTGTTTTCAACTAAGACACGGAGTTGTTGTTCACTTAAATAGGTACCTACTTCTCACTCAAGCGTGCTGCACTTTTAGCCACATTGTCACTTTCCATTAAGTGATATCGAGGCCAAACGTAAATCTGTTGTAAAAAAAAAGAAATTACATCAAAATGGCACCTGTAAGGTTACAGAAGCCCTCGACTCTGTATCGTGTTACTAATTCTAGCTGAAATATGAACAAGATTCAAACGATCGGTGTCGTTGACATGAAAGGGAGGCTTTTAGGGAAAACGGTTCTGGTTTATAAAATATTTATTCTTCTGTAGTGTAATAAGCTTGATTCTATTTATAAATGGTTGGGTAATTTCTTCGAATCACTCCATGCCGTATAGAGTGCTAAATGAACGTCTTCAAATAAATAAATAAATATTGTAGGACACATTACACACAGCGCTATCTGACCCCAAACTAAGCAGAGCTTGTGTGATGGAAGTCAGATAACTGATAGAATACATAAATACTTTTTTTTGTAAATACATACGTAGAATACACCCAGACACAGAACAAACATTTGTTTATACCATAAAATGTTTGTCCTTGGCGGGAATGTGTGGGTGTCTGCCTGAGCTGTAGCTCAGGCAGACATACTCCCAATGAGCCAACAGGGCTGTCAATCCAGTGTAAACAGGTTGCTTCTGGGTAAGCGCACCTCATTTTACACCGCTTCTTAGCTTAACACCAGGCAAGATGCGATCAAATGCGAATATAAAAAAAAAACATAACAAACCCAATGCTTAACATAAGCCTTTTTTTAAGTAAAAGTAAAGAAACGATCAAAAACTCTCCTTGTCTCCTGATACGACGTGCTAGAAGACTAAACTCGCTTACAATTCGTAACCATGATTTAACTCAGTTCACTCCAAATTTAAAACAACGAAAATCTGTTGTTTATCAATCATGTTTACAATGATGTTAGTGAATGATCAACTCATAATTTTATAAACACTGTAATACTTAAATAGTTAAAAATACTTACATAGTTTTTTATTTTATCTTATCCGTTCTTAAATGAATGATATTGATTATGGCATTCTTTTTTTACTCAAACAAAAAAATTAATTGAAAATCGAAGTATTTTTCCTATACCATAGGAAAAAAACTTAATTGTAAGAAATGTACTTTGTATGGGTAATGTTGCCTTAATGAATTTTATTTATTGATATTATTTTCTACCGAAAATACAGTTTTCAATTGATATACATATTTAATCAACAATTGAGAACGATACAAGAGACTTCACTCAATATTATAGAACTGGTTCCATTCATTCATTCCTAAAATAACTGTCAAATTACAGACTTCCGCCTTCCATCTTCTCCCCGTCAATCCAAACGTCAATGTCATAAAACCGCGTCCGCGTGCGTGCCCCGTTTCAGTCTTGTCAAACCTACCTTCATTACAGGGCACTTCAGAAATATCAGGTAAAATCCCAGAGATTAATGCGGGACAACGGCGCGGGATTTAAAGGGATCCCGCACTGATTGCCCGTTCGCGGGACCGCAATCTCTGATTAGGTGAGAGGAACTAGAGGATCGGAAGTCGGAACATTAAATATGGGCACAATGAGGACTATTCATAACTTGGGTCACAGAATAAATAAACCTGAATATACGATATCTGGTTCGAGAAGTTTCCCGACTTCGGGTTTGATTTGTTCGAGATCTGTTCTTTGGTTAGGCATTTATTTCTTAATGTGATTGGTGAGGGTATTCAAAATTGAACAATTATGTAACCCTTTCAGTTGGGCTCCATTGTTCTGTTACCTTTGTTTAAGATTGGACTGAAAATTTGCATGACATATTAATATTTTATTATTGCTTTCTTTTTTCCGATTTGAACCATCTTTTGGCGTGGCTTGGCAGTAAAGTCGACACTTATGCCGTGACGGCAAAAGACGTTCTCTAATGCAGTCATGTCTCCTCTGCGCTTCTCTCGATACCACTGCGTGTATGCTCGCGCGTATAGTACCTATTAGCACGCGTATTAGATAGTGAATAGGTAGATTCAGGTTATCTAAGGCTAATAAGTCTTTTCTCGGGAATTGCGTTAGATTCTATAATAAACTCCCACTTGAGGTAACTAAAATGTCCTAAAATAAATTCAAAGATTTTATAAAGCAGAGGTTAATTGACAAAGCCTACTATAAGGTGGCTCATTACGTGGAAGACAGGAATATATAGTTGTAGTAGCTTCTCTCTGCACTTGCATCCCTCTGGCTAAGTGACAATTGTATAAGTAAGCATAATGTATTAATATCTATAACTGTACCTACTTAATATAAAAAGAAAGATCCACAAAAAAAAAATACCTTGTTGAGTTTCTTGCTGGAGTCTTCTCAGTTGAAGTGTAATTACGAGCCGGTGGTAGATTCAAAAATGTAACTTAAGGTTCATAAGTGCCTTACCAGAGCCTAAACTGAATAAATGACTTTTTGATTTGATTTATTGTTTAAATATTTCACTTCTGCCAAGTGTCCCGTGATGGCTAACTTTTTCATTATTTTGCATAATTATTATATACTTTGACTATAATTTGACAAGGGGGTTTATTTACAGTGGTATACAGCTAGAACGTATGCGTTTTCAACTTTTATGTGTTGAATTCTGTACTTTTTTATTTATTATTATTTGTAAACAATGTGCCGTATCTAAGAACATAGTGATGATGTCCGAAGATAATAAATTAATTGAATTTGAGAACGAATTTCGTATTTTTTTTATCAAGGTATATTTGACGATGAACATAAGGAAAAAGACCAATAAAAAAGGAGAAACACCACTGGTATACCAAAAAACAGTTAACAAATACGTTTTTAATCTGCCCAAATCTGAACAATTTAAATTCTTTCTAGTTTTTTCTTAGGTATCTTAAACTTTTATTAAAAATTAGCGACCCGCCTCAGCTTCGCACGGGTGCAATATAGATACTAATGTAGTGCATATGCATAAATTATACATATATACCTTCCTCATGAATCACTCTATCTATTAGTGAAACTCGCATGTTAATCCGTTTAGTAGTTTCTAAGTTTATCGCGAACAGACAGACAGATAGACGCGACGGACGACTTTGTTTCATAATATGTAGTGATGATGATGACAGGTTTGCGTTTAACCGCGTCTCTCACTTGATGTTAAGTGAAGATACGGTCTACGATGGAACACGCTTGCCTAAAAAAAACCGATTCGCTCATGACTTAAAGACACCCAGATTATACCTATCGGGGAATACTCACTTGGGCATCAAATTCCATTGTTTATTACGATTTTCTACTGAACTATCGAATCCGAGATAACCGTCGCTCTTCAAAGCAATCAGAGTGGTAACAAGATATTTGTGGCTACGAAATACTTCTGTATCTGTAAATAAAAGCGATTGTCAGCTAGGTGTGATTGTATTATCGGTTATTGAATCAGAGGCGAACTACAGCGAGGCTTCTGATGTATGATACAAAGTCAACAATGAGTGAAATTTTATAATTATTATAAATAAAATTAAAATACAAGGGGACATTTTGATATAGCGTCATTTATCCCAAACTTAGCAAATCTTATAAAATGACAATCGTAAAAAAAAACTTTTTTATGTTTTTTTTGGTAGATCTCCTTAGCAGGAGGTTGTTTAGCTTGGTACCACAGTAGTACCAGATATTCTGCCGGTAAGCAGTAGTGTGTAAATATTACTGAGGTCAAGTTTGAAGGGTACAGCAGCTAGCTAAATAACAGGGATTATAAGACTAACCGTCTAATGTCTCAAAGTAATTAGCGCTAAAGCAATAATGCCTTAGACTTTGTTTTGCTACTTGAAGTTCTTTGTATCGCTGCAAAGTTCATAGACAGGCGTTATGTCTTACCCTCAGGAGAGCGTCTCGTTCATCTCATGACTTTTAGATGAAAAGAAAATTAAAAAATATTTTTATATGGTATTTTTCCCGATAGTTACAATCTAGGTTTATTATTTGCAGTATATTATTTAATTTCTTATTTACTATTTATCTCATGTCAATAATTTTTAATACCAATTTTCTCATATCTGTGTAGATATATAGGTCATAATGAATGTAGGTATGTAGCCAATAATTAAAAAAATAAGTGTCCTGTCTTTAGAAACAAAAAACAATTTGCCACATAACATTTAAGAAAATTTCATCTAAATGTGTTTTAAGTGGTCTACGTAGTAAGAGTATTCGTGAAAGCCTTTGGGATGGTGTTTCTGAAAGCCTTCATTAGTTGTGGTTTATTTGAAGGGTGAAATTCCTAAATAAACATCAGACGGTATCCACATCATAGCCTTTTGTTGTGGAACTTTATGGCACTTTACTTTATTTATGAGAAAGCCGTAGCGTGGTTTGACAAAGTTTTTCAAAAAATCACAATATTTTTGCCAAGAACGTTTTTGGACGCGCTCACAACGATTGAGCGCTTTTTGATGTAAAATAACTATTGGCAGTAAAATCGACTTGTATGACGTGACAGCAAACGGAATGACACTCTCTTGTGCAATCATGCTACGCTACTTTTCTCGATTACCTTGTTTTGTGCGCTATATACATACATATTTGTCCCGTGACAGCCAATTTTTTTGGGTTTGACCACAACTAGAATTTTGGTAAACTTCAGGGTTGTTAAAAAATAAATACTATCTGTATACTGTATATTTTTAATAGCTGACATATTTCACACCTACAATGTTAAGCTCATATAATGAATTAGTGCCCCATAAGCAAGCAAGCACTAAAGCAACAATGCCCTAGATTTTGTTTTGTTACTCAAAAGTTTTGGGTACCAGTTTTACATATAAAAAAACTTCACTCTTGTAGAATAATATGTAAGCTCTTTTTTAAACTATTATTGGCATGATTCTGAAAGAAAATCGATGCCCTATAAAGATTACATCAGAACACCCGCATCAAAGGGCTGAATGTCCCGCTTCATGCCATTAACTTGCTATAGAACATAGCAGAATGGCAAACAGTAAGACAGCGTGATTTACAGCCTCATTTTATTTATACGAATTGTAGTAAATATAAAACCCAGAAGATGCCGAATTGCCGAAGATGCAAATCTAAAATTAAATAAATTGTTATTTTTTTTATGAAGATTGAGTATTCTGTCTTAAATATAATTAATCCATTCATTTGCATTACGTGAGGCAGTGGAGATTTAACGCAAATAATAAGTAGAAATCTCATACTCTATTGACAAATCTAGATGGCTCTGATCTTAGTTTATACAAAACTCTGGGCACTAGATGGCGCTACTCTTACTTTCTACCTACTTAATTCGTACTATTTTTCTATAAAACGCTTTGGAAGTTTTTGCAGGAAAGTGGAAAAATCATGTATCTATACTATTTTCTAAAACTTGTGTTCTTTCGGGTTGTTTACGTATAGAAATAGTGATGTTTTATTCATAAACCAACTACAGCATGAGTGTGAATAAAGTGATATTATGTAGTAAAACATGTTTACATTTTCGTGTTGCTTCCAAAACTCCGTCGAAGTTTGTAGTAAAGCCGTCATAACATTAGTAGGGGATGACAGGACTTTATACTGACTTTCCTTATAAAACAGTGACTATGACTTTTCACATGATTCATAATTAAATACACGGAAATATTTGACATTTGTAAAATGCACAAAGTACGATGCCAAAAACAAAAAGAAAGATAGAACACAATTAAAAAACTCGCACATGTCAGACTATATAACGTCGTTTAACTGTGTTCCAAGATCGACAAGTCGAGTGGAAAATCGACATCCAGCAAACAATTAGCGATTGTTGGAAGTAATGTCCTTGCGGCTGCGATTGGACGTAAATCGATGGCTTCTATTTATTTACGTGTCGGGAAATTAAGCGAAATAGCCCTGAAGAGGGTGAAATGGGAAAATTAATTTGGATTATCTCTGGTTTTGACGTTCGTCGATTGTTTTATTACGGATTACGTGGTAATGTCTGCCACCTTTTTTAAGAAAACAAGATCTGTTTGCCACTTGGTACATATGTATATATACTCGCATCTGCGTACCCACTTAATAAACTTGAGTGTCACGGCATTTTTATTATTAAATGGTTTTATTTAGCTTGCCCTGTTTATTGTCGTTTTTGGGTCTAATTTAATTATTGAAAGTTTACCTTCCTGTTTACAGATTGGACTGATATTTGGTACACACCTTTAGGATCCAATACAATTTAATATAAACAGTATCATTGTAAATTCAAGATGGCCGCCGCCACAAAATACATAATCTATCTATCTATCTAATCTAATCTAATACCTTTAAACGAGCAATTCTTGTATATATGTATATATATATATAAAACCTGAATCTCGGAAACGGCTCCAACGATTTTCATGAAATTTATTATGCAGGTGGTTTCGGGGGTGATAAATCGATCTAGCTAAGTTTCATTTTTAGAAAACGTCGTTATATCCAAATTTTCTGCCGAGCAAAGCTCAGTCAACCAAGTAATACATATTATAACACATATTTTTTCACAGCCCCTAAATATAGGTATCAAATAAAAGGGATTGACTAATAGAATACTAAATAGATTGATAAATATTAAGTAACGAATTTTAAACTAAAAACTTGAAAATACAATATTTTAAAATTATTCGTACTAAACAACACTTTTTTACTAACATATTTGGCTTACATGTAAAATTACCTAAGCGTAAGTCTGTTTCCATCAAAATAAAACAAAGCTGAATCTACAGAGGGCGCAGACACTCCCTTGTCCTCGAGAGCACAGTTCATTAGGGATAAGGTGACGACTTGTGAGTTCGGCCCTTATGTCTAGTGCCATCGTAGACTCGCCTTACATCGCGACAAATTTATCCACACAGTTGAATGAGGCGCTACTATCGCAGTTGATGAAAGCATGCTGAGTTTTTTAGTTTCCTTATTTAGCCGTTAGTAGTTATAAGTTGGCACTTGGTAAGTAGGTATATACAGCGTAGGTTTGACGTACTGTGGTAAAATAAGCTAACTCGTCATGTTTTTCTGCAAGTTGGAAGGATCTACGCATAAAATTGTCAGGTCGGGTTGTAAAATAGGTTTGGAATGTCAGGCATTGAAAGTAATATATAAAGTAGGCATGGAGAAGCCTGAGAACTTTTCTGCTGGTTTTATTTATGATTGACAGACTAGGTGTTTGACCACAGCTCATCCGATGTTAAGTGACGGTGTGGTTAAAGATGGTAAACACACTTAAACTGGAATAGAACTGGCGTGAAGCGGCTGCCGGAACACACCGTTAGATGCTTGCCGGCAGATTTTGTAGCGATGATAGCTCAGTGGCTAGCGCGGTCGGTTCGCATGCCGAAGGGCATGTGTCCAAACTCCAACAATGAGCTTGAGCTGTCGGTGAAGGAAAACATCGTGAGGAAACCATAGCGTGGTGGTAGGGTACTTTCTAGTACTCGACTGGCTAGCTACCACCAGTTCAAGTTAAAAATCTACTGCCAAGCATCTAACGATGTGTTCCGGCAGCCTCACTTGAAAGCCAGTTCCATTACAGGCTAGGTGTGTTTACCATCTTCGACCACACCGTCACTTAACATCAAGTGAGCTGTGGTCAAACACCTACCCAGTCAGCCATAAATAAAAACAACTTGCCACTAGTAGAGTGACACATAAAATTTGATTTCTTTGATTTAAATTTGCTACTAGGAAAGACGAAGAAATCTCTAAATCTTATCCACGGTAACCACAAATCTCTAATCTAATACGATCCCACATATATAAATCCAATGGTAATTCTGAAAAGAAAAGTCCTAAAAAGCGGGCCATCCCCAGAAAATCGCACAGATCGGATCTCCAGTTCATAAATCCAATGAAAGTCATTGCATACGAAAGCTTGGGCGAGGGGGTGTTGCCAGAGTCATGACAATTTATTGCCCTTTCTATTGAAATGTAAGGGCAAAATGGACAATATTGTCACGAGTATTTTTTTTCATGTACCAAATAACACACAGAGATATATTAAACGCTCCCCAAATAGTAAGAGATATGGCCTGCAGCGGTACTCATAATTTTGAGTAACAAAACAAAGTCCATTCGGCTTCAGACATCCAACGGTTAAACTCAATAGCACTGTAATTGCACTTATATTGGATTGTACTTAAAGATCTAGGGGGCCGCGACTTTGTCCACGTTGAAATGAAACGTGTGTAAGTAACAAAAAAAAAGGGTTTTGGTGGGAACACGGAAATCGTCGTGTCGCCCCATTGTATTTTTTTTCCAAAACTAGTGTTTTTTCGATTGTTTATGTATAAAATTAGTGGTGTTTTATTCATAAAGTGCCGAATTACAAGCGCGAGTGTGGAAGAATGATATAATGTGGTTAAAGATGACGTCTTTTCGTGTTGCTTCCAAAACTCCATCCAGAAGCTTATAGTAAAGTCGCCACTACTTTACTAAGGCATGACTTGATTTGACTGGGACCGACTGGACTTGATCAAGACTAGACTTTGACTGTAACTATAGATGATAAAGAAGCTGAAAAATGAAAACTACTCACGAAATATAGAAACATTGAAACTGGCAGAATGCACAGAGTGCGATGCCAAGAAGAAAGAGAAAAAAAAAGTAACAAAAAATCAAGTTTCATACGTTATGAAACTTGCGCTGTTTTGTTACCTATATCAAGATAAAGGATATATTTTTATCGTAGGCTAACTTTGATAGTGGAGCAGTGCGGAATAGAATCGAATAATGTTTATTATCCAAAAAGGTACATTCATAAAAATTAACTAAATTAAATATTATGAATAAAAAAAATTGTACAATTATTTAGAGTCAGCGGTATAGCTAGGTCTATAAAAACTAAATAATAATAAAAGTAGCATAATTTTTTTTTTAATTTATAAAATGAATTCATGATGTCACAAAATAAATTGGTAAAATTAATTACAACAAATCATGAAACAAACTAATTATATTCATTGTTTAAAAATAATTCGTAATCTCTGTAGTTATTATTTAAAAATTATGTTAGCAGGATATAATTCGATATTTAATTTTTATTTATCACGTGTATAGTGCCAAGGTACGCAAGGTAGTGGGCAGGGCACATAGCATGCAGAATTGATGGCCGATGTGGCTGCAAAGTTCTGGAGTGGAGTCCACGGACCGGCAAGCGCAGCGTAGGACGTCCACCCACAAGGTGGACAGACGACCTAATAAAGACCGATGCGAGCCGATGACCGGTTGGATGCGAGCCGCTTCCAACCGGTCTTTATGGAAATCAATGGGGAGGCCTATGTCCAGCAGTGGACGTCGTACGGCTGATGATGATGATGATGAGGTTTATTTACTTGTATGTAGTTACATTGAGAAACGTGCTAAGACTCATGAACAATGATTCATTTGTTCTGAAAAGGCTCCAAAGCTTTGAACATCGACGCAAAATTGCTCGTCTGTCGCTTTTCTACCGGATACACTTTGGAGAGTGCGCTTTAGATTTCCATGACCTAATTCCATTATCAGAGAGCCAGGAACGCTTTATCACTACATATTATAAAACAATGTCGTCCGCCGCGTATGTCTATATGTCTGTCTGTTCGCGGTAAACTTAAAAACTACTGAACGGATTATCATGAAAATTTCACCAATAGATAGTGAATTCATGAGGAAGGTTTAGGTATATAATTTGTCAATGTTTTGTGTAAATTAATTGAAATATGATGATAATCGTTGGAAGTGTCACAAAAAGTCAAGCCATCTGGGAGGTAAACCCTTTGTGATAGATCAAAAGCCTCGTGTAAAACCCGTGCGCAGCCGGGGCGAATCGCTAGTAGTTGATATTCCAAAAATTCTAAGCTAAATATTGCAGCAGTCTTCATTGTACGAACCGCTAAACAATAGAAATTGTTGCCCGAGTTGTGTTCCCCGATAAATGCAATCTTGGTACTCACAAGACGCGAAAGAATCGGTTTCTTAGGTAAGCGTGCTCCAGCTTACCATCGGGTGAGCGTCACGTTCTTCTCATTACTTTTAAATAAAAACAAGCTAAAGTAAATGAGTATCAGAAGGAACAAACCTTTCACATACATTTTATTACACAAACAAAATCTTCTGAGCAATCAATATTTCACATGTATTATACCTAAGTATGTATTTGAAGATTTTTCCCGGAAATTGTAGATCGTTTTGTACTCATGCCGCAGTAAACGAATCGACATAGATTTATTTCCCTGGCCATTGAAATAAAATAATGGCGCTCTGGACAATAGACCATACGAATGTAGGACACGATTATATCTGTCAGACCTCGAGTGGACTTTAAAACTTGATCTATTGGCAAATAACTGGACGATATTGGATTTTTGCTTGAAGTTTCTATGGTTACAGCTTGTTCGCTTTTTCCGATTTGAGGAAACGATATATTACAAATATCGATACCTTTTCTTTGTATGGCTGACAGGCTAGGTGTTTGACCACAACTCATCTGATGTTAAGTGATGGTGTGGTCGAAGATGGTAAAGCACACCTAACCTGGAATAGAACTGGCTCTCAAGTGAGGCTGCCGGAACACACCGTTAGATGCTTGGCGGCAGATTTTCAACTTGAGGGTGGTAGCTAGCCAGCCGAGTACTAGAAAGTACCCTACCACCACGCTATGGTTTCCTCGCGATGTTTTCCTTCACCGGCAGCTCAAGCTCATTGTTGGGGTTTGAAACCACGCCCTTCGGCATGCGAACCGACCGCACTAACCACAGAAATAAACACACGAAATAATTCAAATTTTAGAACATAATTATTAAATTTGCGTTCGCGCCAAAAAAGCGTAAGTATAGCTTGCTTTGTAGTTTGTATTATAATTACGCCAAGTTTAACACTTTTATCTATTGTGGTTTTTGTGATAGACCAGATATAACATTTTCCGTTAAGACAGCAATAGAACATAACATAATTTGTCTTCATTACTGGCTTCAAAATTATGGTCAGAACAACATATAACCGATAACACAAGTCAATAAAATTGCCGTGGAGTTGCAGCAACCTTGTTAGGAGATCGTCTGACTGAAATAATTCTGGAGGTCCTGAGTTCAAATCCTACGGCAAACACCCATGTATTTTCTAAATTTTGTGCGTATTGTCGCAAGCTTACGCGTAGGGTACTTTTTAGTACTCGGCTGGCTAGCTACCACCCTCAAGTTAAAAATCTGCCGCCAAGCATCTAACGGTGTGTTTCGGCAGCCTTACTTGAAAGCCAGTTCCATTCCAGGCTAGGTGTGTTTACCATCTTCGACCACACCGTCACTTAACATCAGGTGAGCTGTGGTCAAAAAACTAGCCTGTCAGCCATAAAAAAAACTGCATGTCTGTGAATTCTTTATATTCTCGAAGATGTGTGAAGTCGGTCAACCTGCATTTGGCTGGCGCGGTGGACTTTACCATCACAGTGTGAAGAAGCCTGCATTCATAGGGTCAGCTTATAAAAACAAATCTGATCCGGAGTATTCAACCCTAGCAGCCCTGTTAGCTCAGTGGTATTTTATCTGCTTTAAAATTCGTTGGACATGGGTATCCTCTATGTATCATAAGTATGTATTTACAAAAAAAAGTATATATGTATTCTTTCAGTTATCTGACTTCCATCGTACAAGTTTTGCTTAGTTTGGGGTCAGATGGCGCTGTGCTATGTCCTATGATATTTATTTATTATTCATATCTATAATAAATTTGCCGTGGTGGTAAGAATAGTACCCCATCCTCTCTACCCCTGCTTGCCGTAAGAGTCGGCTAAGGGATGTAATACGAAAGATGGGCAGCAGCGTCTTCCTTGAACAATCACACCCAACTGCGCTCGCCAACCCTGCCGCCTGCCAAGCGTGGCGAGTATTGGCAAAACCCCCCCAGGAGGAGGCCTATGTCCAGCAGTGGACGTCCTATGGCCGATGATGATGATGATGATCAATAATAAATAACAAGATATGAAATTCCATCCCAGTTATTACATAAAATAACTAATTCAGACATAATTGTTTCCGAGAAACTGTCACGGTCAAACGAGCGTTTTGCCATGCGTATAGACACACACGGCGATGTACGGCGTGCAAATTGACACGTTATCGGCGTGTTTATCTCAACACGCCACAGTGAGTAAAATAAACCAATGTAGTTTCAGATTGACTATATTAGGTTGTTTGTTTATTTCGTAGACGAAATTAAAGGAATACGAGAAACTGTATAATGAGGTCGATAAAAATATTTTTCTTAAATTAAAATTCACTTATTTCAGGCAACATCCAAGATAGAAACAATTAGTAATAAAAGTCAAACAAAATGTCAATAAGATAAAAACATATTATTAGAACAAGTTAATTATTTAAAATTTAAAAACCCCCGACACAGAATCAAACATAGCTAAGAACACTCCCGACTAATTCACCTTTCAAATAAAAAAAAACAATCAAAATCGGTTTATCCGTTCGGGAGCTACGATGCCACAGACAGATACACACACACACACGACACACACACACACACACTCACACACACACACACACACACGTCAAACTTATAACATCCCGTCGTTTTTGCGTCGGGGGTTAAAAATCAATTGTCATACAGTGAATTGTGGTAAAAATATCTAGCCTTAAATGGAAGTGGCTCTCAAGTGGGGCTGCCGGAATACACCGTTAAGTGCTTGGCGGCAGATTTTTCAACTTGAAGATGGTAGTTAGCCATTTGAGTACTAGACTTACACGATCCTTAACAAGTCCATTCCATATTTTAGCAAACCAAAACTTCAACTTTAATAGAAAAATCTCAGTTCCACCATCACAAACTTCTCCAAGCAACTTAAACTGCTTAATAAAATAAAGAGAAATTCCCAAGAAAAAGCTATGAACACTTGTAAGTTATCAGTTACGTATTAAAACTCGGGCCGCTACATAATGACCCGTGAACTTTAAGCGGAAGCGTTGACAATAAGGCTTCTGGAAGCTGTTTCATTCACATTTCTATTTCAATCGGGTCGCTTTTTATCCAAAACACTGCATGAGTGCATGCGTATGTACGAGTATGAAGCTACAAGCGCTACAGCTACGCCACAACTGCTACAGATAAGCCACTAATGCTGCATGCTACGACTGCTACGTGCTACGAATAGCCGCTACGCCGCCATTAGGCTGCAAATGTTTATCACTCTTATGTACTCATAAAACGTAGCACTCATCGTTTAATTTGTGGCAACAGTGGAATCGCTGTAGCTCTCTTTGACTAAACCTAGAATAAATGAATAATGAATAAATCTCGTTGGGTGTTTCACAAAACGTCATCTAGCCCCAAACCAAGCAAAGCTTGTATTATAGGAAGCTGATAACTAATAGAATATATAATATATATAGAATATAGATATAGGTAGATAGAATATATAGAACTTGTAGCGATGATAGCTCAGTGGTTAGCGCGATCAGTTCGCATGCCGAAGGGCGTGGGTTCAAACCCCAACAATGAGCTTGAGCTGCGGTAAAGGAAAATATCGTGAGGCGACCATAGCGTGGTGGGGGTACTTTCTAGTACTCGGCTGGCTAGCTACCACCCTCAAGTTGAAAATCTGCCGCCAAGCATCTAACGAAGTGTTTCGGCAGCCTTACTTGAAAGCCAGTTTAATTCCAGGCTAGGTGTGTTTACCATCTTCGACCACACCGTCACTTAACATCTGGTGAGCTGTGATCAAACACCTAGCCTATCAGTCATAAAAAATAAAAAAGAATACTTACATCTTTTTTTTTTGTAAGTTCATTATGTATTTCTAGACACAGAAAAACGTTTACCTATTCCTTTGTCTATGTCAATATCGGTGTCTTCAAATCTAGACTAAATAAGTTTCTTCTAGGTAAGCGTGCTCCATCTTAGACCGTAATACTGCTTAACGTCAGGCAGGGTGGTCAAAGGCGAAACTATTTTGAATTAAAAAAAAAATGGTCGTCACTTTGAACCCACACCCTATAATACATGATCAGATCTACAACTGAACGATACAATCGAACGAACAGTCGATCAGAATCAGACTTATTTTTTGGCCTTAAATAACACAAAATATTACAAGTAAAATAATATCGCAATTTTTTTTAAATTAAAGTCCTTTAAAAACCTAAAAATATTATAGCTTGTAATAAAATCGTGCTTACTCCGTTTGTATTTTATCCAACAATGACGAATTCCTACGCCTATATTCACTTTAATTTGTAGAATTAAATGGCTTTAGCAAAAATGTTAGTGGCTGTTTTTTAATAAAATTAATTGATTAATTGTACATTAACAATTTGACATGACGTACCTATTTCTCAATTTTAACTGACCTAATCCTTGTTATCCAGAATTTTCTTTTTTGATTTCACATCATCAGCCATAGGTCGTCCACTGCTAGACATAGGCCTCCCCCTGGGGGGGTTTTGCCAATACTCGTCACGCTTGGCAGGCGGGTTGGTGAGCGCAGTTAAGTGTGATTTTCAAGGAAGACGCTGCTGCCCATCTTCCGGATTACATCCCTTAGCCGACTCTTACGGCAACCACAGGTAGAGAGGGTGGGGTACAATTTTTACGCCGGCACCACCACGGCACGGCACATTTTTGATTTAATTTCTCAATATGACTTTTACAAGCAATACCACGAACGCCACAAATACACAATTAGCCCTACGGTTAACTGGGCTTCACTACAACTCGACTGTCAACACTTTATTGTACGCTATTAACTTTCATACAACCTAGTAACAAAAATACGCTGCCTAATATAAGCGAATCCATCCTACCTTCCGTACCTCAAAAGGAAAAATCAGAACCCATATAGGATTACTTTGTTCTCCGTCTGTCAAGACCTTCTATCTCAGGAACGCGTGGAGGTATGGAGTTAAAATTAAAACCATTTACGCAAATCTATAGCCCCTTGCAGCTGTTAAAAAATAAACCATTTCAGAAAAAAGGTTACAGCCTTTTTTTATGTTGCAAAAAACCGCATATTTCGACACTCACAAGGAAATCAAAAGCTATAGGATACTTTCTGTTAACCTAGAACTATTAAATTTGGCAAGAAGCATGGACTTATTATAGTATAGATAAAGGGAAAAATCCGAAAACTGTACATTTTTAATTTAATCATAAAAAAATTGGGTCAAAGCCTTAAAGTTCAACACTCGATTCCCGAACTATTTATCATATCTACTTGTTTGTACGGGACCCTCAGTGGGTAAGTCTGACCCGCACTTGTGCGAGTTTTTTTAGCAGTAATGAGACAAACGAAACGCTTCCTTGGTAGTGACAATACCAGACAATAACCATAGCGGTACCTAGAACATTAAGTAACAACACAAAGTCTAGGAGAACATTATTGTGAAACAATCGATGGTTTCTGACAAGCCCTATAATTTCGCTAGCAGCGAAATCAAATTCACTTCAAATCTACACGACTACTTAAAAAAAAAACCGAGAACATTACACATAGCGCCATCTGAACCCAATCTAAGAAACAGAGTGCTGATAAATTACAAAAATACTTTTTTTAATACATACAAAATATCCAGACACAGAACTAACATTTGTTTATACTATAAAATGCTTGTCCTGGGTGGGAATCGAACCTTACTTCACATTATATCTTACTAGCGACCCGCCCCGGCTTCACACGAGTGCAATGTAGATACTAATGTGGTGCATATACAAATACATGTATTATACAACATATAAACCTTCCCTTGAATCAAACTGCATTAAAATCCGTTACTTAGTTTAAAAATTATAAGCGTACAGACGGCGGAAAGCGGCTTTATTTTATACTATGTACGTACTAGTGTCCCGCCCCGGTTTCGCACGGGTGCAATGTAGATACTAATGTGGTGCATATACAAATACATGTATTATACTACATATAAACCTTCCCTTGAATCAAACTGCATTAAAATCCGTTACTTAGTTTAAAAATTATAAGCGTACAGACGGCGGAAAGCGGCTTTATTTTATACTATGTACGTACTAGTGTCCCGCCCCGGTTTCGCACGGGTGCAATGTAGATACTAATGTGGTGCATATGCATGTATTATACATATAAACCTTCCTCTTGAATCAAACTCAACAAATCAAGCATTAACATCCGTTAATTAGTTTAAAAGATCTAAGCGTAGGTTTAGACGGCGGAAAACAACGTTGTTTTATACTTATTTAATATGGCGATCTTTATAACCTTAATTGGCGACTCAAAATGTGTCGCATTTGGTATTACATAAAAGCCCATAATAATATGCGTATTTCAAATATCTAGGAAAAATTTGCACGGAATTATTTAATATGGGAATTGAAATAGATCGGCAATTTGGCACTCATTAATTTCGCATAGCGTAAATTGTAATATGCCATTGTAAAACGGAGTAGGTGAATTTAAATAATTAGGTTTAATGTTGACACCAAGAATTGTAATCATTGATCAAAAATGATTTAACGGTAATGCTACTGCTGTATTTTGTTAATACGTTTTAACAAAAATTTATTGAACTGCTTATGTAAAGATACTATAAATTATATAAATATGAACACTAGAAATGAGCTAGTGCCTCACGCGGCGGCTTTATTGCTAAAAGCGATGTCTTCCAGGCAACCTAGAAAAATTTAAAAATATTATTGTTTCAATATAAATTGTTGAATTTAATTAGGTACTTATTTATGTTTAAATCGTAAAATTTTTTTTTATGCTACAGATGTCAATGTAGCAGATGGGTTGTCTGATGGTAAGCAATCACCATATCTGCTATACCAGGGCACTACAAATACGTTGCCGACCTTTTAAGATTCTATTAACACACCTTTTCCAGAATCCAATGTTGTAACTCCGCGGGAATACGGAGGAAGGAAGACCATTACACAATTTGCAAGTGTATAGCAAAAAAGATCACGTGAATCGCACAGTGTGCGATTCCAATGTAATTTTTATGTTTGGTTAATTGTGGAAAGAATTGGATCGATACACGGCTGTCTTTTGTTTTTTCCCAATGTGAGACGACTACGGCCATAGTTTTTTTTATATGCCTGACAGGCTAGCTGTTTGACCACAGCTCACTTGATGTTAAGCGACGGTGTGGTCGAAGATGGTAAACACACCTAGCCTGGAATGGAACTGGCTCTCAAGTGAGGCTGCCAGAACACACCGTTAGATGCTTGGCGGCAGACTTTCTATATAAGTTCCACAGTACCACCACGCTATATTTTCCTTCACTGGCAGCTCAAGCTCACTGTTGGGGTTTTTTTTTTTTTTTTTTTTTTATTTAGTAAATTATACTCCACAGACTCCGGGGTCCGTGACCTTTATTAACTTGAATTTATACAATATTATAATATATTATTTTTTTTCATTGTTGGGGTTTGAACCCACGTCCTTCGGTATGCAAACCGACTGCGCTAACCACTGAGCTATCATCGCTACAAATAGTCCGCCAAACTGGGCATAAGTGGTAGTTGGCAGACTTTTCACGCCTTTAAGATCATTAAGAACTCTCAGAAAATCAGATTTCCTCACGATGTTTTCCTTCTCCCGTTAAACTTTGCAGCAATACACATATAACTTAGAAACAGCGCTTGTACAACCTAATTACTCGTTATAAAATCAAAGTTTAAAAAGGTTCAGGCGCTCTTACAGTCGGCGGGAAATCTCGGGCATTTCCACGAAACAGGCAGTTAATAAAGACAGTTTAATTAAGATAAGAGGCAACAACGGCCTAATGGGAGCCTGCAAGCCACCCAGGGTCCCATCATAGATTAGAGGCAAATAGAAACAACTTTCTAAAAAGGATAGCACTATATAATACCGCGCGCACATGTAAAAGACCGAGTTGTTGAATTGGTCTAGTCAAGAAATTAAATGGATTTAAACAAATCGCATTTTTTTATGCTTCACATGCTAGGTATTTGACCACAGCTTACCTAATGTTAAACGTAACTGTGTTCAAAAATGGTAAGCATAACTAGCCTGGAATGGAACTGGCTCTTAAGTGAGGCTGTCGGAACACACTGTTAGGTGGTAGGCGACAGATTTTCAACTTATGCTAGTCAGCCGAGTACTAGAAAGTACCCTACGACTATGGTATGGTTTCTTCACGATATTTTCTTTAACCGGCAACTCAAGCTCATTGGGATATGAACCAACACTTTACGGCATGTAAACCGATCGCGCTAACCACTGAGCTATCATAGGTACAAAAATTAACAATTAAGTTTTGAAGATACTAAATAGTTTTTTAATATAGCAGCAAAGGCTTATGTATTGTTATCAATATATTGAACGCTGAATCAATCAATAATTGAAACATAAATAATAAAACAGCAACTTAATCCCTCCGTGACTTCTCCCATTTATTTTCTTGTGTCAGCAGTGTAATAACTAACCAGTAAGTTATCCGCGGTTATCTTTTGTTAATATAAAGATAATGAGACGAACAAGACGCTCTCCTGATAAGAGATAACGCATGTCCATAAACATTGCAGCGATACACAGAACTTTGAGTCAGAAAACAAAATCCGAGGAGTCATTGGCGCTCATTACTTTGAGACATTCGATGGTTAGTCTTAATAGCCTATAATTACGCTTACCTTTAATATCCTTTTAAAACACACTACTGTTTGACGGTATCTACTATAGATAGATTTGACGATACATTTTTTTTTTTTATAAAGCAAATACCAAAGGGTTTTTTTGTTGTGGAAGTGTTGCAAACCTAGAGATCAATAAATGAACCTATGGATCATATATTAACATAAAAATAATAGTACAGTAATAGTTTTTTTTTATTTCATATATTCGCCCCACAGACACCGGAGACACCTTTGACAATATTTTTTTAACCTTTATTATACAACTAGCTGCGCCCCGCGGTTTTACCCGCGTGGTGATGGATGATGATGATGATGAAAAATATTCTATGTTTTATTCCAGAGCCTAAAGTATCTACATGCAAAATTTCGTCCAGATCCGTTCAGCCGTTCTGGCGTGATTGAGTAACAAACATCCATCCATCCATCCAAACTTTTACATATATAATATTAGTGGGATATGCAATAAAGGGAGAGGGAAGTACGTATCTGAGGGAAGAGAGCGATCCGACACACGACGCCGCCGCAAGGAGCCTTCGACGGTAAGCATGAATGCTTGAGGCATACACACAATCCTATTACTATTTACATTTATGATATTTACAGTATTCGTTTTGAAACCGCCAAACTGGTGAACACTGTTTTTCGAAAACCAGAGTCTTCCATTGGCTTGAATACGTTGTATCAGCATTAAAGTAATTAAACAGCAATAAACCCACGTCTTTAGTCACTTTTAGTCAGCGTAGTGTGGGACACTCTGCGGCCAGGTGGTGTGGTGACCTGCGTAAAGCGGCCCAAGCACTGGATGCAGAAAACTGTCGACCGAGCACAGTGGCGTGCATTAGGAGAGACCTACGTTCAGCAGTGGGCAGCAAAGGGTTGATGATAATGAAAGAAGTAATTGGCAAATTAAAAAAAACCGTAGAAAATTTCACACAGCACCAATTAGCCCCAAACCAAGCAAAGCTTGTATTATGGGTACCTTTTTTTCTGCTATGGCACGTTCGTGCATTGTGCTAATATGAACCTAATAACCGATAGTATACTTTATGCTTTTCTTTTGTAAATGCATATAAATTTTGCGTAGAGGTAGGGTACTTTCCAGTACTCGGCTGGCTAGCTACCACCCTCAAGTTGAAAATCTGCCGCCAAGCATCTAACGGTGTGTTCCGGCAGCCTCACTTGAGAGCCAGTTCTATTCCAGGCTAGGAGTGTTGTTAAAAAAAAACACAGACGCAAAGAAAAACATCAATGTTCGTCAGATAAATGTTTGTTTTAGTTAGAAATCAAACCCGACGACAAAAGTCACGAATAGACAGAGGGGATGAGTAAATTGTAGTCCTTTTGAGAAAATTATTCTACGAATTTAAAATACGCCTTGAAATCAAAAAATCAACAATTACTTCGCATGAAATGATAATGGAAACCTCTCGTGAAAATGACCTACGAAAGAAGACCTAAAAACTAAGTTCTTATTCCCATTACTGGAATCAGCTCATTCCTTATAAACTTGCGGACCTCAGCCTTTGAAAGTTTGTGCCCTCATTTTTCCGAGCTATTAAGGCCTCGGAAGCCTCATTAGGGCCATCTGTCAAATATCATCCAGAAATGGCATTGGCATATCGTATATTCAGTATGGATAGTAGTCCCTTTGTTTAATTATTATAGAAAATATTAAAGAAAAACCGGCCAAGTGCGAGTCGGACTCGCGCACAAAGGGTACCGTACCAATATCTATGAAAAAGGCAAAAAAACGCGTTTGTTGTATGGGAGCCCCCCTTAAATATTTATTTTATTTTGTTTTTTTAGGATTTGTTGTTATAGCGGCAACAGAAATACATAAATTGTGAAAATTGCAACTGTCTAGCTATCGCGGTTCTTGATTTACATCCTGATGACAGACAGACGGACGGACAAACAGACAGCGAAGTCTTAGTAATAGGGTCCCGTTTTTACCCTTTGGGTACGAAATACGTTCATTCCAGATCCAGATCCATTACAAGGATTGAAACCCGTACCGTACTTAGGACTCGCTACCCAGATGTTTTCATATATAAAAAGTAATGATAACAAGGCACTCTCCTGATGGTAAGAGATAACGTGCCTGTCCATGACCATTGCAGCGATACACAGACTTTGAGTGGGAAACTGGCGACGGACAGGCGTTATTGCTTACCATCAGGAGAGAGACTCGTTCGTATCATTACTGTTAAATAAAAAATAATAAAAAATTACGCACATCGGTACTGCCCAAACTATTACAAGTTGTAGGTACTTATCTAGAAACACAGGCTCCGAAAAAGGAAGCAAAGAGCGTAGCAACCTGGAAGAAGAAAAGTTACCAAAGCTCTTACTGCCCGGATAAACAATCTGATATCAGTTTACAAGTCTGCCAGTTTTATATTTCTAGCGTTTTTATAAGTCTGCGGGTTCAAAAGCAAGCATTAATCATCTAAAGCTGTCGGA
Source organism: Biston stratarius (assembly GCA_950106695.1). Lineage (NCBI taxonomy): Eukaryota > Metazoa > Arthropoda > Insecta > Lepidoptera > Geometridae > Biston > Biston stratarius. The sequence goes on from OX467106.1 coordinate 10,100,890, forward strand.
TGAACGATTTCTGGGCCGTTTGTTTTGGAATCTTCCGACAGGCTTCATAATGTTTTCTTTTTTAGGATTCCGTACCTCAAAAGGAAAAAACGGAACCCTTATAGGATCACTTTGTTGTCCGTCTGCCTGTCTGTCAAGACCCTTTTTCTCAGGAACGCGTGGAGGTACTAAGCTAAAATTCATATCAAATATTCAGGACTACTGTCCCTTGGAGGTGTAAAAAAATCAAACTTCTAAGCCAACGCAATCAAAAGATACAGCCGTTTATGCTACAAATTTTCGACGCTCTCAAGGGAATCAAAACCTACAGGGTACTTCCCGTGAACTTTGAATCTTGAAATTTGGTACGAAGCAACGTCTTTTAGCACAGATAAAGGAAAAATTGCGAAAAGCATAAATTACCATATAAAAAATACTTTTACTTATATACCTACAGGTTTGTAAGGAACCCTCGGTGCGCGAGGCCGACTCGTACTTGGCCGGTTTTTTATTCTAACTACGCAACTCATTTCGACACATTTTTTTACAAGAATTATGTTAAATATATTTTTACTATCTATAAAACGTCTTTGAATTTACTTCCATTAGAAGGCAATTTAGAAAACGTCTAATAAAACATGATCTGACGATATAACGAATAAGGACATTTACATACATCTACGAGTACATCAACAATTTTATTATGCCATCCGATAGCTAAAGGATCAAAGAATGTATTAGTTACGTTGAATGCGGATTTGGAATGGAAATCCAAAGGACTTATGTTCGAAAATGTATACATGTTCACTTACTTACATAGCCGTATCCAAGACCAAGCTACTCCCCGATTATTTTTTGTTTCCGGCAGTCTCACTTGAGAACCAATTACATTCCAGGCTAGGTGGTAACTTTTAATAAGCAGTGGTCAAACACTAATAAAAAAAGTGTTTTTTTTAAAATCTATTTTAAAAACTCATAAAAATAAGTATCAGTAAACTAAACCCTTATCATTGTTGTAAACAATACGAATGAATGAAAATATTCGTGTGTGAGTGCGAGTATTGTGTGTGTGTTTGTGTGTGTGGGTATGTGCGTGTGTATATGTGTGTGTGTGTTTGTGTGTGTGTGCGCTCGTGTGTGTGCACGCTTATTTGTATGCGTGTGTGCGTGAGTGCGCGCTTGTTTGATTGTGTGTGTGTGTGTGTGCGTGTGTGTTTGAGTGTGTGAGTGTGTGTCGACATGATCTTAAACATCACCGTCTAAGAAGAGTTTCACTTCAAAAACACAAGATTTATTACAATAAGACGGATTAATTTAAAAAAAAAAACATAGTTAACAAACTACCTGCTGCTGCTGTTAAAAGCTTGTAGAAAGCAAACGATAGGTCGCTATCCACTTAGTAGAACGCTGACTGCCATGACAAAATTATTTCGTTTTTCCGTGTCGAAACAACACGAGTTTAAAAACAAGGGTACCTATTAAATTAAGGATTGACATTCAACATCGAAATCAGTTTACTTTCAAATTGGTTCGCTGAAAATTAAATTGCCTGTGTCTGGAACAGACACGGGCGAGCGTTGTTACATTCAATATAAATGTTTCCATTCAACGTAAAACTTTTAGAATTGTAATTCAAACAATAACGGGTTACTGAGTAATGGGTGGTGTGGGTTAGTAAAAAAAATGTACAGGACGTATTTTTTTTATTTTTTTTAAATTTAATTTGCCCCTTCGGGCAGACTAAAGCTTTAAAGCCATACTGCCTCGTCTTCGGTTTTTGCAATTAATGTCTAATATCTATACTTACAGTCAATCTCCAGTCTTGGTCTATCATATTGGTCATCACTTTCCCACACTTGCGCTTATAGCTCGGCACTTTGTGAATAAAACAAATTATTACACTATCTTATACATAAACACTCAATAAGTTTTGGGAAAAAATATAATGGGGCGACACTACTATTTCCGTATTCCCGCCAAAACTCGATAAAAAAAATTTAATGATTTTTTTTGACATAGCGCTGCAGGTGAATTTTCTTAATGTTAGAGAAAGTGGTAGAAAATTTTCCGTTCTCGTCGATTAGAATGCTTGTAATTCAAACGTATTAATGTGATTAGCAAAATCAAATAAGTAAAATTAATTTCGCAAACAAAAATTCAACTCTCACAATTTTCAAACGAAAATTTTATTTCAACACAAAGAACCAAACCATATTCAGATGCCAAATTCGCAATCCCATAATCTCTTCTATTAACCTCACCAACCCAACAATTCTAAACGCAAACGCAATGATCCATCTATCATTCACTCGCGGTTTGACGAGTGTATTTTTCATTCTGACATTCAACACTTGTTCATTCTAAAGCTTGCTTTATGTTCGTTCAATGGTAGCTGTAAACGATGAGATTTTCTAAGGAATATATCACAAAATATGTAAATGAGAATAATAAATAGATACAAAAATTCAAATTTACATTAAGTAATCAAATTATTGTTATTTTCAATTTGTTTTGCAGGTTGGTGCAGAGAAAGACGTCCGCTACAAAAGTTCCTCCGTTCAATGTTATTGTGTATAATCGTCGTTCCAACAACGGGATTTCCTATAAGGCTAAGTAGTAGTCGGGGAACATATTTTGTTCGAAGCGGTACAACTTATTTTATAGTCTATCCACCGTAGAAACTTCGCTTGCGCGATGCAGGCTTTCGACGCTGATTGGCTATGACATTATAACGTCGCTATACTTGGCGCTACAAGATAATTTAAACAAGTTTCAAATTCTCGATTTTCGTCTTTACACACCTGATTTAACATCAAGATATTAAGAACTGAAAGAGATGGAAAAGGTAATAAAACTTGAGACTTTTCATTACTCTTTTATGTCTTAAATTGTTGTTTATTACACCTGATAGAAATTGAAAAACATAATACGTTTTAGAGTTTTGGCAGGAAAACCCGTCTTGACGCACTATATTATTTTCCAAAACTTATACATTTTTTTTTTTTTAATGTCTTGACTAGGGCATTAGGGTATTAGGGCATGAAAGGACTCGACCAAGACTTCCTTTGTGTGCTTTTGACTTATGATTTTTCATAAAATATTTGAACACTGGCAAATACACAAAGTGCGACGCCATAACCAAAAAATATAAAGTGTTTTGATATAAACATATCTTTTTACATTTATTTTCGTTATATATTTCGTTATTAAATATGCATTGCGTAATTTTAAACTGTTTCCGTTATTATGGTATCCCTTTAGACCTTATATAAATAGTGACACAATGTAACCAGAAAATCGAATATAACTTTTATCAGTTCTGTTATAAACCGACCTCACAAATCTCTATTGATACTCAATTAAGATACCTCCAGCTATTTCTGGCACAAAAGAGGGAAGGGATATCGTATTAAATAAAGTTATAGGAAACGTGACCGAGTTTAACGGCTTATAGAGTTCCATATTGAACACGGTACTTTTCTAAAGGAGGAATCATCAGTTATGAGACCTACTTAAACATATTAATTACATTACACGGAAGGAAACTATGCGAAATTACGTGAAGCGTTAGCATTAAGAGAAAATAAGCTCAACATTCTTATAATTTTCAATAAATAATATAGGATCGACATTAATATTGCATAAACCCAAAAAGAAGTCATAATATTTTGTAGCGATGATAGCGCTGTCGGTTCATACGCATGGCGTGGGTTCAACCCTCCAGCAAATAAATTATAAGTATAAATTTAAAGGAAAAAATATTGTTAAAAACATGTCATTATATTCTAGTTACTACGAGTAGACTATAATAGTGTCTCAAGCTTTTAAGGATTTATGTAAGTAAATTTTTTTCATTTATTTTTAACTTTTTAGTAAATAAGTATTTTAGAGATTTGGATTTTTTTTCTCAAGACGAATCAATGGAGCTCAAAATGTGTGGTGGGTAGAATATGTTGTTTTATCACAGACATACCGTACCATACACATACCGTTGCCACCTTTTAGCTTCATCATCAGACTCTGGATATGGTCTAGCTATAAAGTGCTTCTCAAGACGAATCAATCGAGCCCAAACTCGATGGGTTTATCTTGTTTAGTTTAGAAGTTCCTAAGGCCATCTTCCGTCTCCATCATTAGACCAGCTCCATACATAAGTACACCAAATTTGAGTCCAATCGGACATTGAAGTGGGTCAAATTTAACTTGCCAGATTTGATCTATGCATACATACATTACAAGTTAAATAAAAGCTTGTAAAAAAACTAGGTTAACGCAAAAGATTTGAGTAAAGTATTTTTTGCTTGCTACTAAAATAGTCATAAAATATTAATTACTCCCACTCAATTACTAAATACCGTATCCTTACTTAATCCCACCAACACCCACGCTATTACGCCGGTAACTTCATTAATTCAAGTAATATAACTGTCACTAACAAATATACAGGGTCGTTTAGAATCAACGAACTTACCGCTCGCAAGCAGCTTCAAGACAACAAAAGTGTGATCACGTGACAGCTTTTGTTGTATAACTTTTACCAAAGGTAAAATAAAGGTTGTATGATTTTTTTGCATTACATTGTTCCTAAACTTGACCTCTGCGTTTTTTTTCCGTTTCAGGACGCAACCATTTCTAACATTTAGACACGCTAATGAAAACAATTTACTAATAAATTATTTAATACAATTTTTTTTCTTGTTGTTAGATTTAGGTCGTCCAGGTTGGTGCCACCGCTGTACTAGATATTCTGCCGCCAAGTAGTAGTGGGTAAACATTGCTGTGTTTCGATTTAAAGGGTACTCCAGCTAACAAAATTTCAGAGCTGTTGAGACTAACCATCGAAAGTCTGAAAGTAATGAGCGCCAATGCAGTGATACCCCAGACTTTGTTTTACTAAGTTCTGTGTATCGCTGCAATGGTAATGGACAAGTGTTATCTCTTACCATCAGGAGAGCGCCTTTTTCTATACTTTTAAATTTTAAAAAAATAGCTCTAGACTAGATGACCCAGTGAACTTTGTATCACCTAAAATTTATTTGAAACAAAAATCGATTTTAAATGTATTCTTTTTAGATAAATATAAATTACATTTATAAATGACGCAGCTGTCAAACAATATCTCCGCTACGAACTACTTTATGTTTTTCTAATAAATGTTTTCTCAAACAACCTCAGTATTCAGAAAAACAAAACAAAAATAAACTCTAATTGATCCAACCATTTTCGAGTTTTTGTTTTTTATTAATTTCATAGGTATTTTAATCATCATCAGCCGTAAGATTTCCATAAAGACCGGTTGGAAGCGGCTCGGTACCATCGCGTTCCTGCGGTCTTTATTAGGTCGTCTGTCCACCTTGTGGGTGGACGTCCTACGCTGCGCTTGCCGGTCCGTGGTCTCCACTCCGGAACTTTGCAGCCCCATCGGCCATCAGTTCTACGTGCTATGTGCCCTGCCCACTGCCTCTTCAACTTGCTAATCCGCTGGGCTATGTCGGCTACTTTAGGTATTTTAATATCAAACAAAAAGTGACGAAGCATTAAAAGTTATAGAATTAGCGAATTGGTAGATCAGGTACATATAGAAAAATAAATAACAAAAAAGGATTTTCATAAAGAAGTTCTTATCGAGTGATTCTAATTCTGATTTAATCAAAACAAAAAGTAAACATCGGAAGTCAGGTAAACAAAATTTATAAAAAAGTAGTTATTTGTCAATTTGCCAATTTGGAAGTGGTGGTTAGTTATTAAAAATTACCTTGTACACTTTGGTGAGTACTAATTAATAATCTTGTGACATATTACTAGAATTTGATTAATGTAAGAACTTCTGTGACACAGTTGAAACGCAAGCCAGACAAGTTACAATTATACGAGTTGATTTTGAAACTACAATCGCCAATTGATAGTCAGAAAAAAAAGTAGTAATGTTTAATTCACAAACACAACTATGTTTGGATGGAACTGGCTCTCAAGTGAGACTGCCGGAACACACAGGTGCTTGGCTATAGATTTTCACTTGAGGGTGGGTAGCTAACCAGCTCACTAGAAATACCCAATGTTATGGTTTCCTCATGACGCTTTCCTTCACTAGCAGCATGAAGGGATTAGAATCCACGCCCTTCAGCGTGAGAACCAACCACGTTAACTACAAAACTATCATAAAATCTTGTTTTTATAATAGTTTTAATTGCATCTTTAAGATGGCGGCCCTAAATAACAAAAGTTAAGCACAAACTTGGTTAAACTTTAAGTTTTTTTTTCCACAGAAGCTGACTTAAATCTGTTCTAAGCCAACCGCAGTCCCAATGTTACATTAGCGAATTGTTCCCGACCCTTTTAGGGATACGTCATCCGAGCAGGCTGGCTCAGGTTTCAAACGGAATTACTTTTTGTACAGCAGATTGTACTTTATTTGGACAAGAAATGTTTCCTGACTAAGAATAAGCCTTGTATTACGGAAAACAAATAAATTAATAATAAATATTGAGAGACACAAAGTCTTAGTGGCTTGTCTTAGTTTGGGACTAGATGGCGCTCTGAGTCACGTTGGATGGCAATGCTAAGCTTTTGACCAAAGTAGATGCCAGTATTATGGAAGCAGCACCTGAAGCCTCCTCTAAACGTTTGGCCAGGTCCCGATTTAATTCGTGAGTGATCAATTATAAATATATAATATTATATATTTATAATTAAAAATCAAATACATACCAAACTCCAATAAAAAAGGAATCTTGTGGCAAAATAATAATAATCTACCAACTTTTCTTTTCAACCATAATGCGACAAACTTTTCCTCGAAAAATATCTAAAATTTCAATATCAAACAAACATGTTTCCAAGTTTTAATCGGCTTTGTAAAGTATCACAAGGCAAAGCGAGGGGATTAAGTTCATTGAAATTGTCACAAAACGTTGAGTACAAAAATAATCGTTGGACCCACTTAAAGTCACCCCAGATATCATATAGGCGTTTTATACGAGCAATTTTTTTTTACATAATAACTTATTAGTTATTTATGGTCTTCTTAGAAGTGATTTGACTAATCAACCTATGGAAACCATAGCATGGTGATAGGATATTTTCTAGTACTCGGCTGACTAGCTACCACCCTCAAGTTGAAAATCTTCCGCTAAGAATCTAGCGGTTTGTCCCGGCAGCCTTACTTCAGCGCCAGTTCCATTCCAGACCAAGTGTGCTTGAAAATCAGCAATATTGATACAACGGGTTCAATACTCGATTGTCGTTCCAAATAATAATAAAAAATAGATGGCTAATATTTGACCTAATTATCCTGAGCAAACACAAAAATATGGACACTCAAATCACGCGCATCGAAAATGACATGGTAGTCGCGCGCGGTCCCAGATTAGATAACAGTAACTACGTAGTCTACGTATGGTAGTTATGTCTTGCGCGCTGTCCATACATTCTGGAGTCTTGGAAAAAACTTTAACCAAGGTTTTCTTGTTTTTTTTTTTTGTATTTGTTTCGATTTTATTTCTTTATACGTTTCATATGACCATTAACTAACATATCTTTGAATATTGCTAATGTTCAAACTGTCAGTCCGTACATGTATTTTGTAGCGATAGGATTGACGACGTAAAAATTTAGCTAAGGTTTCAAACTAAACAATGTTTATTAAGCTCAATCAAAATTTAGGCAAGCAGTTTCAGAAAAAATAAGGTTTGTATAAAACAAGAGCCGAAATCCGGGATGATGTTAAAGCCTATTTCGTTATATAATTTTTACGGATCGTTCTCTTGTGGCCCTTTTAATTGTATGATTTATGACATTTTAAATTTATTTACAGAACATTAAATTGCAAATTGCTTGAATACAATTCAATAAAAGTAACATAATATCATACAAGTTCAAATCGGCTTGAAAAATGACTTCCAATCTGGAGGTTCTGGGTTCAAATCTCACGGAACGCCCCTCTATGTTTTCTAGGTTAATTGGTTATTGTCAATGGCTTCAAACGGTGAAAGAAAACATCGTTAGAAATACATGTCTGTAAGTTCTAAAAAAACTCGAAACTGACAACTGGCAGACTTCACACAAGTCTGCCAGTTGTCAGTTTTTTTATATTTCTACCGTTTCCACCCTCAGATCAAACACTACTTTCCACCCTAAGGCACTCCGCATTTGCATATTCTCGCAACTTCTCTAAGATCCAACACTTAAAAGAACATAAGCGATAAGTTACAGAAATTTCTAAAAATAAAAAAACTCCTAGAATGTTCTAAAAGATGAAGTAGAAAGGGCTAAAAGAAAATAATTTAGACCGACGAAAATTCAAATAGTAACGACCTTATTTTCAGCCGAAGTTTTGCAACATTTGGAAATGTTTCAAATCTCATACAAACACCCTCGCAAATAAATTCTGTGATAAAAATCACAATGTTTTGCTGCTCTCAGCTCGTTGTAATTTATAATGAGATTAAACTTGCCAAGGTTGGAGGGCGTGTTATCAACAACCGCTTTAAGTTAAGCGGTCGATTAAAAGTCCACTAATTACCGGCGTTTTCAACGCGAAGGAATTTCGCTTCCTTTCCTTTTCGAATTTAAAAATTGCTTAATTGAAGCGTTTTGTTGCGGGCGATTTACTCTTGGTTTGTTCTTAGCGGGAAATTGTTGGTTTATCTAACATTATTAATAGCTAAAACAAGTTTAGTACTTTGTAAATTTAATCAAGTCTAAAATGTTAATTAAAATTAAAGAAGTGTTTCACTACAATGTTATTTAGTTGAAAATTTATTGAAATTTGTTGAGAATGATATGTTTTTTTTTATAGAAAATAAATAAATATATTAATAGATTAAGTAAATTTCCTGAGACATTTTATACAGCGACATCTAGCCCCAAACTAAACAATGGTGCGGCCGAGGATGTAGCACGCTAATATAGAAGAAAATAAGTCGACAATGAGTTCCATTCAAGGGCCAAACGCATCAAGAAAGTAGAGCCGAACCGTTGCGTTTATGATGAATGCAAGAAACCAAGCTTTTTTAAAATAAATAAAAATCTTCACTAAAAATTATATTATAAGTCTAGGAACGATAATTATTTCAAAAATTGGCTTTTTTTTTTTATTTGGGCTAACGCCTGAAATACTTGAATTTTTTTTAAATAGATTATTCTCATCATCAGCAATAGGACATCCACTGCTGGACATAGGCCTCCTCCTGGGGGGGTTTTGCCAATACTCGCCACGCTTGGCAGGTGGGTTGGCGAGCGCAGTTAGGTATAATTGTTCAAGGAAGACACTGCTGCCCATCTTCCGGATTACATCCCTTAGCCGACTCTTACGGCAACCACGGGTAGAGAAGGGGTACTATTCTTACGCCGGCACCACCACGGCAAATATGGATTATATCATCATCATAGATTATTACAGAATGACAATTATTATTTAGATGCTTACTGGTATCGACTTATAATTTACTTCTTCCCAAGGACATGTCAAATAGAACTTTCACAATGGTGCCGATTCAATAGTAAGTGCCGTATCCTATAGAACTAAATATCAAATGTTTGCTTTTTGTTCGTTTATTTACAAAAAAAGTATGTATTCTATCAGTTATCTGGTTCCCATAATACAAGCTTTGCTAATTATGGGGTTAGGTAGCGCTGTGTGGAATGTCCTAGGATATTTATTTAGCATCACTCAGGGATACCTATGTAGAAAACTCATTCAAATCTGTTTAGGCATTCATAAAAGTTATGGTGGAATAAATAAACTTACATACATACATAAACCATGAAAACATTACACTCCTTTTTGGAGCAGTCGTGTAAAAAGTCAAAATAGTTTTGAAATGAACCAAAATAAAAATAAATTTTGTCGAAATTCTCAAAGTAGGTAACTTTAAAATTGTATTTCAAAACCTCAGTTTCGGAGTTTGAAACACTCTGTACATATGACTGAGCAGCCCCTGAACTGTATAGAAACATTTTGAAATTACGAACTAATACAAACACCAATCCATTAATATCAGACCTACGCAAAAGTAGACAAATTAAATCATTTACCACGTAGAATCAATTCAAAGTAAAACTCGTCGGCCCTAATTTATTAGTTTTATAAAGTAACTCGTTTACAGATTAACTTGGGAGAGCAACCCTATATGGCAGTATGGGAAAAACACGCAACACACACACTGTACGGTCTTGTTTAAATCACAAGCGAACACGAACTTCGCTTTTTCATGGTTTAGATCAGAGATTCCCAAAGTGGTCGATATCGGTTTCCCATCGGTCCACATAAGTGAAAATTGATTTCAGGGGTCCCTATTAATTAACACAACTTCTTATTTAAAGCTTTAAAGATACTGTATAAGTAGTGTAAGATACTGTATAAGTAGTGTTAAGTGTACCAACTTTACTTAGTGGTAGATTTCCTTAGCAGGAGGTCGTCTAGGTAGGTACCACCGCAGTACCAGATATTCTGCCGCCAAGCAGTAGTGTGTAAACATTACTGTGTTCCGGTTTGAAGGGTACTGCAGCTAATGAAATTACAGGGCTATTGAGACTAACCATCTAGTCTCAAAGTAATGAGCGCCAAGGCAGCGATGTCCTGGTCTTTGTTTTACTACTCAAAGTTCTGTGTATCGCTGCAATGGTCATGGACAGGCGTTATCTCTTAACATCAGAAGAGCGTCTCCTTCGAATCATTACTGTAACATAAAATAATTAAAGCATCTAACGGTGTGTTCCGGGAGCCTTACTTGACGAGCCAGTTCCATTCCAGGCTAGGTGTACTTTATCATCTTCGACCACGCCGTTACTTAACATCAGGTGAGCTGTGGTCAACACCTAGACTGTCAGATATTTAAAAAAAAAACTAAACCAACCGCAAAGTTTTTAAATTAGTAAGTATTTTGTGGCAATAGAAAAAATAATTTAAGATAGGATTTTTAAAGTAATTTGGCTATGAGGGTCTGAGGTATCAGTTCATTTTGGAAAAATGGTCTCGGCCTAAAATAGTTTGGGAATCCTTGATTTAGATAAATCATTATAGTCCAAGATCCCAGAGCCCCCATACATTATTCTTTTTCTCCGAAATAAAATGTATGAGATAAAGTAGTGTTAGTATGTTCTTTGAGTGTTCCGGCGGAACAAAAGAGGAATATTCCACCATGATTTGTTTTGTTATATCTCAAAGAGATTAGACAGCGTTTTCGATGAAAGCTCGCAGGTGGCATGACTTTTTCCGACACTTCAAACATTTATAATCATATTTCAACCAATTTACACAAAATCTTGACAAATTATATAACTAAAACTTCCTCATGAATCACTCTATCTGTTGGTAAAATTAGCAGTTCAGTTTATCGCGAACAGAAATACAGACAGACGCGGCGCACGAGTTTGTTTTATAATATATAGTGATTACTAAACCAAATTTCCAAATACAATTGCTTTCCAACAAACAGCATTTCATTTTTATTCACATACTAGATGCGCCCCGCGGTGTTACCCGCTAGCCTATGTGTTAATCCAGAGTGTCTGCTATCTCCATACCAAATTTCGTCAAAATTGGTCTAGCCGTTTGAGCGTGAAGAAGTAACATACAAACACACTCACAAACTTTCGCATTTATACTCGTAATATTAGTGTGATACAATTTTATTAAAACGGCAGCACAATTGAATTCGCTTGCGCTTATCAATTGCATCAACTAAGTATATAGGAAAGCAAACTATATAGAGTATAGTAAAGTTTTACCTGAAGTACCCTTCTAATTGAGTATCACGTATTTTCCCGTATCTTCGAGATCGACTAGTTGGAAAACGGCTACAGAAGCTGTTACTAAAAGCACCTGTTTATTGTAACTACATTGTGGAAACTTGATTAGTTAGTGTAAGGCCGAGTTTAGATTCTCGAAAGGTGTTTTTTTTTTTTTTGCATTCGGCTTGTTTCTTTTTTTTAGTAGCCCAACTTACCTAACGCTGCGATTGAACATGTTAACCACAGACTCATACACATATTATTTTCCTGTAATGGGAATTTTATGATTTTCAAGCTTTTTTTACATATATATTTTTTATGTTTGACAGGCTAAGTTTTTGACCACAACTCACTTGATGTTAAGTGACGGTTTGAACTGGCTCTCAAGTGAAGCTGTCGGGACAGATTTGCGAGTTGGGGGTGGTAGCTGGCCAGTCGATTAAATAGTTTTGTCGCGATGATAGCTTAGTGGTTAGCGCGGTCGGTTCGCATGCCGAAGGGCGTTGCCGGTGAAACTTCGTGAGGAAACCCTAGCAAGGTAGTAGGGTATTTTCTTGTACTCGGCTTTTCTTGAAAATCTGCCGCCAAGCACCTAACGGTGTATTTCGCCAGCCTCACTTGAGAGCCAGTTCCATTTCAGGCTAGGTGTGCTTTTCCATCTCCAACCACACCGTCGCTTAGCATCAGGTGAGCTGTAGTCAAATACCTAGGTTGTCAACCATAAATAAAAAACACATACAGATCATCCAGACACAGAACAAACATTAGTTTATACCACAAAATGTTTGTCCTCAGTGGAAATCGCCCCACGCCTTACAGCTCTTAAAGCAGACATACTACCTACGACACAACAGGGCTGTCAAGTTGCGATTTAAAACGTAGTATTAGCAAAAAAATACTAAAAGTATTTAACACAACAATTTCATTGAAACATCCATAATGTTTGTTGGCTTACACGTTCTCGGTTGTTTACAATGATTACAGCATTACATTATAAATAACCCTCAACAATTCCCATCACCGATAAAGTTTGCCAAATTTGATAAACTTGTTGATAAACTGGTTGATGAAGTTGTCGACAGCTCGCTCCGGGGTCGTGGCGGATAAATATTATTAGATATCGTAACTTTGACGGCGATCACAACTTACAAAGAATGCCTTTATGAGATCTTGGCGTTGATATACAGGATACCAAATAAGAATATTAGGTTTTTTGAGAAAAATAAAACGTAAATTAAAATAAAAAGTAAAACCGACTTCAAGAACTGACAAACATGACTTTTGACAGCCCTGTTGGCTCATTGGGAGTATGCCTGCCTGAGCTGTAGGGCGTGGGTTCGTTTCCCGCCAAGGACAAATGTTTGTTTGGTATAAACAAATGTTTGTTCTGTGTCTGGGTGTTCTGTATGTATTATAAGTATGTATTTACGAAAAAAAAAAGTATTTATGTATTCTATCAGTTATCTGACTTCCATCACACAAGCTTTGCTTAGTTTGGGGTCAGATGGCGATGTGTGTAATGTGTCCTACAATATTTATATTAATTTATTTTAAGAAAAAAAACATCAGCACTAAAAAGCGAAAAATAAACTTACGTTACAAAGTATTATTGTATTATTTGAAGTCGGTACTTAGCCTAGCCTAGGCGCCGGTGCTAGGCACCGATTTCAAACAGATCAGTAGGTACCTAGCAGGTATAATAATACTTGTGCAGAGCTAACTTGTGCGTTTACACTAGCTAGAACTATTAATTTAACATAGAATATAATATAAATTTAGCATCAACTTTATCTTCTCTGTGTTGCGGTTTGAAAATACTGGGCTGTTGAGACTAACCATCAAAAATCTCTAGTATTAAACGCTCTATGTATCGCTGCAATGGTCATGGACATGCGTTATACCTTAACATTACGAGATCGTCTCATTCGTCTCGTTACTTTAAAATAAAAAATAAAAAAATTAAGCACAGCCTAACTAACTGTCAACTTAATAAACTGTCAACTGCAAGTCGTAATATGCTGTCGGTAAGGTTCAGTAGCTATTTTGAAAAATAAGTAATAATAATAATTAGATGAAATGCTAAGAACTACATGCACACCATCCTTGCTTGGAGCTTCAAGCTATGGTTTTAGCTACCACGCTATTTGTATGTATGAAGCAAAAACAACAAAAATAACTTTTTTAACGTTCGATCAAAATCTAATCGATCAATATAATTGGCTGATACGGTTGAATTAATTTACCCGAGTTTCGTTGCGTCTTACAAAGAAAATAGACCGCGCAAATAAAAATCAATATTATATTTCAATAATATTTTTTATTGGCTTGTATCTATCATTTCAACTTAATGTAAAGCTTTCAGGTGAGTAGTTTATTTTTAGGGCTCCGTACCCAAAGTGTAAAAACGGGATCCTATTACTAAGACTTCGCTGTCTGTCCGTCCGTCTGTCTGTCACCAGGCTGTATCTTAAGAAACGCGATAGCTAGACAGTTATTTTTTACAAATTATGTATTTCCGTTGCCGCTATAACAACAAATACTAAAAACAAAATAAAATAAATATTTAAGGGGAGCTCCCATACAACAAACGCGATTTTTTTGCTTTTTTCACAGATAATGGTACGGAACCCTTCGTGCGCGAGTCCGACTCGCACTTAGCCGGTTTTTTTGAATGATGAAGCGATAACGGTTTTATTTTATTTTGCACCTAACCCTTTTGAATAAGAACCTAATAGCTTTCGATTTTTACCTATTGTTCTACGTGAGTGACGATCAACGACAAGACGCGACACGACGCTATCGCTATACCGGATCGCGTCATTCAAATATTACGTAAGAGGAATTTTGGTAATTATTAATCCCTGCAAAAGTAAGCAAAGCTCGTACTCCCCTTTCCTAAGCTTACCTAAATATGTATTTGGTTTAACTAGCAACCTAATCGCTAAAAGCGATCTCTTCCACGCAACCTAAGTATCGAGATACAAGAACAAGTAGAAAATTAAGTGTGCCAATAACAAGGAAAATATACAATCAGTATAAAAAATATTTTATCTATTCGCCGTATCTCAATAGCAACTTGCGTAAAAGGGACTCTTTATTTGATAATTTCAGTTGAAATATTTTACTAAAGTTGATAATGTACTCAAATTAGCCAACATTTCTGGCAACTAGTTCCTCTAATTGCTGAACTAATCCGAAACAACACCAAACTGGGGAAGTTCAGTTAACCCGTATTTTATTTAAACAAGGTGTAGGAATTTGACCCTTGGATTAAAGACGATGGTAATGTTGACCTTTAGTTGTTTCCTAGTTAAAAGTCAAATTTAGACCTTTGCCACAGGTAGAATAATAGTTCCTAAACAAACCTTATTACGGTCAGTATAATGCCCAAAATATTTCATGCCACTATCTCTCTCTCGTATATTTCAACAGCTTTGAGGATATAATACCACCTAACAGAAGAGGATATAATACCTTGAGGATATTGTACTTGGTGGTAGATCTCCTTAGCAGGAGGTCGCCTAACTAAGTAACATCGCAGCACCAGATATTCTGCCACCAAGCAGTAGTGAGTAAACATTACTGTGTTCCGGTATAAAGGGTACTGCATCTAGCGAAATTACAGAGCTGTTGAGACTAACAAGTTTCAAAGTAATGAGCGCCAAAGCAGCGATCCCTGGACTTTGTTTTATTACACAAAGTTATGTGTATCGTTGCAATGGTTACCATCTCATACCATCAAGAGAGCGTCTCGTTCGTCTCGTTTCTTTTACATAAAAACAAAACATACAAGGTTACACAGAGCAATTATCTTCTAAGCTAAAAGTAGCTTATTACGGAAACGATATGTAAATGACCCCAAGGGACTTTACATTATATGATATTCTATGACGATGAGATTTTTTAGCGATTTCTATGATGGTTATTTTTGATCGGAATTTTACCGATAGCTACTGTAGCTAAGTAAGTAGACCGTGTGCCTACCAGTCGAGAGGTCATGTGTTCGAATCCCACGGCACGCACTTCTGTCTTTCAAAGTTATACTTGTAGCCGCTAGCATCAAACGGTGAAGGAAAACATCGTGCGGAACCTGCATGTCTCAGAATTCTTCCTGTTCTCATAAATGTATAGTCTCCCATCCTAGACTTGACCAAGGTTGTGAACTATGGAATTGCTTTTCTCAGTATGAGAAGTCCCACGCCCAGCTGTGGAACAATTTATACAAAAACAAGGCTAATCCGGACTCTTCAATGTTATATCTTCAAAAAAACTGCTTAAATCCGTGAGCATGATAACGGTACCTTATTTTCAGTACCTTATAGGACAAATTCAGTGATAAGCACAGAGAAGAACTATCTTTGTGGTACTAGCAACCAAGCCACAGATTAAATAATAGCTACTACCTAAGTATAAACTAAAGTCAACGAAGGGCAAAACATTTATAAAGCTGGGTCCAGACAGACACGGCCTTTCGACGGGATCCCTTTGTATCGCATATTTTTGTTATTCCTATTTTAATTTGTCATATTGAATCTGGGATAATTGTTTATGACATAATATTATTTTTTCCTATTTAGTTGTTAACATACTGTATAGCAATCTGCTTTAGGAGATCCGTAGACGAGCCAAAGTTACCGACATAGCCCAACGGATTAGCAAGTTGAAGTGGCAGTGGGGAGGGCATATAGCACGCAGAACTGATGGCCGATGGGGCTGCAAAGTTCTGGAGGAGAGACCACGGACCGGCAAGCGCAGCGTAGGAAGTCCGCCCACAAGGTGGACAGGCGAACTAATAAAGACCGCAGAAACGCGCTGGATGCGAGCCGCTTCCAACCGATCTTTATGGAAGTCAATGGGGGAGGCCTACGTCCAGCAGTGGACGTCTTACGGCTGAAATAATGATGATGATACAATATAGCAAGGCTTATCTATATTTTTAGCTATTTTCTTTGACTATGTTTGAATCCCATTACAGTTTTATGCAACTTAGTTTTTTATGATAAAAGTTATTAGTCTCGTTTTTTGGTTCTAGTAGGTTGAGGGGTAGATTGCATTTTTTACCTGGTTATTGTTATGGTAAGCAATGGAGGGAGAAATTATGCCTAAACATTTTTATATGTAATTATTATTATACTCATACATAATTAGGATAGGTCAAAATATGGTAAAACATGATATGCCACTGAAATTTAAGCGAAACAATAGAGAGTAGATAGGCCTGCTGAAACCGCGGCAAAGGGTGCGCAAACTGTCGTGAGTTCTGGTGAACGAAGCAACAAAAAGTTTGCCACAAACAACAACGGTCTGCGGTAGCGACTAATTTGATAGCCACCGCCATAGGCTGCGACAGTGTAAGAGCAGTTTTAATTAAATATCATAAATGCCTGTATCAGTCAAAATTCTGGGTATCTCTATGATGTACATTCACAGATCAAAGCAAAGCTTTGAAACTGACAGGTTACTCTGTTTCTCAACGTAGAGCAATCTCTAAGCTTGGTAACTGATGGATTGGCAATTCACATTAAACCAAGCTAGGACTTTATGCAGGGGAAAACGAAACAAAGCGTCGACTACAAGTAAGCCCGAAATCTCGACATGTAGCGACCTTCAAACGTTTTTTTATATACGAAATTTGTTTGCTTTTGACCACGCCCTGTCTGATGTTAAGCAGGATGTATTCTAAGATGAAGCACGCTAACCTAGTAAAAACCTATTTACTCTGGATTTGAAGACATCCAAGTTTGTACTTCGCTGGAAAAACAGATACCGGCAGAGAGTTCCACACTCCACAGTGTGTATGAAGAATGAGGAATGGAAGCGTTTAGTCCGTATGTGGGGAATGTCCACCATGTAGGTATGGTTGGCGCTTAGGCTGTGTCTGCCTAGCCGTTCGGTAATAGAAAGGGGCAGGTGGAATCAAATTATGCAATTCCAAAACACACTCTCCGAAGAAACCTCCTCTAGAAGAAACTGACTAAATCTCGACTTGATGACACTCTGATTGTATCTATAGGGGAACACTCACTCGGGTAACGTATTCCACGCTTTATCCGTTCGAACAACGAAAGTGGAATCAAATCGACATCTACATAAATAATTCATCTTTTAGTTGACATCTCCTTTTACTGAATACTGAGTAACCTCCGGACTGTCTAGAATTAGTTGGCACACAATGAACGTCCCAAGTATAACGTGACCCATCTGCTCAAAACTAGCGCTTAAGCATCCGATCTTACGTCGAAAGTTTAACGAAGATCGATGGTTCATTGACGTCCCGCTTGTCACCCGACCCTGGATATAGAATAGAAAAAGTTGCAGAGAAACAATGTTTATTATAAAAAGGTTGCATAACAATTTGATGGCTTGAATATTTGTTCATCATCATCATTATCATCATCTCAGCAGTAGGAAGTCCACTGCTGGATATAAGCCTCCCCCACTGAATTCCATAAAGACCGGTTGGAAGCGGCTCGCATCCAGCGCGTTCCTGCGGTCTTTATTAGGTCGTCTGTCCACCTTGTGGGTGGACGTCCTACGCTGCGCTTGCCGGTCCGTGGTCTCCACTCCGGAACTTTGCAGCCCCATCGACCATCAGTTCTACGTGCTATGTGCCCTGCCCACTGCCACTTCAACTTGCTTATCCGTTGAGCTATGTCGGTAACTATGGTTCGTCTACGGATCTCCTCATTTCTCTATTTGTTACCAGTTTGAAAAATGTGTGCAAGGTGCGGGATAAGGAAAGACAAAAGTCTAATGTAAAGTGATGGTATGGTCAGAGATGGTAAACCCACACCTATCTGAAATGGAACTGACTCTCAAATGAGTCAAAGTTTCGTACTTGACGACAGATTTCGAACCTGAGAATCGAGTACCAGAAAGTGCAGACGCTATTTTAGTAGGCAGACTGTAACTGTTGATGCTATTCCTGGAATTGGTGTTCTGCTATTCCCTTTGTTCATTTATATTGATTGCGCGGTGGGGCTATTGCTACCACTGTACCTGGAAATATCGAAATAATTATTGTATGACATTTCACACAGTACCATCAAGCACCAAACTTAGGAAAACTTTATAATATGGGAACCTGACGGAAGACTGTATACAGGGGCGTAGCTACCGCCATATCAGCCGTATCAATGATACAGGGCCCGGGCTACAAAGATGGCAGTAAAAGTCATCTCTCTGATAGAGCTATCTACTCGGTTCTGGAAGTGTCAAGTGACAGTACGAACATCATTAATACACAAGATGGGGACACGGTCAGGATGAATGGATAGCATTACCATCGGTCTGCATATGTCAGAGATTTACTTAGTGTTATAAGAAATTTGAATCCTTTTGAACTTTTGAAGATAATGTTTTTCTCAATAACCCAAGTGTGGATTTGAAAAAATCAGGATGGTGGATTTTTAGCGCGAAATAGTAATGCTTTAAATTTTTTAAATAGCCTATCAAGTAGGATATGTAAATAAAGGCAATTAAATGAGGATTACAAAAATATATTGAAGTTATGTATATGTTTAAATTTAATTAAGAATAATAAATTTGTTTAAAAAGTTTTTTCCCTAGCTATAAGTCGCTGTAACTGTGTAAATAAATCATCATAATTTGTAAATTAAAACATTTCTATCCTTTGAATTAAATGTTAAATATAAAAAAAACGCTTTTTAGTGCTGATGTTTTATCTTTGAAGTCAGTTTTACTTTTTTTAAAGTTTGTTTATTATCTTAACTAAAATTAATTTTATATTTATCAATGATGTTATTGGTGTGAACCGTACTAATTGATTTTGATAGATAAATAAATAGAGGTACCTTTTATCCAGAAAAAGTACTGTTCCAGAGGGGTGTAAAATTTTTACATTATTATTATACGTGTATACTTAGCCTAGCTAGATAAATATTAAATATATGTCTGTATTTAGCTTTACGAAGCTTAAGAGTATTTTCAATTCAACATTCTCATTTGTATTCAGTCACATTAAAAAACTACTTAAACTTTTCTTTTTAAAATACTTTTTACTCGACCATGCGACCACTTTCTTTTACCTTCATTCGTGCTAAGTTATTAGTTCCCTAGTCGTTTAATTCTAAGTTCCAACTGTTTTCAAAGCCGCTAAGTTTCCAAACTTGTAAGTTATTCTCTCTGGAATACCTCGCGGCACCATCTGCCTACTTGTGGCTAATAAATCAAAACTTTCTACCGCTTCCGATCTATGATATCCTAGTACATAAATTTGAAACCTATAAAACATTTTCTTGTTTATTCTTAACAATACGCTTTCCTGATAGTATAAAATAACGCATGTCCATGACCATTGTGACGATACATAGAACTTTGAGTTATAAAACAAAGACCAGGGTATCGCTGCTATGGCTCTCATTACTTTGAGACTGGATCACACACACATCATCAGCCATAGGACGTCCACTGCTGGAAACAGACCTCTCTCAAGACACGACACTTAACCCGATTTTTAGCTTTTCGCTTGCAGCCACCACCAGGCCGTCGAATTCCCGGGGCATCCAACTTAGTAAAAGCTACGTTTGCCGATTCGTGGTCTCCATTCTAGACCACGTCTACCCCAATGGTTATCGGTTCTGCGACAAACATGGCCAGTCTATTACCACTCCAGCTTACTAAAACACTGGGCTATGTCGGTGACTAGTTTTCTGACTTATTACTTCGTTCCAGATACGATTCGTTAGAGAAATGGCTTGCTCTTTCCACTTTTTACCTGAGCGACTTTGAACTTGTTGACCACTCTAACTCCACGTTTCGATACTTTACATTGTAACATGTATAACGCACTGATTAAAGACTCGTGTTTTAAGAATTTGCACGATATATGTAGGTGTCGAGAATACTCGACGGAGTTTGCCATATTAGGCTGATTATGATGATGATTATGAATGGCAAAAAGGGAGTGATCTTTGACATGGTACGCATTGTCACTCTGCAGCCCTAACCACTAGCAGCTCGGGCTTTGACGCGCCGCTAACTGCATTCGAGCTATATAGTTTTTTATAAAATCAACCTTCACTTTTATTATAATGTAGCGACCCGAACATACTTGAATAGTAATGAGAGGTCACGGTACGGCCCCTAGACTAAATTCAGAATGTTGCACATAATAACGATTGATATATCAATAAGCATTTACCACCAGGCTTCATCAAGAAGCTTTCCTGTCTCCCTACTCTGTAACTCAAAAAGTTTAGGATACTTACTGTTATTTTTTTACTCTACAGCCAAGGAAGGGTAATGTTTTTCGCACGTATCTTGTATGTAAATTTCTTTATTACCTCTGGATGGATTTCGACAATTAAGGTATCGTTATATTCGTCCTAAAAACTCAAGTGTTCTTAAATATTTGAGAAAATAAAAAATTTGGCTCGAAATATAATACGTTAGTAAAAAAAATAACCAAAACCCATCGAGTAGGGTATCGAAATAAAGGCAATTAAAAGAGGATTACAAATATATGTATATAGTACCTGGATGACCGAGCTTTGCTCGGTTTTTTAAGGAACATGAAAGAAAGGGGTAAAAAATAATCATCTGGGAACGAACCGGGGTCTCCTGGATCGAAATTTACCTGCGTTTTCTAATGATTTTGTAGCAGTTTTTCATTGCCTGAAAACATGGATAAAACGACGTTTTCTTAAAATGAAACCTAGCTAGATCAATATATCGCCCCCGAAACCCCCTGCATACTAAATTTCATGAAAATCGTTGGAGCCGAATATATATATATATATATATATTCTGAATTTAGGAAACGGCTCCATATATATATATATACATATACATATATACAAGAATTGCTCGTTTAAAATAAGTTATATGTTTAAATTTAATTAGAAATAATAAATTTGTTTATAAAGTTTTCTTTCTGCAGTCGGGTTATAGATTTTTTAAACTCTTCAGTTTGTCACCATAGGTATACAAAGCCATTTTAGGTAATACAAAATAACATATTCGACTTTCACCCACAGGTACACAAAATATTCTACACTAGAAATTCGACAAAAATCCTTCCGTTTGATTCCGCACTTCCAACAAATTGCGATCAAAAACATGAAATGCAAAACTTTTATGTCAGTTCAAAAATTCACGTTTCACAAATTGCCACCGAACGTATATCGCAGCGCTACGGAATTGCGGTGAAGTTCACAGCCTCACAGGTGCCTCACAGAGCCTCCTTCCTGCCTCACAACTCAACCTCACAGACTCAGTTTGTGACCGCACGTCGAGCGAGCGTCTGTCGTCGAGGATTTACGATCATATAAGCTTTTATCTCAATTCTGTTTCGACCAACGTATTCTGAGAAAAATGCTAGATACATCAAACTTTGCACCACTTGTAAAATACAGATTTATGGTAATCTATAAGAATAGAGGATATAAAGAGAATAGTGACGAAAATGAAAACTGGCTAAAGTTCTAATACTTATAATTTTGGTCGGTGAAGTAAAACATCGTAAGGAAACGATACCATGGTGATAGGATACTTTCTACTACTCGGCTGGCTAGCTACCTTTAAGTTTTTAATCAAGTTGAAAATTTTTAACTAGCCAAGTGAGTACTATAAAATATCATACCACCACGCTATGGTTTCCTCACAACGTTTTCCTTCACCGCAGCTCAAGCTAATTGTCGGGGTTTGAACCTACACCCTTCAGCGTGTCATCCAAAGTATTGAACGCCAAAGCAGCAATGCCGTGGAATTTGTTCTACTACTCAAAGTTCTATGTATTACTCTATATTCAATGGTCATGGACAGGCGTTATCTCTTACCATCAGGAGAGCGTCTTGTTCGTCGCATTACTATTAAATTTCAAAAAATCCCCGCGCCCTTCCAAACGTCCCCAAAACACTAGTGTTTCTGGAATAATTGCTGGATCAAGAACCATCTTGACAGAGGATCTCACCCCTACTCCCAATACAATACGATACGATAATAATAAGTACGATGTCTTTATTGGTATGTGAAACTCTAGCTTAACTATATCTAGCTAGGGACAAAACACGTCATACACACTGATAAATAAATACGTTATAAATATTAATCAGATGTCTTTTTTAATAACATTGGCATAACAGACAATCACAGCAGGTACAAAATAGAGACGACCCATATCACTTCTATGTCACATCTTTGATATTAGCCACCCTCCCTAGAGTGCGGACGCATTTCTGTTGAACTAATATTGGGATAACGCTATCAAAGTATAAAACTACCAAGTTATCTGTACACTCGGTCAAATGGTAAAGCAATATTTTCCCATGGAAACCTTTTAGAAATTACGATGGTGGCGCTCTAGTTTAGTACTACAGTTAATTTAGCAGAGCATGCTACTCTATTTATATATGGCGTATGAGTCGGCATTTCAATTATCAAGTTGGAAATAGACTAGTGCTGCCATTTGCGATTCTATGCGTGATGGAATGCAAACAGGCAAATAAGGATATAAGCATTTCAAGGAAAACCAAATAGAAGTTCAGATGTAACGTCCACATGAAGTCAAGCATGTGTACTTGAAGTCTTCAGTGATCGACGAATGATCAGCTTCGTGACCTTCTATTTGGTCTAAATTCAAGAGTTTATTTAAACCGCGGTGTCCAGGGTGTAGCGATAATAGCTAGGTTAGCGCGATCGATTCGCATGCCGAAAGGCGTGGGTTCAAACCCCAACAATGAGCTTGAGCTGCCGGTGAAGGAAAACATCGTGAGGAAACCATAGCGTGGTGGTAGGGTACTTTCTAGTGCTCGGCTGGCTAGCTAGCTCAAGTTAAAAATCTGCACTGCATCTAGCGGTGTGTTCCGGTAGCCTCACTTGAGAGCCAGTACCATTCCAGGCTAGGTGTGCTTTACCATCTTCGACCACACCGAGACTTAACATCGAGTGAGTTGTGGTCAAACAACTAGCCTGTCAGCCATTAAAAAAAACAATGCCTTTCAAATATCACGTAGGAGTACAGGTACCAAACTAACTAAATCACTACAAAGCCAATAAATGTTCGAATAATAGAATATTCCATTACTTCCTATGTCGGTATTGTAGGCATTATAGAGCAGGAAGTAATTATCATCCATTGTTTGAATGTTCCATTTCAATGGAAAAGATTAACTATTTCGCTGTATCTACATATCAATTCCATTATGTGAGAATAGGTGCGTTGAAGGGTTTTATTTCCGTGAATAATTTCGCATATTTTACAGGAAGCGACTGGGGCGTTAAAGTAGAGGACTGATAGAAAATGCGACTTAAAAGCCTTTAAAAACATTTTATTTTTAGCCTCTAGTGTCTGCTGTACAAAGGCTTCCCTCTCCTCCCTCCAGACTGCTCCGTCTTCGGGTTTAATGGTCTTTGAACATGTACTTTTAAACATTTTTGCAAAATTGATGAGACGATCGATGCGCTCTCCTGATGGTAAGAGATAACGCATATTCATAACCATTGCCGTGGTGGTGCCGCAAGAGTCGGCTAAGGGATGTAATCCGGAAGATGGGCAGCAGCGTCTTCCTTGAACAATCACACCTAACCACGCTCGCAAACCCGCCTGCCAAGCGAGGCGAGTTTTGGCAAAACCCCTCCTCAGGAGGAGGCCTATGTCCAGCAGTGAACATCCTATTGCTGATGATAACCATTGCAGCGGTACACATGATTTTGAGTAGCAAAACGAAGTCCAAGGCATCGCTCCTTTGGCGCTCATAACTTTGAGACCTTTTACTTGCTTTCTTCTTGCTGTTTATTTTCCTTCTTCATCTTTTAATATTTATATGTAGTTTGTTGTTGTTGTTGTAGTATTGTGTGTCAAAATATTTTTTTTCTTTCTTTCTTTCTATGGATAGTGTCAACAGCCCTGTAATTTCGCTAGCTTCACCACCACCACGCTATGGTTTCCTAACGATGTTTTCCTTCACCGACAGTTTAAGCTCATTGTAGCTTGAACCCACGTCCTTTGCCGTGTGAACCGACTGCGTTAACCACTAGGCTATCATCGCTACAAAAGTATTTGACAAGTATTTGACCATCGCTCACTAGGTGTTAAATGACGGCGTGGTCGGAGATGGTAAGCACACCTGAGATGAAACTGCCTTATAAGTGAGGCTGCCAGAACACACCGTTAGATGTTTGGTAGTAGATTTTGAGCTTTTGGTAGGTAGCCAGCCGAGCTATGGTCTCCCTACGTTTTTCTTCGTAATCTCTATGTTGGGATTTAAACACCCTTCGGCATGTAAACCGACCACGCTAAACAATGAGCTATCACAACTAAAAAAGCAAAAGAAAACTCCATTGAAAGTAAAATAAACCTTATTTTTTCTTGGGTAACAACGACCTGTACTAAAAATAAAGTAGCAATTACCAATCTTGGTAGATATTATTACCAAACTTTGAACACCTGGGCCAGATACCACGGCTGTTTTCTACAGTTTTTCCATTTTAAACATTCAGTAATGTCGCTCGCAATCATATTGTCGAGTGTACCTCAAGTTTGTTATTAAAAATTCAATATAAAAGTTGAATTGAGTTCAGTCGCTTGGTGTCAGGTGGCCCGTGAGTTTCGTGTTTTAAATCAGGATTGACGGGAACTAGAATATAAAACTTTGTACTTATAATTGTATTTGATCTTTAAGGTATTTACTTCTATTTCTACGTGTTTACTGCTTTCTAATAAAAAAGCAACGATCGCCGGAAGGCGTGGGTTCAAATACCAACAGAGCTTGAGTTGCCGTTGAAGAAAAACTTTGTGAGGAATCTATAGCATGGTGATAGGGTATTTTCTAGTGTTCGGCTGGCTCGCTACCACTCGCAGGTTAAAAATCTGCCATCATCTGGCAGCCTTGCTAAAAAGCCAGTTCATTTAAGGTATCGTTATCATCTTCGACTTAACACTTAACATCAGATGAGCTGTGATCAAACACATAGCTTATCAATAAAAAAGTAATTGCAACACATATTACATTTTATACAGAATTATAACATAATACATCCTTTTAAGGGCATATTTTGTACATTAAAACAAACAAATTTTATTCTACAACTTTCGCCAAAACACAATTCATATCCCAAAAAAAAAATTTTTTTGTTGTGATACTTTCTAACACTCTCTAGTTCTCTATTGCGTAAACGTTTCATTCATCATAGTATCGCGCGAGTAGCCGCCCCGCGCGCCACAATCCCCTTTCTTTGCCTTGGTGACGTCATCACGTTTGCTACCGGCAGGCGTCACAGAGTGCGCGCGCGCTTTTTGCATAGAGTATATTTTGTTTAGACCGGACTAATATAATTTTTTTATATTGTATGGAACAAAAAAATACGAATTATCAAGATAAGGAGAACAAAATTTGTTAGATTTAATGTACTGAACATGGAAGGATGCTGACTGATTACAAATGACCCTGTATATATTTGTAGCATCCGATTTTTTTAATTTATTCCGCGTTCCCCGATAAGCGGTCATTCTTACTTTACATTTATATAGAATCCGCCGCTTATCAATAACATTCGAAGAGGAGTTTTGGCGGGTACGTGGAAAGAGTCGTGTCGCCCTATTGTATTTTTTTCCAAAACTAGAGTTTTTCGTGTTTTTATGTATAAAAATAGTGGTGTTTCATTCATAAAGTGCCGAATTACAAGCGTGAGTATGGAAAAGTGATATAATGCGGTGAAATATGACATTTCGTGTTGCTTCCAAAACTCCATCGAAGCTTTTAGTAAAGTCCCCACTACTTTACTAAAGCATGACTGACACGGACTGGACTTGACCAAGACTAGACTTTGACTATAAAGATAAAGATTCTGAAAACTGCACACAAAATACAGAAACAAAATAAATAAATATGAAAAAAACTCGCCTGATGTTAGGCGAAGATGCGGTCTACGGCGTAACATGCTCGCCTAGAAGAAACCGATTCACTCGCGACTTCAACACTCTCATATTGTATCGTTCATCTAGCTTGTACTACGCGATTTGATAGAATACTTATATACTTTTTTTTGGCAATACAAAATAAACATCGTTCAAAGTAAACCACGTTTCCGCCAAAACTCATCATCAGGCGAGTTAGCGGTCAAACGTACGCCTATCATCATCATCACTACATGGTATAAAACAAAGTCGCTTTCTCTGTCCCCATATCCCTATGTATGCTTAAATCTTTAAAACTACGCAACGGATTTTGATGCGTTTTTTTTAATAGATAGTGATTGAAGAGGAAGGTTTACATGTATAATAACATCCATTAAATAGAGGAGAAATACTGTTATTTTTGAGGTTTATACCCGTGCAAAGCCGGAGCGGGCCGCTAGTTTGTTATATTTAAAATACTTAGTTTGGGGCTAGAAGGCGTTGTGTGAAATGTCCATAAAAGTAGATTATGCATTATTTTTAAATGTTGAAAGACATTTAAAAATAGAATTGTAGTAGTAAATACCTCAAAGATCAAATTATAATTATCCCATTGATATAATGCGGGAGCTTGCTCCTGGTATAAAATTCCAATTTCCAGGCATCCTATTCATGACCTACCTATATACAACACCTACACTGTGTTTACTTAGGTAGCTATTCAGAACGCGCAGCTGTTTGTCCACAAATCTATATCTTCGTCTCTGGAGACTCCATTGACAAGGCTTTACGTTTATACAAACAGTTCAGTATACTATTTGCGAAGATATTGCGAGGTAGAATTATAAAGGTACCAAATGTGTTAAATATTTCTGTTAAACCTTTTTGAACCTAGTCTATTTTGTTAGCAAATTCAAACTCAAATTAAAAATATTAATATTTTTTATTTTAACAATTAAAATATATTTTTTATTAAATATAGGCTTGCGTTTGACCGCCAAGCCGCCTGATGTAAAAAGAAGATGCGGTCTACGATGGAGCACGCTCGCATAGTAGAAACCGATTCACTCAAAATTCCAAATTATTTCAATATCTTGGTTTACAAGTCATGTTTAATAAATAAATTACATCAAATTAAATCAAATTAATTCAAACTACATCAAATTGAATCAAAGTAAATGGAACTGAATCAAATTCATTCAATGGTAATCAAATTGAATCAAACTAGGTCAAATTGAATTTAATCAAATTGAACCAAAATGAATCAAATTGATCAAAGTGAATCAAACTGAATCAATGCTAATCAAATTAAATCAAATTTATTTATTTAAATCAAGTTAAATAAAATTTAATTAAAATGAAATATATTACAGAATTAGATTTAAAATCATTACAGATAACAAGCTAGGTGTTTGACCTCACCTCATCTAATGTTAGTGACGGTGGGCGATCCTAATCAATAGTTTTGTTATACCTACATCAAACATTGGACTGTTTCAATGAAATATAAAAACGAAAATAAGTGAAATGTAACCGATTCTAAATGTAAAGAAAGGCAAGGGTGATGGTAATGTAGAATGAAGTGGCGTACTTTTATCTTGGAAACCCCAAGCGCCGAGGGCGTGTGGAGATAAAAATATGATGTTTTATGCTATATTTGTATGTATCAGGAAGCTGTTAAATATCATGGCAAAACTTTCAGTCACAGTGATAGCTATAATTGTTATCTCTGTTTTATTTTACGTTTGTGTTTGTTTCTAAAGTACTTTAGACGGAATATTGTTAAACACAAACTAAGAAATACTGTGAGATGACATTGGGAAAGAAGAAGGATAAGGATCATCAGATGTGAATGGCAATTTCTGTGTCAGTGTGACTCGGATTTTTGGTAAGGAATTAATATTATTATTGTTTTCACTATTATTATTTCTTTTCATTTTGGATTCATAGAGGAAGATCGGGAATATTAAAGTTTTGACTAGGTGAGCTTTTGTTTTGCAGCTTATTCCCCGATTTTTCCAAATATAATCTAATAGTAATACATATGAAAGCGCAGAAAGCCTTCATCGAGATTCATGACGACATAGACGACAGAGATCAGCGCAATATTGAGCGATTCGTCGCAGACGTGGGGCGCTGGCGCCTTCTCATTGCAAAGTGCCTTCTTTACGATCGCAGCCCCGCTACCATAGGCACAACGCTCCTTTGACAGCGATTAGTCACTCTTGACTTTGACAGCACAATGAAATGCCTGCGCCGTCACATAAATACCTACAGTAAAACCAACAATGACATTTTATACAACCAAAAGTTATAATGGTCTCTTTCCTCGAACAAATGACCGCGATGTATTAAAATGAAGCGCAGGATAAAGTTGATTTACGTCTGAATGGAACCGTTCCGAAGAATGATGTCGGCTCATTAAGCAATGCCGCAAACCGCTTATCGTAATTAAACTGTTTTTAAAGGCTTTGTTTCCCTCAATTTATCTATCGGTTTGGTTACAATCTTGTCGATAATTTTGCTGTTACGTTTCTTGTTATGACATCGAACATCTTGCAGGTAAATGAGATAAAGAGTTCGTAAAGTTTCTTTACGATTATGAAAAGGTTTCTTTGATTTTTGTAACATGATTTCAGGAATAAGCTTTTTGTAAAATTTGTTCATAATAAACACAATGACCTTTTGGCTGTGTAAGTTTACAAACTTGCATAAAAAAACGTAGAAAAGAAAGGTGCGTACCGTGTTATTCGAATTCAGTCTTCCGAATTGCAATTGTCGGTCTCCTAACAACTAACTAACTAACAGGATACATAATTGCACGTAACATAATTGTAAACGTACATAATTGAACGTATGTAACGTAAAAAATATATTGTAATGCATATTTTGGCTAAACTAAGTTTAGCTAAAATATGCATTACAATATTTTGGCTAAAATATGCATTACAATATTTAGGCTAAAATATCAAAAAGAATAAAAAGTATCCAAAAAGTTTGAATACTCAAACGATAATAGTTAACCGAGAGAAACTATTGAAACAGAGCCAGTTCGTGTAGCACCCAGTTATATTGCGCTTTTATATGGAAATTGCACTGAAAATTGAATCACATTTATGTTTTATGAAGATCAGAGGGCCTAGAGAAAGTAACATTCGAATAGCGATAATGCTATTAGAGAAATAAAAATGTAGGGGATTGACATAAGCTGTCGATATGTCACGTAGGCAGCTTATGTCAACGTCGTACATTTTTGGACTTTTTTAATAACGTTTTGGAGTATATTTAATTTTACTTTGTCTAGGTCCTCTGTTCATTGATGTGGCCGAAACTATAGACGAAATATCAGACGTAATAAAACGTAAATAAAACAAGAGTAGCTAGGTTGGAAAGCTTTACTGCATAGGCAATAAAGTGCTCGGTCAGCACACCAAATGTGTACAATGTTTGTAATTGGGCGTTACACTTTACAATTGGTTGGTTTCGCGGTGTGAAACGCCGAAAGTTGTACTAAACACACATACTTATTAATACACTAGCTAGAACCCGCTGTTCCCACGTTAACTCGGGATAAAAAGTAGCCTATGTGTTAATCCAGGATTTCAGCTACCACCACACTAAATTTAATCAAAATTGGTTCGGTCGTTTGAGCGTGAAGAAGCAACAAACATACAAACACACACACACACACAAACTTTCACCTTTATAATATTAGTGTGATCAGGTCAATTGTGATGAAATGTAGCATTATGGTAGCTACCCTCAAGTTAAAAATCTGCCTCTAAGCACTTAACCGTTTCTTTCCGCGTCACTTGAGAGCCAGTTTCCATTCCAGGCTAGATGTGCTTACTATCTTAGACCACGCCGCCACTAAACATCGGATTATTAATCCCGTTGTAATACTAATATATTAGACAAAATCACCGACATATGTATTTCAGATTTCCTCATAAAATGAACTTCTGACCTCCTGTACAACTACAGACCATATAAGAGTCGTATAAGCTATATAAGGATGATTTTCAGTGATATATCCCGTCGTAACGATGGTTATTTTGTCTCCGATGTTGGCACGAGTTCAAGTTCATGGTATAAAAAGGATCGATTGGCAAGATCGGAGTGGTAGACTTCGAATTTGTTACATTTTTAATAATTAATTTAATATAAATATAGGTACTAATAAGTAATATATTATGTAGTTGTTATTTTTATGAATTTATATAAGGTTGCGGTGAATCAAAAGATGGACGTTCTTCTAATTGTTTTATTTCGTTTCTCTCTGTCACACCTATGACTATCTTATTACTATCCCTTTCACACTTCCTCTTCCATATTTACAATTATCTCACATCTAGGCATCTCTTTGGTATTGACGTTACGTTCCATTCATATCTTCATATCCTTTCGCTCTTTCAAACCTATGTATCACTCGTTTATTCTGTCTCTTTCTCGCTACCTTACGTTCCTATTTCACGCAGTATTTACAGCTTACATTTATATGTACTCAGCACAGTTGAATAATTTAACTGTATTTCCAGTACAGTAGTCATTTAGTTTTAGTACTAAGTACAAGCATAAATTTAACAAACAACAAAACTAGCTTCATGTACACCTATAGAAATAGTCTTAGAAAGTTTAAGTTGTCTATTGTAGACTGAAATCTTCTACTAAGTTTGATAGGCAAAGTTCAGATGTACATTCCACTAAAACTGGCCCAAATTTAGTAGAATACAATGACAAACTAGTATGCTTAGTTATTTAGATTCAGCTGTATGTACAATTAGGTATATTTTCGATTCGATAATACTTTAGTTTTGCCACATTTCGGCAAAGCCTTATAAAGTAAGGGTTTTGTTTTAGCAGTCTATGTACATGCATATGTATGCTTGTATGTACGTGTTTTTCAACGTGTGTGACACAAAGTCCAACATAGGAAATTTAAAAGTGGTCAAAACTATAAATATCTTTATATCACAAACTGACCCCAATACAGCATTGTGCCGGTTGTAAAAACTAGTGCAGCTTTACAATACAATAAAATAATATATTTGTATTAATTCATATCAAAAATCACTTGAAAATGACAAAATATTGTTTTTTTTTTTATTAATTTGCCCCATCGGTTTTTGCAATTGATGTCTTACATCTATAGTTACAGTCAAAGTCCAGTCTTGGTCAAGTCCAGTCCGTGCCAGTAAAATCAAGTCTTGCTTTAGTAAAGTAAGACTTTACTATAAGCTTCTGGGTGAAGTTTTGGAAGCAACAAGAAAAGTCATGTTTCACCACATTAGATGACTTTCCCACACTCGCGCTTGTAATTCGGCACTTTACGAACAAAACACAATTTTAACTATTTTTATACATAAACACTCGAAAAAACACTAGTTTTGGAAAAAATACAATGGGGCGACACTACTCTTACCGCGTTCCCGCCGAAAACTCTCAATAAAATCATATCATAAAATAATAGCATATAAATAAATGTCAATATATACTTTGTTTAGTTTTAAAAACTTCTTAAAGTCATAAAACAAGGTCTCTAGTAACCAAATTCGCAAGTTGGTGCTGAAGCACGCGGTGGAAGTATATTTCGGACGGAAGCGGGTAGAACTACGAGTAAAACCGTAGGTATACACGATTGTAGACCGTAGGACCTTCCATTAGTTTTTTTTTCAATTATATATTTGGCATTCTATATTTATTATTAACATTATTTTAGATTGATTTTTTTTTTACTTTTGACAATTTGATTTTGTCTTTGCTTTTGTTTTCAATTGCGAATTTTTTTTTTTTTTTATTTCATAGGATTATATTAGTTAATAGTTTAAATTATTTAAGTTTGATGTCATCAATAGTGTAAAACGTAGTAGTGTAAATGTTATGTAATTTATGTGCAATTATGTTATTATTATTAACTATTATTATTATTAATTATTATTATTGATTATTTATTAATTTGATATAGAATTATTATGATTAGTGTTACTGTATGTACACAATAGTATCAATATTGACTTGTAAATTACATTAATCAATAAATATGAATATGAATATGAATATAAAACATTTCATGCGGTACTAATTTGAAATAAATAGTAAATTAGAGCTGACACTGTGCTCAAGCCAGTTAAGCCAATCGAATGAAAAAAGAACGCACGTTTATATCTGTATTCTTGTTAGTATACGTGTGCACTTCAACGTTAACTTGTGTTTTATTGGTGCACTTTCGATGTATCGTAAAAGAAGCAATAAGTATAGCAAGTTGAAGAGCTTAAAAAATCTATAACCCGACTGCGATTAAAGGAAAAAAAAAACATTTTAAACAATTTTATTTATTTTATTATTCCTAATTAACTTATTATACCTATTTTGCGCCAAAATTCTGCTATTTTGTTTTTTTTCAAACACCATACCACAAACACTTGCGTTTTTAAGACAAATATAACGATACATTTACGAAATCCATCCAGCTGTTTGGAAGATACGAGGTAATAAAAAAGTTTACATACATACAAGATATTGGGTAAAAAAAGCACAAAGAATTGTAGCATGAATCACAGCAAAAACAAATGAACGCAAGTAAAACACACGATTTAAAAAAAACTTCTGGTTTTATCGTATTTTGACGGAAACGTGCAACTAACTCAACGGAATTATACAGTTTTATTGCCAGCACTGATTTAGTTCCTAAAAGCACAATCGGTAACTTCTATCTGTGGTACAGTACTAGTTCAGAAATCTACCAAAAAACAAGCATCTACAGACTTCCATCCGGGTAACAGTAAGTAATCTAATTTTCAAGTCGGACTGAGTTTACTGCCTTACTTCGAGCCTTGAGCTGTCACAGATCACGATTTATTTTGTGACCTATAAATTATATTTCTCCTCCACTAGTAGACACCACAAGTAGGTAGAGACGGTGGATGTTTTTGAACTCAATTGGTTTAGTGTTCTGATTTAGTGTTTTATTATCCGACTGCACAAATATAGGTTTATTATTTTAGATGTCTATTTAATTCATTTATTCCCTATAAATATATTTTTACGATTTCGATGTTTTTGACAGCAGCTATGGCCTCCTTAGACGGAGGTAATTACATGGTAAATGTTAAGTACCTGGTTGACCGAGCCTTGCTCGGCTGAAAACACAGATCAAACGACGTTATCTTAAAATGAAACCTAGCTAGGTCCATTTAACGCCCCCGAAACCCCCTCGTTTTATCAGTATTTTTTTATTATATTTTAGCCGTGCAAAGCTCGGTCAACTAGGGACTTAACATTTAAAATGTCAATACTATATTATTAAATGTCAATCTTAACAAAGACTTTTAACTATTCTTAATTGTAATAGATTCATCATAAAAACACAAAAGAAGGTTTAAGAAATCACAAAGAATAGAATCTGGTAATGAAAGGGTCATAAATTATGATTGATGATCCCACATCAGTTATTCGGTCAGCTTTTTGCGATCGCGGTGGCGATGTGCGATATTTCACCGACGAGAGAGGTTTCTATGTCAGTGATATATTGTGCGATTTCATATTGATATAGTATTGGAGACCAAGTGACATTTATCGTTATCAGCCTTTCGAAGGCCAATGCTGGACATAGGCATGTCCCAAGACACGCAATTCAGCCCGATCGTCGGCTTTTCGTTTTCATCCACCACCAGCTGTCCTACGTCACTCCATCGAGTTTGAGGGCGTCCTACACTACGTTTCCCAATTCGAGGTCTCTACTTTAAAACACGTCTACCCCATCAGTTATCGGTTCTGCGACAGAAATGTCCAGCCCACTGCCACTTCAGCTTGCTGATACGCTGAGCTATGTCTGTGACCAGTTCTCTGGCGATGCCAAATGCTCTATCCATAGCTCGCTGAGCGACTTTAAACTTACAGATTATTGCCGCTGTGAATCTCCACGTTTTCGTTCTGTAGGTCATGACAAGTAAAACACACTGATTGAAGACTTTTGCCTTAATACTTATCTACGATCTAAGAAACAAAGATAAATAAGAAATAAACTGTTTTCACTAGTATAACTTAAAAATTTAATAGAATAGAATGGCATGGGGGCTGCTGGCAGAAGCAAACTCTTAAAACCATACTTAGCCAAAAATAGCTCAACGTGACTAAAGAACTTTTAACTTTAAAAGACCATAATCATACATACCTATATTAATTAAATTAAAAAAATATGTCATTAGCACCATTGCCATTGCATTGGCACCATTGCTGCCCGAGTGGGTATTCCCTGATAGATACAATATGGGTGCCTTCAAGTTGTGAGTGAATCAGTTTCTTCTAAGCAAGCGTGCTCCACCGTAGACCGCATCTTCGCTTAACATCAGGCGAGTTAGCGGACAAACGCAAACCTATTATTGTTTTTAAAAAAATCACGTATTCTTAACTGAATTGTGATCCATGGACTAAGATTGTGTGTTGGGTGTGAGAAGTCAGTAACTTACAAATTAACCTTTTTGTTTTATTTATTTTTCCCCAGGGAAAATCCTTTGTGGATTCCATCGACCACGGGGGTGGCAGGGTGGTTATGTGGGACTCTTCTTCAGAATGACGGCCTACCCACTAAAAACCCTGGGGTGTTCCGTCCCAGCGCCTCGTGCCGAAGTAGCGGGCACGCTTGCGCATTCATCCGCTACCTCAACAGCGCTAGTCTCAATAGGACTCCATCTCGGGGAGCTTATGCTCCACCCGGCTTGAAGATGATGTGTAAAAACACAGCATACATCATTTATCCTCGGGATACTCATTCAGTGGACGACAGGTTCCCCCTAACCCTTCACCCAGAGATCCCTATTATGGGGGTAACTTACAAATTAGCCTAGCATAACATGTCAAAATAATACTGAATATTAAATCGAATTTAGAATTTATGTTATAATATCAAATTGTGGTCAAAAAGAAATATGAAAGAAAAAAGAGAACACTGCTCTCTTTGTATCTGGGGTTAAACCAACACCAACCAGATTAAAAGAAAAGCACATGAATGCAGACCTTCCATCACAAAATTTAGAGTGCATTTTCAAGTGAAAAGCCGCAAATGACCGGTGCAGTATGGAAATCGCACGTCAAGCACGCTGTCGTATGGAATTATGCTTCATTACATGTGACAAAGGCTTCACGTTTTCAGATTGTGGAAAACTCAAATCAACCTGAACTGTGATTCATATTGATTACATAAAACAACATACAATCTAACAATTTCTGTATTTTTTTTAGATAATAGTTTATAAAACGAAATCCTTCCCCCTTCCTTTTCAGGCGAAGGGAATCGGCCTCGATGTATAAGCATCTTCGCCAAAGCTGGGCGCTGAAAAACGCCACCCAGGAGAACCCAGAACTGGAACTGGAGAACCCAGGGGATGCGGAAGGTGCGTTCTCACGCCCAGCTAATCGGGCGGAGCTCAGCACGTCCAGGTTTCGTTAGCCTCATCTTGGCTTTGTGGATATTGGAGATTGGACGGCCTTTAGCCTCATTGCCGTCTACATCCTCTGGTCCCCTTCCGGGTCAGCCAGGAGGTTTCAAAAGAGCCAGGTGCGCACGTCAGGGCGTACATGATGTGGCGCAATGTTCAATGTTCGTACAATGAAGGTAGAATCAAACCGTAGAGTGTGAGTTTTTGGAATATTGACCACGAAGCGGTGCCGCTTCTTAGAGCTCTTGGCTGTCCGATATTAGAATGGGCAAGATGGAATTAGGTCATGCAGATCCGAAGCGCACTCTCCAGAGTATATGCGGTAGAAAACAGACAAGCAACTTTGCGACGATGTTCAAGGCTACGGAGCCTTTTTCGAACAAGCTAGTCATTGCTAATGAGTTTTTTATTGATCTGTCTTTGAATGTGGGAGAGAATCATGCTAATATTATGAAGGCGAAAGTTTGTGAGTGTGTTTGTATGTTTGTTACTTCTTCACCCTCAAATGGGTAAACCAATTTTGATGAAATTTGATATGGAGGTAGCTGACACCCTGGATTAACACATAGGCGAACCTTTACAATACAATATACAATACTTTAACCCGAAAAAAATTAATGTTTACGTGGGAACAGCGGGTAACACCGCGGAGCACGGCTAGTTAGAACATAAATCATTAAATTACACGTCGAATTTAGATTAAAATAGAACAATATGAACAATTCCACGTTCTAAATTACATTTGAAGCATTTAAACCCCCAATTATCAGCAATCAAAAAGTAGGTCGCTGCGCGTTTAGGCACGAAAATTGCACGGCCGGCCGTAATGCCTAGCCAGTTGCAATATTCGGTCTGATAGCTTCCAATAGTATTGAGTAGGTATTACTTGGCGCCGTGCCTCGAGATTTATAACCAAGTATCATGCGAATCGTATAGTTGTTCTTTCCCGGTATTAGTTTTGTGATAGATTTTTATAGCGAAACGTGGGAGTAAATCTAATTTTAGTTGGAAGGCCCTCGAGACAAAATAATCTTATTTGTTTTGTATACGTACTAATAAATTATTTAAGCATTGAAATGTAAAGTATCTACTGTTTTATATTTTAATCATTCTTAGGTAAACACCTGCCGGTGGAGGAAACCATAGCGTGGTGGTATAGTCCTTTCTAATACTCAGCTGGCTTGCGTCCATCCTCAAGTTAGAAATCTGCCGCTAAGAACCTAACGGTGTATTTCGGCACTTATGAGCCAGTTTCATTATATATAAATGCTTTTTTTACTAATTATTTATTTGTTTGACAGCTAACTCGATTTAGCGGTTCGTACAATGAAGTAATTTAGGTGATTTACCGTCTTCGATCACACCTTAACATCAGGTGAACTGTGGTCAAACACCTAGCTTGTCAGCCATAAAAAAAAATTACAAAATCACGTCAGTTTTCAATAGCATTTTTTTTAAAGTTTTTCTTTATAATTTGACGTGTTTTTGACACATTTTTGTTTTACTTATGCGGGATTACTCACGTTTAATTATTGTTAATTAATTACTTACTAACTAAGTTTTAATACCTGACTATACTCCAAGCGATAAAACAAGAATCTTACACCATTATATCATCATTAATTGAGAATTCCTGACCGACAATTTGCATTTCAACTACCAGACAGACCACCGCATTACTCGCCCGACTCTGAACCATCGATGCAATGAAATAGACATATCAAAGTAACTCAAAGTATTTCTGGATAATCTCTAAATCTGTCGCCAAGCACTTAACAGTGTGTTCCGATAGCCTTACTTGAGAGTCAATTCCATTCCAGATTAAGTGTACCATCTCTGACCACACACCAATACTTAACATTAGATGAGCTATGGTCAAACATCTAGCCTGTCAATCATTAAAAAAAACGAGTCTCCTGCAAGCACACACATACTTTTTTATTCTTAGTTGAATTTAAGATGTCAGTCCTATCATATTTTTTCTTGTTTTATTCTCCAAATGTCTGAGTGTTTCTACGATTACTTCTAAACCACAAAACGGATTTTGATACGGCTTTTATTGTCATTTAGATATTTTTACGAAATGTTTAGTTAGAGAAGTTGGGGAAATTAAGGTAACTACACCCTAGATTAAGATCAATCTAACTAACTTACCTCTTCCAGTATTTAAAAAAATATTGTTATTCAAAAATATTGTAATTCAACCGGTGTCTGGGGTGATTTTATTTAAAAAAAAGGTTATACTAGATATAATTAAACATAATGATGAAAGTAGAATCGATACGTGTAATTCGAGTTTTTGGATCATTAACCTTAAAACGGTGTCACCTTCTTAAGCTCCTGGCTGTCCAATAGTAGAATGAGCTGGGTGGAACTATGTCATGTAAATCTGAAACTCACTTCACTAAATCTATCCGGTAGAAAACCGATAGACAACCAACTTTGCTTCGATATTCATGACTTTGACTTCCCTGTTAGCTCATGTTAGCTTCCCTGTTGGCATAATATCTGTTTCAAGAACTATAGGGTGTGGGTTTGACTCCCACCAGAACAGACATTTATGTGACGATAAATGTTTGTTCTGTCTGGGTGTTCTGTATGTATTATAAGTATGTCACATCACATCATCAGCCTTAGGACGTCCACCGCTGGACATAGGCCTCCTCCTGGTGAGGTTTTGCCAATACTCGCCACGCTTGGCAGGCGGGTTGGCGAGCGCATTTAGGTGTGATTGTTCAAGGAAGACGCTGCTGCCCATCTTCCGTATTACACCCTTAGCCGACTCTTACGGCAACCACGGGTAGAGAGGGTGGGGTACAGTTCTAACGCCGGCACCACCACGGCAATATAAGTATGCATTTAGAACAAAAAAAGTATATGAGTATTCTATCAGTTATCTGGGTTCCCGTAGCTTACGCTTAGTTTGGGGGCTAGAAGACGCCGTGTGAAATGTCCTATGATACTTATTTTATTCCGAACAATTCAAGTAAACGGTATGAGGCCAATAAGCTATTTAATGAGTGTGTCTGTTAATGACTTCTTTATGTAACGGCCCAAAGCATTTGATTGAAGTTTTAAACAAAAATAATTTTCATAATATTTTTTTTTTGTAATCCTAAAAAAAAACAGGGTCCCTGTAATTGCGAGACGTCGCTAGTTTTTTGCTTTTGAGGAGAGACACGAAACATTGTCTAAAAAGACAAGTAGCGTTATCTGTTGAATATTAAGTTTGCAGTCTGCGATTTCGATTTATATTCCGTCTGCATACTTCAACCCTCGTATTGCATCTAATGACTTTATTTATTCAGAAAAGACAACCCCCCACTGATTTTATTTTTCACTGGAACTCACTAAATAGCAAATTCTGGTTTCTCTTATTTAAATCTGGATCGTGACCGGCTTGATATTACGAGATAGCATTGTAGAGGTTTTAGTACGCAACATAAATAAAATTAGAGACAAATTTAACTAATAAACAGCTGGCTGATTTGAGAGCCAGTTCTATTCCAGGCTAGGTGTGCTTTACCTTCTTCGATCTAGAACTCTTATAATGATATTACGGAATAGACTTGTAACATTGGTATTATTAATAAAATATTTGTATTTGTATTTGATCACACCGTCACTTAACACCGGGCGAATTGTGGTAAAACCTAGCTCATCATTATCATCATCATCATCATCAGCCGTATGACGTCCACTGCTGGACATAGGCCTCTCCCATTGATTTCCATAAAGACCGGTTGGAAGCGGCTCGCATCCAGCGCGTTCCTGCGGACTTTATTAGGTCGTCTGTCCACCTTGTGGGTGGACGTCCTACGCTGCGCTTGCCGGTCCGTGGTCTCCACTCCAGAACTTTGCAGCCCCATCGGCCATCAGTTCTGCGTGCTATGTGCCCTGCCCACTGCCTCTTCAACTTGCTAATCCGCTGGGCTATGTTGGCTACTTTAGTTCGCCTACGGATCTACTCATTTCTGATTCGATCTCGTAGGGAAACCCCGAGCATAGACCTCAAACCTAGCTTGTCAACCATTAAAAAAAATGTTTTACTTCTGCAACGACTAAATTGTTCAAGCTGATTTATATCGCCTCGAACGTCGCTCCATAGTTTCCTGATTTATATCGCCTTGAACGTCGCTCCATAGTTTCTAGTTTTAACTATTTGACCCCACTTTCATTGTGCGAACCGCTAAACAGTGGATTGAGCTGCCTGAGCGGGTGTTGTACGATGGATACACTATAAATGTCTTCAAATCTAAAGTAAATCGGTGTCGTATAAGAAACTATTACGAATCGCAGACCGCATCTTCACAAAACATCAGGTGAGATGTCAGTAAAAACGCAAGCTAATTAATTAAAAAAAATGTTAAAAAGTTACTCATTTCAAATTTCGATCAAATTGTGTATGAACTTTTTTTTTATGGCTGACAGGCTAGGTGTTTGACCACACCTGATGTTAAGTGACGGTGTGGTCGACGATAGTAAAGCACACCTAGCCTGGAATAGAACTGGCTCTCAAGTGTGGCTGCCGGAACACACCGTTAGATGCTTGGCGGCAGATTTTCAACTTGAGGGTGGTAGCTAGCCAGCCGAGTACTAGAAAGTATTCTACCACCACGCTATGGTTTCCTCACGATGTTTTCCTTCACCGGCAGCTCAAGCTCATTGTTGGGGTTTGAACCCACGCCCGTCGGCATGCGAACCTACCGCGCTAACCACTGAACCATCATCGCTACAAACAACTAATGCAACTCGCCCACAAACATATTTTATATTTGATAAACTAGTACATTGAATAACGAATACTCATTGAATATTAACGGGTTGTCCGGTGGAGTTCGCCTTGACCGGTCACAGG
The DNA here is from genome assembly GCA_950106695.1 of Biston stratarius. NCBI lineage: Eukaryota > Metazoa > Arthropoda > Insecta > Lepidoptera > Geometridae > Biston > Biston stratarius. The sequence continues at coordinate 10,141,754 of OX467106.1, forward strand.
TGTCAACAGATATCTAATACGGCGTTGCTACCCTGAGGGATCGATCTCTTTGGCAATCACGTTCGTAGCTACATCTACATATGTGCTACGATATATACATAGATGCTACGAGATATTTATACTATTGTTGAAAGCACATATTTTTACCTTAAAATTATCGATTTAATGGTTGAGCACATAGTAAGTTATCCAAATTGATGAGCAAATTGTTTTTTTTTTGTAGCCATTATAGCTTAGTTGTTAGCGCGGTCGGTTCGCATGCCGAAGGTGCCGAAGGGTAAAGGATAACATCGTGAGGAAACCATAGCGTGGTGGTAGGGTACATTCTAGTAGTCGGCAGGCTAGCTACCACTCTCAAGTTGATAATCTACCATCAAACTTCTAACGGTGTGTTTCAACAGCCTCATTTGAGAGCCAGATCCATTCCAGGCTGATTGTGTTTACCATCTTCGACCACACAGTCACTTAACATCAAGTAAGCTGTGGTCAAACACCTAGACTGGCAATAATAATAAAAAAGGAATCCTTAAATACTACTTATTTAGTTAATTCACTTTACAAAACACGTAAAACAATAATTTCAATAAAGTTTAATTATGTGCATATTTATTCAGATTTTTATATATTTGACAAGAACAATATATGCTCTACGCGACTTTACAAGCTACGATATTTCGTAGACGAGCTACGGAAAGCGTTGATTTTAACTTCAAACGCGTGAAGAACGCGCTACATTTAACTTTTGACGTGAATCGAGAAACGGAGGCGTGATGTAATGCTAACTAGAACAAAATTATCATTAGGTTTATTTAGGAATCAAAATTAGCATACAAATACATCATTTTGTTGCTTTAGCTACGTCAATATTATGTTCATGATTCTCATTCATAAATTAAATCATTCATATTTTTGTGTGAATCAGGCCAGTTCTTATGTGTACGATAACTATTTATTGACACTATGTAATTTTTACAAAAGACGTACTTAGTCCATTCCACAGGGCTAGGTTTCTAGCCTTAACCTTTTCTAACTATTCACTACTGTTGTTATAACAATAATAGTCAACATCTACTGTCTGTTCTTAATCTGAGCGAGCGAAGCGAGCCCTAACACTATCCCACAACCTGAACATTTTTGTGGTACACTTTACTGAAAAACTATCACGCCTATAAATTTGTGCTTTAACAAAGTAATTTAACTTCATATTGAGATGTGTTATCTGTCAAAAAAATAAAATTATAACTATGAAAAAAGAATATTAACAATTTTCTATTCATTGGATAGAATGTTATTTTATTACTAACGCCATCTGTTAGAAAACCAAAGAGTTAACATCGCTGCAACAGAACTAAACTCAATACTCAAACACATCGTAGTTAATCTACTTAATACTAGATGACACCACTAAAATCAGGTTGTAAAATATCAACTGTCAAATTATTACCCGTTAGAAAAACTACGCGAGCCCTCACAAAGCTCAGCTTTTTGCTAGTATATATCTTGTTTTCCCATTCTTGGTTGCCTGGAAGAGATCGCTCTTAGCAATAAGGCCGCCACTTATGGCACCAACTCATTATTGTACCCAATTAATTAACTAGCAGTTTGTTTTTCATGTAAAATAAAATAAAACTATCTATTCCAGACAACTGGTGAAGAACTCTGACTTTTGGATTTATAAAATCACTACATAAAAATAATGCAATTTACCGTCGCTATTAGATAAAGAAATTTAATTAACGTTCATAAAAGAGATTCGCGGTGAAAGCAAATTCGTGAAATTCAACAAAAATGTGCGGCAAAAGTATCGTTTCCTGAATTTTGATGAAAGAGCTTCCCGAAATATTGATTTGGCAATTTTAGATAGGTGTACCGCGATAGGAGCAATCAGTACCTTTTCAATGGTAGGTATATTATTTTTTGTATTTTATTATACAAAAGTAACGAGACCAACGATACGCTCTCTGATGGACGCTCTGCTCTCGCTACGCTCCCTCATTGTGCATTAGACTACAACGTTTATTATTAAATATATATTTACGAAGATATTTTATGTGATCAAACGTAGACCCATTTAAGTTTTTTTTTTTTTATGTATTGGTAAATTGCCCGCAGCATTATCTGACCCCAAACCTAAGCAGAACTTGTGTGATGGAAGTCAGATAAACTGATAGAATACATATATACTTTTTTTTGTTGTAAATACACACAGAGCACCCAGACACAGAACAAACATTTGTTTATACCAAAAAAGGTTTATCCTGATGTTTTATAAAGAATGGATACTATGTATTACGATTTGGTTAATTGATTGATTGACTCTTCATTGTCCACCAAAAATTATACAATACAGAAGAGAAGAAAAGAAACTCAATGAATAAGTGCAACAAATGGCGACCTTATCGCTAAAATCGATCTCTTCCAGGCAACCTTTGGATGGAAAGGATTAGAGGAAGAAAATGATGGGATGTGTCAATAATGAGTATATACATATAAGGTAATAAGTAACTATAACATAAATATATGAATAAATATATATTTAAATTCCAATATTTTTCAATTTTTATTTTTTTATATTAGCGAGGTTTGTGTTTGCCCGCCATCTCGCCTGATGTTTAGCGAAGATGCGGTCTACGGTGGAGCTTGCCTAGAAGAAACCGATTCACTCGCGACTTAAAGGCACCCAGATTGTATCTAGGTATCAGGGAACACTCACTCGGGTAGCAAAGTTTTAAAACAACAAGACGAACGGTATGTTCTCTTGATGGTAATAAATAACGCCTGTCCATGACCACAGCAGCATGCAGCGATACACAGAACTTTGAGTAGCAAAAAAACGTCCAGGATATCACTGCTTTGGCGCTCATTATTTTGAGACATTAGATGGTTAGTCTCAACAGCCCTGTAATTTCGCTAGCTGCAGTACCCTTTAAACCGGAACATAGTGATGTTTACACACTACTGCTTGGCGGCAGAATATCTGTTACAACGAAACCATAACCCTCTTTTTTGGTAAATCGGGCAATGAGAATGTTCTAATTTCTAGCCATAATTAACACAAAAAAAAATCCTTTTTAACTGTTTTTTTTAATGTTTTGACAGGCAAGCTGTCTGAACACATATCACCTGATTTTAAATGACGGTGTGGTAGGTGAAAAACGTGAATAGGTATACTTCCTGAGCAAGCGTGCTTCTTCTTCGGCCACTTCGTCGATTTCCATTAGATGAGATCAAAGCCAAACGCATGCCAAGTCTATTGTCAACAAAACCATCTTACGTGACGGAAAGCGACGATGTAGTCGAAGATGAAACACGCTTGTATAGTAAGAACCTTAAGGTTCTATATAAATCAGGTAAAATGTTTACTTATAACTTCTGTATCTTCATGTGAATATCCTAAACGGGGTTTTGAAAGCGGTGGCAGCAAATTTAATATTTTTATTTCCTTTAGACGAGCGTCCTTTGATCTTTCTCGAATGTTTTCCGCCGACTGGTAACATTTAAATATTTGCGCTCTGAATTTATTCTCTCCTCAAGTGTACGGAAGGTAGAAAAAAAGTTTTATTGTAATCATCATCAAGACTTTATGCATTTCACAGCCACGCAGCCGATTAATTCATTAGGCATTAATTCCACCTGAAGCGTATTTTTTAAATTTAGTTTTATATTAAGTTTACTTCGGGTACATTAATGAATTAATTAGCTTTGGTTTCGGATAGCGATGATAGCTCAGTGAGTTCAAACAATGAGTTTGAGCTGCCGGTGAAAAAACCATAGCGTGGTGGTAGGATATTTTCTAGTACTCGGCTGGCTAGCTACCACTCTCAAGTCGATAATCTGCCGCCAAGCACCTAACGGTATGTTCCGGCAGTTTCGCTTGAGAGTCAGTTTCATTCCAGGCTAGATTTGCTTTACCATCTTCAACCGCACCGTCACTTAATATCAGGTGAGCTGTGGTCAAGCACCTAGCTAGAAAACCATAAAAAAAATTATAGCCTATATACTATATAGTATGTATTTAGTTTTATTCATTACGTGGAAGACAGGAATATATGGTTGTAGTAGCTTCTCTCTGCACTTGCATCCCCCTGGCTAAGTGGCAATTGTAGTAAGCATAATGTATTAATATTTATAACTGTAAACTGTAACCTAATATGAAAAGAAAGATCCACAAAAAAATGCCTTGCTGAGTTTCTTGCCGGAGTCTTCTCAGTTGAAGTGTAATTACGAGCCGGTGGTAGATTCAAACATGTAACTTAACGTTCATAAGTGCCTTACCAGGGCCTAAACTGAATAAATGACTTTTTGATTTTGATTTTGATTTAAATACATAAATGTTTCACATACTATATGTAGGTACTATTTTTATTAATTTAAATTTGTACAACATCTCTCGTCTGTTATTAATCTGTATCGTGTTTTCCATTCTTGGTTGTCTGGAAGAGATCGCTTTTAATGATAAGGTCTGCCACTTGTAGCACTAGTCCATAAGTTTTTTTTTTTGTTTTCCATGCATTTTTCTATTTCTGGTGTGCACAAAAATCTATTTTATTACAACAATTGATCAGAAGTCTTTTGCAATGTTAGTTAAAAGTCATCTTACCTGCGAAATTGTTCTGCCACTATAAATGGGCACAAATTGTTTCCGTAACAATTAACACTTTAATGTAACTTTTTGCAATTTCAATCTAACATTATTGAAGCAATGAATGAATTGAATCTTACAATGTTGCTGTAGGACAACATTGTCTCTCATCTCGGCTACCTACTGCCTGATATATTCTGTCCACCGAGATTTCTCTGCCGTTTGCAACCCGCAGATCTAGTAATTTGTGTCGCTCCGTGGTGCTTCGCCGAAGTTGGCTGCAAATGTCTTCTACATTGTAGTAAAACAGAATTTCTAATTGTATTGAAAAACCAATAGTTTTTTGAATTTTAAACTCAGATTCAGATTCTTTACTCTCTTTATAACAAGTACCTGGATGACCGAGCTAAGCTCGGTTTTTTTTCCTTTTTCTAAAAATGTAACCTATCTAGATCGATTTATCGCCCCCGAAACCCACTGCATACTTTTCATGAAAATCGTTGGAGCCGTTTTCGAGATTCAGATATGTATATATATATATATAATGCATATACAAGAATTGCTCGTTGAAAGGTATTAGATGTTGTGTTATCTAGGAAGGTCAAGTAAATTGGTAATAAAAAGACGAATAATTAAAAAAAAACAATCAAAATATTTGTTTTTAAACAATGTTCTTTTTATAGGCATTTGACCAGAGCTCATTTGATGTTAAGTGACAGTGTGGTTGAAGATGGTGGCACGCCAAGCTTATAATGGAACTGGCTCTCAAGTGAGGCTGCCAGATCACACCGTTAGGTGCTTGGCGGTAGATTTTCAACTTTAGGGTGGTAGCTAGCCAGCCTAGTACTAGAAAGTACCCTACCACCATGGTTTCCTCACAATGCTTTCCTTCATGAGCAGCTTAAACACATTGTGAACCCACGCTTTTCGGCGTGTGAACCGATCGCGCTAACCACTAAGCTATCATTGCTACAAAATATCATATTGAGTGACATTTAATAAATTAAATATATATATATTTTTTATTATATCTTTCATGAAGTCATTGAGTTTATAAAATAGGTTCTGGGTTCTACAAAAAGAAGCGTTTGCGTGAAAAAGTAATAAAATTAAACTGGCAACATGCATAAAAAGCGACGCCAAAAATGAAGTAAAAAAAAGAAATAGTTACATCTAAACAAAGATAATCACGTTACGCAGAGTCTGTACCGCAAGAACTACTTAAATCTTCAAGAGAAACGACGTCCTCTTTACAAACTATGCAAAGTTAAGAGAAAGTTAGTTTCAAGAAGAGTTTCTGCAGCTTTTTACAAGTTACTCTATTTGTCGAAGTTGGTCACAGGAAAAATTTGTCCGTAAGAGTCTAGAAAAGTTATTAGATCATATAATTATCAATTTTATGTTTTATTTCAAAAATGTTTCCTATCTCCCACAGAGATGAGATTCTATAAAATTGCTGAAAAACTAATTATTTAAGTCATCCAGATTTCTCGGGAGATCTACTGATTCCAGGTAATGTATCCCGATATCCTGATTTAACGACCATATTTATCTTTTCTCCATTTTAAACAAAGGTACCATTAAAAATCACACTAATATTATAAAAGCGAAAGTTTGTGAGTGTGTTTGTATGTTTGTTACTTCTTAACGCTCGAATGGCTGGACTGGTTTTAAAGTTTTGAACATACAACACTGATCCAGCCCACTATCACTACCCAATCTGACGTTTTCGCGGATGGATGGGAAAGGCCCTCTAGTTTTTTTTTCTTTATTTATGATTAACAGGCTAGGTGTTTGACCACAGCTCATCTGATATTAAGTGACGGTGTGGTCGAAGATGGTAAAGTACACCTAGCCTGTAATGGTACCGGCTGTCATGTGAGGCTGCTGGAACACGGAATTTTTGTTTTAGTTTTATAGCTTAGATATATTTTTATATTTTCTTTGTTTTGTTTAATGTTGATTTGCAAATAAAAATCTAGATAGATATAACTCCTTAGATAATTATCTGTCATGTTATACTCGTACCTGTCATGATATATAAATAATTGGAATTCAGATTGTGCCGACTGTGAAATCTGCGATATTTCCACTACACATCATCAATCTTTCTTGCGACTTCATAAAATCTTGTTTTCTTAAATAGAAACAAACAGCCCTGACCCACTCAGCTAAGAAAACGCATCAAAAGAGAATCTCGACTTATTTTCCAAGATCTAAAGTACACAATTTAATTGAACAAGGAGGATAATACCGGAGTAATTAATACTAACGCCTTATCTCGGCGGGCGGATTGTATCGGCACTAGATTACACTGCACGCCGTGAACAGCTTATGGCAAATTTATATTCAACTTTTTAAACAATAGATATAGCCTACGTCAAGTCTTTATTTTTAGATCTTTTAGCAGGGTGAAATCTACATTTCTGCGTCTTTTAGCAGTGTAACATCGATATTTTTACGCCTTTTAGCAGTGTAAAATGGATATTTTTGCATCTTTTAGCAGTGCGATAATGGTATTTTAGCAAACACTTGAAGTAGATGTAGCCTACGTCAAGTCTTTGTTTTCACTTCTTTTAGCAGGGTGATATCTACATTTCTGCGTATTTTAGCAGTGTAACATCGATATTTTTGCGTCTTTTAGCAGTGTGACAATGGTATTTGAGCAAACACTTGACGTAAATGTAGCCTACGTCAAGTCTTTGTTTTCAATTCTTTTAGCAGGGTGATATCTACATTTCTGCGTCTTTTAGCAGTGTAACATCGATATTTTTGCGTCTTTTAGCAGTGTGACAATAGTATTTTAGCAAAGGCTTGACGTAGATATAGCTACGTAAAATCTTAATTTTTGGCTCTTTTAGCAGTATAACATCGATATTTTTACGCCTTTTAGCAGAGTAACATCGATATTTTCGCCTCTTTTAGCAATGTAACATCGATATTTTTACGTCTTCTAGAAGTGTGACATCAATATTTGTGTCTTTAGTGTATCCACGGTTGTGTTGGTAGGATTATATAAACTTGGTAAGACAGTGATGGGAATACGAGCAGTGAGGGTGAGTGATGATACTTATCTAAAAAAGCCTCTAATTTGCACCTGGACTGCAAGTCTCTATAATATAATTAACTCATTTTGCCAATACTTATACCCATATTTAAGTTGATACTAAACATTACACGGGACTAATAAACATTCAAACTTGATCATTTTCTAATAAGTATGGATAAAATTATACAGCAAGTGTTTACACTTAGTCTTAGTCATATTTTTTATTGATAACATAAGTTGAAAGTCAAAAAAATTAAATATTAATAAATAAATTAAATAAAGTTACAGTAAAAAAACCGTTTTTGCCGTGGTGGTGCTGGCGTAAGAATTGTCCCCACCCTCTCTACCCGTGGTTGCCGTAAGGCTAAGGGATGCAATTTGGAAGATGGGCAGCAGCATGTTCCTTGAACAATCACACTTAACTGCGCTCGCCATCCCGCCTGCCAAGCGTGGCGAGTATTTGTAAACGCCCTTTACAAGCCGCAGTTCGTTCGGCAGGCCCCATCGCAATTTTAGCCGAATGCGCTAACGCAATACGCATCCGTCTACGGCTAGCTTTATACAACCCAATTACTATAATTCCAACTTATCAAGCCCACTAAAATCTTCTTTAAAACTTCCGCCACAAAACTTTAGAGTAAAACAAACAATACCGATGTATGATAACACAATTCATATGTTGAAAGTTGTGCCAAGTTTTGTGTCCAGCACTCGACGGCCTACGGGGTCTCTTTGTGTTCTCGCGGGACGTAATTGCATCCTTCGTTTGTTTAAAGTCAAGCAGCCTGGAAAGCTCTCCATGCACTTGAGACTTCATTTTTTTTATATAAAAATAATTAGACGAACGTGACGCTCTCCTGATGGTAAGAGATAACGCCTGTCCGAAACGGGCGTTGGCAAACTTCACATATTGGCGAGTTTTTTTAGAGTAGCTAGCAGTGTTTTTTTAAATATAAGAAATAGGCTTACGTTTAACCGCCATCTGACGTGATGTTAAGTGATGATGCGGTCTAAGATGGAGCACGCTCGCCTAGAAGATATTGATTCACTCTCGACTTGAAGACACCCAGATTATATCCAACGGAGAACACCCACTCAGGCAGCGCATTCCACTGTCTAGCAGTTCGCACAATGAACGTGAAATCAAGTCGTTTCGTTCGAGTTTTTGGAACATCGACCATGAAACGATGTCACTGTCGCAGTATATTATGAAATACCCTATCACCATGCAACTTTAAGTAACGTTTATAAGTAATGTCCATAATGCGTGTCTTTGTTTTCATACCTAAATGAAGTAATATCTATCTTGGTAGTCTCCTTAGCAAGAAGTCGCCTAGGCAGGTACCACCGCAGTTTCAGATATTCTACCTCCAAGCAGTAGTGTGTAAACATTACTATGTTTCGGTTTGAAGGGTACTCCAGATAGCGATCTAGGCTAATATCGAAATTCTCAAAGCGCCAAAGTTACAATGCCGTTATCTCTTATCATCAAGAGAGCGTGTCGTTCGTCACAAAAAAAAACCAGGCATCATCTTCAACTACATCATCTTTTTACATCAGGTGAGCTGTAGTCAACACATAGAATGTCAACCATAAAAAATGCACGTCTCGTTTTCCCTCGTGGTATTTCACTTTACACCGTTTATAAGTTAAGATCTCGAGTCTTACTAAAGAAAGAAAAGAAAGAGAAGAAAAGAGACAAAAGAAAGGTCAAAATAAAGTTTCGTGACAGTTGTTTCCTTACGCTAAATGAGACCTTATGTTTCACCATAAGGTTGTCTGGAAGAAATCGCTCTAGGCGATAAGGCCGCCCTCGTACACCGTTTATTTGTTGTTTCTATGTTTTATTTTTGTTTTGTCACTTTCTTTCTCTTTATTTTTTTATTTTTGTATGTATTTTTATAATATGCTTGGTGTATAATAAAGTTGTATTGTATTGTATTGTATAATGATTGACTCCAGTAACAGGCGTGCGTATATTGGAATGTAAGGCTTAAAAAGTCGATTGCTTTTTTTTTTAAAAGGAGTTTCTACCTTAAATATAGTTGTTAATATAATGTTTATACCAAGGACAAACATTTTCATGGTATAAAACAAAAGTTTGTTCTGTGTCTGGGTGTTCTTTATGTATTTACAAAAAAGTATCTGTATATACTATCAATTATTTGAGTTTCATAGTACAAGCTTTGCTTAGTTTGGGGTCAGATGGCGCTGTGTGTAATGTCCTACGAATTACAATACATACATACCGGTCAAAAACATAACCCTCCTTTTTGCTTCGCCGTAGTTGAGTAAAAAAGTAAAAGATTAGTAGTGGAAGGCGTAATATGAGAGCGCTACATTTCTGCCAGGAACATAGTCAACAGTTCAACACTGACTCAACTGATAATAAAAAATACACATAAAACAGAATTTGATTACTTTAAAGCTCTGTCAAATGTTTCGCTTTAAGGAAGGGCTCCGTCGCCAAAATAGTTTGAGAACCGCTGCTCTACACAAAGCGCCAAACGCACCCCGCATCATACAAATTGTTCTATAGTTAACTATATAGGTTAATAGTTGCTCCAATTAACAGTTAATAATTAATGCTAAAACCAAAGTTACCCGTCGCTTAGCCCTTGGATAATTGATGAACACGCAGGAGAGATTTGCCATTGTGTCTACCCTGAGCGCGGTATACACACAGTGTTTCTAATACGTCTTGACCCAAGGTAAAGATAAAGCGGCAGTAACAGCGTTTAGAGATTTCAAATTTAAAGAAAAACTATTTAAAAAATCTTTTTGTATAATTTAAAAAAGTTGGCCGTGGTGGTTTGGTGGTGTCGGCGTAAGAATAGTACCCCACCCTCTCTACCCGTGGTTGCCGTAAGAGTCGACTAAGGGATGTAATCCAGAAGATGGGCAGCAGCGTCTTCCTTGAACAATTACACCTAACTGCGCTCGCCAACCCGCCTGCCAAGCGTGGCGAGTATTGGCAAAACTCCCCCAGGAGGAGGCCTATGTCCAGCAGTAGACGTCCTATGGCTAATGATGATGATGATGAAAAAAGTGGAATATAACACAACTTTATTATACACCACATACATACGTACTGAAATAAATAACGTAAGTATGACAATGTTTATAATTTTTTTTCGATTAATGGTATAATTGTCACGTAGGACGAGGCAGTATGGATTTACAAATTATTTAAAAAAAATATACACCAAACATACATACATTATAAAACATATGTATATTATGAAACAAGAAACATACAAAACTAAACAAGCTGAAGAGTTTAAAAAATCTATAACCCGAATTTATTTAAAAAAGCTATAATTAAAGGGAAAAACTTTTTAATTTCTTTTTATTCCTAATTAAATTTAAACATATAACTTATAGATATTTTTGTAATCCTTTTTTAATTTCCTTTATTTAGATACCCTACTTGATTAGTTTGTTTTTTTTTTTTTAAATTAACGTATCACTGTTTCGCACCAACATGATTTTTTTTAAAACCACCCTCTACGTATACTTGGATTATTCAGACGAATCTAACAATACCTTAATTGTCGTAATCTGTTCAGCCGTTTGGAAGATACTTGGTTATAAAGAAATTTACATACATACAATATCCGCGCGAAAATAACCCTTCTTTGGCAGGCAGGTAAAAAAGACCACCACCGCACCACTTCCGCAGACCGTATTTATGTAGCATAGGTTTTACTGCGCATTGCCGCAACCGTCACCATAAGCCGCGAGTTTCAACGGAAGCAGTTTTAGTTGGCTGCGACCTCTGGCATATGTTTAGAGCTAAAAACGATGTAGAAAGTTAACATGACGTACAAACACTAGACACTCTAGACAGCTAATGATGATGATGATTACGTAAATGGATGCTGGATCTTATGGTTAAAAGGCAAAAACAGTGAAACTAAAAAACCTTTTTTTTATTCTACCTAAGGTTAAGGCATCTCCCGTCGTATATTTTTTTGTTTAATTACACTATACGCTTTTGTATGGCTATAATTCGATCGCCTGTGGCACTCTAGCTTTTAAGTTTCTTCTCTGTGTAATTTTTTTGTAAAGTATTCTGTTTTTGATATTTCTTATGTGCCCACACAATAAAGTGTGTCCATCTATAATATCGCATATGTCTAGCCAATCCAATTCCTTACGCTTGTCTTTTCAACTTCAAGAGTTCATCGCGCCATCGTATCGGAGAGCGTTCTCGGTATTTATGTATAGATTTAAAAGCGTTTTTGTGTTTTGATTCCAAGAATACTGCGTTCCATTGCTCTTTAACAAACCAAGGGACAACTTAAAAGTTAGAAAACAAACTTACAGCACAATTAAATATTTCCCTAACTCACCTCGAATTTACATTTCTATTGAATTTAAAACATTTCAATTTGTCTAGAATTTTCCACTTTCTAAGCAATTTTCTGAAAATAGCCTTTAATATCTCGGAAATCGCTGTTCGCCACAACAACGCCCACAACATTGGGGTGAGGAAAGCAATAAACGAACACTTTAACCCTTAATTAATTATAGTCACCGCAGTAACTTTCAGACTTAAACCTTTTACCAGTAATTGCTCTGTTGCGATGCTGAGCCGACCTGATAAATGTGTAATGTTGTATTAAGACATTCGAAAATGATAATCCCTGGTGACTTTATTTCTTAACTTTTGGCGAATTATTAAATTAATTGCGATCAATTTGGGTAAACTAGCGGAGCAAGTTGAAGTTGCAATAAGCAGGGCACATAGCACACAGAACTGATGTTGGATAGCTGTAAAGTTCTCGAATGGAGATCACGGACTGGCAAGCGCAGCATAGGATGTCTACCCACAAGGTGGAGACGACATAACAAAGACCACAAGAACGGACTGGATGGAAATCAACAGGGGAGGCTAAAACAAGCAGTGGACCACCCAAATAACTTAACTAAAGTTTAAGCACTTGCTAGAGTTACAGAAGCACACTGTCACCTGACAGTCTAGGATCTCCAGATTGCTTCACTAAATAATGCCCAACCTTAAAATCTCATATTGTTCTTATTATTAAGTACCTGAATGGCCGAGCTTTCCTCGGCTAAAAACACGGATAAAACGACGTTTTCTAAAAATGAAACCTAGCTAGATCGATTTATCGCCCCCTAAACCCCCTGCATACTAAATTTCATGAAAATCGTTGGCGCCGTTTCCGAGATTCAGATTATAGATATACAAGAATTGCTCGTTTAAAGGTTTTAGATTTAACTACGGAAACTGACGTGGTTTTAACACATTATTTTTGTTGTTGCATCTGAAGACGGCGCAGTGAGCTCTGTGTGTTGGAATATTCCTTAAATAGTAGAGGACTGCGGTGAGGAAGGGTGCGCCGGCGCATCTCAGTACACTACCTGCTGTCTTCACTTGCGAGGCGCAGTGCGAAGCAAGACGAGGCCGCGCGCGATTTGTCTCCGCGATGAAGGCCACCGGATGAAGGCGAAACTATAGTCAGAGTATTCGATAAAATTAAACGTGAGTAATCCCGTATAAGTAAAACATATATTTTTTATATTTTTTCAACATAGTATTAAATTGTACAAGCAATGTGACATTTATTCCAAACTTTTCTTTTTATAAATGACAGGCTAGGTTTTTGATCACAGCTCACCTAATGTTAAGTGACCGTGTGGTCGAAGATGGTACAGTACATCTAGTCTGGAATGGAACTGGCTCTCAAGTGAGGTTGCCGGAACTCACCATTACATGCTTGGCGGCAGATTTTCAACTTGAGGGTGGTAGCTAGCCAGCCGAGTACTAGAAAGTACCCTACCACCACGCTATGGTTTCCTCACGAAGTTTTCCTTCACCGGCAGCTCAAGCTTATTGTTGGGGTTTGAACCCATGCCCTTCGGCATGCGAACCAACCGTGCTAACCACAGACCTATCATCGCTACATAATCTACCATACATAACAAGGTATCTCCATTCCAAATTTCATCAAAATCAGTTGACATATACATATGTTTTTTTTTTTGTTTGTACGTAACATTTATTTAACCCCGTGTGTCTACAGAGGTCCGTACTGAAAATCAGCACGGCGGAGAAATCCCCAACACAGTAGCTATGCACTGACTTTTTTTATGCATTGGACACTGCAGCGATAATCCTCTTATCATCATCATCATCATCTCAGCCGTAGGACGTCCACTGGTGGACATAGGCCTCCCTCATTGACTTCCATAAAGACCGGTTGGAAGCGGCTCGCATCCAGCGCGTTCCTGCGGTCTTTATGAGGTCGTCTGTCCACCTTGTGGGTAGACGTCCTACGCTGCGCTTGCCGGCTACTATAGTAGTGATTACTCATCTCACATCATGCCATAAAGGATTCAAAGTAGTGGTAGAAAAAATGTGCAACAATTTTTTTTTATGCCATATGTGGCAATCAAGCTGACGGGTTGCCTGATGGCAAGCAACACGGGCGTAGCCAGTGGGAGGGTTTGGAGGGTTCAAACACCCTAGTGTTATTACACTAATGATATAATTATATCTATTTTGGATCAGACCGAATGGCTTGGCTTTAATGAATATTCACTATGGGATAGAAATTGATGCGAATAAAGTAGTGGATATAGTACCTAAAAAGAAAAACAGAAGATTAGTTCTGTAATGCGTATATCAAATGAACCTGCTGTTTTTTTTTTACATCTTTCATGTTTTTTTTATATATTACGGCTTATTCCATGCACTTTTAGTCGTTTTTATTTTCTTGAAAGCCTTGCAAGACGTCGCCATGGTAATATCTTCCTAATCGGAGAATAAACTAGCCACAAAAATCGTGAAGCTTTTCCTATGATTTTAGTTTCATTGGATTTAAAATATTTTATAAGATCGAAATACTTAACACTGGCAAAATGGACAAAAGTACGATGCCAAAAACTTAAATCTCCTGGTAAATATAATAACTATCGTTACCTAGTATAATACATGATTATACTTTAAAACAATATTTTTTTTATTTATTAAATAGCTGATACTGTTATCTATCGTATTATAAAATGCTTATTCAAAAGTTGTTTAGCGTTCAAAGTTGATCCTATGAAGTTAGACATAATCTTTATTTAATATTTCCATTTATTGTATTACATTAGCACAAAATAACAGTTCAGTTCTGCGTATACACTTAACTCGAAATAATCTCTCTATTAACATAAATGGTAGAACGAGTTTTCATGGAACTTGAAATTCTGATCTTGTGTTAACACATCGGCTTTTATCTTTCTCGAAAAACATAGCTAAAATCGCAGGGAACATCTAAATTATTATTACAAAGGAGTATCGTTAAGAGAGCGTGGATGTGCAGTGAAATTATTATTTACTAGCTTACTCCCGCGTCAACGTCCGCGAAATTTAGAATTAGGTTCAAAAGAAACGGATCATGTGTAAGTAATTTCTATTATATTATTAGTAAGTCTATTTTATTATTAGATTAAGGTAAATGAAACCTTTTATCCCTAATTTATGTTCCATAAGACTCATCTTTAGGTACCAAATTTCAAGCGGATACGTCCAATAGTTCGTTTTTTTAAATAATCCATAGGGACCTAACATTTTTCTGATATAAAAAGAACCTATCCTATATGTTAATATAGGTACAACTACAACTATATGAAAATCAAATTTCATCCAAATTCGTAACATTCAACGTTTTTGGGTAATTGAGTAACAAACATCCAAAAATACAAACTTTTACATATAAAATATTAGTAGAAATACTACAAATTAATTAGAAAACTGGCATAATGCACGAACGTGCTATGGTCGAAAAAAAAAGAAAAAAATTGTATTGGTCTATTAATTAGTATTATAAAAGTTTGTGGTCATATGAAACGTATAAAAAACCAAATACAAATAAAAACTTGGTTAATGTTTTCCCAGGACTCCAGAATTTATAGACAACGCGCAGGCTTACGCACCGAGCTAGCAAAGCATAACTACCATACGTAGAATACGTAGTAACTGTTATCTAATCTTGGACCGGGCGCGACTACCAATACCATGTCGTTTTCGGTGCGCGTGATTTAAGTGTCCGTATATTTGTGTTGCTCAGGTGTTGTGTTTTTTTAATACTTGGAACGACAATCTAGTCCTGAACCCCCTGTATCAATATTGCTGATGTTCAAACTTTCAAGGTGTATATTTAACACGAATAGTATACACGGTAGCTGCAAATTGATAGCCATTGTCACAAATAAATAAGTGCTTACACTTACTCGTCATAACACTCCGAAAGCTATATTTTATACGAGTTATAAAATATCGCGTTCATGTTTACAACTCGCCTACCTATTGTTTTGATAAAATATTACATCGTTATATTTAATAGCGTACAAAGTAGTCGTAAATGACGTTTTAGATTTCTCTAGAATATATATATCTCTATGACAATGACAGTTCTGTTGGTTGATTGGTAGTATTAGCTTTAAGAGCTGTAGGGTGTTCGTTCGTTTCTCACCCAAGACAAACATTTTGTGGTATAAACAATTGTTTGTTCTGTGTCTGGGTGTTTTGTATCTGTCATAATTATGTTTTTACAAAAAAAACACTGTCAAGTGCAGTCAGACTCGCCCACCGAGAATTCCGTACAAACTAGTAGTTATGATAAATAATTCGGAAATCGAGTGTTGAAGTTTTGAGCCCACTTTTTTGTGATTAAATTAAAAATGTACAGTTTTCGGATTTTTTTCGTTAACGAATCGTGTCTGTACACAGTTTTTTTTTTTTTTAATTATTTATGTACAAGTTGTTCGTATATTACTGAGATCAAAAATATTGTTTTTAGAATGTTTATCTGTTTGTTTGTGTATTTGTGCACGCTAATTTTAGACACGGTCTAACCGTTTTGAATGCGGTTTTTATTGATGTATTGTGTCAAGCATCCCGTTAAAGTTGATGTTTGTTTTATTCCAATCGGTTTACAAACAAAAAAGTTAATTTAATTGAATAACTACGCTATTCTAGATATGCGCTTTAGCTGAAACATAACTTCGCCCTTGCCGAACGCGACGCGGACGGAGCTTAGAGAGGGAGCCTGAGAACTTTTATTATAAGACAATGTCATTATAAGATTTGTTTTTGATAGATAATATTTTACGGAATAGAAAAATATAGTCGCATTTCGATATTCTGGAGTATATATTTTTTTAAATGTAATAGTAATGAGACAAATCAGACGCTCTCCTAATGGTAAGAGGCGCATGTCCATGACCATTGCAGCGATACACAGAACTTTGAGTAGCAAAACAAAGCACGGGGCATTGCTGCTTTGGCGCTCGGTAAAATGAGACTTTCGATGGTTAGTCACAACTCAACAGCCCTGTAATTTCTATAGCTATAGTACCCTTCAAACTGGAATACAGAAACGTTTACACACTACTGCTTGGCGACTACTTGTATGTAGATTTAAAGAAAAATTTACAACAACTTTTTAACCAAACACGATTATATAAAAAACTTTTACCCGACTGTCTAGGAAGGATTATGTTTTTCGCGCATCTTGTATGTATGTATGTATGTATGTATATTTCTTTATAACCTCGTATCTTCCAAACGGCTGAATAGATTACCACCATGAAGGTATCGTTAGATTCGTCTCAATAGCACAAGTGTCCTTAGAAGGTTTTAAAAAAAAACTCAAGTGGTGGATTTTTGGCGCGAAATACCTAGTAATACGTTAATAAAAATTAAAAAAAACTATCAAGGAGGGTATCTTAATAAAGTTAATTTAATGAGGACTACAAAAATACATATAAATTTATATTTAATAATAATATAAAATTATATATTCAAATTTAATTAGGAATAATAATATTGTTTAATAAGTTTTTTCCTTTAATTATAGCTATTTTAATCGCAGTCGGGTTATAGGTTTTTTAAACTCTTCAGCTTGTTTAATTGACACAGTATATTGAATCTACATTGAGTAGGAAGCTGTCGGTTTCGCATAATGCTTTGGTCCATATGTTCCTCTTTATATCTGTCGTCGTCATGTAAATTATCCCGCTGTGTTATTGTCGCGGTGTGAGGGTTAATTGTGTGTGAGACAATAGGGTGCGTGATACAAAACGTAAGGGGAAACACTCGCACTTTACTTGTGATGAGTGCGTGGTGTGTCTTATTAGTGTTTTCGTGTAACAGGATTATAAGCTTAAAGTGTACTAAGCCAAAGGTAATTATACTTATCATTATGAATAACCTTTACTATCACATCACATCACATCATCAGCCATGGAACGTCCACTGCTGGACATAGACCTCCACCTGGGGGGGTTTTGCCATTACTCGCCACGCTTGGCAGGCGGGTTGGCGAATGTGATTGTTCAAGGAAGACGCTGCTGCCCATCTTCCGGATTACATCCTTTAGCCGACTCTTACGGCAACCACGGGTAGAGAGGGTGGGGTATTATTCTTACTCCGGCACCACCACCACCTTTACTATAGCTTACTGAAATCTTAATCGAAAAAATTATATTAAAATTATATTATTACATAATATATCTTTAATGTAAAAGTAATGAGAAAAACGTGACGCTCTCCTGATGGTAAGAGAATGCTTGTCCATGACCATTGTAGAGATACACAGAACTTTGTTGTTCGCGCTCATTACTTTGAGACTTTCGATGGTTAGTCTCAATAGCCCTGCAATTTCGCTAGCTACAGTACCTTTCAAACAGGAACACAGTAATGTTTACACACTACTGCTTGTCGGCAGAATATCTGGTACCGTAATAACAACTTAAATGTCATTTGACGAACACAAAACACAGTATAAACAAAAACCACTTGAAAAACAATGTCAAATTATATTTATCAATTAAATTTCATAATTATCAGATTTTTGTTCCTGTCACATTAGTCAATAAAAGTCTCTAAGCATGACAAAAGTTATTTTTATTCGCTAAACTTATCCCACTGTCTGTTTAAACAGTGGCCCACGTAACGATATATATTGCAAGTGTTTTGCCATACGTGAGACACAAGAAGTACATTGTCCCAGAATCGCACAATTAACCCTTACCAACAATAGACGCTATAGACAATACCCACAAAGACAATAGATTTATGCAAACATCGTAGCGTTTCGGTATATTTAAACTGATGCTTGTTTCTTTATCGTAAAAAAAGCATTTTATTATTTAGTTTTTTTTATAACGTAGAGTTGGAATACGACTGGAAGAAAAAAATAATTAAAAATGTTCCGAATAACAATTGTAAAGAAAATTAAAAAAAATGCTATAATTGGTATATTTGGGAAAATGTTAATGTTTTTTTTATAGGATTTGTGCACAATCACAAATAGATTTATCGAAATTTGCTCAGGAGAACGTCTGTTGACTCAGATAGTTTTGTATAAAAATAGTCTCCGTAGGTTCTCAAACTTAAATTCATTCAAAAAAAAAAACAATTTCTTTGGTATTTTTTTTTATCGTACTTCGCATATATGACAAGAAACACACATTTGACATTGTATGTCTCTAGGAACAGTGCCGTGGTTTAACTTAGTTTTTAAATCTTGGTTTGAAATTGTATTCATGATCTTATTTGATTGCTTAATTACTAGTTAGTTCTTCTTTTTCTTCATTGTTTTGGCGTTGTACTTTGTGTATTTGCCAAGGTCAAGTTTTACGATATATTCAGATATTTTATGAAAAATCAAGTTCTTCAAATCGCAAATCACAGTCAGTAACCCAAGTCCGAAAAACCTGTTAGCTCGTTTGGCTAAATATCTGCTTCAAGAACTGTAGGGCGCGGGTTCGTTCCCCACCAGAACGAACATTTTTAAATTACGATAAATGTTTATTCTGTGTTTGAGTAAGTACCTTTATGTACTATAAACATATATTTATTTTTAAAAAAGTGAATAAGTATTCTATCAGTAATCTTGTTCTCATAGTACAAGCTTTGCTTAGTTTGGGGCTAGATGGCAGTGTGTGAAATGTTCTACGATATTTATTTATTTATAAAGTCATTTCTTTTTAATAATACAAACCGTCAATATGGTTTCATGATTTTTAAGTTGCGCGCGCAAAAGTTGTTCATAATGACAAGTGCAATAACCTTTTTTTATGGTTGATAGGCTAGGTGTTTCACAGCTCACCTGATGTTAAGTGACGATGTGGTCGAAGATGATAGACACACTTTGCCTGGAATGGCTGCTTTCAAGTAAAGTTGCCGAAACTCAGTATTTGATGCTTGGTGGCAGATTTTCAACTTGGTGGTAGGTAGCCAGCCGAGTCACATCATCACATCATCAGCCATAGGACGTCCACTGCTGGACACAGGCCTCCTCCTGGGGAGAGGTTTTGCCAATACTCGCCACGCTTGGCAGACGGGTTGGCGAGCGCAGTTAGGTATGATTGTTAAAGGAAAACGCTGCTGCCCATCTTCCGTATTACATCTCTTAGCCGACTCTTACAGCAACCACGGGTAGAGAAGGTGGGGTACAATTCTTACGCCGGCACCACCACGGCGCGGCCAGCCGAGTACTAGACAGTATTCTTCCACCATGCAAATTCACCTCCATTAGGTTTAGTACTCCCAAGCTTATAACCCTGTATGAACATGTTACAAACACCAAAATTACATACAAAGGAAAAGATTATTTAACCATTTCAAATGTTTGTCACATTTTTATACCACTGTGGGCATAGCAGTAAATCTACGTTATGGCTCATGTTATAGTGTAAAGTATGAAACATTTCAGCGACATCTGGCAGTTCTTCGCTTAGCTGCAGTTTGCTACGGCCCGTTAAGTTTTATCTTCCAACATGTTAGTTTTAGCTCGGAGCATTCAGTTTCCCGAGAAAATCACACTAATATTATAAACGCGAAAGTTTGTAAGTGTGTTCGTATGTTTGTTATTTCTTCACCATCGAACGGCTGGACCAATTTTGATGAAATTTAGTATGGAGGCAGCACATCCTGCATTAACACATAGGCTATTGTAGTATGGAAACTGACGTGGTTTTGACACATTTCTGTTTAACTTATGCGGGATTGCTCGCGTTTAATTTTATCGTATTTAGTGTACGCGTGGGAAACGGTACTTTTTATGGGCACACCCTTATTGCATCACAAGATAATATACTGCCAATTTCATTGTGCAAACTGCTAAACAATGAAACGCATCCTATGACAATGAAAGTTTCCCGATAAGTACAATCTGGGTGTCTTCAAGTCAAGAATGTTTTTTTTTATGGCTGTCGGGTAGGTTTTTGTCCACAGCTCACCTGATATTAAGTGACGGTGTGATCGAAGATGGTAAAGCACACCTAGCCAGGAATGGAACTGACTCTCAAGTGAGGCTGCCGGAACACACCGTTAGATGCTTGGCGGCAGATTTTCAACTTGAGGGTGGTAGCTAGCCAGCCGAGTACTAGAAAGTACCCTACCACCACGCTATGGTTTCCTCACGATGTTTTCCTACACCGGCAGCTCAAGGTCATTGTTGGGGTTTGAACCTACGCCCTTCGACATGCGAACCTACCGGACTAACCACTGAGCCATCATCGCTACAAAAAGTACTGTAAAAGTAATTAGATGAACACCAAGCAGTAGTGCGTAAACATTACTGCGTTCCAATTGGAAGGATACTATAGCTAGCAAAATTACAAGGCTATTATGGAAACTAACCAAGGAATAACTAGTTTAAAATTAAACGTGAGCCATACAAACTTTGCTTGACTGTCATACGCTGTCCTGTTATGATTTTAACTTTTCATGACTTAATATAAGCCTAATATAGACTTATATTGCCGCAAAACCAATAATATAATAAATAAATACTGTGGAAGTATATTGTTTTAGTCTGATAAATTCGACAAATATAAACTAATGGTCAGCCGTGGTAGTGCCGGCGTAAGAACAGTACCCCACCCTCTCTACCCGTGGTTGCCGTAAGAGTCGGGGATGTAATCCGGAAGATGGGCAGCAGCGTCTTCCTTGAACAATCACACTTAACTGCGCTCGCCAACCCGCCTGCCAAGCATGGCGAGTATTGGCAAAACCCCCTCAGGAGGAGGCTTACGTCCAGCAGTGGACGACCTATGGCTGATGATGATGATGAACCTAACGGTATCGCTGTCCGTAGTCAATGGCCGTAGACAAGCGTTACCTCTTACCATCAGAAGAGCGTTTAGTTCATATCATTACACAAAAAAGGCAAGTATATTTTTCATCGTACAGGCATATATAAAAATGGCGCTGGTATATAATTTATACAAAGACTAAGAACGTTACCTATTAGAAAATGAAATGCTTCTACGGGCAAAGCTAATTTAATTTTTCACCAAAAACGTCTCCAATTGATCTCGAAATTTCTTATAAATTCTATTTTTTATCCGAATCACTCGGCCGGCTTCAATTCAGGCCCTAAAGGGCCCTCAACTCGCAATTAACGTGTCAGGAAGGCGCGAAAGAAAGAGATATAACAGTTTTACTGTATTGTTTAAGGATATTAACACAACGGTGAATTGAAAACGTAATTTTAGCGCCGAACACTACTAATAAATAACTATATGAATAATAACCGAACCGACTAAACTTTTTGGTATGAATTCTGACAGAAAACTTGAGGTTATAATTTTTTTATGAATGATAGCCATCATTTATAAATAAATGAATGAAAGATGGCTATCATTTATAAATAAATTAATAATGATAATAATCAGCATTTATGAATAAATGAATAAATGTTCAACTTCACTCGAAATCTATTATTTATTTTATATTTATTATATTACAGGACATTAACGACAAATTAATAGTGTGTAATATATTACAGATAACTGATTTAATTGACTGGATGGAGTTTTCATTCAACAAATTCAATTTACATATCTACCTAGAAGGGAACTTCAAAATAAATAAGTATGTGAAATTTTGTCAACCATTGTGCGTGATTGTTCTCTAAATGACTTAGTCATTTATGACGATTCTTATGGTCGAATAAAATAATTACCTTTACTACCTGTATGACGACTCTGTTCCAATTCGCCCCATGTTACTCAACATGATTATTTGTACTAGTGGTATATTTGTCTGTGGCCTGGCGGAATTCCCAGAAGTAGCACACAGTATATGTAAAAATTCTAGTGACATTCTGTCGATTGACAAAAAAAAATGTATCAATCAAAATGTTATTTTATTGTTAATGTTGTAAAATCTTTGCTGCACAGCTAAATCGATGTCACACAAAAATTTTCACATATTCTGTGTCGTTCTTCTGTGAAAGGAAAGTCAAAAAATATTATTTCGTTTCATTCAATAATGTGTTGAAACATTCCTGTGGGTCTGTAATACAAAATCAGACGGGCGCGTGAAATGCATGTTTCGTATTGCATTGCCACCAATAATTTTAGTATCTATTATAATATATAATGAAATATGTATATTAAAAAATACATTATGAATTAATAATGCGTTTGAAGAACATAATTTAGAACAAATTACCTGAGTGCTATCTATAGAACAATCAGATTATATCTAAAGAATTTGTTTTTTAAATTGTTGTTGTTCAGCTTATCATCTAGAATTGCGATCATTGCGACCATCGCAAGACGACAGTGTACTTTCGCCTTTAAGAGGGAGGCACGATATCGCCTGAGGCGGGCAAATTAGGGCTGCCGCGAAGGCACACTCAAAGACACTCTGGGCGTGGGAAACGACAAATAAAATAGCTATCCATTTCCATTGGGGCTGTCATTACCAAATTTGCTATTGTCACGTGCCGACGACAAGCAGATTTTCTGAGAAACTATTAAATTAGGTTAAAGCAATTTCGAGTCAACGAAACCGAGAAAGAATACTAATCTGCTTAAGGATAAAAGCTTTTATTTTTAAGGAAAAATTGTGCTTTTCGTTGTCACAAATAAACTCATCGGGTGTTGTTTTTTTTTTCTCAGAAAGTAACTTAGGCGAGTCAACCGTTAATGAGCTCAACTATTATCGTAAATTCAAACAAACAAAGGATAAATAAGTCTTCTAGAAAAGACATATTACTCTGTAAAAGAATTTATTGATGATAAAGTAAAAAATATTTAATAAGTATTGACATTTAAATAAATTGAACTGATTGACATTTTGTAATTGACCTCGTGACATAATTAATCCAAAAATTTACATTATTTAATGTAATTCTATTTTATCCAATTTTTGCACACCCAATTCTGGGTTAAGTATGGTCTAAGTGCCTTTTTAATTTATGTACCAACATTTTGACACCTGTACTGTGCAAATAAATATATTTTGATTTTGATTTTAGAAGTTGTCAAAGATTGAGAGTTGAGTTGTCACTGTGAATACCGCAGGTGTTGCAGGTGATCACTTACCATCAGGTGGTTTATGGCTTCTTTACGACATTTTATGTTTAAAAATATTCGGAAACATACACGTAGTTAATAGACATTTTTTTTTTTAAGATTACTTGGCTTGCGTTTTACCGTCATCTCACTGATGTTTAGCAAAGATACGCTCTGTGATGGAATACGCTTGCCAAAATACAACCGATTCATTACCGGCTTGAAGGCACCCAGGTTGTTAGCAATGGAGAACACCCACTACGGTCACTAGTGGGCAAAATAGTGCTTGTCTCGGACATGTAAAAATAACCACAGCATAACACACACACATTTGCGCAAATCTTAACACAGTTGCTTGAGTAACTGGCCGCCTAATTGCCACCGCGGATGATCAAAGTCTAAGCATTTATTCGGCATTAGACAAGTATGTCATTCTCGATCAAATAACTTTTTAAACAACAAAAGAACTAAATCAATATCGATTCAGCCGCTTAGAAGCTACATCTACAATGCTCGAAACATACAGATAATCACGATTGCGTGGTGGTAGGGTACTTTCTTGTACTCGGCTGGCTAGCTACCACCCTCAAGTTGAAAATCTGCCGCCAAGCATCTAACGGTGTGTTCCGGCAGCCTCACTTGAGAGCCAGTTCCATTCCAGGCTAGGTGTACTTTACCATCTTCGACCACACCGTCACTTAACATCATGTGAGTTGTGGTAAAACACCAAGCCTGTCAGAAATAAAAAATTTAAAAAAATCACGAACACGCCTCTGTTTACTCAAAAATATGCTAAGATTTCAATTCTGTTTACCATTAGGTACATAATACATACCTATAAGTAGTACATATGGATGTTTACCACATAAACCTTTTGTTTGTAAGTACTGCAATCAAAGTATTTCCTGTCGAGCTGCAGTTGTGGAAGTGCAAGCCCTAATGAGGTCATTATACTGATTGGAACCATTTCACAAGAGGTGTCGTTCAGCTAGCTTGGAGACCGAGGGAACACTTTGCAGCAAACAATGTCACTTAGAAAGCATTTACCAGCTGCGCTCCGTAAGTTAGCTTAGATTTTTTTTTTCAATAGTTGACTTGAAATAATAATAATAATAAATATTGTAGGACATTACATACAGCGCCATCTGACCCCAAACTAAGCAAAGCTTGTACTATGGAAGTCAGATAACTGATAAAATACTTTGTTTTTTTTTTTGTAAATACATACCTACTTATAATACCTACAATAGGGTTGTCATGTTTTTCTATGAAAAAGTAATAATACGAACGAGACGTGTTCCTGATAGTAAGAGATAACGCATGTCCATGACCATTGTAGTACTTTGAACTTCGAGTAACAAAACAAAATCCAGGTTATCGCTATTTTGGCGCTCTTTACATTGAGACATTCGATGGTTAGTCTCAACAGCCCTGTAATTTCGCTAGCTGTATTACCTTTCAAACCGGAACACAGTAATGTTTACACACTACTGCTTAGTGACAGAATATCTAGTACTGCGGTGGTACCTACCTAGACGACCTGTTCAGGCATTTCAAAGAAACTCAGATGAAACAAAAATTCCACTCCACTTGGGCTGTCGTATAAAAAGCCCATACGTAAAACATAACGTGGTGGTAAAGTAACTTTCTACTACTCGACTGGCTAGCTACCACCCAGTCAAATTAAAAATCTGTCGCCAAGCACATAGCGGTGTGTTTCAGTAGCTTCACTTGAGAGCTAGTTACATTTCTAACCAGGAATGGAATTTACCATCATCGACCACACCGTCACTTAACATCTGATAGGCTGTCCGTCAACCATATTTTTTTCTTTAATTAATTTCTCACTAAATTCATTTTAACAAATAATTACATATGTATTTTAAATCGGTCTTTTTATACTTTACCAAGATAAGTACGAATACAAAACAACGCATACAGAACACGAACTTTTTGTCTGTGGTCACAAAACCTACACTTCATGTCCCTGGCATCTCTCCAAAACATGACTTGACAGCAATTTGTACAAACCACCACAGCGTTACTTTCGTGCTATTGTGTAAAACTTATATACCACTGACTTTTTCAGTTTGGACGCGAATACATCTTGAAATTTAATTCCATAGTCCAATTAAGAAAAATTTTACACTACTCGTAACTAAATGATCAAAGAATTTGTTAAGGACTTGAACATGAAAATCGAAACGATGAAGAAGTGTTCAAAAATAATATATTCACGTACACGTGGCCGTGTCCACAACACAGCCTGACCCCGAGTTTCTTAAGATATATTTTGGGGGTAATGAAATTTCACCGCTTTGTCAGATGTCATCAAGATATCACTGTTCAGCCGCAAAAAGATAACAGTAATCTCGCGTATCTAAAGAAAACAAAAATATCTTCTGATTTTTGAAATGAAAACTTCTTTAGACGCGTGTAGCTTTTTTTTATGTACAAGTAATGAGACGACCGAGACGCTCTCCTGATGGTAAGAGACAACCCCTGTCCATGACCATTGCAGCGATACGCAGAACTTTGACAAAACAAAGTCTAGGGTATCACTGCTTTGGCGTTCATTACTTTGAGACATTAAATGGTTAGTATCTACAGCCCTGTTGTACATACTGTGGTGGTACCTACCTAGTGGACCTCCTGCTAAGGAGATCAACCACCAAGTAAGTATGTTTTTGGTAGGGGAAAAACACATGAGTTCGCTTCACCGACTCGCTAATAACACAAACGTGTTTTAAGTTTTGACTTCTGTCGGAAATTTTAATTATGGCAACTAAATATGAGGGGGACGAAGTAAAAGACTTTATTTAAAAAACATAACTTTTTTATAATGGCAATTAAAACAATTAAAAGAAAGATAAAATTGAGTTAGTAGATTAGGTGGTGATGTTTAAATCAGTGGGACAAGTAAAAATTATTGTTGTTCTTTTTGACGTTTTCTTTGGAATATTCAGGTGGCATTTACAAAAGGCGAATTTGTTTATTAGAAGCCTTATCATTTTCCCGTACCTTAGGTATCAGAGGTTGGTTTCCGTGGCCAAAAAAATCTGTGGCTTGGCTTATAATGCCACATAATAAATATGTTTAAGAAAATAACTTTAATTATAGCTATTTTAATCTCAGTTGGGTTATAGATTTTTTAAACTTTTCAGCTTGTTACCTTAATGAAAATATGTTAAAATTACTCCAATAGTACCTTTAGGAAACTGAGCTATCTACAAAACGAGGCGCACCCGTACTAATTGGAATAAAATAGACTTCAAACAAGCTCAATATGAAAACAAAATCCTGTGAGATATAATCCTGAAAAAAATACCTCTTTGAGGATTAAATTCTTTTTGCCGGGAAAATATTGTGAAATTAATAAGCTGGAAAACTGATTCAAGTTTAAAGTTTTTAAGCCTAATGCGCAAAAATTATAAAATTAAATGATAAAGTATTATAAAAAAATAATATAATTAATCTAATTGAAAGCACAATTAAGATGTTTCAAGTAAAAGCAATTGTTCACTGATAATAAAC
Organism: Biston stratarius; assembly: GCA_950106695.1. Classification (NCBI taxonomy): domain Eukaryota; kingdom Metazoa; phylum Arthropoda; class Insecta; order Lepidoptera; family Geometridae; genus Biston; species Biston stratarius. The sequence continues at coordinate 10,169,251 of OX467106.1, forward strand.
CGCCAAATGGTTTTTTGCTTACAACTATATCCCTGCAACACTATGGCGCCACAGTATTTATACTATTCTTCACAAGAAACCTTCCCGACCGCTTTTCCGTTATCTTAGTAAATCCAACGGCTTACCTCGTGAATAAACTCGCGCCTAAACTGTCTCGCTCAAAGGACCACTTACATTCACTTCGCTAAAGGCTTGGCTACACAATGTATTATTGAAGGTGCGGCGTATTTTACTTTGTATATTCTGCCAGTGTCCAGTAGTCCATATTTTCCCAATCCTCCAAACGTCACAAACTAATATCAAGTAAAATTAGTCTTAGTTTTTTTTGGAGCGATGCTCAGTGGTTAGCGCTGTCAGTTGTCATACCGAAGGGCGTGGATTCAAACCCCAACAATGAGCGTGTTGAACAGCCGGTGTGGAAGAAAAACATCGTGAGGTCACTATGGTTTCTTCACGATGTTTTCCTTATTAAAGTAAAATATTTACTAGCACTCGGCTGGCTAGCTATCACCCATAAGGTGAAAATCTGCCACCAAGAACTTAACGGTGTGTTCCGGTAGCCTCACTTGAGAGCCAGTTCTATTCCAGACTAGGTGTACTTTACTATCTTCGACCACACCAACACTAAAATCAACAGTAAAAAAATGGTCCGTGTCAGGAGTTCTGGAAACAACATAAAATTATATGTTTCATCACATTACATCAATTGATCCTTCTCTTGCATATAATTTGGCATTTTATAATTATGACACTACGAGTATATCATAATGTGTTACGTAAACATTAATACTTAAAAATACACTTGTTTTGGTAAACGACACAATCCAAAGACCTGAGTTTTTTCACGCCATTGCATTTTTTTCTTAATAATCTTTGTGGACCTTCAACGACGACTTATAGTAAAAAATTATATAATATACTATCATCACCAGTACTATCATTACTAGATTTTGTGTACTTCAATCGGACACATTTATGAAATAATATACAATGCCCGGCGAGAAAGAATGTAGGCCGATGTAAATTGAAGTTCAGTCATCCATTGTGAAGCGAATCATGCGTAATGCGGCGTGATACCGCCGCAACATATCGTGTATCCAAGCCCTTATGAATTAATTACGGGTTATTTAACGAACAGTCTTTATAGAATAATTTTCTGTACAAAATATAAATTATAAATTCCGTGCAAACAAGAAGTAGGTATAGTCGATAAATGTATTTGATTTCGTGTGTCTCATTATTTTTACATCGCTGACATATATATATTGTAGCAATGATAGCTCAGTGGTTAGCGCGGTCGGTTCGCATGCCGAAGGGCGTGGGTTCAAACCCCAACAATGAGCTTGAGCTGCCGGTGAAGGAAAACATCCTGAGGAAACCATAGCGTGGTGGTAGGGTACTTTCTAGTACTCGGCTGGCTAGCTACCACCTTCAAGTTGAAAATCTGCCGCCAAGCATCTAACGGTGTGTTCCAGCAGCCTCACTTGAGAGCTTCCAGAGAGAGAGAGTTCTATTCCAGGCTAGGTGTGCTTTACCATCTTCGACCACACCGTCATTTAACATCAGGTGAGTTGTGGTCAAACACCTAGCATGTCAACCATAAAAAAATAAAATAAAACAAAGTTGTTCGCTGCGCCCGCCGCTTGATCTTGTAACTGCACACAGTACGCAAGATTTGGTTCAAATCGGTTCAGTAGTTGAGGAATTCATCGCGGACAAACAACGTGACACGAATTTTTTATATATAAAGATGTATATATTTGTAATCCTCTTTTAACTGCCTTTATTTAGATACCCTACTTGATAGGGTTTTTTTTAATTAACGTATTACTATTTCGCGCCATAAATCTACCATCTTGTTTTTTTTTAAACCACTAAGGACACTTGGGTTATTGAGGCGAATCTAGCGATACCTTAATTGTCGTAATCCATTCGGCCGTTTAGAAGATACGAGGTAATAAATACATACATACATACATACAAGATACGCGCGAAAAACATAACCCTTCCTTGGCAGTCGGGTAAAAACAGGGCTGACTCGGAATAACAGCAAAATCTTAGGAAAACCATTCAAGATTGATAAAATAAATAAAAATACTTAAAGCATTACAATTTCTTAATGTGATATATTTTCTTCTTTATTCGTCTTAATTACAATCGATTTTGTTTAGTCTAGACTCTTTCCGTCCAAGAATAACAACTAATTGCCTTCATAAATACTTTAAGTAATTTACCTTCGGATTTCACAGAAGAAACTTTGCGCCTTTGTCTTACCTGCAAAGAATTTAATTTTCAGTTAATGAAAGAAAAAAGCTAAATAAAGTCTAATTTACGTAACTTAGTTAACAAACGCGCTTTACGGTAAGTATTATGTTTAAACTTAACTCAGCAATAAAATGAGACTCACTCACGGCAGCCTCACTTGAGAGCTAGTTCCATTCCAGGCTAGGTGTGTTACCATCTTCGACCACACCGTCACTTAACATCAGGTGAGCAGTGGTCAAACACCTAGCCTGTCAGACATAAAAAAATAAAAATTTATTAATACAATTTCTTCTGTTGGTTTCGCAACAATAAAATATATAAATAAATGTCGTAGGACAAATACAAATATTTTATTAATAACACCAATATTGCAAGTCATTTCCGTAATATCATTTCAAATATATAATTAAAAGAGTTTTAAAACACTGATTACATGTCAATGATTAAAAAAACAAAATGTCATAATATAAAAGGTATGTCAATATAAAAAATATTGTCAATATAAGTATAATAAAATGTCAAAAAGATCATAATTATCGTATTTTAATAATCTTTTGCCGTGGTGGTGCCGGCATAAGAATAGTACCCCACCCTCCTCTCTACCCGTGGTTGCCGTAAGAGTCGGCTAAGGGATGTAATCCGGAAGATGGGCAGCAACGTGATCCTTGAACAATCACACCTGACTGCGCTCGCCAACCCGCTTGCCAAACGTGGCGAGTATTGGCAAAATCCCCCCAGGAGGAGGCCTATGTCCAACAGTGGACGTCCTATGGCTGATGATGTGTGATGAATAATCTTTTAGTTTGAAACACTCGTCAATGTCATAAAACAAGGTATCTAGCAGCCAAGATCTTTACTTGGTTCTGAAGCACGCGGTGGAAGGTGCATCCCGGACCGAGGTGGACATTACACACAGCGCCATCTGACCGCAAACTAGGCAAAACTTGTAGTATGGAAGTCAAATAACTGATAGAATACTTATACCGCAGTACATAGTAATTTGAAGATAAGAAATTTGTTTTTCTAATTCCTTTTTCTGTATCCACAACTACGTTTATGCAAAATTTTACGAAGATCGGTTGAGCAGTTAAGCTGTGAAAGCGTAAGAAACTTACATTCGCATTAGAATATTAGGATGTAATTTGTTTGCGAGTTGAAAAAAGTGAGGTTTGTGTTCACACTTTCGTAATTTTCCGCTTGTTGTACGCTTGCTTACGTATAAAACGAAGCTTTGTTCTATGAAATGGCAATATTCGTTTGCGTAAAGGTTGGCAAGATTAGCCCCGTTTCGTAGACAGAAATTTTTATTTTCTGTTCTATGCTACGTTAGCTGCAAGAATATTATATGCTACAACAAGCGGAAAATAACGACAGCGGAAGTATAAAGCGAAGCTACGTAGACAGTGAGAATTATACTTTTTTTATGGCATCGCACTTTGTGCATTCTACCAGCGTCAAGTATTTCATACGTTTGTTTCATGATAGAATCAATAGTCAAAGTGACAGTTAAGTTTCTTTTTATGGCTGAGAGGTTAGGCGGTGTTGTATCAAGTCCAGTGCATGTAAAGTAGCGGTGACTTTACTAGAAGATTCTATGCGGAGTTCTAAATATTATGTTAATAAATTTATAAAAAGTCTAATTTATAAAAGTTTTCTCACATTACATCACTAACGCACATAATTTGGCACTTAAAAAAAATCTCTTGTATTAATGAATAACTTTCCAAGATTTGGAAAATGATCTATTGCAGTGACATGATTTTTTCGCCTTCTGTCTAAATTCTCAATAATTTCTTAAGTAACATAGTTTTTTTTTTCAACTTTCGTCTCTAAGTCGCAGAGCAGTGTTTAAATCATGACCTAATTCCATCCTGCTAATATTACTATCGGACAGCTAGGAGCTCTAAAAAGCGGCATCGCTTCATAGTCAATATTCCAAAAAATCGGACTAAACGATTCGATTCCAACTTCATCGTGTGAATCGAAAGCATTGCAGTTTGCTACCAGAGTGAGTGTTCCCTGATAGATACGATCTGAGAGCCTTTCAGTTGCAAGTGAATCGGTTTCTTTTAGGTAAGCGTACTCCATCGTAGACCGCATCTTCGCTTAACATGAGGCGAGATGGCGGTCAAACGTAAGCCTATCCTACTATAATATAATAAGTTCCTGAATGACCGAGCTTTGTTCGGTTTATTTTACGTTTTCTGAAAATGAAACCTAGCTAGATCGATTTATCGCCCCCGAAACTCCCTGCATACTAAATTTCATGAAAATCGTTGGAGCCGTTTCCAAGATTCAGATTATATATATACATATACTTATACAAGAATTGCTCGTTTAAAGGTATTAGACGTAGATAGATAGATAGATTAGATAGATAGATAGATATTAGATATGTAAAAAAAACTGTGTTCGCAAGTATGGATGTTTTGATTGATACTCCATCATCCACAAACGACTCAACAGATTTGGATGAAATTCGACACACATTTAGTTTATTACCTGGATTAACATATATAATTTTTTTTTATATCCAAAACACTACTATGGAAACTGACGTGGTTTTGATATATTTTTGTTTTACTTATGCGGGATTACTCACGGTCATCATCATTTAAACAGCCTCGCGCGAAGCCAAGCGCGTTGTCTCAGCTTTGTCCCCATGATGAAGGTCACTGGGTGTGGCCGAAAAATAGTCGATGATTGTCATAGTTTCCGATAAAATTAAACGCAAAAGTAAATCCCGCATAAGTAAAACAAAAACACTACTGTTGTACATGAATGTAAGAAAAGTTTGTATAATTGAATATTTGTTACTCAGTCACGCAGTTTAATTACCTGAATTAACATATAGGTAAATATTAGGTCACCAAAGATTAAGGTATTCCTTTACGAGGAATACAGAATTATTAAGTTTTCATTAATTCTGTGAAATGAGCAAAACATTTTGTTGTTAAATTCTACGCGAACGAAGTCACGGACATCGGCTAATATATAATAAAAAGAATGTAAATATATATTATATAAGTACATATTTATATTCAAAGCACTCCGTTGTTGAAACCAAACAAAACCTTGCTTCATTCTATTTCCAGGACTTATTTTCGAAAGCACTCCCTAGTATTTATTTCGAATGTCGATTTGAAAGGTGTTCGTGGAAAAAACGACAACAAACTAAAAATATTTGTCCCTTTCATTTGACCTCTGTTTTATCTGAATTAGATCGTAAGTTAAGTGAACATGAGTACTAGAACTTTTATGTTTATGGGGGTTCAAAGTACATGAAAGCCTGCTTTTATTTCGGTTTTATTTAGGCGACTATGTTGTACTGACAGTGTGTAAGAAGAATAAAGAATATTTTATACCAAATAGCATTAATCGCAAATTTGAGTTTTCGCTCTTTTTTTTCTACACTCAATTCTCGCCTAACCTGGGATTTAATGTACTACCTTTGTCTCGAATGACTCGTCAGTGTAATGCCATGTCTATGACAATCGATGTAAATATATTTGGTGACAACATTAAATGTTTCAAGAGGTCTTTCTATTTCCTTTTTTCCCCCAGGGACAATACTTAACGTATACCACCGGCCCTGGGGCGGGCAGGGTGGTTATGTGGGACTCTCCGTCCTAATGACGACCTACCCACTAAAAACCCTGGACTGTTCCACCTCGGCGCCTTGTGTCGAGGCTGCGGGCACGTCCTGTACGGCTTGTCCTCGCGGACCCGCCTCGGGGAGCCCAAGCTCACCCCGCCACGATGACGATGTGTCAGAACACCGGATATATCGTGATCCACCTCGGAGACCTAACCAGCAACACGCACCAGCAACGGCCCCACGTCCAGACGCCCGTGGTCTCCGTGTGACGGGTCAGATTAGTGGCCCCGTCGCCTGCCACTTTGGCCGCTGTACCTCCCATAAGACACCGCAGCCCGCCTCAGTTGCGTTCTAAACTAAGAAAAGTTTGGGAATCAAAACCTAAGTATAAACAATAGTTTAGAACGCAATTCGGTACGTAAAGCTTTAATATTTATTTTATGTTTTTTACTGATAGTAAACTTTATATTATGAAACTGATTTGAATATTTTGGCTTTCTATGCGGTAGTTATCTTTTTCTTTTTATATTCTAGGCGATAATGCCATAATGTAAGCTAAATATAATATATGCTCTTGCCATGCAAAACAAAAAATAATACATAGCTATTTTGACACTTTTATTTGACTTTGACAATTGACATGGAGTAAAAAAATCATTTATCATAGCCTAATAAAAGTAATATCAGACTGCGAGTAACGTTTAAAGTAAAATAATCTAGATATTTGTATCAATAAAGCGAAAAATAACTCGACGTACGTGTATGGAAAGGGTTATTATGGCTGCCGTTGACTTGACATTGACAGATTTTGTTTTGGTTTGCCATTGCTTTTTTAGACACTGAAAGTAGCCCTACTATGTCATTATGACGTCATTAGAGGTCAATTGAAAGTCATGTTTACGTATTTTAAATAAACCCCATCTCATAGTGTGAAGTGTTTTATATATTCTATCTATCTATCTATATCTTTAAACGAGCAATTCTTGTATATATATATATATATATATATATATTTATATATTCTGAATCTCGGAAACGGCTCCAACGATTTTCATGAAATTTTGTATTCAGGGGGTTTCGGGGGCGAAACATCGATCTAGCTAGGTTTCATTTTCAGAAAACGTCTTTTTATCCATGTTTTCAGCCGAGCAATGCTCGGTCAACCAGGTACTAATAATAATGTGCAGGAATGTAATATTTCGAATTGGTTTTGGAATCAGTTAAGTTTTTTTCTTCTTTAAATACCGATATCTTAACGAAAAGATTTCTGTACACAGTCCCCCAACAGCTTGTTCCAGTAAATTGATCTTCCAATAAACTAAATACCCGGAAGAGTGTAACAATGGCGGGGATTGCAAAAAGTCCCTGAGAGGTATCCGAGGACTATTGTGGCCGCGCCATTGTGAGGGACAAAGCCGCCAGATGAAATAGTTGGATCTATTGGGTGGTATCGGACGGTAATTAGAACATAAAGATCAGTACATAATGGTCTGTCGATTTGCACTTAGCCAGCGTTTTTTTTTTTAAATTGGTAATTTTTAATCTTTTGTGTTTCGAACAACAAGAGCACAACGCGTGGCCGAAATGTCGAGGTAAATAAAGAAAACGAATATTATTTTATTTTATTATTTATATCCTAGCTAACCAATCAAATCAATCAAAACTAATTTTATAGTATTTTGTGTGCGATTTAACTTTTAGTATTCCCCGCTTTAAAATGTATCTATGTTTGTATAGGTAAATAGGGCTATCTGGTAAATAAGCTCACACTGATGTCCGTAACGTCTTATCCAGCTCACAATGGGACAAGGCCTACGCATCAACAGTGGGACCACAGAGCCTCGACAGCTCATGAAAAAACGGATATCCAGATCATTTCTCGCTTCTTTAATGCTCTCATTTTTAACAGACAAGAAACTATATGCGGAGTTTCCGATATAATTAAACGTGAGTAAAACAAAAATGTGTAAAAACCACGTCAGTTTCCATCGTATGTAAACGCTAATGAGAGCAAAAGAAGCGAATGATATGAGCCAAGATCGTAACAAGTTGTAGTATCTGCCAACTCATTCGTGAATTTAAAAAAAAACGAAATAAAAATGAAAAAAAAAAATCTTTTAAAAATGTAGCCATATTGATTCTTTGCTGATTAAAAAGAAAAAAACCATTTACTTTTTTTGAGCAGTCGTGTAAAAAGGTGTGATTGTATGTACCTATAATTATTTTTCTATAATTATATAAGATAAGCGCCATGTGGGATGTTGATTCGACGATCGTCGTCCCGATAGTCGTCACGGCGAACGGTCTTAGAGTGAAGAATCTCGATCTCTCGCTTGACGGTCGAGACAAGGATCAGATCGAAAAGGCAGTGACCCTTAAGGCTCGAATTGTCCTGGTCACGGTGGCACTTTAGGTTTAGGTTTAATATGTATTTATTATTCTATCCGAATTAGCCCTATTTTTATAAACTATCCCACTGCTGGGCGTGGGCCTGTTCTCATTGTGAGAAGGTTCTATATCTTATTGTAAAAACTTAAACATATGAATAGAAAATAAATAGAGAAGACGTAGGTGAAAACAGATGTACGTTCTCCCAAGTATAAATCCAAGTATATTCCTCCACAAGCACGTAGGACTCATTAAACCACGGCCCCTATTCTACCACGCCTGCTTTCCTAAGAATTCCATATGATATTTATGAAAGATGATAATTTTCATAGCATTTGTTATGACCGTAGAGTGTTAATGCAATAGACAAGATATATGTATAGATGGTTGATTCCCATACGGCCACTTAAGTGGCTATCTACAGAATTTATTGTTCACGCAGTGACCCTTTTGGTCAAGTGGCCGTTTGGGTTGATTTTGTCCCCATATGGCCACCGGACAACTGCGGTGGCCTTTTCAATCAGACTTTGTTTTTATGTATTTTGTCACGTATTTTATGAAAGAATCCTAGTGGCCGTGTAGGTTAAACATACTTAACGTTTGTACTATATTTGGGTCTTTTATTTATTACTAGCGACCCGCCCCCGCTTCGCACGGGTGCAATGTAGATATTAATGTGGTGCATATGCATGTATTATACATATAAACCTTCCTCTTGAATCACTCTATCTATTAAAAAAACCGCATCAAAATCCGTTGCGTAGTTTTAAAGATTTAAGCATACATAGGGATATAGGGACAGAGAAAGCGACTTTGTTTTATACTATGTAGTGACAGTGATAGACATACATATGTGCTTACAAAAGAAGTACGTTAGTATTCTATCAGCTGTCTGATTCCCATACAAGCTTCGCTTTGTTAGCGGCTAGATGGCGCTGTGTGAAATGTCGTACGATGTTTTTCGGATCAAGCCTGTTTTTATAAGCTGTCCCACAACTGGACGCGGGTCTTTTCTTTTTGTGAGATGGTACATATAGTCCACCACGCTAGCCAAGTGCAGGTTGGTAGGACACATCTTTGTTCGAACCACCACCATGCTATGGTTTCCTCACGATGTTTTCCTTCACCACCAACTCAAGCTCATTGTTGGGGTTTGAACCTAAACCCTTCGGCGTGCAAGCCGACCGCGCTAACCACTCGGCTATCATCGCTACACATTATACAACCGCTATCCGAGCCAGCTCTGTTTTTTTTAGACCCGTGTTTCTTATCTTTGTGATGACGATAAGACCACCACACTAGCCAAGTGCGGGTTGGTAGACTTCACACATCTTCGAGAACTTTTTTTAGAACTCAGACATGTAGATTTCTTCACGATGTTTTCCTTCACCGTTTGAAGTTTTCGGCAATACGCACATATCCTAGAAAAGACAGAGGTGCGTGCCCAACCCAGGGCCTCCAGATTGGAAGTCAGAAGGTCTCCCAACTAGTTTGCCAAAACTCTATACATACAATCGCTATACATACTAATAATTTTACTTATAAGCTGTTGATGTGATGTTTGACTATATCATAACTGTTAGTGCGGCCACCAAATATTATGGCGGAGCGCGCCCAACACGGAGGGGTAAGAGAGGAACGACTTACCTGGTTTCCGGGCCAAAGAGCACAGCTGCGTCACCCTGTCCTAGGTCTTGATGGTCGTCGTGTCTTTGTAGTGGACTGTATAAGTTGAGGGTAGCGGCGCGGTCGCGACGCGGGCGCGGGGAACCGTGAGACTCCTGCGGGACCCGTATCCCGTACGTTCGCTCGAGAGGGCGAACGAGCGGAAAGTGGTGTTGCGGGCGAGCGTATTCGCACATCAGTCGCTGACGAGGGTCAACGATAGACACATCCGTCGCTGACGAGGGTCAATGGCAGACTACCCGTCGTAGTAGTCTCATCTCCGCCACGAAGTTCAACGCAGATAGTCATCGTTCATGGGAAAATGAGGGTAGGATGTGAGGTATGAAAATGAAGGTAGCGCCGCTGAGTGGCGCTAACAATAACTTAGCTAACAAACGTAATCTAAAGGGAATGCACGGTTTACAGCCTTCACACGGTCAACGGTCTTTTTTCAAGTCCCGCGAGATTGCCTCCAACCGACTGCGCGGAAGTAGATTATTTGCTATTGATTGAATCGACGGCTAAGTTCCATGTTGACGTAAACAGTGAGAGTTTACACAGCTCTTCGTAGTTTCTGTTGCCCTGGTACTTTCTGAACAAACAATGGGATGGAATTATCGGATAACAACTACTGTCTGTAGAGATTACTATCGGCATTCTGAAATATGGAACAATCAGTGGTGTTGCTACTAAGGGACTTGGCGATGCCGTGCACCGGGGCCCTCAAGTTCAGGGGGCCCCTCGAATCCTGACCACTAAGCAAGGCGAACTTACTGTAGTATTTCTCACCTTTAAGATATAAATAAAACAGTTTGCAACATAACTGTAATCATGGTAACTCAGTTAAAAGCAATTCAAATTTAAAGGTATTTTTTATTTTATTATTGACATACAAGGCGTTTTGACCACAGTTTAACTGCGTCTGAAAGTTCTAAATATAAATACAAATCTTTTATTGATAACACCAAAGTTACAGATCATTATTCTATTCATATTCAAAAATATCAAAATCATAACATCATCATTATCTCAGCCGTAGGACGTCCACTGCTGGACATAGGCTTCCCCCATTGACTTCCATAAAGACCGGTTAGAAGCGGCTCGCATCCAGCGCGTTCCTGCGGTCTTTATGAGGTCGTCTGCCCACCTTGTGGATCCACTTGAGGATGGTAACAAGCCAGCCAAGTACCAGAAAATACCCTACCACCATGCTATGGTCTCCTCACGATGTTTTACTTCACCGGCATCTCAAGCTCATTGTTGAACCCAAGCTCTTCGGCGTGACAACAGACACTAACCACTGAACTATCATCGCTTATAATTTTCCACAACTAAATTCCCCTAAGTTCTTTCTGTTGGTTGTATAAACAGATAGGGCCCCCTTTTTTGCACCAATGCCCTAGCTACGGCACTGGTAGCAATACATACATCGTAAGCACGAGCTAACTAAATAAATATAATTATACCGTCGTACATGGTGCGATAAATGACAATACTTGGATACTTTTTTATGTATTTTATATTCATAGGGTTTGTGTTGTTCAAACAACACAAACATCTATGTTCGTCAGATAAATGTTCGAAAATAAAATTAATTCACGTATATTTTTATTACATTAAAGTCTTTGTAACCTGGTCTTTGTAACCATGCCATTCATATGTATTCGTGAGACTGTAGATTCGATTCCGACCTGTATGTTCCGACCTGGATTTGATAAATAAAATATACAATTAGTTTCTTCGTAATAAGATAGAAGAAACCGAAGATGTATAAAACATGACAAGCAACACAAAAAACAAAATGGTAACGGTAATGGTTAAGAAAAAAAAACTTTTTTTGTTTGTTTATGCGTTTAATTAATCCAAATTAATCGACTAAGTTAAATACTTCAAAACACGCCGTAATCAGCGACGATTCTGATAAACTTCGATCCAGTTTCTTCCGAGTTGTAATCTGGTATCTTTAATTAAAATACAGCCATCGTCGGCCCTGGATGAGTAATGGTCTGCGACGGTCAGAACTTCTCTAATTTATCGAGAGGACGTGACGCACGGGAGTAAGCATTCTTACTCGTAAATATATATATCCATACTGAAAGCGGGCGGTAGACGAGGTAATGAGAATCAGTCAATAGTCACCCACAGTTAGATCGATTCATAAGTTTCATTCTTACTTGTTAATATGGCCGTACTGGAAGAGGATGGTGGCCAAGGTACTAAGAATTAGACAATAGGTGCCCACAGATCGGTTCATAAGTTTCGTTCTTACTTGTCAATATGGCCATACTGGAAGTGGGTGGTGGCCAAGTAAGAATTAAACAATAGGCGCCCACAGTTATATCGGTTCATAAGTTTCGTTCTTCCTTGTCAATATGGCCGTATTGGCCATTTAGTAAGAATTAGACAATAAGCGCCCACAGTTATATCGGTCCATAAGTTTCATTCTTCCTTGTCAATATGGCCGTACTGATAGAGGGTGGTGGCCAAGTTAGTAAGAATTAGACAATAGGCGCCCACAGTTATATTGGTTCATAAGTTTCGTTCTTCCTTGTCAATATGGCCGTACTGGAAGAGGGTGGTGGCCAAGGTAGAAGAAATTAAACAATAGTCACCCACAGTTAGATCGGTTCATAAGTTTCATTCTTACTTGTCAATATGGCCGTACTGGAAGAGGGTGGTGGCCAAGGTACTAAGAATTAGACAATAGGCACCCACACTGATATCGGTTTATAAGCTGTTTCTAAAACTACGTAGAAACTTACAGATTGTGGCATAGACTGGACATGACTGTGACTTACCTTATGTGGCTTTGACTGTGACTCTAAGTCTAATTCGAAGTCTAATTTTAATTGTTTTTTCATGAGACACTTGAAAATTCAATTTGAAAATCTGGCGCCAAGCACCTAACGGTGTGTTCCAGTGGCCTCGCTTGAGAGCCAGTTCCATTCCAGGCTAGGTATGTTTACCATCTTCGGCCACACCGTCACTTAACATCAGGTGAGCTGTGGTCAACTTAAACAAACAACCATAAAAAAGATAGATCATCATCATCACATCATCAGCCATAGGTCGTCCACTGCTGGACACAGGCCTCCTTCTGGAAGGGGGTTTTGCCACTACTTGCCACGCTTGGCAGGCGGGTTGGCGAGCGCAGTTAGGTGTGATTGTTCAAGGAAGACGCTGCTGCCCATCGTCCAGATTACATCCCTTTGCCGACTCTTACGGCAACCACGGGTAGAGAGGGTGGGGTAATATTCTTACGCCGGCACCACCACGGCAACTATATACATTCAAAGAACGAAGCTTTGGTAATTTAACCAAATATTAAATCTCATAGTGTGTTATATAACCAATACCTTAAGTCAGCCTGTTAATGATAAAAACAAAAACAAACTAAAAAAACATTGAAGATGTATTTTATTGCGACGTTGTTTTAGCGCCCCGGATTCCACGCTGGAGGGCATCGGCTCAAATTTCAATAATTAGCTTGAACTGCTGGAGAAAGAAAATATCGTGAGGAAACCATAACATAGCGGTACTTTCTAGTACTTAGCTGGCTAGCTATCATGTTGAAGGTTTTCTATCTATATGTTCTGGCAGCCTCATTTGTGAACGAGTTTCTATTTCGAGCTTAGAGTGTTTTTAGGGTTCCGTACCTCAAAAGGATAAAACGGAACCCTTATAGGATCATTTTGTTCGTCTGTCTATCTGTCAAGACCCCTTTTCTCAGAAACGCGTGGAGTTATCAAGCTGAAATTCATATCAATTACTCAGGTCTACTGTCCCTTAGAGCTGTGAAATCGAACTACTAAGCCAACGCAATAAAAAAAAAAAACAAATCTTCTGCAAATTTTGGACACTCGAAAGGGAATCAAAACCTACAGGATACTTCCCGTGAACTCAGAATCTTGAAATTTGGTAGTCAGCAACGTCTTATAGCTCAGATAAAGGAAAAATTGCGAAAGGCATAAATTACCATTAAAAAAATACCATATTTTTTACTTATATACCTACAGGTTTGTATGGAACCCTCGGTGTGCAATTCCGATTCGCACTTGGCTGCTTTTTTTTTCTTCGACCTCAGTTACCTAACTTCACAGGTAGTGTACCTATCCGCTGTAAGAGCTGTAAAGCGTGGGTTCGATTCCCACCCACGATAAACAGTAAACAAATGTTTTTTCTGTGTCAGGATGTTCTGTATGTATTTACAACACAAAAAAAGTTATTAAATATTCTATCAGTTATTTATAAGTGATAAATAAGACGCCAACTAAGGCGCCGTCTGACCCCAAACTAATGTTTGCCTAGTCCAAACTAAGCTGGCATCTAAAGTCAGATGGCGCTGTTTGTAATGTAAGTACGATATTTATTTATTTTAGTAGGTTTCTTTACGTAAACTTAAAGACGCAAACGAGACGCTCTCCTGGTGATAAGAGCTAACGCCAGTCCAAGACCATTGCAGCGATACACAGAACTTTGAGTTACAAAACAAAGTCCGGGGCATCGCTGCTTTGGCGCTCATTACTTAGAGACTAGATGGTTAGTGTCAACAGCCCTGTAATTTCGCTAGCTGCAGTACAGTATTGTTTGCACACTACTTCTTGGCGGCAGAATATCTGGTACTGCGGTGGTACCTACCTAGACGACCGTCTGCTAAGGAAATCTAACCAAGTATAGAGGTAGTAAGTACGATGTGGTCAAACACTTAACCTTACACCCATAGAAAACTGTATATACGGGAAGAAGGTAGTTTCATAACCGTTTTAAACAGAAGTACACAATCATAAGGCAGTTATATTTACGTTACGACTCGAATGGGTGAGCAAGGGACCTAATATGAGTATTTAGGTAAGGGTATATGGGGCACGAAACGTGAGTATATGGGTGGGTCCCTTAGCTAATTGTTCTTGGGTTTACATAATGATGGTTAGATTACGATACAGGCATGGTAATATTTTGTTATTTACTTAGATTTACATTTAAGTATGATAATTTTATAATAGGGTATGGTATTTTTTGGCAATATATGCTTGTTGATTGATTCAGGCGTTATTATGCGGAAGTTCATTTTGAGTGTTCAAGGTATAATTTAGTTTGAGTTAAATTTAAATCCTCATCATTTGTTGTAACTGAAACGAATGTTAAGCGGAATTAAGCTTAATATACTATATATATTATGTAATATAATATACAAGACCGCTTGGTTGGCCTTTATTTGACCCAGCACATCTCGCCATCGAACGAGGAAACGCTGCCAGCATTACGGGAATGTTTGGGCGAGGTATAGAGCGCGAGTGACTATGTTATATGTTCTTCCAACTTATTTCAGAGCGTGTCTTAGTTCGTATTATAAATTATGATCAAAAGTGACCCGTATCATATAAATATAAAGAAAGAATTCTTCTAGTTAAAGAATCTCTACATAGTGTAAAACAAAGTCGCTTCCCGCCCGTGTACGCTTAGACCTTTTAAACTACGCAACGGATTTTAATGCGGTTTCCATCAATATATAGAGTGATTAAAAAAAATTCAAGAAGGTTTATATGTATAATACATGAATATGCTCTACATAGCACTCGTGTGAAGCCGGGGCGGGTCGCTAGTATTATAATACAAATAATGAATATTTTTAGCTTTTGACATATTTGGTTGACTTTGTTTATTATTATTGATGATTATTATTATTTATTGATTTTGGCCTTATTTTAATTGCTAGTGTGATTTCAACTCTTTATTATTTAATTTGAATTCAAGTTTATTATTATAAATGTGCATTTTAGTATGATTTATTTATTGGCCATTGCTCATCATATTTGCACGCTTGAGGGCAAAACACGATCACAGAATATAATTGTATAATTTAAGCATCTTAAACTAATAAAATATCTATATCATTATTAAAAAATGCTAACTTACTTATGGTGGTTACGATAAGATCGATTTTCCGATTTTAACCCAAAGCTCCTCCCAAGACATCTTGATCTCCGACTTACCACCATATTAGCATATTATTTTACCCTACGAAACCCAAATCAAATCATATTATTATCAAAACAAACTCCTTCAAACCGAAACCTGTCAAGAGACACGCTAAAGCAGAATCACAAATGAGTGAACGGGTAACTACATTATCTGCTGTTCATTCCATGTTCATTCAACGTTCATTCTCTAATACGTCAACATTCGGTCGTGTTCCGCCCAAAAATTGGAGCTACGTTTACATGACCTGAATCCTTAAAATGTATAGTTAATAAACACAATGTACGTCTATTCAGTACATAAACCGCCTCTGGGAATACCACACCTTTTCTATTTACTAAACAAGAAATCGAATCTTCTCATCTCATATTCAGAAAAACTCAAATTCATTCATTTATCCCTGTGGAGTTGGCTCTGTCGTCATCCAGACCAGACATATTACTTTTCTCAAGGAAACTCGCACAGTACTTGTACAACTTTCTTAACTATGGGAACCAAATATTCATAAAGAAAAAACTAAGTAGATATTATGAAAACTGACGTGGTTTTGACATATTTTTGTTTTAGTCACGCGGGATTACTCACATTTAATTATATCGGACACAGTGACTATAGTTTCGACCTTATCCGGTGGCCTTCTTCATGGAGACATAGCTGAATCCAAAGCGCGTGCGGCCGCACCTGCATACCGCGGTTGGCGCGTGGTCGCGTGGGTGTGACCAGGTAGTATGCCGGCTGCGTGTAATCCCGCATAATAATAATAATAAAGCTTTTTATTTCTGTATAAAAGTATGTTCACAATTCAAAGTATTAGTAGATTTCTTAAACTAAGTTAGTTTATAAATATAAAATGTTTATTTATTATATAAATTGTTGCTCCTTTTACACGAACCCCTTTTGGGTAAAAGCCTCCTCTAATTCCGTCCATTTATCTCTTTTTTTCGAAAATTTCAACCAGTTTTTACCTGCTATTTCATTTATATCGTCAGCCCAACGTTTGAGTGGTCTACCTTTGCTTCTTTTTCCAGCAGGCCCTGCCCATTTAGTAGCTTGTAAAGGCCACCTCTTGTCTGTGTACCTTGACAAATGACCAGCCCATTTCCACTTAAGTCGCAAAGCTTATATCCCGCATAAGTGAAACAAAAAGTAGATATGAATCTAATTTTCTATAAAAATAATTTTGTTTATTTACCTCGACGTTTCGGCCGTGTAGCAATAGCCGTTGTCACGAGCTGACTCGTCCGTTATTAACTCCCGGGGATCAACATAATGAACAAATAACATGTCATACGACTCATGTTCATTCTTCATTGATCCGATCCTGGTATTGAATATTAAAATTAGCATTTATTACTATTAATATTTTTGTGAAGTATTCAAAATAATTTCCGGCTTTTCCTCGAGGATGGATGGCAAGGATTCTAGAATTTGCATCAAAACAACACACCGTGGTAAAGTTCATTGGATCGAAACGAGTATCCCGACGCGACATGACAACCCTGTTTGTGGACCCGAAGCTATGCTAATTCAGGGCTGCGAATATTTTTCACGTAAATATCTTTTTGACGTACTCTCTATTTCGTGTTAAATATTATACTAACTTTCCTTCTTTTATAGCCAACCTGCTTAACATCAGACAGGACGTGCAGTCTAAAATGAAAAAATCTACCTTACTTACCTAGAAAAAAGACCTGTTTACTCTGGATTTAAAGACACCCAAGTTGTGCTTCGCAGGAAAAACAGACGCCGGCAGAGAGTTCCACATCATACATATTAAGAAAGAGCAATCGAAGCGTTTACGTCCGTACGTGGGGAATATCCACCATGTAAGGACGGCGCTTTGGCCGTGTCTGCCTAGCTGTCCGGTAATAAAAAGGGGCAGGTGGAACCAAATTATGCAGTTCTAAGGCACACTCTCCGAAATGTATCCGATAGAAGACAGACAAACTAGCGACTTTACGTCGATGCTCAAAGCTTTTCAACTGAGACGTGGCCAGAGTGTCGTCATCTATTAGCCTCCTAGCACGCCTCTCAATCGACTCCAGAGCCTCAAGTTGAACCTGCCTGTAACCTAAACCAAACCTATTTCGGCAAGTGTTTGCAAAGTCAAACACCGCAGAGCTATTCCTAAGTGGACTTGTCTTCTCTGTAGGTAATAGAAAGATCCACATCAACGTACTAAGCGTCATTTTCTTCAGCCATAGGTACCTAGATATAAGACGTCCTTTAATAAAGATGCCAACAGCGCGTGGATGGGCTAGTTTCCCATGCGGAATCCAAGCGGAATTCCGCCTATGCGAGCGACGGAAGGAAAAATACGCTCTCGACGATTATTCACCGGGTATTCTGCGACTTGTAAATAAAATGTTTCGCGGAAAACTTAGTAGAGCGAATAAGTGCGTTTACGTGATACGTGTTGATCAATGCGAAAGCGTTGTTCATTTCTTTCTATCGATGTGGACGGAATGGGATTGGTGAGTATTTCCCTTTTTCAGATATTACTAAGCTCCTCCTATATGGATGTAACACGGCAGCAATCTCATGAGAACTACCTATTTGTTTATTTGGGATAACCTATATCACTCTCTGTCTCAAAATCTATACCTAATAGCCAAAAATCATTTCGATCCGTCGCTGTACGAAAGAGATATATAATAAATATCATAGGACACATTAAACACAGCGCCATCTGACCCCAAACTAAGCGGAGCTTGTGTGATGGAAGACAGATAATTGATAGAATACATAAATACTTTTTTTGTAAATACAATACATACAGAACACCCAGACACAGAACAAACATGTGTTTATACCATAAAACGTTTGTCCTGGGCGGGAATCGAACCCACGCCCTACAGCTCAGGCAGACATACTACCAATGAGCCAACAGGGGTATCAATAAGCTAATGTTAGCAACTGAATCCCTTATATCTTTTTTGTCCTAAACATAAATAAGATTAGTCTACCTGATTTTCTATTTCTCATTCTTTGTTTTGTCGTGGAATCCTGTAATTAGTCCTCGATCCATCAATAAATGTATATACTGTATTGCTAACTATATAATTCCTATTATTGTAAAGATCTCATCTTTATATATAAAAATTTCGTGTCACGTTTTTTGTCCGCGATGAACTCCTTAACTACTGAACCGATTTTAACCAAATCTTATAACCTGTGTGCAGTTTGATCCAACTTGAGAGGTAGGATTTATATCTCAATTTATAATCGCAATATTTTTTATTGCAAATTATTTGTTTATTATACTACAAACAGGTATAATTTTATCTGTGAGGTCCATAAAATTTTAATAGATGGCGGCGTAAGGTAATTTTTTGACTGGAAAGTTGAGCCTTAATGTCTCTTTAAAACTTAATTTTTTTGTAACTTTTGGCTGTTCCATTTTAAAAACTTATTTAACATAACGTAGTGATATATCACCAAATTACCCTCAAAAGGAGACGTTTCTCCAGCAGTGAGATGAAATCTGATGCAGACTTGGGATAAGACCCAAAGCACAAATTAAGCGCAAAAATATGATCTCATAAGGCTAAAAAGCTTCGGTACGACATCTTCTGTATAAATCTTGAAACATCTCTCTTAATTAAATCCCTTCCAAGTCGTTTACATGGATACTCCATGTTAAACTTAGGCAGGCTGGTTACTTTTTTGGGACTTAAGGTTTTATTAACAAAGGGTTATATTGTTAAACTCTATGCATATATATAAGTATGTTTACTAAATATAAAAAAAAAAAAATGTCGTCCGATAAGTTTACATGTTGCGTTATGAATAAATATTATAGTCTTTTTACCCGACTGCCAAGGAAGGGTTATGTTTTACGCGCGTATCTTGTATGTATCTAAATTTCTTTATTACCTCGTATCTTCCAAACGCCTGAATGGATTACGACAATTAATGTATCGTTAGATTTGTCTCAATAACCCAAGTGTCCTTAGAGGGTGGATTTAAAAATCCCGTTAAAAATATCGTGATGTTTTTTTTACCTTGTTTGATTTGAAAATAATAATTTCCAGAATTTTATTCTTTCTTTTATTTTAGATAAAAATAAATAGACGCGGACAATGACTTTGTTTTACATTATTTAGAAAATAATTAAGTATTTATTGCCCGCAGCACTTTGAATATCTTACTTATTAAGAAATATATAATTACCTACAAAATTAAATTTAAATAAATTTTTATTCTACTATATCTACATATCATATAAAAAATATATACCTAATTAAAAACTAATAACAAAGTATAAATTAATACCTACTATTTACAAACTTATAAAAATTACTCGGTAATTTTTTTTTCATATTTAATTCGGAATCGATTTTTTTTGTCATTCAATGGTATCGTGCGGATGCCAGGTCCATCGTGTTACAAACGGTAACCTTAAAATGGGCTTGCGACCAAGGTGTATGTTAACAAAATATCAACGTTCACTTTTACCTTTTAAAATTTTCGCATATATATTGTAAGAATGTGTGAGCCATTGTTGACGTAATGAGGAGCCTAATTTGCGACGTACTAAGCGATTATGTATTTCTCGCCTTCCTACGGATTCTAAATAATCGCGTTACAGACTGGTCATTGGTCTGACTGTCTATTCCTTACAGTTAGACTAATCTATAGGCGCAATGTTGCATAACTTAACGCATCTTCCTACGTTGTAATTTTCCGTCCCATAGATGCCTGGAAGAGAGGTTTTAGCAATGAGGCCACCACATGTAACGCATTTTTTTTTCCATTTCACTCAGCGCCATTTACCGCAAACTATGGCGAAAAAATATGGTGAATCATAACTTTTCGTGTTGGTCGTACCTTAGTACGACTCAACTCGACTTGCTTTGTGTGACACTGATATATTTCATGTGATTTATCACCTAAAATGGGTACCATAGGTAAAATGGGTAATATCGAAATACTTCATGGTAAAATACACGAAGTGCGATGCCTAAAAAAGAAGATGTAACTGAGGCATTGAAAAAGATCTGTGGAATATAAGAATTGGCACAATGCACAAAAGTGTCAAGCCGAATAAAAAACAAAATCCGTGCCATCTAGAAGGCAATTCGCTTGGTATTCTTACACTTTGCCATAGCTTATGCCCCGATAAACTAAAAGTTACGATATGGATTTTTAAAGCTCCACCGAAATTTGTTATAAATACCACTACTTTACTTGGGCATGCACACAATCTTGACTTTGTTATGATTTATACCTACTTCACTAGATTAATCTTGAAAAACTTAAATATATCTAAATACCTAACATCGGCAAATGCATGAAGTGCAACGCCAAAAACAAAGAAAACAAAACACGATACCCACTCACGCTTTACAAAGTACGGATGTAGTTCACGTGTACTTAACTAACCTACATTTTGCATTTGATCGTGAAAGTACACATACAAGGAAGACATTTAGCGAGCACTTAATGTTTACTTTTATGCCAGTAATAAAGATCATTCAAGTAGGTTTCCCAAAATAATTATCTAGAAATCAGTCAGAGATCCCCAAACATAATAAACGGATCCCAGCCTTTCTATAAACTGAATCGTAAAGCGCGACATGTGCCCTGTTGTTTACGGGTGTTTTATGGTTTCATCAACCTCATTGCTTGTCCCATACCGTCACAGTAGAACATTAAGGTAATCTGATGGATAAACTTGAGACAAATATTTATAATAATGTCCATACCTGACTACGTTGCACCAATCCAAAAACGAGGTGATCTGTGTCCATTTGAACCCGTTCTTGGTTCAAAAGGGATACTTTTACTCTTCATTGTCTGTGAACAACTTTTACTATGGGCACAACTCTTGAAATCGTGGAGAACAATCATCTGTTTCACTGAAAATTGTTGTTGAACCTTAGCCATCTAAGGAGTCACTGATGTTTGTTGCGATATCAGAGTTGTGTCCATAGTAAAAGTTGTTCACCATGAAGAGTATAATAATCTCCTTTCAGCTAAGTAAACCCGAAGAACCTAACCTTGAAGCTACAGCAGGCTAGTTGCAAGACCATCGGACTGCCAATCCGGAGGACCTAGGTTTAAATTCCAATTTCATGTCACGAACCTCTGATTTTTATAAGTTTTGTGCTTATCGCCGCTAGCTGCCGTGAAGAAACCTGCATATCTGAGAGTTCTGAACGATCTGGAAGTTCACCAACCTGCACTTGGCCAGTGTGGTGGAACTTACTCTTCCTACAATGAGAAGTAACTTCCTACTAATATTTCACACTAATCACGCTAATATTAAAAAGGCTAAAGTTTGTGAGTGTTTGGTTGTTTGGATATTTGTAACTGAATCACGTAAAAACGCTGAACGAATTTGTATGAAATTTGGCATAGGTATAGATAGTTTATTACGTGAAATAACATATAAGATACTTTTTATATCATAGGTGAGGTTCCTGTGAGATTATCAAATATTTAATGTGAAAGTTTGTATGTTTGGATATTTGTTACTCAATCACGCAAAAAATACTAAATGGATTTGAATGAAATTTGGCACACGTATAGTTTATGGCCTGGTTTAACACATAGGATACTTTTTAGGCGCAACATAACAAACTTTTTGTTAAATGACACGCGGACAAAGTCGCGAGTAACAGCTAGTAGTTTATAAAAACACGGCTGATCTGAATACTCTCCCTAAAAATCTCTTCCTATCCCAAATACCTCTGTGAGGACTTCGTCGAAAAATTTAAACAACAAGCGGCTTATAAATTAACAAAGGAATCACAAAATAATTTAACTTGGAGTATACCTCGTTAACGCGCTAAAGTGAGAGCGTCTGTGGTACAATAAGTACTTATCCATTTTTCTATTTTCAGTCAGATTTTACTTATGGAGCTCCGTAATTGTTATATTTCTTTCGCAAAAAGTTTAATATAATGAATAACTGGCTGCAAGCGAATATAAAACAGCATCAACATCAGGCGGGCTGGCGGTCAAACGCAAGCCTATTGCAGTATTGTAAAAAACTATTAATCATATTACCTCATGGGAGTAAAGTTTTTAGTTGCTAAAGACGCCAACTCATAGTAAAAATGTATTTCAAAGATGTTTCGAGGTATAATATCTTTATGGTAGAATCACCATCCGACTAAACACCAGTCTATCGAACTTTTCTTCTATTGATCTTTTGCTTCAAGTCGAAGAATTCTCCCGCCACCCACTGAATTGGGAAAATACCTATCAGAAGTTTCGGCAAGCGATCAGCGATCCTATTGATGCGAACTTAAAGAAATCCTTAAGTATAGAGTTATATAAATGGTGTTTGTATTTAAGTTTAATTATATGGAAAAGTAATGAGATGAACGAGATGTTCTCCTGGTGGTAAGAAATAACGTCTATCCATGACCATTGCAGCGATACACAGAACTTTGACTAGCAAAACTTAGTCCAGGGCATCACTGCTTTGGCGCTCATTACTTTTAGACTTTCGATGGTTACTCTCAACAGCCCAGAGCCCTGTATAGTGTATAATTTTGCTAGCTGCAGTACCCTTCAAACCGGAACACAGTAATGTTTACACACGACTGCTTGGTGGCTAGAAGATCTGGTACTGTGGTGATACATTCCTAGACGATCACCTGCTAAGGAGATTTACCACCAAGTAAATGTTTTAGTTTCTGAATAGGCTTGTATTTGACCGCCAACTCGTCTAATTTTAAGTGTAGTTGCGGTCTACGATGAAGCAAGTTTAAATAGAAGAAACTGATTGGCTCAAGGCTTGAAGGCACCTAGATTGTAACAATCGGGGAACACCCACTCACCAGAAAATTTCAAAGTATAGCGGTTCGCAAGATAAAAGTGGAATCAAGGAGTTTTTAGAACATCGACAATGAAATGGTGACGTTTTTAAGAGCTTCTATCGGTTCAATAGTAGAATGGGCAAGGTGGAATTAGATCATACAAATCTGAATCGCGTTCTCTAAAATGCATCCGCTAGAAAACTGATAG
Organism: Biston stratarius; assembly: GCA_950106695.1. Classification (NCBI taxonomy): domain Eukaryota; kingdom Metazoa; phylum Arthropoda; class Insecta; order Lepidoptera; family Geometridae; genus Biston; species Biston stratarius. The sequence continues at coordinate 10,193,126 of OX467106.1, forward strand.
ACTTTGCGTCGGTGTTCGAGGCTTGGAAGTCTAGCCCGAACATGGTAATCATAGCCGATAAGCTTCTTGGCACGCTTCTTAAGAAAGTCCCGACGCCTCACGCTTGTACACAGCCGAACCGTCCCAAAAGTAAGAACAAAACTCCATGCATGATCGAACTTGTGCTTGGTATGAAGTAAGCAACTGTTCCGACGTGAAGTACTGTCGCACCTTCTAGAAGATATCCAGCTTTTTAGCATGTTTAGATAAGAACCATGTATCTTAACTCTTCCTGAATGATCAACGTATACGTCAAAGAATAGAATAATAAATGGAAAGTAGGGTGTAAAAGGCGGGAGTAAATGGAAACTGCATTTTTCATACATTAAATAAACATTGGTGGATATTTCACACAGTTACGAGTATAGGAGGTATCCCCAAACTAAGCAAAACTAAGATGAGAATAATACTGAGATATTGTTGAAGTGAGAACTTCTTTACCCACGTTCAGTGATTTTTTTTGGTAGAGGTAAAATATGGGTTCGCGACACAGACATGCTAAAGTGAGGTGTTTTAAGTTTTCACTTCTGTCGGCAGTCTCGATGACTGCCTTTTTATATGAACACCGGTTTTTTTTATGGTTGACAAGCTAGGTATTTAACCATAGATTACCTGATGTTAAGTAACGTTGTGGTCGAAAATAGTACCAGAAAGATAGAGTACTAGAAAGTAACCTACCACCATGCTATGCTTTCCACACGATGATTTCCTTCACTGGCAGCTTAAGCTCATTGTTGGGATTTTGACCCCATATCCTTCGGCGTGTGAACCAACCTAACCGCTGAGCTATCATCCCTACAGACACACCTGTAACAAACAATTGCACAGAAGAAACAATTAGGGTCGTCACATAAATTAATGTTTGTCATGAGTAGGAAGCTGACAGGGCCGACTTAGCTCGAATATATTCAGCAGTAGAGATAGTACGTCCTAATAATTCGCACGGGTGGGTGTCAACAGGAAGCCTAATCCGATTAAATTTCCTTGCCCGGATTGTCTGCTCGACGCTGCAGGACGTGCCGTTAATGCTTATTGATCCTTCATACTCGAATACCATGTGGATATCTCTCTGAGGAAACTCAAAGAATTATAATCATGGTGAAGCGTTACTATAGAAATATTCTATAAATAGGTTTTGTCCTTCTCGTCTCAAAAGAAAAATCTTAAATGGAATACGGGATTATAAGCATGGGATATACTGAGCCCAAAGAGGGACAACTTATTAACAACGTTTAATATGGAAACAACTTTAACGCAAAACAAAAATCTGCATACGTTCGATCAAGGGTCATCAAACTTTTTCTATGGAACAGCTGCTTTTGCGATTTCAATAGTTGTGCCCATAATTAAAGTTATTCACAATAATGATACGACCTTCTTTCACCGGAATACACTTAAACATATCTAATTAAGAATGCTGAGCTATTCTAATGCATGAATGCTTGTTCTAATGATTTCCTCGGTACGTTGTTGTCGTTTCTAAATAAAAGAGAAAGAACGAAACTATATTGCAGGTTAATTATTTCTTAATTCATGTTTAAGAAAGAACATAAATCAATAAATTGTTTATGACATAACGTTAATAATAAAATATATTTAAATATAAAACTCTTCTTTGTAATAGGATACATTTCTACACGTATATAAAAAAAATCATACCTCACGTGCAAGACGGTTAGGATAAGATTCTTAGACTATAAGAAGTTTTTGGTGGTTGCGCGTTAAGCAGTCTTTCTCAAAGTGGGCGATAACGCCCCCTTGTGGAAGCTGGAGGCCTAGAGGTAAGGGGCTCAGAAAAAATTGAGCGAGTGTTGAAGTGGTTTTCGAGGGCGATGATTGATTTGTAATTTCATCTACTTAACAATTTAAAATTCACTGTAATTAAAACCTACCTACTACACAATATCGTATATCAACTTAATATTGTATAAAGTTGCGTTTTACTTGCTCTCATTGGTAAAAAAGTCTCGTTTAGAATCTAATTTTGAACTCCAGACCAGACTAATAATATAACACACTATAATAAAAGTTATGCTTGCGATTTTTAAGATGTGGTATAGTAAAAAAAAAGAGGTGGGCGCTGAAAACAATTGATTTTCAAAGTGGGTAAATGAAATAAGTTTGCGAACCTCTGGCGTAAAGGTAGTGTCGCCGCATTACATTATTTTTCATAACGTCAAGTGTTTATAGGTATATAGAAAATATTAGTATTATATTTATAAAATGCCGAATTACATGCGAGAGCGTGGCTAAATGATTATAATGTGTTAGAGCATGACTTTTATGTTACTTCCGAAACTCCTTTGAAGCTTGTAGTAAAGTCGCCACTTCTTTACTAAAGTGTAATCAGACTTGATCTCGACTAACTTAGTGTGAATTTGACTTGTTTTATTAGTGTTATACTTAAATACTCGGCTAGTTAGCTACCACCCTTAAGTTGAAAATCTGCCGCCAAGCACATAACGGTGTGTTCCAGCAGCCTCACTTGTGAGCCAGTTTCATTCTAGGTTAGGCGTACTTTACCATATTCGACAACACCATCGAAAACCATTAAAAAAAACGGAATACTCAAAGTACTTAATTACTTTGTTCTGTTATTCAAATGTCTGTGTAGCGCTGCAATGGTCATGGACAGGCGTTAATCTCTTACCATTATTAAAGCGTCACGGTCATCTAATTACTTTAACATTTTAAAAAAACTTGACACTAGCAAATGCTCAAATTGCGACGCCAAACACCAATAAAGGAAAAGAAAAACTATATGCTATAGAAAAAAGAAGACATATTCACCACCTAAACATTTTAGCCGTATTTGTTCGCCAAAATTTATCGTGTTTGATCCTTCTGCCTTATTTCAGCTAGGGAGTTGGACATGTGACCATAACAACTCTTGATGCCCTGACAATTCAGTTTGTTGAAAACGGTTATCCAGTAAGTTGTTAAACTGCCCATGTGGCCATAGCCGAAAAATACAGATTCAAATCGAAGTCTTAACATCAGGTGAGCTGAGGTCAAATACCTAGCTTGTTAACCGTTAAAAATTGTCCTAATAGTCTTATTGTGAGAACGAGAAGTGATGACAGTTCAGTGGTTAGACTGATATGTTCACACGACGAAGAGCGTAGATTCAAATCCCAACAATGAGCTTGAGCTGCCGGTCAAGCATCCATAACATCGTAAGGAAAACATAGCGTGTTGGTAGGGTATTTTCTAGTACTCGGTTGGCTAGCTACCACCCTCAAGTTGACATTCTGCCGCTAAGCACCTAACGGTGTTTTCCGGTTGCCTCACTTGATAGCCAGTCCTATTCAAGGATAACTGTACTATTTCCGACCACACCGTTAGCTAATACTAGCCGCGCCCTGCGGTGTTACACGCTACATGATTCGTAATAAAAATTACCCTATGTGTTAATCCAGACAAAATTTTATCAAAATTTGTTCAGCCGTTTGAGCGTGAAGAAGTAACAAACATACAGACTTACTCACAAACTTTTACCTTTATAATATTAGTGTGCTTACTACACTACTATTATTAAACTTAAGACACGTTTATGTACAATTTAAAGTTTTTGGTATCATGTTATACAATACGAATTGTATGTTACTCGTATTTTACAATGGAAACTAACGTGATTTTGTCAAATTTTTGTTTTACTTATACGGGATTAGTTACGTTTAATCACGTCGTATACTCCGACTATAGTTGCCACAACCGGACACAACTATGGTCGAGAGTATCCGTCATAATTAAACGTGAGTAATCCAGCACATATAAAACAAAAATGAGCGTTATTTTCCCAAAAACTCGTAACTGAGAACAAATTTGTTTACATCAGAGCCACGTGTCAAAAACTTGTAATAATCCAGAGTAGGTAGGTATATCGACCTAAGCGATCCAAGTAAACCGACCGCAGTCATCCGACCGAGATTGCCTTTCGGTCATAAAGAGACTTAATTAAGGCCCTGCGTATCGCGGATAGGAAAAGGTCCGTCATAAATCAGATACTTTTTCGGATAGGGAGCCCTAAATTCTGGATTTGTAATTAGAGTTCACTTGAAAAGGAGACAATTGCAGTTATTATTCATTAAGAAAATAGCATCTGTGTGGTTAGCGCGATTGACTTCAGATGTTGCAAAAATCAAATATCATCACAATGAAATAAAATACATACAATGAAACATCGTGAAAATGCCTTTCATCCTCACATGAAAAATCTATAGCCTTGCGTCCGGTGTCTTTTATTAGGCCATATAAACGTAATTTTTTTCTTTATTTTTGGCATTGCACTTTGCGTATTTTGCCAGTGTCAAGTAGTGCCCGAATTTACAATATAATAGCTTAATCTTAATTATATTTCTCATAATAATGTACTTCAGGAATGACATTAGGTAGATACAATTATGACAAGAATCATTACGAAAAATATTAACTAATATCGAGCGAAAACTGTCTATTATAAAATTATCTGTGCCTGTATTATTAATAAAACTGCCAGACTAGAACAAATAAAGATCTAGTTTTTTTCCAGACCCTAAACAGGATCTTCCACAATGTTAAAGTCAACTTTCTCCGTGACCTCCGTTTTACAGCCAACTCATGGAATAAAGTTAGCGAAAATAAAATTACTTTGAGGACGAAGTGGCAATGGAGAATGGAGGGGGATGGTAAGTCTCGAGAACCGAGGGCTTTATTCGGCTTTAAAACTGTTATAACAGTATGGAGGCTCAGTAAATAAATAACTAGATAATTATACAGGGAATATAGAGTAGAAAGTATAAAGAGAGTAGAGAGAGTAGTAGAGAGTTTTTGTAGCGATGATAGAGTGGTTAGCGCGGTCGGTTCGCATGCCGAAGGACGTGGGTTCGAACCCCAACAATGAGCTTGAGCTGCCGGTGAAGGAAAACATCGTTAGGAAACCATAGCTTGGTGGTAGAGGTACTTTCTAGTACTCGGCTGGCTAGCTACCACCCTCAAGTTGAAAATCTGCCGCCAAGCATCTAACGGTGTGTTCCGGCAGCCTCACTTGAGAGCCAGTTCTATTCCAGGCTAGGTGTGCTTTACCATCTTCGACCACACCGTCACTTAAGATCAGGTGAGTTGTGGTCAAAAACCTAGCCTGTCAGCAATAACAAAAAAAAAGGTAAAAAGTATATATATAATTATGTTTAAAAAAAAGGTAATGCAAATATAAATATAAAGGGTCATTGCACTCGTTATTATGAACAACTTTGACTACGGGAACAACTTTGAAATCGCTAAAAGAAATCAGTTGTTGCAAAGAAAAATGTCATTGACCTTCAACAAAATGTATGCAAATTGTTGGTAAATTGATTTTAATTTTGTCTTTACTTTGCTCTACCTACAAGGGTTCACCGGAAGACCAGCGTTGGTCGTACCACATAGTTAGCATTATGCTGAGGAGAGCCCCTATTTTGTAACTGTGGTCATATTTGTCTCTGTTTGTTTGTTTCTTTTTGCGTGTTTGGTTTTGGTACAAAAAAAATAACTTCTACTTCTTCGTCTGAAAGTTCTTAAAAAAGTTCTCGAAAATTTGTGAAGTCTGCCAAGCCGCACTTGAGCGTTCCGTTAAACTCTGGTCTAAAATGGACAACAATCAAAAAAGGATCCATACTGTTACTATTGTTTGTTGACCTTCAATGGAGATTACTCGAGCACGGTGCAGGTCAAATATTATTTATTAATGCAGACATATTTTTTCTTGATATTGAGCTTTTTGGAAAAGCTGTTTTGAAGGTTCAAAGGCGATTTTCGTTTAAACGGATTGTATGGACTTTAGTAATAAAAAGTAACATTATATGGCCGATACCAAGAAAGTTTATTATTAAGTTTGATATACTTAATTTATAAGCACAAAAAGCAATGTTTTTGGTTGATATATTTTATGGCTAGGTATATTTTAAAACAGAAAATATATTTTATAGAATGTATTTTAAGGTTAAGTTAAGGTTTTTTTTTCTATGCTCTCCTCTAAGCCCTATAACAGGTTCAGGGGAACCCTTCACCCATGAATGAGTTTCTCGAGGATGAACGATGTGTGTGGTGTTGCCATACATCGTCATCAGGCCGGGTGGAGCAGTAGCTCCCCGAGAAGCAGTCAGATTGGGACTAGCGCTGTCGAGGTAGCGGATGAATGCGCAAGCATGCTTAAAGCGCTAAGATGGAACACCCTAGGGTTTTTAGTGGGTAGGCCGTCATATTGACGGAGAGTTCCACATATCCATCTTGCCACGCCCGTGGCCAGTTGTATTCAATAAGGATTTTCCCTGGGTACAAAAAAACGGCCAAGTGCGAGTCGGACTCACGCACCGAGAGTTCCGTACAAACCTGAAGGTATATAATTAAAAGATATGCTATATTTTTTTATGGTAATTTATTCTTTTCGCAATTTTTCCTTTATCTGTGCTATAAGTCGTTGCTTCGTACCTAATTTCAAGATTCTGTAGGCTTTGATTCCCTTGCGAGTGTCGAAAATTTGCAGCATAAACGGCTGTATCTTTTGATTGCGTTGGCTTAGAAGTTTTTCACAGCTCCAAGGGATAGTTCTATGTTCCGGTTCGAAAGATATTTTTAGCCAGCTAGCGATATTTTCAGGTTTTTGGGACTAATCATCGAAAGTCTCAAAGTAATGAGCGCCAAAGCAGTGACGCCCTGGACTTTGTTATACTACTCAAAGTTTTGTGTAACACTGCAATGGTCATACACATGCGTTATCTCTTACCATCAGGAGAGCGTCTTGATCATCTCATTACTATTACATAAAACAAACATCAGGTGAGCTAATGTCAAACACCAAGCTTGTCAATAATTTAAAAAAAAATAAGCTGAAGGAAAAACACAAATCAAAGTTCCTGCCTACATAACTTACTTTTAACATTTCCGGTAGCTTAAAAAAACTTGCTTCGCTCGCAACGCAAAAAATCTTATTTCCAAAAGATAGACCTAAATTCTCGACCATTCGAAAAAGTATTTGATTTATGATCAATCTTTTTTTCATCCGCAATACGTGCCGGGCATTAATTAAGTTGTTTTTAAGTGTTTCCAAAGTACGGGCCGATTCTTGTTTCTTAAAAATGTGCTTTCTAAGACATACCTACTATATACAATAAAAATTGTTTTGCGCTAAGAGTTTTTTTCCTGTAACGATGGGTTTGCTTATATTTTGAAAATATACATAATATTTGTATTATCAGGTAGCTCTAGCCAGCCGATTACTAGAAAATACCCTACCACCACGCTATGGTTTCCTCACGATGTTTTCCTTCACCGGCAGCTCAAGCTCATTGTTGGGGATTGAACCCACGCCCTTCGAACCGACCGCTCTAACCACTGAGCTATCATCGCTGAATTGTTTTATACAGCCGTTACTTGTAAATATTACTGTAATGTCTACATTTTCTTTGGCGAAATAAACAAGTATCTATGTCATGTAAATCCATGTAATGTGTTTGAAGCAACGAAATAGAATTTTAATGAAAATTCAATTTCCTTTGCAAATCTCGTAATAAATTGGGATTCGCGGGTCACTGCCAGTCGGTATCTGAATGTAAGTATACTGTAATGTTTCCTGACTACTTACGCCCTGGTTCATGGTACTAATGTTTGTACACAACACATACCCAAATTTTATAAGCTTATAGCGATGATAGCTCAGTGGTTAGCGCGGTCGGTTCGCATGCCGAAGGGCGTGGATTCAAACCCCAACAATGAGCTTGAGCTGTCGGTGAAGGAAAACATCGTGAGGAAACCAGAACGTGGTGGTAGAGTACTTTCTAGTACTCGGCTGGCTAGCTACCACCCTCAAGTTGAAAATCTGCCGCCAAGCATCTAGCGGTGTGTTCCGGCAGCGTCACTTGAGAGCCAGTTCCATTCCAGGCTAGGTGTGCTTTACCATCTTCGACCACAACGTCACTTAACATCAGGTGAGTTGTGGTCAAACACCAAGCCTGTCAGCTAGAAAAAAAATAAAGCGTGGAAAAGAATTTCGTTTGGGAGGGAGAGGGCTGCATTTTCGTTCGATTGGGAGGAGGGGGTTATCGAAACATTGCCCTCTCTCCAATCCATGTATCCGCGCTTGATTGCTTTACTTTTAAGATTTTTGGTTGACATAATACAACGTACTATGTATTTTTTTTTCTCTTTCAGTATGAGCCCTCTTCTAATTTACTAGAAATGGTTCTTATTATATACGCACCAATTCCCGTAATTTATCTCAGCACAATCTAGCTGGTTAGATTGACAGCACCAGACTGCCGTCGTAACTATACTTCGCAACTACCCTCATTCCAGTACATAACACGCCTTTCCCTCGGGATAGTTGCACAACACTTAGTTTTGTACAGTCTCATCACTGATTACTTATATTGTCTTTTATTCACTATATTAACTATTACTATGGGTATTTTATATGTTGCTGAATTTTATTCGTCATCTGTTTCAGACACTAGGTCATCTGCAGATTCACTATCATCTTGTCGTACTTTTTTGTTAGTGGATGTAGGTGGCGAGGTTGACAACGCCCGCTTCTTTCTGGACATTTCTGCCGCTCTGTTTGGCAAAACAATGTCTTGAGGACCCGTTACCCCAATGATCTCAGCCCATTTTTGAGGCGAAGGCACTGTAATTTCCCCATCTTCATCACTTTCGCTTTCTGCGTCCTGAGGTGCAATTTGTGTCTTGATTATGGACCCACTGCTGTACATCTGGTTAATGTGTCTTATTAGTGTTCTTCCATTCCACCGCACCAAGTATCTACATACCCCGACGCGTTTCTCTACAACTCCTTGCAACCAACGAGGTCCTCTACCATAGTTCCTAAAGTACACAGCCTGACCAATGTTAAAAGCGCGTACTTTTACAACTTCATTACTCCTTCCTTTTTTGTTATTATAAGACAAAGGATTCAGACTGTCGAACTTGGTTCTGAAACGTCTGTTGTTCAAAATCTCTGCCGGTGTCTTTTCGTTTACTGTATTCGGCGTAGAACGCAGTCCATACAGTATGTTAGGTAGACGTATGTGCCAAGGTTCTTCTGTTCTCTTTTTCAACTTGTTTTTTACGGTCTGCACTGTACGTTCGGCTTGGCCATTTGAAGCCGGATGGTATGGAGCCACTAATATCTGTTTGATATCATATTCAAGTAGATAATTTTTAAATTCTTCTGCCGTAAAACTTCTCCCATTGTCACTTACAATGGAATCTGGCAAACCTTGCCCTGCAAATATTTCTCGTAGAGTTCTGATTAGTGTGGCACTACTCATGTCCTTAACTATTTTAACCTCTGGCCATTTGGAATAAGAGTCTATGAGGATCAAAAAAGTTTTCCCTTGGAATGGCCCAGCATAGTCTATATGTAGTCTAGACCAAGGTTTGTCAGTTTTCAACCAATGATGGGTGACTTGTGCTGGCATATTCCTATTTTCAGCACAAATGTTGCAATTATTGACCATTGTTTCTATCATCTTATCTATACCCTGCCACCAAAAATAGCTCCTGGCCATAGCTTTGGTGATAACTATTCCATCATGGTTTTTGTGTAATTCTTTTAAGACATAGGATTGCATCTTTTCTGGCAACACTACTCTACTGCCCCATAAAATGCAATTGTTGTGTAAAGAAAGTTCATTCCTTTTTTGCCAAAATACTTGGTATTTTTTATCTACTTTAGATGGCCATCCATTCCTTATCCAATACACAATTTTGCATAGCATTTGATCCTTCTTCGTCAGTTGAGCTACTTCAACAGCTGTAAAACCTAATTCCATAGGAGTTTCTTCTATTAGAAGAACTCCCGAATATTCTTCTTCCGCTTCAGGTTTCTCTGTTGAAGGCCAGCGACTTAATGCATCAGCATTTCCCAACTTCTTGCCTTCAACATATTGAATCTCATAATCATAGGAATTCAATAGCAATGCCCATCGTAGCATTCTAGGCGATATAATGTTTGGAATGGGCTTTCCTGGTCCAAATATACCCAACAATGGTCTGTGGTCTGTTTTAATAAACACTTTTCTTCCACTAATATACTGGTGGAACTTTTTCAAGCCAAAAATTATTGCTGCGGCTTCCTTATCTATCTGTGCATAATTCCTTTCATGAGTATTCAAAGTCCTTGATGCAAACATAATTGGTCTCACCGTTCCATCATCCATTTCATGTTCTAATATTGCCCCAAGCCCATATTCTGAGGCATCACAAGACATTATTAATTTCCTCTTACTATCATAGTGTACCAATGTATCTTCACTAGACAACATTGCCTTTAATTTCCCATAGGCTTCTTGACATTTCTCTTTCCAGGTCCATTTTGAACCTTTTTCCAGTAACCTGTATAATGGTTCAGCGATGGTAGCTTTATGAGGTAGAAAACGGTCATAAAAATTTAAGAGACCTAAAAATGCTTGAAGCTCTTTTACATTCTTTGGTGCGGGTGTTTTCGCAATAGCTTCAATCTTCTCTTTGGTTGGATGTATTCCAGATTCATCGATCACAAAACCTAAGAATGTGACTTTTGATACTGCAAATGCACATTTCCCTTTATTTACTCTTAAGCCAGCTTCTTGCAATCTCTGTAACACCATTTCTAGTCTTGCATTATGCGTTTCAATGTCATTTCCACATATGACTATATCGTCTAACAGTACAGCTATACCCTCGATTCCCGCAAGCAGGGAAGACATTAACCTCTGGAAAATTCCAGGACAAGCTTTAACTCCAAAAGCCAAACGTTTCACTTTATATAACCCTTTTGGAGTATTCAGTGTCAACAAATTTGCTGTCTTGTCACTGACCCGCACTTGAGTATACGCTTGCTCTAAATCAATTTTAGAGAATAGTTGGCTCCCTTGCAATTCCACAAAAGCTTCATTAAGCGTAGGTAGTGGATAAGTATCAGTGTCTGTTACTTCATTAACAGTAGAACGATAATCACCACATAGCCGTACCTTTCCATTGGGCTTTGGAACAACTACTATAGGAGTAGCCCATTCAGAGTGAGCAGCCCGAGCCCTGTTTCAAACACATTTTTGTATTTGTTTACTAATTGCTTAATTTGGTCCTTCTCATTTGAAGTTATTTGAACATTGTTAATGCCTTGTATCACTATCCCCATATCGGGGAACCAGTTCCGACCAATCAAACTCGTACCACTACCTTTTGTTATTAATATTTCCATAATCTTAGTAACGTTTTTATATTTTACCTCTACTGAAGCCTGTCCGCGTAATAATAATCTACCATCAGTATATGACTTCAGCCCAATATCTGTAGTTTGTAACTGCGGTAATTTTCCTTTCCATATGAGTCTGGCTGTGTTTTCATTAATTATTGTGTATGGGCAGCCTGAATCCACTTCCATCAGTAGTTCTGTACCATTCAGAAACACTCTAATCTGGAATGGCTTCACTTTATCGTGTCTAATACTATTAAGACCCACCTCATACAATCCATTACAGTCAGAATTGTGCTTGATTTGTTTTGCTTTCAACAAACATGCTGCCTCTATGTGCCCTGTCTTCTCACAGTGCCTGCATTTGCTCCACCGAAACCTGCATTCGCCTTTATGATGTCTACCACAGCGAAAACAATTTAGATTGCTAATTTCTTTCATACCTTTATTAGCGGTAACCTTGTTAATATCCATAGGCACCTCTGTTTCCAGTATGGAGCTGCTCATTCCAGACCCGGACTGTATAATGACCCCGGCATCAATGTTAGCCGTCTCATAAGACAGTGCAATCTCACAAGCTTGCTGAAATGTTAATGTGCTCTGCTGTAAAAGTTTCTTCTGGATTTCTTTATCCATTATGCCACACACTAGTCTGTCCCTTAGTGTTCGATTTAAATCAGAGAAATTGCACTGTATACTTAATTTTCTTAATTTTGCAACATAGTCTCTGATTTTTTCACCTTCTTCTTGATTTCTAGTGTGAAATTTATAAGATTCTACAATTTCATTTGGTTTTGGATGGAAATGACTGTTCAAAATGGCTACCACATGCGAAAAAGTAACCTCATTGATCTTTTTTGGTGATAACAATGATATGATTAAATCATATACATCAGACCCACATACCGCAAGAAAATTCGCCTTTTTCTTTTCATCTTCCACTATTTCATTTGCTTCTAAGCAGTAGCAAAACCTTCCGACGTAGTTTTCCCAACATCCATGTGTCACATCAAATTCATTAAATTTTATGCCCATAGTAATGTTTTATTATTTTTAAGTTTATAACACTATAATTTCGCACTTTCCACTGTTTTTCCTCGTCGCCACTATTATATACGCACCAATTCCCGTAATTTATCTCAGCACAATCTAGCTGGTTAGATTGACAGCACCAGACTGCCGTCGTAACTATACTTCGCAACTACCCTCATTCCAGTACATAACAGTTCTAATTATTTTTTTTAAAGAAAATAATAAATTTATTGACACATAAAAAATATACATATATCTCACAAACATAAATAAAATTAGGAAAGTTTACAGATTTACGCTGTAAGAATGTAATCTTATAAGCTATACGACTCTTAGAAGCTAATGGCGGGTGAAACCACCAGGCACAGCTAGTTCTTAATAAATAAAGTATTTGGTTAACATAATAAAACTTACTCAGGTGTTTTCCTTTCTTCGTTGCCTTTTTTTAAATGTAACAATAATGAGACGAACGAGATGCTCTCCTGATGTTAAGAGATAACGTCTGTCCATGACCATTGCAGCGATACACAGAAGTTTGAGTAGTAAAACAAAGGCCAGGGCATCGCTGCCTTGGCGCTCATAACTTTGAGACTAGATGGTTAGTCTCAATAGCCCTGTAATTTCGCTAGCTGCAGTACCAGCTGCAGTTCAAACCAGAACACAGTAATGTTTACACACTACTGCTTAGCGGCAGAATATCTGGTACTGCACTGCCTGGTACTGCCTGGTGCACTGGTACTACCTGGAAGAGAACGCTCTTAGCGATAAGGCCGCCACTTGTGGCACTAGCTCATAAGGTTCTTTTGTTTTCTGTAGATATTTCTATTTCTAGTGTGCACAATAAAATGTTTCTATCTATCTAATTAACCGTATTTAAATACATACATACCCAATAGTTTTAACTACATACGCAATACTTTTAAATACATACGCATTACTTATAAAGTACCTGGTTGACCGAGCATTGATCGGCTGAAAAATGTTTTTTAAAAATGAAACCTAGCTAGATCGATTTATCGCCCCCTAAACCCCCTGCATACTAAATTTCATGAAAATCGCTGGAGCCGTTTCCGAGATTCAGAATATATATATATATATATATATACAAGAATTGCTCGTTTAAAGATATAAGATACATACGCTTTACTTATAAATAAATACGCGTTATTTGAAGAAAAAAACCGCTTATACACAGCTCAACAGTCATTTTCACTCCATTTATTTTTATTTACCCGTAAAAATAAAAACAAACTAGCATATTTGTAAATCGATTCAACAGAAACGTGTGTTTATATTCGTTTTCAACCGTTACTACGAAATATGTTTGTATACGATATGATGCAGAATTTGCGTTGAGCGCGGTCGTGAAATTCGATATGTTTCCGTATGGGCGTTTATTTTACGATTCGTTACTTCTGGGGAATCGAACCGTAAGAAGGCTTGATTTAATATGTCTATTTACGGATTTTGAACGGAAAAAACTAAAGAAATATAACACAGATGAAACTATAAGACTATTTCTATAAATTATTATATATGAATTTTTCGTTCAATTCGTCTCTAACTGTCCCATATTGTTTTTTTTATGCTTGACAAGTGTTTTGACCACAACTCACCTGATGTTAAGTGACGGTGTAGTCGAAGATGGTAAAGCACACTGAGCCTGGAATGATACTGGCTCTCAAGTGAGGCTGTCGGAACTCAGAAGCTTGGCGGCAGATTTTCAACTGGGTGGTAACTAGCCAGCGGAGTACCAAAAATACCCTACCACCATGCTATAGTTTCCTCACGGTGTTTTCCTTCACCGGTAGCTCAAGTTCGTTGTTGGGGTTAGAACCCACACCCTTCGGCGTGTGAACCGACCGCGCTAACCACTATAATCGCAACAAATGTGAAAATGAAGTTGGTTCTATATCTGGGTGTACTCTATGTGTATTATAAGTATGTATTTACAAAAAGAAAGTATGTTAACTTTTTTTGTGGTTTTAAAGTAATAGTCTGTGTACTCGAAGATGGTAAGCGCACCTGGAATGGAACTAACTCTCAAGAGAGACATCGACGTCAAACTTATAACAACCCTCTTTTTGCGTCGAAGGTTAAAAACAAGGTCTCAGCCAAGATCTTAACTGCAGCTAGTGAAATTACAAGGCATTTGAGACTAACCATCTGATGTCTCAAAATAATGAGCGCCAAAGCAGCTGTGCTCTGGACTTTGTTTTGCTACTCAAAGTTCTGTGTATCGCTGCAATGGTCATGGACAGACGTTATATCTTACTATCAGAAGAGTGTGTAGTTTGTCTCGTTTCATTTACATAAAAAAGAGAAACTTTTGTATGTCACATTCCTTTCATATTACAAAAAAATATTTTAATAATACTGATTTGATGAAACCCGTCACATCTGTAACATAAGAACTTTATCCCAAAGAAATTCTCCTACTTTCATTTGTCGCAGATCTCATCCGTAAGTATATATATTTATTTTTATTAGTGCTTTCCTAATTGCTTGTATTGTATTGCTTTCCTCTCAATTACTTAGGCTTCTGTTTGGTCTGTTATACACAATTACAGCGTTTGACTTTACTTTTTTATTTAACCATCGTGACGGCTATCGTAAATGATTGTTATTTACGCTCCACAGACACCGGGGTCCGCGACCTTTGTCAACATTGAACTACATTTTTTTTAACTATATTAGAAGAGGAAATTTAGTCAAATGAATCTTAATCTATGGTTAAAGTACTAGTTTGTGTGTACACCGCGAGCAGAGCAGCGACCCGCAAGCAGCCCCCGATCACGAGTATGACGCATGTGCCAGCCATCGCCCTCCTCAACCATATCTGAGGGAAGAGAGCGACCCGACACACGACGCCGCCGCAAGAAGCCTTCGACGGTGAGCATGAATGCTCGAGGCATACGCACAATCCATATTACCATTTACATCTAATGATTACATTACAATATTTGCATTTTAATCGCCTCACCGCCACGTTCCGATCTTTGAATGATTGCTGCTTTATCTTATTTACAACTAGCTGCGCCCCGCGGTTTCACCCGCGCTAGATGCCTACGTCATAGTAGCTTTATGCATGCAATGTCTCAGCCGATCGGTTTAAAATTGACAAAGTTTCATACAAACTTTCATGCCCTATTTTATCCCCTTGGGGGTAGAATTAATCAAAATCCTTTCTTAGCGGATGCCTTCATCATAACATCTACCTGCATGCCAAATTTCAGCCCGCTCCGTCCAGTGGTTTGGGCTGTGCGTTGATAGATCACTATGTCAGTCAGTCAGTCAGTCAGTCAGTCATCTTTGAGTTATATATATTTAGAAGATTAAAGCTTACGTTTGACTGCCATTGCGCCGTAATAAAGCGAAGTTGCAATCTATGACCAACTTGTTTGCCTAGATCCTAAAAAGATCCTGATCATAAAAGAATAAGGACGAAAATAGAATCTACCGCTTAACAGTATTGTTTGCTTGAAAGTACGCAAACATAACTCGCAAATATAAAGTTTATAATAAAATGTTTTCTTATAAACGGATAATGATAATAAAAATAGATTACACTTATTTCTGAGGCGTTCTGTTGCGAACGGTCTGGTACGCTGTATTGTCGACCTAAGCAAAAAAGAAGGAATTATATTTTATCTCCCTCTCTCTCATCGGCTGACTCGGTTATCTAACCTGACGACAACTTTTAAATATCTATCCGAAATATTCCTTAATATCTAAAACTAATATGGTAAATAATGTATCAATACTTTTTTCCTACGAGCCACCGTTTCTGAGATATAACGATTCAAAAAGTTGTAAAAGTTGTTATCGTCATAATATGCATGAGTACGCCACGTATGTATATACATACATCTCTAGAGTTGTTATATATATATGTAGATTTTTTTTTTCAACTTTTTGAATCGTTATATCTCAGAAACGGTGGCTCGTAGGAAAAAAGTATGGAGACATTTTTTTATAGATATCTTTATGATTTACAATTTTTGTCTGGGGTACTTTTATGATAAAACTTACCGTTTTGCTGAAAATAGCTAAAAACTAATTTTTTTGACCTTTGACCTCGAATAAAAAAATCCATACACGGGAATGACGGGGAACTTATTTTTTTAATTTATAATTATATTTTGAACAATTTTACTGATTTTCAGCCTGTGATTTTATGCACCTTCCAATGTCTAGATTGACTGGACTATAATTTCTATGGACTGGACATTTCTATGTCATTAAAAAACAAAAAAAAACATGTACTTATAAGTTAGATTACTGCTTTCAGAGCAATTTTACGAGCAAAAATCCCGTGGTATATATATTTACCCCGGTTTGTAGTTTACAGGTAAAAAAATGGGTTGGTAGTTCTAGGGTTAAGTCGAAAATACACTAAAAACATATCTCTTGAATACATACGTACTTATCTAATAGATTATAGATAGAAATGAAACCAGCGCAATACTTTATGAAAACGGAATGGTAAGAAAACTTAGGACTTATTAATACTTAACTTGGTCTAGCGTCGAGGCTACTTGATAGATTGAGGAGCGAAGTTTCGCTTATACTTTGACTAGTTAAAGTTACTTAGAAGATGTAAGTGAAAGAAGTTGCTCACAGAATCTTCTCGTTGATGTCTAATTAAAGAGAATAGTGTGCTGCAATAAATAATAAATAAATCAAAACTCAAAACTCAACTCAAAACTCAAAGTGCTTTATTTCCTTTAGACCTTACAGGACTCTTGGACACGTCACACGTCACAAATTATAAACATACTTAAAACTAGGAAATAAAGTGATCACTTTGATCTTTCGTTCACTTCAATCTTTTTGAGGTAAAGTAAAGAAGCGAACAAGAAACCTTTACCTTGTTAGATTGTTAGTTTTCGAGTTGGAGCAAAACTCGTCCCAAGCTTTTTTATCGTCTAGATAATCTGATATTTTGTAGTAAGCCTTTTTACATAGGATATTTTTGACAATTTGTTTGAATTTATTTATTGATAATTTTTGCAACTCACTAGGAGTTTTGTTGTAGAAGCGTATACATTGCCCTTTAAAGGATACATTTATCTTGTTTAGCCTAGTTTTGGGCACAGCAAGTTTATTCTTATTTCTAGTATTTAAATTATGTATGTCGCTATTTTTAGGGAAACTATTGATATTTTTATGAGTGTACAACAAGTTTTCATAAATGTATTGACATGGTACTGTCATTATGTTAATTTTTTTGAATTTATCACGTAGGGATTCTCTGGGACCCATATTATAGATTGCACGAACAGCCCTCTTCTGCAACACAAATACGGTGTTTATATCTGCAGCGTTCCCCCACAGCAGTATGCCATAAGACATAATACTATGGAAGTAGCTGAAATAGACTAGTCTAGAAGTATCAACGTCTGTAAGATGACGGATTTTTTTGACTGCATATGCTGCAGAACTAAGTCTCTTCGATAGCTTATCTATGTGTGGGCCCCATTGAAGTTTACTATCTAAGGTTATTCCCAAGAATACGGTATTGTCCATAATTTCTAATGTTTCTCCTTTTACGTTTACATCAGCCTTAACTTGTTTTACATTAGGTAGAGTAAATCTTATACATTTTGTTTTGGTTTCATTAAGCAAAAGATTATTGACATTAAACCAATGGACTACTTTTGAGATTGCATTATTCACATCGTCGAAATTTGTGCTTTGTCGTTTCATTTTAAAAATTAATGAAGTATCATCAGCAAACAATACAATCTCGTGATCATTCTTTACAAGATGAGGCAGGTCGTTAATATAAACCAAAAATAGGAAAGGACCGAGGATAGAGCCTTGCGGTACACCCATTGTAACTACAGATCCCGAAGACCTTTTCCCATTAATGTCAACTCTTTGTATCCTATCACTCAAGTAAGATGTAAGAAGATCCAAAGAGCTGTCCCTTATTCCATAGTGATGTAGTTTCCTGATTAATGTTTTATGATGTACACAATCGAATGCCTTTGACAAGTCGCAAAAAACGCCTAAAGCATCTTGCGACTTCTCCCAAGCATCAAAAATATGCGATACCAACTCTACACCGGCATCAGTAGTTGACCTGCCACGAGTAAACCCAAATTGCTTACAATGTAGCAGGTCATTGCCATTGAAATGCCTAAGCAACTGGTGTAAAATAAGTTTTTCAAAAACTTTGCTGAATGTAGGCAGTACTGATATCGGTCTAAAGTTAGTGGGGTCTGACCTACTACCCGATTTAAACAATGGTATTATTTTGCTATGTTTCATGAGATCAGGAAATACGCCACAATCAATAGATTCATTAAATATAAAAGCTAAATCTGGTGCAATTGTATCAATTAAAGGTTTAATAATTCTAACGGAAATGCCCCAGAGATCTGCAGTTTTCTTTATATTTAAAAGTTTGAAGACTTTTTTAATATCTTTTTCATCGACATGTTTGAAATTAAATTTTCTATCGCATTTAGGTACATTTTCTTTAAGTAATGATTCAGCTATTAGTTGAGAAGAGTTCAGACACTTTGTAGTACAGATTGGAATGTCAGTAAAAAAGTTTTCAAATGCTTGGGCTACTTCAACATCATTTTTGATTAAGCAATCATTAATCTTTAAATTGTAATCATTAACGTAGGTACTGACCTTTCCAGTCTCACTATTTATTATTTTCCATGTTGATTTTATTACATTTTCACTATTTCTAATTTTCGAGCTAATATAATTTGATTTTGCTATTTGACAAACTTTTCTAAACATTTTTGAGTAATTTTTTACTTTTTCTTTGAATTCCTGGCTAAAATTGTATTGTTTTTCACTATACAGCTCATACAACTTTTGTCTACTCTTATGTATACCTACTGTTGCCCACTCACTAAAGTTAAGTTTTTCTGAGACCACAATTGATTTGGGTATGAATATTGAATTGAACGCATTGGTGAATTTGTTAAAAAAACTGCAATACAACTCATTTGGGTTGTTAAGTGAGTAATTAGGTGATGGTTTAGAATCCCAATCCAATTCCAACCGTTCAAATCGATTTGTGGTCACAGGTATGTATTTTATTTTCTTTTTACAATTATTATTTTTAACTTGAATTTTTAATTTAATTAGTTGACCTAAGTGGTCGGATTTTAAATTGCTTATAATTTTGTTACTAACAACTTTTTCATTTTGGCAAACAAATATATTATCTATACATTTTCCTGAGGTTTCAGTTATTCTAGTAGGTTCCATAAATATTGGCCTAAGATTATAAGAATTAAATAAATTAGTTAATCTACTACTAAGGGAGTAAACTTCTAAAAGATCAATATTAAAGTCTCCACACACCATGAGACTTTTATTAGATTTTGTTATTTTAAATAAGATATCATCCATAGTTTTTTCAAATATTTCAAAAGATGCTGATGGTGGGCTGTATACGCTTACTACAATGCTTTGCTCCAGCTCAACACATGCTACTTCTATGTGGCTTTCAACAGATAAGCATATTATGTCCTTACGTTCTTTGAATTTTATGAATTTATTTAGTAATATTAATGAGCCTCCACGAATAGCATGTGATCTGCAAAAGGAACTACCAACCTGGTGGTTACTGAAGTTAAACATGAGCTCATAGCTTTTCAGCCAGTGTTCTGTTAAGCAGATGATGTCAATATCAAATGAGTTCATGTATAATTCCAATTCTAATAATTTACTTCTCAATCCTTGAATATTTTGATGCACCAAGTTGGTAAACTTTGCATTTATTATACAATTTTGTTTACTTTGTTTTCTATTATGTTTAATAGTATTAGACTGTTTAGTGCTAGAGACTTCCTCTATTGTCGTTATTTCTAATTTAAATTACTTGGAATAACTTCCAAGGTCTGGTTTTTAAAATCAAAACAATGCTCAAAAGAAGCATTTTTTATAGCCAAGTTTTTGGCTGTAGTTTTAAAATAATAGGATAGCGAAATTGCTATCTGTCTTTTATAAAAATTAGGTATGTAGTAATTACCTACAGTCAAATAATATTTTTTACTAACAATAAATAAATATCGAGATACATTTCACACAATGCCATCCAGTCCCAAACTAAGGAAAGCTTGTTACTATGATGCTTGATACTATGGTACTTGTTACTGTGGTATTTTTTACTATGGTACTTGTTACTATGGTACTTGTTACTATTGTACTTGTTACTATGGTACTTGTTACTATGATACTTGTTGCTATGGAACATGTTACTATGGTACTTGTTACTATGGTACTTGTTACTATGGTACTTGTTACTATGGTACTTGTTACTATGGTACTTGTTACTATGGTACTTGTTACTATGGTACTTGTTACTATGGTACTTGTTACTATGGTACTTGTTACTATGGTACTTGTTACTATGATACTTGTTACTATGGAACTTGTTGTTATAGTTTTGCATTCTCTTTTTATTTTTATTTTATTTTATTTTCCGTAAAATATATTATAGGTACAGATAGAGAACAATAATTATACAAAACACAAATACTAATTACTTATATATTACTACATACAAAAAAATACTTATGAATAAAAACAACATAAATCTGGTAGATGCTCTAAACAGAGATAGAGAGACTCTTATATGCTTATCCTCGTTATTGACACACCCCGTCTTTTTTTTCCTCCGATCCTTTCCATCCTAAGGTTGCCTGGAAGAGATCGATTTTAGCGATAAGGTCGCCAGTTGTTACACATGTTAACTATGTTATTTTTTTTGTGTTGTAAATTTTTTTGTGTTTAATCAATCAAATCTTAGCGTATTTCTTTGGTAAAAACGAAATATAAGAGTGGCGACATTATTTACAGCTGTCAACGTCATATGCCGTATTCATATTGTTTATGTTCTGTAGGAATACAATTATATGTATGTGATCATCGTTTTTCTTCAAAATCACTTTTATTTCTTCGCTCTCTGCGACGGATCCAGTCGAGTTCTAACAATTACAGAATCCTCGCACGAGATTGCCTCCGCCGGCTCATTTAAATGAGATTCGCCCGTAATTTATTTTTATCGAGATTAACTTGTTTTTGAGGCAATTACTTTGCGAATGAGACGTTTATTGGGCTGATATTTCTTTGGCAATTTGTGGTTTAGCAATAAATATTGGATATCAGTATTGTGATATAAATTTGGGCTCTACAATAAAATGAGTCCAGATATTAAGGAGGAAATCTATGCATTGTTATCATCATCTAAATCTGAACTCTCTATAAATTGAAATAATTAGTGATTCATAAGCAATTTCAGTACCTATTTTCCCTCTATAACACGAAAAAATAAATTGGCCTCTGTATGTCGAACATAGACATATTGGATTTTACAACCTTTACAACACAGTTTCTTATAAATTACAGTAAAAAAAATGATAAAGAAATTTATAACACGTGCACTCCATAAGTCGAAAACTCTGTAACTCGAATTTTTTGTAAATCTCCCTTCAAGTTCGACTTAAAGAGTAAGTACTTCTACTGTATTTATAACATAAAGTTTCAAAAAAAACTTTATCGGCTTGATATTTTAAAACCCACATCTTCATTATTGACTTAATTTCTTGAAAAGCTTATCTTTTTTATTAAAACTACTTGTATTTACATATTAAGACACAAAGTCGTGGAAAAAAAACAGACTTGAAGTTTACTTATGGATGCAGAAAAATGTAGTTTTTTTTTATAATTCATTTTCATTGTTTTTTTTATCGTTTGTAAGCGCTTGACAACCAACTCATTTGTTAATTTACAATGATGTAGTCGAAATATGCAAACTTATAAAATACCTATTCACTTTGAATATACGTTTATATACGTCGCCGAAGGTCTGCAGATCTCAAAGATTGCAACACGGTGGTTATGGAGGTCCTGAACCGTGAGGAAGCGATTTAAAATGTAAGCCAACAAGCATAAATGTAAATAGTAATAAGCATTGTGTGTATGCCTCGAGCATTCATGCTCACCAACGAAGGCTCCTTGCGGCGGCGTCGCGTGTCGGGTCGCTCTCTTCCCTCAGATATGGTTGAGGAGGGCGATGGCTGGCACATGCGTCATACTCGTAATCGGGTGCTGCTTGCGGGTCGCTGCTCTGCTCGCGGTATACACACAAACTAGTACCTACTTTAACTTTAGATTAAGATTATTTTAACGTACTTCCCTCTCCCTGTATTGTATATAAAGTAAAAAAAAAATATATAATTAAAATGTTGACAAAGGTCACGGACTTAAAACGTAAATAGTTTTTTTAATGGTGAGAAGTAAAGAGAGCAACAAGACGCTCTCCTGATGATAAGAGATAACACCTTTAAGGCGATACCAGTTAAACACTCAGGAAATAGCTATGCGACCATAATATGTCGTGTGTATGCACAATAAGGTTCGCAATCGCATAGCTTGTTCGTCAGCGCTTAACAGATATCAAAATAAGAGGCTTCTAAATACCTACATGGGCTGGACTTTGTTACCTACACAAAGTTCTTTGCAAACATCTTGCCATTGGTCTAATCTCTTAGCATCTGGAAAACGCTTTATCTCATTACTTTTACATGAAAAAAAATGTGTTTACATATGGGATATTTCGTTATACGCTCTATTTTGATAAACCGAATCAACATTAATTTCACGCATGTTGCTAATTCCTAATCAAGGCTTTGATTTGAATAATTAAGTAATTAGTCGAACAATAGTCGGATATAAACACATATCAAACCGAGCTTGTCGTACTTAATCTCATATGTATTTCGCAATCGGATTAATATGGGTTATGATGAAATTATTCACATCTCTATTATACAGAATGTTTCGAAGTGTGGTGTTTCTGAAGAGTAGCGATCTAATTTGAACCACTTTCACTTTAGGTAGGTCTAGGTACCAGATCTTCAGCCGCCAAGCAGTAGTGTGTAAACATTACTGTCTTCCAGTTTGCAGGGTAATTCAGTTAGCGAAATTACAGGACTATCGAGACTAACCATCGATAGTTTCAAAATAATGAGGGCCAAAACAGTGATGCCCTGGATTTTGTTTTGCTAAACAATGTTCTGTGTATCGCTACGATATGGTCAATTGGTCATAGACATGCGATATCTCTTACCATTAGGAGAGACTCATACGTCTCGTATGTCTTATCTGTATTACTTTTACATTAAAAATATCAGGCTACGAGTAGGTGTGCATACAATTTTTGTTTTACTTATGCGGGATTACTCACGTTTAATTATATCGGACGACTATAGTTTCGGTCACATCCGGTGGCCTTCTTCATGAAGACAAAGCTGCGTACAACGCGCGCGCGGCCTCGTGTTGCTTCGCACTGCGGGCCTCCGCGCGTCTCGCACGTGAAGACTATATATAGTTAAGTAAGATTATACAGATTTTTTAAATATCTGAAACAAGCTTTTGCCCGCATCTTTGCTCGCGTTAAAGTGATTTTTTTGTGTATACCTCGAGAACAGTAAGTACTTATTTCTCAATGAAAGGTAAAACCTCTGACTACGTGTATGTAAAATTTCATGATAATCGGTTTAGTAGTTAAGGCGTGAAAGCGTAACAAACAAACTCACATTCGGATATATAATATTAGTAAGGATAATACAGTTTAACGTATACGCTGACATTTAAGTTAATTTAATTCGGAAATTTCCTAAGAAGTGTCATCATCAACATCCACAGCCTTCGTTATCCCACAGCTGGGTTAAGGCATCTCTCTTGCTATGCCACACTTATACATATAAGTATTTTTTATTATTCATTTATGTTTAATTGTAAATTTAATTAGTCGCCTTTTATTTTTATTGTATACTAGCGACCCGCTCCGGCTACGCACGGGTTAACACGGGGCTTTTGATCTATCTCAAAGGGATTAGGCAAGGTTTTCGATGAAAGCTCCCAGGTGTCTTGACTTTTTCTGACACTTCCGACAATTATCATCTTATTTCAACCAATATAAACAAAACCTTGACAAATTATATACCTAAACCTTCCTCATGAATCACTCTATCTACTGGTGAAACTCACATGATAATCTGTTCAGTAGTTTTCAAGTTTATCGCGAACAGACAGACGCGGCGGACGACTTTCTTTTATAATAGTACCTGGATGACCGAGCTTTGATCGGGTGAAAACACAGATAAGACGACGTTTTCTAAAAATGAAACCTAGCTAGATCGATTTATCGCCCCCTAAACCCCCTGCATACTAAATTTCATGAAAATCGTTGAAGCCGTTTCCGAGATTCAGAATATATATATATATACAAGAATTACTGGTTTAAAGATATAAGATATAGATGTAGCCATAAGAACTTTGTAATTGCTCGACGCATAAGTGTTGTCCTGGTTGAAAATCAAACCCATACCGTATAACTTAAGCAGAGCTACCATTTGCGCTACAGAGCAGTCTGCTAGAAGATTTCATAGCTGTTTCTCAGTGTTTGTTACAAATAGACACCGAGTAGAAATATTGTAAAAAGCAATAAGCAACAAAAGCTGCAATTTTATCAGAACGGAAATTGAAAAACAATTTTGATGTAACATCAATAAAAGAGCTATATGAACAGAATATACACGATATTAAAAAAAAAACTCGTATTACGCAAGAAAAAAACAACTTAACTACTAAGTGATAGATCTCCTTAACAGAAGGTCGTGTGAGACGCCACCGCAGTGTTTTCTGCCGCAAAAGGAAATGGTTGGTGAGTGTATTTTTTTTTATGAATAGCTATCCGCCCCTTCTTCACACTGGTACTAAGAATAGGTATAGTAGTAGTATTAAGTGTTTTATTCGCTATAGATGTGATTACATTTTAGATCTTAAACATATATTAGTAGAGCACATCTTACCCTAATTGGCATGCGAATTTACAATATAATAGCTTAAACTAGATTTTATTTATTATTATACTTCTCACAATAATTCACTACAAGAATGGCAATAAGTATGTTACAATTATGACAAGAATCTTCACGAAAAATATTAACCAATATCAAAATAATGACTACTTAATTATACAAAAAGAAATAATAAAAACATAAGACATTTCTATAATGAGATCAATAATGACTATTACTATTTTAAATGATAATTATGACTATTTTTTGGTAGAACTGTATGTGTGATCATTGTATTCGAGGAAGTGTTTGATGTTGTAGAAACAGCGTTCAGTTAGCCACCTATACAGCTTATCTCTGAACTGTTGAGACGGAAGTTTTTTAAAGTTTCAGGTATTTTATTATATATTCTTAGAGCCATTACATAACAGTTTCTGCGGTATAGCTCATAGCTTAAGACAGGTATGGGCAACCTTTGCCTAGTTGCGCGCCAAACTTACTATATTAAAACAGTCGCGGGCCATAACACAAAATAAAAAAGCCAATTTTATTAGGTTATTGGTGAAGTAAATTTACGTGTAACGATTAATGTGATATTTGTGTTTGAACTTCAAAAACAAGTTTGTTCAAAATCCACTTGTACAGAGGCGTAACGAGTTTTCCAGATTTTGATCTGTGATTCTCTTACGGCATTTCAACTTATTAGTCTTCATCATCGAAAAATTGTTCGCATTTATATGTACATACTTCCAAAAACGCAAACAATTCTTCTCGCGAACTCTCTCAGTTGTTTGTATTTCTCTTCGCACGAAATTTCAAAATGTCTCGCGGGCCGGGTGAAATGCCGAGGCGGGCCGGATGCGGCCCGCGGACCGGTTGTTGCACATATATGGCTTAAGAGGTAGATATACTTTTTTCTGATCTGGCAGAAATTATAATTATTTTCGATTTACTTAAATTGTATTCTTTGACATTTAAAAGTCTGAGTTTTCTACGAAAAGGCGTTTGGAATAGAAATCAATAATGATTAGGATTCAGCGGAGAATTCAGTAGAAGCAAACTGATGTTTTTGACAGCTTTGATAAATAGACTAGCTCACAATATTGACGTTTTTAGCATTCCGTACCCGAATGGTGTTCATCATGACCCTTTATCAAAACCTATCGCGTCTATCTGTCCGATAGTTCTGTATCAAATCGCTTTTTTTTTTAATGTAAATGTTATGAGACGAACGAAACTCTCTCCTGATGGTAAGAGATAACGCCTGTTTATAACTATTGAAGTGATACTTAAAATTTTGAGTAGCTAAACAAAGTCCAGGGCATTGCTGCTTTGGCGCTCATCATCAATGGTTAGTTTCAACAGCCCTGTAATTTCGCTAACTGCAGTACCGTTTAATCCGGAACACAGTAATGTTTATACACTACTGCTTAGAGGCACAATATCTGCTTTTTTGTGTTCCCTTCATTAAATATTGTCTGTGCTAGATATATATTTATAGCAAACACGGTAATGCATATAAGCGTCAAACATGGTAAATTATCATTGACTGCCCTATTAGCTTTTTTGGTGGTGTATCTGCTTCAAAAGCTGTAGGGCGTGGTTTCGATTCCCACTCAGGACAAACATTTGTGACGAACGTAAATGTTTGTTCTGTCTCTGGGCATTCGGTATGTATAACAGAAAAAAAAGAAATTGTGTATTATTTCAGTCATCTAGGTTTCATAGTACAAGCTTTGTTTAATTTTGGGCTAGATGGCGCTATGTGAAATGTTCTAGAATATTTATTTTATTTATTGTAATTTACACTCTTTGCTATAGAGCCGTGGTTGTGCCGGCGTAAGAATTGTACCCCACCCTCTCTACCCGTGGTTGCCGTAAGAGTCGGCTAAGGGATGTAATCCGGAAGATGGGCAGCACCGTCTTCCTTGAACAATCATACCTAACTGCGCTCGCCACGCCAACCCGCTTGCCAAGCGTGGCGAGTATTGGCATAATGAGTGTTGACCTGTTTAGCATGAAATATAAATTGATTTTTATCGGAAAGTAGATCATGCAAATACAATTTTAAAGTTTTAATAAGAGTCAAAGAGTTGTGATAATATAGAGATCCCAAAATCGGCCAAACAACTATGCGAAAGATTGTGTGTTACCTACCATACGTGTGTGTAGGAACCTTACCCTAAAAAGTAGACAACACTCCGGCAATGATCCGGAAAATTCCGGCAATGGTATTGCAGTTGTACCTACATAGGCGTTGGTGGAGACCTCACATTGTGGTGATAGTTTTAAAAAAAAGGAGAAATATAACTCCATGCTGTGCAAATATGTACCTACCTTACTTTTATCAATAAGGTACATATTTGTATAGTAAAAAATTGCATGCAATTTAAGTCTCGTCCTAATCTTTGTTGGGTCATTGCATCTTACCAGGTGGAGCGCTTGTCTGTTTGCCCAACAATCCCAACATCTAAACGCTTATCTTCTTATATAAAAAACATTGGTACAAGTATTCATTATCATCATAAACAGCCTATCATAGTCGACTGCAGGACCCAAGACACACCACTCAACCCCATCTTTAGGTTTTGGCACCGTCAGTATTCTTACGTATATCGTCAATACATCAACTTACTTTAACGCTCATTATTTATTTAACCTTATAAAATGTAATAGGTAACTCTATTTCATTCAAAAAAGTTTTTTCTCTGAAACAATTATGTAACTTTAATACAAAGCTTTCTTTAGCAAGTAGCTAACTCTATTAGTTACAAATTTTATAAATCTGATGGTCCTCATTTTAAAAAGTAAATATGTAGTCACCTTATATATTAGGAATTCGGTATTATAATATTATACCTAGGTACCTACATACTTTATAGGTACTTCACTCAGTTAAATAATGGAACTAGTATTTTT
Organism: Biston stratarius; assembly: GCA_950106695.1. NCBI lineage: Eukaryota > Metazoa > Arthropoda > Insecta > Lepidoptera > Geometridae > Biston > Biston stratarius. The sequence goes on from OX467106.1 coordinate 10,221,146, forward strand.
ATTTGATACCTATTAGAAAACTAATATAATAAATGATTACCTTTATTAAATTCTCCTTACGTCTGATCCTCATTTGCACTTTTTTAAAACACTATCCGTTGTTTTATTCACAAATTAACATCTCGTTTTTTTTTTCTTTTGAATCATGCACAAGCCACTTCAAATTAAAAGTTAAAAATATTGTTTACTATTCCAAATTCAAGATTATTTTAATACGTCTCTACTTTTTAATTTGGTGATAAGGATTCCAAATTTGAATATTTCGATGGCGGGAGCGGGACGCGGGACCGCGCGTTTCCCTCCGCCCGTCTCAAACATTTTATCATACTGAGCAGTGGTGAAATCTGCCATTAGGGACGTACCCACCCTTTCCCGGCTACTGTTTGCAATCATTTTCTGTCGATATTTGGCATCACTATTTCGAACAAAAAACGCAGTAACATTAATCTTTTTTATGTTCTTTCAAAAACCTATAAATTGTAGAGACTCGTTTATGCGTAGCTTAAACCTTATGATTCTAAATGTCGTAAAAACTAGAGCAGTACACAGGCAGGCTATAAAATAGTAGATTACAGCCTACTACTTGACATTTTAAAGCCTCGTGTTGATGGAGAATCTAAAAACATCGACAGTAAATATCGATAAATCACTATCAATGAGCTTTTACATTTTTAGATCTAAACAAAATAAATCATATTATTCCTTTGGAATATAAACTAGAAAGTACCTACAAGGACTGTAAGACGATCTGTTCTTTATATAGGTACTTCATAGCTCTAATTTTGTCCCCATTTTTTTGTACAAACTCTGGATGTACTTATCTAGATTTTTCAAATTTTTATCAGATACTTATTTAATAAGTTTGAATTAGTTATGAATCGCATATTGTGCTTCCTTCAAAAAGCAACGCATTTAACTTTAATTTATTATATAATTTGGTTTATTCATTAATGAAGTATCTAGTAGGTATAATTGTCATATGTTGTAATTCTTTAACGTAAATAGTTAACATGCAAAATATTAGTATTTAATTACTTTTATACAATTTGAGCGGTGTCGTTCATCTCTACGTAACTGGGGCATCACTACTCACTCATCAGCTGACAGAAAATTGTCGATATATTCACATCCCTATGTCATCTCTGTACGATCGTCACGCACTCTGAGGCAGATCGCGAGACAACACTAGCTAGCTCGACGCATGCGCTCCACGTGTTTTTCTCGACAAACTTGAAATCTCACGGATGTGGAATAAAAATATGTGCAGTATCTTAACTCCATGATATTTCAAATCTTTAGCTTTTCTTTTCACGACATTCTGATTTTAAGCAACAATGCAGTCTAAGATGTAGCACGCTTACGTAAAAAGAACGATACGCGCTGGCATATCAATTTCCGTGATTCTCATAAATTATAGAAAAATTTATGAATATTGGGACTGCTCCCCTGGCGACAGTACAAGGAAACTGCTTTATACAAATTGATATACTAGATATACTGGATTTGAAAACACCCATATTATTTCTTTTCGGGGAATACAGACCTCGGCTATAAGTTAGAAATAAAAAATGTGGGTTCGAAGCACTTAGTGCGCTCATAATTATGTTCTATGAAATAATTATAAATTTATATTAAATAATTATGTTCTATGTTAAGTATGTACCTTCCCCTTGCACCTTCCACAGAGCGCTTCAGAATCAACAGATCTTGGTTTCTAGACTTTGACTGCCCTATTGGTTCATTGGTAGAATGTCTGCTTCAAGAGCCATAGAGCGTGGGTTCGATTTCCACTCAGGACAAGCATTTTATAGTATAATCAAAAATGTTTGTTCTGTGTCTGGGTGTTCTGTATATTATAAGTATGTATTTACAACAAAAAAAAAGTATTTAAGTATTCTATCAGCTATCTGACTTCCATAATACAAGTTTTGTTTAGTTTGGGGTCACATGACTTTGTGTGTAATATCCTACGATATTTATTATTTTTTATTTATTTATTTACCTTGTTTTACGACTTTGACGATCAGATAAAATTTAAATATATGTATGTATTTTACTATACTGGAATTATTTTGTTGTTGACTAGCTAGGTGTTTGACTACAGCTCCACTAATGTTTAGTGACGGTGTGATCGAAGATGGTAAAGCACACCTAGTCAGTCACCTTTGAATCCAACTGGCTCTCAAATGTGGCTGCCAGAACACACCGTTATGCTTGGCACCAGATTTTCAACTTGGGAGTAATAGCTAGCCAGCCGAGTACAAGAAAATTCCCTACCACCACGCTATAGTTTCCAAAAAAACACTCGAAACCTTTGGAAAATCAAACAATGGAGCGGCACGATTTTTCTGCGATACCGCCATAAACTCTAATACAAATTACTTAGTAATGCAATTCTCCATTAAGTAGTTTTTATTTCAACTGTAAACTATTTGAACAATACAGAATTACCTTGGCAAATTTGCCTTAGATCCAACTTTCTCGAGCCTATCGTAGTGATGTTCCATGCGTGGCGATCACGCTAGTGCAGGGCCAGTTACTAATCGCCATAAATTGCAATCGGTTATCGGTAAGTAATTATTAAACTTTCGCGATTTGAATACCTATTTAGGCATCTCACCTAACCGCAAACAAAATAAAAATGAATTATCATCATCATTAGCCTATCGTAGGCCTCTCTCCTCCTACTCCATATAGGCCTCTCGCAAGACACGTTTCTCAGCCTGATCTTCAGATGTTCGGTTCCATCCACCGCCAGCTGTCCTACATATATCGTCATTACGCTACGTTCGCGGTTTCCACTCTAGAACACGTATAAACCAACGGTTATCGCATCTTGTTCTAAAGAAGTTAACATGGTGCTACCTCGTTGCTCCTCCATTAGGTGTAACTCTTTCTCAAAAATTCTGACTTTTGACCGCATTTCGCAAAATTTTGCGTCTTCATCTCGGAGCAAATCCACCATTTGCTAGAGTTTCTAGTCTACTTCATCTGTTATTTCCAAGGCAACGAATCAGTTCTCCAGATTCAATTAAATGATTTTTATAATAAGTCTGGCTGTTGCCCTCGGATTGCCTTTACAGCGTCACCAGACTTTAGACAAGCGCAGATTATTATTAATAAATATCATAGGAGATAACACAGCGCCATCTGATTTCAAACTAAGCAAAGCTTGTACCATGGAAGCCAGATAGCTGATAGAATATTAAATACTTTTTTTTTTGGAAATAGGTACATGCTTATTATGTATGTATATATACCAGGGTGGGTATCGAGCCCACGGCCCATGGCACAGCTCTTGAAGCAGATACACTACCAGATCAGCTAACAGGGCAGTCTAATTAACAGTAGGTAGGTCGAATCAGAGCGTCAATTAAAACCAGTCATCCAATATGCATGCCTTTATTTTTAAATTTCAGATTAGTAACATAAAAGAGAGCTGTATAGTTATCACAGCGAACTAAAACTATTTCTAAAGTTAGTTTAATAGTAAAATACCGCATTTCTAAACTTATCCCATAATCTTTCTGGAATGAGTATAGACTTGATATAGCGTTATGTTTGTAAAAAAAATATCGGATTCATCGCCATCGAGCCTCAAATTAAAACAAAGCTTATAGGTACTATGATAAATCAGATAGGTAATAGAATACCTTCTTATATATTTGTTGTAAATATATACTTATAATAACACAAAGAACATAAATAATTGACTGATTCAGGCGTTACTTTGCGGAAGTTCATTTTGAGTATTCAAGATATATAAATATTTACTTTATTTCCGAATAAACTATAAACTAAATAGATATATACTTTGAACACTCAAGGACATAAATTTGTTCTGGGTGGGAATCAAACCCACGCTTCACAACTCTTGAAGCACAGATACAACAGTCAAACATACATATTAAAAAACTACGTAACATAAAAAAAATATATGGAACCCTATTTTTTTTTTTTGGTACGATTCTCTTAACCACTTTGTCCTTCATGCTAGCATAACTAGATACCCAAACCTTCGAATTTATACATTATAAATCTTTCTTGACTTATTTTCTATTGTAAAGGTCCCAGTTGACTTTGTCGGTACACTTTGTTTTGAATCTTGTCTAATGGGGATCGAACCTTAGCTTACTTTCTACCAAGTCCATTCTCTTTCCGAAGAGACTAAGTCTTTATGCCAGAAAATAGAAAAACCACATTTTACTTATAACGTTAGCATTCAACATAGCAGAACGTCATCTTGGAATGTTTTAAAAACAATTTATTACAGAACATTTCGTATACATGTTACTGTAAAAGCCCAAATTACGGTAAATCCTAAGATTTACCAATATACAGAGTTTTACAGTAACATACATATATACTAATTTTACAAATGTAGGCTTGTTTTATTCTCTTTAACGCAGCAAGAAAGCAAAGATGCTGTCAGGTATAAATTCTAGGGCCGTAAAGTGACTTTGAACACTACCCAAGAAACCTTTAATAGATGGCGACTCTTATGTAAAACTACGTGGAGTCAAAAGCACTCAATATTTTATTTGATACTATCGACCGCTATCCTATATTCAACACTATATCGTACCTTCGGTAAGACAAGGGTACAATTGCACATTTTGTAATTTTTATAGACATTTTAAAATTATTAACAAAGTTTTTTTTTTTGACAGAGTCCCCTGGCGAAATGAGACTGAACTTAATGAGCGACTTTGCTCCTCCTGGTAAAAGGATATTTTTAAAGCACATTTGCAAGGCATACTTATGGCGTTTTTTTTTGACAGTTGCGCCTTTGTCTTGTACAATATGTATATTGACGAAATAAAAAGTAGCCTGTGTTGGTGCTTTAACTTAAGGGTGGTAGCTAGCCAGCCGTGTACTAGAGAGCACCTCACCACCATGCTATGATTTTCTCACGATGTTTTCCCTAACCGGCAGTTCAAGCTCATTGTTGGGGTCTGTACCACGCCCTTTACCCGCGTATGAACCGACCAGCCTAACCACTGAACTATCATCCCTACCGCTGACCAAATGCAGCTGTTTTTGCGATTTCTGATTTTTTCACTTGTTATTATAGGTAGGTATGATGTACGCACTCTTGGCGTAACTAGGTTAGCGATGTATTTAAAAAAAAATGAGACATCTTTTTTTTTTACTTTCTGTCTGCACAAAATGATTTAATACCTTATTTATGAATTACTAATGGGTCTTGGCAGCAAATTTTCAACTTGAAAAAGCTGTGGTGGTAGGGTGGTAGCTACCCAGCCGAGTACTAGAAAGTACCTAGTGCCCTACCACCATGCAAATTCCCGTGTAATCGCATATAAATGTCTGCTTTTCATACAATATCTTTTTAAAATAGATACAATAGATCCTATGCAAAAGGAAGCACCGGCCTGTTTTAACCAAATACAAAGCTCATAATTACAGATTAGGTACTTAATGCGCATCCACGGACACATGGAAATGTATCCACTCGTCAATTATCGTCAAGTCATCAAGCACGCGTGCTTAAAAACTCCATCAAAGCTTATAGTAGTCAACGCTACTTTAGGGATGACTTATTACAAACCCCTTGACACTTTTTTTATTACACATAGAGTTTAACCGCCAACTCGTTAAGCGAAGCTGCGGTCTACGATGGAGCACGTTTGCCTAGAATTCACTCGTAACTTGAAAGCACCTAGATTGTAGCTATCAGGGAACACCCACTCGAGTAGCAACCCTTGGCATACACTTATTTAACTAGATTTATCATGATATTTGAAATAATTCAAACACTTGACACTGGCGAATGTACCAAGTGCGACACCTAAAAAACAAAAAAAAAACTGGCTTCAAGCTGTCAAAGTCATTATTTTTTAATGTTCTTCGTTTTTGACGTTGCATTTTGTGTATTTGCCAGGGTCAAGTATTTCGATGTTTTTAAGTATTTTAAGAAAAGATGTTATATAAAGTCAAAGTACCTAAGTCTTAGTAAAGTAGTGGTGACATTGCTAAAAGCTCCGATGGAGTTTTATGGAAGCAATATAAAGTCATGCTTCACCACTTTATGTCTTTAACTTATTCATTCACATTACGCGCTTAATTCGGCACTTTATAAATAAAACACCAGTATTTGTACGCATAAACACTCGTAGAATCACAAGTTTTGGAATATAATTCAATGCGGCTACATAATTTGTCCGCGGCCCCTGCAGAACTTTAATCTTCTATTTAGGTACGAGCGTGTCCGCCATCAAAAACCACGGTTATTTCAGCAAGCCTAGCCGCGGTTTTAGATAGTTGGGAAGGCTAGAGGTAAGACATGGCCGGAAAAGATGTTGAGAAATCTTCTTTTTTTTTTTAAATCGACATCTATGACTAAGATTAATAATTCCACTGGATTGGATGCGGCATGGCATGACTTCAGGTTTAAATGGGTGATTAAATCTTTTTCCTCCTCTTTTCTGGCGTAGACGGGAACATCGCTTCGTCCGCTCGGATAAGCCTGTTCACCGCTCGGCTCAACGACACATCTGTTACCAGAAAATACATGTGAAAGAAACTATCGATTAGTCTTTTGGTCATACTTTTTAAAGTAAATTAATGAGACGAACTAAACGCTCTTAAAGGTACAAAATAACGTATGTGACCATTACAGCGGTATCCAAAACTTTGAGTAACAAAACAAAGTCCATGGCATCGCTGATTTGGCACTCATTGAGACATTAGATAGTTAATCTCAACAGCCCAGTAATTTCGCTGGCTTCAGTACCCTTCAAACCGGAAAACAGTAATATTTACACACTACTGCTTGGCGGCAGAATATGTGTTACTGCGGCGGTACCTACCTAGACGACCTCCTGCAAAGGAGATCTACCACCAACGGAAGTGAAGTATAATATCCATGAAGAACGTTCAGTCGTCTTTAAACTAACTTATGATTATTAAACCATTATTGCTATCCTCCAAAACAATATTCATGGTAAGCAGAATGTGTCAATTTAATCACCCATTTGAAAGCTAAAATTTAAAATTGTAAATGATAGAAATGTGACATTAAAATGAAACAAAACTTTTTTGGAAAATTCTCTTTAATTTGTGTGATATAATTTTAACAGTCCACTTACTTTCTTAAATATTATTTATCATTTGCAGCAATTATTTCGTGAAATAGATTATTATGATGTAAAATTTTCATGGAAGAATATTTGCCAGATACACCGTGAAAAAAAAAATGCATAGTGACAGTTGAATATAGGTCTCTACCAGTGTTACCAATACTAAGGCAATTACCGTGTTCTACGGCTTTCAGGCCAAAAAGTCAAAAAATCTATGACCTACGGCTACAACCATGTGGCCGTAGTAAATTCTACGGCTTTTCGCAAATTCTACGGTAATTAATTTAAAACAAATTCATTTTGAGTATTCGACTGTGTATAAATGCCAACATTGTAAAGTTATATATCGTACGTTGGCTGTATGAGCTTTGTTCCCATTTCCTGCTCTATTAGCAAAAAAAAAACAAACGGAAATAAAATAAATATTGTAGGACACATTACACACAGCGCCATCTGACCCCAAACTAAGCAGAGCTTGTGTCATGGAAGTTAGATAACTGATAGAATACATAAATACATATTTTTTTTTGTAAATACATACAGAACACCCAGACACAGAACAAACATTTGTTTATACCAAACAAACATTTGTCCTTGGCGGGAATCGAACCCACGCCCTACAGCTCAGGCAGACATACTCCCAATGAGCCAACAGGGCTGTGTAAAATGTAAGGTAAGTGATATGGCCAACCATTGATCTCTTTCCATATAAACATTTTTTTTACCTAATGTACACGGCCGAATCAAAAATTTGCATTGGCAACACTGGTCTCCGCCGAATGCGTGGCAACTCGACAAGACAAGATGGCGAGACAAACTCGGACATTTAATAAGTTTACTTGCTCTTTTCGTGTCACGTTTCTGACACGAAAAGAGCAAGTAAAATAATATTGGGATATCTTTGCTAAGCAGTGAGACAATGTAGATTTAATAACAAATCATGAAATAATTGCTATAAATTCAGATAGAATATCATATAATTATTATCATGAAATTGTACTTAATCAAGGCATCAAAGATTGTACTATTATTTGTTTACTACAGGGTTATAAGTTAAGGTAGTTTAGTATAGAATAAGCTCTGAAATCGGGAAAAAAAAAAACAGTTTTTCTGTAGAAACAGCTAAGTTTTTTGCAACTTCAAAATTGTTCGCAATGACCTCCTGTGGCTTAAGACAGACTTAGCTTATAGCCCTGCATAACTCGAGAAAAAGATTATATATTTATGAAAAAAAAAACATCATGTAAAATCTAAAATACTCACTCAAAATGAACCTTTAAAAACCTAATTTAAATTACTAAACACTACATAAAAATTATTATAAATATTGTTGACTGTGATCAAAACAGCCTCATAAAGCGTTCGAAATTTGTTTATTCCTTAAACCTACCCCAAAACCTTTCTTAACTTCACATTTTTTTAAATAAAACAAATTAGAAAGGAGAATACATCCACGATAAACCATATCGATAAAATGTATCATCCCTAATTAAAGAACAATCGAAATCGTCACTCTATTCAATGACTGACCTTATTTCGTTATCCCTAGCACAATTAAGTACATGTTAGTTATTCAGTCATGAAAAAAAAAACAATAAATAGTAAACAATGGTAAAGTTTTATACTAAAAGTACGATTTATATAATATTGCTTAAGCTTGAAATACTGAATACATTACTGACTTCACAAAACACAACAAATAACAAAACAAAAAAAGCAAATGAAATCCAAGTTTCAAGATGACTTACGGAAATCATTTCTTTACATTTTTATATTTGGTGGGAGAATACAATAAGGTGATTCGTGTAAATAATTTGGTATCTTGAGCCATTTGTACTACAATTTCAGTGCATCAATATAAATAATTATTATGTATTTGGCTCATTTATTGCTTTTATATTCTAAAGTCAAAATTTACCCTATAAAGTTCCCATATTCTTCAAAGGATTAACTATCAACGTTCCGAAATTCAAAAACAGCTGACCATACCAACACACTTCAAAAAGTTTCGACAGATATCTCAGGCACAAAATTAAATACTTAATCCCACACGCCCACAGCTGGGCTTACTATTTCAACGAGCGATAGCTAAAAACTGAGGATAAATTAAAAGGCCGGACATATCCCGGCGAATAGTAAGTATTGAATGCATTTATGTTGTACTGAAAACTATATTTTTATTGTACTGATGAGTGTATCTAAGTAATGAAGAATGTATTTCTATGGTACGGTAGAAAGTATTCCTATGGTACCAAAGAATATATTTCTATAATACTGTAGTGTATTCTTGTGGAACTGTAGGTTGTATTCTTATGGAAATGAAGAGTGTATTTGCGTGTTAACGCCGTATAGTCTACCAACCGGGCGTGGTGTTTGCGAGGCGTCGCATGCGGCGAGTGTTGCGGTCCTGGTCACGGATCTTCTTCTCCATTTCAGCGTTGGTGAGTGTCTCCAGGTGCGGCGCCCACTGTTCCGCCTCTGACGGCTGACGATACGGCGTCTAAGGACCAAACGGCTTTTTAAAGTGAGCGTTAATACGTTTTATTTTATTTTACAGCTGACGGGCTTGTTGTTTGACCACAACTCATCTGATGTTAAGTGACGGTGTGGTCGAAGATGGTAAAGCACACCTAGCCTGGAATGGAACTGAAAGTGTTCATAAAATGAAATCAACTGAGCCAAACTATGTTAAGTTTTTATGGGTCTAAAACTATTCCGCATCAAACTAATCACGTAAATCTCGGTAATAATCGGTGTACAGACATTAAAAAAATACCCTTCTCTTTTTTGAAGTCGGTTACAAATAATACAAAAACAATGACATTTTGTTTTGCATTTTTTAAAACGACTGCATAAAGTAGGAACGTAATGTTTTCAGAGTTCATGTATACCTATGATATTCTTTGTCACACCAAAACTTTTTAATATTTGAATTTGGATGTATTAGATGTATCGTTACAATCCTTACATCATCAAGAGAGACAATGGCCATAAATGAAAAAAAAAATGTTTTTTTTTAAGGCTCTTTTGCATTCATCGCGAACTCCAACCAAAATATTACATGGATACAGTATAAATCCAACTTTTCGTTAAGAGTATTAAACATTCTAAAACTCACCTCTACGACTGGCAGTGGCGCCTCGCTGAAGGCATAAGTCCTTTGATGCCAACTCAACTGCCCGCGAATACTGTATGCGATACCCGTCACAAACTCGCCGCCTGGGGGATAAAAGTAACTTTGTAATTATTAAAAAAAAAAAACTTTGGCCAAGTGGCCAGTCCTAACTTTTATTCCTATCCTCTTTCTTTTTAAAATCTACTAGCTGCGCCCCGCGGTTTTACCCGCGTGGTGATGGATGATGATGATGATGAAAAGTATCCTATGTTTTAATCCAGGGCCATTTTTTTGTGGCTGACAGGCTAGTTTTTTGACCACACACACCTGATGTTAAGTGACGGTGTGGTCGAAGATTATAATGCACATCTAGCCTGTAATGGAACTGGCTCTCAAGTAAGGCTGCCGAAACACACCGTTAGACGCTTGGCGGCAGATTTTCAACTTGAGGGTGGTAGCTAGCCAGCCGAGTACTAGAAAATACCCTACCACCACGCTATGGTTTCCTCGTGATGTTTTTCCTTTACTGGGAACTCAAGCTCATTGTTTGGGTTTGAACCCACACCCTTCGGCATGCGAACCGACCGCGCTTACCACTTAGCTATCATCGCTAAAAAAGCCTAAAGTATATACATGCAAAATTTCATCCAGATCCGTTCAGCCGTTCTGACGTCATTGAGTAACAAACATCCGTCCATCCATCCATCCAAACATTCACATTTATAATAGATTTTATATTACATATAAAATTTTGAAATCTTACCTAAGCCCAGTTCGGAGCACAGCTTCATAGCAAATTGTTCCGGATTGTTCTCCTTTTCAGACATATCCCACTCCACCTGCAAGAAAACAGAACAATTAATACCTAAGTTATACAAGGTAACATACTCACCATTATATGAATAACTAGCTGCGCCCCGCGGTTTTTCCGCGTGGTGATGGATGATGATGATAATGATGATGAAAAGTATCCTATGTTTTATTCCAGGGCCTAAGGTATCTACATGCAAAATTTCATCCAGAGCCGTTCTGGCGTGATTGAGTAACAAACATCCATCCATCCAAACTTTCACATTTATAATATTAGTGGGATTTTCACGATTTTATAGTTGTGCATAGTAAAAGTTGTAGCATAATAGTTAGTACAATTACCAGCGTACAATGTCAGCATGGTACATTTCAAGCTTATAGTCCTGTAGAAAACTATCTAGTTGTTTAAAAGAAAACAATCAAAATCGTTGGTGGCTATAGTCAGGATGGAATTGGCTTGGATGGATTAGAATGGATCTTGTAACGATGATAGTGGTTAGTGTAATCGTAACACAAAAGGGCTTCGGTTCAAACCCCAGCAATGAACTTGAGCTGCCGGGAAAGGAAAACATCATCAAGGAACCATGGCATGGTGGCAGTTTGTTTTATGGCTAGCTACGCCAAGTTGACACCAGGTTAGCTATAAACAAACACCTAGCTTGTCAACAGAGTTGAGTTTGAGTTTGTGTTGAGTTAATGTTTATATTGCTTGTACCTAATATATAGTTCCTATGACACTAGTTACCTGATCAACGAGAGAGGTGTTCCCCACATGTACATTGAGCTTAATCACAATTCTCTGATCCATATGCTCGTCTAATAACGCCGGGGGTTCACTTGGGAATGCTTCTATCTGTTGCCGGATGGATGAAGCTATGGCCGGTATGAATGTGCTAGTGTTCAGTTCCAAGTCATCACATAATACTTCGGCGAACTGCTCCGGTGTTATGATGGACTCTGGAATGTTAAAATGTTAACTTTGAAATATTGCTATCACCCTGGAATCCATTTCTATTTCTTGCTTAGCTATAAAAGGCTTTATTTTAAAGCAATCACAAAAAAAAATATATTATGATATTACTAATTATGTTGATATATTTATTACATTTTATTACTAAAATTTGATTGTAGCTTCTTCTTGTCTTGTCATTAACAATTAATTATTATATTTGTGTTTTCCCTGAAACCCTACATTGGCTTAGGAAGCACAAGATATTTTTGATTAATAAAGAATAAACAAAAAAGGCTTGCTCTACTGGGAACAGCGCCCTACACGCCAAAAACACACATCTATCTATTTGTAGGCGAAACTGATTGCAAAATAAAATATACAAAAAAATTATTATCAGGACTGTCAACAATGTGGCAATAACTATCACAATTGTAATAATTATATGGTGTTAACAGTATAGGACTTTCTAACCATTCTTATTCCAGGTGAAGGTGTCTCTAAGCTTCTGCCCCTCGATCTCCATGTCGAGCCTGATCGGTACCAGGACCTGCTTCTGTGAGGAGTTCTCTAGCATAGCAGTCATGTCTGTGTCATCGAAACACAGCGGGAATGTGCGCACCTGTGTATATTTTATAAGATTAGATATATTGTTTACAAGTACTTGTATTAACTAAATAAATATTGTGCTATAGGTACCAGATAGCTGATTGAATACTTAAATACTTTTTTTTGTATAGATTGTGGTTATGCATTTTAGGCTAATAGGCCATAGATGCAAATGGTATATCCAAATTATGTCCTAGTTAAATGTGGTTATTTTATTCAACAGACATGAAAAAAATATGCTTCATGTCTCTGTTAGTGATGGAACCATGTCTATGGTGGTATTCATTAATTAAAATTAATTTGTGTAAAGCTGTGCTTTTCATGATGCATCATTATTAAGGTAATTTGGAGTTTAAAGATATTGCCTTTGTCTCCCTACATCACTCGTGAGCAGCGGAGGTTGGCAGATTCAGTTAAACCATTAAAAATTTTCTTCACACAATCTCTAAATATATTTAACTCAAAGGTGACAGACTGACTGACATAGTGATCTATCAACGCACAGCCCAAACCACTGGACGGATCGAGCTGAAATTTGGCATGCAGGTAGATGTTATGACGTAGGCATCCGCTAAGAAAGGATTTTGATTAATTCTACCCCCAAGGGGATAAAATAGGGGATGAAACTTTGTCAATTTTAAACCGATCGGGCTGAGACTTTGCATGCATAAAGCTACTATGACGTAGACATCTAGCGCGGGTGAAACCGCGGGGCACAGCTAGTCAAATATATAATTTTCCTCACTGTAATTCTTAACTAAAAAACTAGTGACATGAATTTAAAAATCAGTAGTAAAATTTCCTACAGATTCGATTTTATTGCTATAATGTATGAACCAGGACTGATTGGTTTGTGGGTTTTGTATCTATAACAAATCTTAATAAAGCCTGCCTACACTACTTGAAATATAGCCAGCTGAAACTGCAGCTGGAACTGCTGAAACAGCAGTTGTGGTGGCAAGTGAGGCAGTACACAGCCTGTTTCACAGAAAAACACTCATAACTTAAGGTGACTAATATCATAGTAAATGTACTTCTTCCAAATGAACTAGTACAAGTGTTGAAATACCTATTATGTTACCTTTTTATTATGGACCCTAGTTCTGCTAATGGGTGTAGCTTGCGGTACAGCATCCAAATGTGACGAGTTGGGCATAACCGGCAGCCATGATGGCTGGTGCACCTTTTTGCTCTTACTCTCCCGAGGAGTTGCTAATTCCTGGCTGATGGAAACAGCTTTATACCTGGAATTATGTGTAAGCAATTTGATGGTGGGAAATAAAAAATGTATATTCATGGATTTCTGTGTGAAACCTGTGACACTATATATATAATTACTTGGAAAACTTTGTGACCTTACATACTTTTATTCTTCTTCATATTTTGTAATGTCAAAAAATTATATTATACTATGATTTACTTTTATTGAAAATTCAAAATCTGCTTGGACTAAGTAGATCTGAAAACTGCAAACAGACAGTGAATTGTTGTGAAAAACTGTCAAAGCAAACTTAAATTATGCCATGATCAATATAGTTTTGATTGAAGCAATGTGGCTTTAAAGATTAGATAGATTTGATAATTTTTATATTTTGTATTAAAGAGATACAATTTAATTCCAAAAAATAAGATCGAATTTAGTAATATGGTACCTATATGAAAAGTTCTCATGCAGTTAGCATTTTTATTCTATAATATGTATTGTATGCAATAAAAAATGTTAATAAGCAGTTAGTAGTGGACTAATGTATGGTTGTTAAATGAGTTAAAATGCTAATGAGGCGCAAAAAAAACGATAATCAAAAACAGAAACATACACATACTTATCGTCATTCCCTTCTATAATATCCTCTACCTCCGCTGCTTTGAGTAGAGATACTGAACTAGACAAAACGTGGGGACCAAGGCCATTATCAACGAGACGTTTCCGTTCTTCATTTGTCAGGGTCCTCCTGGCCATGCCAGGGTACTTCTTGTAGAGCGACCCGCGGAACAGCCGCAGGTAATTACCAACCTACACATAAGACTTTGATAACTATTTTCCAATTATTATTCTATCTACAACTTTTACTAATCGAACAAATCATAATAAAGACAAATAGAAGTGCTTTTTATAAAGTTTAAGCCTAAAATAACTCAGTAAATTCAACGAATGGTAAGTAATGTGTTGTAAACAATACTGATACCTCCGATCCAACACAATAGAATTCTCCCCCTTCCTCGATCTGAAAACTTATCGGCTTATCGCCGTAAGTTCGTAAAGCCATTTTCAGTAATTATTTTCCAGATTTTCACTAAAAATTGTAATTAACTAGGAATAACCGACGCCACACGAAGCAATAAATTATTGAATGAACAAATTGAACAAAACAAATATCAAAGAATGAACGAGAACAGACTTATTCAAAGCATAGATGTTAAATTAAAATTGCCTGTTGTTGTTGTTGGCATCACACTTTGTTCATTTACCTTTGTCAAATATTTCGATGTTTTCAAGTACATAATTATTTAAATATTAAATCGAGTCAAAGTTACACTGAGTACGTCAAATTTAAGCCTGGAAGTGCAGAATTTTAGCAGCAACTCATAAAGTTATATTTCACCTCTATAAATCACTTTCCTACAATCACGCACATAATAAGCCACTTGATGAATAAAACCCCACTATGTTTATGTATTGTTTAAATTACTGAATAGGCTTGCCAACTCACTTGATGTTAAGTGAAAATACATAATTATAATAAAATATGGAAATACATAATACAATGCAGGCATGTTGCTTAATGTTCTTGATACCAGCTGAAATAATAAAAAACCTTAAACCTTAATCAGCTTATTACAATTAAGCTTGCCTTGAGTGACAAGAGGTGAGATAGGTAGATAGAAACTCTTTATTGTGTACACCAAAAATATAAAAAAGTTTAGAAAACAAAAGAATCAACTAGTGCCACAAGTCGTGGCCTTATCGCTAAGAGCGATCTCTTCCAGGCAACCAAAAATAGAAAGCACGATACATCTTAAGAAAAGACGGGAGATATTGTAACACTATCAAGTTTAAAAAAGCAATAGCAATACGAAACTGCTAGGAGTTTACGTATTAAGTTTTAATACACCAGCTAATTTACAACGTACGGCATCATAACCATCTTTAGTGGAAAAAAAAAGTCAATTGTCAATTGTATACTAAAGTTAATGTCAAATGAAAAAAATCAAATCTACAACAAAATAAAAATAATACAAATAAAATGTAGATAGGTATTTAAATCAAAATGTCAGACAGACTGGCAATCCCAATCAGTTTGCGGATTGTGTACGTGGGGGGAGGTCGTCGCAGCCGTTGCCAGCGCGGCTAGTGCTTGAATATTATAAAAAATCATGTCTTCAAGGCCTGGATTCAAGAACCCATTCTCAAGACCATGGATGTCGGAGACGGGTGCAGCGGCTGCGGCCGGGGGGTCAGGTTCCGTAGGATTAAAAGGTGTTGTGGCCGGCGGAATCACTGGAGGCATTGAAATTTGTATTACATTCCCCACCGAATACGTGAAAACTCAACTCCAATTGGACGAAAAAGGTCAGTGTGTATCACCACGCGAGAACCACGCTCACTTTCATTCACAAATCAATACGACTATTCCTGATTTCTGATCACAAATACGGTGTGTTGCCGTCTAAAAATATAAGACCTGCGTCACTTATTTACTCCTTCGACGCCGATGTTTAGTAATAATTTATGTAATTTGCTCTACACTTATCAGGTTTCTAGCTGTGTAAATAGATTCTAATTGGAAATATAGATTCAACATTCGAATATTGTATGGAGGTTACAATTTTGGCCTTGATTGGCAACAACTGAATAAAGTGTTAGGTATTGCTGGATAATTCTCTATTGGACTTTGCTCTTTTTGAATGATTATGTCAAACAACTTTAGCTAGGGCTATAATGTTTACTGATATGATTATTTTAACACCTAGTTATATGTTACTGATTTTTTAGGTATCTACTTAGTTTAACTTCTGTTAGTATGAATTAGAAGAATAAATAAACCAATTAATTGTCTAGAAGTTTAGGAAAGCTGTTAATTATTTATGGAAATTTACATGGTAAAATTTAACTCTTGACTGATGGATGTTATACAAATGTTTTATTGAAAACTCTAATGTTACAAATCAAATTTCATAAATGTTATTATTCATAAAGTTTTAAAACACTGATTACATATCAACGAATAAAAAAACATAATG
This sequence comes from Biston stratarius, assembly GCA_950106695.1. Lineage (NCBI taxonomy): Eukaryota > Metazoa > Arthropoda > Insecta > Lepidoptera > Geometridae > Biston > Biston stratarius. The sequence goes on from OX467106.1 coordinate 10,237,971, forward strand.
TCAAAAAAAGTATGTCAATATAAAAATATTGTCAATACAAAATATTATAAAAATAATAAAATATCAAAAAAAAATAGCCTAAACCAGTTGGTCTAGAAATAGAACACCATGACTTATGTGGTCATTATAGCCTTATTATCTGTTTGATAATACTGTCAGATTAAAGATAGAGTAGAGATAGAGACTTATGCACTTCATTAATATAGAATGTAAATGCTTTTATAATACTTATACCTACAATATTGTTATTGATAGTAGTTTGAGATACATTGATTGATATTGTAATTAATGCACATTTTACATGTAAAGATTTTAAAAACAGCATCACATATTAACATTGTCATTATAACCACTAGCTACTGATTGTTATATTGACAGATGACTCATTGTTTTGATTTAATTTAATTTATATTGCAATAAATATCATAGGACATTTCAAGTATTTATTGCCAAAGACAAAATTTGAGAGACAAATCTAAGGACATTATAGAAATTTCCATTCCGCTTTGAGTGTGCCTTATCAATACATTTTGACCTGTTAGTGTTAAATATGATAACAAATGTAGAGACATGCCTTCAGATTGCAAACATGAGATTAAATATTTACTCTTAAAATATCTTATGAAAATTTTTACAGACACTCTAATCCCAATCTCATGACAAAATAACATACACACAAATGTTAAAAGCTTGAAATGTTTGCTTGTTTCGAAACAGCACTGTTAGCGATACAAATAATATCTTAGTATATAACCTAGTTATAGAACTTGATTCTATTCAACAAGGACATCAACCTTTTTATTTACATTCATAAAATAAATATACATTATGTATGTATGTTAATATAGATCATAATGTTCTTGTCTGCCAAGTTTTTTTTTTTCAATATTGTGGTGGAATAAAAAAAACTCTGGAACCTCTCTGGAACTCTGGAGGGAACTCTGATACCCCACTTGGGGCTTTTTGTATACTTTTCCTTGCCAGTGTATAGGTACAAGCCAACCCAGCTGTTTGAAATATTGGACTTATGGTGTTATTTTGGTTTCAAATCTTTTTTTTAAATCAAATTTAAAGAGCTTTTTTTCTAAATCCAATCAAATCAATACCATCTCTGAGGTGAACTCACTTGAGGTGAAGTCACTCTGGTGACGTTACTTCTATAGTATAATTAAGTTTATATAAATTAATTTCTATGACTTTAATTATAAATCATTCTGACTGTGTCCGGGAGCAACTCAGCCAGAATGATTTTACAGTAACCAACATGGAGTCCTGCTAACCGTTTGTTCTAATTGATTCATTCCGAGCACACTCCATCATTATGTGGTATATGCCATCCATAGTGTTACAGACTAGGGGGTTTGAAGTCAAGTCCCAGTCTTGGACTTGAATCTATGTTTACTTTTGAAGCGATGATAGCTCAGTGGTTAGAGTGGTCGGTTCACATGCCGAAGGGCATGTGTTCAAACCCCAACAATAAGCTTAAGCTGCCGGTGACGGAAAACATCGTGAGGAAACCATAGCGTGGTGGTAGGGTATTTTCTAATACTCGGCTGGCTAGCCACCACCCTCAAGTTGAAAATCTGCCGCCAAGCATCTTCTAACGGTGTGTTCCGGTAGCCTCACTTGAGAGCCAGTTCCATTCCAGGCTGGGTGTGCTTCACCATCTTCGACCACACCATTACTTAACATCAGGTGAGCTGTGGTAAAACAACTAGCCTGAAGAACATAAAAAAAACTAAACATTTAATTTTTTTATGAGTATTAAAATTTAAAAAATGGGGAAGAGCAAAAGTTGTGTTCAAATTAGAGTAATAGAATTAGTATTCTTATTTTTTATCTGTACCTACATGTGTCTAAAGCTGTTCCCACATCGGGAGCATTAACCTGTATCATATGACAAACCAAGTCATGATTATTTATATGTTACAATGCTACTTACATACAGATGCACACTTTAAGATATTTTTTTTCAAATTTATGTAATGCTTCTTTTTTAAATTTAATTTAATATTTGCCAGGGCATCATTCAGCTGTAGTTGACCAAAATTCCAATATCAAATTGATTAACAATCTTGTATAAAGATATTTATTTACCTAGCGTCAATTTTAATATAGATAAATATTGTACTTATATACAGGGAAAATTAAACATGAACAAAAAAAACTATCTACAAATTACATCCTAACATATAAACTACTGCTCTAGAAGAACTAATAAATTAAAATAAAATAAACTAATCTAAAAGGCCACTACCAATGGTAAGAGTTCCCAAAACGCTGGCCCCATTGCCGTGTTATACTATGTAGCAATACTCACACATTGGGCAAAATAAAGGCCAGTTTTGAATGTTGATCTAAACGTTCTAAGCATTATTATTAAAATTAATTTTAATAATAATATCACAGTGATAATATCTTATATCATTTAAATTCTACAGATCACTGATAATAAATAATTAAAGATAAAACAATGCGGCAAATAATCTCTTATCAAATTGCCTTATTGGTTATCATTATAATTTTTTTTATGTTGGACAGGCTAGGTTTTTAACCACACATCACATAACCTATACCACCCTATGTTAAGTGATGGTGTCAAAGATGGTAAACACACCTAACCTGAAATGGAATGGCTCTTAAGTGAAGCTGCTGAAAGACACATGGGGGCCGTTCAAGTATTACGTAAGCACCAAAGGGTCCTTACTTTACTTATTTTTGACGACATTGGGGATGGAACAATCTGACAATGATTACGTCGGCGAAGTCATATAAATTATGCTAATTTTTTGCGGCACACCTCGTTTTAGCGACATGGCTGCTAATTATACATATATTAACTTAAGCATAGGAGACGGAAGTAAGAGCTTTGTTTAATTTTGCTGATTGAGGGATTATTAATTACTAAAATTCTGCTTGCGTAATACTGGAATGGTTCCATGGCAAATTTTCAACTTGAGGGTAGTAGGTAGGAAGTAGCCGAGTACTAGAAAGCACTACCATGCTTTCTTCACGATGTTTTTCTTGATCGACAGCTTAAGTTTTTTGGGATTTGACCACCCGACTTTTCGGCGTGAGATCTGATCGCGCTAACGACTGAGCTATCAACGCTACAACTCCCTGAATAAATACAGAGGTGACTCGATAAAATACTTTAATTCGTGGTGAGAAGGTAAATGCGAAAGTGCTTGTTAGTTTTACATTCTCTATCACAATGCACAAAACACCCCAAACGGCCGGTCAGTGCAAGACTTATCGCCCCCACTTTGAATAAGAATCCTCTATTACACAGATCAGTGGAACGATTCTATTTTTTGTATGTGTATAAATTAAAGTACCTACTTATCTTTATGTCATTGACATAAAGTAAAATAACAATAACTTAATATCTTCATAAAAATAATAGAAACAGACAATAAGAAATTTAAATCAGCTCACGATAGTTCATCATAAAACGTAGGTATTTATCTTGCGAATAAATCGAGAGTTCATAGATATACATATGTTTCTTTTTTTAATTAGGAACGATTACGTTTTTACACCGAAAAGACAGATATTCGTTCGTTTAGAAATTGAAAGAAAAATTGAAAAACGTTGTTATAATCGTTTGTTTTTAAAGCGATGTGCACTGTTCTTTTTACCCGACTGGCAAGGAAGGATTAAGTTTTTCGCGCGTATCTTGTATGTATGTAAATTTATTTATTACCTCGTATCTTCCAAACGGCCGAATAGATTACAATAATTAAGGTATCGTTACATTCGTCTCAATTACCCAAGTGTGTTGTTGTTTAAAAAAAAACAGGATAAAACAAATGTTTGTTCTGTGTCTGGGTGTTCTGTATGTATTTAAGTATGTATTTACAAAAAAAAAAGTATTTATTTATCCTATCAGTTATCTGACTTCCATCACACAAGCTCTGCTTAGTTTGGGGTCAGATGGCGCTGTGTGTAATGTGTCCTACAATATTTATTTAATTTGAATTAGGAATAATATATAAAAGTTTTATCCTTTAATTATAGCTATTTTAATCGCAGTCGAGTTATAGATTTTTAAACTCTTCAGCTTGTTGGATCATTAGATTATATTATCTAATTATTATCTCGGTGATCAATCAAGCCAGGTTCTTAACCTTACAGTGAACTTGACCTGGTAACCAGCTTTTAAGAATAATACAAGGTTAAAATCGATTTAGAATGTGTATTAGTACGTAATTTGACTGGCTTATTAGCTCTTTTGGCAGTGTATCTGCTTCAAGAGCTGTAGTTCGAAGGTTTGATTCCCATTCAGGATAAATAAAAATTTGTGTGACGAGCATAAATGTTTGTTCTGTTTCTGGTGTTTAACCGACTTCAAAAAAAGGAGGTTTCTCAATTCGACCGTATATATATATTTTTATGTGTGTTCGCTGATAACTTCGTCGTTTATAAACCGATTTTGATGATTCTTTTTTTTGTTGGAAAGGAGATATCCCAAGGGTGGTACCATGATAATCAAAAATGAAATGGTCATACGATGAAGAAACTCGCATATTCTGAGAGTTCTCGACGATGTGTGAAGTCTGCGAACCCGCACTTGGCCAGCGTAGTAGGCTCACAATGAAAACAGGCACGCGTCCAGCAGTGGAACAGTATAAAACTTACACACTACATATGTATGTAAAGTGGAATTTAGACTACTATAATTGGTAGCCCTAGTTAGTTGTAGATAAGGTGCGACGGTCGTGGGCTCATAGCATAGGTTTTTGAAAATTGACGAGCGGATTTTTTAAATTTTAAACCTTCATATTCTGAGAAGAAATTCATTGGCCATTGGCAAATCCACTCTGAGCCTGATCAATCATCCACAGGTGTCCACCAACCAAACTAAAATAAAAAAAAGTTGCTTACTTCTGCGCGTTTTATACTGCAACTTGTTAGTGCAATAAACTTTGGAAAAGATAAAGATAATTTATTTGTTAAGACACGTGTAATATTGGTACAATATAGATAGATAGATTACAATTATGTCCTGTGGTCGTACTTTGCCCTCAGACGTACAAATATGAGGGATGGCATTCCTTTACCGGCACCCACTTTTAGGCACATTCATGATAATAAATTTAAAATCAAATTAAATAATAAAAAAGTTGCAATTAAAATATAGTAAAAACATAATAACAATGGTTGTCAAGAATAATAATAATAAACAATGTCAATTAAATTTGCATAAAGCTAAAGATAATCATTGATTTTATAATAGCAATCTTCAACCAGGTTTTTTTTCAGGGCACTTTTAAACATTTTCGGTTTCAAGCCCCTTATCTAGCCGTGGTAGCTTATTGTATGTACATATATACGAGGACTCATGCACACTACATTATTGCTCATTACCGCTGTCTTTGCTCTAGTCATAAAACATTTGTTTTCGTCTCTTCTGTTTCTTACTACACGGTCACCAAGCGACAGAAATAGGTTTGGGTTAACAAATAAAGCTATCTTTAAAATATACAAGGACGGAAGTGTAAGAATTTTATATTTTTTTTTTTTTAATCTGTCAGTTTTTTTTTCTATCATAACATTAACCGGACACAACATTTCTGGCTTTTATTTATATTTTTAATACTAGTTTTACTAGCAGACCCGGCCACGCGTTGCTGCGGCCAAAATGAACACACGCGTGTAACGTGAAATAAATTGTAGCGCGTAAGAAACATTTGTACTTTTAATGTAGCGCCATCTATTGGATACTTACTCAATCCAGTTAATAAATTACCTTACACCGCCATCTATTAGAATTTTATGGAACTCATAGATAATTATACCTCTTTGTTGTATAATAAACAAATAATTTGCAATAAAAAATATTGCGTTTATAAATCCTATCTCTCAAGTTGGATCAAACAGCACACAGTGTGCAAGATTTGGTTAAAATCGGTTCAGAAGTTGAGGAGTTCATCGCGGACAAACAACGTGACACGATTTTTAAAAAAATATATATTAAGATGGATAGAGTTGCCTCAAAATATGATGCCGTATCTCAAAATGGATTCAAATAAAAAAACTCAAATTGTTACTCTACGTCATATTTTCGTAATTGCAGGTGGTACGAAAAAGTACTCGGGCATAGTAGACTGCGTGAAGAAGACTGTACAGGGGCACGGATTCTTGGGCCTGTACCGCGGGCTCAGCGTCTTACTCTACGGGTCCATTCCCAAATCTGCTGTGAGGTAAATCTTTTTATCTTAGACGTGCACTTTTTTTTATGTAAAATTAATGAGACGAACGAGTCGCGCTCCTGATGTTAAGAGATAATTCTATGTTCATTGCAGCGATACACAGAACTTTGATAGCAAAGCAAAGTCCATAGCATCGCTGCTTTGGCGCTCATTACTTTGAGACTTTCGCTAGCTTCCCTTCACATCGGAACACACTAACGTTTACATATTACAGCTTGGTGGCATAATATCTGGTACTACGGTGATACCTAGACGACCTGCTAAGGTAATCTACCACCAAGTAAGATTAGCCACTTTGATTAGCAAAAGAAAGTCCAGGGTATCGCTTCTTCGATTTTGACAAATAAGGTATAATACAGGTTACATTTTTCCCTTTAATTACAACATTTTTTTTTTTGTACAGTTTTTTTAACTATTTAGCTTGTTTTTGATTAGGTCGATTCAATAAACCTATACCTTAAAAACAGGCATAGCAAGTTGAAAATCTGCCGCCAAGCACCTAACAGTGTGTTCCGACTGCCTCACTTGAGAGCCAGTTCTATTCCAGGCTAGGTGCTTTACCATCTTTGACCACACCACCACTTAACATCATGTGAGCTGTGATTAACCATTAAAAGTAGCTTCGGTGCTACGTAAACACGGTGAACACACACACACACACACACACACATATATAAATAGCCAAAAAACATAACCCTTTCTTTTGGCGTCGTCTTAGTCGGGTAAAAAGTTATTCAATCGGTCTGAGTGAAAACTCAAATACTGTATCAAACTTATTTTAACGTAAACGATGCATCAGCCGAAAATATTTCCAGAATCCATTTATTTAAAAATAGTTACATATCGTGATGCAACCGCACTCAAACATGCAAACTCATTTCAGATTAGTCTTTCTGTTTTTATATCATTTCAAATTTAGAATAACATCATCATTTGCAGCCCTTTTTTAAATATTGTATAGGTTCGTGTTTGACCACATCATGCCTGATGTTAAGCAGCGATGTGGTCTAGAATTGAACATGCTCACCTATAAGGAACCTGTTTACTCTTGATTTAAAGACATTCATATGCGCTTTGTATTATTGTGTTTTATGCAATTTGTAGCGATGATGGCTCAGTGGTTAGCGCGGTAGGTTCGCATGCCGAAAGGCGTGGATTCAAACCCCAACAATGAGCTTGAGCTGCCGGTGAAGGAAAACTTCGTGAGGAAACCATAGCGTGGTTAAGGTTGGTAAAGTACTTTCTAGTACTCGGCTGGCTAGCTACCACCCTCAAGTTGAAAATCTGTTACCAACCACCTGTTCCAGCAGCCTCACTTGAGAGCCAGTTCCATTCCAGGCTAGGTGTGCTTTACCAACTTCGACCACACCGTCACTTAACATCAGGTGAGCTGTCGTCAAAAACTAGCATCTCAGCCATTTAAAAAAAAAACACTTTTCGTAAAACAGACATCGGCAAAGCTTTCCATATTCTCGCTGTGCGAATAAAGAATGTGGATTCGAAGCGCTTAGTGCGAACATGGGGAACGTCCGGGTGATGCTTTGGTCGCGTTTGGCTGTCCGGTAGTAAAAAGGGGACCAAGTCGTGCAACTCCAAGGCACAATCCCAGAAATGTACCCGATAGAAAACTGTTAGACAGGAGATCTTACGTCGATGCCCAAGACTTTGCAGCCGAGACTCTGACTTTGTAAGGCTGACGCAGGCCTTTTAAGGATAACTTACTATACCCACTCTTACTACCCGTGCGAAGCCGCGACGGGTCGCTAGTTTATTTATAAGATAATGCCATCGTCCAAGATACCGTCATATTATTTGATAGTCAGCCGTCATCGCTACAAACAACAAAACTAACGAACAGTTTAATCAGATACCTTATCGTAATCTTATTAGCGAGCGATCCCACACAGAGCTCTTGAACTTTGTGACATGATTTCACAAACTGTAACTATAAGATAAAATTAAGTTTTTTTTTGAAGAATTTTTCTTTTATACTGTTTTTATTCATCATGATCAACAACCTAGCATAGTCCACTGCTGGACATAGGACGCGACGATACGAGAGGACGCGAGGGATATTCGTAAAAATGCTCGATTGCGTTGAAGCAGTCTAGGTATATGGGATTCGATGGCCTTTCATGAGGCTTGATGGAGAGGTTTATAGATCTCCAGTGGAAAGCACCGATGCCTTTCCCAATAATTCAAAAATAAATTCTAGAATTCATTTTTGAATTTTTGTTTCAATAGCTTATTTATAATTTATTTTTAGTAAATAAGTATTTTAGAGATCGTTCCTCAAGACGAATCAATCAATAAACTTGGTGGGGTTATATGTTGTTTTATCACAGAGATGCCGTGGCCACCTAGTTTCATCAGCAGTCCCTGGATATCGTCTAGGCATAAAGTGCTCCTCAAGACGAATCAATCGAGCCCAAACTCGATGGGTTTATCTTGTTTATTTCAGAAGTTCCTATGGCCATCTTCCGTCTCCATCATCAGACCAGCTCCATGGTACTATATTATTGTATTGTCACCAAAAATACATAATTACACCAAATTTGAGTCCAATCAGACATCGGGAAGTGGGCCAAATTTAACTTGCAAGATTCCACCCGAGCAAATATAGTACAATGCATGTTAAATAAATGCTTGTAAAAATACCAGAGCCAGGGCAACAAACCCACTGTTGACCAGTGTAATCGTATTTTCTCTAACATCCACAATTCCACACGACCTATATGACATTGGCGATATGTAGGTATAGCGCCTATGCTAAGTCTTGTTACGCGATCATGTCAAGTGACTTAATGGACCTTTGTTATCAACAGTAATGCTCCACTTTGCAGTAACGTGAGATACGAATGGGTGTCACGTTTTATGCTTATTGCGTATAGAAAGAGAATATACGTATTGAATAAGTACTTTTTAGACTTGAGGTCGATAGATATAAGTACATATGTAGGTACAAGTTTCTAATTATTATGTATTGGTAATTAGCGCGGTCGATTCGCATGCCGTAGGGCGTGGGTTCAAACCCCTACAATGTGCCTGAGCTGCCGGTGAAGGAAAACTTCGTGAGGAAACCATAGCATAGTGGTAGGGTACTTTCTAGTGCTCGGCTGGCTAGCTACCACCCTCAAGTTGAAAATCTGTCGCCAATCATCTCACGGTGTGTTCCGGTTCTCACTTGATATTGAGAGCCAGTACCATTCCAGTCTAGGTGTGCTTTACCATCTTCGAAAACACCGTCACTTAACATCAGGTGAGCTATGGTCAAACAACAAAAGACCGAAATAAGTATAAAGTTACTTGCTACGCCCCGCGGTGTTACCCGCTATATTTTTTCGACATAAAAAGTAGCTAATTACCTAGCGGTATGAAATATACTTTACGGCCTAGTCTCATAACTACCATAAGATAGTCGTAAATTTAAAAATATGATTTTAAGAAATTACTAGGAAGATAAACACCGCGGCGCGCAATGGACGACGGAGAGGACAAGTGAAGTAGTAACGACTATTAATCAAGGCGAGCGAAGCGAGCCCTATCACTATCCCACAACCTAAGCATTTTTGTGGTACACTTTACTGAAAAACTATCACTCCTTTAGATTTGTGCTTTAACATAGTAATTTAACTTCATATCTAGATGTGTTTACTGTAAAAAAAAAAATTATAACAATTAACATTAATAATTTTGTATTCATCGGATATAATGTTATTGTACTACTAACGCCATCTGTTAGAAAACCAAAGAGTTAACATCGCTACAACAGAACTAAACTCGATTTAAAAAAAATAACTGTTTTAAAAATTATTACCCGTTAGAAAAACTACGCGAGCCCTCACTCAGCTTTTGGCTAGTAATAATATAGGTAGCCGCGCGCCTCAGTGAAGACATATTAAGACATATAGCCCAACAATGCGGTCAGGATGTTGACGTATATAATGAAGGATTGATACGGATAGAAAATAAACTTTTGATCTCTTACAGATAGAAAATGAACTTTTGAACTCAAAATGTTTGATATAAATAAATGTTGCGAAAGTGGGACGGGTAATAATAATTATAGCCTATGTTACTCAGGGATAATTTAACAATCTAGTGGCGAAAGAATTTTTGAAATCAGTCCAGTAGTTTTTGTGTTTATTCGTTACAAACATACAAAAATACAAATCTTTTCTTTTTTATAATATTATATAATAATAATAATATGTATTATATTATTACTGGTAGTGTAGATGTAGATAAAGAGAAAAAATCGGAAACTTTTTAAGTTTGTTCGGAACCCTCGGTGGACTAGTCTGACTCGCACTTGCCCGTGTTTTTTTTTTTTATAATCTAGGGATGATTTCACAATCGTATAATGTGCATATAGAATCTAAAAATACTTGTACTGTAATTCTCTTACATTCTCAACGACTCTGCCTTAATTAATTGTTTTTATGCCACTTATACATATACACCGATAAAAAAACCGGATAGTGCTCAAGGAAAATTAAGAATGATGTTACGTAACCGATACGACTATTAGATGACTCCGGCACAAAGTTAATAAATATCATTTTATAGTGACTTCTGGAGTAATTTTAGATAATAATTTATAGACAATTTAATCTTTAGACTTTATAGACAATTTAATCTCTAGACTCTTTCTTCAAATCATTATACATCTGGATAAATAGTATTCATTATGATAGAAAAGGCATTGATGAATTTTTAAAACGTAAATGACGATTTTGTCTAAACTATCTCGCGATGGACACGGTCGCGTCTGCCCTCAGCGTTTGAGTGCGCAAACTAAATGCGTTTGGAGGACACGATCCGCGCCGCCCGCCGTTGCTCTACGCAAGTACATTCGTATCCTAACTAATAAATTTTTGTCTGCATTGTCTAAAAAATGTTTTTTCTTTCTTTCTTTCTAATACCGCCGTGTTGCATACACGCGGCTGCATTACAAGGTTTAAAATAATAAAAACACCTATTAGTACATTATAACATTCGGTTGTTTTTACAATAAACTTTACTATAATTGCCACAAGCTGGAAAATATCGCATTAACTCTTTATCTTCTGCGTCCTTCTAGATTCGGTGTATTCGAGCAGGCTAAACTCTACATGATAAAAGAAGATGGTACACTATCGACAACTGGCAAGCTCGCGTGCGGTCTCTCGGCGGGAGTCGCCGAAGCAATTTTTGCTGTCACTCCCATGGAGACTGTCAAAGTCAAGTTTATAAACGATATGCGGCTGGACAAGCCGAGGTTCAAGGGATTCTTCCATGGCGTTAGGACTATTGTTAGGGAAGAAGGTGAGCATCCTATTTTTAACTCTTATTTTTTACTATGGAAACTTCCGTGCGTTTACTTGCGTCGGATACTCCAACTATAGTTTTGGTCACATCCGCTGGCTTTTTCCAAGGAGTCAAAGCAGAGTATAATACGAGCGTGGCCACGTCCTGCACTTCGTCTGTATTTATTTCGCCTAGAAATAAGTTGCGTCCCGCATTTTGGGCATGTTGCCTAAAATTAAAGATACTTTTAATGATCTGTAATTAATTATATTATGTACATGATTATATTCTTAGGTTGTATTAAGTCGAAACAGACCATTGACCTTTTTTAAGTAACTTTTTCTATGGGGAACTCCAAATCACCCCTGTTTTTATAAAATGTCCCACTGCTGAAGGTATACTCGTATAGTAGAACTCTTCAACATGCGGCAATATACTCATCACAATTTACTAGTGTGGTTTTTTAATTCTTCCCCCCAGGTGTGGGAGGTGTGTACAAGGGTGTAACAGCGACGGTGATGAAGCAAGGCAGCAACCAGGCCATCAGGTTCTTCGTGATGGAATCGCTGCGCGACTGGTACAAGGGCGGGGACCGCGATAAGCCTGTCCCCAAGTACATCGTGGGACTTTTCGGTGGGATAGCCGGTGAGAATATAAAAAACCTTTTACTTCCGCTCGCGTGGCTAATTCTAAATGACCGTTTTAGAAGTATTGATTTTTATTATTCAATAGATATAATTTTTGTGTATTTTCGCTTTAAAATGCCAGGTTAAGTAAAAAAACAGTGACGACCATTTAATTTAAATATTTATCTAACTTGACGACAATTTTAAATATCTATCCGATATATTCCTTAATATATATTATATCTTTCTTATTATTTCTGTGACGTTTGATTTTGTATAATTATGAATTGATTATTGTTTTTATTGCATGCTGTCTGGACCTATAATTGTTGTGACATTTACTGTATACTTCTTTTTTCTTTCTTACTTTTAGTCATGGGATAATGTACACAACGTTAGTGTTCATAATATAAATAAATGAATTATGAAAAAAAAACTAAATGACACTGTATGAAAATCCGTTGCATGGCTTTAAAGTAAGCGGAGTAGACAGACGAGGGCAGCGACTTTGTTTTATACTATTTAGAGAGAGATTATATCATTCAGACGTTTCTAGGTCATATCCACAGATTAGAAAATGACAGATATAAGGTTGCGTAAAAAAGAGTCAAGACTTCTTAGCCCTAAAAGATTTGCGTGTCTTACAAGTGCTACTACTACGTGTACTTTATTTAATGAAAGTGTAGTGAGATGAATGGAACGCTCTCCTGATGGTAAGGAATAACGGCTGTCCAAGACTATTGCAACGGTATCTAGAACTTTGAGTTATAAAACAAAGCCAATTCTAAAGTCAATACAGACGACGTCGCAGGCAGAAGCTATAGTATACGGGCTGATCGTTTGAACATTAGCATTATTCATAGACATGTTAGTTAGTGGTCATATGAAACGTATAAAGAAATAAAATCGAAATAAATACAAAAAAACTAAGAATACCTTTGTCAAAGTTTTTTCCCAAGACTTCAGAAATTATGGACAGCGCGCAGCCTTACGCACCGAGCTAGCGCAAGGCATAACTGCCATACATAAACTATGCAGTAACTGTTATTTAATCTGGGACCGCTCGCGAATACTGTAATTTTCGGTGCGCGTGATTTGAGTGTCCGTATTTTTGTGTTTGCTCAGGATAATAAGGTCAAATATCAACCACCTATTTTTTTTATTATTATTTGGACAGATAATCGAGTACTAAACCCCCTCTATCAATATTGCTGATGTTCAAACTTTCACGGTGTATAATTAATTCCTAAACATTACATTTTCTAGGAGCGGCATCCGTTTTTGGTAATACACCAATCGACGTGGTCAAAACTCGAATGCAAGGCCTCGAAGCTTCAAAATACAAAAGCACATGGGATTGTTTCATCAAGACTTGGAAGGCGGAAGGCCCTCTGGCATTCTACAAAGGTACGGTACCCAGACTTAGTCGAGTTGTGTTCGACGTTGCGATCACTTTCACAATATACGATAGCATTATGGATGTCTTCAACTACGTGTGGAAGTAAGCTTGCGTAGTCTCAATTTGGTGATATTAATCTTATACTAAACTGGACAGCTTAGGTTACGACTATAAAATTTTTGGCTATATCAATTTACACTCCAAACACAAGCTTGGTGCACGGATCTGTTAACGTTTGGATTGCTTCAAAGAACATTTTGTTTGAGCAGATTCCTTGATTCTACAATGTTGCTTATAATACATCTGTCGACATATTTTTGCATTACATTTAACATCGAATTGTCGTCAAATCGTCAATTGGGAACCATGGAGTCTCCAGTCTTTTTCTAGGAACTCTGATACATCTGTCGACATATTTTTGCATTACATTTAACATCGAATTGTCGTCAAATCGTCAATTGGGAACCATGGAGTCTCCAGTCTTTTTCTAGGAACTCTGATACATCTGTCGACATATTTTTGCATTACATTTAACATCGAATTGTCGTCAAATCGTCAATTGGGAACCATGGAGTCTCCAGTCTTTTTCTAGGAACTCTTTTCAAAAATGTAGAAAGGGAGTGATACTTTACAAAGCAAATCCAACCTAAACAGATTGAAATAAAGGCGACTGTTAATTGTGTTATATTAGTGACAGAGTTCCAGATCGGTTCCATTTGGAATCTGTCGTGATTTTAGGGAAAAATGCCAAAAAAAAGCTGGACGTAAACGCTGTCAAGTTTTAGTTTAAGAGAACGGTCGTCTTAACCGACACTTAGGTATTAGCATTTTGTGGTAGTACTTGCACGTTTTCGAGGTAACTTTTTAATATTAATTGTTGACTATAGAAATATTATTGTCTGTTCTAATCGCTGTAGGAAGCTTGTTTAAAGGATACTTGACTAGAGCGGAGATGTGACAAAAATGTTATTTTTTGAAGTCGTTTTTTTAACATGTTTCTGCTCTTCTCTAGTCAAGATAAGAGCCACGAACGACGAACTTGTTGTTCGCGAGAGTCCGCGAATATTTGTGCGTTAACTTTTCGTACCAGAAATTGCCGCATTTTGAGTATATATATTTTTTTGTTCTTTGTGGAGTAATTAAAATCTATCTACTCGTAATTACTGGTGGCCTTTAGGCTAAGAGTGATCTTTTTCTTTATTACTTTATCGTATATTCCTTGGGTTATCATCTGATTCAGGTCGACAACGTTATATAATAAACAGTATTGCATCTTTTGCAATAGACAACAAATTTTATTATAAAATATTCGTTGTACAGAATGAAATAAATGCATAATACTTGTGAATATATTATAACTGTAATAAACATAGGGTGAAAAATTTTGTACTGTCAAGTCGCTCGAATTTTCACGGACTCGGCACAATTCCGCAGACTTGACCATACTAGTCTGTCATTAGCGTCGACCATAATTGTAAACAATTAGGTGCCCCACTTAGTAATTAAATAACAGGCCATAGAATTCGGCATGCCGCTATTTCGCACGCACGTTAAAAAAAATCTAAGATGTAAATTGATAAAATATTGGAGAGGTATCAGACGGTTTGCAGAGTTTCCTTAAAAAGGCTTAGCAAAAATGATATTTTGATATAAAAAAAGTTGCATAAAAACTTATACTCAAAACTGTTTTTTTTCAATGAGCAGCAATACTTAGACGTTGATATTCCATAAGAGTCCATCAAAGTGAACAACTTTTAGAAAAATAGTTTGCTAAATTCGAGAAAGAACTGTTTCCATACAATTTCTTGAAAATTCTATGAGGATACGATGTTTTATACTCCCAATTTTTTTTTAAATGTTTGTTGCATAATTTAAAGAATGCGTTAGCCAGATAGCGATATGCCATTTTCTAATCCTTATGAAGTAGTCGGTATGTGCCACATAAGAAAAGCACCAATATTTGTAGAATAATAATGAGCACTGATCGTTTTGTACTAATCATTATTGAATAGTCTAATGCAAAATGGGCATCAGGAGTAAAGTTTTTGATTTAATGAGTATTTACACAAAACACGACTGTTTTGTTCGAAGCAAACCTAACATGGAAACGCAACAGAATGATTTAAAAAAAAAATGGAGTCCCCTTTTTCCGCCTAATATTTTTCATATTCTTCGTCTCTTTTACGAAAATAATTGGGATTTTTTTAATTTTTCATTTAATTATGTATTAAGGCATCTTATGTGGTCAGAAAAAATAATTATACTCTAGTGAAGAATAAAAAATTAATAATCATAAGCGAATTTTTACGCAAAGAATAACTACGATATTCTCGGGGACTTTTTCGACACCAAATTATAGAAATACAAGTGTTTGCAGTGATAATTTGTAAGATAAGTTATGAATAAAGAACTGGGACGTATATACTAAAGAGAGATCATAAAAAGTACTTTCCAGTACCCTGACTTATTGACAGCATAATACGCAATAGTTGACTATTATTACAGATATATAAAGTCCATAATACAATTTATATAAAATACAAACACTGAAAAAGACGCTGACAATGTTTGTCTGCATCAAAAAAGTTTGAGGCAAACAATCTTTAATTTCACACAGTAAGAGACAATAAAATATAATCTTTCTCTCGTTTACTCTTAGCTTATGGCACATATGTTTTTCCTGCTTACACAGGTATTATTTACGAAGCTGGTCTATACATTGTAGATGAGTCTATGGTAAAAAAAATTGATTAAAAAGTCGTCAGTGTCCATATTGCATTTCACTATTCTGTTATACATATACTAGCATTTTTAGTGGTACAAAATATTTGAGTAACGCTTAGGAGTTTAATTCGGTGCATTTTTCACACAACTATTGAAATAAACCAAATAAGCCCAAAATGAAGGATTAAATAATAGCTATTGGGTTTAATCAAATCAACTCAATATAGATCAAAATTCTTATATGTCAACCAGACTACATTACCTGTGAAGTTTAAAATTGACGCTATAATATTCGAACTAGTTAAACACACACATTTATAAGTAAGGTATAAAAGCATGTTGATAAAATTGTACTTTTATAGCGAGTTTGCCAATGTTGTGTGAAATTTAACCGTGTTACGGCTTAAGTTGTAGGCCATGAAGTGATAATGTTTGTTAAAATAAGTTTTTAAGCATCGAAATATTTTTTTTGTAGATAGATGTTGGTTTTAAAAAATTTTGTTATGCAGATTCTTATTTGCTGAAAATTTGAGGGATTTAATGTAGTTGTGAGGCATTTTATCTGTAAAACTATTTATGCTCATTTATGTATTGGATATTCAACTTGATTACACTGTTGATTTTTAACATATAACTATGTTGATTTTAACATTGTTTTGTTATGCAGATTTATTTATTGAAAATTTAACGGATTTAATGTACATATGTCTGAGGCATTTTATCTGTAATTTGGTTTATGATGTGTCAGCGAATCAGTTGTTTTTTTATCTATTTATGCTCATTTATGTATTTGATATTCAAAGGATACTACAGTTGTTGATTATAAAATTGTTTTGTTATACAGATTTATTTATTGACGATTTAAGAAATTTAATGTATTTGTGAGGCATATTATCTGTAATCTGGTTTATGATTTGTCAAAAAATCAATTGTCTTTAACTATTTATGGTCATTTATGTATTGGACTTTTAAGGGATAATACACCTGTTGATTTTAACAATGTTTTGATAAATTAATAATAAGAAAAAAGGTGTATTTTAAGGTATTGTATCGGATATCTGGTTAATCATAGGTTACAAAATCACTTTTGGTTTTAACTTATGTATACACATTTATTTACTTAAAATGTGAGGGCATTTATGTATTTTTGAAACATTTTATATTATTTTGTTTTATACATATATAGAATCTGGGTATGTGATGACAAATCATGGTAAAAAATTTTGCTAAAAGTATTCATTTGTTTTTTTATACAAAAAGTTTTGTGTATTATTTAGCGCCATAGTTTGAATGATTTTATTGTTATTATTTGTTTAATTTAAGATTGTAACAGTTATTTTGTCCAGCAACGTTCAAGCTCGAGTATGTGTTATGTAGTTTTCTCTATTCACTTCTCGTCACCGTACAGTTGACAAAGTAATACAACAGATATTTGTTAGAGTCAAACGTACATACCTACATAAGATACATTAACTTGACGTAAGAAATGTTTTTAATTGTACATTTGTATTTACGAATTATTTGTATTGTTCATGCCAAAAATATTGTGTTGTGTTGTGAAACAATAATCTAATCTAAAGCTTCAAACCCAATGACGTGATATGTGATCTTATAAATGTGCAGACATTCATTTGGGAAGTTTTTCCGCAACAAAGGCTAACATATAAAATTGCGAGATTTGCTACGTCACGGTAGGAAAATGTATAGAAAATGAGGCAGCGCCCCTGGCGGGACTACATAGAATGAACTTGTTTTCATACATCTGTTTATCGTTAATTATTTTTCGCAAATTAATATTCTACAGTCACAGTACTTCACGATGTCGTCCGTTATTCTACGGAAACTAAATTTTTGGGGGGAAAAGTAGTTTTTGTTTAACCTGTTCTATTGTAATAGCGATCTCCTTATCGAATTTCTACCGCCGGTAGAAAGGTCTGTTTCAAGGTCAAGGTTTGTGTAAACCTTGAAGAAGTATTTATAGTATAAAACACAAATTTACAAACTTTCGAGTTTTTAATATAAATAATATGATATTTTGAGATGACCAAAGATCGCTGCGCAAGGAAAAGTCAAATCACATCTCACGTCAAATAAATAGGTTTAAAACATAATGTAAACGAATTTAATCAATAGCACTCGGTACAAAGCTACTATAACAGAGTGAAACTTTTCAAACTATGCGAATTTTCTACCATCACTTCTTAATGACAAGGAAGTAACAATTCTTAGCTAGCAACTAATCTGTTGTAACCTTAAATGCTTAGTAAAATAGCATTCCGTTTGATGCAACGGTTAAAGTCGGATTTGGTAAACGCTGTATGCCAAACGAGAGAAAAAAAACTGTATTTTCTTTTTCGCTTTCTTTAGTTCGTGAGGTATGTCTAATCCAATAGTCATTAATCAAGTCAGTTAATGCCATAAAGCGAAATACTACCTTGTTGTTACCTACAGAAGATGAATATTTGAGTGCAAACGGGTCATGCTTTAAGAATTATCTTTTACACTTAGCCCTGATCCTTTTTAATAGCAATTTTCTTACAGAATACAATATTGTACAATGTAAAAATAAATGCAATTGCTCTCTCTCTCTCTTATTTTTTCAAATAAGCATTTAACATTTTTTATTTTATGTTATATTCTGAATGTAATGTAATTTAATACAGCATTTATGAACTTGAAAAGTTAAATGAAATGGACATTCCATGAGTTTTAACACAAAAGGACAATGATTTATTTTTTTATAACTGTTTCTGTTTTTCAATAGCTATACGTATATTGACATTTTATATTCATTTATTTATGATTTTTGTTTTCGAATCAATAAAATTGTAAAACAATAATTATGTTTTTTTTATTGAAATGTTTTGTCTTTAACAACAGGCATAGCACGTGTCGAGGATACTTATTAGATCAATAAAATAAGCTTGCGTTTGACCGTCATCGCGCCCGACGTTGAGCAAATTCGCGGTCTAAGATGGAGCACGCTTGCTTAAAATGCACCTGATGTTGAGTGTCGGTACGGTCGAAGATGGTAAACACCAAGAATAGTACTGGCTTTAAGACGAGGCTACCGGAACACCGTCAGGTGCTTGGCGGCAACTCAAGATCGTTGTTGGGTTTGAACCCACGCCTTTCTGTGATTCGAGCTAACATCGCTACAAAACCACTAGAACTTAAACTCTAATTACGTGCTATTATAATAAAAGACTTATTCAGATTTTTATCATATTTATTATTAACATGTATACAACAATAGTTTCCAAAACATACTACAATAATATCGCAGATCTATCACAATTGTTACAGCCATTTATACGGGTTTGCATCAACGCTCCATAATATCCATATTAAGGAAATATAGCCGCAGTTTTAGCCGTCCGTATGAAGAGCCGCCAACGCAGGCCGCGGCAATGTGCGGCAGGTTCAAAGGGTTGATTAAAATCGTAATAAGACAAAAAAATCGTACTCGATCGCGGCAGGCAAACTAACAAGAGCAAAAGAGAGAGAAATAAACCTTCTCTATCTCGGGAGATATCGTTAATTTTGTACTAGATCCAATATCCACATATTATGTAGGTATATCTCTACATAGCATAAAACGAAAGTCACATCCCACCGTCTGTGCGCTTAGATCTTTTAAACTACGCAACGGATTTTAACGCGGTGTCCATCAATAGACAGAATGATTCAAGAGGAAGGTTTATATGTATAATAGGTGCATATGCACCACATTAGTATCTACGTTGCACCCGTGCGAAGCCGTATATTAGCCGCGCTAGTATATTATAAGTATTGATAAAATCGTTACGTAAATATTATTTATATTAAAACTTATTTCATTTTTAATTGATATATACATACATGTATTCTATAATAAACAAGATGACTGATATATTTTTCATCCCAATATTAAAATTCATAAATTTCAACCTAAAAATATGTGAGCAGAGCGTTAAACAATGACATTACTGAAACTCGCTTTGCGAGAAAAGAAAAAAATATTATCTCTTAAAACTAAACTTTAAATGCTTATATCCTTATTCTATAGTTGAAAAGCTAAGTGTTTGACGGTTGACCACAGCACACATAATGTTAAGTGATGGTGTGGTCGTACATCCTCGTAAACATACTTTATAGCTTGAAATAGGAGTGACTTTCAAGTGATGCTGCCAGGGCACCGTTAGGCAGCTTTTCAAAATAAAATACCTAACCTACTAAAAAGTACCCTTCAACCATATACAGTTATATCTCGGAATTATATTGGTCAATCGAAGTAATTATTTAAAATTTTCCAGACGTAACACGCGTTGCAAAAAAAAACGAAGTGCCGTCCCTTGCTGCGGAAACGAGATAAAGCTATAATATGGATACATTTGTCTCGTTTACGCAAGCGGAAAAAAAATTATCACAGCACGCGCTCTAATGCAACAACAAATCTGTTAAAAAAAGTAGGCAGTAAATAATTTTTTCCCTATAACACCCATCTACCCGAGTTTACTAACAAAGTTTACTACAAAGAAAATTCCTAAATGAACGGAAAATATTTAAAGTTCTTAAAAGCGTTCCCCGGAACACATCTGTGGTCGATATTGTAACTTTCAACTGTCTTCACATCATCTTCACTCAGCTCGAAGTCGAATATATTGAGGTTCTCTTCAATACGAGACTTGGTGAAGGATTTGGGAAGTACTGGTATACCACGCTGAACCTAGGAAAAGAACAAAATCTCAAAATTTTGTTGACAAACATATTCTATAATCTACGCTTAAAGATAATAATGGTATTTTAATGGACTGTTCATTATGTTAATCGCTTTTTGACAACATAAAACTTTGTAAAATGTCTAACACATTTTATCACATACAAATGAATATGTTTGATCTACATAGCTACCTTTTTATAAGGTTTAATCAAAATTGCTTTCAAGTTGATATCTTGTAAAGAGGTAATGCTAGATCAAACATAATTAACATGTATTTGTATATGGGCTAAAATTTGCTAGACGCTTTACAAAGCTATGCCGCCATCTTAGTATGAGCTGTCAAAAATTTCAATTCCAGTTTTGGCGGGAACGCGGAAGAATTCGTTTCGAACCATAGTATATTTTTTTTCAAAACTTGTGTTTTATCGAGTATTTATGTGTATAATTAGTGATTTTATTTATTCATAAAGTGAATTGTAAGCGTTAGTGTGGAAAAATTATTATAGAAGTGGTGTACAGTGATACAACTTAATAATGGTGTTGTTAATATTTCACTTCCTAAAAACATCAAAACTCACAAAGTAATTAGTACATTAATTGTATTGTTACTAAAAGTTCAGGGTGTTGCCAAAGGCTATGACCAGACATCATGTCTTTTCATATGATTGTCTCATTACATTTTACCATAAAAAAGTTTATTACCAAATATCTCAAAGCTATTTGAGCCCTCGTCTTGCCGTGTTTATCAGCCACTTGTCCCAGCTTGGAGTCTGTTTTGATCACATCTTTGCCAATGAATTCAGGCCGAGCTTCAGATATTAGGCCGAGCGGAGTGTACGCTACTGGCAACACAGAGTGCTTTTTGCAGAACTCCACCAACTTGTGCTGGGTTAAAGTTGGATTGATCTGTGAATAAGAACATGTTGGCCCAGTAAATAAAAGTTCGACAACATTTGACATAGAGCTGTCCTCCAAACAAAGTAAAGTATTGTATTGCAGCTATTTGTATATACATGTAATACACACAGAACAAACAGCTGGAACCTTATACATATGTGCAATGTATGCCAATGTCAAATTTTAATTAAAAAAATAATAATAAATATTGCCTTGGTTCCTGGGAATCGAACCCACACCCTACATACTAATATAATAACGCAATCACCTCAAATTGGTTGCAAACGGGTTTGACACTGCAGTTCCGGAGCAGTCTTTCCAACTGCTCCTCATTAAAGTTTGCCACTCCGATGCTTTTCGTCAAGCCCTGTTTTAAGGCCTGCTCCATGCCTTTCCATGTCTCTATGTAATCTATACCTGTGTCCACCCCTTGCGGCTGAAAATAGTAAAAATGAATGACAATCACAGACAAAAACAAGATTGGTTGATTGGTTTGGTAGAGATTGGTGTGGAAAACTAAAAACAGCTTACTTCCTTATCCTGTGCCACATTTTTGATCGTAATTTATGTCATGCCATATTTCAATTGATTTTGGTGACAAAAAACCGGGGTATGGGAATAGGAAAACGTGTTTATCCGAATTCCAGATTTTGCACACAACGAGCAAAAGATCTGTTAGTCGGGTATTTACAATCAAATAAAATTAATACATAATTGAAGAATGGTTACAAGCAAAATATATATCTACATTCTATGTATATTATAACAAACTACTAAAATTATAGTCATCCTTTTTTGCATAGTCGAGTAATAATTAAGAGAAGTACTTTTCAACAAAACTAGTGCTTGTTGCAATTGGAGTCACTAATGGCTAAATATATCTAGATGAAATAAATGATTTATAAATGAGATAGCTTATCTTATGAGATGTTATAGCTAAATTAACTTTGTCTATATTTTTATCATAAAAATGGACAGTGCTTGCAGATTATTAGGTAAAACTTTTCTCAGCAGGTTTTACATTATGTCAGCTTGATAAACAAACATTCAGAGAACTACAATACACATATTATACTACAGTTCCATTCCAAGCTAGGTGTGCTTTACCATACCATTACCATTTTATCGACCAAACCGTCACTTAACACACTTAACATCAGGTGAGTTGCGGTCAAACACATAGCCTGTCAGCCATAAAAAATAAAAAACAATAGCTTAGAAGATGCCCAAAAACAAAAAAAAATACCCCAAGTTAAAAACCTTGATATTGCAAATTTTGTTTATGATCCTCAGTCAGCTTTTTTCATTAATAGCATCTGTTTTTCATTTACAATGTAATGGACTTTATCAGATTTAAATGATATTTGGATGCAGATTGGGTTAAAATTCAAAATTGTATTGACAGATAGATACACTCAGTTTAGCTAAGGCTTAATTTTTCTTACATTGACTGAAACTGGCCAATGTATTAAATACAAGTCAACATAGCTGAGTTTAAGTCTCGCTAGTGACTGCTCAAGAGCTGGAATAACATCCTCTTCGGCATGTGCATCATTCCACACCTGAAACAATAGATCATTGTTAATAAAAAATACTAGGATAGCACCTATATAGAAGCTATCCTAGCAGAGATATTATTTTTAGGCTAAGTCTAACTAATCTAGCTAACCTAGCCTATCCTTTCCATCCTAAGGTTGCCTGGAAGAGATCGCTTTTAGCCATAAGCTCACCAGTTGTTACACCTAGTAACTAGTTTGTTTCTTCTGTATTATGTAATTTTAAGTGTGTACAATAAAGAGTTATTCATTCATTCATTCATTCATAGATAATGAAATATTTAAATTGTTATACACTTGTCGGCTTAAATTTTGATAACAAAAGTGTTTTGTCACAAACCATAATATGAAACAACATGTTCTTATAAATCACATTTCTGGTGCCTTTTTTAACCTAATCCAGTTTTGACAATATCACTATCTCAATTTCTACATTTAAGATAATACAGACAGAGATTATGTTCGAATCAAAATTTTGAATTGAGTACAGGGACTATTTTTAGTGATGCAAAACTCGGAGATATAATTCAAAAATAGGGACACAGAAATCTAGGCCTGATCAAATATTTATATATATGATACATTATTACTTATTTAGTGCCAACAAATGTGGCAGTCATTAAATCAATAGAATTGACAATAAATTATTATAATAACCTTTGTAGTAATATATAACTCATCTCTTGTAACCACTCCTTCTTTGATTTTACTATTGATTGCTTCTCCAACTTCTTCTTCATTGTTGTAACAAGATGCAGTGTCTATGTGTCTGTATCCAGCATCTAGTCCATTCTCCACTGCTTCTCTAAACTGGCCTGGGTTTGCTTTTCTCTGGCAATAGAAAATTCTTAATTAAATTAAGTATCCCATAGCGTTTGTTTTGTCTCGGGACCAAGGCAAACTACACTTTCTATGTTTATGGTTCATTCGGTTAAATTCTTTTTTGGATTACTTATTTTATTGTTTTTAGTGGTATATCCATTATGCACAATAATATCAACTAAAAAATTCTTAAAATAATAGTTATAACCGCAAAGTTAACAGACTTAACCTAACGAAACTTACAAATTTATTAAAACAGAATTAACCTAATTTATAGAATATTTTAGTTTAATAAGTGAACATGAAGCTCTATAATATCCAGCCAATAATAAAATATAATACAGTCAAGCGGTCTCATTTAATGTTTATAATTTATGATAGTAAAAAGTATAATTACAACAAAAGCAGTGGCTTTGAGTGAAAAGGTCAAGTAGAAGGCGAATTAATTCAAAACTTACAGCATAAGTACCCAGACCAACAATAGGCATTTCTTTGCCATTATTTAGTTGTATTTTTGGAACATCAGAAACCATTTTGGAAATTAAATAAGTACACAATTATAGGATGAAGTGAATTAATTTGACGCTTGATATTATAATAAAAGAAAATATTACAGGTCGGATCGGATTTCGGATAATTAAGCTAGAGTTTGTTTTTTTTAATCTTAAATATTTTCCTTTATTTTTGGTATCTCACTCTATGTATTTGCCTATGTCGTTTGTTACGATACTTTCAAGAAGTTTAGGAAAAATTAAGTCAAATTCACAGAAAGTAGTGATGAGTTTTGGAAGCAACACAAAAACCCATGTTTCACTACATTATCTCTATCTTACCTTTATAAATAGAGTTCAGCACTTTCAAAACAAATAAGTATTATTTCACGCAGTCGAAACACAAGTTTTGGAAAACTTACAGTATGGAAAATGAAATGGAATTAACCCTAATTTTGTTTGATTATAATTTATTTTACTTAATTTTTTTTAAATTCATGGAAAAGATTTCACGTATGTAGGTATTTTGTTTTTAAATGTGTTCCTCGATTTGTACAATCAATCACTCAACTTCACTCTCAATCTCTCTATTGTCATTCTTTGATCTGAAATTGTCATTTTGAGTATTTTTTTAATTAGAAATAAAGTATTGTATTTTTAGTTCACTAAGTACTTACCTATCTTAAATTTTCTGTTTGAATGCATTATTTAAAGAAGAGAAAATATATTTACTATATTTTGAAGTTGAGGCTCATGACTGCCGAGTGCAGACTATAAGTAGAGGTTATACAGTTGTTTACGAAGACTACTCTGGTTGGTCACATCTGATGCCACCACGATATAAAATCATTTGATGTGTTTTATCTTGAACTTTCACTATTCAAGTGGTATTTTTATTCCATACTGTTTATCGTACTAATGACTTTGTTTACAAAGTGCAAAAACCATGTCTAATGAAGAAGAATATAACAAGGAAGCTGTAAAAACAATTTTTACTTTCCTAGAATCCAATTTACAGAAATCTGATATCCCAAATATTGGCAATGAGTTGAAGCAAAACTTTGTTCTAGCTAAAAGGAAGAGCAAAGAACAAAAAAGTCGACACAGAAAGAATAAGAAAAAGCAATGTTTGACCAGGAAAGAAAAGCGACACCTAGGATTTTACACCATGCCTAGAGGCAGTGTGAAATATGAAGATGTTATATTTATGAACCAGATATGGACTGGATACATGGAAAACCTGCTAGAACTAGACAAGCCAATACCAGAATGTACTAGCAAAAACTGGGAATCCTTTGCACAAAGTGTCTATAAGGCAGATTTTCATGGGAGTATTTTGAAAGTGATTCGCTCGAAATGTCCAAGCTATGTTGACAAAATGGGTATTTGTATTATGGACACAAAAAACACTTTTAAAATAGTCTCAAAAGACAATATTCTCACTACAATCCCCAAAAAAAGCAATGTATTTGAGTTGCATTTGAAAGACATGAGAATAACTTTGTTTGGTAAACACATGTGCATAAGACCTGCAGAAAGATCAACTAAAAAGTTTAAGGGTCATTGTCATCCAGATTTATAATATAATTTCTTACTTACTAGAATAGAAATTTTGTATTTATTGTTCCCCTAGTATTATCTTCCTACCCTACCCGATTTGTATCTAGGACTGTTATTATAAGTTTACCCCTAAGGCTACATATTATATACTTTTTCTTTGCCAAGTTTTGACATCACATCCATTTAACAATGAATACTAAGTGGTAGCTAAAATAGCTCAGTAGAGTTTAACCTCAACAATACACCAGTGATCGTTCTAGAACCTCAACTAGTCACTTATCATCAAATGAGTTCTGATGTAACACCTAGCCTGTCAACCATCAATCATAAAAATAATATTTATTCTCCTCATTAAGTTATTGGTGTGATTTAAATAACAATTATGATATTATAAAGTGTTTAATGTGTAGCATTGGTCAATCTAAGTTTCCTTAATATAGTCTGGCAATTCTCAACATTGCCTGTGCAGATTTCCAAATACATCTGCAATGGCAAGACTCTGGGTGAATTAATCTGCAGCAGTATCTTTCTTGCTGTCACTAGGTCACCTCTTAGTATGTGGCAGACAGCTGCTTTAGCCCATACTGACACAGCAATCATGTCTCTCATTTGGTATGGCAACACCGATACCAAGTCATGTATCATTGGAGGATGCAGATGTTCCACTGCATCGGTTATCCTGTCTAAATTAATCAGTGCCTCTGCTGCATATATGTGTGCCCAAGCTTTATGGCTGCTTGAAGCATCTGGTTGAGCCAAAAGGTCATTTGCACTTGATAAAGCTGCTTGCGGGTCATTTAGATACAATAACACATAGCTCTGAAGAACAAATGTCGAGTTTTTGAGCTCACATCTTTGTTTCCAGTTGATGAGAGCACCCGGGGGAGCTTGGATAAAAGGCAGATTGACATCTGCTGGTGGATCTTGGTTAGGTAAAAGTGTTTCTGCATTTCTGAGACAAAGTACAGCAAACTCAAGTGAAAGAGATGGCATGGCAAATGATTCTCCCGGAGAGTGTAGTAATTTTTCTTTCTTTTCTTCTTTTGTCAGCAAAATTCTAGCATGAGATCCACTGCCTAGCTTCTTCATTGAATACTGCACTGTATCATCATTGCAACACTTTTTGATACAACATTCTGCCAAGTGCATCCATATTCGTGGATTATTAGGGTAATGACGTGCAGCTTCTACAAAACATTCAAATGCTCCTTCACAGTTGTTAGCTGCGAGCAATGCTAATCCTAAGTTGTAAATATAAAGAGGTCTATCCTTACAAACTATCAATCTATCACTATCTTCACTATCTGCAGCTCTGTAATGTTCTTTCACAGCATGTTGGAAATATTTGGTAGCTAAAAATGGCTTTTTTATTGATAAGTAAATAATGCCAAGATTATTGTTGATAGCTGCCCAGATATCTTCACCCTGAGATTTTAAATCATAGTTGTACTTCACTGTTTTATATTTAGCAAGCATATTAGCTGCCTCCTTGACATCACCATTAAGGTACAGTTCCTGTGCTAGTACAAATATATTTTCGATTGAATCTGCTTTTAAATTAAGCTTACTTTTATTTCCTGACAATAGCTGAGCTCGGCTTACAAGTCGATCATATAGTTCACTTAGTTCAATATTAGATTTGACTTTGTCTCCATGATTTTTAGCTATTTCTAGTGTTTTATCGTATGTTCGTCTGCACAATGTAGATTCTAATAAGAGCAGCACGATTTGTTGGAATAACCTTGGGTCTTTGACGTTTTTGGATGTAAGTAGCTTCTCTAGGATCACCGTGCATTGGTAGTAGTAACGTGCATGGTAAAGTAAGACAGCATAATTGTAAACCACGAAAGGTGAGATTGAGTCCTTGATTTCAATGTCTGGAAAGCTCTGTCCGGTTAACTGTGCTATGGTTTTTTTGAACTTACTAACGTTTTTCATATCGTCAACAAAAAATTCCACAATAGCTTTATTGTGTTGCACACGTTTGTTGTTATTTCCAACTAAGGTTTCAAGTTCCTTGATATGCTGCAGTGCTGATGCGTATTCTTTTTTTAGGAAGCTTTGGTGAGCCATAATCGCAGGTTCGTCACGATCTTTTGTGTTAGCCATTTGAAATTAAAAACGTCACAACAGATTGTAAAAGAATTATCTGCGATAAAAGCAGCAGAAATTATTTTAGAATAGTTTTATTTTCGTTCCATGAAATATAAAGTGAAGTCATGACAAATATATGACGCGGGACTCTGTTCGGTAGATGACTTATTGTGACATGACATTGACAGTTAAGGGCTGCCACGACTGTCAAACAGAATGCGTACCGATTTTTTTTTTCTCTTTCATCTTGGCATCGCACTCTGTGTATTCTACCAGTTTCAATGTTTCTTTATTTTGTGAGTAGTCTTCATTTTTCAACTTCTTTATCATCTATAGTTACAGTCATAGTCTATTCTTGATCAAGTCCAATCGGTCCCAGTCAAATTAAGTCATGCCTTAGTAAAGTAGCGGCAACTTTACTATAAGCTTCTGGATGGAGTTTTGGAAGCCACACGAAAAGGTATGTATAACCACATTATATCATTCTCCCACACTCGCGCTTGTAATTCGGCACTTTATAAATAAAACACCACTATTTTTCTGCATAAAAACTCGACAAAACACTAGTTTTAGAAAAAAATACTATGGGGCGACATGACGCTCACCGCGTTCCCGCCAAAACTCTCAATTCCGAAATTTATCGATAACGGTCATTATATCAATCTCACTCGAACCACTACAAAACGAATTATTATAGATAGGATGTATCAGAGATTGTTGTTATAGTGATAGTGATGATAGTGTAAGATGTTATTGTTTTTATTGTGTTTGTTATTCTTCTGAGGTAAGATGTATGACCGGCATGAAAGAGAAGAAAGATAACTCTTACTACAAGCACAAGCATAATTAATTTGAACCATCAAACATATAGTTGCTACTACTTTATCTTACACAGGTTTGACGTCAGATAAAAAGAGACGTAATCATACAGCAACTATCGTCTTAGACGATGTGAAGCCACATTTTAGTTGTCAAAGTGACCAGCTGGTGACTCTGTATTTTCGAATATTGTGATTATTTCTTGTTCTGGTGTGAAATACTTTGTTGTATGATAATTTGAAACAATTTTGTTGTGATGGCTTGTGTACCTTATGGCTGTAACAGCCATAGCTCAAAGAAAAGTGAAGAAAATCGACGTGGAACATTTTACAGGTAAGAGTTTTTTTGGATTTTCTGTGGAACCACTCCAAACTACTTGTGATTCCTCTGAGTCTTACTAAGTTACTTTAGTTAGTACTCTGTGGAAACACGATATAGAATAGTGCATGCATGCGTTCCCCGATAATCTGTGAACTGTGAAGGTGAACGCTTGACATAACATCGTCGAGTATGGACCACTGAACACTGACTATGCTGAGTGACTAATACACGCAAAAATGATAAATCATGAATCAAAACCTCAATTACGGGTCTAAATATTAATCAGCGAGAGTTAGTCATGTCTCGCAAGTCGATATTTCTGCTTGCAGCGGCGGTTGTGCTTCTATATTTTTCAATAATACTGTTTATGTTGAGTCCATTTCAAGGTACTCGAAATACGTACTATGGGGGTGTTTATATGAACCATATGTTCATACGGCAAGTCCCAACTGTTAATTGGTGCAAGGAGCTACAATTTCGTGCCCCTTCTTCAGATAATGTAGTCGCACTTGTCTCGTATCCAGGCAGCGGAAATACATGGCTAAGATATTTATTGCAGCAAGTTACAGGTAAATAACATAAAAAACAGTCCTTCGTCCACATAAACTACTAGTTACTTTAAAACAAGCCAAGAAAATCCTAAATTTTAGCTTCATGTCTGTTTTTGAGAATTAGTGATGAATCAATGACTTTTCTCGTAAATAGATTGATGTGATTTCCAGGTATAGTGACAGGCTCAATTTACATGGATAATGGACTCCGTGTGCATGGGTTCCCAGCTGAATCAGTCACAGATGGTTCGGTACTGGTTGTGAAGACTCACCAATACCCTCCTGAAGATGACAAGTTCCACTCGGCTGTGCTACTTATTCGAAACCCTAGAGATGCCATACTGGTGAGTATAAATTACAGCTTGTGTATGTTATTTGAAAACCTGCTGTAATCTCAGGGTAACAGGTAAAGTCTTGAATTAATGTTTCTCCTAAAATGTATATAACTTTGTATAAGATATTGGTTAATTTAATAAGTTAATGTTCTGCCCTATGGTCATTTCTGCATCAGTTTCTTCTATGTAGGTAAATGCACTACAGAAGAAATGGCAGTCAAATGCAAGTTTATCTGATAAAAAAAAAACATAAATTTGTCACTACAGTGATGCCTCAAAAGATTAAATAATTGGTTTTCTGAACTATAGCATAAATATTGGAGATAGAAAGTTGGGAATGTATTGGAAAGTTTGGGTGACATTCAATGTTATAGTTGTCAAAATTTTAATCTTATAGTAGAATGCATTAATAATAATTGATATAAAATGTAACCATATCAATTTTAGACTATTTAATTTTATGGATAAATGAATTTTTTGGTAGATATATAATTTATTAGTATTATTGTGATATGATATCCTAGGTCTTGTGTATAGCTTTATAACTGCTTTTTATGTTGTTTATTATTTCAGTTATATTCTGTTGCTGCTGAAAATGTGACCTAACATTATTCATAGCGTTTCAACTCAAACAGTAATGTATCTACTACCCATGAAGCATGTTCCACGGGTAAATATATAGATCACAAGTTTTCAAAAAAAGTAGGTAGAGTAATTTTTTAGTTAGTTTTTGGTATTACCATAATTATGTAATAGGGTATTTGACTGATTTCAAGAAACTATCTTATAACTTACATAGTTGAAATGAACCATATTCCTAATTATCACTACATATTATAAAACAAAGTCGTCGGCCGCGTCTGTCTGTGTCTTAAACTTAAAAACTACTGAACATATTATCATGCGAGTTTTCGATAGATAGAGAGATTCATGAGGAAGGTATATGATTTGTCAAAGTTTTCTGTAAATTGGTTGAATGATGATAATTGTTGGAAGTGTCGGAAAAAGTTAAGCCACCTGGGAGCTTTAATTGAAAATGCTGCCTAATCCCTTTGAGATATAATAAAACAAGGCATGGTGGGATATTCATGTGTAAAAAACCGCAGTGACATATATCTACCTTTTAAGGATAGCTTAATACACACATTTTACTGTCCATGCGACGCCGGGGCGGGTCAATAGTAAGTTTATACTTGACAGTATTTTACATAAAATTCATAAAACAAATATAAATAAAAACCCGCATAAACATTCTCAATAAAACCTATTAACAAACCCGGAAACACCTTTCAAGAATTAGTTTACTATTTTGTTATGTCATCAAAATAATTCACGAATAATACATAATATATATAAATAATACATTGCTAAAATATATATTATCAATTCATATTTTACATGACTATATATTTATTTTGTTATTTTAATTAAGTTTTTTTATCTTTTAGTTTTACTTCAATATGAAACATAATTTTAATACAGCCAACTACCCTAGTACATGCAATCATCTAATTTAAAAGCAATTTGTATACATTTTATTTAAGTACAAATTATAAGTTTCTATGATAAGGCTCTATGTACACTGTGAGCATAGTTAAGCTGTTCATACATATAGAATCCTCCTTAAAGTGTGATGTGGAAAAGCTTTCGCATTTAGCCTAGCTCTCTGGTCATTTTCAGGCAGATTTCAACAGGTTGCACAAAGGGCATATCGGCACTGCACCTAAGTCGGCTTTCCTGAAGAAGATACAAGATAAAAAGTCAGGTGAAGGTGTGTTTTTTACTTTCTATCATAGGTATATTTTTATATGATTGACCAACTAGATGTGTGACCACAGCTCGTCTGATGTTAAGAGACTGTAGTCAGAGATGGTATGGAATGCTAGCTTGGAATGGAACTTGTTCTCAAGTGAGGCTGCGGGTACACACAGTAGAAACTATTTTACCACTAATTTTATCATATGTTTATCTTAAAGGAATGGGCCTGTGCTAAATTTATTTTACTTTAGTTGAAGCCAAAGATCCTTTTCAATTGTCTCATCAGATTTAAATGCATCGGGTGTCATTAGAATCCTTGCATCATCACAAATGATACTGGCTATAATAAAAAAAAAAAACATTTATTAGTGTACTTCTGTGGTTATTTAATTTTCTTAATTAAGCCTTTTAGTTGTTACAATAATATTCAGTAAAAAAATCGATTCACATCACATCATCAGCCATAGGATGTCCACTGCTAGACATAGGCCTCCTCCTGAGGGGGTTTTGCCAATACTCGCCTCGCTTGGCAGGCGGGTTGGCGAGCGCAGTTAGGTGTTATTGTTCAAGGAAGACGCTGCTGCCCATCTTCCGGATTACATCCCTTAGCCGACTCTTACGGCAACCACGGGTAGAGAGGGTGGGGTACTATTCTTATGCCGGCACCGCAAACGGCAAAAATCGATTCATCTATTATAATTTATTGTCAGATTGGGCCAGTCACGTGACCACTCAGCTGTCGTACTGGGTAACGCTCCACGAGCTCTGGCTGACGAGATTCCCGGGGCCGGTACACGTTGTCTTCTACGAGACGCTGGTCGATCACACGAGGAAATCTGTAGAGGAAATACTGCGTTTTCTCAACTACAACGTTACTGAAGTAAGTGTAGAGAGACCATATTTAAAAAAAAAATTACACTCCGTTTTTTTGACATAATTATTGAGGTTTCGGCCTGACAATGCGAATCGTATCAAGGATATGCCTTTTATATCTGATCCTTAATCCAACCGCCTAGCAAGTCTCTTAAAACAATATATAGATTTGTTTTTCTTGATTTGACAGTTGCTTGTTTTTTTTTCTCTTTCTTCTTAGCATCGCACTCTGTGTATTCTGCCAGTTTCAATGTTTCTGTATTTTGTGTGCAGTCTTTAGTTTTCAGCTTCTTTATCTTTATAATTAAAGTCCACTCTATATCATATACACTCGAAAAACAATAGTTTAAAAAAAAGTCAATGCGGCGACACGACTCTCTGCGTTCCCGCCAAAACTTTTCTTGTATTGTAATTTTATTTAGTTAACTAGAAGAATAATGTAAAGATGATCTGTAACCAAATGTTGCCAGTAAATTATATTGTGGAAACTTGTTTCGTTACAGGCTGACATGGAATGCGCAATGAAAAACAAAGAAGGCATATACCGGCGCAGAAAGAAACTACAAGATTTCGATCCTTACACGCCGGCAATGTACAAATCAATTGACGAAAGTCGAAACAAAGTGCTCAAAATTGTTACTGATTATCAATTAAGAAACAGGAAAAGAGATGAAACGTCACAGACAATGTTTTATGAAAAATGGAAGCAGGAAGATTATCGATAGTTACATTTTTTTTGTTTTTGGCGTCGCACTTTGCGCATTTGCCAGTGTCAAGTGTTTTATGAAAAATCAAGTGGAAGTCCAAGTTGCAGTCACGTACGTAAAGGTCGAGTCAGGTCATGCCCTAATATAGTAGTGACTTTATTTCATCACATTACTAATATTATTTTGATGATGTTAAGTGACGGTATGGTCGAAGATGGTAAACAAACCTAGCCTGGTACTAGAAAGTACCCTACCACCATGCTATGGTTTCCTCACCATGTTTTCTTTCACCGGTAGCTTAAACTCATTGTTGGGGTTTGAATTCACGCCCTTCGGCATGCGAACCGACCGCACTAACCACTGACCTAGCATCGCTATATTACGGTTATTTTACTTTCCAGCACTCACACACTAATTCAGCATTTTGTGAATAAAACTAACTATTTTCTTACATAATCACATGACTTGAAACTATTACAATACTACGATTTGATTTTTCGCGTTCCCGCCAAAACTCCTTTGTATAATTGATATTTTTCAATTATAAAAATCATAGATCTCCTGCATTTATTTTCAGAATTCTCTTTATAAACACTCATTTGATTTCACGTTATAATTATATTTGAGTTTCCATCCCCACTTGAAGCTACCTCAGAAACTAATGGCCTAAGAGAAATAATTTTAAGTGTTTAAAGTAGTAGTAATTCCGCCCTATAACTATTATGCCCCAAGCAGTAGGTATACATAGACTTAAATAAATTAAATATAAATAATCATTAATCAAATACTTTGAATCCCGAAAACTTTAGAAAATAAAATACAGGGTTACGGGGAACTAAGTCTAACTAAACTTATTGGAACCTAACAAATCGTGACAAGATCTCCGGATCTATTCAAACCGGGGTATCTGCCCCGGGCGGGTAAGCGACGATGTGGTCGAAGACGAAGCACGTAGCCTTAAAGATACCTATTTAAGCTGATCTTGAAGATATTTAAAAAAAAAAGACCTGAAAATCTGCCGCCAAGCATCTAACGGTGTGTTCCTCACTTGAGAGCCAGTACCATTCCAGGCTAGGTGTGCTTTACCATCTTCGACCACACCGTCACTGAACATCAGGTGAGCTGTGGTCAAACACCTAGCCAGTCAACAATAAAATTAAAAAAACTTAGTAGAAAAATTGGTTGTAAAAAACAAATCCAAGCGAATGTAATTTAAGCTCTAACCACTTTCGTATGCATACGTAAGCATTTGAATAAAGATTACCTAGAGTCTAGACCCCGTTCGCAATATCATCAAAGTTTAGAGTATCTTAAAAATAAGTTACTCTAGTACAAAAATTAAATTCAAAGGTTGCAAAGAAACTATTCGGTTGTAAATGTAAATTGATGTCAATTTAATTAAACCGTTTGTGAATTAGATGTTAATCAAACACTTTTTTCACATAACTTTGATGTGAGATTATATATTGCGGCTGTGACTGCAAAGATGATGCTAGAAATCGTCAGATTAATTAAAAATAGCTTGCGTCTCCTTCATTTCAAAGTGCTAGAAAAGGATGGAATTGGACTTTTTTCGTAATACTGAAATTGCTTGCGTCCCTTTCATTTTAATGTTCTAGAAAAGGATGGAATCCATTTTGGGTAACACTTTTGCCTACGTCTCTTTCATTATAACGTTCTAGAAAAGGATGGAATCCATTTTGGGTAACACTTTTGCCTACGTCTCTTTCATTATAACGTTCTAGAAAAGGATGGAATCCATTTTGGATTACACTAAATTTGCCTACGTCTTTTTCATTATAACGTTCTAAAAAAGGATGGAATCCATTGGATAACACTATATTTGCCTACGTCTCTTTCATTATAACGTTCTAGAAAAGGATGGAATCCATTTTGGGTAACACTAAATTTGCTTACGTCTCTTTCATTTTAACGTTCTAGAAAAGGATAGAACCCATTTTGGGTAACACTAAAAGTCTATTTCAATTCAACGTCTAGAAAAGGATGAAATGCATTTTGGATAACACTAAATTTGCTTACGTCTATTTCGTTTTAACGTTATGGAAAAGGATAGAATATATTTTGGATAACACTAAATTTGCTTACGTCTCTTTCATTGTTCTAGAAAAGGATGGAATATATTTTGGGTAGCACTAAATTTTCTTTATACGTCCTTTTCGTTCAAGACGTTCAGGAATAGAATTCATTACCATTTGGGGTAAAACTAAAATTGTCTGCGTCTCATTTCGTTAAATATCATCGAATCTTTTTATTGAAACAATATAGGTAATTAATTAATGCCTTAGTAAACAGTAAACACAATATCCTAATCAAATTATCATAATTTTTATTTACTGAACATATTTCTAGTTTGTCTTTGTTAACATAATTTTCCCATGTTTTTCTGCATTTAAAAATGTCTGGGATAGACATGCTAAATTATAAATTAGTTTACCTATTGTATTTATTCTGCATTTATATAATTAATATTAAGTGGTTTATATAAAACCTATAACAATGTTATTTTATCTTTCTTTACTATAGTTAGTTTTAGCAATGTGATAGCTCAAATTGAAGGACGTACAGGAAACTTAGATATTGCTTTGTAGTTATATAATCAAGAAAATCGCAATATACCACAATCTAAATTTATTTTAAATTTATTATTAATTTATTGCAATGTAACACTACATTAAGAATGTTTCCGAGATTAATAGGTACATTTGAGACTTCTATTGTAGGTTTTACTGTGTTAAATTGTTATAGGTACAGGGCTACGCGGAATGGCAGTACTAAACCGAAAGGAGATTTGTACTCGTAATAAATAAATGGTGTGTGTTTAAGACCACACGACAGAGTGAAAATTGTTTTTTCACGATTTAAAGATCGTTCTCATTGTAATAATTGTTCATAATAAGTATGAACAATTATTAACCTTTCAACCTGCATAACCCTGTATTACGAGAAATGTTCTAGTCACTAAACAGTCATAATCATCGAACATAATTGCTAAAATATTTTATTTTGTTAATTAATTGTACCCTTAAATATTAAGTTTAACCTTTTAGTCTCAAATATTAAGTAAGACTTTGTTCGTTGGCGTATCACGTGCAAAACGCACAACACATTTAGTTGATAACCTCAATTCACGCATTGTGTTGATAGTCATAGTTTTAAGAAAAAAAAAACTGTTTTGGCAATACTAAACGACGTACGGGTCACTTAATTTTTAAAAGAAATTACTAAAGAATAGGCCTAAAATGTTTTTGTACTTATTTATAATAACGTCTTTATATATAATAGAATATAATATAACTTTATTGTACACCAAACATACATATATTATAACTCAAAAAAGATAATAAAACAACATAGACTAATATATTTGGTATATATCTTTATATATAAAAATTTCGTGTCACGTTGTTTGTCCGCGATGAACTCCTCAACTACTGAACCGATTTTAACCAAATCTTGCACACTGTGTGCAGCTTGATCCAATTTGAGAGATAGGATAGTTTATATCTCAATTTATAATCGCAATATATTTTTTACTGTTAATTATTTATTTGTTTAACGACAAAGAGGTATAATTATCTGTGTGTTCCATAAAATTCTAATAGATGGCGGTGTAAGGTAATTTATTAACTGGATTGAGTAAGTATCTAATAGATGGCGCTACGTTAAAAGTACAAACGTTTCATATGCGCTACAATTTATTTCACGTTACACGCGTGTGTTCACTTTTCGTGTTAAATGGAATACTTTATCTGTACTTTATATAATATAGATGCAGATGTTGCCAACTATTCCGAATACCTTTCCCATTCATACTTACTATTGTTATAATTGAACTAGCCTGTAAGCGCAGACTCCAATGCATGTGGTCCAAGTTATTTGTTGCTGTTTTTTAGTATTTATTCCAGAACTCAGTATTATTTGTTATATATACTAATTTTACGGTCACAGTGTGCTAATTTTAAGACTTCGCTTCTCTTACTATTTTTTACAATGATAAAAGCTTAATTACGAAATTTTAAAAAACACGATTGCCCAATAGTTGATAATTAATGTTTTAAAAAATATAGCCAGTGTCACTCGAAATGATGTAGGGATTCTAACGATATCCTATACCTACAAATTTGTTTAGTAATTAAGTTATGATGGAATTAATAATGTCACATACAAACCCTGAAATCATTACACTTATTTTTTGGGCAGTCGTGTAGAAAAACACCAACGAATTTTATCTATACGAAAACATCAAAATAGGCCTAATTTTGTCCACTAGGCTAAAACGTACTTAAGTTGCTACAATTTTTTTTAATATTGTCAATTCTTTGTTTCCTCACCAAATAAGAATACTAGAAATAAATATAATCTTCATAATTGTATTTATACTACAAAACTTTTATTGTTTATTCGTGTGTGTTTAGAATACAAAATGAACACAAGTTGTGTCGAGTGCGCATATTGGCCAAGTGCACATTCTTTTTTGCTATTTGGCGTCGCACTTGATACATTTGCCAAAGTCAAGTATTTCGATATTTTAAGTTAGTATTTCTAGATAAGTCAAAAGAACTAAGTCAATGTTGAGTCCGGTCATGTCCTAGTAAAGTAGTGTGACTTTACTACAAGCTTTAACGGAGTTTTGGAGTTTGAAAAGTCACGTTTTACTACATTGCATCACATTACATTTCCCACAGTCGCGCATATAATACGGCACTTTATGAAAAAAAAAAAACTATTTTATACATAAACACTCGACAAAACACAAGTTTTGGAAAATTATATAAATGCGGCGACTCCACTTTTCTGCGTTCCGCCAAAACTCCCAAGTGCACATTGTAAACTTTTTTTAAAATTGTTGACAGGCTATGGTGTTGTCTACAGCTCATGTGATGTGAAGTGACGGTGTGTTCGTAGATGGTAAACACAACTAGCCTGTGGTAGCTAGCTAGTCAGCCAAGTCCCAAGTATAATGTGTACACACATCACAAGTACAAAGAATACGAATGCTAGTTGCTACTAATTGTATAATTGACTTTCCTGTCCGGTCTAGTGCCAAACTATCATAATTTATGTATAGTATGTAAAGCGCATCCCGCATAAGCAATGATTTAAGAGTGCCTACCACAAAAACGTTCGAAAAATATGCTAGTTCGTATTCGATAGGAAAATCATAAAAAAAAGCTCCTACGCCTGATACATACGGATTTTGTATAATTTATTTCATACCAACGTACTATTAAAGATTTTTTTTAAAGTTTGTTGTAGATGTAGACATTCAGAAGGTCTAGCATGACAATTTACGAAAAAACTTAATTCTAGTTAGAGTATTCTACTAGATAACAAAATGTATGAAAACGGGATGTAACGGACGGGTGTAAACGGAAACGAAAGTGAAATGACAGCCAGTTTTCATACATTTTGGTATCGAAAACCACCAGTTTTTTTCGCAAATTGTCGTGCTACAGAGGTAGGTACTTGTTTTTGTACAACCATAATATATTTAACTAACGAATTTAGTGCAGCATTTTTGTCTATTAGCCACAATTTAAATGTTATTTCGTTTTAAGCATTGGTATCTAGTAAAGAGTGTTAATTTATTTGTCATAATAAAACTATGCTCAAATTAATAGTCGTTTCATTTACGCATTACTTGTTGCAACTATAAGGCTCAATCCTCATTGAAGCAGAAGAAACGAAGCGCAGCAGTTACAATCCAAACCTGCATACAGTCCACATATTTCTGTAAAAAAAACGCGGATTCACACCATGTTGGCTCATTGAAAGTACATCTGTTAAAAGAACTGTAGAGGCGTGGGTTCGATTCCCATCTATGGCAAACATTTTATGGTATAAAACTAATGTATATTCCGTATGTATTTATGGCTTTTTTTGCTGATATTCTTGGTGTTTTACCACAACTCATCTGATGTTAACTGACGGGTTGGTCGTAGATGCTAAAGCACACCTAGCCTGGAATGGAACTGGCTCTAAGTGAGGCTGCCGGAACACACTGTTAGATGCTAGGCGGCAGATTTTAAACTTGAGGATAGTAGCTAGCCAGCCTAGTACTAGAAAGTACCCTACCACCACGCTATGGTTCCCTCACGATGTTTTCCTTCACCGGCAGCTTAAGCTCATTGTTGGGGTTTGAACCCACGCCCTTCGGCATGCGAACCAACCGCGCTAACCACTGAGCTATCATCGCTACAAAAGCATAAAAGTAGAACAGCTTTGGTTACAGGTAGGGTGGAAGTAAAATTGTAAATTGAGAACCATAAAAGTTAACCTACCTGCCACTGTCGGCCGTCCCAAGTGTAGATTGAAAGATGTAATGGCTGAAAATCTCCAAGAGCTGCAAGTTATTACTTGGCATGGGGGCCGTTCAAGTATTACGTAAGCACCATAGGGTCTTTGCTTTGCTTAGCACGCATAGGAGAGGGAAAGGGAGGGGAAGGGGGAGGTATAGGGAGGGGGATCTGACAAGGGCGGGAGGGGTTAATTATTACTAAAATTCTGCTAACGTAATATTTTAATGGTCCCATGGAGCAGTTCAAGATCGAGAAAATTGGCGCTTTTTAATATCTAAAATCAAGACAAATTTTGGGTCGCTGCGTTATCAAAATATAAAAGTTAACACAAAAATTATGATAAACTAATAATCAAAAATGATGTCTCCTGTTTTTTTTTTAAACTAAATAATTTATTATAAATTATTCACAGGTCAGTGCGGTTTGACTGGGTTAATAGGGATTGGCCCTAACTCGATGGATAGTCCTTCGGAGAAGCAACATTCCAGACACAATTTATTTAATGTGAATCCCTTCTAATAAAATACCAAACTTGTGCGTTTTAGACGGTCACACGACCGCTAATTATAGGGCAAAGGATTTCTACTTAGGCGAAATATAAAAAGAAAGTCATAAGGAAGGAATAAAATAAAATCCATCATTCATAAAACTAAATAATGCTTTATTTCACATCGTGTCATTCATTGGTCACAAACAAGTCTCGCACTTGGCAATAGAACTCACACGCTTCCGAACACTCAAATATAAAATATATGCAGTTTAACAACAATCCTTCTGGTTACGAATAACTTACATTCTCATTATATATATATATGTATATAAGCAGATTTATTGGCATGAGGACGAGACTCCACTAAGGCCGCGCATTCTACCGACAGCGGGCCGATGGCAAAACACCAGTTCAAGTTTTTTTTTACCGATCGACGAATGCGAAATAGTATTTCTTAGTGAGATAATAAAGTCAAAAAAAAAATATTTTTTTTGACGGTAAATATCAATTTATCGATCGATAAAAACCATAAAAGTAAATAGCGTGTATTATACACACGCTAATTAGAATGATTACAAATGAAACCCCATTTTCGCCACCTCTACTGCCCGGTGATATTTCACGATCAACATTTTCTAGGATTATTGTAATAAATAGATTTAGATATGAAGCTACATGTCTCGTGGTCGACACCCGCCTCTGCGCCAATATTTCGTATTCCAAGCGGTTAAACTGTACATTAGTTAATCGGGCGCTGCTCTTAGGGTCTGAACATAAGGATCAACGCGGCCGCTGTCCTCACAATACATGAAAGAGTTCACATCTCGGTCGATCAACCAGTCAATGCAAATGCAGCGACAATACTAAACATAATGGCTTCACCATAATAACTTTACAACATTCTTACTCCAATTATAAAAGAAGAAATAGAACATAAAAGAAGAAAATAATATAAAATAGCACTTATATCTTTCGCTATCTCAGAAGTAAGAGAGTGAAATTGAGTACAATATTAGATACAAGTAAGAATGGTCATAATGCAACGACCGCGCCGCCATAACTGTTTAGGCCCTTAATAATTTTTTACTACATTTTCGTCAACAATTAGCAAAAATCAACGAGAGCACACCCGAGGGCGTCTTAAATAAATCAGCTGTAAAATTTAACTTCTAACAACGCTTTAAACTCTTAATTATACAAAATTATCATCAATATCACAAATTAAATACAGAACTTGACGCCCTTTACGGCACACGAGGTCTAACGTCCACTTACAGAAAAAGGAACGTGCGGGTAGTTGAATTTTTTAAATTTAATCAATAATTAAATGTAGATATACCTATAGATCATTGAAAATATTAATGTTGCCTTTTTTGTTCTTTAACCCAATCACCGCCACAAACTTCTATACTTGACAGACGATAACGGCCCCTATCTCTCAACATCAATACTTGACAAAAAAAATGACGTAGTTCTTTTTATAGGTATATCAACAGAGCAGTTTGGCGTATAGGATGCGGTGTTCATCCCATTTTGCCATATAGTGAACGACAGCCTAAAAAAATTTAGTCGTAGAAATATCACGACGCAAAGCATTTGATGTCGTGTAACCGAAAGCTTCAGTCGAACACCCAAACACGTCACGGTAAAACAAAATGTATCTCATACATTTCAAACTATTGGAAACATGTCGAATATACAAAAATTAAGTCTTATTACAAAGTACTCAGAATCGAGAATCCACTGACAACGCAATCTTGCCGTCAGCAGTACGACCGAGTGTGAAACAAAACTACTGTACAAAAAAATAATAGTAATAAAGAACAAAAAGAAACACTATTATACAAAATTAAAAAGAAATAATAATAACAATAGTCTCACGTGTCTGTATACATTATTTCATTAGGGCCCAGTTTTACAACCTTCAGTTAATGTTCAAACTACTCCAGATTGTTTCATCTCTGCTTTAGTTAAATCTAACACCGCCACAGTCGATTATACTTGTCTTGATAATAATAGCCGACCCTATACGCCAATCACGTCAATATTTGATAACTATATGTATCTACATATAATGTTTGTCATCTGTTTCATGATTTTGGATTCCGTGTTCTTTTTGTAAATTGTGCCTTGGCGTATAGAGGACAACGATGCGATTGCTAATTTATATAATGGCGGTCAACGTGTTAACAATCACGAAGGATTATATAGACGTCGAACCCTCTCGGGAAACCTAATCTGTGGTCAAAATTACACAACTTTATTTAGTTTACCACTATATAATAATATATGTATTCAAAGCATGTATATAAAGACAGAACCATGAAACAAATAAATATTAGTTACTTTAAAAATCAGCCTTCGTTAAATATTTATTTAAATTTTCCTACCAGTCCCTAACTACCGCCACCTCACCGGCCCTCCGGAACCACAAACCACGAAAGACTAGAGACGCCACATCCCAGAATTAATACCTTTTTGTTAACTCTACTTTGAAA
This sequence comes from Biston stratarius, assembly GCA_950106695.1. NCBI lineage: Eukaryota > Metazoa > Arthropoda > Insecta > Lepidoptera > Geometridae > Biston > Biston stratarius. The sequence continues at coordinate 10,281,018 of OX467106.1, forward strand.
TCAAAACTCCAACAGTACATCCCTACATATGTAAAACTGTCGAAAAATACATAGTAAAAATACGATAAAAAAATATATGGAAATAGTATTGTCCTTAGGATCGATCCCAAAGACGCAGAGCTGGAGCTCGGCGCATCGACAACATTTCAATATGTTATAAAACATATTAACATCTATTACTACAACAATAACGCACAAATTTCTACCAAAACACGAAAAAATGAGCAGCAGCGTGGTCGTGCCCGCGTATATTTCGGTCTCGGTAGAATTTTGTGCATTATTATCGTAGAAATAGAGGTCAATACGTACTTATGACATTTTAAAAACTATCGACGCGTTGCTTTTCGCTTCGACTGTACGTCAGTGGGGATCGAGCCTTTACTTTCTATAACCCGCTTACCCGCCCTCACTCGCCGCATCTCGGCTCTTGAAGTGTCTATTTTCATAATTTTTTATCGCATATTTTCGACATTTTCTTTTTTAGGAGTACAAATACATTTCTCATGATGGCGGGCTTGCCTTAGTGCGTATTTTTTATTGTATAAATACGCTTTCGTGATGTTAACTAAAAACGCTTGACCATTGCAGCGGTGCCCAAGATTTTGAGTAACAAAACAAAGTCCAGGGCGTCGCCGCATCAGCGCTCATTACTTTGAGACATTCGATGGTCAGTCTCAATAGCCCTGTAATTTCGCTAGCTACAGTACCCTTCAAACCGGAACACAGTAATGTTTACACAGTACTGTTTGGCGGCAGAATATCTAATACTGCGGTGGTACCTCCTAGTAAAAGTCCAGTAGTCTCAGTGTAGCACCGTGTCAAAATCTCTACTCTTTACAAAAGCTACCAGTATTGTCAAATGCCAAGAAAAACTCGTTAAAAAGTTGTCAAATGCCACAAAAAAGTAGATAAAATCTTGTCGCAGTGCGTTAGTTTACTACACAAAATTGGCCTTTGAGTAGTAATGTCACTATTTGGCAGCAAAATATCTGCCGATCTACAGCGAATCAACGAGAGCGAAAGAGAGGGAAATATATCCTCTCTCTTTCGCTCTCGTTGATAAGATATTCATCGCAGTCAGCCTGAATTAAATTTACAGATCTGTTTCCTACAGTTAAAAAGGGTCGCCCGCTTTCTTACGATAAAAACCTTTTTTTTTAATTTTAATAACTTTTTCGATGTAAACGAGGCGTGTAGCGTAACGTTGGTATCAAAATTGGAATGTAGCAATCGCATTTATAGGTCAAGTTCAAATGTTATACCATATATAAGACTTCATATCCAATGCCGTAAAGTTCAAAATCAATCAACACAATTGTTAAACGAATCGTTACGTGAAATACCATTCACAGACATACTTAGTGATAATAATAAAAAAAGTATTTTCACATTATATGTATGACTAGTTTTAAGGATAAATGTCAAGACCACTATTATTGAAAATAAGTGAATTAATAAAAAAAGAAAGATGAAAAAAAATCAATAAAAGAATTCAAACTCTTATTAAGAGACAGTTACAGAGAAAACCAACAAATTGAAAACGGAATCTTATTTATAAATTCATTGTAAATAAATAAATTAATAATAAGAATTGGTAGGGTATAACACGGGCAATTCTTTAATGGTCTCAACAGATAAACCATCGCAACGTAAATACATTGTCAAAAACAAACTTTCCATCCGCATTGTTTAACACTGATACAGCTCACATCATCAGATGATATATGCCTATTTATATGCAGTGTTAAAAATTTAACACAAACACTCGATCCTTACTGACAGCAGCCGATGTTTTTTAGCATAATATTAGAACAATGGCTTCAAAATTAATTCACAGATAGCATTTCACAATCCACATATTTGTCGAGGCTGACATTTTGAGAAATAATCGATATTAAATTGTTATAAGCTTTTGCATTAAAACGTGTGTGTGAATTAGCGATCATTAAATTCTGATCCTTTGAAATATTGCTTGACCAGTGAACGAATTTCTGGCTACCGATCGTAAGAAACAATGTCTCGATCATACTGAAGTGAAATCTGTCTCTATCAATGGTGTCAAGAAAATTATCAGCAACAATGTTGTCGTGAAATTCAATTAGCTCTGATGTCATCGTGTGCTGAAGTTTTTCCAGTTTGCTTTTAACATCGTCTAACTTCGGGAGGTATTCTTCGACTGTTATATCTCTAATGCGTATTACAGTCTTATATCTAAGTTTAATACGATAGTCGAATCTCTTCAAGGCCGTTTTTTTATAGTCCACGTTGTTTGAAAGTCCGCTAACGTCGCGAGTCACTAGAGAATTTGTATTTATGAGGGTCTCAGCGGTATCTCTACAGCTTGCAGTCAATAGGTTGTCGTTGTCGTTTTGTGAATCTACAATTGTGTGTACGCTATCAGCAAGAGGAAATTCGCCTCGTAAATTTGCACTCAGCTTGTTTTCCTGATACGTAGACAAGTTCGCAATTGCAGTGGTTTTATCTTGACAGGAGATGGAGTTACCGTCTTGAATATTGTCAGTAGCAATAATGTCGTCTTCTGAATCCATTATAGATCCAGCGCCTCTAATGTTCGTATGTAGTGTAGAATTGTCATGATATTGTACAAAGCCTCGACAGTTGTCAGTCATTAAAGTATTGCTTTTGTTTCCCGAATCCAAACGTTCAGACTCTAGGGCGTCTTGACAATCAGCAGGATTACACGCAACAGCGTTACGTTCTACATCCACAATTGTGTTATATGCGGGCACGGACTCTGCGACTTTTAAATTCTTAATATTGTGATTAGGGGTTATGAACTCGAGTTGTCGGCTATCATTAGTCGGTAGGGGGACGTTACCGCGTGGTTCCCGAGAAGGGGCGCGCGAGGGGGCGGCGGCGCGGGGCGGGGGCCGTCACCGCTGCGCGCGGCAGCGCCGGCACACGCGCACGGCGCCGCATTCACCCCACGGGCTCATCTCGGAGCACGACCCGCAGAATATTCCGCCGCATCGTCTGTACAACAACACATCACATGTAAAGCTTCATTTCTAATACATTTTAAGTCACCATTAAATTTATATTTCAGCTAGTGTTGCTGTTTCAACGCGTTGCTGCGGCCAAATTGAGCACACGCGTGTAACGTGAAATGAATTGTAGCGCATATGAAACGTTTGTACTCTTAACGTAGCGCCATCTATTAGAATTTTATGGAACTCACAGATAATTATACCTCTTTGTCGTATAATAAACAAATAATTTGAAATATTGCGATTATAAATTGAGATAAAACTATCCTATCTCTCAAGTTGGATCAAACTGCACACAGTGTGCAAGAAAGTAAGAGTAAAGAGCGGATATCAATCTACCCACCATTAATTTTAGTAACAGTTTTTGTTAATTGTTTGTGGAAACTTTTAATTGGCCATATGAACGTATAGGCGTAACTAAATGTATGTACCTATCTGTTAATTTTCCATGTATTCATAAGATTAAACTAATATATAAAATTCAACGTCTGAAATAAAAGTTACTCGTATAATCTATACCAGTTGAAGTGACTCGGAATAATAACTAGTCTAGATAAGTCATCCCATACAAAAAAATTACAAATCGGGCTATTCTTTTTTGTTATGCGCGGCTCTAGATGGCGCCACTATCTGTGCGTGTTCCGAGCTATTTTCACTTTACGCTGTCCACTGCTTAGTAGTGAACCATCAAATCAATAGATGGCGCTTCTTTTGATTGAATTTTCGTTTCTTCGTTTCACTCTCTACATTACCTAAACCAGCCGAGTTCCATAATGCAACGGAGCACGAATTGATTTATTATGTTGATGTGTAAAATGTGGTGTGCCGGCGTGAGTGTAGCGGTGCGTACCTACAATGGTGGCGGCGGCGCGCGAGCCAGAAGTGGTGATGGCAGTGCTGGCAGCGCGGTGCGGCACTGTCAGGTAGCCACAGCACGCCGCGCGCCTCCTCACCCACCTCCACCTCGGACGCACTGCCGCTACCGCTGCCGCTGCCGCTACTGCTGCCGGATACAGCGCTACCGCTGCCGCTCGAACATTTCTGATCAAAACACAAGACGTCATTTTTAAACTTACGCGACTTGAACACATAATTATGTGACTGGGTCTTAATCGCGCACAAAATACTTTAAAATTAGGTCGAGGTAAATAAACAAAACTATATTTTATTTTATTAATAAACATAATTAAATACACAGATATTTTGAATACGCATCTATCTTAAATCTTTTTAAACGCAAGTATTCTTATATTTAGACATGGAACATGGAAGGAAGACAATGGAAGGGCCAGCATTGGTACGAAGACGGGCAGTCGCAGCGGCAAACAAATCTCAGGCAGTTGATAGATTAGGGTAGAGGTGTTGTGTTCCAAGAGTTGCGAATTGAGACGTTCTGTTTTAAATGCCGGTAAAGTAGTTTTTTTAAAAAGGTTTGACGCATTAGATTCCAATGGTAGGTAGTGAGTTTGAACAAATTGAGACAAAAAGATTAAACTAGGGTTTCAAATGCAGCCACAGAGAACATTGTGGTAAATGTTGAGGTCTTTAGTTTTGTCTTGTGTCTATTCAAGACAAGAGTGACCTGGTACTTCATTGGGGACTGAGTTCTATCTTAGACCACTTCATCACTTACCATCAGGTGAGTTGTAGACAAACGTCAGTCCATTTCGTCATAAAAGAAGGGTTTTGTGTTTCAAAGGCACCGCCAGAGCTGTGGTTGTGTGGTACAAATAGAAGTTTTGGGTTTCAATGACAGTAGGTTTTATTTCATTCTAGCATCCAGTACATCGTACCGGGTGCGATAGATGTATAAACCTCATTGAAAGATCATGAATACTTGAGAGAGAAAAAAAGTCAGTTGTAAGTTGAGGTGGTGTGTTTCAAAGACTGCTAGAGTCGAGGTATTGTGTTCCAAAGTTTTAGTATCGTATCAGTTTACCTGCGAATTATTTCTTGTGTCTGCAACAGCACGGGGAGCGGCAGGGGGAACGGCGGTGGGCGCGGGGGAGGAGAGTCGTAGCGCCTCGCGTGCTTCTCGCAACTGACCGCTCAGCTCTTCTACCACTTTCTGAAACCATTCAGCATTATATGAAATTATTGATGTAGATGATAAATATATAGTGGAATTAATGTTGAAATACGTATTTTATTGTTAAAAAACTTAATACTGTACAGAACAGTTTTGGCTTTTTGGACATACACTTATTTGAAGTAGAAGACTGTTTTGAAGTTGAAGATTTCAGATTTCAAGTCTTTTTTTTATACACCTTATTAATTTTATTATCAAGATTATATTATTTTATACCTGACTTCAATCTCTAAGATAGACATTGATAGTCGAGTTTGAATTTGAATCCCACTGTGTTCACCTCGCATGCCATTCACGACTCGCACGGGATTTTTGTAATATATATGTCGCAGGCAAATTGTATGATTGCGCATTTTACAAACGGCGTCGTCCGTTTAAAAACACTTGCAGTTTTGAAATATGCCGAAGACAAATTGACAACTTGTACAATCTTATGATTTCAACATTGCTTGTTATTGTAAAGTGACTATCACAAAACAAAGGTCAGACTTTATTCTAGCAATTAGGTACCTATCAAGACTTAGGAGTAAATTAATACGTGCTTAAGTCATTCTCAAGTATTTAAAATATTTAAGTACTTAACAAAAACAACATTTAAACTGATGACATTACATACAAAACAATAGTTAATAATCAAATCATAATCAGATGTAGTGGCATTTTATATAGTGACAAGGCATAAAATTTACCTTCGGCATATTTCAATGCTGCGAGTGTTTTTAAACGGACGACGCCGTTTGTAAAAAACGGAATCATACAAATTGCCTGCGACATATACATACATATCATGCAGGATTCTAAACTGACGCGTAATTAATCTAACCGAAACATGTTCCTAAACTACTTTAAACTGAACGCTGATATCGCTGAAAAGTAGTAGATAGATATGAGTATGTGTGTTTACCCGCTGGTAGAGTATGATTTGATGCAGACGCTGCTGCAGCGGGTCAGCGACGGGCGGCAACCCGTCCGGCGGGTCGCGTGCGCCGCCGGCGGCTCCGCACACGCAGCGCACGCGCGCCTCCACCGCCGCCTCGCCGCACACGCCGCACCAGCACCCCGTCGTGCTGCTACCACTCTCGCCCGAGGTATCGATGCCGCCTGCTTACAGACAAATGTTACGTATTACGTACACTTCTCGACATCCTTGCTTTTGCTTTTTTAGGGTTCCGTACAGGAAAGGGTAAAACGGGATTTTATTAATAAGACTCCGCTGTCCGTCCGTCCGTCCGTCTGTCTGTCTGTCTGTCCGTCTGTCGCCAGGCTGTATATCATGAACCGTGATAGTTACACAGTTGAAATTTTCACAGATGCTGTATTGCTGTTGCCGGTATAACAACAAATACTAAAAAACAGAATAAAATAAATATTTAAGGGCTCCCATACAACAGACATGTTTTTTTTTTAGGTGGTAGGGTACTTTCTAGTACTCTGCTGGCTAGCTACCACCCTCAGATTGAAAATCTGCCGCCAAACATCTAACGGTGTGTTCCGGCAGCCTCACATGAGAGCCAGTTCCATTCCAGGCTAGGTGTGTTTACCATCTTCGATCACACCATCACTTAACATCAGGTGAGCTGTGGTCAAACACCTAGCCTGTCAGCCATAAAAAAAAATGCGCCTCGTGGACAGGTTACAGTACGCTGGGCTGCTCAAGCTGTTTGGCGTATTTTTAAGCGTCTATAGTGACCCTACATTTCAGGGTCACTGTCCACGGAGCCTCAATCATGTGGGGCCTAAATGATTGATAGAGAACACACACGATGTTTAGGAATGATTAGTATTGATTTAAAGCCCGTACTGATTCTTTCAAAATTTTCTTATAAATTTAAAATCACTATAAAGTACTGGTGCTTCTGTAAAGAAAAACCACGAGGAAGTAAAATTCACATGTAAATCAATCAACACTTATCATATCAACAGGGTGACCTTTCTCAATAGTCGCGTGAGGAGTGCGGCAGTACTCACTTGTGGTGGAGGGGCGCCGCGAGCAGTGGCAGCAGGCGAACCGGCGGGGGGAGGTGGGACAGAGCGTGAGCTGCGAGCCGCGCGTCGCACGCACGTGTGCGTTGCGGCGCGGTGCGGCGCCCGCCTCGCCTTCGCTCTCCGAACTTAGGCTGCTCGAAGTGGCGCCACCTACCGACACATCAATCCCACTAATATTATAAATGTGAAAGTTTGGATAGATAGATGGATGGATGTTTGTTACTCAATCACGCCAGAACGGCTGAATGGATCTGGATGAAATTTTGCATGTAGTTACTTTAGTTAGGCCCTGGAATAAAACATAGAATACTTTTCATCATCATCATCCATCCATCACCACGCGGGTAAAAGCGCGGGGCGCTGTTAGTCAATTATGAGAAGATGTTTTACACAAGGACATCTGTATTCTGTATGTATTTACAAAAAAAAAAACTAAACTATTTAAGTATTTTACTTATCAGTTATTTGACTTCCATAGTACAAGCTTTGCTATTTCTATTTATTTATCTAAACATAACATGTACTATAGAAGGAGATAACTAATTGAATACTTATGTACTTTTTTTTTCTAAAAACATGTTTATAATATATAATAATAACATTTTTAGTAGCATCCGTTCGTCAGATACACGTTTGTCCTGGGTGGAAATCGAACCCAAGAAGCGGTGCTTCTACGAAATGAGCAGGGCAGTCAATTAAAGCTACCAAGTCCAGCAACCTAAGGCCCCAGTTCTCTATGACCTTATATTGAATCGTATAAATACTTAATACGATTTAAAAAACCATTTTTTTTCTGTGAAGAAAAACAGCATATGATGCTAACCTATTCCGGAGAATCAATTTTGTGGAGCATGTGTATCCACTAACTCAGATCGTGCTAGCATGGTGGAATTACGGACTAATCATCCTTACTCTTAGAGGGTAGTAGGCCCTAAACCCAGCAGTGGGATATTAGATATTGAAGCTTATACAGCCGCCAAACAGTAGTGTGCAAATACTACTGTGTTCCGTAGACCAATATCGCCAATAAAATTATTGAGCATAAGAACGTACATTAGATTAGTTTCAAAAACCGGCCAAGTGCGAGTCGTACTCGCGCACAAAGTGTTCCGTACCATTATCTATAAAAACGGCAAAAAAAATCACGTTTGTTGTATGTAGCCCCCTTAAATATTTATTTTATTCAGTTTTTTAGTAGGTATTTATTGTTATAGCGACAACAGAAATACATCATCTGTGAAAATTTCAACTGTCTAACTATCACGGTTCATGAGTTATTTTTTTTGTGGCTGACAGTCTAGTTGTTTGACCACAGCTCACCTGATGTTAAGTGACGGTGTGGTGGTCGAAGATGGTAAAGCACACCTAGCCTGAAATGGAACTGGCTCTCAAGTGAGGCTGCCGGAACACACCGTTAGATGCTTGGCGGCAGATTTTCAACTTGAGGGTGGTAGCTAGCCAGCCGAGTACTAGAACGTACCTTACCACCACGCAATACCATACAGCCTGGTGACAGACGGACGGACAGCCGAGTCATAGAATAGGATCCCGTTTTACCCTTTAGGTACGGATCCCTAAAAAGTATCAAAACAATGACAAAACAGTAATCAATCGAACTTACCATTGAGATCAACTTCCAAAAACTTAGACGCGACATCCTCAATCCCGTTCGCAGCACCATTCACTTCACTAACACCGTTCACTCTCCTGTTTAGTTCATTCACTGCACTTGACACTACGTTGTGATTGGCTACATCCCCTTCGGTGCTATTGTGATTGTCCAATGGCGAGCTCTCGTGGGAGTTTATCCTCGAGATGGGTAAGGAGTTGTCGAGTCGGTTTGGCGTGTCTGCGATGTCGAAACCGGTTGACGACTGGTTTGACGATTCGGATATCGATCGCCAGGTTATGCTGATATTACGGGTACGGCCTACTTCGCGGGCAGCCTGGAAATTACAAATATAAACACTTAATTTAAAAACAAAAAGTTGTTTCTGATTCCATGTCAACTTATGTTCAAAGGTGTACCGATGATGGCTCAGTGGTTAGCGCGGTAGGTTCGCATGCCAAAGGGCCTGGGTTCAAACCCCAACAATGAGCTTGAGTTGCCGGTGAAGAAAAACATCGTGAGGAAACCATAGCGTGGTTGTAGGGTACTTTCTAGTACTCGGCTGGCTAGCTACCTAGCTAGGTGTTTTTATGGTTGACAAGCTAGGTGTTTGACCACCGTTCACCTGATGTTAAGTGTCGGTGTGGTCGAAGATGGTAAAACACACCTAGCCTGGAATAGAACTGGCTCTCAAGTGTGGCAGCCGGAACACACCGTGAAGTGATTGGCGACAGATTTACAGTTATAATTAAGGTATAAACCAGTATAATAGATTAAAGTATGTCCTTGAGCCATCCATTCACGTTATTGTTAGCGAGGTTGTAGTTAAGGACTCTTGATTAAATCTTTATTGTCCACACAAAATATTATACAGTACAAAAGAAAAAGAAAATAAATTTAATTGTTAGGTGTACTAACTGGATATGCATATAGGGGAGTTTCCCTACGAGATCAAATCAGAAATGAGGAGATTCGTAGACGAACCAAAGTTACCGACATAGCCCAGCGGATTAGCAAGTTGAAGTGACAGTGGGCAGGGCACATAGCACGCAGAACTGATGGTCGATGGGGCTGTAAATTTCTGGAGTGGAGACCGCGGACCGGCAAGCGCAGCGTAGGACGTCCACCCACAAGGTGGACAGACGACTTCATAAAGACCGCAGGAACGCGCTGGATGCGAGCCGCTTCCAACCGGTCATTATGGAAGTCAATGGGGGAGGCCTATGTCCAGCAGTGGACGTCCTACGGCTGAGATGATGATGATGATGATGATGACATATAGGGGAATTCTAAATATATATTCCAATAATAACATATCTTAATCCATAAACAGAACAAGTCATACAGAAGAAATATTTTCATTGTAGCTTTTTAAAACTCTAGATTATTCTATTCAAAAAACAAAAAGGATATTAGTAAGCATTCTTAGAGGGTGCATCGTTCGTTTCATTACTTTAATTCAATTCAAAAAACAAAAGAAACAACTAGCGACCTTATCGCTAAAAGTAACCTTTTCAAGTTACATTAAGAAAGTGCAATTAAATTAAAAAATTAAGTTACTTTCTAACCTCTTCCATTCCAATAACATCAGTGTACGTGTCGCATACGAACACGGGAGGTTCTTCTGGCGTTTCGTCTCTCCTCCCGGCCCCTCCCACTTCCGGCAACTCCGCTTGTAGATCCGTCACCGGAGGCGTGATGTCAACTATCTGGCTGACGTCTAGTAGAGGTGCGTCGCTGGTGGTGGCTGGACATAGTTCGCGTTCGAGGGACGATGATCCCGATGTGAGGTCACGGCGTGGGGTCTCGAAATGGTCTGGATGGAGGCCATCGACCTAAACACAAAAATTTTTGCTACAGTAACTTCGCGTTATTTTTTTTTGTTTCTGATTAGGCACATCACATCTGATAAGTGACGGTATCTTTTTTTCATTACTTTCAAAATTTTATTTGGACGAAATTTCTTAGTGTGCATGGTGTACTTTATAGTCTTCTGACGAATAGCGACATTGAAAATTTAAAAAACTAACAACAAATACTAAAAAACAATAAAATAAAAATTTAAGGGCCTGAAATACAATAGACATGACTTTTTTGGCGTTTTTATAAATAATGGTACGGAACCCTTCGTGCGCGATTCCGACTCGCACTTGGCCGGTTTTATTCAATTTAACACACCAAATGTGACGCGTCCTTGAAATGTCACACTCAGCTCTCATCCAATTATAGAATAGCCGCTTAAAAAGTTTCACTTCAAATAAGCAAAAGTGTGGTTAACTGAATGGCGAGTCCAGCAGTGGACTGATTCAGATTAAAGACGTACCTGATCTCTGGCAGTTTCCGTTTCGGTGGGCAATACGGGCAGTTCGTCCACACAGCTATCAGTGAGCGCAGATCGACATTCCCTTCTAGACTCGCATTCCGGCACCACCATCGACAGCTTCCTGTGTACAAATACAATTATTTTATTAATAAAACCAAAGTTGCATATCATTATTCCATTCATTTTTAAAAATAGCATTAGAGATATCATAACATATGTCAATATAATAATATGTCAAATATAAATGTCATCATCATCAGCCATAGGTCGTCCTCTGCTGGACATAGGCCTCCTCCTGGGGGGGTTCTGCCAATACTCGCCACGCTTGGCAGGCGGGTTGGCGAGCGCAGTTAGGTGTGATTGTTCAAGGAAGACGCTGCTGCCCATCTTCCAGATTACATCCCTTAGCCGACTCTTACGGCAACCACGGGTAGAGAGGGCAGGGTACTATTCTTACGCCGGCACCACCACGGCAAATGACATATTATGTTTTATGTGTGTGCTGTGTGCATTTCTTGGTGGTTGATTTCCATTGCAGGAAAATTTTGTAGAGATGATAGCACAGTGGTTAGCGCGGTCGGTTCGCATGCCGAAGGGCGTGGGTTCAAACCCCAACAATGAGCTTGAGCTGCCGGTGAAGGAAAACATCGTGAGGAAACCATAGCGTGGTGGTAGAGTACTTTCTAGTACTCGGCTGGATAGCTACCACCCTCAAGTTGAAAATCTGCCGCCAAGCATCTAACGGTGCGTTCCGGCAGCCTCACTTAAGAGCCAGTTCCATTCCAGGCTAGGTGTACTTTACCATCTTAGACTACACCGTCACTTAACATCAGGTGAGCTGTGGTCAAACACCATCCCTGTCAATAATTAAAAAAAAGGAAGTCGTCTAGGTAGATACCACCGCAGTACCAAATATACTGCCGTCAAGCAGTATTGTGTAAACATTACTGTGTTCCGATTTGAAGGGTACTGCAGCTAGCGAAATTACTGGGCTGTTGAGACTAAACATCGAAAGTATCAAAGTAATGAGCGCCAAAGCAGCGATGCCCTGGACTTTGTTATGCTACTCAAAGTTCTGTTTATCGCTGCAATGGTTATGGACATGCGTTATTTTTTACCATCAGGAGAGCTTATCGTTAGAATCACAACTATTTAAAAAAAAAGTCAATTTGATTAAATGTTAGTAAAAAAAAATATAATTATAAAACTAGTGATTCAATAATTTCTTATTTTTAAATAATCGCCAAAGTCATAAAACTAAGTCTCTTGAACCTAAAGATTAAGAACCAAGAGCCAAGTGTGCAAAGTGACGAAGTAATGATAATCCACACTTAAAAAAAAAAAAAAGAAAACTAACTATACGCATAGCACTATAATATCGATCACAGCTCGCTGATTAGAAAATTGAGAATCGCTGTAGCTGGTCGCCCTGAGACTCGACGGAGTGACGATATACACAAGACAGCTGGCAGTGTAAAAATAAAAATCGGATTGAACTAAAACTTCACAGAAACGTTTGTACTCCATATTCGTTCTTCAACAGAATTTTTGCGTGACACACCGATAGATGGCGTTACTAGTCAAGTTAGCTCGCGGTGTTGTATCGTTCACAGATCATAGGGGTGTTTTCGTCAAATCTTGAAAGGTTTGTGTTAATCCAGAAACTATCTCTAAAATACCAAATTTCATTCAAATTTGGATTTTTTGAATAGCCTGTCTCAACTAAATGTTGTGACGGCGTCATTGAATAATTATATCAGATAAAAAAACTACGGTTGAGAACATCTGAATCTCGGAAACGGCTCCAACGATTTTCATGAAATTAAGTATGCAGGGGGGTTGTGTCATTTTTAGAAAACGTCGTTTTATCCGTGTTTTCACCCGAGCAAAGCTCGGTCATCAATCATCCAGCTACTATGTATCATACATGCATATGCACCACATTAGTATCTACAGGCGGGTCGCTAGTTTAATAATATATTAGCAAGCTTTAAATTTCTTATCACGTTAGTGAGATCTTATTACGTTTAAGCGTTCATTATCGTCTATAAGGCTTTCATTCCATAACAAGACGTCGTCGCAATTCAAGGCCACATTGGTTTTACAAAAGTTTTTCATATCATTTGTGTTTAGCACATTAATTTACGAGAAATGTCACTGGCACTTTTTTATGTAATAATGAGACGAACGATACGCTCTTGGATGGTAAGAGATAACGCCTGTCCATGACCATTGCAGCGAAACAGAAGACTTTTAATGAGTTTCAACAGCCCAGTCATTTCACTAACTACCTTTAAACCTACCTTTGTACCTTTTAAACCGGAACACAGTAATGTTTACACACTACTGCCTTGGGGGCAGAATATCTGGTACTACTGTGGTACCTACATACCTAGACTATTTCCTACAAGTAAATCCTGTATTTTGTAGTGATTATATTACTACTTACATTACATCAGGTGCGATGCTGGGATCGCTACACCGTCGTTGGGTCATCCTCTTTTCACCCTCGTTTAGCAAGTTGTCGCATGATCTTGTTTTCGTCATCAGAACTGAAACGAAATTGACTAGACTTAACAATTTTACCCTAATAATAATTAAGTCACTACATATTATAAAACAAAGTCGCCCGCCGCGTCTGTATGTCTCTCTGTTCGCGATAAACTTAAAAACTACGGAACAAATTATCATGGATGATTTGAACCGAAACAGAATTCTACTGAACATTCTCTACCTCTTAGTACAGTCAGGGCTTATCTACGATGGGATATCCAGGCGAACCGCCAAGCATTGCCCTGTACAGCGGACACTAAGCTCTATTTTGTTTGTTTTGTTTTAAAATTTCTTTATTGAACCATAAAATACATAAGAAACATGTACAAACTACCAGTGTAAATTAGGTCCTGGCATGTAACAACCATGTGAACATTATTGTTTTGCGAGCATAATGCCCATCCAAAACTTAATAAATGAAGGCTTATGTAAGTACAATGACACATAGACATATTCAAATACAACTTGATAAAAGGAGCTTAAATAAACATATAAACTTTAGAAAAGTTATTATATTTTAAAAAGGATATAAAAAATAAAAATACTTTTTTTTTTTTGGAAAAAAAACAAACTATTGACGGTAGGTAGACTATAATCGAACGGCGAGAATATTCGCTCGGCCGGCAGTCGCAGCTAGCAACAGGAGCTGATCTAAGCAACTAAGCTCTATTACTAATGGCGTTAGATGTATTTTGGTGTGTACCAGTGTTGTTTTGCTGCGGCAAATCGAGAGGCACTCGAGGCTCGTCGGTGTCGGGGCCGCGCTCCGCGCCGAACATGGCGCTCCATACGGCCGTCCCGCGAACGTTGTACTCCGGCCATAACACCTGTAATGCAAGGGAATAAGGTCTGGAATTGCATATAAAGTAAATAATTCTAATAATTGGTTGCCTGGAAGAGATCGCTCTTAGCGATAAGGCCGCCACTTGTGGCACTAGCTCATAAGATTCTTTTGTTTTCTGTACTCTTTTTCAGTATGCACTATAAAGAGTTTCTATCTATTTATCTTTCTATAAAGATTTTTCCTGAAAATACCAATGTTAATTCATCATCATCATTCCCAACATTCTTTATCCCACTGCTTGGTGTAGGCCTCTGTCTTGTTATGCCATATACCTTGGTCCTGTGCCAATCTAGTCCAGGTCCGACCCGCGACGGTGACTATATCGTCGACATGTTAATTCAGCACAATTCAATTCGTTAATTTGTTTTTCACCTTCATGACAAATCAATCTAAGTGTCATCTTAAGGAAAACATGATTTTCTGAGTTTTTAATTTTATATACATACCGAGCAAAGCTCTGACGACCAGATACAAAGTAAGCGTTTTATGAAAGGGTAACTTATTCTTCCGGTTACAAAAATGCCACCCATATTTGTTTCAAACACTAGAGAGGGTGGTGCTGGCGTAAGAATAGTACCCCACCCTCTCTACCCGTGGTTGCCGTAAGAGTCGGCTAAGGGATGTAATCCGGAAGATGGGCAGCAGCGTCTTCCTTGAACAATCACACTTAACTGCGCTCGCCAACCCGCCTGCCAAGCGTGGCGAGTATTGGCAAAACCCCCCCAGGAAGAGGCCTTTGTCCAGCAGTGGACGTTCTATGGCTGATGATGTGATGTGTGACTAGAGGGGGCGGCACTATAAAGTTTCTGCCCCGGTTGGAAAAAATTGTAAATCCGTGGCTGCTACCATGTAATACCTCACCTGTTCAGGCTGGTGTGGTGAGTACAGGTGGTTCCTGTAAGCGGGCGCGCGCAGCAGATGCCAGACATGCGCCGCGTCGGTCGCGTTGGCGGCTCGTTCCCGCGTCGTGTTGCACAGGAAAGTGCCGAACATGCATGAGTGCACGTGCACGGCCAGCTTTATCTGTAACGATAATTGATTTATTAGTTGACTAGGGGAGTCCTGGCAAGAACGTTAGAAAAAAATCACGCATCTACCTACATCATATTATTTGAAAAAAAAAAAAAAAAAGTGTTGTTTCCAAAGTTCAGTAGAAACTTCTAGAAAAGTCGCTACTACATTAATGCGGTATGACTTGAACTGTGACTTACATTGTGTAAGTATAGCTGCGCTTTATATAATATATATAACGCTCGAATTTCCATGAGAAACACGAAAATGTCGAATTTCGATGTTGTAGAAAACGTGTTTTAAGAATCGGCACTGTAACTACTTGCCGTGGTGGTGCCGGCGTAAGAATAGTACCCCACCCTCTCTACCCGTGGTTGCCGTAAGAGTCGGCTAAGGGATGTAATCCGGAAGATGGGCAGCAGCGTCTACCTTGAACAATCACACCTAACTGCGCTCGCCAACCCGCCTGCCAGGCGTGGCGAGTATTGGATTACATGGATGTTCCGAATACATAAACAGAACGAGTCCATGGATGTTACGGGTACATAGATGGAACGAGTACATGGATGTTACGAGTACATAGATGTTTATAATCGTCTACCAGATTCGAAATTCGGACCAAAAACTGGCTTGTTGACCAATTATTCTACAAAGTACCTAGATGAATTTCTGCCTAGAGTAGAGTAATGTCTTCATAAATTATAAATTAATTTTTTAATTTAATCGATTTTTGAATTGTAATAATTGATCAATGATTCGACTTGTACCCATTGGCTATGAATAAATGAGTATAAGTATAAACACTGCAAATGGGAGTTTTAATTTATTTTGGTGAGACAGCATGTTAAGTAAGTTCATAGTCCCATAATCTCGTTCTTAGCATATTCTTACCAAATAAGCCTCGTTGAACTCGAATGCGCACGGATACTGCAGCGCCACCTGGTGCACCCAGTCGAGCCACTGCAGGAAGATGGGTGAACGCTCGTTCGGCTCCTCCGCCCCGAACTGGTGACCGCACCTGTCCGCGAACTTGTGACCGAAGTCTAGCCACTCACGTTCGATTAAGACACGAAAACCCTGCAATAGCAAAACAGTACAACTTTATGTAATAAATAATTCATTGACAAAGCCTACTATAAGGCGGCTCATTACGTAGAAAACAGGTATATATGGTTGTAGTAGCTTCTCTCTGCACTTGCATCCACCTGGCTAAGTGACAATTGTAGTGAGCATAATGTATTAATATCTATAACTGTAAACTGTATAAACTGTAACCTAATATGAAAAGAAAGATCCACAAAAAAAAAATGCTAGTCAGATTAGACAACAGTTACTACACAGTCTACGTATGTCTACGTATGGTAGTTGTGTCTTGAGCTAGATCGGTGCGTAAAAAAAAACTGGCAGAATGCACAGAGTGCGATGCCAAGAAGAAAGAGGGAAAAAAAAACCCTATTACGTCCATGGATGTACGTACGTCGAGCGTCCTGTAGTAAGGGTCGAGCACGAGCTGTGCGGCGGCGACGATCTGCGGCGTGCGGTCCCAGCCGTCGGAGCAATGGACCAGCACGGGCCGCCCGTGGGCCACGGCGCGGCACACCGTCCCGGCCGCACGCGCGATGCCCGCGACATACTGCAGCCACAGCGTGCGCTCCAGGTTGCTGTGCCAACTGAAAACGACGGAAAACGGTTACACATGGCATGGCGTGTACTACCGCCTATATATCATTGCATTGGTTTCGTCGCAGAACGTCCCTTTCGCAAAATATCCTCTGGTAGTAAAACGTAAATGTCTTTTTTACCTGACTGCCAAGGAAGGATTATGTTTTTCGCGCGTATTTTGTATGTATCTATGTAAATTTCTTTATTACCTCGTATCTATCAAACAGCTGGATGGATTTCGACATATTCGCCTTAAAAACACAAATGTTTGAAAAAAAAATGGCGGATTTTTGGCGGTTTAAAAAAAACCTTTAATTATTTACACTTATAAGTTTAGTAATTGAGTTACATTAACCCTAATAGCAATACATTATATGTATTATTTGTAGCGATGATAGCTCAGTGGTTAGCAGTCGGTTCGCATGCCGAAGGGCGTGGGTTCAAACCCCAACAATGAGCTTGAGCTGCCGGTGAAGGAAAACATCGTGAGGAAACCATAGCGTGGTGTTAGGGTACTTTCTAGTACTCGGCTGGCTAGCTACCACCCTCAAGTTGAAAATCTGCCGCCAAGCATCTAACGGTGTGTTCCGGCAGCCTCACTTGAGAGCCAGTTCTATTCCAGGCTAGGTGTGCTTTACCATCTTCGACCACACCGTCACTTAACATCAGGTGAGTTGTGGTCAAAGACCTAGCCTGTCAGCAATAAAAAAATATGTAGGTACTATGTATCTATTTAAATATTTGGCTTTTATATTTTTTTATAGGCTTTGATTTCGGTGATAAATAACTATGAGCAACTGCTAACGACGTTAAACAAACACGTCTCATACCTGCTACAAATAGCAGTAAACACATTTTTGTTTGTATTTACAACGGTACTTTGTTGCGCCAGACACGATTTCGCGCACGTGATTGATGTACTTGCATTCAAGTTATCTCTACTCAAGTGTCATTAGGTGACATCTTTAAGAAATGCGCACACGTTGGCATGTGGGCTTTAACTACCTACATATTGACAGCCTCGTTGGCTCATTGGGAGTATGTCTGCCTGAGCTGTAGGGCGAGGGTTCGATTCCCGCCAAGGACAAATGTTTGTTTGGTATAAACAAATGTTTGTTCTGTGTCTGGGTGTTCTGTATGTATTTACAACAAAAAAAAAAGTATGTATGTATTCTATCAGTTATCTGACTTCCATCACACAAGCTCTGCTTAGTTTGGGGTCAGATGGCGCTGTGTGTAATGTGTCCTACAATATTTATATATTCTACAATATTTATATTATTGTTGGCAGGCTAACTGTTTGACCACAGCTCACCTGATGTTAAGTGATGATGTGGTCGAAGATGGTATACACACCTAGTCTGCAATTGGTTCTCAAGTAAGGCTGCCGGAACAACACCGTAAGATGCTTGGCGACAGATTTTCAACTTTCAGCTATCCAGTCGAATACTAGAAATTTAATTGTTCACCGGCAGCTCAAGCTCATTGTTGGAGTTTGAACTCACGCCCTTCGATGTGTGAACCGACCGCGCGAACCAATGAGCTATCGTCACTACAAGGTTGAAAGTAGCGCTATTATTATACAGTATAAAATAATCCAAAATTATGTTAATATAAAAATTCTCCCTATAATAAGTAAATCAAAATAATTCTGAGGAAAGGAAAAGTATAAAGACGAAAGTGTCTCGTCCGAGAATATATTTAGTTTTTAAACAAATTCATGAATGACGTTGATCTGCCCCCGTACTCTGGGCGTCTTATTGCGATTGCCGCCCACGCGACCGCATATCGTATACCCGTGCAGTAAGATTCGTAGTCGCGTAGCTTTCTTGTGAGCACCTAACGGGAATCGCAATGAGATCGCAATGAATCGAATCGCAATCGCTAGTTTGACAAATTGTGTGTAACTTACAATTAATTACGTTAGACTATAATTTCGGTTACATCCGATGGATGGCCTTCCTCAAGGAATCAAGGCGGAGTACCTACAACGCGCGCGTGGCCTCGTCTTCCTTTGCACTTGGCACTCATACGTATAATTTTTTTTTCTTCTTCTTGGCATCGCACTCTCTCTGTGCATTCTGCCAATTTCAATGTTTCTGTATTCTGTGTGCAGTCTTCAGTTTCTTTATTTTTATAGTCGAAAGTCCAGTCTTGGTCAAGGCCAGTCCGTGCCAGTCAAATCTAGTCATGCTTTAGTAAGTAGTGGCGACTTTACTATAAGCTTCATTGGCGTTTTGGAAGCAACACGAAGAGTCATGTTTCTCCACATTATATCACTTTCCCACACTCGCGTTTGTAATTCAGCACTTCATGAATAAAACACCACAATTTTTATACATAAGCACTCGAGAAAACACTAGTTTTGGAAAAAAATACATTGGGGCGAGACGACTCTTTCCGCGTTCCCGCCAAGAAACCGGTTTTATTTACTATTTTTGTAAACAGTTATTTTTATTTTTCTATGTAATATAAATAAATCGTATATTCTATATTTAAATCGCATTTAACGCATAATCACATACATCATCACATCATCAGCCATAGATCGTCCACTGCTGGACTTAGGCCTCCTGCTGGGGGGGTTTTGCCAATACTCGCCACGCTTGGCGAGCGGGTTGGCGAGCGCAGTTAGGTGTGATTGTTCAAGGAAGATGCTGCTGCCCATCTTCCGGATTACATCCCTTAGCCGACTCTTACGGCAACCACGGGTAGAGAGGGTGGGGTACTATTCTTACGCCGGCACCACCACGGCAATAATAATAACGCATAATAACTAATATCGGACGATCAAGGCTACAAGTTATTTTTTTAATACAAAATTCAGGAAGCCTTGCCATTATCTTCCTGTTTTTATGATACCAATGATTTTTTTGTCACGTGATTACTTTTTCTATATTCTTAGTTGTCAACGGACTATAAATCTACAAATGACGAAATGCAAAACATTATTGTTGTTGGGCATTTATCCAAAAACGAGACTTAAACATACAAACAAAGTAGCTGCGAATTTCACGTGAGGCCACCCACGCCACAGAGCGTCACTCCTTGCAATGAGATGGCAAAACTTAACAAAGCTAAGGAAGCCAGTATCGAACAACCTCACAAAGAAATGAATCTTTGTTCTTACACTCAGTGCCGGATTTACATATTTGCCGCCAGTAGGCTATTCAATTTTTGCCGCCCCTACTAACCTCTGCCATTCAATACCCTAGTTTACAATCATATTAATTAAATTTTCTTTATCAATGAAATTTCAATTTTATGATTTGTGTTCTATCGTCATAATTGTAATATTGAAACAATATTGGAATATTAAACAAAAAGAAAACACAAAAGTATATGATGTGTGCTAGAACATATGGTGTGATAGAAGGGACTCACTTAGCCTGGTCAGCTGGTTCAGCCGCGAGCGCTCGCATCTGCTGGAAGCTGCGTCGCACGTGATGGATGTTGGGCATGCACATGAACTGGATGTCTGCGTTCGGGTAGTACTGCTGACACTCGCAGCCGCCGCCACGAGCGCGGTTCGTGACGGCTGACGCGTAGGAACGCGCGTCCACGATCAGTAGCTTGAGTTGCTAAAAACAAAAAGGATATAATCTTAAAAAAGGTCATATTAAAAAAATATGTATATATATATATATATATAGAAACGAAAAAGACGATAAAGACTGTATTGTACACGTAGTATCAGTTCTCTCGCGGCCTACTGTAACATGATATGATCAAAACGTAAATATACTGTCCCTTATAATTCCCGGCGATAAACATAATTTTATTACCTGTTAAAAACGCGAAAGTTTAAATGTATTACAAAAGTTAAACCATGTAAGCTTTAATCTCTCTTTAAACTTCTTGGAAGAAAATCCCTTGTTCAGCAATTTTTTTTTTAATAGAAATAAATATCTTTAAATTCATACAGGATATTATAGGACATGATCTTATATAATTTTTTACTAAAATCAACGCACGGATAGTCGCTGATCGACAACTGCAACACCTTTCTGGTGTTGCGTCGCCGCTGTTTTGATAATACTGGTGCTTTATTACACTAAGATATATATAGAATCACGATAGTTAAAGCTATTTCGAAACCAATATAAGCGCATAGCTAAAATGTACTCTTCTTCTATTTTATTTTACTATGGTAACTGACATTGTTTTGACACACTTTAGTTTTACTCACGTTCAATTACGTCGGATACTCAGACTATAGTTTCGGTATAAGTTTTTCAAGGTGGTAATGTGCAAAGCAGGAGAAGGTCACACGCGTGTTGTACTCTGCTTTAGCTCCTTAAAGAAGGCCACCGTATGTGCCCAAAACTATAGTCGAAGTATCCAACTAAATTTAACGTGAGTAATCCCGCAAAATAAAAACAAAAATGTTCTATATGATACTTTTGTGGTGTCAATAAAGAGTTATTGTAAAGTTAAAAATAATTTCTTGTAAAAGGAATACTGTATGAATACAACTCAACGCTTTATCATATTTTATTGTTTTGTCCATCTCACTAATCGAATCGTTGCTCTTTTTAAGGCGACATGATTCATACATTGTATCACTGCCCACAACTTAACAAACGTCACCAAAAAAGGTTCTGCAAATTGTTACAAACGTGCAAATTGCAATTCCCATCAATCATTTCAGCATCAAAGCGACCTTTGCTATATTGGCGTAGCAATTACAAATAAATCTTGGCCTCTGCATCTAAATGGCAGTAGCTACTGTCAATATTGTGCTAGGTCATGTCATAAAGTTCAACTTGAAGTTTTCGGTAATTTTGCCATTTAGTAATTTGACAATATTCCCACTTTCCCGAGTAGGTTGACCGGATTCATACACGCCAATTAATTTATTCTCTAATCTTATTTCCTGTCACTATTTAGCATCTAAGGTAATGTAAAAACTGGCGTGAATCGATATCCTTTATGTCAATGTCAAATTTAGAAACGGTTATTAGTTGCCGGAGCCGTCCAAAATTTGACAGAACGATTATTATTTAGCCCATGCCATGCGACTAGGCCATGGTGAACATGCACAAGTTGATTGTCTTTTCAGCTTAAATAATCGTGAATAACTTAAATAAAAAAAATAAAAAAAAAATGAGACGATCGAAATCCTCTCGTGATAGTAAGATATAACGTATGATTATTGCTACGATACACAGATTTATAGAGTAGCAAAATAAAGTTCAGAGAATCGCCACTTGAGTGTCAAAGTGGCGATTACTTACTTTTCAGACCTTCGATGGTTAGTCTCAACAGCCCTGTAATTCCACTAGCTACAGAACCTTCAAACCGGAACATAGTAATGCTTACACACTACTGCTAGGTGGCATAATATCTGGTACTGCGGTGGTACCTACCTAAACGAGCGCCAGCTAAGGAGATCTACCACCAAGTAATCAGACAACTTCACCTGTACATCTTGAAAAATCCAGTAAATAAACAAATAAATATTGCAAGACATTTCACATAGCGCCATCTAGCCCAATCTAAGCAAAGCTTGTACTATGGGAACCAGATAACTGATAGAATAACTTTCCTCTTACAGTGGAAATTCCCTACAAACGTACAAAACGTTTTCAGACCACGTTTCTTGTAAGAACTGCTGATGTTTGGAACTTGTTGCCAGCGTCTGTGATTCTAATTACAACCCTTGGTTGTTCAAGAAAATCGTAAATAGGTATTTCTTAAGCAAGCGTGCTCCATCTTCGGCCACATCGTCGCTTTCCATCAGGTGAGATCGTCGCCAAACGCATGCCAAGCCCGTTGTAACAAAATGTTTGTTAATACTTATACGTTCCTATATGCAAAAACACAAGGCACAGAACAAATATTTATAGTCACATAAATGTTTGTCCTGGTGGGAATCGAACCCACGCCCTACAGCTCTTGAAGCAGATATTCTACCAAATGAGGGACAGTCAAATTATTGGATCACGCACGAAACTGATGTTTTTAAACTTTTTTTAATGATATATTTGAAATGATTGACGTAACATTGGTTTTATCAATAAAATATTTGTATCTCTATTTGTATTTTGAAATAAATATGATGTGAATTTTTTTCCCAAATGGGCTATCGCGTCATAATTCCTTACTTGGTAATGTTGTTGTCCTACCTTGTTGGTGGTAGGCGGTTGCAAGCCCCTGTCGTTGTTGCAAGCTGTGACAAAGGCAGCGAGCAGTCTCTCGTCCTCGCTAGACCGCCACCCCAGCCAGCCAACTTCAGGCTGTGACGATCTCGCGATCACAGCACCGTTGCCGCGATGCCTCCACACTACTGCTGGTATCCGTCGCATCGCACGAAACCTGTCATATTACATTGTTATAGTAAGCATTGACTTTATATAGTACTAGCTGCGCCCCGCGGTTTTACACGCGTGGTTATGATGTTGATGAAAAGTATCTTAAGTTTTATTCCAGGGCTTAAAGTATCTACAAACAAAATTTCATCCAGATCCGTTCAGCCGTTCTGGCGTGATTGAGTAACAAACATACATCACCCATCCAAATTTTCACATTTATAATATTAGTGGGATGAATAATCGATCTTGCATATCGAGATTTTTAATTTAATATTTACGCTCCATAGACAAGAGAGACAGGTCTGCATCTGTTGTAAAATTCAACATTTAGTTTTTTGTTTTTCTGGCATTTGTAATCGTTTTCATTATTATTTAATTTTGTAATTGATGCTTCCTTTTTAATTTTTATTTAATATAATAATGTGTGAGATTTTTTGGCTTGAACGTTTTTTATCTCAATAAATACAATTTAATTTTAATAAAAAAAAAAAAAACACCCCAATTTTACAATTTAAGTTTTGGAATAGTCCAATAAAGTGATATGAATTTTACGTTTATCCGTCACAACAGATATACGAAGTTATTTGCTGTAGGAACTTGAGTGTGGCGCTTTTCTTAGCTTGGTAACCACTCATTAGCGTTCGGAACCGTACGATAATTATCGTACATGTACGATAATGTCATGACTACGTACGATGTACGATAATACCAAACTATCATACGCAGATTGTACGATAATTTCCATCATGATGCAAAGTTTCAGAATAACACTGACAGCCAATAACAAATACGATTGTTTTTTGACGTCAGCACCATCTATTGGCTCATTTCTTTCTTAGGAACACATGGCTGTTATATGATCGTAACATAGCATTTAAGTGTATTTCTGTTAGTGTAAAAAATAAGCTCTTTAGATAAGTTACTAAATGTTGTTCCCACCGACCCTTGTCGCCAACCCCACTCTACATCCTCTTGAACCTTTAAATACCTTGTGTCGACCGATCCCGGGTCACTTCATATCAATCCATCTCTGAATCTCACTGCTTCCTTACCAACTCCATGAACATTGTAAAATTTTAATAATAAATTGTGCGCGTATTCTAAAGAAAAACGTGTTTTGACTTTCCGCCACGTAACAATTGGCGCAGTCGGTAGGATTTGCGTAGGTACGCGAAGACGACACTAACGAACCAGAATCGCCTGGCGCGGAATACTACGTGTCGCCGAAGCATGCTCCTGCCAGTCCTCCTGCTTATGTGGTGAGTGGTTGAAACGTGTTAGCTCATACCTTAGTCCTTGATTATTATTATTTTAGTATGTGTATGTACTATACTACTTGTTGTTCTTGACTAAGAGTTCTATTTCATTGTTTCAACACTAGGGTTTTTGCTACAGCTCAAATTTCTACCTAATCATTTGTGTTTATATCTCTTAAAATGGCAACTTCAAGCTCTAAGACCCTTTCAATCGATAACTTGATCAAACTAATCCCAGAATTCGACACAATTCAAAGTTCAGGAGTTTACAGGTTTATCCGATCTTGTAATGCGGCCTTTCAATTGGCTTCACCATCTGACCGGCAAGTGTTACTTATTTACAGTCTGAATAAAATTATTGGGCCTTATGCCGCAGACGTTCATGCGAGACAGTTTTCATCATGGGAAAACTTGCAAATTTATTTAATTGAGAAGTTTTCTAATGTAAAGACAGTCGCTCATCTTACCTTAGAATTACAATCGTTATTTCAAAAACAGAAAGAAAGCGTCACCGAGTTTTACCATCGTGTTGATCTGTTACGGAGCAAAATTATAGAAAAACTAACCGCGGAAGTGAATGACGAGTCATTAACCGGTAGGAAACTCTGCATAGAGGAAACAGCTCTAAATGTTTTCGTTAACGGTCTTAATAGTGAAATAGGCGCGATGCTTAGGATAAAAGAATACCAACATCTATCTGATGCTGGGCGCTTCGCCATGCAAGAGGATAAAATAAGAGCAATGAATCAAGCTCGCCAACAACTTTATAGAGCGAGCCTTGTATTTTCTAAACCACCAAGCAACCAACGGTTTCCTTTTCCATCGCGTACCTTCAGTAGTGATGAGAGACGGCCTACTAGACCACCCTTAAACCATTCGACTAATCCGTCACCAAACGCAAAGTTTTGTAATTATTGCAAAAACCCAGGGCATTTAATCCATGAATGCCGTAAGCGAGCTTATAATAATCAAAGAGTTCAGTACTCGAACTCTATTACGGCTCCGCTAGAAACCAAGGCAGTTAATCATTTAAACTCGCACGCGGCCACCGAACCGGGCAACTCGATGGAAACCGCTTTAGCCCCCTTCCAGTCGACCCAGTCGAGCCGACCTCAGATCGACGAGCTGGAATCTGTTCCAGACCTCGACAAGCTACAGCTAGAGTAAAAACGTATACAAATACGTGTGAAGCATCCACACAAGTTAATGCAGTCTATCGTAGACAAACTCGCGATGCTTTTACACAAACTTCATCAGCCTACGACCCGGGTAACCAGCCCCACACCCTTGGCTGTCAAGACACTGAATCTTCCAAGTTCATTGCTAAATCAAAAACAGAGTCGAAGTCAAAAGCAAAATCGAATAAAAAGTATCGATCGAAATCAAATAAAAAGCCTAAGAGCTCTATTACCATTTCTAATTCTAACCCTAAGTCCGAGCCTAAGTTTATTCCCATTTCAGCTCTGAACATTCCACCTGAACAACTTCTTTACTGTAAATTCCATGTTGATGGTCAGCCAGTAACTTTACTTATCGACACGGGAGCTGCTATTTCCGTCCTACGTAAGGATAAAATCGGAAACAATACCCTAGATGTATCGAACATCGTGTCGATTGTAGGAGTTAACACTAAGGACAGTCCAGTAAGGAGCTACGGTACGACAGAAATATCGCTTGATAACTTCCGTAAACATACTTTTTATGTAGCGGATCTGAACATCCAAGCAGACGGTATTCTCGGTCTTGATTTTATGTCTAAATCCGGTGTTAACATTTACATTGCCTCCAAGACCATGCGTGTAGATAAATGTCATTACAAATTGTTTCGTTTCGGAGAAGAAAATAAATGTACTGGAAAAGATAAGCAATTCGTGAATCAAAGGTCCGAGACAGTAATAACATGTACTACAAAAGATATAAAGAACGGTTTAGCAATCATCGACAAACAAGAAATAGAAAACGGTGTAACGATCCCGAACGCATTAGTTAACGTCGTTAACTATACTCTAATAATTACTTGCATTAACAGATCAGACGAAGATAAAATTATTTCTATTCCCGATATCCGTGCAACTTTGTTTAATGAGTCATTAGATAAAAATAAAACTTTCCAAATCAATACCACAAACAAATCAATTTACACAGATAGACGCAACGAAGTACACAAGTTAATTAGGCGCGACCACTTGAACGAAGAAGAAAATAAATCTCTAAATAAGATTGTTAACCAATTTACTGACATATTTTATCTTGAAGGCGATACTTTAACTTTTACGAGTCACACTAAACATCAAATACCCACAGTCTCAGATACTCCAATACACTCCAAAACTTATCGGTTCCCACAAATTCACAACGAAGAGGTAAAAACTCAAGTAAAAAAACTCTTAGACCAAAACATAATTCGTCCAAGCACTTCACCTTGGACCAGTCCTATTTGGATTGTCCCTAAAAAAACCGACGCCTCTGGTAAACGTAAGTGGCGTATGGTTGTCGACTACAGAAAACTGAACGAAATCACTATAGGAGATAGTTATCCTTTGCCAAACATAAGCGACATTTTAGACAAGTTAGGTCATTCAAAATATTTTACGACACTAGATCTCGCTTCAGGCTTTCATCAATTTGAAGTTAATTCTAAAGATATTCCGAAAACAGCTTTCAATACTCCTTTTGGTCATTACGAATTTCTTCGCATGCCGTTTGGACTGAAAAATGCTCCAGCGACTTTTCAGCGAGCCATGGATAACATACTTTACGGCCTGCAGGGAGAACGCTGCTTTATATATCTAGATGATCTCGTTTTGTTTGCCTCTAGCCTTGAAGAACATGACCTGAAACTCACTGAAGTCTTCGAACGGCTGAAAAAATACGGCCTGAAAATCCAACCAGACAAATGTGAATTCTTGCGCAAAGAAGTAGCATACTTAGGTCATATTATCTCTTCTGACGGTGTTAAACCGAATCCAGGAAAAGTAGAAGCTGTCCAAAAGTTCCCAATTCCTAAGTCCTGTAAAGATATAAAATCCTTTCTAGGTCTTGCAGGTTATTATCGCCGCTTCATCCCCAATTTCAGCAAACTAACTAAACCTTTAACGAGTCTTTTGAAGAAAGATGTTTCCTACGTCTGGGGAGATAATCAACAACAAGCATTCGATTCCTGTAAAAGAATTCTTACTGAAGCTCCTTTGTTACAGTATCCTGATTTCACAAAAGAGTTCATATTGACCACCGATGCCTCCTTACATGCAATTGGAGCGATTCTGTCTCAAGGTGAAATAGGATTAGATCTTCCAATTGGATTCGCGTCTCGTACACTGAATAAGGCTGAATCAAATTATTCCACTATCGAACGCGAATTGTTAGCTATAGTTTGGGCAGTTAAACATTTCCGACCTTATTTATTCGGTAGAAAATTCAAAATTGTGACAGATCACAAGCCTTTAACTTGGTTGTTTTCAGTAAAGGACCCAGGTAGCCGTCTTGTTAGATGGAGATTAAAGTTAGAGGAATTCGAATACGAAATAATTTACAAAGCGGGCAAGATTAATACAAATGCAGACGCACTCTCTCGTCACCCTGTACTTAACACAACATCAAATCTTTATATCGACCCCGAATCTGAAGATTATTTACAATTAAACTATGAACATTTTTTACAGACACCCATCGAAACTTACAACACTCCATATTTCAAAAATACAGTCGATAATCTATTAGATGAACGTCACAAAACTATATTGGTCCCCATATCTGCAGAACTATCTGAAAAAAACTTGTTTTTCAACGAAGCCATTAATTCTTGTTCTCAAGTAGAACCTTTTCTGGAAAGCTCTAAAGCTCTTTACCAAACTGAATTGCTCGTATCCGACAAAAAACAAAATATTATTTTTGGTGTCACTCGACCTACCCACTTTGACCCATGGGATTCAGAAAGTTACTTTAAAATACTGCTATCTTGCTTACAAAAAAATAACTTAAAAGCACTCTGCGTTCCAGATCTTAAGTACGACCCCACTTGTAAACTTATGGGAAATCAACAAGCTCGTATCACAGCATACCTGGCAAATTGTTATAAGTGTGAGATTACCATTTGTCAAAACAGAATTAAGTACCCAAAAAGGGAAGAAATTCCGAGTATTCTGAAACTATTTCATGACGACTCCCTTTCAGGACATAGAGGAATTGTAGAAACCATGCGTAAGATTCGAGAAGAGTATTTTTGGAAAGGCATGATAGAAGACATCAAAACTTATATTGATAATTGTCTCACATGTCAAAGAAATAAAATTCAAAGAAAAACCTATAAAGCTCCTATGGTAATAACTTCTTCATCTACGGAACCATTTGAACGTGTCACTATTGATTTAGTATCTTATTCCGATATAACCGACGATTGCAATAAGTATGTTCTTACATTACAAGATGACCTCACCAAATTTGTACAAGCTTATGCAATCTCCGATAAACAATCTATCAGTGTTGCCAAGTCCCTTCTAGTTTTCTGCCAACATTACGGTATCCCAAAACGCTTTCACTCCGATCAAGGCGGTGAATTTGTAAACAATGTAATTAAACAACTCATGAAACTTCTAGGCACAAAGCACACTTTCAGTTCAGCCTACCATCCTCAAACAAACGGTTCTTTAGAGCGGTTCCACGCTACTCTACGCGATCATGTAAGAATGTATCACCAAAGAAACAAGTTCAATTGGGACCATATTATCCCATTAGCTATTATGTGTCATAATACATCGCTAAACCAGTCCACAGGCTATACACCACACGAACTTCTATTCGGGTACAAGCCTCGGCTTCTTTATACCGCCAAAGACGTCAACGACGAGTATACGACCACTGATTACCTACGCGACTTAAACGAACGTTTAAAGATTTCACGTGAAATCTCCTCAAACAACCTTAAGTCTATGAAAGAAAAGGCAAAAGAGCGTTATGACCAGCACATAAAAAACGTTGCCGATTTCAAATTAGGAGAAAAAGTAATGCTAAAAATACCCAATCCAAACAACCTAGACAGTAAATGGGAAGGTCCTTATGAAATTACACGAAAAGGCTTTAATGAAAATTATATAATTAGGAAAGGTGGTAGGAATCAATTAGTGCATGGTAATAGACTACGTCCATTTCCTGCACCACCTTTAGACAATATTTTAAATAAAGATAGGATATATTAAACATAAATAGAAAATTAGTTGTTAAAATAAACTCTAAGTAGAAGTAAGTAGTAAATTCCAAATAAATAAAATAACTGTATATATTTTATCCTTAAGTAAAATATGCCTTTAGCCGTAAACATTAAAATAAATAATGCAAAATTCACACGTTAGTTTTACGATTTTTCCAGTAATGAAGTTTTACTCTATTTAGCCCTTCACGAAGTTACAAATTAGCTAAGTTATGTTTTAAAAATATCAATAATTTTAACTTGAACAATTAATTTTTTTTTCAGGTACTCCACAACACTGGTTGTTGGAGATACCATTACCGAACCACTACCTTCCAAATCCGGGCTATATTATCAAAAAGAAGGCGAAATCCTAATCTCTGAATCTTCATGGAAACTTGTAATTTATAGAAATTTAGAATCGCTTTTTATTTCCCGCGACTCGATTAAGCGCCTTAGCTCGAATTACTTTTCATTAATTGCAAAACATCCAAATAATTTTTTGCAGCATACTACTACTTCTTTTATAAAATTAAGTTTATATAAAATCGATTCGCGTCTCTCCGAACTAAGCTCATATAGTAATAGAAGAAGCAAACGAGAAGTACTTAACGGGCTAAGCTCAATCTTTAAATGGTTAATTGGAACTCCTGACGCTAAGGATGCGAAACATTACGAACGATGTATAGAACTTTTAGAAAAACGAGAAATCGATCAAACCGAAATTCTAAAACAACAAATTCAAATAGTATCATCTACTGTCACTAACTTTAATGAAACTATCATTAAGATTTCCTATGATGAATACGTTCTGAATGAAAATTTAGAAAGAATCGGAAAATATTTAAATAAAACTAACAATATTTTATTTGATCTGAAAGCTTCTGAAGAGATATCTGTTATTTCAATTCAAATCTTAGAGTCGGTTATGTCTCTTGAATCAGTCCTAGACGATATCCTGACTTCTGTCCTATTAGTTAAATCCGGCGCCGTACATCCCTCTATTATTTCAGTTGAAAAGTTATACGAAGAGTTACTTTCGTCCAGTCATATCAGAACTGAAAGCCTAATACTCCCCGTGACTCTTGAAAACATTCATGAAATTTTAGATTCTTCCACATTAACTGCTTATATTTACAAGAATAAATTAACATACGTACTAGATTTTCCTCTTGTCAAGAATGATAGGTTCACCCTATACCACCTCTATTCTATCCCTATTCATCACCACAACTCAATATTTTATTCCACAATCCTTCCCGAGCAACCGTATTTGGCCACGAGCCCAACAAAGCAGCGCTACATCACAACAGACTCCGTTTCGAAATGCAAACTAGTTACTCCGAGAAGATGGGTCTGCAACCTACCTGTCTACAATTACCTAGCACGTCCGATCTGCGAGATGGCTATCCTGATGCACACCAACAAGAAACTTCCCGACGCCTGCGAAATTACTACCTTCAGCGCTCAAATTAACATCTTTCAACCTATCGAGGCGAACAAATGGATATATATGCTACAAAACGACACAGCTTCAGTTCTTCAATGCGGCGGAACAACTAAACACGTAACGCTGCAAGGTGCTGGTATCCTGACTCTACCCAGAGGATGCAAGCTCTACTGTGCCCTCATCACACTGACTTCAGTAGACGAGATCACGAAGAACATCAGTCATCCTATCGTGACTGTAGATATTGAAGACTTCTGCTCCGACACCAAAGCCGAAACACCGAGCTCTCCAGACATCATACCGGTACAAATCAGTAAAATTCCAATTGATAGTCTTAATTTGGTCAAAGATGAGCTTCGAGAACAATCGAAGAAGATTAAAGCATTCCAAGAAGCTTTCGTTCTGGAAAAATACCCATCGAAGATGTCTTACATAACCTATATAATTGGGTTGATTATGCTAATATTCCTCATCTCTAAGATATGCCGATATTGCCCCAAGTCATTGCTACGCAAAAGGGAACATAAAGATGGCTGTATTCAAATTTTTAACAATTGCTTCGATAGAAGACGTCATCGCACTCACGTGGCCATTCCTTTAACTGCTATCAACGAGTTTTCACGCAGCACCGTTACCGAAGACGAAGAATCAAGCGACAGCGACGCCGACGTCCGCGCCGCCCCTCCATTTTCAAGTCAAAAATTAGGCACTGCCCAATCTTTGTTCTAAGGGGGGAGATGTTATATGATCGTAACATAGCATTTAAGTGTATTTCTGTTAGTGTAAAAAATAAGCTCTTTAGATAAGTTACTAAATGTTGTTCCCACCGACCCTTGTCGCCAACCCCACTCTACATCCTCTTGAACCTTTAAATACCTTGTGTCGACCGATCCCGGGTCACTTCATATCAATCCATCTCTGAATCTCACTGCTTCCTTACCAACTCCATGAACATTGTAAAATTTTAATAATAAATTGTGCGCGTATTCTAAAGAAAAACGTGTTTTGACTTTCCGCCACGTAACATGGCTGCCGCTTCATGTCTCAATCATTTCATTGGTTGCTAGCATCTGCCAATCAGCGATCGATATGGACATCGTCGTTCGGTAATATGCCATACGCCAATATATAAAATATAAAGCATTTTCGACGTATTATTATTAAGTTTCAAATGCTTTTTTAATGTATTGTAGTCATTATCCTGGTGGATACGATAATTTTACGGCCCTGGTACGATAGCTGCTTGGCTTCAGGTTGTGAACACTAGTCCCATAGCCGTACATAGCCTCGCTAGATAGAGTGCACTCGCTTACAACCATGTAATCTGTACGTGATTGTGAATGAATAGAAATGGTAATCAACAAGAAAGTTTTATTTATCGTCCACTACCCTAGTCAGGAGAACACGCAGATAAGTTTAAGGGTTGGAGATAAATCTCATCGATGATGTCAGCAGTACATTTCTTTAACGACGCTTGCTTTTACTCTTCTGGATGTTTCTTTCGAATAATAATAAGCGAAGAGTGAAGACGTGACCCCCACCTGGCAACGGAGTCCAGATCCTCGTCACAGATGTTAGCGGGCACGACCAGCTGGGGAGGGTAGGAAGGGCACAGCTCGTACTTCTCGTTAGCTGTGGTGACGCGCCACGCGCCTTTCGTCGTGAACCCTAGCCGTTCCAGCTACAAAAAAAAATACGTTGTAAACACATCTTCGTCTGATGTTTATGTCTTTGAGTCTTCCAGCAATACAGACACTCATAATATAAAAAAAAATATTGTTTAGGTTACATCTTAAAAGCTCAATTACGACCAGTTCCTCCTATCCTAGGGAGTTGAAATGTGTTACGTGTAACGCTCACCTCAGGTCCAAACCAGTGGGGCTGTGATGCGTGCGAGGCACGAAGCAGGGCACGGTGCACGGAGGATGCTGGCTGCTCTTTGGCCCAGGCAGCATAAGCAGCAGCGAAGGTTTCCTGCGCCGAGCTCATGGGCGCCATGGCCGCATTCAGCCGTCGCCACCACTCCACGCACTGCTCGCCAGACGTGAATGAGCATCTGGAACCGGACACTTAACATTACTAGCTGCAAAAACATATACAAAAAAAAACCGTGTCGTGCCGTGGTGGTGCCGGTGTAAGAATAGTACCCCACCCTCTCTACCCGTGGTTGCCGTAGAGTCGGCTAAGGTATGTAAACCAGAAGATGGGCTGCAGCGTCTTCCTTGAACAATCACACTTAACTGTGCTCGCCAACCGGCCTGCCAAGCGTGGCGAGTATTGGCAAAACCCCCATTTCTCTCAAATTCTATTGACGCCCCATTTTTATCAGATGCAGAAAAATAATTTATTTCATGTTAATTTAAAGAGGTCTTCTGCATCGACCTCGAAGCAACAAAGTTTCAATGCTTTGAAATAATATGCGCACGTGACTTTTAGTACACGACTCACATGTTGACACACGAGGTAATTTTTACTGAAGATGCCTCTCGACTTGAGTTTTAGTTTTAGTAGTTTCCGCGCTGTAGTGCAATGCGACGAAACAATTGAACGTTTTATCATGTTATTGAAGGAAAATTTTCATTCGCTTTCTGTTTGGTCACTATACGTATATTATCAGTCAAATGCCCCCGTTTCGGCTAACAAAATACCTACTTTGAATTTGTTGTCGGGGAATATAGGATTTTGTCGCATTCATAATACGGAAGAAGGATGTACATGGAAGAGATAAAATTACATTTTAAATTGTTAGCTTAGAAATTATTAGCTTATAAGGATAAAGACCGTGGCACACAGAGACTAGAAAAAAGCGTAAAAACGGATAATATTCTGATCTTAGGAGCCTTTTCGGTTGATTATAGTCCATTTAATTTTATGTTTATATTTATTGTTGACAGGCTAAGTGGTTAAAAATGGTGAACATGTAACTATGATAGCTCAGTAGTTAGCGCGGTCGGTTGGCATGTCGAAGGGCGTGGGTTCAAGCTCCAACAATGAGCTTGAGCTGCCGGTAAAGGAAATCATAGCGTGGTGGTAGGGTACTTTCTAGTACTTGGCTGGCTAACTACCAGCCTCAAGTAGAAAATCTGCCGCCAAGCATCTAACGGTGTGTTCCAGCAGCCTCACTTGAGAGCCAGTTCCATTCCAGGCTAGGTGTGCTTTACCATCTACGACCACACCGTCACTGAACATCAGGTGAGTTGTGGTCAAACACCAAGCCTGTCAGTTATATAAAAAAAAAAACACTAGCCTGGAATGGAACTGGCTCTCAAGTGACGGTGCCGGTACACACAGCTAGGTGCTTGGCGACAGATTTTCAACTTGAGAGTGGTAGCTAGCCAATCGTGTAATAGAAAGTACCCTACCACCACGCTAAGGTTTCTTCACGATGTTAACCTTCACGCAGCTCAAGGTCATTATTGGGATTTGAACGGTGTGGGTTCAAAACTCCAAACCTTCGGCGTGTGAACCGACTTTACTAATCACTGGACTATCAACAACACCGTTCTCAAAGCATTCCATTACGCTAGATACAAAAACATTAAACAGTAAACATGTGATTATGCAAGTCAAAGTAATAGGTAAGCGGTGAAGTAAGTCAATTTAAGTCGAGCGACCGATTTAACTAGTCGATCCGGACTTTGCACCATAATTTGTTTGTTGACGGATCGACTATAATAGCTGTAGTGTGTTTTGAACGGCATCCATTCAACAGGTTTCCAATGTCAATGAGTTGGATTTATGAGTTTTTGTGCTGCAAGCGTAAAACATCATTTATAATGTTGTAACTTTTAATTGTGTTTATATTTTATCGCGTTTCGTGTGAAATTTTGTCTCTAAGAAACCATTCAGAACTAATATTTCCTGTTCAGTTGTGTGAGTCGTCTCAAGTGACGCACCTTGATTATTATATTGTATTTGGGGGAGTGAATGTGTGTATGAAAGAGTGTGTAGGTACAATTTTATATTTTTGTAAAAAACATTGTAGAAAATACGATGGGACTGCCATGTGGATGTCACAAAAGTCCCGTAATTAAATTGGAATTAAAAAGACTTCATTCCACTGAGCCCAAACACTCAAGTAGTTAAGAACTAAACATCATCAGACATAGACCTCCTTCTGGGGAGGGGTTTTGCCAATACTCGCCACGCTTGGCAGGCGGGTTGGCGAGCGCAGTTAAATGTGATTGTTCAAGGAAGACGCTGCTGCCAATCTTCCGGATTACATCCCTTAGCCGACTCTTACGGCAACCACGGGTAGAGAAAGTGGGGTACAATTCTTACGCCGGCACCACCACGGCACGAACTAAACACACTAGTTATATTGATTTAATCATCAAACTACTGAACCAATTCTGATGAAATTTCTATGGGTTCCGGAAACCCCGCGCATACTAGTACGTAGGTACTTGGCATAGCGGATGTCACCTAATTGAAAAGTATATGAAGACAATGCAGAGAACTCTATATTCGATAAGTTCCCAGAATGTATGGAGTAATTATACAACTACTTACTCGTATTAAACGATTCACTTAATCGCAATCATTGGCATCCCATTCAACCTACCGCTGAGCGTAACTCCATTATCCCTTCCGTCTTATCTGCGTCAATTAACTCATAGATGAAATCCTTATAAGGAACACAAGAAAAATAATGTTAACTGAAGAACTAATTACTTAACCCTTTTTGGCGCATAATGTTCTATTTATACAATACTAGCTGCGCCCCGCGGTTTTAGCCGCGTGGTGATTGATGATGATGAAATGCATCCTATATTTTATTCCAGGGCCTAAAGTACCTACATGCAAAATTTCATCCAGATCCGTTCAGCCATTCAGGCGTGATTGAGTAACAAACATCCATCCCATCCAACCAAACTTTCACGTTTATAATATTAGAGAGAAACTCATACCAGGGTCGCATAAGTCCCAATCTCAGAATGTCTCAAAGTAACATACCTAAGCGTCCGTCCATTCTTGCACAGCACGATTAGATGAAGTAGATCTCTGATCTCCAGGGCGTCGATCAGCCGGATAGGTACCGATGTGCCGGCTCCGTTGCGCCGCCGCGGCTGCGCGTGGAGACGGTAGTTCGACATCGCGATTGTCCCGCCGTCTGCCATCCGGCCAACCCACTGTGAACAAACTTCTCGTTAGTTGTGGGCTCCTGGTACATTCAATAGACGTATTAGATTATTTTTTTGTAAAAAGTATTGAGACGAACTAGACGTTCTCCTGATGGTAAGAGATAACCGATGGACAGGTCCATGACCATTGCAGCGACACAGAATTCTGAATAACAAAAAGTCCAGGGCACTGCCGTTTTAGCGTTCATTACTTTGAGACATTAAATGGTTAGTCTCAACAGCCCTGTAATTGGAACTGAAACTAAACTGGAACACAGAATTACCTTTATGGTTATTAACCATACATTCTTATTGGTGTCACATTTTGCTGTTTTTATTAATCTTAGTACCTGGATGACCGAGCTTTGCTCGGCTGAAAACACGGACAAAACGACGTTTTCTAATAATGAAACCTAGCTAGATCGATTTATCTCCCTCGAAACCCCCTGCATACTAAATTTCATGAAAATCGTTGGAGCCGTTTCCGAGATTCAGAATATATATATATATATATATACAAGAATTGCTCGTTTAAAGATATAGATATAGATAGAGGTAAGTTTTAATAATAATAAATCCAGGTACAAATGGTAGAGATGTAGATATGGAATTTAAATTCATCAATCCATAAGCCATGAATTCAATCATTGGCTACCAGCCACTACATAACCAAATAAAGACATATTAATTAAGTGCTTTCTATAATCGTACTGTTGTTTCTTTTTTTAAATTACGAGATAGTTTTAATACAATTAATTATTATCCAATAAATGTGTTGTTCGAATCACAACATCGACCCATTACTCCCATATTTTTGCCCTGCTAAACGAGACTCTGTTTTGTTTAATAAATAATGTCAGTAATCAACTGAGGTACCAAAACAGGCTTTCATTAGCTACTGGGAGTGCCTTAACATGGGTATGGTCAAACGCAAACCTATTCAGAGGGAAAATAATCTTAAAATGGTCAAGCACATTGGGACAGACAAGACCACCTGTTTCAAATATCGCATGCCTACATATTTAGAAATCTATTCACAAACGCCAAGTTTCTTCCAATGTAATGTACGTCTATAGCTACGAAACAAAGAGCCAATCACCTAGCAACGACCGTAAAAAGAGAAATGATTCTCTAATTCTCTTTACAAGGTTATTCACGACGCAATCAACTAGTTCGTATAACACGGTAACTAATTAGCCAAGAAAGTGACTGTAGATAAGCGGACCACACATGTACGATAGATAGTCCTCATATTACGCTTATAGCAAAAGCGAGTGATGTGCGATAGCAAACTTTTAAATCAGAAGTCTTAATTCTTGTAGTTATAAAGAGACCTGGTTTGGTAACCACCACTGTTAAAAACTGTTTACTACAGCTGTCACGCCCATGACGACACAACAGAAGAAAAGTTTAAAATGTTAAGACCTCTTTGTAAATCGGTCTCATTATTATTATATTTTTTTACATTATCTAGCATTACCTTTTTATTTCATTTAACCTTACACATATTACATTAATTACACATAAAGTACTGTTTATCGTACATTCGTTGCATTTCTTACAATACGTTATATATTACTACATTTTAAAATTGTATCTATTGAAAAAGTAAAATAATTTCTGTGAAATCATTATCACATAAAACCAAGTAGTTTGGTTTTTTTTTAAATATTTTTTCCTAAACTGCCATTATCATAATATGATTTTATTTTAAATAGATCTACGTTTGGCCACCAACTCGCCTAAATGTAAGCGACGGTGCGGCCGAGGACAGAGCACGCCGATCTAGAAGAAATCTATTCACTCTAGTGTTCACGTTCAAACTGTAGTTTAAAGGAAACAGATCAGCTGGCAGTGAGTTCCATTCATGGGGTGTACGTATCAAGAAAGTAGAGCGGAATCGCTGTGTACGAATACCGGGAACGCCCACGAGGAACGGATAGTGTGCCGTTCTTCTGCTTGTCCTGTGGTGGAACGGAGAGGGATAAGGTCATGGAGCTCCTGCGCACACTCCCCGAAATGTATCCGGTAAAAAATAGACAGACATGCCACTCTGCGACGATGATCAGGACTTAGCATTTTTTTAAGTAATTTATGCGGTTTGCACCGCTTCAATCCACGTGAACTGAGATGTATTGCGCCGTAAGTTCCCGTCTTAACCCTCGAGACGGCTGATATGTGATATGACGTAGTTTGCAAACGTCCTTACCGGGCAAAGTGCAGATATACATAGAATAGGTTACGTCTACAGATACGTAGCGGGAATGTAGTAGTGTATGTACATAGTATCGGGAGAGCTCCTATTCTTTGATCATTTTCAATTATCACGAAAGGGTTAGTAGAGACTTTACACTTGTTATGGTCCTGCGTGGACCATAATGGACTGGCGTCTTTCGATTACTTATGCGGGATTACTCACATCACACACCCATCATCAGTCATAGGACGTCCACTGCTAGACATAGGCCTCCTCTTGGGGAGGGGTTTTGCCAATACTCGCCACGCTTGGCAGGCGAGTTGGCGAGCGCAGTTAGATGTGATTGTTCAAGGAAGACGCTGCTGCCCATCTTCCGGATTACATCCCTTAGCCGACTCTTACGGCAACCACGGGTAAGAAGAGTGGGGTACAATTCTTACGCCAGCACCACCACGGCATACTCACGGCGGGATTACTCACGTTAATCATATCGGATACTCCGACCACGATACCACGTAACCACGCCAGTGTCCATGGTAAACCATGGCAAGGTGGTACTTCCTAGTAATCGGCTGGCTAGTTCCCATCCTCAATGCCGACAAGCGCCTAACGGTGTGTTCTAACAACCTCACTTGAGAGCCAGTTCCAATTCCAGGCTAGGTGTTTACAATTTACTACCAGACCATCAGTTAACAACAGATGAGCTTAGGTCTCACCAGCCTAAAATTATCAAAAAAAGGCCTGACTTTTTGTTCTGTAATTGTGGGAACAGTTCCCGCTCCAGGCTAAGTGTTTTCTAGTCATTCAACCATAAAAAAATATGACTTAGCCAAATCAGTCCTGTATTTATGAACTATCCAACTGCTGGTCGGTCTCTTCTTACTGTGAGAAGGGTGAAGCCATAGTCCACCATGCTGGCCAAGTGTGGGTTGGCAGATTAGACACATCTTCGAAAACTTATTTTTATTAGATAAAACAAAATTTTAACAAAAAAATAATCCTGATGTGGTTTTCTCATGGATGTGTGATCCAGAACTTGGATTTTGATTCATCCAGCTTTCAAATAAAAAAAGAATCATTAAAATCGGTTGTCGAAAGTTCTGAGGTAAATATTTTTTTTTAAAAACCAGTGGAATTGAGAACCTCCTCCTTTTTTGAAGTCGGTTAAAAAGTATTATTTTTTTGTTAACTTTACTTAAACATTGACATATTTTAATGCAACTGACTGTATAATTTAAGCGGTATGTATATCCACATTTGTCTTTGGGCTGATAACATACTGTCAACGAACTGCATGGAATGCGAAATAGACCCGATGCGTACAATCGACGTGTCATGCAGTCCACTGAACCCGATGCACCGCCCTGGTGACCTTTAGGGCAACTGTATCGTTCCACGCGCATGCCATGTTATCTATTACCCAGTCGGCCCGCCATTTGTCTATTTGTACTGAAGTTTTAACTTGGTTCAAAAAAATAAATATCGGTAAACATTTTTTAAAGCAAAATTTTTATGCGCGACCTTCTAAGAGTGTATGCATGCACATGAATAATTATGTTAAGGAACACTACTCATCGGTACCTACTGAGTAACAAGGTGTACTTTTCCTGGTGTAATGCGTTTTGGATACAGAGACGACATAGCCCAACGAGTTGAGCGATGATGGCCCAGTGGTTAGCGTGGTCGGTTCACACGCCGAAGGGTGTGGGTTCGAACCCCAACAATGAGCTTGATCTGCCGGCGAAGGAAAACATCGTGAGGAAACCATAGCAGGATGGTAGGGTATTTTCTAGTACTCAGCTGGCTAGCTACCATCTTCAAG
Organism: Biston stratarius; assembly: GCA_950106695.1. NCBI lineage: Eukaryota > Metazoa > Arthropoda > Insecta > Lepidoptera > Geometridae > Biston > Biston stratarius. The sequence continues at coordinate 10,321,450 of OX467106.1, forward strand.
TGGAAAATCTGCCACCAAGCACCTAAAGGTGTGTTCCAGCAGCCTCATTTGAGAACCAGTCCATTCCAAGCTACGTGTGCTTTACCGACTTCGCCTTCACCCTCACTTAACATTAGGTGAGCTGTGGTCAAACACCTATCTTGTCAACTATAAAAAAAAACCTGCCCAACTAAATTTCATATGATCCTAGCAGATACTCTTTCTAGCAACGAATTTATAGATGGGCTTGCCAGGCCGACGTCTTTTAGTAGATTATAGAGAGATTTTGCGGGAGTTCCTTTCGCTCCAACTTCTACTAGTGGTAGAGCGGAATTGAGCGGTCAATATACATATGGACCACTAGCTTAGTACAAAACATGTTCACTGGACATAATTGTAATTTATTCATATGTATGTTGTACCTACGATTTGACTCGTGTTTTAAACAAATTAATTAAGGTCAAGTCGGGTAACTTTGAATTTCCGTATAACTTTGAATAAAACTGGTTTAAAGATTCATACTTATTTTCTCAACACACTTTCAGTAATAATGCTTGATTATCTACGTGAAACGGAACAATGAAATATTCCTAATGTCAAATGTTACTGTATAGGCCAGGGATGGCGAAACTTTTTCCTTCGCGTGCCAATATTTACTAACGAAATATATGGCGGGCCAAGTTGTTGCATTTTTGGCTATTTTATTTACTGTAACGACAACGGACCGCGCGCGCCCAGTTGATAGCATCATGTTCGGTTTACGCTCATACTGTTCGCGCTAGCGAAACAATACGTGATCGATTTATGCGAGCTCCGCACTGCCAATGAGATTAAAATTTCTAGCAATACGAAAATTACACTTGATTTTTTTTTGGTGGTCGCGGGCCAGATTTCAACGCTTCGCGGGCCGTAGTTTCCCCATCACTGGTATAGACTGTCTGTATATGGTATCCCCAAGTGAATAGTAAGTTGTTGACTATGACAAGATTATTTATTTTGCATGCATTTTCTATTAAAAAAGACAGTTCAATCTTATCCAAATCACATAAGAAGATTACATGTAAGGTTGTGGTGAATCAAAAAATGGACGTTCTTCTAATAGTTTTATTTCGTTTCTTTCCATCACACCTATGACTATCTTATTACTATCCCTTTCAGACTTCCTCTTTCTCTTTCATATTTACAATTATCTCACATCTAGGCATCTCTTTCATATTGACGTTACGTTCCATTCATATCTTCATATCCTTTCGCTCTTTCAAACCTATGTATCAGTCGTTTATTCTGTCTCTTTCTCACTACCTTACGTTCCCATTTCACGCAGTATCTACAGCTTACATACAAATGAATTAAAACTCAAAAATTAGGACCCCAAAAGTCATTGTAACTTTGAACAGCCGCTAAAACATCAATTTCTCATACATTACTTTAATAAAATAAATCATCATTAGGCTATTTAATTTAAATTTAGAGTTCGAAAGAACACTTCCCTACAGAGTAATAGTAAGACCGATTTTTCACGTCGGCAATATCTGAGAAAAGTATTCAAAGTTACCCAACTTGATTGTATCTTTATCAAATACATAATATGTATAACTTTACAAACAAAAAGCACAAAGTAAACAAGTCTTGTTTTACTTTTTTAACTTACAACTTACCATCAGTGTAGCATAATTATGGAGTAGTCGGAAAACATGACATACGCTATTCATGGGATGTACCTACGTATGTGGTCCTTTCTTATAGAATTCTAATTCTAAGAACAATGTGCTATTCTAGCAGTTTGTTACTTATACTCACACACAGTTGTGTTTCAGCCCATATCACGTACGCACGTAATGACAACGATTGAGTAATTTTACACCTCGTAGGCAATAGATTGCCTCGTTCAATTATTTCCTAACAGTAACTAAATAAATAAATATCGTAGGACATTTTGGACACACAGCGCAATCTGACCCCAAACTAAGCAAAGTACTATGGCAGTCAAATAACTGATAGAATACATATATTTTTTTTTATGTATATAAATACTTATAATACATACAGAACACCCAAACATATTGTTTCCGCGACTACAAAATGTTTGTCCTAAGTGGGAATCGAACCCACGCCCTATAGCTTTTAAGGCAGATATTCTACCGATGAGCCAACATGGCTGTTAACTATCATGAAAGCTTTTACTACCAATAACTAAGTAGGCGACGAGTAACGAATACCATTAAGAACTATAATAGTTTTAGACAGTCCGTTCATTTCGCTCGTTCCACTCATTAAGCACGTTTCGCTCATCTTTACGAACATGCCGCATATCAGCGTGAAAGGCATATTGAAGCTGAGCTCGTAGTGGGCGCGGGTAGAGGTCGGTTGTGCGCACGCGATGCGCCGGCGACACCGTTCGCGGTCACTGTTTCGCTTGCTTCATTAATTACGCTCACCTGCTCGTACTCGACGCATATCGGCGAAAGGTTAGTCTAGCTTAGCCTCGTCGCAGTGAGTGCGCCGGCGCGGGTACATATTGGCTGTATGCACGCGATATGGCGGTGACACCGCTCGCGGTCACGAATTTCGATCATTTTGTTCGTTTCGCTCACCTGTACGAACTCGCCGCATATCGGCGAGAAGGGTACGTCGAGCCCAGGCTCGTCGTAGTGAGTGCGCAGGCGCGGGTAGAGGTCGGCAGCACGCACGCGATGCGGCGGTGGCTCCGGCTGCGGCGGAGCGCGATACCGCTCCCGGTCGTTCATTTCGCTCGTGGACGACGATGCCACCTATAACAAGCGATAACACCCAGTTAGATCTACAATAAAATAATTCTGTCATCACATCGATCTGCACATGATTAGTCAAATCCATGTACGACAAAAAAGACAGCATCAATTTTGGAGCAAAGAACGTATCACAACAAATGAACTGTAGCATACTGGAATTAATTAAAATCAACCGCACTATATTAAGAGCAATCATAAATAAAGAGAAATACCATATTCTACCACACCCGTCACATAATCAAGGCCGATAACTGTAAAACAACTTTTCTGTTAACCATAAAAAAGACTACTTTTAAGATTGCTGGGCCATCACACTTTCAAGGCAAAACACTTATAGAATAATTAATAAGCCTATTATGACTGAATATGTCTATTTTGCATATTAAGATAAAATTAATGAAACAATATTTACACTCCATCCGCACAATACCTTCAGAAGATTGGACAGTCTTACACAAGACAAGTCAGACGCTGCGACATGCATTGTCTTTAGTCTCTTAAAACTTGACTATTAGCCAACACTAGCCACTTTGACTTTTGGACTTGCTTAACAGGTGACAATACAACACTATTCAGTAACGTAACTTGTTATATACTATGATATTATATTTGTGATGAGCGTCTTTGCAAACTGTTTTGATAAGAAATTGTGCTTTTTGTTTTGAGAAAGTCTTGAAACAAATACCACAACTAACTTCACGTACGTTCGTGTTTGTAAAGTGACACAAGTAAACTAGACTAGGCAGTTAACTTTGTAGATAAGGAGGCACGGGCCATTCGGGACTAAAGGGCGGTAGAGACAAGTCATTTTATATTCGGTGCTATTTATTTACGATATCATTCGGTTAGTTTATGATAAGAAGTCATTTCAGCATGTTTTAAAGTAACAATAACATTAATATAATCTATAAAACAGACAGCCTTGACAGCCCTGTTGGCTCATTGGGAGTATGCCTGCCTGAGCTGTAGGGCGTGGGTTCAAATCCCGCCAAGGATAAATGTTTGTTTGGTATAAACAAATATTTGTTCTGTGTCTGGGTGTTCTGTATGTATTATAAGTATGTATTTACAAAAAAAAAAGTATTTATGTATTCTATCAGTTATCTGACTTCCATCACACAAGCTCTGCTTAGTTTGGGGTCAGATGGCGCTGTGTGTAATGTGTCCTACAATATTTTATTTATTTTTATATTTAATAAAAGAGGAATATCGCACCATACATTGTTTTGTTATATTATAAAGGGATTTAAGCAGCGTTTTCGAAGCTCCCAGGAGGCTTGACTATTTCCTACACTTCCAACAATTATCATCATATTTCAACCAATTTACACAAAACCTTGACAAATTATATACCTTAACCTTCCTCATGAATCACACTATCTATTGGTGAAACTCGCATGATAATCCTATCAGTAGTTTTTAAGTTTATCGCGATCAGAAAGACAGACAGATGCGGCGATCCACTTTGTTTTATAATGTGTAGTGATAAATAAATATCGTATAGCATTTCACACAGCGCCATCCAGCCCCAAAGTAAGCAAAGCTTACATACATAATGGGAACCAAATAACTGATAGAATACTTACATATATACCTTTTTGTAATTACATAATCAAAACCTACAGAACAAACCAAATTTATCGTCACACAAGCTTTGTGCCGGTGGGAATCGAACCCATGTGTTCGTGTCGTGTCGCATCACGCATTGCATTAAATCACTTTGACAAATGTATAAAAAACCCATTAGCGCCTAATTGGCTGAAGAGAAATGTAAACCACGCTACGGTATAAACAATATTAAACTTCCTAGTACTAAATCTATCATTAAGATAAGCGTCTGATCTCACGCCAATGTCGGCTAAGTTTCGTTTACTTCAGATAGTAAGCAACTCTACCAGCTCGCGATCGCCAAATCACATTCTTCCATGATTAAACTCCCATCAACACCAATAGCAAACAATTGGCGTGAGATATCAAATAATACTTATCATGTTTGCGATTCAAGTCACACGCAGTAATAGCAGTTTATTCTTGTATCTTTAAAACTTTCGAAATTTTAACACTAACTTCATTTGGTAGTTTTACCTGGAAAGTTTTATTGGAGTTTTGAAAATTTATGATTTTATAGATTTTGACGTGCTCATTCTGAATTTTTACTTTGCCACCCTTTTTTTTATGGCTGACAGCCTAAGTGTTTGACCACAACTCACCTGATGTTATGTGACGGGGTGGTCGAAGATGGTAAAGCACACCTAGCCTGGAATAGAACTGGCTCTCAAGTGAGGCTGTCGGAACACACCGTTAGATGCTTGGCTTGGCAGATTTTCAACTTGAGAGTGGTGGCTAGCCAGCCGAGTACTAGAAAGTACCCTACCACCACGCTATGGTTTCCTCACGATGTTTTCCTTCACCGGCAGCTCAAGCTCATTGTTGGGGTTTGAACCCACGCCCTTCGGCATGCGAACCGACCGCGCTATACCACTGAGCTATCATCGCTATAAAATCAAAATCGCTACCTTGCTTGCGCCGCCATATTGGAAAAATGGCGCTCAAAAACAGTTTTTTGGAAGAAATTTGGCACACATATAGTTTATGATCTGGATTAGCATATAGTATTTTTATATTGCAAGCTGAATAAATATTTTGTTAAATTCCACGCGGACGAAGTCGCAGGTAACAGCTAGTTATGTATACGGTCCATAATAATGATGAGCCGCTTCCAGACTTCATGGAAATCATTAGGGGAGACCTATGTCCAGCAGTGGACGTCCTACGGCTGAGATGATGATGATGTTGAAACTCACAAAACTAGATACCCGAGACCAACTTACTGCACATAAGCTCTGCTTAAGAACAGGACGTTAGAAAGCGACCTTGCATTACCTAACAAGCGCATACCAAAGCGGCGCGGTGCGAGGCGGTCGCGCCGTGCCTTACGTGCCGATGCCAACATTCCATATATTACCGCATTCATTTTGTATAAAGTGTTTTGATATAAGCGGTATACTGAAGCCGCTTTGTGGTTAATATTCATCATTACACACACATTTCACTGCTGGACTTTTTTCTACATTTTTGGCATCGCACTTTGTATATTCTACCAGTGTCGAGTTCTACATACATTTAGGTGTCTTATGATAATATCAAGTGTAATAAGTCTCAGTTACAGTCAAAGTCACAAAGTAAGTCAAGGTCAAGTCCAGACTAAGCGTTATATTGGAATTGGAATTTATGTTAACAGAATAAACAAATGATTTAGTAATTTTGTCAACATCTATTCTTATCTCATAAGTTTTTGTATCAATGTCAACATTTCAGATAATTAAACACACTTGTCTATGAGCTTATTGATCTTGGACTTCATATCTGTTGAGTTTGTTTTCATAATAAGTATTTCTTAACTTTTTATACAAACGTCCATTGTTGGTATTGCAAAATACGTATACTCCAACAACAGTTTTTTACTTCACGACAGACGTGTGTTTTTGTATCATGTATTTATAAATATTATGAAACTTCTTTTATAAATACTGAAGATCTACAAAATCTTTATAGCGGTAAAGTTGTTTCATGTATTTGCGACACAAGTAACATTTAAAGGTAATATTTTTATTGCTTTACAAATGTTAGCAAACCGTCAACATCAGCCGCCGTCAGCCAGTTGATGCAATGCATATCGGTATAGAGGTAAATATTCTACTAAAACGCAATGTACTCTGCACATGGCTGACAGGCTAGGTGTTTGACCACAGCCCACATGCTGTTAAGTGACGGTGTGGTCGAAGATAGTAAAGCACACCTAGCCTGGAATGGAACTGGCTCTCAAGTAAGGCTGCCGGATCACACCGTTAGATGCTTGGCGGCAGATTTTCAACTTGAGGGTGGTAGCTAGCCAGCCGAGTACTAGAAAGTACCCTACCACTTCGCTATGGTTTCCTCACGATGTTTTCCTTCACCGGCAGCTCAAGCTCATTGTTGGGGTTTGAACCCACGCCCTTCGGCATGCGAACCTACCGCACTAACCACTGAGCCATCATCGCTAAACTATCAAGCAACTTCAACAAACTATCAAGCAAGTGTCTCTCTATTAGCGGTTATTGATTAGATTTCAAACTAAAGCTCAAACTAACCGAGAGAAGGTCGGTCACATGTTTTCAATGCTATACGACTCAATATCCGTGACATTCGAAATAGGAAAACAGCTAATTCTAATTTAACAGGATGTTGTTGAGAACAAAGTATGTCAGTATGGTCCGGTCTGGACAATTATTAAGATGTCAAAAACAATGTCTACAGTTATTTTTTCTTCTAAGAAATGGCAGACAGTACATGTGGGATTGACAAACGTTAGCCCACAAGCTATTTGTTAAGAGTCTTTTCGATTTGTAAACAAATACGCAATGCAACTTGTTGTATTGCAATGCAAACTGTTGTTCAAGAAGTCTGTGTTTGATTTGTAATTCAACACATAAGTGCTAATAGTTAATAATTCTCTATGAAATAATGACAAATAAGACATATTTTATACAAAGCTAGAGCAGCTGTTATCACAACATAAAATATTATTTAAAAAAAGTCGTCCATCACTTCCGTCAGTCTGTTCATGATAAAATTAAAATTACAGAACGGATTATCTGGCGAGTTCCAATAGATAGTGTGATTCATGAGGAAGGTTTAGGTATATAAGTTGTTAAGGTATTTTTTGTAAATTGGTTGAAATGATAATTGCTGGAAGTGACGGAAAAAGTCAAGCCACCTGGGATAGATCAACGCCCCGTGTTAACCCGTGCGCAGCCGGGGCGGGTCGCTAGTAATAAATAAATAAAAAAATAATAAAAAAAATCGTAAGATACTTCACACAACATCTAGCCCATAACTAAGCAAAAGCTAGTATTAAGGGAACCAGATAACTGATATACTCGTAATGCTCAGTTATTTATTTCTAGTAAACACATAAATGTATTTACCTACTATATTCATATCACTACATTATAAAACAAAGTCGTCCGCCGCTTCCGTCTGTCTGTTTGCGATAAACTTAAAAACTACTGAACGGATTATCATGCGAGTTTCACCAATAGAGTGATTCGTAAGGAAAGTTTACGTATATCAATGTATGTATGTAGTTTGTCAAGGTTTTGTGTAGTATCTACATTGCGAAGCCGAGGCGGATTGCTAGTAATACATACAAAATACGCAGACTCAGAAGAAATATCTACATGTTTTTTACATAAATGTTTATCCTAGGTGGGAATCCAATCTACACCCTAAAGCTCTTAAAGCTGATATACCAAAAGAGCTAACAGGGCAATCAATAAGGGATGATAATAGCGAGGAACCTTCGTGTATCATACTACTCAGACAAGAGTACCTGATAAAAAATCAGATAATAAACAATAAGAGTTACTAGTAACATCAATCAAGCCATGTTTGATTAAATTAGGTGAGCAACATTTGTGTGCTAATAATACAATAACAATATCTTTAACAAGAAACCCCAACCAAGAAGAAGAAGAAGATAACAAACACAACAAAGTTATTAATGACTGCAATGAAAATAAATTGGATGAACCTAACTCGCGAAACATTTGGTATGATTTGTATGGGAAGGTGAAAATAGCTATTACGGAGCTAATTAGTAATAAATTAAGCGCAAGAATGTTATCTAAAGCCAATTTAAGCAAAGAGGTTAATTATGAGCAATATATTATTTAGAAGCAATATAACGACGAAAGTAATTAGTTAACTACAAGTGCGACACCCTTTGAAGTCGCATAATTACAACAGTTTTTTAGCGGTAGATATACAATTTACCTAATTACTATTTGTCAACGAGAGTACCGTGGGGACCGCGAACTTTGAAAACATGTCATGTTGTCTGGTCGAATCCACACGAGACCAAAGCGCCTCTATTTTGCACAAAGATAATGACGCCAGCAGGCAGCCTTTTAGATTCGTTAATTTTATTGTAGTAACATTTTAGGTTTGTGTATTATTTAATGTTTCTTCTTTCACAAAGTATTCTAAAGGCTTTGTGATTTTGAAAAAGTACATGCTTTAAAAAGATATGTAAATAAATCAATCAGAATAAAAGATGAATGTTGAATGTATAAGTTCAAGTACCTGGATGACCGAGCTTTGCTCGGGTGAAAACACGGATAAAACAACGTTGTCTAAAAATTAAACCTAACTAGATCGATTTATCGCCCCCGAAACCCCCTGCATACTAAATTTCGTGAAAAAAGTTGGGAGCTGTTTCCGAGATTCAGATTATATATATACATATATACAAGAATTGCTCGTTTAAAGATATTAGATAGATAGATAGATTAAATTCACCACACTTTTTTGAAGCACTATACATTTGTTTATACAAGCTAATTTAATTTTTCCAAGTTCAAATTTTATTAAGAAGAAAGCTCGTTTTAATAAAAAAACATTATTGTGGCGTCGCCTGAACGATACCTGTATTATAGAATAGAACTGAACGATACCGGTGTTGTAGAATAGAAGACTCGATCGACAGGTGTTATTGTTTTTTGCTCATATCGTCTTAATGGGGTACCAAATTGAAACATGAAGGCGGGATTTATAAGACGCCGTATTGTCCGTATTGAACTTAATCAAGGTTTTTGTTCGAAATTCTTTTGTCTCCATCGTCATTAAGGTAAATAACCAAAAAAAGTGTAAATTTTGGAACGAAATATTTTCAGTTGGGTTCAACATTAACAGCTATCGTAAATTATAACAGCACAAATTAATAGTTGTGTGTATAAATTGTTAAAACAAATGTAAACAGCATATAAACTGATTACTAAGACAGAATTTTATAATGATTGCAAATATTTAAAGCATCGCATCGATAAAGATGAAGTTTGTTTCAAGGGTGACGGTGTTTTCAGATTTTTATGCGTGAACAAGTTGATATATAAATAAACATTCCAACTAACAGAATCAGATGTTTATTATGTTTCAAGTACACATAGCAGCACTTCGATAAGTCCAAAGCCGAATCGCTGTAGCATTCCTTTATAATGACGTAACAGGCCCTCCAGCTGTTCTTATGTAGTTAGAACCTTTACTTACATTTGATCACCATTATGATTTCATGAATTATGACGCCCAGGCAATAATAATATGATAATAATAAACACACTTTGCTTCACAATATTGTCTGGATATAAGGCTTCAGTAATTCAGTATTGACTCCATGGCTCTGAATAAATTATGTGCATGGGTTATTATGACGATAAAATGTAAATATTCGGCTCCGCCAAAACAAAAACCGGTTCCGATCCGGTTTCTGAAGGACGAGTCGGTTAGTGATATTGAATTTGATGGTGTGTTTACGCTACTCTTGTAAGCGTTAATGATTGATGATGTTGATAAATGTCATTTTTGTAAATAACAGCGTGCCTACTGATAGTGTTTCCGTTCTCATATCGATAGGAGTCGACCACTAAATAATAATGCGGTGAATACAGTACCACTAATATCCGGTGCCCGTTTGACCCAAGTTATTGTTCTCCATTAACTTGTCCTTAAATATTACTAAAGTACCTATGATGAATGGAAATACATTCCAGAATCTGAACTGGATAACAATGAATAATGCAAAATTATAACCACCTTAGTTTCGCTCACAGCAATGAAAGATGTCAACAATAAATATTAAACTAGCGTAGGCGTAACGCCCATATGATCATTTGGAACATTCACCCTGAAGTTCAATGGACACAAAACTTCGCACGCTAAATAAGAAAACTATGCAAAAACTGCCATCTTTTTACGTTTTTTGCGTACTTAAGACCAGAACGGTTGGGCAACAAAGAAAATAGACATGACATAATCACAAAACTTCATAAAAACTGGTCTGCAGTAGGAGCTTCACACTTTTTGTTCCGTACCAATAGACCATTTATTACGTGCAACAATTTGTACGAGGATACTTTTACAGCGTTTCAATAAGGTTAAACTTCCACGGCTATAAAATGAACAGGTACATTTACTAAAACAAAAGCATTTAGTTTAAAACATAAACAAACAGTGTCTGTAGTTAAACAGTAACCATAAAAACAGTCGTCAACGCGCGCGGGTGGGCGCACGGTTCGGGCCCCCTCTACTACTGGCTGTGACTAACCAACTAACTATGAAATGTTTACCAGATCATTAGCTTCCATTCAACTAGGATACTATTCATATGACCAGATTAATAGCAGCACTGAGAGCCGGTCGTTCACCTCGCGTTGTAGAAAAGTATTGAAGGAGCACGGAACAGTTTACATAAATAAATTTGACTAGCCACACCCATGTTGATGGATAAATATTGAGTCTTGGAAACGTCTAGAAAATCAAGTCGATAGCGTTTGTTTATGTCTAAAGAATTTTGAAGGAGTTGATGCAGGGCAAAAAACTTGAACCTACCAATTTTTTAAAGCCAAACAAACAGCAATCGGAAAATTTATTAACCTCAAAAAGTACAGGAAAAAATACATATACTATATATAATTATTGGTATAATTTTTATGTAGGTATCATAAAATCAAATCAAGAGGCACATTCCTACCCCACTCTTGCTGATAACACTGAAGTGTTTAATTATGAAATCAACAACAATGATATTGAAGATATCTATTAGGTAAACAATAAAGCAGATAAGATTCCAAACATACTAAGAGCTAATTTAAAACTAATTACGAGCAGATCAAACGCTGAATCGTTTCTATTACATAATAAGACTAATTATGCTGTAGCAGTAATAGTCGCGAATACACTGAGACATTATGAATGGACATACACAATACTTATGCAGATACATTCTATACATGTTTGTAAGTTATAAGCTTACAGGTTTTTAAAATGAATTCAGATATTTTGCTATTTATATCGTTTAAAAGCCCATTATTATACTTGGTGATATATTATCTCCTTAGCAGGAAGTCGTCTAGGTAGATAACACCGCAGTACCAGTTATTCTGCAGCCAGACAATAGTGTGTAAACATTACTGTGTTCCGGTTTCAAGGGAACAGCTAGACAGAAGGGGGCAGCTAGCGAAATTACAGGACTGTGTAAACTTACTATCGAGACTCAAAGTTCTGTGTATCGCTGCAATGGCCATCTCTTACAATCAAGAGAGAATATCGTTTGTCTTATAAAATTTATATTAATAAAGTTTTTAATTTAAGCTGTAAAATTGATTTGCTATGAAAATGGAACACCATAGTATTTCTTTTAGATGTTAAAGGTTAAGAACCTAAAGCTTTCAAAGCTGATGGGTTCAGATTGGAGCCAATGGTTTGTAAATGGGGACAAGATAAATATGTATGAGAGTGGTCTCGAAGATAAATGGATAAAGGAGGTTATGTTAAATAAAGAAGCTTGCCGCTCAACAAATTTCCATAGTGACTTCAGTAAGGATCAAACTGATTATTGAAAAAGGTATATTCATGGGACATTAAAATTAATCCATTTTCATAAGGAGTATAAAATATAGTAAGGATTCTGACTCTCTAATTCTCCATACATCTCTAAATCTGTGCAGATATTTAAAAGTTATATATAAATTATATATAAATAGATATAGGTTAGAATAAAAAACCCACATACATAAGATTAATATTACATTAATGAACCCAGAACATACTCCTGTTTTGGGCAGTCTTAAAAAATAGAATACATTTCAGAAATTTGACTGTGGCTTATTTTGGGTTTAATCACGTGTCAGTTATGATAAAAACTTGAAAGGAGTTTTAGACAAATGTGCAAAAAAACAGGAAAAACAGTACTGCTTGTAAGTTTCTTAAATCGGATAATGAACCTGTAGGTTACTTCAAAATCAACAGCAACTTTAAAAGAATTGCATATTGCACTTTGATTGTCTTAATGAACAATATTAAGCGTTGAATACTAATTCCTATTTTGGTGCTAAGGTTAGGTCATTGTACTAAGTCACGAAACAAAGTGACCTTATAACAAAGGACTCAAATTATTACACAGAATTTAAATTCAGACGATGTATTTTTACCCGACATTTCAGACGGATTAATGTGTTCCGGGGGTAATATAGTAAATTGCATATATGCAAATATACTTCAAAACAAATATTAAGCTGGTTTAAAATAACTATCTAGCACGGATAGTTATTTTTCAGTTGTTCAGGGCCCGAATGTAGACCAACTCGTAGATACATAACGAAAATAAAGGTCCGATTATGAACATTAAAAAATCCGGTATAAAGCAGCTGACTAGACCGCCTTTCGACAAAAAAAAACTCAACAAGGACGTATGTGTACTATACCCACATTGGGCAACGGCGGATACACTGGTAGGGGCAAACCCTCACTTACGCAACGTCACAGACAACATTGCTGTCACTACAGCCACGTCATAGATTGATTAATAGTTACTTGGGCAACGTACGTCACAGATTATTAAACAGTTAGCTCGGTGACGTGCTGTACGAGGCACGGGTGTGACTAATCCGAATGGAGCGCGTAGGAAGACGGCGTGTGAAGCGTTGAGGCCGTTAAAGGCCGACCATACGGGCGTGAGCAGTAAGCATATGGCACTGACAGTTGTGTATAAATGACGTAAACCTTATCTAGAATGATACGGCCTCAGCTTGTTGCTAAATTCCGTCCATTGACCGACATTATATGAGTTTGAATAGATTTTTGGGTTATATATATATTCTGCCGCCAAGCAGTACTGTTTAAACATTAGTGAGTTCCGGTTTGAAGGGTACTGCAGCTAGCGAAATTACTGGGCTGTTGAGACTAACCGTAACATAAGTCTCAAAGGAATGAACGCCAAAGCAGCGAAACCTCGTACTTTGTTTTGCTACTCAAAATTCTGTTTATTACTGCAATGGTCACGGGCATGCGTTCTCTTACCATCAGGAGAGCGTATCGTTCATCTCATTACATTTACAATTTTAAAAAAAGCTGGTCAATATGCCGATTACTTACCGAGAGCGTAACAAATGGTATTATGTGAACTTTCACCATAACGACTCCTTAGGTATACACGGGCGACTCCTGTGAAATTCCGATAAAAATATTGGAAATACGCAAAACTGGTAACTTACAACTGTATAAGTAGTAGTCTACTGTGATACTACATTTAATCTATGCCAGTCGAGTCATTCACCTGTGCGGGGGGCCGCGTTACGTTGAAAGGCTCATTCAAGGTTCTCGTACCTTCACTTGTTTATGACGCCTTGGTATCAACATGGGATAGTAGGATAGAGTGAGACACCCAACTACTTACTTATCGTTACCTACACAGATTCTGGGGTACGGTCAGTTGTCGAGTACCATACGTCAGATGACGATGAATCAAAAACATCCGGCGCATCCAATTGTTGCATATAGTTATAGTTAATCACTACTTATTATAAAACAAAGACGCCCGCCGCGTTTGTCTGTCTGTTCGCGATAAACTTAAAAACAACTGAACAGATTATCATGCGAGTTTCCCCAATAGGAGTGAGGAAGGTTTAGGTATATAATTTGTCAAGGTTTTGTGTAAATTGGTTGGAATATAGTTGTTGGAAGTGTTGGAACAAGTCAAGCTACCTGGGAGCTATCATCAAAAACGCTGCCTAATCCCTTTGAGATAGAACAAAACAATGCATGTTATTCCTTTTTTATAGAATCACAAAAAAGTCCGCGGTGGCATATAATAATCTATCTTTTAAGGATAGCTTACTATATCCATTCGCTTCCCGCCGTCTGTACGCTTAGATCTTTTAAACTACGCAACGGATTTTAAGAGGAAAGCAGTCAACTGAGATATTTGAAAATTATGAATTTCACCAAGCTATTTCTGTCGCGCCGCACGCAGCACCCGCGTACATACTGAGCGAAAGGGACAACTGCACCTTGGGCTCATTAACCCGAAATAAAATGAGCAAAATCGAGGCTTCGTATTCCTCTGTTTCCTCCTCCAAATTTAGACCGATTTTAGTATTTCTTTTAACAAGTAAATAAGAAGGATGTGTTCTTTGCCTGTGCGTTTTATTTTTTTAAGATTATGTCTATGAGATTGGGAATTTGGACGTTGAAACACAGCGTTGAAACTAGGTAAATTTTAAGATTTTTGAAGATTCCTAGCTCCTATAAAAAAAAAACATATATCAAAAAATCAAAACAGAGGGGCATGAAACTAGCAAGTATCTACTTCCTATCTAAAAATTATTGTTCTAGTATTAAAATCCTGGAAGGAAAATGGGGAAAGCGTATGTATGAAGAAAATGACGACTTGTTTCCTCTTAATGCGGTTTCCATCTCTAGACAGAGTGATTCAAGAGGAAGGTTTATCTATATCTTTAAACGAGCAATTCTTATTATATATATATATATATATATATATATATATATGATTATATAAATATATTATTATATATATATATTCTGAATCTCGGAAACGGCTCCAACGATTTTCATGAAATTTTGTATCCAGGGGGTTCCGGGGGCGAAAAATCGATCTAGCTAGGTTTCATTTTCAGAAAACGTCGTTTTATCCATGTTTTCAGCCGAGCAATGCTCGGTCAACCAGGTACTATGTATAATACATGCATATGCACCACACTAGTGTCTACATTGCACCCGTGCGAAGCCGGGGCGGATCGCTAGTAATAGATAAAACGTTAACATCACTGATAATCCTACAGATACTGAACTGACATAAAAAATGGCAGAAGGTGAAAAGGTTAACGTTAGAACATAAACATGTTGTTATGTCCACATGTTATGTAAGCACCTAAACATAATGAAAGAGATTATGATGAAGCAAAACAAATTTTCACAAAAATGAAGTATACTTCAGTAATCCCATTAACTGAAATCGTATTAACTTAACTGGTAAATATATTGACTTTCAGACAAGACATGTCGATCGCTTTTATCGCTTCTGATATTGGTAGGCGTAAAATAAAATGTTTGGAATGATTAGGGAGGCTTTTTGTAGCGATGATAGCTCAGTGGTAAGCCTGGTCGATTCACAAACCGGGTTCAAACCCCAACAATGAACTTGAGCTGCCGGTGAAGGAAAACATCGTGAGGAAACCATAAAACTCAAAACTCAAAACTCAAAGTGCTTTATTTCCTTTAGACCTTACAGGACTCTTGGACACGTCACACGTCACAAATTATAAACATACTTAAAACTAGGAAATAAAGTGATCACTTTGATCTTTCGTTCACTTCAATCTTAGCGTGGTGGTAGGGTACTTTCTAGTACTCGGCTGGCTAGCTACCACTGTCAAGCTGATAATCTGTCGCCAAGCACCTAACGGTGTATTCCGGCAGCCTCACTTGGCGACCAGTTCCATTCCAGGCTAGGTGTGCGTTACCATCTTTAACTACACCATCACTTAACATCAGGCAAGTGTTCAAACACCTAGCTTGTCAAACATAAAAAAGGCTAGCATTGTAAAAAAAATATATATCAGAAAAGAAAACAATAAAGAACAGACAATGTTGAATCGAATGTGGAAATAAATAAATGATCCAATAATAGCAACACACATCACACACGAGACAGATAATGAATTGAGAATAAATAAAAACATACCATATGTTTTACAACAATGAACGAACGTGCCTTAATAATGACTCATAACACTGTAAATACCGGTTACGGTAGGGCAGACTGTGTTCAGTTTGTGCGGATAATAATCTCAGTGGATAATTGTAGTTCCTCATCCTATCTAACACTGACTATGTAACTATTGGTGGGAGCAAAAACATTACGCTACTTGGTGGTAGATGACGGTAGATCTTAACAGGAGGTCATCTAGGTAGGTATCACCGCAAACCAGATATTTTGCCGCCAAGCAGTAGTGTGTAAACGTTACTGATCCGGTTTAAAAGGTATACTGCAGCTAGCGAAATTACAAGGTTGTTGAGACTAATCATCTAATTTCTCAAATTAATTAATGCCAAAGCAATAATGCCCTAGATTTTGTTGTTACTCAAAGTTCTGTGTAGCGTTGCAATGTTCATGGACAGGTTCTCTTACCACCAGGAAAGCGTCTCGTAAAATTAAAAACAAAAAAAAAATTCATACGTGAAGTGTAGCACAAACAGACATTGGCCTTGAAATTATTGTTAATGTAACAACCCCTACTGTTTGTTTCAATTGAGGGGACTGAGTAATAATGGTGAGATCTGATCATTTGATTACAACGGACGACAATGATTGGATGGCAATAAACTAATTGAAAGAAAGGGCGTCATTTGGTGCGTCATGAAAGGAACTTTACTTTTAGGGTTCCGTGCCTCAACAGGAAAAAAACGGAACCTATAAGAATACAAAGTGCAACAAAGTGTTTGTTGCCCGTCTGTGACCTTCTATCCCGAATATACATTTTATATTTTGTTATCGTAAAAAAGTTACAGTCGTTCATGTCACAAAAAACCGCATGTTTCGACACTCAAAGGGAATCGAAACCTATAGGGTACTTCCCGTTGACCTAGAATTATGAAATTTGGCATGAAGGAAAAAATCCGGAGTTCATTATCGCACGATATCGTTCTGATTTGTTTGCGGGCTGAGGGGTTAGACCGAAAATTGTGTAACAGTGAAAAACGACACAATAAACCGAAATTTCTTTGCAGCGATTTTTGAGGCAATTCCCGATAGCTTACGAAACTATAAAACTTTTTTCAATCGTTTAATCTTGCTGTCAATTTTGAGAGTATGCAAAATTTTATAAAATAAAGCCTTTAAAGGAACTGCGTTCCAACGGAACAGTCCACAAGCCACCTCTCAATATTTTTTATCATACCTTAGTAGGTATGATAACACAAACAACCGTACAAACTAGTGTTTGTACGGAACCCTCGGTGGGTGAATCTGACTCGCACTTGACCGTGTTTTTTGTAACTTGAATCAATTGGCTGTATTTTACTTGAATTGCATCGGTTTCATAAACAAGATGTTGAAATTTAATTGTCTGCAAGTTGATTGCTAAATAGGAGTACCCTTGAAATTCCTGATCTTTTTGGCAGCTATTCAAGTTACAATGTTGCAGTAGCTGACAAGAGTTTTCTAAAACAGTAAAATCAATTACAGTTAGATATTTAGAGTCATTTCGTGAATAGAAATTCGATGAGAATTGAAAATTCTCGGTAATATTTGTCGCGATATTTATCAACGCTTCCGTTTCTAATTCGTTTCTCACAATTTTAATTGGCTTCATCATGCTTCACTTTAGCTGATGATAAGCATTTAAATAAATAAAACAAATAAATATTGTAGGACACATTATACACAGCGCCATCTGACCCCAAACTAAGCAGAGCTTGTGTGATGGAAGTCAGATAACTGATAGGATACATAAATACTTTTTTTTTTGTAAATACATACTTATAATACATACAGAACACCCAGACACAGAACAAACATTTGTTTATACCAAACAAACATTTGTCCTTGGCGGGAATCGAACCCACGCCCTACAGCTCAGGCAGACATACTCCCAATGAGCCAACAGGGCTGTCAAAATTTAATTTAAATAAAAATTTACGGCCCAATTTGATTGTTATTTATCATTCGAGTTACAAACGTATACCACATTTTATTTACAAAGAGATGATCATATTATACAGACACACACTGACACACATACACATTACACACTCACTCGCACACTCATTCTTACACACAAACATACACATTCACTCACACTCATACACACACACACTCGTATCTACGAACTGCAGGCAGATTTATCTTTTTTATATATTTTTTCTTCTTTAATATTTATTTTTGGCAACACTTTGGCAACTTTATATAAATTCAAAATTAGTTAACTCGTTGTTCACTATTGTTTAATTAGACATATCTTCTAATAGGAGAAGCCACTGGCTCTTGACACACAGTCTTTGACTAGTTCGGGAGCCTATGGAAGTAAATCTATTTGTATTATAATATGTTTCATGTCAAAAAAAATAATATTAATATTATTATTAGTTAGAAATTATAGTAGTATAGATTTTGGCGCGAAATAACAATACGACAATTTAAAAAAAAAATACCAAAATCCAGTAGGTTATCTAAATAAAGGCAATTAAAAGAATAAACCACCTAACCACCAAATATTTATCACCTTAAATTGTACACAGTTTTAGACAATAAAAATATTCCATTATTACAAAGTTCTGGAGTGGAGACCACGGACCGGCAAGCGTAGCGTAGGACGTCCACCCACAAGTTGGACAGACGACCTCATGAAGACCGCAGGAACGCGCTGGTTCCAACCGGTCTTTATAGAAGTCACTGGGGAAGGCCTATGTCCAGTGGACGTCCTGAGATGGTGATGACTATTACAACGTATTAAAAAAAGTAGTGACGACAAACCTGTGAGTATTCAGGCGAGGGCGGTCTCGGCGGGTACTTGCTGGCCATGCGAGCGCCCGCACCACAACCTTGGGCAGCAGCCGCTGGCTCATCCTCCGGATAATAAAGGTGCACGAAATCCTCCGTGTCCAAGAATGTGTTGATCAGCATAATACACAACGTACAAAACTAACTAATAAATAAATTAACGCAGTCTAATATATCAGACTTCACGAGCACTGTTGTATCACGGTCCGAGGGAAGCACGCCTTCGTAATGCTTTGAAACGCTCCATTGTACTCTTCATAAATATTTATATATATATAAATAAGTTATTGTATATAAAATTACATTTGCACCACTTATCTACTGTAAAACGGTAATGTTTGTTGTTAAATTTTTGACATCGATATCGGGTGTTGGAGCGAGGTCTCTATGGTTTATCGGCGAGGACAAATTGGCAGCTGTGTAAAGGCATGAATATAATGATCATGGTATGTTATACAAAAAAATATTACCAAAGAAACAAAATTAAAACGTGTGCAAGTGGTTTTATATTTTATTGAATCCATCCATTGTATGGTCAATAAAAATCACAAAAAAATAAAAGAAGCGATCATTGCGCATTTATTATTAATATGCTATCATTGTGCATTTATTAATGCTTGTCTGATTTTTTTTTCAATAATCAATAAATTCAGTAAGATAATTCAATACAGAGGCCAAAACTCCTACACCCTTCAATCTCAGATTATTTCCAAGCAACAATGGCTATTAACGTCATAAAAATATGGCACATGTTTAATCGATCATTTACAACACTTGTTTTATATAGAGTGTATTTTTATTGTTTAAAGAAAATCGTTTTTATTCCCATAATAACGTTTGAAAAGATGAACGCGACGTTAGTTTGAAGTGCAGTCAAGGACAATGAGAAATACAAAGCAAATTGGTGTAACTATTGTCATCTGCCATGAAAACAAGCTTCAAACTGTGAGAACAAAATCATACTAAGAATATAAAAATACAAACAACATGGGACCTTCTTCCTCCGGATGACGTTATTCAAACACTACCCATTGTTGAACGTGTGTTTATTGACGACGATATCGAAACAAATAACGCATTATAAATGTAGTTAAATAAGTTCATTACACTCCAAACGGATGTAGAAACGCCACATAATAAATTCTTGTTTAGGTACACAAACGTTCTTAGTTACAAAGATGTTTTAACGTGAATGTCAAATTAATATATATATTGATATTATGATATATATTTGAAGTGGATTCCATGATATAAGCAATAGTTAAAACGTATTTGCTAATGAGTTTTTGATTAAAGGGAAAATTATGCTGTACCGATTTCGAAAAGCATACATGTAGTTTTTTTTTTAAATGTAATTGTAATGAGATGAACTAGAAGCTCTCCTGATGTTAAGAGATAACGCCTGTCCATGACCATTGCAGCGGTACACAGAACTTTGGGTAGTAAAACAAAGTCCAGGACATCGCTGCCTTGGTGCTCATTACTTTGGGACTAGATGGTTAGTCTCAATATCCCTGTAATTTCACTAGCTGCAGTACCCTTCAAACCGGAACACAGTAATGTTTACACACTACTGCTTGGCGGCAGAATATCCGGTACTGCGGTGGTACCTAGACGATCTTCTGCTAAGGAAATCTACCACCAAGTAAAAAAAGAAAAAGTAAAGTAGTGGAAGTATTGAGAAAATATTAGCCGCGAACCTGAGTAACGAAGCATTGGGCGCCTACCAACTCGTTCGACAACCAGGATCAACAACATCCTAAAAGTCGCGAATCGAACCTGGATAAGGGCAGCACAGGACCGGGATGATTAATGAGACCATACGTGTCGTTTTGAACGGGACTGTCCCTTATTCCACTGCTCCGACCCAATGTCCGTAAAGAAACATTCGACACGCGAAATTGTCCCGTTTTCAGTTACAGAAGGGACATCAGGGAAGGATTATCAGTTTTACTGTTATCAAAATATATGAAAGATAATAATTAAAGACTTCTCTGAATGTATAAGAAATTTTAACGAAAACTGACGGATTGGAAATATCTAAACATTTCGAACGTCGGATGTAAAAATATTCAACACGAAAGTGAATATTATTGACTGTGGTTATAATTTTGAAAGTGTCCAGTTTTTAGCTTAAATTAAAACGGTCACGTTAGGGATGAGTGGCGTACAAAAACAGAGGCGACTACGAGCTGAAAATATGAATGAGAAAATATAAAAAGCCTTACAATTTCATGGGCTACGTTTTAGAGTTGATCTTGAGGGCCTCCTAACATCTGTTAATATGAACATATAACAGGGGTTAACAATTTAATATGTCCTCCGACACATGTTTACGTTCCATTAAATAAATAATACTTTATTAACACCAAGAAAATATACATTAAATTAAGGGAGTGTTAGCACCTCAACAAGAAAATCTGAATGAGGGCACTAACTCCTTCTTGCGGTTGGTACTTTATACTTATAGGTAAATACAACGGGTAGCAATCATATAGGGATAGCCTACAGACAAAAAGAAAATAAACAAAACATTTTAGTTATTTTTCTACAAATACCTGTTACAATAAAAATTACACTAAAACTGCAGGAACTGCCCAAGAACAAAACTTTTTAAATTTTACAAATTAGTCAATATTATTAATATTTTAAATTTATTAGGACACTGTCAATCTAAGGAAAATTACCATATATTTATTTAACCAATAACCCAACAACTGACAAATGATATTCGATAAGACAAAAGATACCTACAGTTTAACACTTCCACCGCCATGTAATAATCTTAAAGTTTTGTATAAAAAATGAAATAAATAAATGAATGACATTTAGTCCGTTGAATTAAAATCATAGAGATAATAAATATGTTTCTTTACAGGCGTGAGCTTGGCAAAGTTTCACGACTGTTTAGGATGACTTTGTTAAAATTTCTCTTATAAGACACAATGATCTGCACAGTTTTCAAGAATTAATTTAAGTACCTCTTTGTGCAGCAAAATCTGATGCAAATGCGAATACTGAGTCATATATTTACTATATCGGAGACGAAGAAACAATAAGCGATAAAATGATATCGGACAAATATTGGCAAAGATTTTTCAAAGGTATTCTTTTCTGATTTGATAAGCGATAAACTTATAATCAGTCTGACAGCTGACAGCCCTGTTGGCTCATTGGTAGTATATTTGCTTTAAGGGTGTGGGTTCGATTCCCACTTAGGACAAATATATTTTTTATGTAATAGCGATGAGACTCCCTCCTGATGGTAAGACATAACGCCTGTCCATGACCATTGCAGTGATACACAGAACTTTGAACGACAAAACAAAACAAGGTCTAGGTCTAAATTATAGGGCTGTTGAGACTAACCATTTAATGACTCAAAGTCATGAGCGCCAAAGCAGCGATGCCCTGGACTTTATTTGGAAATACAAAGTTCTGTGAGCGCTGCAACGGCATGCATGAGCATGCGTTACCATCAGGAGAGCATCTTGTTCGTCTCTTTGCTTTTACATAAAAAAAGAAAACGATTTTAATTTCAAAATTATTTCAAATGTAATGCTTTGTCATTTAATCAAAGTTATGTAACCAGGCCTACTTATCAACATTATATAAATAATTTACCTTTATGTAATATGAATTATACAAACGGTTTCAACAATAGACATTTCAATAATGGAATAATTTAATGTATTGTTCAAACAGTTTATAGATAAACTCATGTATAAAGATGACTTTCCAATGAGATCGTTAATATTCGTTAAAGAAAACCATTAACCGGTCATTTCACTCTAAGTAACACCATAGATAGAAGTTACACCGCAACACAATGTACACTTGAAATAGCATGGAATTCTTAGAGAAGTCTTAGATAAAAATTTACAATTAAATATAATAGTAATTATACGACAAGAATATTGATATTCTTGATCAAGAATCAACTGATACAAGCTATCGCAGCAAGTTATATATTTTTGGAGATAGAAAAAGCTTTTACTTGGTAGATCTTAGCAGGAAGCCGTCTAGGTAGGTACCAGCGAAGTATTAGATATTCTACCGCCAAGCAGTAGTGCGTAAACTTTACTGTTTATTTGGTTGTCTGGAAGTAATCACTCTAGGCGATAAGGCCACCGTTGTACGCCATATATTTATAATTGTATGTTGTTTTTGTTTTTTAATGTATGTATAAATGTTTGGTGTATAATAAAGTTGTATTCCATTCTACTGTATTCCGGTTTAGACGGTGCTGCAGCGAGCAAGGCTTTTGAGATTAATCATCTAAACTCTCAAAGTAATGAGTGTCAAAGCAGCGATGTCCAGGCTTTTGTTTTACTACTCAAAGTTCTGTGTATCGATGCAGTTGGACAGGCATTTTTCTTACTATAAGTTGAGCGTCTCTGGACTTACATAACTTAATTTGTAGCAGTTTTTTTTTATCTGACATGCTAGATGTTTGCCACGGCTCACCTGATGTTAAGTGACGGAGTGGTCGAATATGGTAAAGCACACCCAGCCTGGAATGGAACTGGCTCTCAAGTGAGGCTGCCGGAACACACCGTTAGATGCTTGGCGGCAGATTTTCAACTTGATGGTGGTAGCTAGAAAGTACCCTTCCACCACGCTATGGTTTCATCACGATGTTTTCCTTCACCGGCAGCTCAAGCTCATTGTTGAGGTTTGAACCCACGCCCTTCGGCATGCGAACCTACCGCGCTAACCACTGAGCCATCATCGCTACAAATGTGACGTGTGTGTGTCGCTACGCATCTTCAATGGACATATTGTGGTATTGATACTAAGAAACAACATTGAGAATCTCGTAAACTGAGCACGGATGCGTGCTCCACTTTCAGAAGTGTGACGCTGAGAAGAATGCGGTCACCTCCTCGGCGCCTACGAAGTTTCCTTCTTTTAACGGTTCATGTTTCCCTGGTCATCTAAAATACCGTCCTTGAATCACATGCAAACGATCTATTGTTATTGGAAAATCTATACGTAGGTTTATAAAAATCATGTATTTGTTTACTCGTATTCAAATCAAATCATTTATTTGGCAAAAATAACATAAAATGCACATTCTAATAATATAATCAATGGTCTACAATTCAGTGTTTTAAATGCAATACATTGAGCTTCGGATTTTCGAACTAAGCTAAGAGTAGCTTGTGTTTCGAAAATCCGTACTCCCCCTACGTGATGACAAAAACAGAATTATGTAAGGGATCGTACAATAGTGTATTGTTTTGCATACTACTACATATTACAACCAAAACACAATATCACGTCAACCGAGACAATTGACCGAAGAAAAAACAAACCCTATTGTTTCTTATAAAAATAATTGAATTTGTAAACGATTCTGGACGGCGCGAATCGCAGATAATTCATTGTTGGTAGAAACAGAAGGTCGTCCTTCCTGTAATTACATTCTTACTCAATTTGAACATTCACGTAATTAATTTTCGTGAATTACGAAATGTTGTACGAAACGTGGAATCAATTGAAATAGTGCATCGTGCTAGTGATTGCTGAATTTAAATATATATACGTATATGTACATGTATGTATGTAGGTAATGGTTCAGCGAAACATTATCTTAGTGATTTTTATTTATGATTCCTAATTAAATTTAAACATATAACTTAAATATTATATACATATTTCTATAATCCTCTTTTAATTGCCTTTATTTAGATATTTCGTTCTATAAATCCACTATCGTATTTTTTTTAAACTACCCTCTAAGGACTCTCGGGTTATTGAGAGGAATCTAACGATACCTTAATTGTCGTAATCCAATCGGCCGTTTGGAAGATATGAGGTAATAAAGAAATTTACATACATACAAGATACGCCCGAAAAACATAACCCTTCCTTGGCAGTCAGGTAAAAATAATAAATTCAGTTATTTAGCTGCGAAATTTTGAATCAGCCAAGTTTTTATATACTGTCCCAAAGCTGGGCGCGGGATGTCCGACAGTCTAGGTGTTTGACCACAGCTCACCTGATGTTAAGTGACGGTGTGGTCGAAGATGGTAAAGCACACCTAGCCTGGAATGAAACTGGCTCTCAAGTGAGGCTGCCGGTAGATGCTTGGCGGCAGATTTTCAACTTGAGGGTGGTAGCTAGCCAGCCGAATACTGGAAAGTGCCCTACCACCACGCTATGGTTTCCTCACGATGTTTTCCTTCACCGGCAGCTCAAGCTCATTGTCGGGGTTTGAACCCACGATCTTCAGCATGCGAACCTACCGCGCTAACCACTGAGCCATCATCGCTACAAAGGGTCTCTTCTCATTGTGAGAAGGGTAAAGCCAAAGTCCACCACGCTGGCCAAGTGCAGGTCAGACTTCACACATCTTCGAGAACTTATTTTTTAAGATATAGACATGTAGTTATCCTTCACCGTTTGAAGCCATCGGCAATACATAATTTAGAAAATAGCCAAGACCACCAGTTTGGAAGCCAGACGGTCTCGTAACTAAGCTGCCGAATCTTAATCGTCTACAATCTACATTATCATGTTGGAAACCCACACATCTATATGTCTAATGACGTAGAATTGTGTCGGTTTTATGACTTTGAAATATGAAGGCGTTTTATATTTTTGACACGGTGTATGTTTCAATTAATACGGTCTGTTTGACCTGGAATAAATACGCAGCTTATGAACAAAATATAGCTGTGAAATCCGATAGCATTTTCGTATTAAATGTATGTAGTGTTGGTTAAGTAAATTATTTAATGTACGGCAAATATATAAGTGTACCACAAGAATTGTGTCTAAAAAATTGAAAGAATAATGTAAAAAAAAAAAACAATAAATAATAACATAATAAACAATGTCAATTAAAATAATGTATTACGTGAATAAAGAACTGAAGATAAATCTAAAATTATTATTAATTACACTTCTATGTTATTGTAACGGAAATGCGGCTAGAATACCTAAATATAGTAGCATGATTTGGCACTTTTATCACGGTCTGTGTTTCAAGAACCTTGGCCCATTGAGTGTGTTTACGCGGCGTCATCGCGACGATCTTCCAAATTGACTTGACGTCAGTATATCTAATACTTATCAAGGTTTGGATGTGCTTTTCTACTTCTCTTTCCCGTGGCAGTATTCTTCTTAATCTAATACCTTTAAGCGAGCAATTCTTGTACATATATATATATATAAATATATATAATCTGAATCTCAGAAACGGCTCCAACGATTTTCATGAAATTTAGTATGCAGGGGGTTTCGGGTGCGATAAATCGATCTAGCTAGGTTTCATTTTTCGAAAACATCGTTTTATCCGTGTTTTCAGGCAATGAAAAACTGCTACAATATCATTAGAATACGAAGGTAAATTTCACCATCTTCTACAAGGTTAATAGCTCAGGTGGGAAATCGGACGGTCCTGAATCTAAAAGACCCAGTTCGAATCCTGATGATTATTTTTTCCCTTTATTTTCAAGTTCCTTAAAGACTTGACTTGGTGGTAGATTTCGTTAGCAGGAGGTCGTCTAGGTAGGTACCACCACAGTACCAGATATTCTGCCGCCAAGCAGGTGTGTAAACATTACTGTGTTCTGATTTGAAGGGTAATGTAGCCAGCGAAATTACAGGGCTATTAAGACTAACCATCGAAAGTCTCAAAGTTATGAGCATCAAAGCAGCGATGCTCTGGAGTTTGTTTTGTTACTCAAAGTTCTGTGTATCGCTGCAATGGTCATGAACAGGCGTTATCTCTTACCATCAGGAGAGCGTCACGTTCGTCTCATTACATTTACATAAAAACAAAAGTCTCATTTGGGCAATATAAAATGATCAATCGTAGTAATTAGATTTATGTTAACTGTAATGGAGGATATTAATAGTTATTTGTATTTCATGTGCTAAAGGAAACTTGTAAAACAGTTGGTTCATAGTAACATTTATTCACATGTATATCTACCATTTGTACTGAATATGTTACTCCATTGACGTCATTGCCATTAGCGCGGTCACACTGAAAACAATTGTTTCTATAGATAATTTTATTATAATTATTATGCTTTTGTATTTATTGACAACTTTTCCATTAAAACTAGTTTATATTTATTTGTCTTTAATCTACTTTACTATAGAAAACGACGTGGTTTTGACACATTTTTGTTACACTAATGAAACTATAGTCGGAGTAACCGAACTATAGTCGGAGTTTACGAACTTTAGTGGGAGTTTACGAACTATAGTCGGAGTATCTGACATAATTATATGAGTAGTACCGCGTAAGTAAACAAAAATGTATTTTATTCTTTTGTTTCTGAATACAGTTTATCATTTATAAAGAGATTGCTTGAGCAGACATCTCGAAACTGACGTGGTTTTGGCACAATTTTGTTTTACTTATTCGGGATTACTCACGTTTCATTATATGAGATACTCAGACTATAGTTTCGACCACATCCGGTGCCTTTTATCATGGAGACACAACGAGATGAGTACAACGTGCTCGCGGCACTAATAACAGTCTACAGACTCGAACTTTCGTTGGGAGCAGCAAGGCGAGGCCGCACGTGCGTCATACTCAACTTTGTCTCCATGATGAAGGCCACAAAATATTTTCTTTAGTCTTAGATCGTTTTTATGGTTGACAGGCTAGGTGTTTGCCCACATCTCACCTGATATCTAGCCTGGAATGAAGTGCGGCTGCCGTTAAAGTAATAAGTTTTAAGTTTTAAAATTGTACTTAGTAAGCTAAAATAAAAAAAAACATGATACAAAATAAATGTCCTTATCGTATACAGTTTGATCTAAACTTCACATAAATTTACCATGCGTTAGTGGTGGTTAAACACATGGATGAATCCGGTTCCAAGACGTGACTCGACTTGAGCTTTCCATTATTATTGCATCAATTAAGTTGAGGAGGTAGACGCAGTCGCAAGGCCTTGAAGGTAAGTGCTTGCATGACTTACGAGGCTATATTAATATGCTTTTTTATTTTATTACTAGCATTAATTCATTATATGGGACTATCAGTGGCATCGTTTGTAGCGATGATAGCTCTGTGGTTAGCGCGGTATGTTCACACACCGAAGGGCGTAGGTTCAAACCCCAATAATGAGCTTGAGGCCGGTGAACGAAAACATAGCGTAGGTTACTTTTTAGTACTCGGCCATGCACCTAACGGTGTTTTCCGACAGCCTCACTTGAGAGCCAGTTCCATTCAATCTATGTGAGTTTACCATCTTTGACCACATCGTCACTTAACAGGTGAGCTGTCGTCAAACACCTAACCTGTCAACCATATAAAAGAAAAATCTATGACTAAAGAGTTATTTTATGGCTCAGGTACAGGTAAAATAAAGAGAGGAAAAAAAAATTGCAGCTGAACTTAAAAATAAAGATACAGGTTTACAATCTTAAATAAAAATCATAACCCAACGACTTTTAAATGAGGATTAACTTGACCTTTTTTTTACTATAGCTATCAAAGGCTTTGCGACCTTAAAGCCGCAAAAAAACACTTGTTTCCGTCCTCAGATACGCGGAAACTGGCGAGAATGTTCATTGTTTGCATAAAAAGACATGTGTTACAGATGCAAAGTGCATCCGATTCCGACACTATATTACGATAACAAGGTTACTAGAGCAAAGCAAAAGCGCTAAAGCACCGATGCTCTGGACTTCTGGACTTTAGACTAACGAAATAGTCATCAATAATAATGTATCAACAAGAAGAAATTCGTGCCCATAAAAACATATTTAATGTAAAAAACAATAAGGCGAACGAGTTGCTCTCCTGATGGTAAGAGATAACATCACATCTGTCTGTCCATGATCTTTTTTTTATATGGCTGACAATTGTTTGTATGTATTATGTGTGTCATTGCAGCGATTAACTAACAAATAAATAACTTTGAATAGTAAATACTTTGCGACTTTCGATGGTTAGTCTCGACAGCCCTGTAATTTCTCTAACTGGAGTACCCTTCCAAATCGTAACATAGTGCTGTTTACATACTACTGTTTGGAGGCAGAATATCTGATGCTGCGGCGGTACCTACCTAGACGACCTCATGCTAAGGAGATCTACCACCAAGTTTTATGAATGCATAAAATGCAGCAAGACACGGGAATGTACACGAGCGCGTTTATGTAATGGAATAACGTGAAACTGACCAATGGCGGGCGCCCACGCCACTCGGCGTACAAACGAGTCATGTGAGCGCACTCGGCGCCGCTCTGGACCTGGCGCCGCCGCGCAACCCGTGACCTTCATGCGTGCATGAATCGCTAATCCAACAACAAACACACCAATCATGTGCACGATGCTAGTGAGAGTGCAATCCGACAAAGACACAAAAAATGGATAATAAAACATTAACAATGCAGCGCAGAAGTAATGGGAGGAAGTTGGAATCTTCTACACAATGAAACGATGACGCTCGTATTAAAGATAATAGATTGCGAATAATAATGTTTAGTCGAGTATGACACGAGGGAAATATAAGCCTCGTTAAATGTTTGAAGAAAAGACAAGGCCTAAAGACTTACGTTTCATTAGATATGACACCATTTTTTATCTTTATATATAAAAACATTTCGTGTCACGTTGTTTGTCCGCGATGAATTCCTAAACAACTGAATCGATTTTAACCAAATCTTGCACACTGTGTGCAGTTTGATCCAACTCGAGAGATAGGATAGTTTATATCTCAATTTATAATCGCAATATTTTTTTATAGCAAATTATTTGTTTATTATACGACAAAGAGGTATAATTATCTGTGAGTTCCATAAAATTCTAATAATATATGGCACTACATTAAAAGTCAAAACGTATATATAACAAAACAATGCATGGTGGGATATTCCTCTTTTATAGATCTACTAAAAAGTCCGCGGTGGCATATCTACCTTTTAAGAATAGCTTACTATACCCATTCTTACTACCCGTGCGAAACCGGGGCGGGTCGCTAGTATATATATATATGTATTTTTATGTTTAATTAACGAGACGGAGTAGACGCTTTCCTGGTGATAAGAATAACGCCTGTCCATGACTATTGCAGTGATACACAGAACTTTGAATAACAAACAAAAACCAGGGCTTCGCTGCTTTGGCGCTGATTACTTATTAGTGTTACAATATCTCCCGTCTGTTCTTAATCTTTATCGTGTTTTCCAATATTGGTTGTCTGGAAGAGATCGCTCTTAGCAATAAGGTCGCCACTTGTGGCACTAGCTCATAAGATTCTTTTGTTTTCTGTACCCTTACATAATACAGAGTTTCTATCTATATATCTACTTTGAGACATTAGATGGTTAGTCTCCACAGCCCTGTAAATTAGCTAGCTGCAGTACCATTTAAACCGGAACACAGTAATGTTAACACATTACTGCTTGGTGGCAGAATATCTGGTGCAGCGGTAGTATCTACCTACCATCTAGCAGTAAAAAGAGCTTCTAAAGCCCAGTTATATAAATATTTATGAATTAATTTTTGACGGCCCCGTTGGCTCATTGGGAGTATGCCTGCCTGAGCTGTAGGGCGTGGGTTCGATTCCCGCCAAGGACAAATGTTTGTTTGGTATAAACAAATGTTTGTTCTGGGTGTTCTGTATGTATTATAAGTATGTATTTACAACAAAAAAAAGTATTTATGTATTCTATCAGTTATCTGACTCCCATCACACAAGTTCTGCTTAGTTTGGGGTCAGATAGCGCTGTGTGTAATGTGTCCTACAATATTTATATTATATTTATTTATTTATTTAATTGTTTAAGTATGCAGATTCTCAATGTAATGGGTTATTTATGTACTGGCATAAGGCTTTAGTTCTTCCGCGTTTGCGGGAGCTTGGTGCGCTTCCGCGATGCAGCTGTATTTCTGCATCATTAAAACCGCCAGCGTTTGTGAAAGTAGTCGTGCACGTTATCTGTTTAAATGTCAAACACGTTAATGGCGTGCACTAATCGAACTGGACATAGAAGTGTGACAATCACCGTTTAGTGAGCAAGGTCGTTACGATATGACTGATCAAGGTCGCATTCAAAGAATATTGTTTCTTTTAGCATATTTTATTTTATAAAGAAATAGATTAAAAAATATCGCAGGAATACCCACAGCGCCATCTGTTTTCAAACTTAGCAAAGCTTATACTATGCGAGCAACAACAACAACAACAAAAGAGCAAGAGCATTGCTGAACAAGCAAGTTGTTTTGTAGCGATGATAGCTCAGTGGTTAGCGCGGTCTGTTCGCATGCCGAAGGGCGTGGGTTCAAACCCCAACAATGAGCTTGAGCTGCCGGTGAAGGAAAACATCGTGAGGAAACCATAGCGTGGTGATAGTGTACTTTCTAGTATTCGGCTGGCTAGCTACCACCCTCAAATTGAAAATCTGCCGCCAAGCATCTAACGGTGTGTTCCGGCAGCCTCATTTGAGAGCCAGTTCCATTCCAGACTACGTATGCTTTACCATATTCGACCACACCGTCACTTAACATCAAGTGAGTTGTGGTCAAACACCTAGTCTGTCAGCAATAAAAAAAAAAAGGAAATTAATCCACAAAATGTTGGCACTGGATGGGAATCGAAACTACGCCCGATAGCTGATATGCTACCAATGAGCCAATAGGACTGTAAATGGATGAGAAAGTCAATTGAAACTATAAACAAAGATCGTAAATTGTTTTATTTTCTTTTTTCAATGTTTAGTAAAGCATTTGCAGCTAAGCTGTCCCATTGCAGCGTGCTCGCGACAACAATTGATTTATACTGAGCACGGGAGAGATTTATGGAACTACTGCACCGGGAGAGAAAGTAGACTTGGCATATACAACGATCACAAGGTGAAAACCATCCCGACGACACAAACAAACTTGTACTCGAGTCAAACGTGCAACTAAGGTCGATTTGAACATGTATTGGCAATGATTGTAGATTAATGTGGTTATAAAAATACCCACGACCTTCACAGAATTAATTATAAAGATAAATTTAACTCACAGGAATACAGTATACAGAGAAAAGAATACAATAAACTTATTATATTTTTGATTTATATTTTAATTTTGTTTACGATTTTAATTGTGTTTTTGATTATTATTTAATTTACTATCCTATATTTAATAATTGCATGTTTTGCTTCCTTAAATAAGCAACACATTTAGCATTCCTTAAGTTTTAATTTTTTTTTGTTGGAAAGGAAATATCCCAAGGGTGGTACCTTGATAAGGAAACCAGGATCTGATGATAGCATCCCAGAGAAATCGAGGGGAACCTTTTACTTTTTAGTTTCCTGATAGAAGTCGGTTTTTTTGTTAAAAAATATATTTGTATATGTATTGTAGTTGTTATTGTGAATATAAATAAAATAACAAATATTACGTCTAAAGTTGATATTTGCCTGTACAATACAAAGTATAAAATGTTAATTATTGGACCCCAACCTAAGAGCCTTTGGGATCTTGTGCCTTGGTGACCGAGTGAGTTTTTAACAGAATATTTCTGATTGTGAGTATAAACAAAACATTAAAATTAAATTTACTTAGAATACAGAACTTTGAATAGCAAACAAAAGTCCAGGGCATCGCTGCATTGGCGCTCATTACTTATTAGTGTTGCGACATCTCTTGTCTGTTCTTAATCTTTATCGTGTTTTCCATTTTCGGTTACCTGGAAGAGATCGCTCTTAGCGAAAAGGACGCCGCTTGTAGCACTAAGCTCATAAGATTCTTTTGTTTTCTGTACTCTTTCATTCACAATAACTAAGCTCAGCAATTTAGCACTTACAGAAAAACACTAATAAATTAAAGGTAATGTCATTCAAATAGTTTATAGATAATAGTTCTGTGAAATCAATCCTGATTTCACAAGTTAAAGAAAATGATAAAGAATAAGTGAACAATAATGAAATCACAGTAATCACGCACGCGATGTTCGTGGCAACTGCGACCCAAATACATGATGATAAAACGTTGGATTTTACGGTTCGGGCCCAAACCTTCCAAAGCTCAAGTGAATTTATATTAATTAATGCTATAAAAATTTGTTTATTATGCTTTTGACGCAAATTTCTCTGCGTCATCTTCAATTTTAACTGATCAAAAAAATATTTGATACATCATAAACTTAAGTAATATAATTAACATAGTTAAGTTTGTTTATATTTTTATCAACTCATAATTAGAGCACGCATGGGCTTGTCCAGATAAGGTCAAATACACTCAAATGATTTCGTTATCTAATCGTTATCATTTGTAATACTTCTAGAATTTAGTTAAGACTCTAAACAAAATCAACCGCTTTTAACAATTGTTATGTTTTTTCAACTAAAACGTTTATGTAAAAAATAACTCGCAGTATATTTTCACAGAAGATTTTACCAAGAAATATATTTTTTTCTCGTAATTTTGAGTGACAAAACAATGTATAGAGCATCGCCGCTTTGGCGCTCATTACTTTGAGACATTAGATGTTTAGTCTCAACAGCCCTGTAATTTTTCATTTTGGTTGCAATAGGAGTAAGAATTTAATTTAAAATTTATCTAACTTGACGACAATTTTTAAATATACTTTACTTTATATCTAAAACTAAAATCCAAAATAAATTTAAAGTATAAATAAATTAAAAATAACCACAAGTCTTTAAAGGTATGTAGTAACAACTCGCCGTGACATGTTTCGCTTCCACACGAGGCATCCTCAGGACCTGTTGACTCTTCGAGCGATTGGGCGCGAAAGTGACTTGTGGTTATTTTAATTAGTTATTGTTAATCTATGTAGATTTTAAGTTCATGTTGGATGTAGTTTTATTTTATTGAGTAATGCTTCAGACTGATATTTAAAAATTGTCGTCACATCATCAACCATAGGACGTCCACGGCTGGACATAGGCCTCCTCCTGGGAAGGTTTTGCTAATACTCGCCACGCTTGGCAGGCGGGTTGGCGAGCGCAGTTAGGTGTGATTGTTTAAGGAAGACGCTGCTGCCCATCTTCCGGATTACATCCCTTAGCCGACACTTACGGTAACCACGGGTAGAGAGGGTGGGGTACTATTCTTACGCCGGTACCACAACGGCACAAAAATTGTCAAGTTAGATACATTTTAAATTAAATCCCCATCACTGTTGGAACCAAAACGACTTTTAAGCAGAAACACACTAAATATATACCTACTTTGGACACTCAAATAATATACTATTTATTTGGCAGGAGTTCCAAGTAGTATTGATTGAAACCTTATAGTTTTTGTAACCACGTGGTTAGAAAATGGGTGCGTCGTCGGTCTCTCAGTAACGATTTTCTGAGAGCCAGCTGAGACGAGCAACGTGTGAACATGCGCACTACCTCCAGTCGCCACGTGGCTTTTCATACGACTTTTAATTCAATTTGAAATGTGTGAACTTCACTGGTGAAAGTGAAAATAATTCCCATCGAACTATTTAGGAAAACATGTCGTGAAAGAAAAGAATGTCTTGCATTTTTTTAAATGTAAGCTAGGTGTTTGACCACAGCTCATCTGATGTTAAGTGACGGTGTGGTCGAAGATGGTTAAGCACATTTAAGTCTGGAATTGAACTGGCTCTCTCAAGTAAGGCTGCCGTAAACACTGTTAGGTGCTTGGCGGCAGATTTTCAACTTGAGGGTGGTAGCTAGTCAGCCGAGTACTAGAAAGTAAGTACCCTACCACCAGGCTATGGTTTTCTTCACCGTTTAAAGTCAGCGGCAATAAGTACATAACTTTAAAAAAGTCAGTGCCGTGGGATTGGAACCCCAGGACCTCCAGAAGCCAGACGGTCTCCCACTTAGGCTGCCAAAACTTCCGATACTTTTTTACAATCAATAGCATAAGTACATTGAATTCATATATTTCTACTATTATACCTAATAAGATTTTTAACAGAATACAAATAAACAGTAAATCAAAAAATAGCGTGAATTGGAAGAAATTTCATTGAAAATTTTCTACGATGCTCTTGATAGTAGAGATTCCGAGAAGTCGGGACCAATGTCAGGTATACCGGCTTCACACATGCGCAGTGCAGAGAATATTGCCACGTGGCAAGTTCCCGTTGCATAACCTGCCCGATTTCACATTCCATTTCTATATTGATCCTAAAATTATTCATGAATCACCGAAAACAGATTGAAAAAGAAATTTATCGCAAAAATTTAAGCAATTTCAATAACTAGTTGAAAGACAATATAATATATAGATGAGAGATGATATCAGTTGATTATTGAACAGAAAAACATGAAACACAAGAGAAGATGATTTTTAAATATGAAGCTGAGAAAATAATGTCCTACGATATAAGTATTCGATACTCTAATCAAGTCAATTAGAGTAGTTCGCGCTTCGCAAATAATTATCATGCATCATAGTCCGCAGGGTAAACGAACCGCAAATGTTTAGCTCCTAGCACGGCTAGACGTGGCAAATACATTTTTCACGCCCGTATGTGAATTTTAATGAGAAACACACATACGCGCTTTCAGAAAAACGAAGTTATGTATGTCAAAATATACATTTCTAAAGGCGATAAAGGCCCAAAATGTAATGTATTAGCTATCGATGATTCAGTGCAGTAATAGTCTATCTTGTTATACCTATAACTCGTAGATCCTTATGATAAAGTAATTTGAAAGCATGGTAAGCAAAATCAGCGTAATTTTTTCTGTAAATGTGCACCAAGAAGTAAGCGTTAAGAGAATGTCGCGCTTACGGAGCCCTGCAGTAGTACTACGGCATGTCACGACTACATTGCATTATCACGACACGCATACATTCATAATCCCAAGACGCACACTAGTGCATCTGCTGCGAAATGGTTAGGGAATTCGCCCGCCATTTTAGGTTTAAAGTTCTCATTGACGTAGATTGAATCAATTTTGTGATTTTTGACAAATTCCTTTGAAACTTCACAGGAACATAACATTCCCTTTATTGTTTTTTGGTCAATTCATTGAATTGCCGAATTGATTAGCCAACGTTTTCATGAGCCACTGACCTCGCACGAATTCGTACTTTGAACAAAGCGAATGAAGAATGTCTTACGTTTGAGGAATTCATAACAATTGCGAAACCGGTCATAATTTTCAAAACATTGCACTTTTGTTCATAAAAACATTTTCATTTGATAGTTGCTTTATTAGATTATTTTTTTCTACGCGGCATATGTTATTCGAGACGATATAATTAAAACAATTCCAATTGTAATGGTATTGGAAAATGTCAAAGGGAAAAACCCGCCATAATGTTACGTGGAGTGGACGCCACGAGTGCGCGCCATGCCGATGCCGCGTCGAAAGATCTCGTTACTATTTTACCGAAACCAAAGATGATATCGATCAAGAACAAAATAAAAACACACTCTCATCGATTACAATCGTAACACTCATTTATGACGTAATTTTTATCCGCGAATACCATATTATTATGAAGCCATGTGCCGAACACGTCGGCGCGCCACGGTTTGCCATATTAGAAATTCCAATGCGGACTTTATATTACTATAGCATTTCTGGGACACTTTACAATATAATCCATTTGTATTTGTCAGAGACTTCGCGAAACCACAAATAACCGAACTGGATGTTGATAAGAGCGCGATTGTGCTGTATATCCATATTATGGTAGAGGAGCAGCGGAGTCGCATCGAGTATGCGACAAACGCGCGCGGCAGCTGCGGGGCAACTGAGGAGGCAGGCGGTGGGCGCCGCGGCCCGCGTCGCCGCGCCCCTGCCAGGGGGGCTCCGCCGGCGTCTAGTCTCGTGTCTCTGTACTTCTATAGCGCCGGTACTGTCGCTTGAGGTAGAGTAAAATTGTGCAACGACAGCGGGCTCGTGCGTGTCGCTGATTGGCTTGAGACTTTGCAACAAAAACTTGCACAGGTTACGAGTGCTTCTTACGCACGCGTTACCGTGGGATGTGAACAGTTTTCATTAATAGCTTTTTCAATTGCCAAATCTACTTCTGCTTCCAAGGCAGCAGCGCTTCTATGAATAATTATTTCATTTACTTATTAACCAATATGAGAGTCAATGACTTGCAAAAAAAAAATTACAATTGCAACAAGGCGAACAAAACCTTAAACGAAGTCAAAACATTCACTGATAAGAACATGTTATTTTTGCAATAATGAATCATTTTAATACTAAACAACTTACCCGA
This sequence comes from Biston stratarius, assembly GCA_950106695.1. Classification (NCBI taxonomy): domain Eukaryota; kingdom Metazoa; phylum Arthropoda; class Insecta; order Lepidoptera; family Geometridae; genus Biston; species Biston stratarius. Next base: position 10,358,753 of record OX467106.1, read on the forward strand.
GTAGATGAGAATTGAGTCATCGAAATAGAATAAATGAGAAAACAAGAGTACCTTACTTTATTTTATTAGTAAGACAGTGAGAGAGATGTAATTTTTAAACTTTCGCGATTTGAACAATCGTTCAGAAGGCAATCAGCTCTGAAACTGTCTCACGGCTGGGCGCGGATCTCTTCCCATTGTGAGAAGGGTAAGGCCATAGTCCACCACGCTGACCAAGTGCGGGTTCACACATCTCGAGAGCTTTTGTCTTTTAAGAACTCTCAGATATGTTCCACAAGATGTTTTTCTTCACCAATTTTCAACAATACACACAATACATAGCTTATAAAAGACAGTGGTGCGTGCCGTAGGATTCAAACCCAGGCGGTCTCCTAACTAGGCTGGCGAAATGATGTAACCCGACAAATTGAGTGCTAGATTGAAATAGTTATGCTCCTACCCATGATATTGAGATTTATTGAAGATGAATGAATGAAAATCAAACCTCTTTAGGTTCAGTTTAGTTTTTCGTAGTATACATTAGATATAAAATGACTTCACAACGCAAATATTACAAACTGTATGCATAAATCCAAAATACTGTAAACTACAGTAGTACTGTAGTATTACTGTATGCATAATTGCACATGGCCATGAAAAAGCATCATTTTTGATACATTGTGGCGTTCAGTATCCGAACTTTACTTTTGTTATCTGTGGTAAGACTGTCTGACAGATGACAGAGAGTTTTGGCGGGAACGCGGTAAGGGTCGTGTTGCCCCATTGTATTTTTTTCCAAAGCTAGTGTTTTTTCGAGTGTTATGCATAAAAATAGTGGTGTTTTATTCATAAAGGGCCGAATTACAAGCGCGAGTGTAGGAAAGTGATATAATGTGGTGAAACATGAACTATAGATGTATATTGCAAAAACTAAAGACAAGACGGTTCAAAAACACTGACAAAATTATAAAAGTGAAGTGCTGTAATTCCAAATAGAGACATAGTTCAAAGGCCTCTGTAGTCAGACCATAAACATTAAAAAAAAACAGATGACAGATACATTGTAACGCTTCTTCCCGCTAATATTATGTAAATTCTCGTATTATCTTTGAGAGATACAAATTATAAAAAAAAATTTTTTTTTTTGGACACTACACACAGCGCCATCTGACCCCAAACTAAGCAGAGCTTGTGTGATGGAAGTCAGATAACTGATAGAATACAGAAATACTTTTTTTTTGTAAATACATACTTATAATACATACAGAACACCCAGACACAGAACAAATATTTGTTTATACCAAACAAACATTTATCCTTGGCGGGATTCGAACCCACGCCCTACAGCTCAGGCAGACATACTCCCAATGAGCCAACAGGGCTGTTTAGTTATCAAGGTTCAGTTACATAACATTAAAAAAATATTATATACCTAAATTAGCAAACCTTTAATAGCATGAAAGTAATCAAATAATACAGGAAGGCGATAAAACTTTCATTGCATGACTCGTGACGAATTTACAAAACATGGTATATAACTATAGCAGCGGTTGCTATAGCTACAGAAAATTCAATGAAAAATCGAGAAACTTAGTAGAGGTTAAAACTAATAATAATCCATGTTATGTTGATTGTTATAGGTGTCATTTTACCCTGACGATGTAGCAATCACGATTCTGTGAGTCGCCATATTTGTTTTTATCTCAATACTAGCTGCGGCCCGCGGTGTTTACCTGCTACATTTTTTCGGGATAAACGGTATCAGCTATCTCCATACCAAATTTCATCACAATTGGTCCAGCCGTTTGAGCGCGAAGTAGTAACAAACATACAAACACACTAAAGAACTTTCGCCTTTATAATATTTGTGTGATCAATGATTTTGAAATGTTAATAAATTTATCGTAATTTCTTGTGCTATTGAATAGGCTTGCGTTCGATGCCATTGATGTTAAGTGAAGATGCGGTCTACAATGGAGCACGCTTTTCAGAAGAAACTGATTCACTATCGACTTGAAGACACCCAGATTATATCTATAAGGGAACGCCCACTCGGGTAACTTATTCTACGCTTTAGCCGCTGGAGCCAACCATGAAACGATGTCGCTTTTTCGAGCTTCTGGCCGTCCGATAAAAACCAATAAACTAGCAAATTTGCGACGATGTTCAAGGCTATGAAGATTAGCTTGAACGAGGAAGTCTTTGCTGATGAGTTTCTTGACACGTTTCTCAATTAACTTCAAAGGCTCCAATTGCTTACTTACCAAACAGGTGATTGTTAAAAAAAAAGTTCATTTGCCATCTCTACATAGTATAAAACAAAGTCGCTACCCGCCGTCTGTACGCTTAGAACTTTTAAATTACGTAACGGATTTTAATGCGGTTTCCATCAATAGACAGAGCGATTCAAGAGGAAGGTTTATATGTATCATACATGCATATGTGCCACATTAGTATCTACATTGCACCCGTGCGAAGCCGGGGCGGGTCGCTAGTGTCAAAATAAATCTTACCGCGAAACGAATGAAAGTCATTCATAGCACATGTATTTCACATAGAAACAAGACACAGCAATTGGTGAAACATGCTTCTAAAACATGTGCAACATAAGTGTATTATAGCAGTGAACACGTGATCGAAGTTGTAGCTATGGTTATAAGAGTACTATGAGATCGATAGCGCAAGTATTTCCACGGTTACAATACTTTTTATTTTTACGATAAGTTTGCAATTTCCGATAACACACGAATGCGTGAAGGCAATTGAAATAATCAATGCAAGGTTGCTCATTAACGAGCGGCATGAAAGTATATTAATCGAGTGTAATGAAATGTTAATGATGACATAAGTGAATTTTCAATTTAATTCGTGTAATAGTTTCAGTTCACGAAGTACAGGAAGATAAGGAGGTAAACTAATAATAATATATCGTAGGACATTACAGCGCCATCTGACAAACTGATAGAATACTTTTTTTTTTTGTAAATACATAGGTACTTACAATATATACAGAACATACATACATTTGTTTATACCATTAAACGGTTGTCCTAATCGGACAGGAAGGGAATCGAACCCTCGCCCTACAGCTCTTAAAGCTACCAATGAGCCAACAGGGCTTTCAACTGGTAAGGAAGAATTTGTTTTTGAATTTGGATAAAAAAGAGACTCTGTATATATTGCCATTATATGTGAAATTTATTATATTTATATTATATTACAAATTCCAAGCTTTACAACCATAAATTGTGAAAAAAAAAAAAAATTATAAATATGAAAGTTTGGGTGGATGGATGGATGTTTGTTACTCAATCACGCCAGGAACGGACCTGGATGAAATTTTGCATGTAGATACTTTAGGCCCTGGAATAAAACATAGGATACTTTTCATCATCATCATCATCCATCACCACGCGGGTAAAACCGCGGGGCGCAGCTAGTGTGAACTAAATATAATAGCTGTTTTTTTTTTCGCTATGTCATAATTGAAAGTAATCCGGTGTAGGGTTGTTTTCTGTTGCCCATCTAATCCATAACCATCCCTATCAAAAATGTGACTTTCGTTAGTTTATTTTATGTTGTCAGTACAAAGTAATACAAAAAAAATAACTTACCTATTTGCTCAGAATATTCTTAATTGAAAAAGAAGGAAAATTTGAAATTTATTATTACAAACTTCTTTCTGCTTATACAATGCGAGAGTCATCGAGAAGTTTTACAGAAAAATAATTATCGTTTTCTCGATAACCTTTACCGCCAATTCTATAAACATGTTTGAGATTAAGCAGAAAAATTCTTGAGACTATACTGTACTGAAATATAGCTAGAATTAATAAAAAACCCCTAAGTGAAACTTTCGGCCTAGTTGTGTGACCGTCTGGCTTCCAAGCTGGAGGTCATCATCATCATCATCATCAGCCATAGGACGTCCACTGCTGGACATAGGCCTCCTCCTGGGGAGGGGTTTTGCCGATACTCGCCACGCTTGGCAGGCGGGTTGGCGAGCGCAGTTAGGTGTGATTGTTCAAGGAAGACGCTGCAGCCCATCTTCCGTATTACATCCCATAGCCGACTCTTACGGCAATCACGGGTAGAGAGAGTGGGGTACTATTCTTACGCCGGCACCACCACGGCAACTAGGACAGGACAGGTTCAGGACTCTGTCTAGTTCGAAATGTTAGGATATACAATATGTACATCTGCGTATTTTTAGTGACGCCTGGTGGCTGGGTGACTGTGGGTGAAATAACGTGGGCACAATAATTGCGCCAACGCCCACTGCTTTTTTTTATTTAGATCATCACTGTACCTTGTAATGCTAAACATTCACAATATACTATTTCCACTGCTCCGTTTTTCTCTGATCCATTAGTTATGTTGTAGCAATAGTTAGCGTTGGAAAGTAAAGGTAAACTAAACCGGATGATTTTGTAGCGATGATAGCTAAGTGGTTAGCGCGGTCGGTTCGCACGCCGAAGGACATGGGTTCGAACACCAACAATGAGCTTGAGCTGCCGGTGAAGGAAAACATCGTGAGAATACCATAGCGTGGTGGTAGAGAACTTTCTAGTACTCGGCTGGCTAGCTACCACCCTCAAGTTGAAAATCTGCCGCCAAGCATCTAACGGTGTGTTCCGGAAGCCTCACTTGAGAGCCAGTTCCATTCCAGGCTAGGTGTGCATTACCATCTTTGACTACACCGTCACTTAACACCAGGTGAGCTGTAGTCAAACATAAAGCCTGTCAACTATATAGTTGACAAGTCAAGTAAAGCTGCCGGAATACACCGCTAGGTGCTTGGCGGGAGATTCTTACTTGAGGGTGGCAGCAAACCAGTCGAGTACTAGAAAAAACCTTACCACCATGTTAAGGTTTTCGTTACGATGTATTCCTTCAGCAGCAACTCAAGCTTATTATTCGGGATTGAGCCCAAGTGTGAACCGACCGCGCTAACCACTGAGCTATCATTGCTACTAGCTATCATCATCATCATCTTAGCCGTAGGATGTCCACCGCTGTACATAGACCATTGACTTCCATAAAGACTAGATACTATATGTAACCATGTATAATGCAGCCAGTGCATTATCTGCAAAATGTAAACCTCTCAGTGCTGCTTTCAAAATATGCAGAAATATATATCTCGTCGCTCTGACACGCTAAGGTCGTCTCTTCTCCAGGCCTTGCATTACTTAGCGTTTATTACATTTTATGATGATGTTCACGCGTTGGAAACTTTAACGATATCCCGTTTATTACGGACACCCTCGCCATTGGCCACGTCGTAAACCTTAGATTCTTGCCTACGCCAGTACGCATACATACGAGTACAACGGACCTGGTTCCTATCGTTTCAATGAAAATAGTAAGAAATCTAAACAACAAGTTCACTGTGAATATTTGAGATTATATTCTTACGTGTCGCACGGGTGCAATAGAGATAGTAATGTGGTGCATATGCATGTATTACACACTAGTTGCGCCCCGCGGTTTTACCCGCTTGGTAATGAATGATGATGATGATGAAAAGTATCCTATGCTTTATTCCAGGGCCTAAAGTATCTACATGCAAAATTTCATCCAGATCCGTTCAGCCGTTCTGGTGTGATTGAGTAACAAACATCCATTCATCCATCCAAACTTTCACATTTATAATATTAGTGGGATAAATATAAACTTTCCTCTTGAATCGCTCTGTCTATTGAGTGAGACCGCATTAAAATCCGTTGCGTAGTTTAAAAGATCTAAGCGTACAGACGGCGGGAAGCGACTTTGTTTTATACTATGTAGAGATATTGTACTAGCGACCCGCCCGGCTTCGCACGGGTGCAATGTAGACACTTATATGGTGCATATGCATGTATTACACATAAAATTTCCTCTTGAATCACTCTGCCTATTGATGGAAACCGCATTAAAATCCGTTGCGTAGTTTAAAAGATCTAAGCGTACAGACGGCGGGAAGTGACATTGTTTTATACTATGTAAAGATTTGGAAATATGAATTTGGCGAGCCCTTCTTTTTATAGAGTACCAAAATATAGTATACTGAAGGTAGTCTACTGAACTGAATGAAAAGTCAAGTGTGAATGTGCATCTATGCATGAAAATGAATAATGGTTTACATCCAACAGTATGGGTACAGATCATAAAAGATAATGAATTGTCTAAATTAGCTAATTAGGTATTATACACCAAGATATAGGGGTAATAGTCGATTGTTTACTCCTTATACTGTCTCGTTATTTCATAGAAGACAGCGTTATATCCCATACTGTACACATATTTTGGTCTAGCGGGGAACGAGGCCAAGAAAATCAATACGTCTCAGTGAGTACAGACAGACTTTTACGCTCTACATTTTATTATCAGTTTTATTTATCTTATAAAACAAATATATCATTAAACTTTCTTCAACTAAAAATTTTCAGACTTAGTTTCCGACTTATATGTATTTCAAATTCAAACTATTTATTGACATAAAAACGGTTAATCAATGACATTTATGTCACAAAATTATACATTAATTAATGAGAAAACAAATTTAAAAATAATGTTGATGACAGCCCTGTTGGCTCATTGGGAGTTTCTCTGCCTGAGCTGTAGGGCGTGGGTTCGATTCCCGCCAAGGGCAAACATTTTATGATATAAACAAATGTTTGTTCTGTGTCTGGGTGTTCTGTATGTATTATAAGTATGTATTTACAACAAAAAAAAGTATTTATGTATTCTATCAGTTATCTGACTTCCATCACACAAGCTCTGCTTAGTTTGGGGTCCGATGGCGCTGTGTGTAATGTTTCCTACAATATTTATTTTATTTTAATTAAAACTTATAAAATCCAAAATAACGATAAATAACATGTCAAATTCGAAATAAAATGTCAAATTCAAATACAATGTTAAATTCAAATAGAAAGTAAATTCAAGTACAATGTCAAAATCAAATCACTACATATTATAAAACAAAGTTGTCCGCCGCGTCTGTCTGTTTGTTCGAGATAAAACTTAAAAACAACTGAACGGATTATCATGTAGGCTTAATATGCTATACTACTCGTGCGAAGCGGGGGCGGATCGCTAGTATTCTAATAAGTACAATAATAATGTCATAGGTCAGTAAAAACACCGTCAACACATAAGTTGTCGTGCCTCTTGCACCTGTTCCACTTGATCGGAATTTACGAAAAGATTTTTTCGAATGTTTGTAACTTTGATATCTGTAATAATGATGATGATGATGATGATAAAATTACTGGCGCATACGAAATCCTTTACTTCGAAGATGAGTTTTAATTTATAAGAAGGCATGATTCAAATCAAACGATAAAGGGGAGAGAAAGCCGGTGAATAAATATCATGTCCTATAGACTGAATTTAAAAATTGTTTCTGAGATTAATTGGATCGTTTATTTGAATATAACACTTTTATAAGCATCATGTATATTTAGTGGATGTCGGAGGTCGTCTGTACTGCATTTGGTGCGCAGTCATTTCCGCTAACGTATAGGTAAATACTCTTCCGTAAACAGGACAACCTGAGACCAAACAGAAAAACACTAGCGGATAAAGAATTTTACGACTACATTAACAAAGTCTAAATCGACGGTCATGAGCGTACCTGATGTAAGCATGTTGTTGTTGAATGTTTTTTTGCAAGGACAAGAATGAAAATAAAATCTTTAGGCGTCATCTTCATGCTGAAGTTTGTAGGTCAGTAGGCTAAAACTTATTGTAGACAATAGATAGCCCTTTTGGCTCATTGGGAGTATGTCTGCCTGAGCTGTAGGACGTGGGTTTGATTCCCGCCAAGGACAAAACGTTTTATGGTATAAACAAATGTCTGTTCTGTGTCTGGATGTCCTGTATGTAAGTATGTATTTACACAAAAAAAAAAATATTTGTGTATTCTATCAGTTATCTGACTTCCATCACACAAGCTCTGCTTAGTTTGGGGTCAGATAATGGAAGTCAGATAACTGATAGAATTCTTAAATACTTTTTTTTGTAATTATATACTTATAATACATACAGAACACCCAGATACAGAACAAACATATGATTTATACGACAAAACTTTTGTCCTGGGTGGAAATCGAACCCACGCCCTACAGCTCTTAAAGCAGATATACTACCAACGAGCCAACAGGGCTGTAGTTTTTTTAATACCAATACTAAATATTGTATGCCCAAAAAGGTTAATCATCTTAAAAAGGCTTAATATCCAATTGATGACAACGATTTAAAAAAAAAATACAAACTTATTAATACCCAATTGATCACACCAATAAAAATAAAAATATATTAATACTTGCTGTTAATTCATCACAAAGTTTGGTTATATTAATTCTTAGGTCAAAGTAATAAAAGTATATATTTCGAGTGTGTTTTTAATTTTTATCCTTGTTGGTTGGTACGGTTCCCAGTCTCACGCAATGTTTTGCATAAAGCCATTGTTTGGAAAGAATTTTCAAGTAATACCTCAAGCCTACAACGCAAGACAGTGACAAGTTCATAAATTAACTTGTCTCTTCAATCTGCAGAACAATCAGATTTGGAAGGTAGCCAATCAGGTAGGCACCTAATATAATAAAGAATTAACAAAAAAAAAAGTCTTCGTATTGTTTTCTCATGGACGCCATTGTCAGAACTGGACCAAATTAAAATGGGACCACACAGGAAGCACAAGCTTTCAAATAAAAAATTCATCATCAAAATTGGTTCATCCAGTCGAAAGTGAGAAAATGAGGAAACCATAGCGTGGTGGTAGGGTACTTTCTAGTACTCGGCTGGCTAGCTTCCACCCTCAAGTTAAAAATCTGCCGCCAAGCATCTAACGGTGTGTTCCGGCAGCCTCACTTGAGATCCAGTACCATTCCAGGCTAGGTGTGCTTTACCATCTTCGATCACACCGTCACTTAACATAAGGTGAGCTGTGGTCAAACACCTAGCCTGTCAACCATACAAAAAAGGCTTGGAACATCAACGCAAAGTAGCTTGTTTGTCGGTTTTCTACCGAATACACTCTGAAGAGTGCGCCTTAGATCTGCATGACCTCATTCCACTCTACCCAGATACTGATAGATATAATCTGGGTGCCTTCAAGTTGCGAGTGAATCGGTTTCTTCTAGGCAAGCATGCTCCATCGTAGACCGCATCTTAACATCTAACGCAGCAATCAATAGCAATCAAACGCAGGCATATTTGTACAAAAAAAAAACACAATCTTAAGATTGATATTACATACTGATTCATTCAAATATAGAATCTACATAAATGAGTTAATGGAACTTTCTAGCATGAATCAAGAAACTCCCACAACAGACAGCTGTTTGACCCGAAAAAACAACGACGCGTAAAAAAGGGACGGAGCGTAGGAAAAGGGAATAGTTTAGAGGGAGACAGCCATAGAAAAGTACGTGAAGGGCGTCACGTAGGCTAAAGACAACAGAAACAGTAGGGCAAGGTCGTCTGTAGAATTCTTTGGATACGGTCGTTTTAATGGTAACCAACATAGTACTTGATGTGTCGGTATTTATTAATCTGCTGGTATGGTACTGTATACTGAAAGTCCTTTAGATGCTGTTGATGGATTTTGTATATTGTGATCGTAATTACTGTTAAATTGTTTTGTTTTTGTCAGTCAAGGTAGCATAATTTGAAATGTTGGAGGCTTACCTCCAACATTTCAAATTATGCTACCTATTTACTTATTTAAATAAAATTGTAAACAACAAGTTGGAGTTTGGGAGCAATTACGAAATAGTATGTTTTTGTTTATAGTTGACAAGCTAGGTGCTTTGACCACAGCTCACCTGATGTTAAGTGACGGTGTGGTCGAAGATGGTAACCACACCTAGCTCTCAAGTGAGGCTACATGAACACACCGTTTGGCGGCAGATTTTCAACTTGAGGGTGGTAGCTAGCCAGCCGAGTACAGAAAGTACCCTACCACTATGGTACGGTTTTCTCACCATGTTTTCCTTCACGGCAGTTCAAGATCATTGTTGGGGATTGAACTCGCGCCCTTTGGCGTGCGAACCAACCGCGCTAATCACTGAGTTATCATCGCTACAAAAAGTTACATTTGGATGTATATTATATCATCCAAAGGCAAGAAAGTAAACCTAAAAAATCGTATAGGAAAAGACTTACCTAAATCTTGAAGAAAAAAAAACATGTTATAAAAAGCCAGTTTATAAATAGAGAAATATCACTGCTACCTGATCTATGCTGGCAGCCCAATTAAGGATTATGACGAACAAAAAATTAAATGTTCATGTATATAAGACCGTATTCCTTTGAAGTCGGAGCAAAAAGGATTTATTATATACTATAGCGGCCCGCCTCAGGTTCCCACTGATTCCAATTAAGAAAAAAAAATATTTTTATCCGACACGCTACGGTCTGTCCGGCTATTAGGCTATTTGGTGACCTGGCAACCCTATATGTACGTATAATTCGTCATATCCCATAGAGTAGATAGAAAAAAAAATGCTATAAAAATGGTTGAAATATAGATAATATAAGTCTTATATTTATAATTATATTATTTTCTACCTAGAATCTATATTATTTTAGATAATTATGATTAATTTACAAAACAATTACGGGCCGCAAGTAGGACATCCGCGGGCCGCATGTGGCCCGCGGGCCGCGTGTTGCCGACCCGTTCTAGACTCTAGAATCCAGTGTCTAGACTCCCCGACTGCATGTTACGGTGATTACGTAAACAATTATTATTTTTCAATTAATTTTAAATTTTTTTTTAATAATAATTGTTAACGTAATCACATGCGGAGATTGGGTTCTAGATTCCAGAGTCTGCATTAGGGAGTCATAATGTTAATGGTTAGGGATAATGTTAAATAACATTCGATTAGCGATTAAGCTAATAAACAAGCTGAAAAAAAAATAAACCGACAAGGATGAAAATAGCTATAATTAAAGGAAAAATAAACTAAACAAATTTATTATTCCTAATTAAATTTAAACATACAAAACCCTAAAAAGAACTAATAGGTAATCTTAAAACAGCTGAATAGATTTTCTTGAATCATAGTTAAGAACACTTTCGATCAAGTCACCTTTCAAACAAGACATCTAATCGATGCAACCGTGCAAGCCACAGAAAGAGAAACAAATACACACGTTACATTTTAAAACATCCCTCTGTTTGCGTCAGGCATTAAAAATAAAACCAAAACGAACGAAGCTCGAAATCGTTAAAAAAAAATTACTTTTGCAAAAAACTTGCGTCAAAGGGTTTGTGGAAAAGAGTTATCTACCCACATAAACCAAGTCATAAATCAGGTCAACGAATAAATAATCTATATAATTTACGTGTCATTTGACCCATATCATACGCGGGCTTATATGCAGTAAGGAATGATATGATGACAGATTCCTTGTACTACCTCAATGAAGCTAAACACATCGATATCTTTCTGAGTTATTTTGATACAACGAGCTTGCTATTTTAGACGAAACTTATACCTCCACGTATTTTGTTAAAATGCAAGAACCTAATGAGATTCTAGATTACAATGGGACCATGAGTATATTTTTAGGGTTCCGTACCCAAAGGGTAAAAACGGGACTCTATTACTAACACTTCGCTGTCTGTCTGTCCGTCTGTCTGTCACCAGGCTGTATCTCAAGAACCGCGATAGCTAGACAGTTGAAATTTTCACAAATTATGTATTTCTGTTGCCGCTATAACAACAATATTTGTACAAGTATTTGTAAATGTATGTAATCTAGCCCACTGTGCGCTTTGGATTCTCTGTAAGCACAGTGGGCAATTGAATTGAATTAAATAAATAAATAAAATAAATAAATAAATAAACAAATACTAAAAATAAAATAAATATTTAAAGGGGGCTCGCTTACAACAAACGCGATTTTTTTTTCCTTTTTCATAGATATGGTACGGAACCTTTCTTGCGCGAGTCCGACTCACACTTGGCCGGTTTTATTAATTGCACTAATAATATTATTGACAGGTCTGTTAGCTCATTTAGTAAAGTTCGATTCCCACTCAGGACTAACATTTGTGAGACTAACATGGATCCTCAAGTCAAATCTTTCAATATTTATTTATTATTACGAAGGCGAAAGTTTGTGTGTATTTTGTATGTTTGTTACATATTCACGAAAAATATCTAAACAAGCAAATATGCCGCGCCAAGCACGTAACAGTGTACACGGGCATCCTCACTTGAAAGCCGATTCTCATTCCAAACTAGGTGTTTACCATCTTCAACCACACCGTCATTAATATCAGAAGAACTGTGGTATCCAACACCTAGCCTGTCAATAGTAAAAAAAAAACGATACTCTTTTACTCAGCTAATAAGGTATAAATTATAAGTCTTTTTTTTTTTAATTAACTTTTAGCTTGTGGCACAGAAGTATAGTAAGTATCTAACCTGTAACCTGTAACGGGTAGTGCCTCAAGCTTTTAAGGATATAGGTAAGTACCTACACGCCAAATACTTCCTAGAATTTATTTTTAAATTTTTAGGTCATTGTCCCAGATAAAAGCTTGTTTTTAAAAATATTTTTTATTTATAATTAATTTTTTACTTGATAAGTAATCAATCCTCAAGACGAATCAATCGAGCCCAAATTCGATGGAGTTATGTTGTATTATCACAAAGATGCCGTGGCCATGTTTTAGGTTCATCATTAGACCCTGGATATCATCTAGGCATAAAGTGCTCCTCAAGACGAATTAATCGAGCCCAAACTCGATGGGTTTATCTTGTTTAGTTCAGAAGTTCCTATGACCATCGTCCGTCTCCATCATCAGACCAGCTCCATGATATCATATCATTGTATTGTCACCGAAGATACTTAAGTACACCACATTTGAGTGCAATCTGACATCGGGAAGTGAGTAAAATTTAACTTGCAAGATTCCACCCGGACAAACATACATACATTGCAAGTTAAATAAAAGCTTGTAAAATTAATGCATATGCGCTCACTGATAGTAAGTGTTGCAACTAGCACTGTAGGGGGCGTGCGACACAACGCAATAAAGCCAGACAGAGGCAAGCAAAATGGCCGCCGCCCGTGACCTTGAACCGAGGGAGACCTGTCTAGATCAGATTATCAACAATATCGATCAGACGACACCGGGGCAATCTAACCACTCTCAAGCTTTTGGAGAGTGGTATTAGATAAATAAAAACCGGCCAAGTCGGACTCGCGAGGGTTCCGTACAAACCTGTACTATTATAAGTAAAAGTTATGGTATTTTTTTTATGGTAATTTATACTTTTCGCAATTTTTCCTTTATCTGTGCTATAAGACGTTGCTTCGTATCAAATTTCAAGATTCTGAGTTCACGGGAAGTACCCTGTAGGTTTTGATTCCCTTGCGAGTGTGAAAATTTGCAGCATAAGCGGCTGTATCTTTTGATTGCGTTGGCTTAGAAGTTTGATTTTTTAACAGCTCCAAGGGACTGTAGACCTGAGTATTTGATGTGAATTTCAGCTTAATACCTCCACGCGTTCCTGAGAAAAAGGGCCTTGACAGATAGACGGACAACAAAATGATCCTATAAGGATTCCGTTTTTTTCCTTTTGAGGTACGGAACCCTAAAAAGATCTGAATGAAATTTAATAACACAGTCAAAGACATGTCAATCCACACTCTTGGTTTCTTGTTTTATACCAGCATGCTAGAGGCCTAAAGTGTTAAATACAACTTATGGTATGTTTATTGTCGCAGTAGATCTTTTGTAGAATAAGCCGTATGATATTTATATATTTTTAATGTAAATTAATGACACGAACGAGTCGCTCTCCTGATGGTAAGAGATAACGCCTGTCCATGACCATTGCAGCGATACACAGAAATTTATGTAGCAAAACAAGTACAGGGCATTGCTGTTTTGGCGCTCATTACTTTGTGATTTTCGATGGTTAGTTTCAACAGCCCTGTAATTTCGCTAACTACAGAACCCTTCAAACCGTAACTGTAATACGGTATTTTAATAGGAAAACACTTGAAAAACTGATTGTTGTGCGAAGTTTCAAATCTAATTAACTAACAAATAACAATAACTATTCAAATTTTATTATCTTACACTATTTATAGATATTCAAGTAGGAAAGATAAACTTTTGATTAATAATAACAATTAATCTGTAGGTAGGAATACAAATAACAAATAGGTAATTTACCAAACTGAGGAATCCCTGTTTTGGCAGACGTTATGACTCTCTATGTACTCACCGATAGCTGAACGATTCTCTCTACGCCACCTCTATTGATTAACATCTTACCTGTAAAAACATAAAAGTCATTTAAATATTTTTTTACAACCGGAGAAGTCAAATAGTCGATTGAAATATAATTTTATTTTTAGACCATGGCGTGCATTTTTCTGAGGCCGCGATTTTATTTTTTTGTTGTGTTGTAATCATACCATCTTGGAAAAAGGGGTGCAAAAGGTTTTCGCGCTGTATCTTGCAAACTAGCAACCTTACAGAAAATTTTACAAGACATTATCTAAGCAAATTAAATTTTCTACAACTTTATTCCTAATACTTTTTATCGTAAAATGGAAGATAAAAAAGTTATAAACAAAAATAACTGAAAATTTTTGTACAAATTTTCTTTTGGGCGTTATAACTTTTTTTCTGGTCATTTTACAATAAAACAACATCAGACCAATCTTATAGAGGGGTTTTCAACGAATAATTTGCAATTCATTTTTTTTTTTAATTTTATTAGATTATCTGGGTTTTACAGCGCTCCGAAGTTGAGCGGGTTCTTGAATACTCATAAGAATACGATAAAACGACGAACCATTAGGCTTAGTTTTCTATTATATATTTTTTTATTCATATAATTTATCATTTTCTTAACATTCCTATGTTATTTTTAATTTATCAACGACCCTTTTCCCCACCACAAAACTTAGAATATCATTGATTTTTACAATAATTGTTTAGAATCAGAGTGTACATTTACGAGAATCCTAAGCAGGTAGAAAAGGCCCAAGTTACCGCTTGGGGACAAATGAACATTGGCGAACGTTTTTTCGTCTCTTTATATTGTGAAAATAAAGATGATTCTCTGGACAGCATGAGATACAAACGATTCGCCAAGACTGTGACCAAAAATACATTTAACTTTTAATCGCTTCCTCCAACACAAGATGCAGCCCGTTTCCAGTCTCCGAGTTTATCACCAGGTTCACTCGTGATTCGACAAACACTGTGATCCTGAAGATAGGGGCTGAAAAAAATCATGGAAAAAGTTGGATACCAATCCAAACTTCCAAGCCTCCATTAATTTTCTGCAGACCTCAAATACTCTGCAGTGTGCCTCATTTGTTGTGCTGAAACCTGCAGTAACATTATGGAAATGGATTGGTATCCAAATTTTTCCATGCTCTTTCCAGCCCCAATTCTTATTCTTATTCAAAGTGGGGGCGATAGGTCCTGCACTGACGTCCCGCTTGGGGTGCTTTGTGCATTTCCCCCTACCAGCGTCTACCCGAGCCAACCCAGCTCCTTGAAGTATCGGAGCGAGGCTCTGGGCCGCTGGCATAGTAGCTCCAGTGAGATAGGTGGAAAACATAATGGCAGAGATGATGAGAAACATTCAAGGTGCTGCGGCGACATAGATGACATGGATGATAGCGAAGCAGCTTCATGCAGCCTAGTTGCAATTCAGCCCCAATCTTCTGGATCATAGTGTTTGTTGAGCCACGACTGAACCTGAACCGATTAACACCGCAGGGCGCAGACAGCAACATTATAAAAGCGAAAGTTTGTATGTTTGTTACTTCTCCACACCGTAACAGCTGCATGAATTTGGATGATAATTGAAACGGAGATAGTTTATAGCCTGAATTAATACATATAAGCTACTTTTGATCCCGGAAAACGCAGGGCGTCATTAGTCTACGTATACAAGTTTGTACGGAACCTTTGGCGCGATTTTCAGACATACATTTTTTTACAAAGTAAACAATAATGTCTGGGCTCGTTTATTGATAAGTACGCGCAGGTCGTGGCTAAAGCTTTAGGATAAGAATCGATAAAAGTATTTACATATTTTGATTACGAGACACACAATCAGCTATAAAAGTCATTATCTAACACATGTTTTAATATAATCTGTAACACCTATATCAGATTCGATATCCGAGTATTTGAGACGTAAATAAAGGGCTCTATCTTCGCTGGGCGTCTTTGATAAGATTTGTTCCCAAATATGATAAGATTGTGTTAAAACTTATCAAATGTGCACAGTACTATAACCTACCTATATCTATTCTGAGATCGCGTTGATCATTGTTTTGTTTCTTATCTGTATTTGGTTTCTACTAACATAATAAACTTGAATAGTTTTATATACACACCGTCATTTGACATCAGGTGAGCTGTGGTCAGACACCTAGCATATCAAGCATTCTTTTTTCAAATTGTATGTAAAAGTAATGAGACGAACTAGACGCTCTGTTGGTAAGAGATAACGCCTGTCCATGACTATTGCAGCGATACACAGAAATTAGAGTAGGAAAACAAAGTCCACAGCATCGCTGCTTTGGCGCTCATTACTTTGAGACTCTTGATGGTTAGTATCAACTGCCCTGTTTCGCTAGCTGCAGCCCTTCAAACCGGAACACAGTAATGTTTACACACTACTGCCTGGCGCATGGCGGTGGAATATCTCGTACTACCGTGATACCCAACTAGACGACTTCCTGCTAAGGAGATCAACCACCAAGTAATAATAACTTCAGAATTTCGACTTTATTATGGCCGCTCACATAAAGGTATATTTATCCCATATACATCTGAAAAGATCTAGAATTGAAACAATTTTCCTGCTATAAATAACTGGAAGGGTCAACGTCCTATGGCCTACACAGTAAACAGACGTCCAAGGTCTCTATGGGTGCACTGAAACATTGAATTAAACGAGCAAATCTATATGTTGATTTTATGATAACCTTGACAAGAGTGCATTAACAAGCCATGTTTATTGTAATCTGTGTAAATATACTATATGAATACAGCTGTTCTCGAGAATAGCAATAGAACTACATATAAGTTGGCTTTGAAAGAAATAAAAAAGATATACTAGCAAGTTAATATGCTATCAAATAGAGACAGCAATTGACTTGACCGACTATATGTATATTATGTAAGTATACGACTATATACTACTAACTGTTATCCGCGACTTCTTGTATAGTAGGATAGGATAGGCGTGCCCTCCTTCGAAAACTCCTTCTAGCTGGTCCGGAAGATGAAGAGGAAGAGAAGGCATAGATGCATGAGGTCATCGAAGAAAGATCTACATAGCCAAGAAGTGGGGGGCCAACGACATGAGGGTGCTCGAGCTCCGTCCTGAGTGTCAAGATCGCACCCTCCATACTCCCCCTGGGGGCAGTGTCCCCCAACGTCGTCTCGGGAAAAAGATATGTTTAGAGTCCCTACGGTCGACTATATGCTTGACTATAGCTGATAAGAACCATGCATTGGAAGTAAAGAAGATCACCACACACTTATATTCAGCCTGCACAGGCGAGTGTGACTAGGTAAGGCAATTCGATGCAGGCGATATGATAGTCTAATTGAGGACATTTTAAAGAACGACCAGATCAAAAGTACTCGCAACCGACAAATATGTATGAACACGCTAATAAAAGTAGGAGCGAAAGTGTGCCAGGATCGTTGCAAGTAGAAAGATATAATCTTTGCCTATCCCTACGGAAAAAAGATGTGATTATACATAAGTATGTACGGAGCGTTGGTCGTCCAGCTGCAAGATGGGTCGATGATACCGTCACCATAGCGGGTCGAACCTGAACCAGAATGCCACAAGACAGAGGCAGTTGGCACATCAAGAGAGAGGCATATATACCTCGCAGTGGGATAAAGAAAGCTGTAGATGATGATGTGCGAACGAATGAGTTCGAGGAATGCTTTTTGATAAAGATGGCTTCTTTGTCACTCCATTTTCGAAAACAACATTTTTTTTCGTGTTCTTGGAGCAATGACAGACAACGAACATCAATTTCAAACCTGTATTGAAAATTAGTATTTTGATGATCTCGATCATAATAAATGCATGTTTTATTAGGTCTGTCTGACAATGAACTGTCTGACCTATCTATTTTGTCACAAATCGACGTCAAAAACTACCGCTATTGGACTCGAGGCGTGAAACAAGATCTATAACTATTACCATAAAGAACAATTTGCTACATCGCAATCCTCCGTTAAATGTGGCCATTTTTATTACAAAATCTATATTTATAAAAACATAACTTTGGCTTTGCCATAGCCGGATAATAAAAAACAAATGATGTTCTTTGGTGATCGCATAACTTGAGAACGGCTGAACCGATTGAGCAGGATTTAATAAAAAATGATCGTGATACTTCGATTGGGTTTTATACGTATATGTATATTAAAGGTATGCGAGGTAAAAGTCCGAGCTCTACCCAAGTGTATCTATATGCGTGTGTTAGTGTATATATCTATATGTGTGTACCGTGTATTCAGCTAGCATTTAATAAAACCAAATTTTTACATGATAACAACGAAGAACGAGACCATCTCCCCTGACGGAAAGACTTCGTCTGATTATAACCAATGCGATGGTACTTGACAGTACTTGGTGGTAGATCCCCTTATCAGGAGGTCGTCTAGGTAGGTACTACTGCACTAGATATTTTGCTCCGGTTTGATGGGCACAGCAGCTAGCGAAATTACAGAGCTTTTGAGATTAACCATCGAAGGTCTCAAAGTGATGAGAGCCAAAGCAGCGATGCTCTGGGCTTGGTTTTTTATTCAAAGTTGTGTATCATTGCAATGGTCATGGACATGCGTTATCTCTTACCTAATCCTTTGAGCATCCTGTATTGTATTACATTTGGTGACAATCATTAGCCCTGTGATTTATCTAGCTCTCTATTAATAATTATGCAATATAATACTGTTTTAAAGAATGCAAAACATTGTAAATACGCCCTTGGCGCCACGAAGGTCGTTTGTGTTGATGTTTATATGCACATTAAACAGATAATCTTTAGCTTTTATCAGTACGTTTGTAGAAAACGATTTAAAAATAGCTCTGATATACACTTTCTTTAATGTTATACGCATATTCAGTACAATTAAGATATATTTTCTATCTTCATTTTAAGACTTTTTGAATTACTAATTTTGACCAAAACTAGCGACCCGCCCCGGCTTCGCACAGGTGCAATGTATATACTAACGTAGTACCTACGTTATATTGATCTACAAATCTCGTAAGGCTCAATTTGCAATGTAAGCGCACAAAAACATGTTTTTTAAGACATCACATTACAAACCTTTGAAATTCAGGGATTTTCACGGATATTATGCATGTATTACCTACTTATACATATAAACCTTCCTCTTGAATTACTCTATCTATTGATGGAAACCGCATTAGAATCCGTTGCGTAGTTTAAAAGATCTAAGCGTACAGACGGCGGGAAGCGACTTTGTTTTATACTATAACACAAATACCCACATTTACATACATACAAATAGTTTTTTTTTTTATTGTATAGGACTGTAGTGTTTTTATTATATTGTAGTCTTTTTATTGTATTGTAGTGTTTTATTGTATTGTATTGTCTATTATAGTGGGCAAATTGGGGACACCAGTATGCTCACCCATGGGATTGTACTTGTGTATAAATAAAAACACAGCTAAACTATTGATCACAAATTTTATCAAGAACAGGAATAATGATTATATTATACATAATATATATTATATGTATACGTTTCGTTATACGTGATGGTTATGGAGGAGCAGGATTTTTCTATAGCTATTTATCTTTGGTGTGAACAATAAAGAAATATCTATCTATCCTCCAAAGTTGGTCTTAATATAAATGCAAGATTAAGACACGGATAGAAGTATAAGTGGGGAGTGCGCCGTAGTTGCAAATTACGATACGAGACCGGTTAACTATAAATAGCCCGCATCGCGACTCAATCGGGAAAAGGGCCTTGATTTACACGGCAAATCCAATCAACAGGTAATATTTGTGATTAATGAATAAATCAAGTAATATGTTTTATTTTATGCAGAAACTTACTATTCGTTTTAAAACCAATAATTGTCATGAAATGGGAAGAAAGGCGAGTGGACTAAAAGATGTCTTTGATCATTGATCACAATTAATTTAGCGATGATAGCTCAGTGATTAGCGTGGACGGTTCGCATGCCGAAGGGCGTGGGTTCAAACCCCAACAATAAGCTTGAGCTGCCGGTGAAGGAAAACATCGCGAGGAAACCATAGCGTGGTGGTAGGGTACTTTCTAGTACTCGGCTGGCTGCCACCCTCAAGTTGAAAATCTGCCGCCAAGTGTTCCGGCAGTATCACTTAAGAGCCAATTAATTCTATTCCAGGCTAGATGTGCTTTACCATCTTCGATCACACCATCAGTTAACGTCAGGTGAGATATGGTCAAACACTAAGCTTGTTTTAATTAAATTATTTAAATTGCTTCATTTGCGCTTATTACTCTGAAACAATTTAATATTTAATTTATTTCCAAGTCACTAAAGCCTCATTAAGACATTAATCAAAATTCATTATTAAACATTTCCAAAAAAAAAAAAAGTCACAAAAAATGTCAATAAAATTATAATAAAAATAATGTATACTGTTTCCTAATGAGCATCATTCAGTTCACCAAGCAAGCAGCAAAACGCAAACAAACATAACAACAAACAAACTGAAATCATCGTTCAGTTTTTCTGGTAAGCTCTCTGGTATTTTCAACGTTCAGTTTTGGGAAGTGATATAATGCATTTCTCTTTAGGTTTATCCCTTGCGTCCAACGCGCTCTGTTGTAAGAGCAGTCAAGGTCGCCCGTGCATCTGCTGCGCTCTCCCCAAAATTTTATTTTTACCCACATTTATTACACTCGTACAGCGCCCTCGTGCACTTTAACCGGTGCTATTCCTTTTGATGTTGATGCTCTTTGTTGGCGTACGCAGAGGTAATAAACCATGCCATAAAGCAACCAAGTACCTATTAAAAAAGCAATCACTGACATGAGTATAATAAATAAATATCCTAGGACACATAGCGCCATCTAGTCCCAAACTACGCAAAGCTGGGAACCAGATAACTGATAGAATACTTAGGTATATACTTTTTTTTTGTTGTAAATAGAACACCCAGACACAAAACAAACATGTATGCTCGTCACACAAATGTTTGCCCTGAATTGGACTCGAACCTACGCCCTACAGCTTTTGAGGCAGATATTCCACTAAATGAGCTAACAGGGTAGGGTAGTAAGCAGTAGCAGCTAAGCAGGAGGTCTCCAGGCCGCTTTGCTAGATATCCTGCCGCCTAGCAGTAGTGTGTAAGCATTACTATGTTCCGGTTTGAAGGGTACTGCAGCTAGAGAAATTACAGGACTCTTGAGACTAACCATCGAAAGTATCAAAGTAATGAGTTCCAAAGCAGCGATGCCCTGTACTTTGTTTTGCTACACAAAGTTCTGTGTATCGCTGCAATGATCATGGGATAGGCGTTATCTCTTACCATCCAGAGAGTATTTCATTCAATTAAAATTAAAAAATAATAATATGATAAATAAATATATTTGAAATGACGTTTTGTATCTAGAATGGATGTTTGATGCACGCTATATCAAACACCTGGTTACTTTGATGCACACTGCACAATATTTCCATAAAGTACGTAAATGGACATAAATAAGGATCGTGACCAGGCGCCGTGATTGCACAGGTACGGGGTACACATTCATGATCAGGTTTATAAAACTTGACGTCCACTGTGTACGTACATGTAAAGCTTGCTTTGTGAAGCGAAGGATAACGCACGCTGTATTTAAAGTAAAACAATCTGAAGAATTTAAAAATCTTTAACCCGACTGCGATTAAAATAGCTATAATTAAAGGGGAAAAACTTTTTAAACAAATTTATTATACCTAATTAAATTGTTGAAAAATCTTGATTTAAAAAAAACACCACTCTCTCATTCTTGGGTTCACATCACATCATCAGCCATAGGAAGTCCACTGCTGGACATAGGCCTCCTCTTTGGGGGTTTGCCAATACTCGCCACGCTTGGCAGGCGGGTTGGCGAGCGCAGTCAAGTGTGATTGTTCAAGAAAGACCATCTTCCGGATGACATCCCTTAGCCGACTTTTACGGCAACCACTGGTAGAGAGGGTGGGGTACAATTCTTACGCCGGCACCACGGCATTCTTGGGTTATTGAGACAAATCTAACGATAGCTTAGTTGTCGTAATCCATTCGGCTGTTTGTAAGATACGAGGTAATAAAGAAATTTACATACATACAAGATACGCGCGAAAAACATAACTTTTCCTTGGCAGTCGGGTAAAAAAGGACGGCGGTGTACACACCCAGTAACCTTTTGCATTATCTACTTCGTCCTTCTATATACTTTTATATAGAAGGACGAAGTGGATAATGTACCTAACAAAAACATAACAATCATTTTACCTACATGCATAATTGCACATTACATAGTAGTCGTTATTTACTTATTAGACTGTGTAATTGCAATGGCAGATTACTAAATGGTTCCTAGGTGGATTGTTGCTAGGTAAGGTTATGCGGGTTATTAATAGATTCTAGACGTAAACAAGGCCTAATACATGTAACTATTAGGCTATTTTGGAACGAAGTTCCTTATCGCACGTTATCGTTCTGATTTGTTTGCGGGCTGAGGGGCTAGACAGAAAAATGTGTAACATTGAAAAACCGGCCAAGTGCGAGTCGGACTCGCGCACGAAGGGTTACGTATCATTATTTATAAAAAAACATGTTTGTTGTATGGGAGCCCCCTTAAATATTTTTTGTGTTTTTTAGTATTTGTTGTTATAGCGGCAACAGAAATACATAATTTGTGAAAATTTCAACTGTCTAGCTATCGCGGTTTTTGAGATACAGCCTGGTGACAGACAGACGGACGGACAGACAGACAAGTCACACACACAAACAGAAGTCTTAGTAATAGGGTCCCGTTTTTACACTTTGGGTACGGGTCCCTAATAATAGGGTCCCGCTTTACCCTTTGGGTACGGAACGCTAGAAACGACACCAAAAACTGTCATCTTTTTGCAGTGATTTTTGAGGCACTTTCCGATCACCTTTTTTAAACTAAAACAATGTTGTGAATATGCAAAAATATTTTATAATTAAAAAAAAGCCTTTAAAGGAACTCCGTTCCAACACCTCTCAATAATTTTTTCTTGGTTGTCAAAATAAATACCCTTAGGTGTTTTATCTTGACGATGTTTTGTATGAAAAAGTTATGCGGTGATCACGGTCACGAAGACGATTTTTTCTGTAACACACGACGCGATCGGTTTTTAAATCACCTGATTAGGACACTCCAGAAATAGGCTTATATTCTTCTTTCCTATCCATAACGCACTAATATAAAGGCGAAAGTTTGTGAGTAAGTGTATTTGTTACCTCTTCACGCTCAAACGGCTGCACCAACTTTGATGAAATTTGGTATGGAGGTAGCTGACACCCTGCGTTAACACAGGCTACTTTTATCCCGAAAATATTAAACTGGTAACACCGCGGGGTGTAGCTAGTAGTAAATGTGAAAATTGTGAGGATAAATTGATGTTTGTTACTCTTCTACGCAAAAACTACTGAACGGATTTGGATTCAATTTAGCACACAAATAATTTGTGGTCTGCATTAACATATAGAATACTTTTTAAACTTCAAAGTGAACAAACTTTTTGTTAAATTTCATGCGGATGAAGTCGCGGTTATCAACTAGGTAGGAATAACACGGATCAAGCATGATATTATGTAGGTAACAAAAACCAAATTATTTATGACAAAAAATAAGTTTTTTTTTTTAATTGTTTCGGCATAATTAGACATTCAGACACGTGAACACCAGAGTGTGGCGTTACGTCATTAATGTTGTTGGCATTTTCGTGGAATAAATGCCATACAGATAATCTTGTTCCACACGCATTACGTCATTTAGACGCCAAGACAGTCCTGGCCTTATTCGTGGTAAATTGTAATAAATGTATGAATTTTGTAAAATAGCACATTTCTATACCTATGTATCATAAGTATGTATTCACAAAAAAAGTACCTATTTAAGCATTCTGTCAGCTGTCTGGTTCCCGCAGTACAAGCTTTGCTTAGTTTGGGGCTAGATGGCGCTATGTAAAAATATCCTCCAATATTTATTTATTTTAGTCAGTAATTGATGATATAGAACACATGAACAAAGTGTCTCCCCCTTAATAGAGACAGTAAGAAAAGTGTTGATGAACGCATTCTTCGATTTACTCAACTTAGCAATTTAAGTTATATTAAAATTACTTATTAGTCTCAATTAGGCTAGATTGTAATAACAATGAGGTATCTAACAACAAACAGATACAACATTAGAAAGAAAGAAAAAAGTATTTGATTCGTGGCGTTCCCAGTTATTTTTATCGTTGACAGGCTACGCGTTTCCTTACAAACTCGATCTTAAATAACGATAGAGAAAAGAGCCAATTGTGCGTATATTATTTACCAGGGTAGCAACAAATCAAAAGGTAATATAAATTATAATGTACCAGTCGAAGCGTGTAATAGGTAATTCTTAGGCGCTGATCCGTGTTATGCTTCTGATACAACGATCAAACAAACTGGTCATCCGTGGACCAAGCTCAGTTCTGTTGCTATCAGCTATTTTACTTATCAAGTAGCTACCACTGCAGTCTATGGGCACAGATAATATCACATCATCAGCCATAGGACGTTTACTGCTGGACATAGGCCTCCTCCTAGGGGGGTTTTGCCAATACTCGCCACGCTTGACAGGCGGGTTGGCGAGCGCAGTTAGGTGTGATTGTTCAAGGAAGACGCTGCTGCCCATCTTCCGGATTACATCCCTTAGCCGACTCTTACGGCAACCACGGGTAGAGAGGGTGGGGTACTATTCTTACGCCGGCACCACCACGGCACAGATAATATAACTCGTACATATACATTCATCTTCCCATATAAACAACGGTACTACGATAAATCTGGCTCTTTTCCAGCGTCCAGATGGCGTCCTTTTCTGTACGTGTTCAGGATATTTTAGTGTCTACGTTGACCACTTCGTAGTAGTAAGAAGGTAACTCAATAGAGGGCGCTTTTTTTTTTTTTTAAATCTTTTTTGACTAGTCCCCGTGCTAACCGGTTTGGTAACAGTTGCTTTGCTGAAAAAACACATATATACAGATTGTATAGGTGCGTTCCTTTTATTCGGAAAGCATAAGCTACGTAAACTGTCAGTATGAAATAGGACAAACAGGCAAGCGGGCTTCCTGTCTGATGGTAAGTCTCCCACGTCTATAGATGATGGTAATGGCAAAACTATCACCGTTGTGTCAGTTTGTATTGAGTAGTGTATCTCTAAAAAAAGACTCCGCTTACTTCTTAACCACGCAACGGATTTTATTAAAGTTTTCAATGTCATTATGATATGTTTTACGGAATTATATTAAATACAATGCATTCTATTACACCGTTTGTAGGAATAAAGATATTGTTTCGTAATCAAGTCGCCACAAACAATTGCATCGATGGTAAGCCGGGACGGGTTAGTTTATTATGAAAAGTGTTGCAATCGAACTTCTCTGCTCGATTCTTTATTTTCTTCTCAAATGTATCATGGAAAGTGTACGAAACACAACTAAAGAATTTTGATAAAAATTACTATAAAAATACCACATAAAACTACAATAAAATTTAAAAAAAAACGAACGAATAAAAAGCTTAGCGTTATAAGTAACAGTTTTAGTAAGTAAGTATGTATGATATATTAGCGTATTCTTGTGAGTTCAATGAACTCCCCCACCCTAAGTTCTATTTTCTAACTAACCGTAAACAATTGCTTTATATTTTCGATATAGTAACAGTTTGGCTAAAGTGGTTTAATGCCTTTGTTTGAATAAGTATAGATGTTAGTTCAAGCGTCCCAATTTCACACGAAATTCTTTTTTTTTTGTGCCACAGGTGGCTATTAAGCAAACACCGTCGCCTAAGGATATCTGCAATACCAGGGGTAACGTTAAACACAATACAAACGTAACCGACCTTTCTATTAACCCGGACCGGATTCTATTAACACGCCTTTTGAAGTACCCAATGTTGTAAACTTCGCGGGAATACGAAAGAAGGAAGATCACCCCACAATTTGCAATGTATAGCAAAAAGGAATAGTGCAGTCGCCGTCTTTTTTTATCAACCTCGCACTAAATTTTCGATCCATTTTTTTTAAATAAGGTTTAGGGTCACTTACTGAGCATAAAATCACAAAATGCTGACAGATCCAGGTGGTGAAAAAAACATCAGCACTAAAAAGCGAAAAATAAACTTACTTTACAAAGTATTATTATACCTACTGATCTGTTTGAAGTCGGTGCCAAAGTCGGAGGTCGGTGTCGGTACCAACGCAGTCCAAGTAAAACCTAAAACCACAGTTGGCAACACACGAATTCAGCGATTTTAGCGATGATAGCTCAGTGGTTAGCGCTGTCGATTCACACGCCGAAGGTCGTAAGGTCGTGGGTTCAAACCCCAACAATGAGCTTGAATTGTCGGTGAAGGAAAACATCGTGAGCAACCCATAGCGTGTTGGCAGGGTAGGTATTTTCTAGTACTCGGCTGGCTAGCTACCACCAAGTTGAATATCCGCCGCCAAACACTTAACGATATATTCCGGTAGCCTCCTTGAAAGCCAGTTCCATTCCGGGCTAGATGTGCTTTATCATCTTCGACCACATCGTCACTTAACATCAAGTGAGCTGTGGTCAAACACCTAGTTTATAAACCATAAAAATAAACCTTGTCTATTCCGTACAGAACAGACATTGCATCTGGTCATTTCGCAATCTAGAATATTCTAACTTATATTAACAATGCAATTTGTGGAGCAGGAACAGACAGATTAGGTTACGGTGCAAAGAACGTCCATTTTCCAAATCTCAAGTTACGATCCAGTCTGGTGGTTTTAAGTACATGCAAACTGCAGAATGGTCTAGTTTCGGGGCTGGATCGAGTTACCCGTGTAGCAAGTACTATTCCCGCAACTAGTTATCGTAGCGTGTTGTATTCGTGTTTTAGTAATATAATACTAACTGAATCCTGAGGTTTCATCCGTGTGTTTATAGATAAAAAACTAGTATATACATAAAGGGTTATTGATTGTACTTTTACACTCATATTGTACTTTTCGGGAAACACAGATTCCGGCAAGAAGTCCTACATCCTCGCTGTGCGAATAAAGAATATCAAAGTTAAATTCAAAGAATAAAATTTCAATTAAAAAATTAACTAGTTATATGAATGTTCATGGGATCACATGGATACGTTAATGATCTGTAACTTTGGTGTTATCAATAAAAGATTGATAACACCAAAAGTATTTGTAATGCTATAGTATATGAACATAGAATGGCAATATAGTTCTGTTCAACCCTTAGTTTAACCTTTAACCTTGGTTCATCATAATCCCACAAATATTATAAATGTGAAAGTTTCGATGGATGTTTGGTACTCAATCACGCCAGAACGGCTGAACGTATCTGGATAAATTTTTGCATGTAGATACTTTAAGCCCTGGAATAAAACATAGGATACTTTTCATCGTCATCATCATCCATCACCACGCGGGTAAAACCGCTGAACGCAGCTAGTCATTCATAATGGTCCATCATCCTTTTTTTCACCGTCACACTGTGTATGTAAATTATTTATGGTTTAGCCATTGTGAAGGTATATTGTTCGCGAATTTTTTGTGTCTAGGTATCTGTAGGGAATAATCTTTGTATGGGGAGTGCATAATTTTAAGGCTGATCCATCTTT
Source organism: Biston stratarius (assembly GCA_950106695.1). Taxonomy (NCBI): domain Eukaryota; kingdom Metazoa; phylum Arthropoda; class Insecta; order Lepidoptera; family Geometridae; genus Biston; species Biston stratarius. The sequence continues at coordinate 10,386,650 of OX467106.1, forward strand.
ACACGAAGTGAGCACGCTAATTGGGGAAATAATGTGGTAGGCGGGTGTATGCTAACTATCCGGCGAGCATTACAGCTATGCTGATCTGATTTCTATCCACCATTAGAAAACTTAAGAAAGGAACCGTAAGTAGAGTGTAAGACTTTATGGTTGACAGCCTTGGTGTTGAATATCAAATGTCAGTACCTGGATGACCGAGCTTTGCTTGGTTTGTTTTTTCGTTTTCTAAAAATGAAACCTAGCTAGATCGATTTATCGCCCCCGAAACCCCCTGCATACTAAATTTAAAGAAAATCGTTGGAGCCGTTTCCGAGATACATATTATATAAGTATATAGGTATATATTATATAATTGCTCGTTTTTAAAGATATTAGATAATAGATACGATGGTCACTGATAGTATTATTATGACATTGACGAGTATTTAAAACTAAAAAATTATTATATTACTACCTAGTACGTAATTATGATTTTTGTGACATTTTATTATATTGACATGTTTGTATATTGAAATACTTTATTATGACATTTTGTTTTTTAATCATTGATATGTAATCAGTGTTTAAAAACTCTTTAAATGATATATTTGTAATGATATTACAGAATTGACTTGTGGCATAGGTGTTATTAATAAATTATTTTTATTTGGTAAACATGTCCAGCCTTAAAACGGAAAAGCCATATTCAATTCAATTGTTTGTTATCTTTTGGCACCATCTCGATGCTCTTAGATACGTCAAATTGTTTACAAATAAATAACAATAAAAAAGGTACAAATTTTTGTTAAATTGAATGAGTTGCAGCTGTATAGGGGCCTTGTGAAACACAATCAATCATACACATAGATGATGGTTAGAAAAAGTTAAACATTAGACTACTGGCCAAGTGACAAGTTAGGGATTGAAAGTATTATCAGTGGTGCTGAATCACAATTAGATCGTGATGTATTAGTAAATTTTTTTTTTTAAGGTAATGTTGCTCAGGAAATTAAATTTTATTCTTTATTATTACATTTCCTTGACTAGTTTTGTTCGTCCATGTATGGGGCCATCCACAAATTCATGATGTTTTGACCCTTCTCCCGTCCTTGTCACAGCTGGTCACGTTTGTGAGGTTGTGACGTCATATATTTTACAATTTTATACAACATCAGGGTATTAAGTGAAAACAGCAGTTCTGAAATGATGTTTGTTACCATTTAAATTATTTTTTAATAAATCAACAAAACTAAAAAATATTTTTTAATATATTGATTGTTGGAAATATTTTGAAGTTTTTCGTTAATAGTTCAAATTTTGTCTTTAATGCATAAATATGATTAGTTTTTAAATTTGACGTAAGCCATAACCATTTAGGCCGATAGGCTGATTTTCAACTAGGTATTTGCTACTTCTAATTATTGTCTAACTTTCATCAAATATAGTCACAAAATTTAATTGGCAAGGACTTAAAAAAATTAAAATTAAACATTACCTATAGAATTTCATAATAGTCATGGGTCAACGATCGTTAATTATATTGAATTACAATTATAACAATGATTCATTAATTCAATTGCAACTTTGTAGGATTTTGTCTTGCTTAGCTTGACTTAACTAATAACTGTTATTTGATGTGGGTTTGAGTTTGAGCCGCAAGCTTAGGAAATAAAGACTTTATAATATCTTCTATACCATACAAGGGTGTATGGTATAGAAGATATTTCCAGGCCATATCTATCTAGACTAGTACATTACAGAGAGGTCAGTTTTCTACAATATCGTGACTTTCTAGATTAAGATTTCTGATACTGTGCTAGGTATAATGTAGCTCATTGTGAAGTGGTATGATTGCTTTATCGATTGCTGCAACTTTGTTGCACAAACTTATCCGATTGGAAAATAACCACTTTGTACTGACTAGTAATATTAATAGGTATCTTTCTCCACAAGGCACACAGCTACAGCTAGGGAAAATTGCAATAAGGTGAAGACAGGAAATAACTACTTAAGAATATAAAAGAAAATCTGTATTATTCACCGCAACAGGTTTTGAAAAGCTATAGAATGAAAAATATAAGCATACAAAAGTAATGACACTTAACACACTTATAAATTTACATTTTCATTAATGTTATAACTTTTCACTCTGAAAATTAAATAGATTTGGAATGAAAATATGTTACTTTGAATTACCTACTTAACGCATCGGTCAGTGTAAGCTAGAAAAAATAGGTGAATCCAAGATCTCAGTTAATTATTAATATTAATTATTCAGCCCAAAGTAGTGGAGTAGCTGCTACAACTACAACTATCAAATTACATGTTAAGTTTTTATTATAAGAATCTAATTTAATTACGTCAGATTTAAATAAGTAATTTTTGTGTGCATGTGGTTAATAAAAATGTCAAATTTAAATTATTTTATTTTATATTTTAATATTATAACTTAATAACTAGTCTAATAAGTACCTCTGAGGTAAGAGGTAGGTACCTCTGACCGTTCCCGATGCAAAGGTACCATAGTGGTGTAGGGTAAATTCATTCATAAATAAATAACAATTATATTATTATTTCAAAGATTTCAATTTATTAACTAAAACTAAAAAGCATGCTTTTTTATAAAAGACAAGTGGTGCCATCTCTGTCATCTCAGGCAAATTAAGTTGTACCTACCCAAATATCTTATCTTTATAAGGTCATTGTGGTCAGGTGTTTGTACATGACAAAATATGTGACAGATTTATTTATGTACTTGAAACTTTAAGCATTCCTTTTCAATGTTGAGCAGAGAGAAATCTAAATATTTCAAGTATAAATAGGTAGGTATGCTTTTGCACTATCTTCTATAAAAATGTGGGTAGGACAATATCCAGCGATGGAATGTTAAAATGGGCGATACAGGTAGTTTATTTGAATGATGTTTCAAAAAAATGTACTATAGGAAGTATCATCGTGCATGCCCGAGGAATGTTAGGTATTATTATTTTAAATAATGTATGACTTTATATAAGGTATAGCATCATAACCAGAAGAATTGATAAATCAATGCCAAATCTTACCATGCTGTTATAAAAACTGTAACTGAAAGTAAGTTCAGTTAAATATACATAAATGTTCATATATGGATACAAATTCAAGATAGTTAAGACCTAAAAATATATTAGACATTTATTTTGAAGTATATCTATAATATATTTAACTATCTTGAGAAGTAATTGTGAAATTTTTATGAATTTGAAATCTAGTAGAATATAGTGAATTGAGGGTAGATCATTATGACTAAATTTTTTTCGAATCTCTTAAAATGCATAAGAAAAAATATACAATATTTTTTTAAATAAAGACTTGATTTTTAATATAAGCCTTTAATATTGTTAAGAAGAAAATTGAACACTTTTAAAAGTTATTTTAAAGGTTCTTAAGTCATATTTTAAGTGGGTAGCAAGTAGACAAAACTATAATATAGTTAAGATAAATTGCACACTTGTAAAAGATATTTTAAGGGTTATTAAGTAAGTCATATTTAAAGTGGGTAGCGAGCGGACTATGTTGTAACACAAATGTATTTTTACATGTATTATCTGGCTAGTGTAATAAAACGAATATCAGCTGATTAGATAGTCTGAAGCTACCTGTTTACATCTTTTGTTTGACAATAAACTTTGAGCAGATCACATTTCTTCAAGATATGATGCACATTAAGATCATAGTTGCAATGGTGACACTAAGTTAATTCCTATCTTTAGTGTGTGTAAGTCATGTAATGCCTGTTATCATAAGTTCATAGAAGTTGACATGATTCGAGAAAGTTCATGGTATTTTTTAGCAGCACAAATAGGGTAGGTAGGCAAGAAGTTTAATGGTAGGCTCTTGGTTCATTGTTTTGGCAAGGTGAAATTAGTGAAAGTAAAAATTAACTGACCGTAAATTCAATAGCATTTCTACAACGAATTATTTATTGGCTTAAACTTGTCGTATTAACGAACAAAGAAATATTCGACAAACTGGTATTTTATGAGCTCAAGGATAACGAAAAGATGTTCTAACAGCATTACGTACTTAATCGAATGTCATCATTTTATATAGAAATTGCGCAGTTACAACTTACCTGTCTCTTGAGAAACAGCGGTAGGAAGGAATTCACCGAAATCCAAAACGAAGAAACAGCGTCCACAAAGCTATTCTTGTAGCACAATTGCTGATAAGAATAATCTGCTATACACTGAAAAACGGAATCTTAATCGGACGAAATAAAACATGAAGCGTCATAGTACAAGTAAACGTCAACGTCAAGCATAACAACGATAATCGGCGATTTGACAACTAATGTTTTGTTTTCTGTCTCTATTTTATTGAAATTTTTATCGTTGATAGACAGAGATAAAAGAAATAACATTCCAAAAATATGTCACAAAGAAAAGGATTATAAACCATAGACTAAAACAGCTGTTAACATCCAGTTAACATCTGTTCACCCTTGACCCTCCCCTGAGTACTTATTATTCTTTGGTTCTACCTTGTTATTCCTCTTTTAGGGTTCCACCATTCTAACTTGGGCTTCACATTTTAGAGATCAACGTTCGTGAAATGGCCTATGTATGTTGGCGTCGGCGAATTAAAGCAATCGCCAGTTGTAGCACTATTGTTGAAGGTTAAAAATGTATTATTTCAATTTTGTGATTTAAGCGTAAACAACTAAGAGTTATGTATATTTTTAAAATAAATTTCCTAGAATATTTCACACAGCGCCATCTAGCCCCAAACTAAGCAAAACTTGTACTATGGGAACCAAAAAACTGATAGAATAGTTTGATACTTTTTTATTAAATACATACAGAACATAAAACTATTCAATATTCAATATATTCATAGGCGTTTGCAATGCCTCTATGTATGTGCTAAATTTTGCTAGGTATAGAGAATATGCCGTTTAACCAATGACGGATTTACCAGTAGGCTGAATAAGCTTGAGGTGAGTTGGGGGCGGAAATTTATGGATCTATGATAGTTTAATTTCATAGTTTACAATGATGACAAAATCCATTCTATGGGATATATTCCATAGGATTTAATTTATTATTCTACTATTCGGAAAATATATTTCGCACTCTTTTCTTCACTTGTATGATTGGCTCATATAAGTGAAGGTCGAGATTCTTGGGGGGCTGCAAACTGAGTGATTTGCATGCCTATTGGTATTTAGTATTAGTTGCGTATAACTGAAAAAATAAATAATACAAAGATAAAATGTTTTGCTTTATATGACTGTTCGTGTTGAACGGTTCAAAAGATTAAAAATAGGAATCGAATGATTTTATCGAATTTAATTAATTCATGAGCTGATGATATTTTTTGCTGGACATGTAAATCTAACTAACTTTAGGAAATCTACTCAAAAACGATTTGTTGTGGAATTTTAACTAAACTGTTCGATTGTAAATATAATCTAGGAATTGACGAGGACGGCAAATATATAACAGCTTCTACTTGGGAAATGTAAGAAGCTAGTTTATAATGTTTTTAAATTCCCATAATGTAATAATTTATGTAAGTTAGCAACCTATATAGGTTATATATAATATAGTCTTAATCACAATTCAATCTACTTCTGTTAATCTAACTCTCTCTATCAAACCCAATACACGCTTTAGAAAAGCTTTATATTACCTGTGTGCTACATCCTTTCATTATATAATTCTTCTTCTTTGTTTTTCTTACTAAGTTAAGTGAAATAAGCAACATAAAATAAGTTAAAGTTGAATCTGGTTACGCCACATAAAAGAAATGATGTTTGTGAAAATATCGAAATTTTTGACACTGGGAAATGCACAAAGTGCAACGCCAGAAGCAAAATAGAAGAAAAAAAGTAATGATGAGCTTTAGCGGGAGCGAAGAAAGGTCACGTCGCGACATTATTTATTTCACAAAATTTGCTTTTCCCCGCGTTAAGTAAAACAAGAAAAGTCTGCCTCATTTTATCACTCACCCACGCTTACGGACTAATTCGGCACTTAAAATACTATTAATTTAAACATGCTCGTAAAAACCTATAACTTAAAATATTACAATCCAGTAACATGATTTTCTGCGTTCCCGCCAAAACTCCTTTCTTTAGCTGTCTTTGCTGTCAAACTAATAATATATCAATGTCATATAAAAATAGTGTAAGGCGAGTGTGAGTGCTTCAAATAAAAAGAAAATTGAGAAAAATACCAGTATTGTTCAGGTAGTAAATATGGTTTATCCTTAATTTTTGTACTCAAATAAAATAGTTTCTGTTGTGATTTGTGAATTCTACCGTGCTTCTTGTGTTATAAACAAGTTCTTAGAAAAATATCGAGCCTATTTTCGATCAACCGTCTACAACAATAACCTTTCGTCTTTGTGAAACCGTCCCTCAGTTACGTATAATTAATAATAAAAGCAGACAAAATAAAAACAGAAATAGTGAATATGGCGAAAGAAGAAGATGACGATAACTTGCCCGATAAAGATGCGGCAAAAGAATTCTACGCGAAATACGAACCCAAAGAAATAATTGGAAGGTGAGTTGATAATATAACTCATAACTCTAAATTAGCCTAGCTATCAGTGAATTGAATCGGGGAAATGACTGTTATGAGTTGCGACAGTGCCAATTTTAAAAAGGCACTAGGATATTATTAAAGCATGCGCCAGAATTTTGTAAGTTTTCTCTCTGACCTTGAGACCTGACTGCTATGACTGACACCCGGTTGGTATATCTACGTAACTGAATTGATTCAGAAGAAATTAATCTGGTGCTGATTATATTCAAGTAAATTATTATACATTGAATGTTAATATGTACAGTAGGGGCTGGACAAGTTTAGTACAGGACCGGGATGAGTTGTGTACAAGAAGGGAGACCTATGCCCAGGAGTGGGCAATCCAGGGCTGAAAATGATGATGGGCTATAATAAACTATTATTTAGCACATATTTTTGGTTCACATATCATTACACATCTTGGTTTCTGTATACAGGGGTATATTTTTTAATATTGTAGGGAAGAAAACAATATCAATTATCAACAAGGAGAACAAAAGTTGTTAGATTTAATGTACTAAACACACCATTAAAAGGATGCAGACTGATTACTAATGACCCTGTATAGTAATAAATAATGTTTCATACTCATAGTTACTTTTCAAGATTCCTTGTACCATAGAACTTACTAACACACTAACGCAAAGATAAGCTATGTAAAAATATCGTTATAGTTACTTCCACATATTGTAGTCGGAACTAGTGAAAATGTGCACAATGTTTTAAATTATTACCTTCCTTCTCCAGAGGTGTAAGCTCAACAGTCCGAAGATGTGTTGAAAAAGAAACTGGACGAGAATATGCAGCCAAGATCATAGATCTAAGTCAGGAGTTGCAAGATGGAGTAGACACACACACAATGCGAGATGCAACAAAACAAGAGATACAAATACTCAGGATGGTTGCCGGACATCCTTTTATTAGTGAGTGAGTTGTTAAAACCTTTGAACATTAAGCAGTGACACTGCACCATCACATATCATTAACCCTTCCATCCAACCCACTACTATGGCACCAGACCAGAGCTTTTGATTCGATAAGAAGCTACGTGGTTAAGCTCTGTATTAATTCCAGTTTACAAAATTTTCCATATAAATGCTCTATCAGTCATCAGTATACATCAATATTAAAGAAATAACATTAATGTAAATATTGAATGCCCTATCGAGTACTCTGCATAAATAAGTCTCTAATTGGTTGTTATTATTTAAACAAGTTTAAATTTCTTATTAATGAACTTATGATAATTATGTGTTAATTGTGTCGATAACAACAATTTGTTAATTATGTCATAATAATGCAAGAAAATCAAGACTTATAAAAAATACATCTTGCTTTTTTGTAACCTGTATGCTGTGAAGTAAGTGAATGTAAATTTGAAAATAATACTATTATAGACGTAGGTTAAATCTCTTTAATAGGTCTCCATATGAGCCTTATATTTATAAACTGTCCCACTGCTGGGTTAGGACCTCTTCTCATTGTGAGAAGGGTAAGGTTGAAGGCAGTGAAGTAGCTTGCCCTAGACGGGCCCTGTATCAACATTTGTCGGGAGGTCTTTTTACCTGACTTTCATTTCATAGCTCCACGGAGGCCATGTCTATTATTCTTTTGTTGATACGGCTGATAACAGTGATAGCTACAACCCTGTAGTCCATCACCCTGGCCAAATGCTGGTTGGCAGACTTTACATATTTGAATTTTTTTAAACTATTGGACATTTAGGTTTAAGCACAATATTTTCCTTCACCGTTAGAAAAGACAAGTGAGTGCTGTGGGATTATTACCTAGGACCTACAGACAGGAAGCCAGATAGTTTCCTAAGTAGGCTGCCAAAACTTCGCTAATCCATGGTCTACTCATAAAATATTATTAAAAATATTATTATAGCTCAGTGGTTAGCGCAGTCGGCTCACACACCGAAGAGTGTGGTTTCAAAACCCCAACAATGAGCTTGGCTGCCGGTGAAGGAAAACACCGTGAGAAAATCATAGCATGATGGTAGGGTATTTTCTAGTACTTGGTTAGCTAGCTACCACATTCATGTTGAAAATCTGCCAAGAAGCACCTAACGGTGTGTTCCTGCAGCCTCATTTGAGACCTAGTTCTATTCCAGGCTCTGTGTGCTTTACCTTCTTCGACCACAACATCACTCAACATCAGGTGAGCTGCGGTCAAACACTTCCAATCATAAAAAAAATGAATTATCTAATCCAATCTTGAAAGTAAATTATTTGGTAATTGTTTAAAAATAATTTAAAAGTTGATATTCTAATCATACTGTTTTGTACTCTACATGTTTGGTTATAAAATGCATAAAATTACATTAATGTTTTGTTCTGTTTGTTTCAGTTGAACTTCAAGATGTGTTTGAATCTGAAACATTCATATTTTTAGTTTTTGAGCTGTGCAAGAATGGGGAATTGTTTGATTACCTGACGTCTGTAGTCACATTGTCAGAAAAGAAGACTAGATACATTATGAGGTAAATTTTTAATATTTTTAACGGTAAGCTTTTAATTTGTTGCTTTTAATCAATATCAGCTTTTTATACAAACGAATCACACTAATATTATAAATGCGAAAGTTTGTGAGTGTGTTTATTACTTCTTCACCCTCAAACGGCCTGACCCATTTTGATGAAATTTGGTATGTAGGTAGGTGACACCCTGGATTAATCACCAATAAATACACCATACATTAATACATTACAATACAATACATTAATACACCATAGGCTATTTATTATACTGAAAAAATGTAGCAGGTAATACTGAAGGGTGCAGTTAATTGACCATAAATAGGTTCATAGGTTCATATGCAATAGAAGTGAGCGAAAGGAATACCAACAAAATTCTTCAATAATTAATTAAAAGACTGGCCAGCCAAGAACATATATATAAATTAAAGAATGGAAAGAGTATCTAAAACAGCGTTTTGGTACAATCATATCAAATTTGATTGGAGACACAACCAGTGAAAATAAGTGTTAATATGTATGTAATTTATGTAAAGACTTGAAAGATATACCTGGGTCACAAGTCCTGTATATTGTAATTCTTGTCCCAGCAACTCAATGGACCTACCATCCATACCGTCAATACCATTGAATGCTAAGAAGTTTTGCTTCAATCGTTTTTTAACCGACATCAAAAAGGAGAAGGTTCTCAATTCGTCAGAATCTTTTTTATTTTATGTATGTTTCCCGATTACTGGAAGACGCCTGGACTAAAATTGAGAATATTTTTTTTGTTTAAAAGTGTATACTTCCCAGATTAGTCCCATTGGCACCAAATCAGGATCTGATGATGGGATCCAATATTTTCTTTTTAATTGTAGATTTGAAAATGTGCTATACAATAATTACAAATGTCATGTATCACATTATGCCGGTAAAAATGTAGGTTGTTTGGCGTAAAAATTTCAATTGCTCGCCAATATTAAAATTAGATATCTGCCATTGACCTGTTTAGAATAATTTCCGGTAGTCTGAAAAAAGAAAAGATTACCATTGGTAAAAACTTAAGAGCTTTGTGACAATTCTAGTGTAATTTCGATTTTTACAGAAACAAATGTGACAAGTATCTTGCTTTTTTTAGTTTTAAAAGTATGAATAATATAGCGTAGGACATTACACACAGCGCTATCTGACCCCAAACTAAGCAATGCGTGTATGATGGAAGTAAAATAACTGATTGAATACTTAAAATCTTTTTTTTTATGTGCTGTGGTCAAACACCGAGCCTGTCAACCATAAAAAAAACATCATCATCTACATCATCTCAGCCGTAGGACGTCCACTGCTGGACATAGGCCTCCCCCATTAACTTCCATAAAGGCCGGTTGGAAGCGGCTCGCATCCGTTCTTCATGAGGTCGTCTGTCCACCTTGTGGGTGGACGTCCTACGCTGAGCTTGCCGGTCCGTGGTCTCCCCTCCAGAACTTTGCAGCCCCATCGGCCATCAGTTCTGCGTGCTATGTGCCCTACCCACTGCCACTTCAACTTGCTAATCCGCTGGGCTATGTCGGCTACTTTAGTTCGTCTACGGATCTCCTCATTTCTGATTCGATCTCGTAGGGAAACTCCGAGCATAGCCCTCTCCACAGCTCGTTGTGCGACTTTGAGCTTATCAAGAAGGCACATAGTCAGAGTCCACGTTTCAGCACCATAAGTCATCACACACACTTATGAACTGGTCGAAGACTTTCGACTTGAGGCACTGAGGTATATCAGACGAAAAAACGTTGCGCAGTTTTCCGAACGCTGCCCAGCCGAGTTGGATTCGACGACTGACCTCTTTCTTGAATTTGGACCTACCTAGTTGGACTGCTAAAAAAATACAAAAATACTCGTAAATAAATCTATAAAATGCAGCTAGCAACCTATAAACAGATTAAAACTAAAAATTTGCATCGAAAACATGTTTTTTTCATTCATTATTTATGCGAAATTCTTGTCCGCCCGTATACGTACACTATCGATGATAATTACTACTCGAGTTATAATTAGAACACAACAAGTTGCCAATGAAAGTGACGATGTAATACACGATTTGTGATGATGACCTAATTTTACTTATAAAAAATAAATCGCTGACAATTATCTATGATTAATAGAAAAACATGATGATATTTAAAAAAAAATACTATGAATATATTGTTATTCTATTGTTTACTACTATTGTGTACTAAAAATCGTTACATTTATGACCTAGATATTTCGACAGATAGAGGTTTCCACGCTAATCACTAAGTACATATTATAGAAAACAAAGTCGTTCGCTGTGTCTGGAAGTGTCGGAAAAATCATCGAAAACGTTTGCCTAATCCCTTTGAGATAGATCAAAAACCCCGTGTAAATCTGCGCGTAGGACGCACACACACTAACACACGCACACACACTCACACAAACACACACACACACACAAACACAAGGTTATTTTATTCTAATACGGAATAATAGTAACTTTTATTTATCTCTCGTAGTAGTTAAAACAACGCAGATATGTGAGTCATACGTCACTGATCTCACGTCTATGTGTGCGTTGAATGCAACACAATGAACGTTTTCGCGTATATTGCGGAGCTCGTCGCGCGTGACGCAGTTGCGTGATAACTCTTGCCTTGTTCTGATCTCCTAGTACTTGATCGAACCTCGTGTCTAAAAGTTATAATGGCTTGTGTGTGCTTCAAGGAAATTGGAGAGAAATCGTGGGATCTATTGGATATTTTAACGTGTGTTGTATTTTTATTTCTTCTCTACATAGTATAAAACAAAGTCGCTTCCCGCCGTCTGTACGCTTAGATCTTTTGAACTACGCAACGGATTTTAATGCGGTTTCCATCAATAGACAGAATGATTCAAGAGTGATTATTGTCTACATTGCACCCGTACGAAGCCGGGCGGGTCGCTAGTTGGTCAATAAAAGAGAAAAGTATTGTAGATTGTAAGTTTAGTAAATTTGTCTATTAATAAAATTGTTTGTTCTGACGCAGTCATGCTCATTGAAAATACATAATTATTTTAAAGCTTTTTAAGCTATAAATACATGCATGTAAGAGCGATTACATATATATTTTTAAACTGAAAAATGTGCATGTTTCTTTATAAAGTAAAATTTGTTATTTTATAACTATGAATAGAAAACTATACACACTTGACTTAAAATCCCCAAACCCCAACAATGAGCTTGAGCTGCCGGTAAAGCACAACATGGTGGTAGGGTACTTTCTAGTACTCGGCTCAACCACCACCCTCAAGTTAAAAATCTGCCGCCAAGCACCTAACTGTGTGTTCCGGCAGCCTCAATTGCGAGCCAGTTCCTTTCCAAGCTAGATGTGGTTTATCATCTTCGACCACACCGTCACGTCATCAAGTGAGCTGTGGGCAGACCTATCAGTGATATCGGAAGGGTCGGAGAGTGGCATGGCCTAGTTTTATTATTATCATCATATCACATCAGCAAATTTCAATAATAATCTTGAACTGCCGGTGAAGGAAAACCTCACGAGGAAATCATAGCATATGAGTATTTCTAGTACACTACTGGTTAGCTATTACCATTAAGTTCGAAGTCTGCTGTCACCTAACGGGGTGTTCCCGCAGCCTAACTTGAGAGCTAGCTCCAATTCCTCGTCTTCGACTACAATGTCACCTTACATCAAGTAAGCTGTCATAAATACCTAGACTGTAATAATTCTAAAAAAAGTTTTAAAAAAAATTTAATTGACGTATAATATACTTACTTTACAGACAAGTGCTGGAAGGTGTTCGCCACGTCCATGGCAAGAGCATCGTCCATCGCGATTTGAAACCGGAGAACATTCTACTAGACGACCAGCTCAACGTCAAGATCACAGATTTTGGCTTCGCGAAGATGCTGAACGATGGTGACAAGCTGTTCGGTAAGACCGGGTCTACGTTCTTTGTATTAATTACTACGCCTCTCTTACATCAGGGAAGTCGCTCATAATAAATACATCGCTGAATATAAGCTGCTAGCATAAAACGTCAATCTTGATTCTAGGTTTGTGTTCCAACGTAGTGTAGGACCCTAAGATTCGATGGCGTGACGGTATACGTCGGATCAGGGGCGAACCAGGAGTTTGTGGGGCCCTGGACTTAAGGGCCTCCCTAAATAATCAACCAAATGCCATTTTGTCTGAAACCTGTTTTCGATAATGTGTACTAGGTACACGGATTAAGAAACAAAAAGGGCAATCAAATAGTTTATTCATTTAGTATACTTTAGAGATCAAACAGCAACTGAGAGAGATTATCGCAAAAAAAATCAACAGGTTATGTGTAGTTACATTTGATATGTTAATTATAAAGCAATATAAATCATTTTTTTGTCTAAAATCCTTTATTTGCTAATCACATTGTAAGTCCTTTGTTAAATCACAATTTACGGAAATAAATGTTTTAGCAATAGTTTGGCATTGTTGTCCTATATTTATTTTCTATAAACGATATCCTGGAGAAAGAGCGCTCCGCTTTACATGTAACAGATGGCAACGTTAAAAAATATTTTAAATTATTATAATAATTAGGGAAAAGATCAACAAGTAACTTTTCATAAATTGGGATAAAAAATTCTTTGCATTTTGTTTTTAATGAAGGCTGGGGGCTACATAGTCTCTCTACGCGTAGAAACATGATATCGATCACAGCTCGCTGATTAGAAAATTGAGAATCGGTAGATGGTCGCCCTGAGACTCGTCGGAGTGACGATATACACAAAACAGCTGGCAAAAATCGGACTAAACTAAAACTTCACAGAAACATTTGTACTCCATATTCGTTCTTCAACAGAATTTTTGCGTGACACACCGATAGATGGCGTTACTAGTCAAGTTAGCTCGCGGTGATGTATCGTTCATAGATCATAGCAAATTTCATTCAAATTTGGGTTTTTTTGAATAGCTTGTCTCGACTGAATGTTGTGACGGCGTCATTGAATAATTATATCACATAAAAAACTTGGGTTGTTATTACAAGATTTTCTACAATTTTTTTAAATGAAGATTTATTAATAAACCTGGATCATTTGTTGATAAAAAAATCTAAAACAATTTAATTTTTTGTTATCTTTGAACCTATGACACTATTTACTTTTTTATGACACTAAATTACTACTATCTCTATCTCCACATAATATAAAACACAGTCGCTTCCCGCCGTCTGTACGCTTAGATCTTTTAAACTACGCAACGGATTTTAATGCGGTTTCTATCTATACACAGAGTGATTCAAGAGGAAGATTTATATATAATACATGCATATGCACCATATTAGTATCTACATTGCTCCCGTACGAAGCTGGGGCGGGTCGTTAGTTTTTTTTTAATACCATATCATTTTGACCATATCCTGCCTGATGTTAAGCAACGATGTGGCTTAGAATGGAACACGCTTACCTAGGAGAAACTTGTTTACTCTTGATTTGAAGACACTCACTCAAAGAGTTAGGTAAATAAAATGTGTAATGTGTAAAGTTTACATGGTATAGATACTTTGCTATACCGTTGGTACGCTTCAAATCACTTCGGTCTTTAGGTTGTATTGAGTTACAACTGGTTTTAAATAATATCACTCTGTTCTTGAGTTAGAGGCATTGTTTTATATGCATCTATTCTATTATGAGATAACAGTATAAGAAACTAAGTTCAGTAGTACGGAATAACATAGGTAAAATCTATAAAAACACTCTTTATTGTGCACACCAAAAATAGAAATAAAAGTACAGAAAACAAAAGAATCTTATGTGCTAGTGCCACAAGTGGCGACCTTATCGCTGAAAGCGATTCCTTCAAGGCAACCAAAAATTATACATCTTAAAGACAAACGGGAGATGTTGTTACACTATATTATGTAAGTAATGACGTATAGAAGAATCACTTTCGAACAAAAATCATGGGAAATTTAATCTTATAGTGTGGTACGAGCGTTCATATTCGATTAGGGATTCTGGCTCATGTCACAGACCTTAATTTTTATTCTGAAAATAACTATTCCCGTAGTATAACCGTCGAACGTTGTCAGTCTATAATAGTGATGAACTCTTATAGACTGGCAGTCTCTTTCGTTGCAGAAACACATATTTTTTGTTTTACTTAGTGGTAGATCTCCTTAGCCGGTCGTTTAAGTAGGTACCAACGCTATACAAGATAATCTGCTGCCAAGGGTTAACATTACTGTGTTCCAATTTAGAGGGTGCTGCAACTCACGAAATTACAGGGCTGTTGAGACTAACCATCGAATGTCCAACGCGGCGACGCCTTGGACTTTGTTTTGCTAAACACATTTCTATGTATCGCTGCAATGGTCATGGATACGTTATCTGTTACTACCAGGAGAGCGTTTAATTCGTCTCATTAATTATACATTAAAAAAAATTGGTAAATTAAATATAGACTACTATTGTCCCCAGAGCTTTGCGGTACTCCGGGATACTTGGCGCCCGAGACGTTAAAAGCGAACATGTTCGAAGACGCACCTGGATACGGGAAAGAAGTTGACATGTGAGTACATTAACATTTCTTAACATATGTATAACCAAATTTACTATGGTAACTGACGTGTTTTTATTCCTTCATCCGACCCAATCAAACCTAATAGAGCAAGAGCCCGCAACGGCCAGACCATCGTTATTTTATTAAAGCTGCAATTGTTTCTCTATGCATTTTTTTTTATCGCTGACAGGCTACGTGTTTGACCACAACTCACTTGATGTTAAGTGACGGTGTGGTCGAAGATGGTAAAGCACACCTAGCCTGGAATAGAACTGGCTCTCAAGTGAGGCTGCCGGAACACCGTTAGATGCTTGGCGGCAGATTTTCAACTTGAGGGTGGTAGCTAGCCAGCCGAGTACAAGAAAGTACCCTAGCACCACGCTATGGTTTCCTCACGATGTTTTCCTTTATTGGCAGCTCAAGCTCATTGTTGGGGTTTGAACCCACGCCCTTCGGCATGCGAACCGACCGCGCTAACCACTGAGCTATCATCGCTACAAAAAATGCATGTCCCCATCACAGGTAAGAGCGATCAAAGACTATGGAGTTTGGACTGTGGTTACTTGGGCAGGTAACAGGTAGTAAAGGTGTATAAAATAGTGCCCCAATTTCCTTAGAGTATAAACTTCATTTTTTTTATATTGTCGTCGGAATAACATTAGACATCACGTTATCCATTGCCGGACACTTAGTCTAGTTCTAACACATGCCAGACACAACTAGATTAAAAATAAAAAAAAAACATTATACTTACGTTATAGTATAAAAGCTGAATTTTATATATGATACTTGGGGACCAATAAGAAAACGCTATCTTAGAGCTGAAGTTTTAATAGTTTTTAGATCTTGCCAGACACATTGAAAGTTTACTGTAGGTCATTTTCCTATAATTTATTTTATACACAAAAACATTGGAACATAAAGAAGTTAAAGTCAATCTAAAATTAAAGAATACCAAATTTGTAAATTTTGTAAATTATACATTTGCGACATACATGAAATTTTATCATAAATGTAAAAGTAAATGATCATGGAATACTTTAATATTTTTTTCAAGTACTGAATACCCACTGATGTCGATGATATTGCGACAATGGCGCGGATTTCGCTCGGTAAAGTAATATATAACTCCGAAGGTATTGGCATTACAGAAAAAAGTTGAAGACAAAAGTTGTTCAAAATTAAAAGATCTACAACTTTGATGTTCGATAAAATTTCATAAAATTGAACGGTTGGGGAGAAAATGGCGAAAACAAAAAATAGGGAGGAAAAAAAAAACTAAAATTTTTATCTTTCGGAAGTAGGTAGCAAGTTGAAAAATATTGATGATAATAAAAAAGTTTCAAATAAAAAAGTTTGTAAATTTAATTTAGAAGAGAAAAGAAGGTCTCTACAATTTTTTGCCTAACACTAACCGTTCTCGAGATATCGAATTAAACGCGTTTTCATCGAAATGACCTTGAGCTGACCTTCGGAGAACCCCTCAAATTGGAATTTATGCTCAGAATACACTCCCCTATCGATCCTTAATAATCCCCAAACTACGTATTTTCATGTTTATTCATTTCGTAATTTGACTGGACTAATAACAAAACCTTACTACATAGTTGACAATGTCAGTAATAAACAATTACCACAAATATTTTCAACTACTTACGTGGGTACCAAATGTTATCTCTAGAATTATCTCCCACTATAAGGCATAATTAATAATTGTGTGATTGACGCCAGACACTGACGCGTTTCGTTGCGTAAACTTCGCTAATCTTCTTTATTGATGGATTCGCGAACTTTGACACGATTTTGCACACTATTAACAATGTCAATAGTTTCATAAATGCGTGTGGGAATTAGATAAGTAAAAGCTATTTCTTGAAATTATACAAACTTATATATTAACTTACAGTTTGTCCATCTACCCTGACGGTTCCGAGACGTGGACGCTCACACATGAGGCTGTGAGCATAGAGTTAGAAATCTATGGAGATGTCCATATAGTACTATTACTTATTCTATGTCCATACTCGGCGTTTAGCTGTACAATTGAGCGGTGAAGGAAAACATCGTGAAGAAACCATGACGCGGTGGTAGGGTACTTTCTAGTACTCGGCTGGCTACAACACTCAAGTTCAAAATCTGCCGTCAAGCACTTTACGGTGTGTTCCGGCAGCCTTACTTGATAGCCAGTTCCATCACCGTTACCATCACGTATACCGTCACGTAGCCAGTGTTTACCATCTTTGACCATACCGTCACTTGTCATAAGAGATGCGGTCAAATCTGTCAAAAGTTGAGTTTATAACACAAAAATCCGACATAGGATGTCCACTGCTGGACATAGGCCTCCTCCTGGGGAGGGGTTTTGCCGATACTTGCCACGCTTGGGAGGCGGGTTGGCGAGCGCAGTTAGGTATGATTGTTCAAGAAAGACGCTGCTGCCCATCTTCCGTATTACATTCCTTAGCCGACTCTTACGGCAACCACGGGTAGAGAGGGTGGGGCACTATTCTTACGCCGGCACCACCACGGCAAACAACATAAAACATAATTCTTATTTTATTAATATAATTGTGATTTGTGTTTTCAGATGGGCGTGTGGAGTCATAATGTTTACTCTGTAAGTAAATTGATAATTACGTTTAAAATACCCAATAGTAATATTGTTATGTTTTTCCTTAAAAAAATCTCACAATTCTTGATTTTACAATTAAATTTATCGTTATGAATATAATACATATTTATGGGAATACATAATTTTTTGTTGTTGTTATGCACCTGTCATTCTAGGCCATAGAGTTCAGTGCCTTTGGCTGTTATGCTGTTTACATTTAGCCAATATAATATTTGTATTTTTTTTATCACGGTTAATTCCACGTTTGACCACCATCTCGCCTGATGGTAAGCGATGATGTGGCCAAAGGTGAAACACGCCTATTTTGGAGATTACTCACTCTAATATTGACAAAATGATTTTTTTAAGAAAATTGAACGTGATTTTTTTAATGGTTGACAAGTTTTTTGTTTGATCACAGCTAAGCTGATATTAAGTCACGTTGTGGTTTTGGTTCGCCAGAGAACTAAAGTCACAGACATAGCTCAGCGTATTAGCAAGCTGAATTGGCAATGGGCTGTACATATCTGTCGCAGAACCGATAACCGCTGGGGTAGACGTGTTCTAGAGTGCAGACCGCGAATTGGCAAACGTAGTGTAGGACGCCCTGAGACTCTATGGAGTGACGATATACGTGGGATAACTGGCGGTGGATTGAAGCGAAAAGCCGAGGATCGGGCTGAGTGGCGTGTCTTAGGAGAGGTCTATGCCCAGCAGTGGATTACTAAAGGCTGATGATGATGAAGATACTAAGAAATTGTTCTCAGAAGTTATACCTAATATATTCGAAAACTATAACTACAGGATGAATCTAACTGTTATTAATGTGATTTCAGATTGGTAGGGTGTCCACCCTTCTGGCACCGAAAACAGATGGTCATGTTGCGTAACATCATGGAAGGGAAATACTCCTTCACAAGCCCGGAGTGGGCTGATATATCAGGTTAGTACCTTTCTTCTAGCTGTTTAGTATGAGGCAATTTTTGTATAGATGATAATGATAGGCTATGTGTTTGACATCTCACCTGATGTTAAGGGACGGTGTAATCGAAGATAGTACACCTAGCCTGGAATGAAACTGGCTCTCAAGTAAAGCTGCCGGAACACACCGTTAAGGTGTTTGGCAGCAGATATCTCAACTATAGGGTGATAGTTAGCCAGTCGTGTACTAAAGTATGGTTTTTCACGATAATAGATAGATAGATACTTTTATTAAATTAAGAAACCGGCCAAGTGCACGTCGAATTCGCGCACGTACTTTATCTATAAAAACGGCAAAAAAAAAATCATGTCTGTTGTATGGGAGCCCCCTTAAATATTTATTTTATTTTGTTTTTTATTTGTTATAGCGGCAACAGAAATACATCATCTGTGAAATTTTTAACTGTCTATCACGGTTCATAAAATACAGCCTCGTGACAGACGGACCGACAGAAAGATTGAGTCTTAGTAATAGGATTAGGGGGTAAGGGGTTTTGTAGCGATAATAGCTCAGTGGTTAGCGCGGTCGATTCGCATGCCGAAGGGCGTGGGTTCAAACCCCCAACAATGAGCTTGAGCTGCCGGTGAAGGAAAACATCGTGAGGAAACCATAGCATGGTGGTAGGGTACTTTCTAGTACTCGGCTGGCTAGCTACCACCCTCAAGTTGAAAATCTGCCGCCAAGCATCTGACGATGTGTTCCGGCAGCCTCACTTGAGAGCCAGTTCCCTTCCAGGCTAGGTGTGCTTTACCATCTTCGACCACACCGTCACTTAACATCAGGTGAGCTGTGGCTAAACAACTAGCCTGTCAACCATACAAAAAAAGTATTTAAAAGTTAAACTTTGTTAACTGACTGCATCTTACGGTTTTCGGTAGCGCTTAGGTAGCGCTTTTCGGAATAAAAAGTAATCTTTCATGGTATATGATTTTATATATTTACATTCCAAATGTCATCCAAAACCGTTGAGTTATAATAGCGTTCATTGTAGAAGACACACACACACATACACACACACACACACTCACTCTAACACACACACACACGCACATACAGACACACACTGTCGTATTTATAATATTAATGATATATTCATACAATACATGCTTTTAACATATTTTTGTATTGTCGTATAGAAGACCCCAAGGACCTGCTCAGGCGGTTTCTTGTCGTTGATCCTAATGAAAGGATTGACTTACAAGAAGCGTTAGAACATCCTTTCTTCAATACTGTGGTAAGTCTTTTTGTGTTTATGCTGCCCTAGTACTTTAAAAACATAATTATTTTTTTCTTTCTTAATAAATCTAAATTTTAAAAGAATCTATCTAGTTTCATAATGAAAAAAATCTTTTTTTTAAAAGCTTTAGTGACTAATGCATATGTTGCGGAATAATTATTTTGATACTTTTTCTTCATGCACCTCTTTTTATCTTTTAAGTAATCAAGCTTATGTAGATATTACTTCTTGCGATATTATAGTGTTCTTAGTTAAGTGTATCGTTATTTTGTTTAACAAATCAAATATTTTTTTTTATTAATTAAGTATCGTTTAATGCGCGTAAGTGTGGGAAAGTGATATAATATGATGAAACATAACTTTCCACGTTGCTTTGGTTTACTTTGTGTGACTTTGACTTACTGATATAAAATACTTGACACTGGCAAATGTACAAAATGCGATGCCATAAACAAAAAACAAGCGCAGTTCAAAAACTTAATTGATTAATAATTCAAACTCCGGGCTCGGATAATCAGAACCAGATCAACTTGATGAAATCAATAATAAATATAAAAGTATTTAAAAAAAAGATAAGTTCGACCTACAAGGAATTCATTAAGAAAAAACGATGAAATGGACAAAGTCTTTTGTCGCTCTTCTACACAGATTAAACAAATACGATACATTCAGCTAAGTTCACGTCACAGAACGCCACACATTACAAACGACATTATCTTTAGCTGTGGGACCAAGATATGAAGCCATTGAAGCAGTCCTTATCCACTGCCAGCCGACGGATGTCCAGAATCGATCAGCTAGCTATGGTAACACTGGTGTTATTTGTGCATGGTGGAAGAAATGTCTAAATTGGGATTTTTGTACGGATTGGGATTTTGTATGGCGGACCGCTGTCTGATCAACGAGGATGAAAGAGATAACATGTATGCCCTTCTCTTTTGCACTCGTAGATTCGCGGGGTGCGTTTAAGTGTAATATCAACAGGGCAAAACTGCTTAGTCTAACTGTTTTGGTGTTAAAAAAATCAAGATTTCGGTATTGAAATATATTTCACAAACAACATTAATCGTAACATAGTGTTAGGTATAGAAATACCATATTAATCGTAAGGTTTCGTTTTACCATATAGGTGCTTTAAAGTTGCCAAATTTTGAAAAAAAAGGGAATAGTTAATTAAAAGAAAATAAATTACAGGAGACAATGATAATTGTGTCCTGTCAGTTCTCAAATTATACATACATAATGTGTGTACTGAAATTCTCA
This sequence comes from Biston stratarius, assembly GCA_950106695.1. NCBI lineage: Eukaryota > Metazoa > Arthropoda > Insecta > Lepidoptera > Geometridae > Biston > Biston stratarius. The sequence continues at coordinate 10,408,306 of OX467106.1, forward strand.
TTGAACACATTTTATTTTTATTTATTTATTAAAATGTTAGAGTTTTCAATTCACTTGTAACCTTTTAAGTGACTATGTGGAAAAATTCCAGTTTTGTGGCAAATTCCATAGAATTTCTAAAATGGTCATTATTTGGCGCACTTTTGAGTAAGAGAACATATGTTCCTTAAGATAACTCTTTGTCTTTCTGTATAACTTTAGTCGGTGTATCCGATTTATTTAAATGTATTCCTGAGTAAATTAAATAACAAATTAAAAATAAACATAGTACACAGATACATGATGCTTTTGGCTTTGGGTTTACTAACGCTTGCATGTGTTTTATGGTGTTTTAACGTTGATTTTAAAATAAATGCAATTTGTATATGAATTAAGATAATAGTTAAATTATTATTTAATAGTTAATATAGAAAATTAACCAATTCCGCCGAAATATTTTGTCTTAACTGGCTTCAAAACTACAAGAAACTTAAAACACACAATTACAGAATAATATATATTTTTTTAAATTCATAGCTTGTGTGACTCTGGATGATGTAAGGATTTCAACGATACCCAATACATCTAAATCTGTTCAGGCATTTAAAAGTTATGGTGGAATAAAGAAATTCACATACATAAATACATGAACCCAAAAATAAATAAATATCGTAGGACATTTCACACAGCGCCATCTAGCCTCTAACTAAGCAAATTTTGTACTATGGGAACCGACTGATAGAATATTTTTTTTCTGTAATTACATAGGTAGGTACTTATTTAACCGCTAAACAATTATATAAAAAAAAACATTTTAGGGTTCCGTACCCAAAGGGTAAAACGGGGCCCTATTACTAAGAGTCCGCTGTCTGTTCGTCTGTCTGTCTGCCTGTCCGTCTGTCACCAGGCTGTATCTCATGAACCGTGATAGTTAGACAGTTGAAATTTTCACAGATGATGTATAACTGTTGCCGCTATAACAACACATTGTAAAAAATAGAATAAAATAAATATTTAAGGGGGCTCCCATACAACAGATACGACTTTTTGCTCGTTTTCGCTTGATATTGATAACGGCAACAACGCTTGAAATATTCACAGAATATTTAGTTATATATTCCACTTTAAAAATTAATTAAATTGAAATAAAACAAATATTTAAAGGGGCTCCCATACAACAGACATGATTTTTTTGCCGTTTTTATAGATATTGGTACGGAACCCTTCGTGAGCGAGTCCGACTTGCACTCGACGGGTTTTTTTTGTAGCTCAGACTGTGTCGTCATAGCAAACACAAGTAACACGATTCTTCCCGATATTTCAGGCGATAAAGTCTGGCGGATTTAACGCTCGCGCCAAACTGCGGCTTGCGTTGATAACGGTCCGCGCGGCGGTGCGTCTGCGACACCTGCCTCGTACTGCCGCACGCACGTTACCGCTGCACCTCGCAATGCGAGACCCTTACACCATGCGCGTGCTCAGGAAGGTAACTATTCAGTCTATGGAGGACAGGAATGCGTATTGTCAGCGGTTTGATGCGCCGGAGTTGAGACAGATATGCTCTCCGCTTCCTCGCCTCTCCAGTCATTCTCCCGCCGTGCTCTATGTTCTTATATTTGATAATACCAAAGTTACAATTCACATTTCCATTCAAATCTTATAAATTACAAATGTCAATATCATGAAACATGTCAAAATAATCAGGGCGAGTGAAGAGAGCCCTATCACTATCCCACAACCTGAGCATTTTTGTGCTACATTTTACTGAAAAACTATCACATAGTAATTTAACTTCATATCTATGAGTAGTGTCAAAAAAATAATTAATTAAATAACCATTAAAAAAATGAACATTAACAATTTTGTATTCGTTGGATAGAATGTTATTGTACTACTAACGCCATCTGTTAGAAAACCAAAGAGTTAAAATCGCTGCAACAGAACTAAACTCAATTTAAAAAAAAACTGGCTCTCAAGTGAGGCTTTTCAACTTGAGGGTGGTAGCTAAGCAGCCGAGTACTAGAAAGTACCCTACCACCACGCTATGGTTTCCTCACGATGTTTTTCTTCACCGGCAACTCAAGCTCATTGTTAGCTCAACCTACGCCCTTCGGCATGCGAACCGACCGCGCTAATCACTGAGCTATCATCGCTACAAAACGCTTGTTTGTAGAGAATAAATAAATAAATATCATAGGACATTACGAACAGCGCCATCTGACCCCAAACTAAGCAAAGTACTATGGCAGTCACAACTGATAGAATACATATATCTTTTTTTTATAGATACATACTTATAATACATACAGAACACCTAGACACAACAAACATATTGTTTATACCACAAAATGTGTATCCTAAATGGGAATCGAACCCACGCCCTACAGCTCTTAAGGCAGATATTCTACCAATGAGCCAACAGGACTGTCTTTAAATCACATTACATCATCAGCTATAGGACGTCCACTGCTGGATATAGGGTTCCTCCTGGAGGGGGGTTTTGCCAATACTTGCCACGCTTCGCAGGCGGGTTGGCGAGCGCAGTTAGGTGTGATTGTTCAAGGAAGACGCTGCTGCCCATCTTCCGGATTACATCCCTTAGCCGACTCTTACGGCAACCACGAGTAGAGAGGGTGGGGTACAATTCTTACGCCGGCACCACCACGGCACACGTCACACAGCAATGTGTCTTTAAATGTTCGTCTTAAAATCGTTAATAATTCTAGGTGATAGATGGTTGCGCGTTCCGCGTGTACGGCCACTGGGTGAAGAAGGGTGAAGGACAAAATCGAGCTGCGTTGTTCGAAAACACGCCCAAAACGGAGCTTAAGAGCCTTTACGTCACCAATCTTAGCCGATAGCCGCTTCCAGACGGCGGCGGAGAGAAAAGCTTTTCTCAGATCAGGTACATACATTGTATATGGAATGGCATTATGTGTGATATTAGTTTTATTCATATTATGTATAAGTATTTAAGTATATATATGATAAATGTAGGTATTTACGTATTTGTATTTCTCTATTTAGCACACCCCATAGTTTTTTTTATATAAAACTAAAGAAATTTTATTTTGTGACACAAAACCAAATCACTATCACTATCACTACATAGTATAAAACAAAGTCGCTTTCTCTGTCCCTATATCCCTATGAATGCTTAAATCTTTATAAAACTACGCAACGGATTTTGATGCGGTTTTTTTAATAGATAGAGTGATCAAAGAGGAAGGTTTATATGTATAATACATTCATATGCACCACATTAATATCTACATTGCACCAGTGCGAAGCGGGGGCGGGTCGCTAGTAAGTAAAAATTAAATAAAAAAATTAAAAGTCCCCTATGCAATTCGGTATGTAAAGAAAAAAAATACTTTGCTGATTCCAAAACCATTTCGAAATATTACATTCCTGTACATTATTTTGACGTTTAAAACTCTCTAAACTATGAGATGGGGTATATTTCAATAAAATACACAAGATAAACTTGACTTTCAATGAGTCCCATAATGACGTCATGTAGTTCGCTGTGCAAAAGCAATGGCGAACCTAAACAAAAGCTGTCAATGTCAAGTCAACGCAGCGTTGGATTTTTACTATAATTACAGTATTTGTACAACTATTTCATGCTCCGTACTAGATACTATCCATATCTAAGGATAGTACGGAAAAATACTATAATTTCGTTACTTCATTTATAAAATACCAAAATAGGTAAATATAACACCCGTGCATTGCCAAATCACGTAAAAAAAAAGTTCATTGGGTTTGTCCTTTTTCTTTTTGGCATCATACTCTGTGCATTCTGTCAGTTCTAATGTTTCTGTAAAACAGCTGTAATAGATCCATATATTTTTTAAAATCTTAATAGATTTGCCAGCGGCGTAATAGCGTAATAATCCATACAAAAAAGTAATAGATTAGCAACATTAAGAAGCTTTGATAAACAAAATTCTTTACTTCATGTCAGTTGTCAAAGTCAATCAAATGTGTCAAAATATTATTTTTTGTTTTACATGGCAAAGGCCTACTAGGGATATTCAGTCAACCTTATGACGTCATCGCTATCAAAAGTTTGAAAACGTATTAAAAATCAACTACCGCATAAAAAGCCAAAATATTCAAATTAGTTTCATGAAATAAAGTTTACTATCAGAAAAAAATATAAAATAAATACCAAAAAAAAACTTTACATACCGAATTAACTAAACGTAGCTAAGCTAACACCGTAAGAAAACTGGCTTTCAAATGAAAAAAAAACCGCATCGAAATCGGTCCATCCGTTGAGAGCTACGATGCCACAGACAGACACACACACAGACAGACATATCGACGTCAAACTTATAACATCCCTCTTTTTGCGTTGGGGGTTAACAAACAGACAGTTACAAAATAAGGGCTCACCTCAGCATAATACTGGTCATACTAAGTAAGAAGGTAAACGGGACGCTCTCCTGATGGTAAGAGATAACGCAACAAGACCATTGTAGCGATACACAGGACTTTGAGTAGCAAAACAAAGTTCAGGGCATCGCTGCTTTGGCACTCATTACTTCAAGACTGGTTAGTCTCAACAGCCCAGTAATTTCGCTAGCTGCAGTAACCCTTCAAACCGAAACACAGTAATGTTTACACACTGCTATTTGGCGACAGAATATCTGGTATTGCAGTGGAACCTCCATCTAAGGGAATCTACCATAGCAACATTGTCCCTCGAGACGGGATAGTCGTTTAAGATTTCTGGCTTCTAAAACGATGGCGTAGCTAAGAGACGTTTTGCTTTTTTGGAGCTGGCTTTTATTATGTATTATGTGTATATTGCCGCGCCCACTAAAACAAACCGTGACAGCACGCAGGCATATTGCATGTCAGACCGCTACCTAAACAGCGTCATTGTGTAGAAAGCTTAATGCTGGCTGTAAATTCTGACATAGACATCCCCAGACGTTTTATGTCGGCCAATTTACGGAATTTGTAAATGTAAGGTTTACATAAGGTAATGGAGCAATCGCCTTCGTAAATTGTCCCGATTTTTCAATGTTTTTGCTTTTTCGTTGCTTTCATTGTATGCTGTCATCATTATTGATGTATTGATGTCACCTCTCTATGCTAAGGGTTTTACGTATAGCAAATAAAACGATGGCGCTTTTCGTGTGGGGCTATCGATATACACCGTGAAAGTTTGAACATCAGCAATATTGATACAGAGGGTTCAAAGCAATAATAAAAAAATAGGTGGTTAATATTTGACCTTATTATCCTGAGCAAACACAAAAATACGGACACTCAAATCACGCGCACCGAAAATTAAATGGTAGTCGCGCACGGTCCCAGATTTGATAACAGTTACTGGGCTGTCTACCTATGGTTATGTCTTGCGCTAACTCGGTGCGTAAGGCTGCGCGCTGTCCATAAATTCTGGAGTCTTGGGAAAAACTTTAATAAAAGTTTTCTTATAAAGGTTTTTTTTTTTTTTTCTTATAAAATTCATAGCTTGTGTGACTCTGGATGATGTAAGGATTTCAACGATACCCAATACATCTAAATCTGTTCAGGCATTTAAAAGTTATGGTGGAATAAAGAAATTCACATACATTAATACATGAACCCAAAAATAAATAAATATCGTAGGACATTTCACACAGCGCCATCTAGCCCCTAACTAAGCAAATTTTGTACTATGGGAACCGATTGATAGAATAATTTTTTTCTGTAATTACATAGGTAGGTACTTATAATGCGTACAGAACACCCAGACACAGAACAAACATTTATCATCACATAAATGTTAAATAGAATATATATTCCAAAAACTTGAACTAAACAGTTTGAATCTACTTTCATTGTACGAACCGCTAAACAATTATATAAAAAAAAACATTTTAGGGTTCCGTACCCAAAGGGTAAAACGGGGCCCTATTACTAAGAGTCCGCTGTCTGTTCGTCTGTCTGTCTGCCTGTCCGTCTGTCACCAGGCTGTATCTCATGAACCGTGATAGTTAGACAGTTGAAATTTTCACAGATGATGTATAACTGTTGCCGCTATAACAACACATTGTAAAAAATAGAATAAAATAAATATTTAAGGGGGCTCCCATACAACAGATACGACTGGAACAATCAGTACAGTAATGGAACAATCGCCTTCGTAAATTGTCCCGATTTTTCAATGTTTTTGCTTTTTCGTTGCTTTCATTGTGTGTTGTCATCATTATTGATGTATTGATGTCACCTCTCTATGCTAAGGGTTTTACGTATAGCAAATAAAACGATGGCGCTTTTCGTGTGGGGCTATCGATATACACCGTGAAAGTTTGAACATCAGCAATATTGATACAGAGGGTTCAAAGCAATAATAAAAAAATAGGTGGTTAATATTTGACCTTATTATCCTGAGCAAACACAAAAATACGGACACTCAAATCACGCGCATCGAAAATTAAATGGTAGTCGCGCACGGTCCCAGATTTGATAACAGTTACTGGGCTGTCTACCTATGGTTATGTCTTGCGCTAACTCGGTGCGTAAGGCTGCGCGCTGTCCATAAATTCTGGAGTCTTGGGAAAAACTTTAATCAAAGTTTTCTTATAAAGGTTTTTTTTTTTTCGATTTTATTTCTGTGTACGTTTTATTTTACTTTTCTTTATATGACCACTAACTATCATGTCTTTGAATATTGCTAATGTTCAAACTGTCAGCCCGTAGATTCGAAAGTTTTAGTGAAATCAGATATGTAATACAATTTCGAAGGACTCTTACTGGCTGGCACTTTACGTAGCATACATTTTCCAATGCAAGCTATGCAGTATATGTAGGTCTCTCTTTTTATTTGACAAATAGCATGACATTTTTTCTATTATTACCGATCATTAAACGACTTTCCATAGGTCTTAGATCAATTTTGTTTTGAAGTGTTTATGTCAAGAATGGACTATCTAATTCATGACGGAAGCAGGGAAACTTAACTTCGCTTTCCTTTTTCCTGGCCATTTCTTGAATATGATTCTGTTAATGGATACAATTATTTACAACGTGTGTGATTTCACTAACTACAATTTTTTTTTGTAATTATTGCATACAAACATTAACGCGCGCCTAACTTTAATCCTTTTGAGTTTGTCGTCCTTAATATCGTTGTTATATTAATAAACTGGATCTGGTTTCCGTACACCGCTGTAAGAGAGAGAGAGGGAGTTGTCTTTCCTCCCTTTTTCTTTTTTATCTGTTTGGTATATTGTTCTGTTCCAACCATTTCAATGTTACGTGTATGTGCTTTTGTTAATATTTTACAAGAAATTAGTTTTAGTGACCAATGTATTTCATTTCTGTGTGCTTGCATTTTAACTTCTATACTTACCATCACCGCATGGTATTTTGGTCGATCGTTAAGTGACACTTATAAAAAATAAAGTTTTATTTGTTGATGAAATGTCAGGCATGTCATTTCAAATCGATGAAATTGATCTTGTTTATGGAATATTTCAATCTTAATCGATCGATTCAAAATAGTACTGCTGCTGTGACCAAGAAGCTTATTTCACAAATGCTTGTTTTGTTTGGCATGACGAAATCAGGGGTAAGTACATATTTTTGGTGTTATGGTATGATAGTGGTTATGGAATAACTAAGATTAAAAGCAAAATTCGTTTATGGCATTATTTCTTTGCATGTTTTCATTTAAATAACCCCCCTTTGAAGAGAAATCGTGAAGCGTATTGTACAGTTAGTCATGCGAAAATATTCATCAAAAATATATATACTATTTTAAGCAATGGAATTAATTGCTCGTCTGGGGTTTCCCCGATAGATACAATCTGCTAGCATGTTATGCGTGCGGCAGAAACAGTTGTTTTTACCTAATTTTTCATAATATTAACTTTAGCTTATTAATATATTTCCAGTGCAGAAAGTACCAGGGGCGCAGAACGCCTAGAAGATCACAACCGCTGGGCCCAGAAAAGATCTTGAAGTTTTCTACGATTGACTTCTCTTCTATATATCACATTTTTACGTTGTCATTCGATCAGAATCCGATGTGGAGATTATCTTGTTTTGGCTTTTGGAGAACCGTGTGAAAAGGCAAAAGAACAAGCTTATTTTCAGGAAGTTTACTTTATCTGTCAGTTACAATAATGACAAAAACAGAAACAATATTGCACGAACATTAAAACGCTTTTGTTGGCCAGTTTTCGACTTAATTAGCTTTAGTCAAAAATGGAATCAGGAATAAAGCGTTTCTCTTGACTTTCCTATAGATGATATACCGACTATTTATTATCAACAAAAATCGGTAATCTATACTAGATTAGTTTCACGGATCAATCAGCACCAAATCACTCATTTATAGCTTAGAATTTTCGTCGAATGTTACCTTCAATGTTTTGCAAAAGAATGATATCTATATACCAAGTAGAGAATCAATCGAGGGTCTTGTGCGCAGTTGTGTGATCTCTTTCGTTACCATGTCAATGTCACTGATAGCAAAAGGGAGAGAATACCCTATTAGTGTGTAGTATGCACCTCATATTACGCACTTTAGTTGAATTGAATATGTATTACACGTAAATATTTGTATGTAGATAACACACATTAGAAAAAAGTCTTACAGATTTAATGTTACGTAGAAAATGGGTGTTTAATGGTCGCGGGACTGCGAGACTGTTTTTATAGCCCTTCGCTTTATCTGTGCTTTCTCGTTGATGTCAATATTATTGGCGGGCAACCACTGTTCCAGTCCATCCTTGTAAATCGACCAGTCTTGAACGTCGAGGTTAATCGTGCTCAAGGTTCACACAGTAATTTTTGTTAAAGCTGTTTTAAACACTGCATATAAACAACTAAATACGCTTAAGGAACGAGTTCGTCGTAATTTGTTAGAGGGTCGCTCGAGAGCGGAGAATGACAACACAGTAGCTTGTGAACAAGAGATGTATTCAACTGACTCGTCAAAACTCTGGTCGCAGCTTATAAACAATGGGTTCAACCTTGGTTCTACAATTTCGTTTGGCATACAATAAATACATGCACACAAATAACTTACTAATTTTATACGCAACGTTATATCTGTACTGTTTCTTTTTCTAATCTGTGGTAGATAGTGTAAAGTTTTCCACACGTTGCATACTGGTTTTAGATTCCATCTCAATATGGTCGTACGTTTGGTTATTACCATCAGCCGTGATAATTCAAAAAACGGGGAAGGAAATTGCCTAAAGCCCAATTCGTAAGCTTTAGGTTTGAAGGCATCGTAAGGTGGGGGCAGATGAAACCAGTCTCAAGCGTTTTCTTGTGTGAAATGCCCCTTTCGTGTTTTCAAACCAGCCTGATTTCACTAATAAGAGATTGTAACTAGCTGTCAACGCGTGTTTTCCGGAATAAAAAGAATCCTATGCTTTTATCCAGGGTATAATAATAATAATATAGTATCTTCGTTCCAAATTTCACCCAAATCTGTCCAGCCGTTTGTCCTCGAAGAACGAACAAACTTTTTTGTAAACGCTTTTTCTGATTAGACTTGGATAGTCATGTAAGTTTATTTGTGAAAAATTAATCACGTTTGATTGAGACGAGACTCGAGACTATTCTGTTGCATACGGTGACTTTATCAAGGAATCACACGTGAGTAATGTCGTGTTTTATTGAAACGAAAATATAATCCTTAGTATCAATTTTTTTTTAAAATGGAAATGTAAGGAGACGCTCTCCTATCGCTCCTCCAGTACCATTGCAGCGATACACAGAACTTTGAGTAGCAAAACAAAGTTCAGGGCATCACTGCTTTGGCGCTCATTACTTTGAGACTTTTGATGGTTAGTTTAAACAGCCCTGTAATTTCGCTAGCTGCATTACACTTCAAACCAAAACACAGTAATGTACAAATTAAAATTTGTAAAGTCTATATGAAATTTATGTATTAGTTCCTTGTACCAGGGAATAATAAACTTTGGGCGATGATACTACTGATCTTACATTTATATTGAATAAAGATTTGTTTGAAAACGCGAAAGCTAGTAATTTAAGTTATAAAACGTTATATATTTTTTGTGAAGTTATATCTTTATGTGTAGGTACCGAAAGCAATAATTTTATTGTTGCAATAATTAGACAGTTCGAATCAAAAGATTTGTGTGTATTTTTTTAAATATGTTACCATCAAAGCTTAAGTTATTTTCTTGATCACCAACTCACCTAATGGTGACTGTTATAGTATTTTAATGTAATTGAAAATGGTATCATAATATTATCTATTTAAAAAAATCCTTAGGAATAAAGTATTCAAGAGTTACATTTTTAGGGTATTTTCGCTTAAAGTTCGTTTTAGGTACAATAGTGACGAAGATTTTATTTGAAGACAATTTGTTTATATTGGATTTTAATTTCAGTTGTTAAGAAATATTCCGAAATATTTCTTAACAACTGAAATTAAAATACAATAAACTTTAAATTGAAATAAATTAAATTATTTAAATAAAATAACTACAAGTATTTAAAAAAAAAAAAATTACACTTCACAGGGTCCGTGACCTTTGTCAACTTTAAATTACAATATATATATATACACTCCTCAACTATATCTGAGGGAAAGTGCGACCCGACACACGACGCTGCCGCAAGAAACAGCCTTCGATGGTGAGCATGAATGCTCGAGACACACAATTCTTATTTCACTATACATCTAATAATTACACTACAAACATTTGAATTTGAATCGCGTCTTCTCGGCCCAGGGTTTCCATTACCGCCACATTCCGATCTTTGATAACCATCTGCAGGATCAACTCATTGATGGTCTTCGGCGACGCAGCATCGTCTTCAATGTCTTCGGCGTAGTAGACGAAGGTCCCGGTGTGCCGTGATACTGCAACGACCGCGTGCGACACGCTCTCGTGCAGCCTCATGCTTGGCTTAGTCTTTATGGCGATCACCGACTCGTACGTTAGCCCCTGAGCTTCATGAACTATAAGTACACTACAAGTATTTATAGTATCCCGCTGCAGTAACCAGTTGCCGACACGTATTTCGCCTCTACACTAGACATCCTCTGGACGTGTTGACTCAACAAGCGCTTGGCCGATAATTGTTAAAAAAAATATAACTCTTGAATACTTGAAAAAAACTTCCGCTAAATAACTTCTGTCTTAGGAGTAAATTGCATATAGCACCAAATATTCATTGACAGTCCTTTTTGCTACTATTTATGTTATTTAGAACGTTAAGACACCAACATGAAAAATAAACGACAAGATAATTTTCGCTTTAGCCCAACGGAAAGTTTTAATGGCCCACCGCTGCATTGCCTTGTACGTGTTAAACGTATAATTGCTGGTAGCTTAATAGTAACTGTGTCATCTATTTCTTTCTTAGTTCGTATTAACTGGATTAAAAAAGACAAAATTAGAATTAAAATATTCCGAGAACACGGATTAACTATTCATTTTAATTATAATAATATTTATTTTATTTATGACGAGTTTGATAATTAACTATAATTTAAATACTCATGTACTAATAAGAACAAGTAATATAATTCAGTTGAATAATATATCACATCATCAGCCATAGGAAGTCCACTGCTGGACATAGACCTGCTCCTGGGGGGGTTTTGCCAATACTCGCCACGCTTGGCAGGCGGGTTGGCGAGCGCAGTTAGGTGTGATTGTTGAAGGAAGACGCTGCTGCCCATCTTCCGTATTACATCCCTTAGCCGACTCTTACGGCAACCACGGGTAGAGAAGGTGGGGTACAATTCTTACGCCGGCACCACCACGGCACGGAATAATATATAGTTATGAAATACTTTAATATGGGGTATTTAAAACTTTAATATAATATACAAAATATTCAAAATAATATACGTATATTTGTTTATATCAACATTTCGATCATCTTGCAATACCCGTGGTCGCCAACAGATTGATGAGTGTGGGTCGTTTTGGTGAAAAATTTGTGTTGCGATCTCCTACCCTCATTTGATAAAAACGTAGGAAATTATTATACATCGCGATGTTTGTGCGTTTTATAAATCTAAATATATTTTTTTAAACTTTGGCGGTAACAGTGATATGTTATGTTCTCTCATTGTTGTAAGGTTCACATTAGATCATATTAGTATTATTTAAATGTAGCTTATATTACGTTTGGTAATTGTATTTTTTTTTAATAATAGATTTAGACATGTACAGAGTTATTTTGTGTGAATATTCAGTAAATTATAGCAATTTTTTACAATAAATTTATTATAAGAGTTTGTTAAAAAGGTGCCTTTTGATGTTTTTGGTGCGCAGTTAAATAATTTTGTGAAAATGTGTGAAAAAATAATGTAAAATGTTTCAAAAATGTGTGCCACAGATTGATAATTAGTTTTTTATGTGATTGGTAAATAAATTTGGGAATAATATGTATATATTACACACAGATGTTTCAATATTTTAACTAAATATAATATAATATTACTCAACGATCAAACAACCGAACGATTTTGCCCATCATATATCCAATACAAAAATTATGGCATGTTTATTTTATTTCTAAGGCACACAAAACAAGACAAATTCAGCAGGCGGCACATTATACGAGTATGTAAAACATTTTATATGCTATCATCATACATCGGAAGTCCGGTCAAACTCTGTGTTGCCATTACAACGGAGTTTTAAAAGAACCAGGGCCGGATTATCCATAAGGCGGATTAGGTAACTGCCTAGGGGCTCCGCACCGACTAGGGGCCCACGGGGGCTAAGTCGATGGGGGCTACGCACCAAGAAAAAAAAAAAGTTTCATTCGTGACATTCCCCATTATTTACATCAAGTAATGTTGCCACAGAAAAAAAAATTAAAGTAAAATAGACTTTTGTAATAGAAAAGATATATTTTAAAAAGTAATGAAAGGGTCCCCGATAACTGCATTGCCCATGGGCCCTGATAGGGTTAATCCGGCCCTGAAAACAACCATGAAAAGAAATGTTTTGCCATATTAATAAATAAGAGTTTGTTTTGTATCAACCGATATAAAGATAGCTTTTAAATTGAATTATGTATTTTATCAGATTTAATATCAACCTTTGATTTCGGTTGCCGTCTGACCGGCGAGGAAGAGAAAAAGACGATATATTTCCTTCTCTTTTTTGCACTCGTTGGCATACGGCTCCCTATATACAAGGCACAATTTCTTTTTTTTAAATAAATTGAATTTGTTATAAATTATAGTAACTGGGTGAAAATACATAAAATATAGATTGTCTGTGATCTGAATATACTCGAGTTAAAAATAATGCAGCTTACAGGTTTCTTATTTATAATGTTTAATATATAAATGAATAAAACAATCCAATCTATTAACGCAATGACTTTTATTATATTTTACCTTATAATAAAAATGGAAACAATCGTAAATTATCCTTAAATTTACAATCTGAAATAAATCTAACTTTACAAGTATATTTTGATAACACCAAAGTTACAGGTCATTTATTTCTAATCTTACTATCCTATTCTAATATGAGGATGGATGTTTGTTACTCATCACGCAAAAACAGCTGAACGGATTCAATAGATTGATTAACTCTTTATTGTACACACCAAATATTATACAATAAGAATAAGAGATAAACTTAATTAACAGGTGTAACAACTGGCGACCTTATCGCTAAAAGCCATCTCTTCCAGGCAACCTTAGGATGGAAAGAATCAGAGGAAGAAAAAGACGGGGTGTGTCAATAACTAGAATATGCATATAGCAGAATACATATCTATGTATAACATAATATATCCTCGTAGATTAACTAGAATAACTAAAAATACACTAATACATATAAAATTAATATTATTTGATTTGATGAAATTTGGCACACATAGTTTATGGACTTTTTATACTGCAAAGTGAACAAACTTTTTATTAAATTCCACGCGAGCGAAGTCGCGGGTAACAGCTAGTATTATAAATGTGAAAGTTTGTATGTTTGTTACTCAACCACTCAAATGATGCTGCCGGAACACACCCTTAGGTGCTTGGTGACATATTTTCAACTTAAGGGTGGTAGCTAGCCTGTCGAGTACTAGAAAGTACCCAAGCAACAGGCTATGGTTTCCTCTCAAAAAAAAAAAAGAGCGGGCGGCTCTATCACGTTTCTGCCCCGGTTGGTACAAATGGTAGATCTGGGGCTGCGCACACTGTCCTACTAGAGAAACAAGAGTGAATAAGTAGGTATACTTTCTTCTCTCTCTATTCTTTCTTCATTTTTCTCTCTTTCTTTTCTTCTTGTTAGTTGTATATGGATAACTATAATTGGAATAGATGAGGAACAAATTGCTATACAGTGGAATCTCGATAACTCGAATATCAAGGAAAATGCTAAAAAATGTGAGTTACTGAGTTTTCGACTTAACAAGGAGTTCGAGATAGCATTTGATTGCTAAAATTTGACTTAAAAAGATGCGATTTCTAAGTATATTTTTCGAGTTGTAGAGTGAAATAAAAATTCGACTAATTCATAGTTCATAGCCAAATAAGTAGGTACTGATACGTAATTCAACAATGAACAAATTGAACAAATATTGCTATGAGTTCGGGGAATGCCAAGTAAGACGTCATTATACTTTACTATTAATACATATTTGCTGTGGTGGTGCCGGCGTTCGAGTTACGTTTTTTTCTAATGAATTCGAGTTTTCATTCTAAGTAATCTTATTAGTATCTTACTCCGTATTTAGGGGTTTAAGCGGAAGGGAATTGCATTTTGTTTGACTCACTGAGGATTACGACTTAACAAGGTTCGAGTTATAGAGGTTCCACTGTATTATCCACCCATAATATACGGATTGACGAACCTATGAAAAAAAAACATAAATTTCTTTGTTGGATAAAATCATTTACCTACACAGAAGCCTTCATCTTTCAGTACGGTTACCCTATACGTCGCCTATATTTTGATTATCAAGTGCAATTTCTTTGTTATTAAATACGTAGCGCGGCGATCGTGTCACCCTTGCAGTGTCGACTCGACGCAATTACGTTTTGTGCGCTTTATTGCCACACTGTGTTTTACCCACCGGTATGCCATTGTAACCTCTATCACTGTGTACTAACCTTTAAATTTCAGTACTATTACAACATACAAAAAAATTATGTGCCAATCTTCTTTCACGACACTCTTCAAGCTTTTCGGAAAATAAGGCAGACATATTTATGTAACGTGGAAACCAAAACGAACCAATAGACGAGAAGAAAGGCCCGTGAAAAGTGATCGAGCCGCACGAACGCTCGGAGGAAGTGAAAGTCGGCCGCCGACGGGTTACTTACGCATGTGAGGCGCTTATCGACGCCGACTTACGGTTCACTCGCACGATTAAACTACCGAGAAATCCTCTAAAACGCAATTTTTATACTAAATTGTATTAAACATTTAGATAAACAAGAGTTAGCGTGCCGCGTCACCGGCCGGGCGGGGGCATGCATTCGATCGCTGCAATGCCATCGATCGCGACGCCCCGCGCTCGTCCCGGCAGCGTAGGACACTATTGGAGCCATGTGCGAGTCACGTGACCCCGCCGCGCTGCCATTGGCCCGCACTCGGGACCACGTGACGGAGTATGCGGCTCGCGATTGGTCGCGTTCGGCGGTGGCCACGTGAGCGGCCGGGCGCGCGCGTGGCCAGTCGCGGCGTGACAGCGGGTGCGCTCGTACCGCGCGCGGCCGCGACATGAGCTTGCTGGACACGCTGCTCGAGGCGGCGCGGTACATCGAGCTGCAGGAGCGGCGCCTCCAGGCCGGTGAGTACAGCGCGGCCCCGCCCCGTCCCTGCTCTTGACCTTGAACGCAGCCGGCGCGCGTCGCTCGCGCCCGAGTAAACAAAGGAAGCCTGAAATTCAGCCGGTCGGCGCCGCGTCCGCTGCCGCACAGGGAAATCTCGAAACCTGCGCGCTCTCCGAGTGGGCGGCAGGTGAGCGGTGTGTACGTGGAGCTGGTCGCGACGCATGACGCATCGCGCTGCAGTCAGCTGATCGACGCGTGTGCGCGGCCCGGGGAGGGGAGAGGCCGCGGGCTGGCGGGGGGAGGGGGCATGTGCACACGCAGCTCCGGCTGCAATGCGCTTCACTTTGTGCAGCCGCGTTCGAATATTCCAGTTGGACAAATTCTCGTTTGCCTATACCGTTATAGCATGTACGCCACGAACAATGCGTAGTTCCGACTCGTTCTGTGAAAGTTGCGCGATCGCACGTAAGCTGTGGCCCGAGATAACCTTAGAGTTAAAGAATGATAGATAAGCGCGGGCTAGCATAAAGCGCGGAGGCTTGAGGTGTTTACTTGCGAAAAAGTGGCACAAGCCGCGATTGCGTAACGGTGCGTGCCGGTGCCTCTCCGGCCATTGTTCCAGAGCTAGTCGATGAACTCATTGTCTCGCTGCATTATCGGAGCCGCCGATAAACGCGAGTTTACAGCCAATTTACATCGCAGGTTACGCGGCAGTTTGTACGGGCACGACACAGAATAAGCAGTTACTCCTCGCGGCGCGTCAAAACGGAACGTGTGACGCCTGAAGCGCTCTCTCTTTCTCTCATGCGGCGGTCGAATCTAATTGATGCCTAAAAGTAGTGAAAACAAACACGTGATTACTTTATAGCTGTAGTTTCTGCAATTTTATTCTTAAAAAAATGCAGTCGGTAGACGTTTCCGTAATTATTCCTACACAAATGTATGGCTAAGCGTGAGATGAAACGGTTCAAAACTAGTTTGCCACCCCCGCAGCATCAGATAAATAATAGTGTTTATTTTTAGAGGCTAATCTTTGTTTTGTCGCAAGGAATTTTGTATTTCACATCCATTAATTACATGTACATTTCTGACTAATTCTAATTCTAACAAACATTATACATCTCTCCAAGCTTAATCGACAAACTCATAAATACCATAACAGATCAGCTGATGAGTGTCGAATAAATCCAATAAGATACCCAATAGGATTGATTGCCTTTTACTTTATTTTGGAGCGTGACTCCACGTCGACACAATCTGTACCTACAATCCGCACTACGAAACATTTATACGCACACTAATTTTAAACACAATTATACAAAGAACGTAGACTTATTTATAGATAGACTAGCGACCCGCCCCGGCTTCGCACGGGTAGTAAGAATGGGTACAGTAAGCTATCTTTAAAATGTAGATATATGCCACCGCAGACGTTTTTGTAGATCTATAAAAGAGGAATATTCCAATATTATATCTCAAAGGAATTAAGGAAGCGATTTCGATGACAGCTCCCAGGTGGCTTGAAATTTTCCGACACTTCCAACAATTATCATCATATTTTAACCAATTTACACAAAACCTTGACAAATTTATATACCTAAACCTTCCTCTTGAATCACTCTATCTATAGGTGAAACTCGCATGATAATTCGTTCAGTAGTTTTTAAGTTTATCGCGAAGAGATAGGCAGACAGACGCGGCGGAAGATTTTGTTTTATGATATGTAATTACTAAGTAAATACAAAAAGATCAGGAATAATGTTTTGTCAGTCAATTTAATTATAATATCTTGATTGAATAATTAAACAGAAAACTTCTTTGGTTCTGGTTGTATCGATTATTATCGGAACCATTTCTCATTTCTTTCTGAATCGAATATAATAATAGACTATAAATATACATTAAAAAAAATATCAATCAAGTTGGGAACTCAAAGTCGCACAACGGGCTATGGAGAGGGCTATGCTCGGAGTTTCCCTACGAGATCGAATCAGAAATGAGGAGATCCGTAGACAAACCAAAGTTACCGACATAGCCCAACGGATTAGCAAGTGAAAGTGGCAGTGGTCAAGGCACATAGCACGCAGAACTGATGGCTGTTGGGGCTGCAAAGTTCTGGAGTAGAGACCACGGACCGGCAAGCGCAGCGAAGGACGTTCACCCACAAGGTGGTCAGACGACCTCATAAAGACCGCAGGAACGCGCTGGATGCGAGCTGCTTCCAACCGGTCTTTATGGATGTCAATGGGGGAGGTCTATGTCCAGCAGTGGACGTCCTACGACTGAGATAATGATAATGATATGAAAAGTAATAAGACGAACGAGACGCTCTCCTTATGGTAAACGATAAAGCCTGTTCATGACAATTGCAGCGATACACAGAACTTTGTGTAGCAAAACAAAGTCCAGGGCATCGCTGCTATCATATGGCGCTCATTACTTTGAGATATTCGATGGTAAGTCTCAACAGCCCTGTAATTTTGCTAAATGTAGTACTCTTCAAACCGGAACACAGTAATGTTTACACACTACTGCTACCTAGACGATCTCCTGCTAAGGAGATCTACCACAAAGTATAAAAATTGTACATTCGTTACATCACTAATATTAACGAAAACGCAAAGGGAAAAATTATAATTGTATTAGAATTCCCTTGAGTTTAAATTTGGTTTACCATTCTCTTTTACCCAAACAATAACGTTACATCAACATGCCTACTGTCTAGGTATACACTATCGCCGATTTTATTATTGTATTTATCTCTCTTACAATACAGAAAGGTCAAGAGAGCACACTCAAAGTATAACAAAATACGAGAAGTTATTGTTCAATAACAAAGCAATGTGGAATTATTAATATTTAGTTCAGCAAATCCACAATGGGCTCTGGGGACCATGTACTTAGGCAGGGTTACTAATGTAATGTTATCGAAGTGTTTTGTGGGATAATTGGCATGTTATAGGTACAGAATTTATTTTCAGATGCTTCTATACTTACAAATTTGTTCATTTGGTGGTAGATCTCTTTAGCAAATCGTCTAGGTAGGTACCAAATATTCTGCCGCCAAGCAGTAGTGTGTAAACATTACTGTGTTCTAGTGTGAAGGGAAAGCAGCTAGAGAAATTACAGGGCTGTTGAGATTAACCATTCAGAGTTTCTTAAGTAATGAGCGCCAAAGCAGCGATGCCCTGGATTTTGTTTTGCTACTCCAAGTTCTGTGTATCGCTGTAATGGATATGGACAGGCGTTATCTTTTACCATAAGGAGAGCGTCTCGTTCGTCTTATTATTTTTTATATCATTATCATCATCTCAGTCGTAGGACGTCCACTGCTGGACATATAACTCCCCCATTGACTTCCATAAAGACCGGTTGGAAGCGGCTCGCATCCAGCGCGTTCCTGCGGTCTTTATGAGGTCGTCTGTCTACCTTGTGTGTGGACGTCCTACGCTGCGCTTGCCGGTCCGTGGTTTCCACTTCAGAACTTTGTAGCCCCATAAAAAATAAGTCATTCGTCAAATTACATAAAAAAGAGTAACAAGCGACTTATTATAAATACAGTCTATTCGTTATCCGATGATCAATCTTGACAATCTTCTACAATCTATATGTTAAATATGTGCTGATGTAGGTAAATAATATGGTTAAAAGTGTTTTTGTTGTGTCGGAAACTTTATAAAATATTCAGACACCAGTAATAGAATACCGAATTTCGACTCGATCAGACGTGGAAGATGCTAACATACATACATTCACCAAGTCCTATTTTATTAATCTTCAAAAAAGGACGAAGTGCTCAATTCGATTTTTTATGTATGTTCATCGATTACTCGAAGACGCCTAAACCGACTTGGAAAATTCTTTTTTCTTTGTTTCAAAGGGCACATGTGGTCCCATTTAAATTTTATGGAAATCTGTCGAGTAGATGTTCAAAAATCATCAAAAATCTAAATATTGTATAATACGTCGATGTGCCGTGGTGGTGCCGGCGTAAGAATAGTACCCCACCCTCTCTACTCGTGGTTGCAGTAAGAGTCGGCTAAGGGATGTAATCCGGAAGATGGGCAGCAGCGTCTCCCTTGAAAAATCACATCTAACCGCGCTCGCCTACCCCCGCCTGCCAAGCGTGGCGAGGATTGGCAAAACCCCCCCAGGAGGAGGCCTATGTCCAGCAGTGGACGACCTATGGCTGATGATTTGTGTGTGTGTGTCGATCATATTTTCGTTTATTTCGTAACCTCGCTGTAACATTGGAGCAGTGCGTTTAGTTGGCCTAAGGGTCACGGAGTCAGTTTTTTTTTAAATCGTAAATTTATACTTGTTTCGAAATAATCTTGAAACATCTGTACAAAATGTACAGATTCCTGAAACATAGCTAAGAACGCTCAATCAAGTCACTTGCCAAAAAAAAATGGTTTATATTTATAAGATATACAGATACACGAGTCAAACGTATACCCCTCTGTTTGCGTCGGTGATTAATAAAATGCTCATTTAACGTCTACCACTTTATCGTTGCGAGACTTTTCCTTGATCGTGGCTCGTTTGACCTGATTTGTGACTTATTTGCAATCATCATCCACAACCTTCTTTATCCCACTGCTGGGTATAGATCTTCCTCTTGGTATGCCATTTGTTTCGGTCTTGTGCTAATTTGGTCCAGGTTCGACCCGCGACGGTGACGATATCGTCGTCCCATCTTGCGGCTGGACGACCAACGCGCTCCGCTTACCTTGTCTAGGCCACCACTCTGTTACAACCTTACTTCACCTGTCATGACTTCGCAGGGTACTTTCTAGTACTCGGCTGGCTAGCTACCAGCCTCAAGTTGAAAATCTGCCGCCAAGCATTTAACGGTGTGTTCCGGCAGCCTTACTTGAGAGTCAGTACCATTCCAGGCTAGGTGTGCTTTACCATCTTCGACCACACCGTCACAAATATAAGGTGAGCTGTGGTCAAACACCTAGCCTGTCAACAATAATAAAAAAAGAAGAACTATATATTTTAAGATATACTCATTTTAGATATTATTCATTAAATTAGTAAAGTTTAAAGTGTTAAGTTAAGACAATGCTTTATGGAACGGAACTGTTGTCTTTTTCTTAATTTCGCCATACTTTTAGTGCAATTAATTATTTTCCAATAAATTAATCTTACGATTTACAACGTCGACGCGTGACTCCCATATTTTGCTCCGCTAAACGCGCAAGTTTGTTGCTTAATAAGTTTAGTAATAAATAAATATCTTAGGAAATTTCACACGGCGCCATCTAGCCACTAACTAAGCAAAGCTCCGATACTATGGGAACTAAATAAATGATAGAATATGTATTTTGTAAATACATACTTATAGCACATACAGAACACCCAGATACATAAACATTTCTGTTTATGTTCGTCGTAACAAAAGTTTGTCCTGAGTGGGAATCGAAGCATTATATCTCTTGAAGCAACCAAATGAGCTAACAGGGCAGGGAAGTACCGAAACACGCTCGCATTAGCTGCAGAGAGCGTCCAATAGAAAGTAAAATAAATGCATTCACAACGGCCCCGCGATACAGTCGTTATCGTGTTTGCTTTACACTTATCAGTGGCCGACCAATATTGCCTCCCTAGAAGTACCCACGAAACATAAGTGTAACTGTAACTGTTAATTAATCTGCTGCACTATTAGTACAATTGTAGAGCTTAACAAGGTTATGAATGTGACCAAAAATTTAAGTGTTGACTTTTTACGCAAAATCAAAATCTTTACTATCACGTAGACACAGATATAAATGTGACCAAAAGTGAAAATTTTGTCTTTTTTAGTCAAAACCAAAACCTTCACTATCACGCCGATAAGATTATGGAATGTGACTAAAAGTGAAAATATTAATTCTTTAGTCTTAACGAAAATCTTTACCACGTCGATAAGGTTATGAATGTGGGCCAGAAATGAAATTGAAGATTTTTTTACATATAACCAAAATTTTCACTAGCTCTTCAACAAGGCTATGAATGTGATCAAAAGTGGAAATACTTATCGCCTCTTTTAGTCAAAACCAAAAAAACCACGTCACACCATCACGTCAACAAGGCTATGAATGAACGTGATCAAAAGTGAAAATGTTTACTCTATAGTCAAAACAAAAATATTTACTATTACGCCGACAAGGTTATGAATGTGACTAGAAGTGGAAATGTTTACTCTTATAGTCAAAACCAAAATCTTTACGTGATGCGTTCTCTGCTACCTCATCTTATTGATCTCAAGTCAATATCTCTATATATCTCAAGTCGAAAAACCGCTCCTGACGAAGCCGATGTCTAGGTCTTACAGCTCATACTAAAGTGTATACTTGTACACACCGCGGACTACTCCTTTTGCCATGCCTTTATAAAGTTATATATACAGGGCTATAAGCTTGGCATGTGCAAACCCGAAAGAGGTTCGTTGTATCATTATAAATATTTTTACATAGATATTCTTGAAGGTCAATGACAATGTTCTATGGAACAGCTGATTCTTGTGATAAGTACAATGACCCCATTTTGGCTGAGTACGTACACGCCTATACTTGGTGGTAGATCTCCTTAGCAGGAGATCGTCTAGGTAGGTACCACCGCAGCACCAGATATTCTGCCGCCAAGCAGTAGTGTGTAAACATTACTGTGTTCCGGTTTGAAGGATACTGCTAGTGAAATTACAGGGCTGTTAAGACAAACCATCGAAAGTCTCAAAGTAATGAGCGCCAAAGCAGAAATGCACTGGACTTTGTGTACCGCTGCAATAGTCATGGAATAGGCGTGATCTCTTACCATCAGCAGAGCGTCGATCGTTTCATTACATTTATCTTAAAAAAAAAAAAACTTAAAACGTTATAAGCTGAAAGAGCGTTATTGTACTAGTCATTATCATTAACTCTTTCTATAGAAACATCCCTGATATAGCAAAAAAAACTTGCCGTTTTATAGAAAAATGTCATTGACCTTTAATATTAAATGATAATTTTTCATAGTACAATTTGTTTATAATGATTAGTAAAATGACCTCCTTACAGCTAAGTATACCCCAATCTTGTAGCCGGTAGTTGTCAATAGAGTGGGGTCTTATTATAATAGTATACTCACAAACTGTGTGCTTTATCTCGTTTTCGCCGGGATTTAAATTTCAAATATGCCAGTGTTGCATGGAACCCAAGAAAAAAGATAGAGATAACAGCACAACAATACTTGGTGTTATTCCAGTACATCATCTTTATATGAAACAGTATTTCTGAAAACTTTAGCTGACAGATCTAAATCTACACAACCACACGCGTAATGGTCATCGAATTTTTGGATCTTGTACCTTTGCAACGGTCACGGGCGGGCTACATCTCTTACATATACGTAATAGGTTGCAATAAAAAATACATAAATAGTGCAGGACATTTCTTACAGCTCCAAACTAAGAAAATCTACGGAAATAAGCAAACTAAACGTTTTGAATCTACCTTCATCTGGGTGCCTTCCAGTCGCGAGTGATTCGGTTTCTTCTAGGCAAGCGTGTTCTATCGAAGGTCGCATCTTCGCTTAACATCAGACGAGATGGCGGTCAAACGCCTTTAAAAAAAAACTTGTTTTAAACTATTTGAAAAAGATTAACAAATAGATACATCAAAGAAACATCTATTTTCGTGACATAAATGTTTTTCTGGGTGGGAATCGAACTCACGCTCATGAAAGAGAGAGACTATGAATGAGCAAACACAAAACAGTTGTACTGTTAGCTCAGATTTGTCAATCAGAAACATTCAGAATTTCTGGCTTCTGCCTGTATTATGTCACTTTATTAATCCAGTCCTTACGTGAGTAGTGCTATCTATATATAGTTCTATTCTATTAGGTACACATAGGTATTACTATACATAGTATTATTATGTCAGCGAACATGTTTAAGGCACGTGGCGGATTATGCAAGCGACATACCAACAATCTACTGAGATAGCCGATCACATGTTGCTATGACAATCACTGGATATATTAGTGTTAGAATGATCTAGCAGACTGTGATTTTACTCGCGGGATTGGGTTCCAGTTGATTCTTCCAAATCTAGAATCACACACTCTAGAAACATATCCCTGTTATCATCCTCAACATTTTACGATGGAAACTGGCGTGGTTATGACACATTTACACACATTCCTAATTTGACCTTTGTAAATCCTGTCTTGCTACCTTTTTCTCTTGTTTGCTGGATCGAAAAAAAAAATCACAGGGCTTCTAGTGCTTAGAGCAAGAGAAGCAACACAGTCATTATGCCATGCCATTGCTATTGCTATGACATTTGACTATTATTGTTATTTGATATATAATTCTATTTTTGTGTGTACGTTTTGCTGTGTGAGTGTGTGACCTGTGTGCTGTTCTGTATAAATGTACATTAAACCATATTCTATAAATAAATAAATCTTTAATCTTTCCGCAGTCCTTTTTGTCCAGGGAAAATCCTTGATGGATTCCACCGACCCTGGGGTGGGCAAGTTTGTTAGTTATGCGACACTCTCTGTCCTAATGAAGCAAATCTAAAAACCTAGAAGGAATCTTGGCGCTTTGTTTCGAGACTTTGGAGGCGTTTTTGCACGCTTCCGCGGCATTTACCACGATCCTATGCTAACCTATTCTAGATGATACCCCAACGGTGACGATATTGTGAACCTATCCCACAAACTGGACGTCCAGTGGCGGAATTTGATAGCAGCTAGCTTATTATGTATAAAGATCCTGAGTGCATTTTGGCTTTGTCTGAAAGTCTCTCTGGAGAATTTTTCTTGTTCAAAGTGTAATTTTGTTTTAATAATTATCATGTTTTTTATAATTATCAACAGCACTGTTAGGATACCACCATCCGAAGTTAAATATATATCTATATCTCTAAAGATTATCATTCGTCATAACAGTCTGTCATAGTCTGCTATTCGTATCTCAGCCAAATCTATGGCTTAAAAGTCTACAGTTGTCTCAACCTCTTACATAAGATATTACTTCTTATTTGATACATCATTACCGTTGACTCCATACTGATGCCAAATTATTTCGGTTACAGAACAATCACCAGTGTATTTTCATAGTAGCGCACAGATTACTCATATAATGAAACTCACAAACTTTATGTGCATACCTATGTATGTATATCTATTTATCAAGGAAACACGTGACAGTATGTGTACGCCAACACTGCAGTTTGAAACGTGGTAATTGAAGTGGTGGTGTGCAACCCGTTTTCACTTCTACTGCCTTGGCATAAAGTCTACGGGTCGATGAACTTATCCGTACGATAGTACGTGAATACTCGAGTAGGTACATATTACATTGGTACGTAATTCCTCGTGGCGAGACTTATGTACGCTCGAGTGCTGCGGTCTAGCAGATAATAGCGTAGAACTAAACAATAAAGCTAGCTGGTTACTTGCACTGGTTGCGTAACGTTTTGGGTTTGAACCAAGCAAACGACGATGAAAATAATTCTAACAGGTATTTATATTTTGCTTGCTATAAAAGCGCATTTGATTATAAAAATATCATAAACGACCTACCATAGTATCGGCCTTTATCATGTGTCGATTTTCGTGAGTTATCTTTGTCATGATTTTGAATTTTTAGTTTGATCACTTACAAAAGTTTGTATTTTGGGTTTTTTTTTAATGTAAAAGTAGTAACACGAACGAGACGATCTCCTGTAAGAGATAACGTTTGCAGCGATACACAGAAATTTGAGTAGCAAAACAAAGTCTAGGGCGTCGCTGCTTTGGCGCTCATTACTTTGAGACTTTTGGTGGTTAGTCTCAACAGCCCTGTAATTTCGCTAGCTGCATTAACCTTCAAACCGGAACACAATAAAGTTTACACACAACTGCTTGGTGGCATAATATCTGGTACTGCGGTGGTACCTACCTAGACGACCTCTTGTTCCTGCAAATACACAGCAAGTTTAATAAATACATCAACGTTAAAGTAATTTGCGAATTTAAGAATTTTGATTTCAATGTCTTACGTCATGTTGGAAAATATTTACCTTATGTTGAATCATAGGCTGCCTGTTACGTCATGCATTGAATATGTTTGCTGCTTTCATGTGTCTTCGTATCACGCAAACAAACTCATCGATATTCACAATAGCAAAATACGCCTTTTTATCCGTATCTTTTACGCATAAACCTATATGTATATTATGAATATTTAACAAAAGCACTTATCCTTCTTTTCTATCAGATAAGGTGTTGGAGAAATGAAGTACCTCACTATAGATAAACGTGCATTCGTAAATCACCACATCATAAATATTTCCAATTTAATGCCCCTTCGGTGTTAAATTCACACAATAAACTATGTGAATTTCGAAACCGTCGAGCGAACACGGATCGTTGCATGTTCCACCACCATTTATTCGGCACGTAATTAGTGAGTCGAAATCATTCGGTCGTCTAAATAGGCGCGGCAAACAATCGTATCATCCAAGGCTCGTGTAAGGTCGCCGGCGGTACCCGGCTCGCAGAATGGTGAAAGGGATCGCATGACCTCGCCATCCGCGACGGGTCTGAGGACGTACGTAGTATATTGAACCGAGTGGAAACAGGCCCCGTCGCCTCCATTGTGCCGCTCTGCTCCGTCGTATGCGTTGCGATTCTTGTGCGTTTATGCGCCCCTGGTACTTGCGACGCGACTGCGTTTCGATTTCAACACAGTTGGAATTGGAAACGTTATTTAGAGAATAAAAGATTTATCAAATTCATTAAGATCCTCAAACGTAGAAAAGAATTAAGGAGTGAATTAAATATATTAATTTAAATAAAATATAATATATCATCATTAAAATTATCAAACTACGTCGTGAAATTTATATGTATTATTAAAATTCATATGTTCCAGGAAATATTGAAATTCAAAATCCATTGTCTGCGATTTTCTTCTCCCTGGAAATTACACATTTGAATTGTCTGAATGTGTGTATAATGCTTATGCATTGGTCGGACAAACCGTTATACTACAACAATGCAAATTTCAGACTTTAAATTTGTAATGTTTTAATAATTTGTTACCTTTTCACTCTTGCGTATTTATTTTTTGCATTGCTCATTTATTATACAAGCTATACGATATGTACGTTTATCTTCGCTGTTTGCTCACTGCTCATAGTGTATTTATTAGAATCCAGCTGTAAACTAAACGAAATTCGATAGGCTTCATACAATCGAATTCTCAATTATGCACGCTTTCTTTCGCCTATCGAATAGATGGGACGTAACTACTAAAGATATCAGCTTTTTTATTAGAAAAACTCTTCGCCAAAAATTGTGTATTGCGTTTATATTTGACAGATGGTTCACTAGTTTTTCCACCTTCACTATCTGTTCTCTACGAATCTTATTGAATCAATAAAACTAACGAACATATCGAATATCTCGTTGTCTCATAGCAACGTCTTTTTTCTGTTCTCTTTCCTCATCCATTTATAACTTTCTGTTATAATGTTTATTGGTGCCAAGTGCATGAATCGAGGGATTCGCGCAGACCGTATACGGCTTCATATCTCTGCATCCGGTGGGCTCCCCACACTGTTACCAAGTCTCTTTGTTGATTGTCCTAATGTTTCTCAATGGCTTATGTATTTAGCATTGCTAATTCAGTATTATCGATACAGATGTAGGTATTTGTGTATATTTTTACGGGTCTTTTGAATTGATATATGGATGTGACGCCTGTAATATAGTTCAGCTGTAAGGTTAAGTTACAATGAACTTGAAATTGTATTCACTCCTTGTCTGCGGCGTAAAATGTTTTGTTATCAGCAGCAAGTAAGGGCTAAATAGGTGGGACTTTTGAATTTGTTAAGTTTAGATTTTCTAAAGTTAAAATTTCAAGTTTCTTGTAATATTTTGGCAAATTGAAGTACTTCTTTCAGGGTACAGTATCTAGGATCGATGCCAAAAATAGACCTAGGCATAGTGGTGGGGTCGCATTCGCCTCGCAACAACCTGCTAAACCGGCAGGTGTGGGCGGGTGGCGGACGGGACGCGGGGCGGGATGTTTGTGTCGGGTTCCCCGCGCAAGCCGCCGGCCGCGAGGCTGCACGCTGCACCGAGCCAAGGTCAGCCTCCGCACGCATGCGTCGCGGCCGTCCTCCTCCTCTCCTCAGCCCTCCCTTTGCCACCTCAGCACCGAGCCGTCCGCTCCGCCCGTCTTGCGCTCCCGAGCCTTGTTCCAAACTGCCTCTCCTTCCATGGTTTCGGCCAATGTCAAACCTATTTAGAGCATTAGGTCAATCGAAGGTTCGGGCTGTCATTGAAGGCTGACCACATATTGACTGCATTAACTGTCGTCAGTGCACGAACTCATGACTGCGCGTTGCGAAACGCTCTCATCGTTTAACTATTTTGTTTGCGTTAGTTTTGTCCTTAAACTTTTTTGGGAACCATCTGTTAGATGCACTTGCTGCATCGGACACGCTCGATTAATCCTTACTTTTCGCTTCCGCAAATCGTTGGAGAGTTCAGGGTTTTAGCGTTCGTGTTGGACTATTCTAGGCACAACTAATAGTTGGAGTAAACAGCGAGGAAAGGATAAACACATGTACGTAGTAAAGATCACACGTGTCTCGCGCTACGCGTAGGAGGTAAGGAGACGTGTGTGTGTGTGTGTGCCATCGCAACTACTACATCCACATGGAGAAATCTTACATGAAAGATTAGAACTTTGACGCAATCTTTGTACTATGTACATTATTATTATGGTATAGAATACGGGCGGGTTCTACTTGAAAGTTAGGAGTAAAGTCAGGTGCGGTCGTAAGTTGTGGCCAATACGCGTAATTATGTGTCAGCCCGTCTCTGACCGCAGATGCTACAAAGAATTCGCTATCTGCTGCGGAGTTTCTTGCAAAACTCGTCACTCACGCCATCATTCCAGTTTGAACTGGTCCGGTGACGCTATTGTTTGCAGTCGGCTGAATCTGTCTATAGTAGGGAAACGTTACGGCGCTTGCGTCCGGTGGCGGCTCGTGGTGGCCACGTTTCATTAGAAAGCTAAGTGGCATCATGTAAAAGGAGCGACGCGGCACTCATCGTGCCCTACTCCACCATTTGCAGTTCCCGGGCGAGCGCTGCACCGATCCATTCACCTTATTTGTCGGCGTCGAGGTTCAGTGACTCCGCCAGCGGCCGAGTGACTCTTTGGCCGCGTCATCTGCGTGCTAATGCCGCTGTTTCATCACCTACGCCGATCGGCCTCTTTAAATTCTGTGGGTGTCCTGTACGGTACGGCGCGGTCGCCGAGGCGACCTCGTTTCGTGGCGCGCGTGCAGCGTTATGTAAAGCGTCGAGAGCGGTGCAGCGGCGAGCGTTGCGCTCGACCGCGTGCGCGGCCCCGCGCGTCTCCCCCTCGCGATTTCGTCCGCCGACGGCGGTTTCACTCGCGGCGATCCGGAGGTCGCGCACCTCCCGCCTCCTCGCCCTCCTCCGAGCGGAGCGGGTAGGCCCGTCCGATCGCTCAGTCGTCGAGCGTATCGCGACGGCGACGATCGTCTCGCTTCACCCGCGCATTTGAGCCGACCGCGCGTCGCTTCGTCGCGCTTCCGTTTCGGGAGTTTTCTACGTTGGTTTTGCGCTGCGTCTGCGACGGTCACGACCGCGTCGAGCCGACGACGCTCGTCAAAAATAGCGTGCGTTATCATCGCGACCTCGGCGGCGAGACGAGATAGCGCGAGGTCGCCGGCACCTGTCTCCACGTGCGCTGCTGCTGCATCGACACGCTCGGAGGCAGCCCGGCGCCTGGCACAGACCTCGCGCTACCTCCTGCCGTAGACGCTTTACATTCGATTATAACAATCTCAAATACGAAGACCTCATTGCCGAGTATTCTCTAATTTCACTTTCTTATCGGAGTCGTCAGTTCAAACTTGATTAATTGATCATCTGCTTTCCACTTCATCAATATTTTATAGTATGACATTTTGCGTGATCTATCGTCCAGTTTCGCTTGTTGAATTCTTCAACTAAAACCGTAAGTTATCAATTTGTTGGTGTCGTTTTGTCATTCTTTTGCTGTAACAAATGTTACATAATAATTACTTAGCAACTGATATTACTCCCATTTTTATCGCTTTGATAGCATTTTAAGTTTGAGAGCCAACCATAATAATATTTGACTTCGTGCTTGCTTTATGTTGGTACGAACAGGATGCATGTTTTTGTTACGCATGAGTGCAAATCTTCGCATACAATTAATTTGTACCGTCTTTTCCATTATGAAATATAAATATGACACTAAAATATGTAGTTTGTATTGGTTGTCTTATTTTAATGAGTTCGCTTTGTTGGTAGCGAGATCGTTCCGCTCGCAAATAGTTTTGTAGCCACGCAGAATGTTTAATTGATTTTCGAGACCATTTGCTATTCGAGGAATATGTCTGTTGCTATCTTTGAATATTTTTTTTTTTCATTATTATGTGTATCTGAAAACGAACAGTTAATTAAATCAAGAAAAGTAGTTGATCGTCATTATTTATTCCAGGATTACGGTTTTCCTTCTCTGTTATGTTGTTGTTCTGCAAATATATTTTTTGCTATGCTTTTTATATCAATATCCTTATAAATAGTTATCATCGTAATGTTTCAGATTGATGCTTTGTATAAAGATATCAAATACATTTTAAGTATTATATTTCCTATCTTATTTATAGGTATTTTAACGTAATAGAATTGTTTAACCAGTTATTTTCTTTTGTATGATTATTTGCTATACACTGTTTCAAGGACTTATTTTCTAATGAGCATTTTCGAACTCTAAATTGGTTTAGATTGGCTAGTATTTTTTTAATATACACCCAGCTACCTTGTTATAATCACAGCTCTTTGATTTTGGTGTAATACTGCGAAAAAAACATGTTTTTGTGAATTATAGATCACATGAATGCTTCAGAACCAATTTGATCCGTAGACTGCGATATTCGCTTCTTCGATTCATCATGCCATCTATATGCCATAGTTTAAAGTTTTAAATTTTATCGAGGACGAAATTCTATTTCAAGTAAACATAATTTAAACCATGTTTCAATACTTTTATATTTACATATATTGCTACAATGTGACGTGGAAATTCCATTTACCTACTTCTTTGGAATCTGCGCATTTATGCGATGTTGTATCGAGTCTACAAAGCCAGCGTTTTTCTGCACGTAGTAATTATTGCTGTCATTGATTCGGTAAAAGTCCAGAAACAGCGCGCTTCCATCTTGTATGCACATAAACATCAACTTTTTTGATTATAACATCACCGGTTTACGAGACGTAGAGGAAAATATTATAAAATGTCAGGGTAAAATAAAAGTGATCAATCCAAGTGAATATACACTTAAATGAAAACAACATAAAACTTAATAATAAAGTACGAAATTTGTTTGCATCAAAATCATACTAAGTAGTATTTTTGCTAAACCTTTGTGATTTTACATTGTCAATAACATATTAATGTGTCACATATATAGCATAATTAACAAAGCTCCATTTTCTGGACCATAATTTGTATCATCTACCTGTACAATTGACAAGGGTAGTATAGCAGAAATAACATCACAAATATTTCGCATAAAACAAAAGCCGGGAAAAAGATCCTTGATAAATTCAGAATTATTTTATGTCGTATCAAACTTTATCAGTTTTTAAAATATGTATGAAAAATAATGTAGATTTTTATAAATATAGATCGTTATGCTGTTTTGTAGTCAGCCGATCATTTTAAAAACCCCATAATCTATAAATTTATATATTAAGAAAATATACAAAAATAAAATCAAAACAGATACATGTCAGCGATGCCCTGGACTTTGTTTTGTTACTCAAAGTTCTGTGTATCGCTGCAATGGTCATGTATTGGCGTTATCTCTTACCACCAGGAGAGCGTCTCGTTAGTCTCATAACTTCCACATTTAAAAAAATTGTTAGTTACGTCAAACTAAATCATCACATATATTTATTAAAAGCAAATGTCGTAAAACAGTAAAGACGTCTCAGCTGACAATATATAAAACAACCAACTATAGTACGACTCAGAAGAAGTTGTAGGTCATCACAGTTTCTTAGTACACCTTGCACCGACGCGGATACCCACACATGTGCAGTTATACGTATAAACGATACAAGATACACATGTCTGTGTTTTTCTTACGTAACGTATAAACGTCGACGCGGTTTTTACGCGTAGTGTAAACAGTGTCTGAAATTTCAATTTTCTAATGGTTAATACAAATTTCAAAAGCGATGATTATGATTGTTACTTGAATAAGAATCAAAATAAATAGTGCCACTTTGTGAGACCCCATCGACAAAACATTATGACTGTGAAAACAATATGCATATGTAACGTAGCCAACTTTAACGGATTAACCGGAAGAATGAAACAAAATAATAATAATAGAGTAATAAAGTATACACACTTTACTAAGAGGCCGTGCATTTACTACATACAGCAAGCTTATTATCTGTTTTATCATGTAGCTAAGTTACATCCATCAGTAAATGTCATTGTTCCTATTGAACGCTGTAATGACGATGATTTTCTTGCAATAATGCCTGCAACTTTATAGGGTTTTACAAGGAAACCGTTTAGGGCCTTTATTGATATTAAAATATGATTATAAAATAAAACAAAGTCATATAACAAATTACAATTTTGAAAAAAATATCGAGTAATTCTTTGCGAGTATATGATATCTTTGTTTGATGACCAATATTTGTTTAATTTCTTAAGGATCATTTTCCTGTACTTCTTTCTTATTTTTTTGCGAAATATTATAATTTGTCTGTTATATGTACGTATTTTTTCTCCAGAATGTTTTGAATTGTATGTTGTATAAGCTTTCACTTGTTATTGCATACGATATCAGCAGTTCTTACGGCCTCTAGGCACCTGTTCAACGTCTTATCGCTAAGTAACCGATAACGTCGCCTACTCCATTTTCCAAACACCTGTTTTTCTAAAATCACTTTTCTGTATTTTATTTTATCACGCCTCGTTTGAGGATCACTTGGCTACCATTCAGTTTTGGTGCGTCAGCGACTGTTACATTCGTCACATCACAGCTCTCGATTCTTTACCTGTCAACAATCATTTACGTGGATAATTACCACCGTTTCCTCTTTCCAAAGTCTGTCTGTATCAAATTTGTGTGTTTCAAGTAAAACAACCGGGCTATTTAAAAGCAATTATGATATATATCAATATCATTACGATGCCGTTAGAACTATTTCTTGCTTAAGAATGGAATTAAAGGAATTATTCAGAAAACAACTTTTGTTTTGTTTATGGCTAAATCCACTATGTCTGCCAATTCAATCGTCCAAGATACCAGGCTCTCATGTCTTTGGTGTAGGTAGGCTGTATCTGGCTGTGGCAGGCCGCGCGGGGGCGGCATTGCACGTGCTCGTCCGCCATGCGTTCAACGCCCCCCGCACTTGTTGAGCGCCTTGTACCACCGCGCCAAGTTCGCGAGCTTACGTACTAACGGCCATTCTGACGCCGACGACGTTACACACACATATTCATTCTTGCGAATATCGCTCGTTTACGACTTGTAGTATTGATTTCACTTTAGCGTTGGCTTTTCATCACAAGTTACATTACTTTCTAAGTTTTACCTATATTTATTTTGTTTGGCATACGATTAGAAATCTTCCTGGTTTTCCACTCTTTTGAAATTAATTAATAACTTTATTTCTTAAACCGCAATTCACAATTTCAATTTTGAGTTTTTTTCCTAAATCGATACAGTGTCGGAAGGAACATTCTAGAGAGTTTCTTCTGCTAAGTAAACTTTGTTCTTACTTGTCGTTTTCTTTACAAACTGCTTGTTTATTCAATAGCTTTTCATAAAAACAAACTTTTCAATGAAGTCTTTGAAGTTTAAAAGTTTGAGTTTTAACAAAGTCTCCGTGTATTCATCAAAAGCTTTGTCATGATTCGCAAACGCAACGCTTAACCGAAAATAATGCGTAACCCACAGGTATTTAAATAATGAGCAAAAACTCCAAATAAATTAAGTGGATAAAAAATGACTAGGACACAAGTGTTAAAATAATGTGTACACATAGTGGTAGCTGAAGAATGTTTCACCCATAGTAGGAAGGGCTTACTTATGGAAGCCGGCGAAGTAACAGTGGCTTCTGGCAGAGCCGGATTCCGAGGGCAGGGTGAAGTGTTCGCGATGGCAGCCCCGCGAGAGTTTTATTCCGATACAT
This sequence comes from Biston stratarius, assembly GCA_950106695.1. Classification (NCBI taxonomy): domain Eukaryota; kingdom Metazoa; phylum Arthropoda; class Insecta; order Lepidoptera; family Geometridae; genus Biston; species Biston stratarius. The sequence goes on from OX467106.1 coordinate 10,442,291, forward strand.
TGCAAACCATCGCTTTCAATGCACGTGAGACAGAGTTCGGCAGTATCGTTGAGCACATCCCGATCACACTGACGTACAAGCACGCGAACGGTCTTATCGGATATGGATTCCCGACCAATAGTGCGATTACTTCCTTGATGACCACTCCTAGGCCGGAGTATGGGCCTTCTACTTCTAACCCAAACCCAGTGAAGGAGAAGGACACATCAAAAATTTCAGCTCCGCCTAAGAAGAAATGGATTAAAGAGTACTTAGGTGAGTTTAAACGACGCATCCACCACGTACACAATTATAAATCACAGCTAAACAATATTTGTCGTCAGCCTGTGATTAAAGCTTCGTTTCCCCTGTGCTGATTATCTCGCAACAATCTTATCTACATCATGCAGCCTACTAGATCTTATTCTTAACACAATTACACCTTCATTTTGTCAATATTTTTTCATGTCACGTCAATTGTTCGTGACAGCTGACGGTCAGTTCCGGCTTAAAGTAGGTTATACATATACGTCGTAGACTGAAGATCGTGAACAGTCTGGTCGATTCGTGAATGCATGTGCACTCGACCTCGTCAAGCGACCTCGCGGCTTGCACGCCGGGATCCAAGAGCTCAATAACACGCCCATCTACGAAAAATTTAGGTACTCATGTTGTTGACACCAATAACGTATTCATCATTGCGTGACGATGAGTTAGCAACGTACATATTTCGACAGTTTCGATGTAAAAAAGTGACAAAATTTTACAAAATGTGTGTATAAGATCCTATAAATTTAGTATTTAATCGTACGTAAAACAGGGAGAGATTTATCTTTTTTCTCGAATTTATATTGCTAGAATTTGTTTGGACAAAATTAATAAACTGTGTATAAATAAAATTTATATGTGACGATTAAGTTAATTTTGCGTTTTTAATATGTAATTATACATATTAGTGTCAAATTCTACGTGACAAGTTCACAGAGTTGACTATAGCTTCAACGGCTTGTCGAATTAGCGTGCTGTATGGCGATATTAGTTTTTTGTGACCAGTTTTTTTATGACAGTGTTAAGTGTTTTTTGCGTACGAAGTCTACCGCCGTCTAGACGATCATTTAATTCATCGGTATTTAACTGACTCCATGCAGGGATAAAGCTGTTCAAGAACTGCTTTCGATTTAATGTTGTAGTAAAGCTTCTGTTGCGTTTCCTTTGACCACATAAATAAATTTACATTTTGCAATGTCTTCTGATCAGCTGGATTAAATTCAGATGTGAACATAAGTGAGGGGTGTCCTAGGAACTCGTCGGGTGTATACTACTACTATTATTATTTCCCAAGCGTCTCTACAATCCCAATTTTGAAAATGTGTGACGTTTATCCTTCCTCATTCTAATAATTATTTTTCATTTACTTTTGTCTCTCTCTGTATTAGATGCTAATTAGACGAATATCATTCTGAGGTATTATCATCATATCCTTCGTAACGGACAACTTTCACGATAGAACTAACCCTGAAATACCGAAAATACAAGTCCATTGTTCCTCACAATTCCGAGTGAATGAAATTTGATTTGGAACAGCTGATTTCATTAAAGTTTTCAGGGTTAGCCACATAGTAAAAAAGATGAATAATTATGAGCAGTGATATTCTAGAATATCCTTTGTCTAATCAAACCATAATGATATTAATTATAAGCACATGGATAACCTGTAACACGGATAAAACGACGTTTTCTAAAAATGAAACGTAGCTAGATCGGTTTTATCGCCCCAGAAACCCCCTGCATACTAAAGTTCATGATAATCATTGGAGTCGTTTCCGAGATTAAGATTATATATACGTGTCAAGAATTTTATTTATTGACTGATAAAACGCTTTAAAATGTTTTTGCATATCGCTATTAAATTAATCGACAAGAGTTAGTGGCATACAATTATTTTAACTTCTTTACTTTAGTTGAGAAACTCAATATAATGTATGAAATGATGATTTTCTCTTTTATTATATGTGTCAAACCGACGATGATTTTATTGCTGAGAGCAAAAATGTTTGTACTCTAGTTGAGTCATAGTAAAACTTGTAGATCTATTGTTTATTCTGCAATAAAACTAAATTTATGAAATCATATTTCAAAGTAAGGAAATCAACAACACTTGATTGACTGTTCTCATTATGAGAAAAATATCCAATAGGACAATTCAGTTGTTATGCTATCAGCAATTCGAAACCAAAACACATGACGTGGCCACGAAACGTTTGAAATTGAAACGTTTCAACGAAACGAAGAGTGTAATAATTTGACGTATCGCGCTCACGGTCACCCTTATATATAGAGTGATTCGTCGAATATTATTAACTGATTAAAACATAACGAATTCTCAGTGCTAGGCTAATACAATTTTGACACTAATACTTGCTGAGATAGTTCAACTCATAAACAATACATACTGGCTAGATGGCTAATGTGGAACTAAAAATAATGATTGCACTTGATGAAATGATTGATATGCGTGGATCTCTGTCCACGAATGATCATATTAACTCAGGATTGCTGAAAAATAAAATATACATTAAGAAAATAACTTTCATCATCTGATGAAATACAAACGCTTTAAATTATTGAGAAGGATTGAAATGCGATGCGATAGTAATTATATGGCGGACGTAAAACGTGAAGTGATATTTTGCTATACTATTCCGTCTACGAGTAACATCAAATTAAAATGCTTATAACTTCCTTGTGTATGAGCAGATTGTAATAAGATTTCGTTGATCGTTCGTTTTGCGATCAGCTTTTTTATGATGCTATAAAAATAGTCATCAATGATATCTTTACCACCTCAACTTTACTATTGTTGAAGACACGTGTTGCACTTTTGCGTAAGTATGTTCGTTTATGCATGTGGCCAGCTTTAGTACCGGGTTAATACATATGCTGCCAGAAAGCTCCCAACATGGCTTGACGGTTGTTGTTATATCTATAGAACAAACAAAAGCGATGCTTTGTTTGCCAAACAAAACTACTAATCTCTAATTCTAATTCAAAGTAGTAGTAGTAAGGCCTGCACTAACGTCCCATTCGGGGTGATTTGTGCATTACCCCTTGTCAGCATAACCAAACCCGCCGAGCATCTGAAATTTAATAAACACGGTCTTGGGTTCCTGGCATATTTGTTCAACTACTATTTCGTCAGATGTTGTTTGATCTACAGAAGCATCTTTAAGTAGTTCCGTTCTTACTTGTATACTTTCTATAGCAGATTTCGTGTTACTACAAAACTACTAATGTTGCAAGTGTTATAGACGGTCTGCTTGTTTGTAGCTTATTTTACTTACAATACTAGAACTATTGTAAGTAAAAATGTAGTCGTATATCGCGCCGTGGTGAGCAAGCAAGCTTCTTTTGCGAAGGTCGTGGACGGATTCGTAACGCGTAGCGAGTGCAGGGTTGTACGTATGGATTTGTTTACACTATCAGTACGTATTGTACAGTAATGCAGGTACCGTAGACAAAATCTGTATTTTAAACGTGTTTTTTATTATTTTATCGACTTATATATTCGTATATTGAAAGTATCCATCTATCTGAAAACCAGTGTCTTTTGTCTGTGACAATCGCCAGCAATGCTGAGATGGGCCCATGAGTTTTTTTATTTGTTTGTATTTATTGTGTCGAATAAAAGTTTTCTTTCTTTCTTTTTATAGTATTACTTTGTCGATTGCATGTCTTTGGTCGATAATTTCTACCTAATTAATGTTTCTGAAGAAACATTGACAGTTTAATGTCAATTTTTAGTACCAATTCTCCGTCTACGGATAATTTTGACGCAATGATAAATACTACTATACCATACAAAGAAAAAGAAGATGTAGATACAGGCATCACTAGATACAGAATATTATTACTATTATTTTTGAATTGACAGAAACTCACAAATATAATCGAGATTTTTTCTAATTTATTCCTTGACCTATAAATAACGACTTGATTTCCTAAAACCGGATCGATTTCTCCTGTATTTATACGTGTGTCCGGCTAGTGTTCTAAATCCTTTGAGTATCTATTTTGCAATGTATAGAATCGAAGCTATAGTCGGCTACAGCTACGTGCTTGCGGATTGAATTCTAGAATTTGCGTTCGTGTTTATTTACAAGGACCCTTGTAAATTTTATGCTCTATTTATTATATGTTTATTCAGTTCGTCAAATTTAAAAATGGCATATTCTGCTTTTTTAGACTTCTTTTGTTTATTTATTATTATAGATTTGGATTTAGGAATAAGTCGATAATTATTTGAAAGTGAATTCAAATTTGTATTAAAATTTTGTCATAGTTTTAAATTAACTTATTCGTCATATTATGTGAAAATTAATTCTTTGAATTTCGTCTTGAATTACTAAAAGCTTTAAGTATCAATGATCGTTGAAGTCGAAGGGTATTGAAAATATCGGAGTTCATTACGCGAAATGAATGACGTTGACTATTGAAGGCTTTATTGCATTAGTTAAATTTAGTATAAGCCTTAAGTAGGCTATCTCGATTACATGTGTGACATTTCATGTCAGCGAAAAGTTGACATAGCATTTTAAACATTGATTAAGTTTAATGCTCTTTACATAAATTCAAGTTTATTGTCACAACTGATTTTTTGGCTAACATAGCCAACCCTAACAATGGCATAACATACACATGCAAGCGGCGATCACGTACCCACACGCAATGCCTCAAGCTCCAATCTCTCTCCGTGACCTTCGATCGATATCCTCGTGTGAAATCACGGAACTAGCTCAATGGAGGCATTGCTGTCATATGACATAAGAATATGCAGGCGATTATTTAAAACTAGATAGAATTTACAACGGGTATCTATGATAACAAAATTCTTGATACTTCATTAAGCGCAAATTTTTTGAGAAGTTTTAAAATATAAATGGAAACGCTCGGTAGACGGGTTATCAACAGACTAACCATAAGTTATAGTGGTATCCGCGAAACTGACCACTAGCGCGATGGTCAGTCGAATCGACATCACTGGTTAAATCGATAGATAGTTATTGGCGTCGTTAAAACAAAGACTGGCTTAAAGCCTACTCAATAGGTACCAGGGTTTCATAAACCACGGGAACTCTCCTGAAAAGTCTATTGGGTATACAGTTACGAACTCTAAGGGACTCTTGATTATTGTTAGTGCATAATTATGATGTCTACTTATCTCTGTGTGCCGGGCGTACGTCCTAAATTATACGGAAGGCCCGTCGGGCGGTATAAAAGAGCTCATAAAAAGCGGCTGCTCCTTTAACGACGGTTCCTACAAGTTTGTTTACTTTGGCCTCCACGGTAACTCTGCGTAAATGGGGCACGCTCACGGATCTCCATATTAAACATATATTTTGCCCTCAATCTGGTAAAATATCGACGGGAAGTTCTCAAATTCTTAGGCAATTTTTTTCATCTCTGACTATAATTTATTCCAGTCACAGCGTAGTGAACCAACTAGCAGTGATATATGATAGACTGATTATGGTGATGATAATTATAACTTTAAATTTAATGTAGTTTCTGCTATGAGTAATAGAAATAGCCGATAGGGTTTCCTTTGTAGACAAAACAACATGTCAAATTTGCAATTATAAAAACCGGCTCCATGCCCATACGCTCGAACACGGCTAGGTTGCCAATACTCGCCAAGCTCGGCAAACAATAGAGTTTATAAAAAAAATACTGTTAGTCAAATAAAATTAAAATGTATATAAAGTATACCCTTTTAAACAAAAAATCGATTCGAATCATCTACTTAAACTGCAAATTTACACTTATTACGGACTTTGAAACCGATTTTGGTGTCTTACATAATAAACCATAAAACTATAAGTATAATGATTTATATTTACAAGAATGAAGGAAGCATTACCATTCCTATATGTGACGTAACCATTTTTCAATTCGTGTATTATCTTGAGCGCAAGAATGAAATTGCTATATTTGCGTAACTTTCGCGCACTAGTTCTGATAATCCAATATAGATGAACGTTCTTGTCCATTTCCACGCGTTACGTAACTGGAAACATCGTGCTATTATGAGATTAACTGCTTATACAGGTAGGCTCTAAAAAATAGTACATATTGGACAGCTCAAGGTGATAAAACCACAAAAATCGCGCATTTGTGCTTCCGTGACGCCGTCTTTGTTTTATGTCGCAAATGGGAATGTTTGTTGATTAATTCTAATTTATTTTTTTAGTCTATCTAGTTTAAATCATATCTATAAGTCTGATGGCACAACGATAATTGTAGCTATGATAGCTCAGTGGTTGTGAATGTGACTCCTGTACAGTTAATGTTTCTCAACACTTGCGGTTGTTACTAAGAAGATTATAAATAAACTCCACATCGTTTGTTTTTGTATACTTACGTTATCTTACTTATCGTGTATTCTTTTATTTCGCTCTCACACTGAGATTAGCTACGAGTTGTACGTTATACCTATCGGAGTAGAATATATCCAGCTCCCATTTAGACTTTACGCAGTTGCGATAAAGGCTTAAAGATTTTGTGCTGTTCCACGTGTCTGACTAGCACAGAATAAGAAATAGTGTTTTATTTTAGCCTCCTATATTTGCTAGTTGAGTTTTTTGTTCTAGAACTAGCTACATGACCTCTAAAGCTATTTCAACTGAATCGCGCGCGTCTAACCTTACATCTTCATAAACTTACGTAACACTTAATTGGTCTGTGACATTTGTCGATGTAGACGCTATTGAAGCCTTAACGTCAAACGTTAATCTAGTGATCTCACGTTATCAAAACTGCTGTACCGCCCTAGTCGATTGTGTTTTCGGAATTAACGCTCTGACCGCCGCGTCGCATCTCTGCCAAGAACCTAATTATTTATCGAACGGTTTACACGTGTCGCCATTTGTCGCGTACTGAAGACTCGTAAAAAATGTGGAGCGAACCGTTTTCGCGTCACATAGGGCGAGGTCATTGACATTGCGATAAAAAAATTGTTTATCACATCTGCGAAATGATCGCTGCGATTTCTTCTTACCGATGGCGACCGCTAGCGAGCTGACCTACATCAATATGGTTGCCACCGGAATCCTTTCTCATTTAACCAAAATATTTTCCCTAGAATCCGTCCCTGATAATGTCGTCGGTTGTTAGTTACCCCCGACACTGAATTGAAATTAATCTCAAACTAAATCATGTTTATTATCTCGGCCGATTCCCCGAATGATGTATGTAATCGTTGAAGTTGAAAAGAATCCAATGGCATCGGGTACCAGGGCGGTAGCAATGTGAGAGAGTAGAGGAAGGAAGCACGCGGTGAGCACATTCCGCTGGTTTCCTTTATTTTTCCCGGGCAGGTTGCGGTGGGGTGTTTGCAGCGAGTGTGTGTAGTGTTGCGACGCTCGCCGCGTGACGGCCGGTCACGTGCCGCTGCAGTCGCGCTCCCCGCACGTCGCGCCTCATCCCTCCACTCCTTCCTTATCACACCCAGACCCAAAGGCTCCCACCACCCCCTCCACGGATGCCAAACACTCGTATATTGCAACTCAATTATGTTTCCTTCTTTGTTCGATACCTTGGAATGCATGAACAATACCTCCGCTATAACCTCGTAATGGCAAATTACATAACATATCAATAATTATGATTAATCGCTGCTAAATTTATAGCTAAATATCATAAATCCGATTCAAATTTTCTGCTTACGGGTGAAGGTTATCTATTATGGATAGACGACTGTTATGATTATGAAACAGTCGGAAAACGGCCGCACGTGTAGCTAAATTGCCGACAGTTGTGAGCGACACATTTAATTCAGGGTTAATATTTTAATATAAAGTCATGTCATCAAAAATACTCATTATGTAAATGATCAATTGATTCTTGATATCGGGTTTTTTTTAATGATTTTGCCAATTTTCGAAAGCTATATGTTATCTTTCATCATGTAGTCCGTAATCAGCTAGCCATTGCTGAGTAATAGAAGAGGCATTTCGTTTACGCCACCCATTCCGACCAATAATAAATACCAAGTCGATAATTATCCAGTTTTGATTGAAAAAATTAAATACATCAGTTCTATTTAATTTATTAAAAAAATATTAATACGAGCATAGGATTGGGTTTGACTAACAGGGGGAGGTACCGCCACCTAAGTAGTGTTACTGAATGGGGGACGCCCAAAAGGCCGCGCAGCGCCACGGCGTCCACGCGCCGACCTACCAGGGTAGCATATCGCAGCTAGAGCAATATTTATGACTTGCCTCGCAGGACCGGTTAATGCTTTTTGCATACTGGCGCTTTGCCGATTCAAAACCGGAAAAATGTACGTCACCTATACATACATATATTACGTTTTTGTTATTCATCCATGGGTATGGACGTAATCGGTTTTTGCATAGAATATATTTTTGCTCTAATCTGATCAACTTAAAATTTTCGGATATTATTACTATTGTTTTTTCTAAACCCGCATAAAATATTCGACGAATACCAAGTTATTCAACATGTGGCTATCGGTCGTTTTATGTTCACAGATTAAATGATTAAATCTAATTGAACTCTTGAATTGGATCATAATAAACTTTAGTCTGTAAAAAGTAAGTTTGATTTAAACAATAATTATTATTTATTCAAAGAAACAAATATAAACAGTACGTGGACCTTTATGATACTGGCATAATAGATTTTCTGTTTTTCCATTATGGAAATTCGTTCAAACAAATTCTTCATTTTATACACAGATGTGACCGCACATAATGGAGTCATTCACCCAGTAAATTTATTTGTATACATACATACATATATTGTAAAGACCTAATATTATATCGGACAGTCTGTTTAGCTGCTTAGATATTAACAAAAAACTCATCATATTGCAATAAATTTACTAATATATTGAGATGTCATTCTGTTAAGATATTTTTATCACTCTGGAAGTGTAGCGTTCGAAATCAAAAAAGCATTATTCCCCACTGCCAAAAAAAGAGATAAATGTGTGTGACGATGTCACGGAGAATCGCATCCTTTTCACAGAAATATCGTTGGCTTTACAGTTTATATGTCGGTTCTAACAAGACTTTTTTTATGTTAAAGTTATGAGTCGTACGAGATGCTCTCTTGATGGTTAGAGATAACTCCACGACCATTGCACAGAACTTTGAGTGGCAAAACAAAGTCCAGGGAATCGCTGCTTTAACGCTCATTACTTTGAGACTTTCGATGATTAGTCTTAACAGCCCTGTAATTTCGCTAGTTGCCCTTCAAACCGAAACACAGTAATGTTTACACACTACTGCTTGACAGCAGAATATCTAGCGGTGGTATCTACCTAGACGAGTGCTCAGGAGTACTACCTCAGCACCAGTAATTTTATAACTAGAGGCTAGATTATATACAACATAAAAATATCGAAATATACACACCACCGAAGTAACAGTACAGCAAATTTCAATTCAATTTGATCTGTGAAAGTTAGTAAGACCCTTTTTATCAAGTAACATATGAACTGAATTGACAACTGAAATGAACTCAAACGTCTCAATAGATCTTCATAAAGTTCATCTAAGAACGATCTTGATCTTGGAGCTAGGTTGCCACATACACGTCAAACTTAATAACACCCCTCTTTTTTACTTACCGTCTAATTAGCGTAATAAATTTTGGCACGATTTCGATATCGAGATTCGTTTCTAAATTCAAAGTGTCATAGCATACAAGACGTCTTTGAATAAGATCGCTATCCATAACCGTTCAATTAAAAAAGGTGTTAATAAAAGTGTGACAATGCCACGAGCATTACTTTATCTCGATTGTATTAAAAGAGGACGCTGTTGACTTGCGTCAACAGTTCGTGTAACTTGAGTCTTATTTATCGTTATGCTTACTAACTACTTATTACATTTTAATTTTCCCTTAAATATTATTATTTACCACTCATTGCTGAGTATTGCATTGTCAACTCTTTAGCACGCTATTTTTTGCAGACTCATTCAGAATTAGGTCGAAACGATCATAAACGAAAGAGTTTTTTTGATGCAATAGTAATGAGACGAAACAGAGGCTCTTATGATGGTAAGAGATAACGCATGTCCAAAGAACTTTGAGTAACAAAGCCCAGGGCATCGCTGCTTTGGCGTTCATTACTAGAGACTTTTGGCGGGGCGGGGGCTACCGCCCTGGAGCCTTTACAATTGTAACTAATTACTACATTCTTTGTTGAAATAATCCTATTTGTTAACAATAATTGTTTGAAAGACTTGACGGAAAATAAGTGAATAAATATAAATGCAGATTTATCAATGTTTTGTGAATATATTAGGACCTATATAGTTTATTATTGTTGACTACCAATTTGCGTATCAGATGGTAGAATATAGAAGAGCGTTTAACATTGTTATAACAACTGTATAATGTAACCCATACTCGCAATAAACTGTTTTGATTTTGAATTTTTAATCAGAAAATAATTAGGAGCCTTCGCTCCTTCGTTGCCTCAGGGCCTCCAGACCTCCAAATTCGGCCCTGGCTAAAGGGATCTACCAACATGATTATTCAATTTTGTTTTCGACGTCTCGTTCCTTTTTGTCACACATCTGCTAATTGTTAAATGATCTTCCTTCCTAGTATACCCGCGAAGTTACAACATTGGGTTCTCCAGTAGAATCTTAAAAACTCTGTAACGTACATATTTGTAGTGTATTCTTCAGTTCGTCTTATATGTTTACCTTCGTTCTATAATATCGTTGATCGTTATTCTATAATAAAACCCCACTTGAAGTAACTAAAATGTCCTATAATAAATTCAAAGATTTTATAAAGCAGAGGTTAATTGACAAAGCCTACTATAAGGTGGCTCACTACGTGGAAGACAGGAATATATGGTTGTTGTAGCTTCTCTCTGCACTTGCATCCCCCTGGCTAAGTGACAATTGTAGTAAGCATAATGTATGTATTAATATTTATAACTGTAAACTGTAACCTAATATGAAAAGAAAGATCCACAAAATAATGCCTTGCTGAGTTTCTTGCCGGAGTCTTCTCAGTTGAAGTGTAATTACGAGCCGGTGGTAGATTCAAACATGTAACTTAACGTTCATAAGTGCCTTACCATGGCCTAAACTGAATAAATGACTTTTTTTGTTCATTAATACCTATTTTGTATTTAAATGATCCGATTTCAAATAATAGATTTACTCCAATAGGTATAAGAGAGAAAGAGTTAGATCTCTTTGATTCAATATGAATAGCAAATCAGAAACAATCTGTGTTTTTGTGCACTGGTTTCATGTCACAAACTTTTTTCCTGTACGGTTGCGACACAAAATTTGTCGTAGTTTACTCTTTTGGAAACAGAACTAATTTGAGAACACAGGTTATATGGATAGCGCGAATATACCGTTCATAGTAGCTGGAAAAAAACGTACAAAGCGATTGGGCTAGTAAAATGTCGATTCACATAATATTGTATTATCTGTTCACATTTCACACTGTTTGCATTGCCTTGACACGTTGACATGCTTCGGAATATGATTTGTAACTTTGGTGTTATAAATAAAATACTGTAGTGTTTTTAAGGGTGTTGCTAGAGCTTTCAGCAATAAGAACTTGAAACAAATCTCAATGGTTTTTCAGCGGACCTTAAACGTAAACTAGGCCATAAACTAGTGCAAACTATACATCTAGGCGGAGATAACATTTCGAGGCCGGTCTCCCAGGGCCGTCCCTCCCAACCAGAAGGCCAGTGACGCACAACCTTCGTACCCGGCTTCCCATACCTTTCTTCATCCCACGTTCGGTTGCATAACTACTCGCAGCTCATAACGCCCTGGTACCTGCATCAGACAGCCAATCATCCCGTGTCAGCGTTTTATTTTATTTTTTAACGTCACCAGCAATTCTACCTTCCTGTCAACATAAATGACACGAAAATGATGAGGATAAAGTGAGTTACTAACGGGTTTTGAAATAATATGCTATTTACACGATTCGTAATCGGTTTCTTCTAGACAAGCGTGTTCCGTTCCGTCGTAGATCGTTACCAGGCGAGGTGGGCTTTACCATCTTTGACCATACTGTCACTTAACATCAGGTGAGCTGTGGTCAAACACTTATTAACTTCTCATAACCTTAATCACAGGACTAGGCGTTCAGAATCTATGTACAACTGAAAAACCATAGAATTACGGAATCTGTTCGATGTATCTGAAAGGCTCAGAAATCTAACAAGTTGTCGATTTAACATACATAACTCTTAGAAGAGTTCAGTGTACTAAATAATAGTATTACATCGTTTTTAATTCATTATCTGCAACGACTAAGGCTTGTGGCAATTTTTGAATTGAATCGTGATTATGATTTGAATTACTCTAGGACGAATTTAGAAAGAAATCCAGTTTTTTTTACAAGCTAGGTGTTGACCACAGCTCACCTGATGTTAAGTGATGGTGTGGTCGTAGATGGTATCACACCTAGCCTGAAATGGAACTGGCTCTCAAGTGAGGCTGTGTTTTACTTGGTGGTAGATCTCTTTAGCAGGAGGTTTTTTCGTGTAAAAAGTAATCAGACGAACAAGACGCTGTCCTAATGGTAAGAGAACACAGAACTTTGAGTAGCAAAACAAAGTCCAGTCTTGTTTTATACACTATGTATTTGGTATTCTACACCAAAATTTGTTTAGTAACTCATACGATTTATAATATGCGTATAGATTTGAAAGACCAATAAGCTCAAGGGCTATGTCCTGCCAGAACAGATGTTGTAATATTAAAAGCTGTAATTAACCTAAACCTGAACTTAGTACTTTCCCGACCTACCCTAAACTTACACGATAGAGTTTGTGAATGAATTCTAAATATGTAAATAAGCGGTACTTTGAATATAGACGAGTGATGTGTACAATTAAAGAACATCGGAGTAATTATAAACATCGTGGTATTTTCGTAGGTAGGTGGTAGGTATTGGTAGGGTATTTTCTTGTACGAGTACAAGCTTGCTAGCTAGCCCTCTAGTTGAGAATGTATCGCCAAGCACCTAAGGGTACGTCCCGGCAGCCTCTTTATATGTGGAAGTAATGAGACGAACAAGACTCTCTCCTGATGGTAAGAGATAAAGTCTGTCTATTACCATTGTAGCGATACACAGAACTTTGGGTACAGTCCAGGGCATCGCTGCTTTGACGCTCGTTATTTTGAGACATTCGATGATTCTCCTTAGCAGGAGGTCGTCTAGGTAGGTAGTACTGCAGTACCAGATATTCTGCTGTCAAGCAGTAGTGTGTAACCCTTGTTCCGGTTTGAGGGGTACTACAGCTAGCGAAATTGCAGGGCTGTTGAGACTAACCATCTAATATCTCAAAGTAATTAGCGCCAAAGCAGCGACGCCGTAGAATTTCTTTTGCGATTCATAAATATGTGTATTGCTGCAATGGCCATGGACATGCGTTACCTCATTCCGTAAGGAAAACTAGTCGTTTGTCTCATTATTTTTACAAAAATAAATTAAAGAAAAAACTTTAAGGATTTTGAAGTCTCAAGTCGGATCTTTACAACTAACCTTTTCATATTAATATTTGTTTATCAGCCCCATTGTGAAGTTTATTCTTCAGGCATCGATACAAAGTCGTTCTCTTTCAAAGTTACGTGGTTAGGGCCTCGGGCGGCGAGGTCAAACAATTCAAATTTGTATCGAAGCGACTTTATATACCGGTCAACCACTCGGGCTGTCTTATGTTTTCCTATTATACTAACAGTGGTCGCTTGTGTAATGCAGAGCTTCTTACGCGAGGTTCAAAGTTTGGTGGGCCTGTTTATAGTTTTCGTATCGAATCAAATTAGTAAATAACTATTGAATTAAAATCGTAATGTTCTGCTTTGTAGTTTTTACAAATAGTGCACATACCTTCGGATAATTTACTTAATAAGTTATCAAACTTTATCGCGAATCTCGATCCCTACGCGTAAAAATATATTTTTTTCCAATTGCTTTTTTCTTTTTAAAACCGTGTGCCATTTAAGACTTTTATTATTAAGAATGTATAATTTCTTTCAGAAAAAAATAAAAAATGTTTTTTGAGTAGCAAAACTTAAGTTTAGGGCTTCGATGTTTTGGTGCATTTATGACATTCGATGGTTAGTCTCAATAACCCTGTTTTCTCTAGCTGCTGACCCTTCAAACCGGAACATGGTATTTAAAAAATCTTATTTGATTAAAATTGTGTTAAAATTTAATTTACGATTACAGTTGATCTAATAAACTAGACATTAAAAAGGCGGCGTCGCGCAAACAAATAACAGCGCGCCCTGATAGCGTCACGGTCAATTTTTACGGACAATTACCTACGCGCCGCTTGTTTTTTCTGGCGAGCAGCTGATTTTCGGCGTGGCAACTACTACAAATAACAAACAAACTCGACACGCGCCGAGAACACATGTCATCTACTGACGTAACTTATATCGTGCCACGCCTACTTCGCCGTCTCATTCCGCTCAACCGCTATCATAGTCTGTCTCGCTCGCCAGTGCAGCGTGACTGATCGCCCCTCGTACCGAAGCATTACAATCTTAATCCGCCACGTGATAAAGTTCATTGCCGCGTGATACCACCCGGAGACAGCGTATTGCTAGTTTCGCTATCCCACTCGCACCGATTAAGTTGTTTCGTTCGCGCGCTCTACGTAGAACGCCTCATAGTTTCTGCTCGCCTGGTGTTTTACCGCCACGGATTGCAGCCGTGGACGAGCGGTTGACACGGGTTTGACAAGCGTCGATCGACCAGGGAGCGCTCATGCGTATAGTCGTTTCGTACGCTCGCCGCCGCACTCCGATTGATCGGGAGCGTTTATCGGTGCTACGTGTTCGTGCGAGATGATGACGCGGGCCATTTATTTACAGAGGAGGAGCCGTTGTCGCCTTTGGCGCTGCGAGTGGTGTCGGTGGCCCGCAGCAACGGCGTGGTGCGGCCGGAGTCGCCGGCGCCCGCGCCCGCTACAGCCCCGGCGCCCGAGCCGCCCGTCCTGCCCCCCGCCACCGCGCCGCCCCCCGCGCAGATCCATGACTTCGCACAAGAACATTCCAGGCCGCGTACTACGAGCATCAACAGTCATGGGTATGTTGTCCTGGTAGCTGCGATGTCAAAAACAGCTGGTCGTTCGCTGCTCGTTCACGTGACTCGCCAAGAACTCGTCTCGATGGATACCTATGCTATGGCAGAAATGTTTACGTTGATTACATAGATAGTATTATTTACTAAGTCACTTTAGAAGAATTGTTTTTTTGACATTATAACACTTTTATTTACACTAGACAAGTCATTATCTATGACTTGTCTAGTGTCAACGACAACAATAAAAAAAACAGTTGTATTAAATTCTCAGATAAAAAGGATATTTTTTTAAATTAATATATTTTATCAATTAATTTTGCACAAACTAACTTACCTACCATATCTTATAAAGATCGCGTCAATTGTTTTTGTTGAAGAAATGTGTATACTGATCATTATGAACAAACTACTATGGGGAAAAATCTAAAATAGTTTTAAAAAAACAGCTGTTCCATGAAAAGGTTTGATCATTTATGGACTGGTTGCATCATAGTTTTACGCGTATGCACATAACGTCACAATAAAATCACGTATAATAAATTTAAAAAATCACAAATTTTTTTAAACTACTTCCAATTAAAAAAGATTTGATCGACATGTCGTGTTTGGGATCAAATGAAAAAACGAATACATTCCAAATACCTACAACTACATACTAGGCGTAATTTGTAAAAAAAAAAAATTTGCTTAACTAGTTAAATTAAAAAATATGGCACGTCTTAACTGGTTTAAGCTTTTCGATTTAATGCGGTATTATCAATATTTTTTAACGATTTTAGTTTTTATCTACTAAGTTTTGAATTTAAAATCTTTATTTTTTCAAAATTTATCATAATATATATCAAATAACTTGGTATAAGTAGAAACGTAATTTAGAATTATCGACTCGATGGAAATTTGAATCGAAAATAACACTGAAAAATGTGTTTTTCGATACCTGCCGAGAAATAAATAAATATCCTAGGAGATTTCACTCAGTGCCATCTAACCCCAAACTAAGCAAAGCTTGTATTATGGGAACTATATAACTTAAAACATGTGAACGTTATAGGAATAGATATCAGTCTTTTTATTTTTAAGAAGTTCGTAAGACGGATTTGAGTTGAGTTTTTTACTTTTCTAGTGATGTGGATAAAAACAACAAAACTCGAAGGAACTTGCGCAACCGCTTTATCTTTGCTCCGGAAAATGATACTCTATCTAACACAACATACACTGATTATTGAATGCAGTAATATACTTTTTTTAAAATGTAAAACTAATAAGACAAACAAGATGCTCTCCTGATGGTAAGCATAATAACGCATGCCCATGACCATTGCAGAGATGCACAGAATTTTGAGTAGCAAAATAAAGTCTTGCGCATTTAACGTTGCTGCTTTATCGTTCAATAGTTTTGTCCGAAACAAATTTTCTCAATAGAAAAAAGTATCTTTTTTTTGATGGTTCTATTCCCACTCAGGTCTAACATTTGTGTGACGAATATAGATGTTTGATCTTTGGGTGTTCCGTATGTATATACAAAAAAAAAGTATTTAAGTATTGTGTAAGCTGTCTGGTACCTAGTACCTAGTAGTAAAAGATTTATTTAGGTAGGGGCTAGATGGCGTGTAAAACGTGCCTCTGCCTCCAATTTAAAATAATAATAATAATAATAAGCGTGGTAATCAATTGACTTGAAAACTCTCAAAATTGTAACTACCCTTCCTACATAAAACATTAATAGGTTTGGGATACAATTCCTTTAAACTCGGTGGATTTTATGTTCTATGTATTTCTACATATTAATTGAATCGTCGATGCATCTAGGCCGCCCTACAAATTAAATACAATAAAATGTAAACAGGTCGCTATAAGCATTGCAATGTCATCCTTGGGTAGAGTAAGTGAACAATAACGGTCGATGATGTTACAGGGTGTCTGGGTAAAGCGCTTCCAGCAGCTGTTGCGAGGGTGTTTTGGTACCTCAGTTGATTATTTATTAAACTTAGATACCATATCATAGTGTTGCGTTTAGCGCAGCAAAAGTATAATTTATGTTTATCACCGGGTCTTAATCGCGCAACAGGTACTATGAAATGTTTTCAAGTCGCGAAAGTTTAAAAATTACAGGTAAAGTATGCCAGTTACGAGACGATGTTGAGTTTTGTTGATTATATATACATTTTAATAGTTTTGTTTTAAATTAATTCATTTGTACTAACCAAAAGGTAATTTTAAAACTGCTCCAAGTCCCCCGCGCATCATGCCCTGGCCGAATGTCCTCGCAATATTGGTCGCGTTCCACAGCAGAATTGATAGAGATCCGCTGGGCTAGAAACCGGCTCGAATGGGGCTCCCTTTAAGCTGTTGTTTTTTGTTCAATTCAATGGTGCGTTCCTACAGAGAGCAAGTTCCATTCCAGGCTAGTTGTGTTTACCATCTTTGACGACACTATCACTTAACATACGGTAAGCTGAGGGTAATGAATGAGAAATGGTTATGCGTAACGGACTCCTTTCAAATGAAATAGGTTTACATTTCCACCAACAAAGAGTTGGGTCTGTTGATTCCTTTTTGCAGCGAGCTGAACGAAAAATGAGAAATGCAAAATGAACAGTCAATTTCCACAGTGAGTTCAGTTGGAGTTTTGAACTAGTTGCGTACGGTTGTGTTTTCATTGTGAATTCAAATACAAATATTTTATTGTTAACACCAATGTTACAAGTCAATTCCGTAATATAATTTTCAAATCTATCTAATACATTTAAACGAGCAACTCTTGTGTATATATATATATATATTTTCTTAATCTCGGAAACGGCTCCAAAGATTTTCATGAAATTTAGTATGCACGGGGTTTTGGGGGCGATAAATCGATCTAGCTAGGTTTCATTTTTAGAAAACGTTGTTTTTCCGTGTTTTCAGGCATTGAAAAACCGAACAAAGCTCGGTTATCCAGGTACAATTAAACTCATTAAAAGAGTTTTAAAACACTGATTAGAAGACAATGAATAATAAACAAAATGTCAAAATAAAGTATGTCAATATAAAAACATGTCATTATTGATAATATAATATGTTAAAAAAAACATAATTACGTACCAGTAATTTAATAATCTTTTAGTTTGAAATACTCGTCAATTTTATAAAACAAGGTGTCTAGCAGCCAAGATCTTAACTTGGTTCTGAAGAGTCCGTTTCAAACTTCATAGTTGGCGAGACCTTGCCGCAGCGTACTCGTTTCAACTACTTTTTACTCGTTTAATCATCACTGAACGTCAGGTGAAATGGCGGTCACGCGTAAGCCTATTTCATATTTTTTAAAAATCTCACCTCTTTCTCTGTAGATACGCTACATAATAATTTGTCATTGCGAGTTGCACGGACTCCGCAATGACTCCGCTCCACTGCCTAAAACTGAGCTAGTTCGAGATTAGAACCATTTTTCTAGAAATCTCACGTAAATTGATCCCCCTAAATATAATCCTGTACCCATGCCTGTATGTAAATTGTCGCACGTTACTGCCTGTACTTTATTTCCATCTCAAGCATACGTAAAAAAAGGCCTAGATATAAATTACTGCCAAGGTTTGGATAACAAGCGTGTTCTGAATTGCATAATGTATCGGAATCCTTGCTGCGTACATATATATCATTCATGTTGTAATGTACCCACATTTAATTATAGATGTATCTATATGTATCTATAAATTATATAGGCGATTGGAAAAGTTTTGTCGTCAACACGTCTTTTGTTACCACAGGGAGGTTGTTCAGAAAATTTATGATATCAATATCGGGGGGATACAGTTTGGTGTTGCAATTGCATATCTATCATCTACATCCAACATTTTATTACACCACCATTGCTAAAGCGTCACAGACTAAGTTACGTTAAGTGAACTTAAAACATTTAAAACATGAAAATCCGAAGGACTTTTTAGTGATCGAAAATATACATGTAACTTTATTGGAACAAACAATTTGAAATTCATTAGTTTCAGTCATCTACTCTAAATTAACCATAAAAGAAAATAATAAGAAAACTGTATTGCTTCTGTGGAATTCTTGGAATGGAACTTCTACTTCCGAATATGTACTTGTAAAATACGTGCAATAAAGTTATCATCAATCTATATCAATGCGCCTTTCGGATCGCATAACACTTTACGGGTTTCCAAATAAGTATTCAGAACGCATCTAATACCTAGAACATACTCGTGGTGTGACCTAAAAACTTGAACACTGACACAGGTACCTTACGCTAGCTCCGTGTACTGAATAATGTTAGAGACTTGGGTATGAGGAAGACATATGAATACCACTATAGAACCTCTATCCATTATGTTTAAAAATGTCTTTGGTATTCAATGACAACATTCTTCACAACAGCTTTTCCGTCATTAATGGATTTTTTTTCGTGAATGAGTATAGTATTTTCAAATATAAAATCGTGCTCAATGAAATCCTTACTGATATCATAAATGGGGTAATGTTGCAAACAATTCCTGCTATCTAGTTCCTCTCTTCAAACTAACCCTGAATAATTTCTTAACTAAGTCCATTAATTCAAGGAAAGCAGCACTGCTTTCCTTGAAATTAAACATTTCTTGCAAACATTTGTTCCTCTTTTACACATTTAACAAATTAACAAAACGTTTATTTTTCCTTCTTAGGTTTAGTAGGAAGGCTACTCATAGAGTTCTGTCCATGAATAATTGATTTTCGAGTCTACGGAATGCGACGCATTGAGTATTTAAAATCTAGAACACGATTTATTAAATATGTTATGAAAATGAAGGTTTATCCACGTCAATATGGGGCCATTCATTTATTACGTAAGACAATTTAGGGGGTGAGAGGGGGTCTTGATAGTTACGTAAGATCACAAAAATGCGCAAAGTTAAGATTATACCACAGAAGAGTTAATAGTGCAAACATTATATTGTATAAGCGCGAGTGTCGAGGCTATAAAGAAAAACTTTAAAACAAAACCAAAGTTGATTCCATGTATTAATTTTTCCTTTGGATTCTTACGTAATAAATATTAAACAGGAGGGATCGGATCGGCCTATTCTTATTTTTCTTACATAGGGAGGAAGGGGGTCAACAACTGTTACAAATCGTCTTACGGAATAAATGAATGGCCCCATGACCTATCTATCCACATGATTACTTTAATTGCGAAAGTGTGTCTATGTTTGAATGTACGCTTGTTACTTCTTCAAGCTGAAACGGCTTTATATGTTATTTTGAATGTACTCGTAGTTAGCTTTTGCCGTTAACATTTAACACATAAGGCAATTGTATGAAAAAGCTAAAATGAAAGGACCCGGATAATTTTTGCGTGGTTCGGATTATTTTGACTTTACATTGGTAATTTTTGAATTCAATAATGGCGCTTTTTGAGTGAATTTTCGTTTCTTCATATTTATCATTATATTTATTATCATCGTAGCTTATATTGCTCAAATGCTGGATGTCTGACACTATTACCCTAGCTTTCAAACCTCATTCTACACTATGGTGATGTTCTATTATAATGGTGAAACTTACAAATATGTATATTTATCTACAGGCCAACCCAGATTCCCTCCCCGCCTTCAGTGGGCAGCAGTGGCAGTGCTAGTAGCGGTAGTGCCCCACGTGCCGGCACCCGCGAAGTCCATAATAAACTTGAGAAGAACAGACGAGCTCATCTTAAAGAGTGCTTCGAGCTCCTCAAGCGACAGTTGCCTGCCACGCCTGATGACAAGAAGACTTCTAACCTGTCCATACTGGGATCAGCTATTAGATACATACAGGTCAGTAGCATTAAATTCGTGTTATATCAGCTTAGAGTAAACGTTTTATCTTTAAAGTTTACATCGTAAAGCAGCGTTAGAGACTCAGGGTAGATGTCAGGCTAGTAATGAGACAAGCCATTTCCCTTTTAGTTACTCAAATAACGGTTAAGCATACATGTGTAAAGTTTATGCTTAATGATTTGATCTCTGCGGCCAGTGGCAATATTATAGTGATTGAGAATTTGAACGATGATATTAATTTCTTGGAACTGTTTTCTACCTCACCGGTAATGAAGCAACTATTGAAACAATAAAAGCAGTCGTCGATGTCGAAATCGCAGGCATAGCGATTAGATTAGATTCCAAGTTGAAGTCGCCAAATTGTTAAAGTTTAAACTGACCACTGCGCCCCCTCGTGATTAAACTTTATTAAGTTTAACAACAATCCAGCAGGGGACAAGCTTAAGATTGTACTGTGTTTCGAGTTAATTGTTGTTATTACTATATATACTAGGAAGTAACATTTCTAGGGTTTTTATACATTAAGTTTATAGCGATGATAGCTCAGCGGTTAGTGTATTCACGTTGTTCACACGCAGAAGGCCATGGGTTCAAACACCAACAATGAGCTTAGGCCACCGGTGAAGGAAACCATAGCATGGTGGTAGGTTTTTTTCTAATACTCGGCTGGCTAGCTACCACCGTCAAGAGGAAAATCTGACGCCAAGCACCTAATAGTGTGTTCCGGCAACATATATTGTTATTAAATATATTTTCTAAAACTATTCAAGTATTTGCGTTTGGTACTATTGGTGTTGCTGAGTTGATGATATAAAATAACTCCTTAACTATTAGGAGTTAGTAGATAATTTTTTCAATATATAGACCGCTACTTATGTTCATTTCAGTTATTCAGGTGAGCTGATGATGAAAGGTACAACTTCTTGTTATTCGAAAAGATATATTTCAGATAAGTATATAAAAACCCCATAAAAAATTCATAATTGATTCAGCAGTTTGATCTTTAAATTTTAAAACCTAGCCGTGTTAGGACTTAGGGTCATGGAGTCAGTTTTTTTGAAACGGAGTTCCTTATCGCACGTTATCGTTCTGATTTGTTTGCGGGCTGAAGGGCTAGACCGAAAAATGTGTAACAATGAAGAACGACACCAAACCCGATTTTGCAGTAATTTTTGAGGCATTTACCGATCACCTAGGAGACTAGAACTTTTTTAATCGATTCAGCTTGCCGTCACTTTTGAGAATATGCAAAAAAATATATAATTTTAATCAAAAAACCTTTAATAGAACTCTATTCCAACGGAGTTTCCATGACACCTCCCAATTTTTATTTCTTTGTAAATTTATACTTGTCTTTTATATTTTTGTAAATCGATACGCACGTGTGTTGATAGTGCAGCAATTTGTGTATTTATTTGCTAAAATACATTGATTAATTTTTTAAAGTAATATAAAGCTAGACATGTTTTATTTAAATTGATTTATACTCTGTTTGAGTTAGCGTCACGGGTGGCATCATTTAAAAAGAGACAGAAAGTCTATGCTACCAATTCTTTTGTAAAAATGACATTGTCTAGTTTCTACTCTTAAACTATGCACGTACATATTCAACAGAATATACAGTCCGATTAAAATTCTACACATGCTTTGTTTCCCAAGGCATTTTTTACCTTTTGCGTAAAACAATCTGCACAGAGGCGAGACGTTAAAAGTTCGGCCCACGTACGTTTTGTAATTAAGTTTTTTTTTTTACGTGGGGCTTCATTGCGCACAAAATGTTTTAAACTTTTCTGTATAAGGCCTTCAATAAGTTTCCCCTCTTTACAACTTTGTATTGAGAAATTGAAAATGTTTTTTATTTTTTGATGTAGCAATTCAACCTTTTCATCTGCTCTTGTTAGTCGAAACCTCGTATCTCCATTGTTTCAAGCTTAAATTGTATGGGTTCGATTTGGTTGCCCAACTCGAAGGAAAAACTTCGAATGTTTCACGCGAATAACAATTTGTTTCGCTTGTTATATGACGGGCTAAACAAACTACATAAAGATAAACGCTATCTCCCCAGTGAGGCGCGACGTACGACGTAACTTGTTTGAAGCGATCGGTCGGCGCGCGACTTCCTACATAGTTCTGACCGCCTGGTAATTTTCTGCAGGTGCTTCGCCGTAAGGAGCGCGAGTGCGAGCACGAAATGGAGCGACTGGCCCGAGAGAAAATCGCCGCACAACAGCGACTCGCCGCGCTCAAGCGGGAGGTCTCCGTGCGGGCGCCCGCTCGCCCGCGAACACTTGGTGCGTTTATTTCCTCCGCTCTATGCTCCCCTGGTACATATTCACGAGATTATTTAATATTTGGCACTGTTGCGCATTAAATTCCCACTACTAATTATTAATTTTAATAATGGCTAATATTAATTAATCGCTAACCGGTAAAACCGGTAGATAATCGTCGGAAAGTTGTTTTGTGGTAAACAAAATGCGCCAGTGAGGGCACGTGGCGCCACCTGTTGGTGGGTTCGGGCCGCATTTTGCGCAATTTGGACGAATATTTGAGGGACTTCTCTAAAATTTATCATTTCCGATTTGCAGATACCATTCCCGATGACAAGGAAATGGAAGAACGTGTGAATGGGCACGTTTTAGGAATAAGTGTAAGTATTTAATCAAATTAAAATTTAGTACTTTAAACTTAGAACTGATTTACAGTCTTATTTAATATTAAAAGTAATAGTCGACTTGTAAAATCAATTTTAACTATACAATATGATTAATTATTGCCAAACATCCCAAATGAAACTTACACAAAGTGAAAATTGCTACTGCTGCACCTAGGAATTTCTCATGCAATTGAGGTAGATAGAGGTGACGTGTACCTCCCCAGTCATTTAAAGAGTGACTTATACCTTCCTCCGTTACACAATTAAATTTCGCATAAGTTTTCATTCATTTTCTGTCCTTAACATTTGCTACGGAATGAGATCTATTTTCGGGCACGATTTTTAAATCACCGTCGATAACAGTTTCATAACCGTGACGTCACGTTTTAGATGGCGCCCTCCCCGCCCCGCTCGCCCCCGCGGTCCCTCAACCTTAGCACGAAACTCCGCACGTTGCCGATACATATAGCGCCGACCACCTCGCAGGTATGACCGCCTGGTACACTGATACAGTTACGCGCGACCTAATCCGCGATTAGGATTTAGAAGATTTTTCCATTAGCAGTGGTGCCATCTAGTACGTGTTGGTGAAAGTGAACGATTGGTGGCGCTAGTGAGCGCCACCTTAGCATACCACATTTCTTCTGGGGTTTCTTTTTTTATACCTATCTTAATAAATACTTCGAGTATTGTTTACTTTCATTGTTCCAAACATTTATTTTTGTAGCGTACTTTTTATCTATTAGTTATATTGTGTATGTACAATTTTTTTTTTTATTGATAACACCAAAGTTACAATTCATTCTTTCAAGTTTCATTCAAGTGTACTTGTCCATAAAAAGTAAACTAACTTTGATTAGAAAATAGTGATTGATTATTAGGGTTTATCGGATACCGTGCGACCGCTAGGCTAAGGCCTCTACAGATTGGGCCCCAAAATCTGAACAGCCACAATTCTGACCCAGACAATCCGTCGTGACAAGCAATAGGCAAAGCATACAATCAGGGTGCCTTCAAGTCGCGAGTGAATCGCTTTCTTTTAGACTAGCGTGTTCTATTGTAAACCGCATTTTCGCTTAACATCAGGCGAGATGGCGGTCAAACGCAAGCCTATTTGTAATAAAACAAAAACAGGCACTTGTTCTGAAGACCGAGGCTGTTGTAGCGATGATGTCTCAGCGGTTAGTGCGGTAGGTTCGCATGCCGAAGGGCGTGGGTTCAAACCCCAACAATGAGCTTGAGCTGCCGGTGAAGGAAAACATCGTGAGGAAACCATAGCGTGGTGGTAGGGTACTTTCTAGTACTCGGCTGGCTAGCCACCACCCTCAAGTTGAAAATCTGCCGCCAAGCATCTAACGGTGTGTTCCGGCAGCCTCACTTGAGAGCCAGTTCCATTCCAGGCTAGGTGTGCTTTACCATCTTCGACCACACCGTCACTTAACATCAGGTGAGCTGTGGTCAACACCTAGGCTGTCAGCCAAAAAAAAAAAAAAACCGGGAAGGAAAGTTATTGGTCTGTGAGACACTTTAAGGAAAAAATAATATGCTATAATAAATTGTTTAATTTGTCCTTTTCAGCAAGTGATTCGGCCGTCTTACGGTGCGAGGCACAATACACTAACGCTGACGACGTTGACGCCCGCTGAAGCTGTCTCACAGCAGGTAAACATTCGCTAAATAATCCTTTCCATATGGAGGTTGTCTAAAATATATCATTTTAAACAATAATATTACACTACACTATTGTAAAACTGTTTCTGTTATTGTATATTACTTCTGGTGTGTACAATGAAGTTATCTTAACTATTCCAAGTAGCCTAGGTTTTTTTAAGGTTGACCACACCTTGGTGTTTGACCACAGCTCACCTGATCGTATGTGACAGTGTGAGCGAGGATTGTGAATATTGTAGCTATGATACTTTTAAGTATCCGGTCGGCTAGCTACCATCCTCAAGTTGAAAATCTGCCGCCAAGCATACACCTGGCCTTGAATGGAACTGGCTCTCAAGTAAGACCTGGTTGGGAGACCGTCTGGCTGCCAACATATATTTCTGGGTATATAAAGCATTTACGATTTACAGCCATATAAACACACAGTGAGATGGTTATTTGTACATATGTGTGTACATATATCTTCTTTATATGTACATTTATAATATATTTCTTCTGTACGTGTGTTTGTCACTGAACCTAAACAGCTGGACTGATTTCGATGATTTTTTTATCTGTTTTGAGTTGGAGGATGGATGGTTTAGTTTACAATTGGCTGGTAGGTGGTGCTGCATATAACACCGGGTACAAAGTACCAGGCATTCAGCTCGTATATGTACAAACATGATACATGATAAAACGATTTTATAAATTTTTCCTGATGTTCTTTGTTTGGATTTGTTTTTAGAATGGTGTGGTCGAAAACGGCGTGTCCAACGCACTGAGCACGATTGTGCATCCAGCTCAAATTCACCTTCCTATTTCACAGGTACTGTTTTTCTATTTTCTTTACTATCTCGTTAGTTTTTATTGCCACTGTTTGCGATTATGAAAATACTACCGCTACTACTACACATAAGAAGTAGCGTATGTGTCAATCCAGAGTGTCAGCTACCTCCATACCAAATTACATCAAAATTGGTCCAACCATTTGAGCGTGAATAAGTAACAAACATACAAACACACAAACACTCACTAATGTTCGCCTTTATAATATTAGTGTGATATAGGGTTATAATCTTTGGGTGTACTAAGCTGAAAGGGTTTTGGCTTATTACATCTTAAGCAAAATTAGTCTTGTCATTTTAAACAACTTATGCTTAGTCATTGTTCTCATCATTATGAACAACTTATTTTAATCATTGTTCTCGCCATTATAGACAGCTGAGGTTAGTCATTACTCTCGCCATTCTGAACAACTTAGCTTAGTCATTGTTCTCGTTATTATGAACAACTAAGCTTAGTTTTTGTTTTTGCCATTATAAACAACTTAGCTTAGTCATTGTTCTCGCCATTATAAACAACTTAGTTTAGTCATTGTTTTTGCCATTATGAGCAACTTTTACTAAATAATTCAAACTTCTTATCTACGTAAATGACACTGATCTATTAAGTTTTTCCCATATTTTTTAACAAGAATATTTTTCTTTCTGTCACTTTGGGGCTAGATGGCGCTGCGTAAAATGTTGAATAAAATAATGATGATGGTGTATTTTTGTTGTCAGGTGGTGAGCAGCGGTGGCTTGGTGGTGAGCCCGGCCACTCTGCAGCTCCTCTCTGCGGGGGGCGGGCTGCGTGTGCTGCCTGCCCCAATACACGCCAACGGTAACTGATTCACTAACTCACATGCCATTCCTTGCCGTAAACGCGTAACAGCGTATATAACGTTCAAACTCAAATTAAAATTTATTTTGCAGAGACATGGGTTACATATTTTCATAGTATAATAGTCATACTATAAGATCGCCATGCTCTAGCACCATGGCATTCAAAATTTATAAACAAGTTTAATTATTTAAATCTAATGTCAATTTCGGTTATTATAATATTGTATTGCAATTTATCATTCAAAAACTCACCTATAGTATACCTTATCGATTAAGAGCTTCTTATGTATAAATTTGAAAATGTCAACATTTTTATGTAATTTATTATTATAGTACCTGGATGACCGAGCTTTGCTCGGTTTTTCATTGCCTAAAACACGGATAAAATGACGTTTTCTAAAAACGAAACCTAGCTGGATCGATTTATCGCCCCCGACACCCCCTGCATACTAAATTTCATTAAAATTGTTGGAGCCGTTTCCGAGATTCAGAATATATACATATACAAGAATTGCTCGTTTAAAGGTATTAGATAGATTAGATTAGTACCTGGATGACCGAGCTTTGCTCGGCTGAAAACACGAATAAAACGACGTTTTCTAAAAATGAAACCTAGCTAGATCGATTTATCGCCCCCGAAACCTCCTGCATACTAAATTTTATGAAAATCGTTTGAGCCGTTTCCGTGATTCATATTATAAATATATATACACATATATACACGAATTGCTCGTTTAAAGGTATAAGATACATCAAAGGTATAGTTAAAAGTTTTTTTTTAAAACGGTTTGCAAGAATCTTTTCAGTTTAACCCGCAAATTGGTACAATGCACTTTTTTTTAACTATGGGGACGGATTGTTTAACCCCATATTTTAGTGTAGAGCCAACGAAACCGTGGTGAGCATTAAAGTAGCATGTATAAAGCATATGGAAACTAATTAAGCTTTGAGCATACATGCGAAACATGTGTTTTCTATGACAAATTTGAATCAATATGAATACCCAAAAATTTAGTTCAACAGTAGCAATACAAAGTCCTGGGAATCGTTGCTTTGGCGCTTATTACTTTGAGACTTTTGTTGGTTAGCCTCAAGAGTCCTGTAATTTCGCTAGCTGCCGGAACACAAATAGCCTAAGAGTTTTAAGTGTTAGAACGCAGCTCACCTGATGTTAAGTGACGGTATGGTCGAAGATGGCATGGATGTTTCGTGGCACAGCAACCCTACCCTTAACTATTAGTATCCCCTTATACCCTTCAAACCAGAACACAGTAATGTTTACACACTACACGGCGGCAGAATGTCTGGTACTGCAGTGGTACCTACCCAGATGACCTCTTCACATCACATCACATCATCAGCCATAGAACGTCCACTGCTGGACATAGGCCTCCTCCTTGCCAATACTCGCCACGCTTGGCAGGCGGGTTGGCGAGTGCAGTTAGGTGTGATCGTTTAAGGAAGACGCTGCTGCCCATCTTCCGGATTACATCCCTTAGCCGACTCTTACGGCAACCACGGGTAGAGAGGGTGTACCCCACCCTCTCTACCCGTGGTTGTCTATTCTTACGCCGGCACCACCACGGCACGACCTCTTGCTAAGGCGAATTTAAATGTTTTTTTTTTTTTAATTGCAGGCGTGACCACTGCTGAGAACAACAGGATACCTAGAACGGAAAACGGTATCGTTTCTCCAACACCAGTTTCCTCCACAGGTCAGTCATTTAGACTTTTGATTTTGACTTTAGCTTTTTTGACGAACGATTCAAAACTTCCGGAATAGCCCTGTTTCTACAACTTATCCCACTGCTGGGCACAAGCCTCTTCACATTGTGGGGAGGGTAAGGCTGTAACTCACCACACTGGCCAAGTGAGAGTTGGCAGACACATATCTTCGAGAACGTTAATCACAATGCTTTCCTTCACCGTTTTGAGCTAGCGGTGATGCGCACGATAGAGATATGTGCCGTGAAGGCTTGAACCCAGGACCTCCAGCGGCGGTTAGACGATCTCCCAATTAAGCTGCTGTAATTTCAACCGTCAAGGATTTATAAAGATACAAATACCTGCGCAACAATGGATGAATATATGGAAATTAAAATTACTATGTTTATTTTAATTGTATTTCTTTAGTCTGAGGTAATTTTTTTATTATTTTATATATACAAATTAGATATTTGTATCTACTTTTATATACGTATATATCATACTTTTTTACATACAATTGGCGACCTCTTCGCTTAGAGATCTACCATTTGTGAGTACAAAAGGTTAAATTGTTTATCTTTGATATTATAGAGGGCGTGGTGGTGACGCGCGGGTTGACGCCGCTGGTGGTCTCCCAGCCCGCCGCGCATCTACTGCACACACACACACTTACACATAAGGTACATACAATATTAGGACCAAATTTACAATCGCTCCCACGTCTATGTTCATTTGGTAGTAGCTCTACTTTATTATTAGCGATTAGCGCTTCTTTACTTTTTGTAGCGATGCTCAGGTAAATTATGTGTAATTTTAAAACTTTCGCGACTTGAACACACACTTAAGGTTGTCACTGGGTCTTAATCACGCACAAAATACTATGAAATTAGTTTTGTTCTGTTCAGTTTTATTTTTGTCACCGGGTTTTAATCACGCACAAAATACTATGACATTAGTTTTGTTCTGTTCATTTTTATTTTTGTCATCGGGTCTTAATCACGCACAAAATACTATGAAATTAGTTTTGTTCTGTTCAGTTTTATTTTTGTCACCGGGTTTTAATCACGCACAAAATACTATGACATTAGTTTTGTTCTGTTCATTTTTATTTTTGTCATCGGGTCTTAATCACGCACAAAATACTATAAAATTAGTTAGTCTTTTTTAACAGTTTTGTTTTGTTTAACTCGTGACCATGGCTATTGCAACATGGCCGAAACGTACGGGTAAATAAACAATACTAATTTTATGGCAACATATGTGTTAAATTTAAAAAAAAAAAACCCACATCCAGCGTTAGTTTTCTGGTGGTAAGGGGGTAGCCAGCCAGCCGGATACTAGAAAGTACCTCTACCTAACAATGCATAGTTCTCAAGTTAACATCGCTTCATTACAGATGGTAGAAACCCAGCTGGTGAAAGGCACCGTATCTCCACTGACGGTGAGCGCACAATACCTCTCCACGACCATTGTGAAACCAGTGGTAGTGGTATCAACAGCACATACCACCTGACCCAAGCAGGCCCAGTGGACCGTGGACAAGCGTCAGCTACAAACCCACACATGAACACCACTTCAGTATCACCAAAGAGGATATAAACACAACGTTTAAAGAGTCTGCACTTCCTATCAAGACATTTTCGTAAGTGCGAAAGTACTTTTACCAAACTTACGAGAAACATTACATAATTCGATCAAAATTAAAATCATATTACAACTATACAGTGCACTATAAATGTAATGCTTTTTAATTTGGTTGGATAGTATGTTTTTCGTCTGAATGTTGGTACAAACTACGTACATGTTTCTTATGACTCGTTATTTGAAATGTCACTGACGTCAGGGATATTGTGGCATAAGTGTATTTGTTAAGGACACTTTTAATGGTGACTGTGAAAATGGATTTAAGTGGAAAATGAAATCTAGTGCAGACTTGAATTTGAAGCTAGCTAGCTCCGACGTCTGACTGGGATGGCCGTGCTGGAATTACCGATATCGAAACTTATGCACATATAACTAGTAATCGATAAGGATTACGACTTCAAGATATATGTATGTGCACCAAGACATATAGTAACAACATGATAGGTGAAGCCAGAGCGAATGTTTCGCATGGGGCGAATTTCCTTCGATCGTCCTTCCAGTTTTAACGGGATAAACAGAAGTCCTAAACAAGGTTTTTCAAGGATGGCTCGATTCTCTTTTACTAACATAGTTGTTCCTCTATTTCTTCGGATATTTATGGATTTTATCGTGTGTGGATATTACGGTCTTTATGTCATACGGTGGCTGTAGTGACTGAAGTTGTTTAAATTCGCAAATTGAACTGATCGTGTATGTGTCAAGCCAAACTGACGCAGTTTTGTCAGTTTGCCGTCTTAGCTATTAGTGTGTGGGTGATAGAAGGGGCGAGGGCTTGAATTTATAAACTGTTTCAAGTTTTAAAACTGTCATAATGATTAGATAGATTTTCTTGCGTTTGTAACGTTCATGTTTTCATATTGGGTTGCACGATCTCTGATTTGTCGTCTAATGTTGGTATTATATACGTTAATGTTATTATTTTATGACTTATAATATCACTCTTTTTTACTATATTTTGTAAATATACTGAATTTTAATTAGGCGGAGTTTTACTGCAACCTAATATGATATTTGCATTTAAATGTCGCGTTACAAATGATAACAAAAGTATATCTTTTATACGAAAAAGCAAATGGTTATAAAAACAGCACAAAAATGAATCTACATTTTTTATAAGAACCATCTGTCGCATGAAAATCTTTTCAATTGTATATTTGACTTTTGTCTATGTCATATTTGACATCTGTCACGTTTGACAGCCACGTCCGCGCCCCCGAATGCGGCGAGTGTTTGTTAGAGTTGGCTGTAGTAACTGTGTGATAGTGTTCTATAACAATAGTCGGACTCTCACTGCCAAAGTTGTCAAGCAATAAAAAAACCATTCCGGATCGTGGCGTTAGCTTCACTAGTAAGTATTAACAGACCCGACTATGGTACAAACAAGATCAATAAAAAGAGATAGCATGTTCGCTTTCGATGCGTGAACCGATCTGTCTGTTAATACTAGCATTAATACGTTTAGTTAATACGTTTGCATTGTTTTGTTGAAGAAGTTTTAAATATCAACTCAAGGCATTGAAAATCAACTACATTACAATTTCATGATATTCGTGTATTATTTGCATATTATATGCGTAACAAACACGAAAGACTATAAATAAGGTATCGTAACGTATCACGCCAAAGAAAAAAAATCATTGCCGAGGCCGCAGCAATGACACCAAAGAAATCACATCTTGTAATGCTATACACAATGTTATTTTGAACAATGCAACAATATAATTTTTCAAAACCAATTTTTACTACATAAATAGCAGTATAGTTTTTACCATCTCGGACTCTGAGCAAGCTAGAACGGATTTACACAGTCATGACTATGATCTTTATGTATTACTAGATACGCCCCACGGTGTTAAATACCCGATATTTTTTTTTCAGTATATATGCCTTTGTATATAGCCTATGCGTTAATCCAGGGTGCTACCTCCATACTACTCCATTCACTACCACGGCATAACAGAACAATGTAAACGAATTCTAAAGCGTGCAAGCGAAACGCGCCTCCGTCTTATTTTAAGACAGCGCTAAAAACCTGTATTTATGCAATACCTACTTAATAAGTCGGTGATAGCAAAGTGACTAGTTCGGCAGGCCAAGTGAAATGTTATTTTTGTATGCTAAAAGGGTAGCTAGGAGTAAGGACATGCCGTATTTTTTGGGAGATATGATTTGCAGTACACATTGCAAGCGTTTCAAATTGAAGAAAAAATCGGTGTGTGTTAGTGTCGTGGACACGGTCGTTTGTAAGTGAATACATACATCTTTGAACATTTAGAAGTCCGATTTTCTTAGGTCCTTACTAAACGTAACGAATTCTTTGGATATCGAATTGTATAATTACATTTTGGATGTAGATGATAGATATGTAGCTGCGACACCAAACTTTGTTATCATTCGTTTTCTGAATTGCCTCCCACTATGGAAGAAAATTTAAAGACGTACCTATTTACTTCAAAACGATTACGTTACTGGTCAGTTAGCAATTACTATCGAATTATTCCTCAACGACTAATATCAAACTTGCCATGATTCTGTCGCAGACAATATGTTTGATTCCGCTTTTTACAAACGGCGTCACACAGCGGTGGTACATACCTAGATGACCTCCTGCTAAGGAAATCTAGCACCAAGTAAAGTCTAAGTATTTGGAATTTTCTTAATTCTGCTTGTGATTGAGATGTATTGTAAATCTTATGTTTCTTTTTATATGGTTGAGATTACTCCTGGCTACGCTGCAACATTATTCCATATTGTGATTATGATACAATAACTTAATGTAAATTATTTGTGTGTTATTTATTGTTTAGAGTCAATCGTTTGGAGCGGATGCCTTCTATGTATTCGTAACATTAGAGATTAGTATTAAAAGGACCACTGCCTTGGCTGCCTGTTTCAGGTGATTCACGAATGAAATTGGTTACCCATCTTCAATTGAATCCGTAATTAAAATAAAACCACGTGACATAAACGTCTGTATATATGTATTTCAAGATAAAACATGAATTAAAAAAAAAAATATAATCATTGATCATTCATATTATTTATTACGTATAAAACCAGTTTTATATGTTTTTTTTTTTTAATTTATCAGAAGGGAGTAAAAAAAAAGAAACGATTTTATGTTTGGAATTAGAAGCAATTAAAATATTCAGAACTTTTACTACAATTTTGTTACGATACTTAGTTGAAATTTTTTCTGAAATTCACATTCAATTGTTTTATATCTTCAAAAATACGTGCGATTCTTAGAAATCAATCGATTTGTGACGATTTCATTATGTACAGTATTTTGTCAGGGAAAGACACGTTAGCAAACTTTTCAATTTTGCTAAATGTATTTCAAGATAAAACATGAATTAAAAAAAAAAATATAATCATTGATCATTCATATTATTTATTACGTATAAAACCAGTTTTATATGTTTTTTTTTTTAATTTATCAGAAGGGAGTAAAAAAAAAGAAACGATTTTATGTTTGGAATTAGAAGCAATTAAAATATTCAGAACTTTTACTACAATTTTGTTACGATACTTAGTTGAAATTTTTTCTGAAATTCACATTCAATTGTTTTATATCTTCAAAAATACGTGCGATTCTTAGAAATCAATCGATTTGTGACGATTTCATTATGTACAGTATTTTGTCAGGGAAAGACACGTTAGCAAACTTTTCAATTTTGCTAATTGTTGCTGATGTAGGTATATTTGATCTTCATAAAATTCGTAAAGTCAAAAATGTCAATCAAAAAAGATAAATTTGCCACGCACGTTTTTTGTATTTACTTTAGTAAACTGGTAGGTATCATTACGGCCTTTGGTGACCTTCTTCTATCAATATTGCACTGATTTTCGTCGCGCCATTCTTAAGAGCATTAGCAAAATGAATTAGAATGTTCTGTTTATAATTTTCTCAGATTTTAGAACAGGTACTAAATAAAAGCCAGCTAGGCCATTAAAGGCTTCTTAACAGTTGTTTAACTTGTAAACCGTCTATCTTTCACTATAAGTTAAACCTTCTCAAAATCTGACACTACTAAAGTAAAGTATGCGCTTAAATATTTCAAAGAAAGTAACTTATCTCTTTCGTCCCGTGTTATAAAAATCCTTCAAAAGAAAGAGACTACTATAGTAGTTTTGCCTTTAAATTTTGCAATGTCCTCGTTTTGGCGTTATACAGGTGACCTGTTTCATAAAATTTTGACTTCTCCGTGAGTCTATTTCTTTTATGTCAACAAAATATAAAAGTGACAGCATCATCCACAAATGTCAGTGTAAACTTACGAACTCTTTATACACCGTGAAAGTTTGAACATTAGCAATATTGATACAGGGGGTTCAGTACTGGATTGTCGTTCCAAATAAAAAACAAAACATAGGTGATTAATATTTGACCTAATTATCCTGAGCAAACATAAAAATAAGGACACTTAAATCATGGTTGTCGCGCGTGGTCCCAGATTAGATAACAGTTACAACGCAGTCTACGTATGATAGTTATGTCTTGCGCTAGCTCGATGCGTAAGGCTGCGCGCTGTCCATAAATTCTGGAGTCTTGGGAAAGCTAATTTTCAAATAGTGCTAATGTTCAAACTGTCAACCCGTATACAAACTCTTTGAAATATTCAACCGCACAAAGTGCGATATCAAAAATAAAGAGAAAGAAATATTCAACCATATTTGTATTTTTTTTTATTTGTAAGTGACAAGTAATTCTCCAAAAGTTGAATGTATTTCCGTCTATCGTATTTGATGTTATAGTGATAGAAAATCAAATATACATGTAGGTGTTGTCAATTTTTTAACCGTTTCATATGCTAAGGTTTGTATTAAATATAGCTAGTAAAATACATTGTGGCTTATTCATGTTCAAGAATGCAATATTATTGTAGCGTTATTTGTGATAATTTGCGTCGAGCAAATTAGGTTACGATGTTCTAGGTATAGCCAAACGCGAACTAATAATTATTTCTTAGGGCAGAATTCGTTTGCACAGAAAGTGCAGAGGGCCTAGATAAAGTAACATTCGATTAGCGATAACGCTATTAATTGTACGGGATTGACATACGCTGTCGATATGTCACGGGGACAGCTTATGTCGATCCCGTATTATTATTTTACTAATTTTCTATTAGCGTTTTCACTAATTGAATGTTACTTTGTGTAGCTCGGAACTGTTACAATAGCTACAACTTGTGCTAACAATTGAAATTCATCTTTATTAGCAGAGTAATTTAGACATATTTCTTGCTACGCTTTCATAGTCAAAAACTTATGTAATAACTGAATAGCCCCACAGATATGATGATTGTCAGGTCTTTCCAGAAAACTGATAGTTATCTTAACTCAGGGAAGTGTAACAACAGAAAGAGAGCTGTAACGTGAACAGGTGGTTACTCTCGCCCTGTAGTGTATTAATAATTTTACAACTTTCAACTGAAAAGAGCAATGTAAAGATGTCACTGGCCTTGTGGTCTTTTTCACTATTGTGCCTATTTTTTTGTTATTTTTTGGCATGTTGCGTTTAATATGGTATGACCGAAATTGCGCAACTCGACTGATAAAGTTTTGTGGCAAAAAGACCTAAAAAGCATTGTCAAATTATGTATGTATAATTTTCTTAAAATGACCGCATTTTATTTAAAATATTATGAACATGAAGTGGCAAACAAGCAACGGCCCAGGTGATACAAGTTTCGTTAACAAGATTTTACTGCAAAAATAAAAATGTCTAAAGTTGTTGTGGTCTCGTTCAGTTACTTTTAAGAAGTCTGTGCTAAAATTATTAGAAAAATCAATAGACATATTTATTATGTGCAATCTAAATTAGGCATTGTCATGACGACATAAAATTTAAATCGAGTATGTCGACTTTTTCATAGACGTACTATAGATTCATAGAACTATCTTCTATGTTTATATTAGTTAAACTAAGGATAGTTTTTGTGATTTTTTTCTGTTAGATTCGAGTTGCTATAGTTTTATAAATATATATACATTCTTTAAACTGTGAATCACATGACACTAGTAATAAATAAGAAAAAAATAATTAAACGACTTCAAGAATATGAGGAAGTTCTCAATTCGTCACAATTTTCTAAAATGTATGTTACTCGAAGACGCCTAAACCGATTTGAATGATTCTTTCTTTATTAGAAACGATATACGTACATACATTCAGATTTGTCCCATAGAAATTTCATTAAAATCGGTTCAGTAGTTTTAAACCAGACTAAATAGAAAAATTATGTCGTGCAAGGAAACAAAATTGTGGATTTTGCTTTTCTGTGACATTTTAGTGGTGTTCACGAATTACTAGAATAGTTCCAATGAACTACCTACCTTCTGGTTTAAGTATTACGATGATAATGAACCCCGAAGGTAGTCATCGGGACTTCGTAATAAAACTATGTAACTTAGCCGTTTTTGGGCTTAGAGGAATGAAGACGATATTTTTTTGAAAAAATTATAATTTGTTAATGCTTTAAAACTATGTAAAAAAAATTGACAGAGCTGTACTCAAATGGCCGTACTTAACAACGCTGATTAATGTAATGTGATGCTTAACCAGCGTTCACAAGTTAGCCCCAAAATATTCGTGCAAATTACATGTCAATTCTGGTATACATATTTTTGTGCTGACTTACAATACATAATTATGTAAAATTTTAATAAAAATCTTAGCTTCGAAAAATCTAGAGTATATAACTTAATTACATCGGAAAATATCAAAATGATGTTAATATCTTGTAAAGAGAGAATATTTTTCTAATATTTTTATTTGTGACTAAAACGAGTGTTATTGCTAAGCAAAGCACTTTAAAATATGTGGTTTTAAATCTTAATTTGCATTCTGAACTGTTTGATTTAGCATTTTTTACTCTACGCAATATAAAATAAGACTCACACCTCGTAGTGCTTTGGATATTTATGTGTATAGTAGTATTTATAAAGTATAACTTGGGCCCGCTCCTAAAATTGTACAGTAGGTAAATTAGATGCAGTATTTTTTTCTATAAAGTTTTTGGTAATGTAAGTGTCACTTTGCCTAAAGTAAGAGAATGAGATAATAAAAAAGTGTATAAATAATATAAAGAAGAGAGAAAAAATATTTTAATGATAGAATATTATGAAGCTGAAAATGCTCATGTAAATAAATATATAATATACTAGTGTATAAAGTTCTAATAACGTGAGAAATACAAAATCAATTAAGCAAACGTGTTTTTTTACGACTCCCAACCATCTCCTTTGACATTCTATGTTTTATAACTTGTACAAAAGACAATCACAGTGGACTGCCAACAAACTTTAGGTTTAAGGTTTTTTTTCATACAAACTCTTTTTTTGTTTTACTTATGCAAGATTACTTTTACTTGGTGGTAGATTTCCTTAGCAGGAAGCCGTCTAGGTAGATACCACTGCAGTACCAGATATTCTGCCGCCAAGCAGTAGTGTGTAAACATTACTGTGTTCCGGTTTGAAGAGTACTGCAGCTAGCGAGATTACTGGGCTGTTGAGTCTAATCATCGAAAGTCTCAAAGTAATGAGCGCCAAGCAATGCCTCTGACTTTGTTTTGCTACTCAAAGTTCTGTGTATTGCTGCAATGGTCATGGACAGGCGTTATCTCTTAACATCAGGAGAGCGTCTCGTTCGTCTCATTACTGTTACATAAAAAAAAAAAACCTTTAATATTATCGAATACTCAGACTAGTGCGAAGCAAGACGAGGCCGCGCGCGCGTTGTACTCAGCCTTGTCTCTATGATGAAGGCCACCGGATGTGGCCGAAACTATAGTCTGAGTTTCCGATAAAATTAAACGTGAGTAATCCCGCATAAGTAAACCAAAAATATGTCAAAACCACGTCAGTTTCCATAGTAAAATATGGACTCTTTACTCGTAATTTGATCCCCACAGACAACTTTTTTTAAAATTTTAAATAAACTTAAATTATACGCAATACAGAGAGAGGTAAGATTATCTATTACCTGTTTGTGTGTATACCAGCAGAGCAGCGACCCGTTAGCAGCCCCCGAGCATGAGTATGACGCATGTGCCAGCCATTGCCGTGGTGCCGGCGTAAGAATATTACCCAACCCTCTCTACCCGTGGTTGCCGTAAGAGTCGGCTAAGGGATGTAATACGGAAGATGGGCAGCAGCGTCTTCCTTGAACAATCACACCTAACTGCGCTCGCCAACCCGCTTGCCAAGCGTGGCGAGTATTGGCAAAACCCCCCCAGGAGGAGGCCTATGTCCAGCAGTGGACGTCCTATGGCTGATGATGTGATGTGATGTGCCAGCCATCGCCTCCTCAACCATATCTGAGGGAAGAAAGCGATCTACACACTACACCAATATATGTATACTCGTAATTAATTTTTCCTCTCTTTCTCCTTTCCTGTGACAGCAACCTAGACAGTTTACTTTGCCTTACTCGCGTAGTTGGAAGTACGTTTTGTCTATTCTTGTCTCTTGTGTGTAGCGAATATAGTTTTTTTTTTGTAGCGATAATTGCTCAGTGGTTAGCGCGGTCAGTTCGCATGCCGAAGGGCGTGGGTTCAAACCCCAAAAATGAGCTTGAGCTGCCGGTGCAGGAAAACATCGTGAGGAAACCATAGCACGGTGGTAGGGTACTTTCTAGTACTCGGCTGGCTAGCTACCACCCTCAAGTTGAAAATCTGCCGCCAAGCATCTAACGGTGTTTTCTCACTCGAGAGCCAGTATCATTCCAGGCTAGGTGTGCTTTACTATCTTCTACCACACCCTCACTTAACATCAGGTGAGCTGTGGTCAAACACATAGCCTGTAAACCATTAAAAAAAAAATACAAATACATCAAACGGGCTTACGTTTATATATTAAAACTATCAGTCTATTTCTTACCCTTTGTTTGTACTTAATTTGAATTACCTGTGCATAGCAAGCATAAGAAGAACAAGTTAGTTAATTACCTTTCTTAGATTATAGAAATACGGGTCCCCCATTTCTCAGCTCTATCTATTAGGTACATTACTGACCATAAATTCGGTTACTTTACGAGTTTCCTTAACTAATTTTATTCTACATGAAGTTGACTGACCGGTTAATTAAAAAGTTTACAATGTGCGTGTCGTTAGCATTACGGTAGGGTTCCATGTACATATATTTTAAGTTTGACAGGCTCGCAGTTTGACCTCGGCTCACCTGATGTTAAGTGACTGTGAGGTCGAAGATGGTAAGCACAATTAGCCTGGAATGGAACTGGGTCTCAAGTGAAGCTGCCAGAAGTCATCATTGGCGGCAGATTTTCAACTTTGGGGTGGTAGGTAGCCAGCCGAGTGCCTAATAGATAGTACCTCACTACCACGCTATGGTTTCCTTGTTGGGGTTTGAATCCACGCTATTCAGCGAGTGAACCGACCACGCTAACCACTGAGCTATCATCGCTACAAGACCAATTGTCACTACATTGACATTGTCATGACCAATTGAGCTGTGACGCTCTTAAGAACTATCCCATTGGTCGATCAAGTTTTCACATTATGTCAAAAATTTATAGGTAGATAGAAACTCTTTATTATGTATACCAAAAATAAATATAAAAAGTACAGAAATAAATATCTTATGAGCTAGTGCCACAAGTGGCGGCCTTATCGCTAAGAGCGATCTCTGATCTCTTATATGATGTTACTAGGAGTTTCTAATTTTCAACACAACCCAAAGTTGCAGAATTAGAGCATAGGTACCTTCGACTTTATTAGGTATTTAGGAGTCTTTTATTTATTTTCCATTTAAGACAAACTTTAGGGATTTATTGACTCGCAAGGGATTTGTTGACTCGCAAGAGATTTGTTGACTCGCAACAGATTTTTTGACTCTCAAAGGATTTATTGATGCGCGTACAAACAACCCCTTATGATATTAATGTAGTAATATATAATAATAATATAACGTATTGTAAGGACTGCAACGAATGTACGACAGAAAGTAGGTACTTATGTGTTATTAAAGCATTATGTAATATTTGTAAGATTGAATTATACAGACAAACATGGAAGTCGACAATTTAAAATAAAATCAGTAAAAACATGGAAAACAGTCACGGTTAAAAAACATGTTTTGCAAATGTATCGCAGTTTTCCGCAAAGTATGATTGTTTATGACATTTCCTCAGATTTTCTCCCGCTTCCGCCCAGGCTGCGTTTACATAGTCCATCCTTCTGACTTGCAACCTTCGCTCAGTCAACGAACTGAAAATATTAATCACGTGTTTGCATAATTTGTATAATGTGAAGATTGTGGAGAGCCATAATATTTGTTCTTTGTCACCTTAGAACGTTAACTAGATATGCCAATTAGGTATAAGTGCGTTTTGTTTTATGGCAACGAGAAATACACATGACATTTTGTGCTGATAATAATGTACACTATGCATATCTTGGTTACGATAGACTATGATATAATTTTTGATATTTAACATTTTTTTATAGAATCCTGCTCTATCTCGTTGAATTTCGGAAACGTCTCAATAGCTAAACCATAAATCTAGTTTAATTGTGTAAAGTTAAATACATCGTGAAAGTTTGAACACCAGCAATATTGGTACAGGGGGTTCAGCGCTCGATTGTCGTTTCAAAAAATTAAAAAGAATAAGTGGTTAATATTTGACCTAATTATTGTGAGCAAACACAAAAATACGGACACTCAGATCACGCGCACCGAAAATGACATGGTAGTCGCGCGCGGTCCCAGATTAGATAACAGTTACTGCGCAGTCTACGTATGGTAGTTATGTCTTGCGCTAGCTCGGTGCGTAAGGCTGCGCGCTGTCCATAAATTCTATATTCTTGGGAAAAACTATAACCAAGGTTTTCTTAGTTTTTTTTTGTATTTGTTATGATTTTATTTCTTTATACGTTTCATATGACTACTAACTAACATGTCTTTGAATATTGATAATGTTCAAACTGTCAGCCCGTATATAACTTGTGAATTGTGTTACAATAAATCGTTTATAAAAACTTATGTTTTTCTTTGTCCATGCTTTACATTATAGTTTTTTTTAATGTCTTTTGTTTTCATTTAAATATAAAAAAAGTATAACAATACCTTCAAAAATGTATATGATTGATAGTTATTTCAGGCATAGACACAATGCAAAGCAGCGGTTACAAATTATGTGATTTTTTTGACTGGCTAGGTGTTTGACCACAGCTCACCCGATGGTTACGATGTACCTATTTAAATTATGTAAGCATAGCTTGGAACGAGGGCTAGTATTTTAGCGTCAGACCTACTGAAAAACGGAAACAAACCAAGTACATGTAAAAAAAAAAAACACTGCCTCGTATAAAATTTATCACAAGTAGGTACATACATCGTCATTGTACAAAAAACGGTAGGTGCTATCGTATCGCGCACTTCTTTGGACTATTTTTTAATGTCAATCAGGGCTAGATGGCGCCACTTTCTGTACGTGTTTCAGGCTAGGCGTTTGACTGCAGCTCACCAGGTAAATTAGCTTTAATGGGAACTGTATCTCAAGTTGCTCCCGGAACATACTATTAATTGCTGGGCTGTATATTTTTAACTTAAAGGTAGAAAGTTCTATTAGAAAGTACCTTACCACCATGCTAAGATTTCTTTGCGATATTTTCCTTCACTTCACTCAAGCTCATTGTAGAAGTCTGAACCTATCCCCCTATATCTTCGCTAAAATTTATGTATAAATATGTATCTGGATAATGCTTGTTCATAAAACAAAACGCTAATAAAACAAAATTAACTATTTTAACGTTAAAATGAAAATAGGTACCTACCTACAATTGCCTACTAAACTTACGATTATAGAATTCGTTTTAAAGAAATACCACCATTTATTTTACACACAAATTTATAATTCTGATAAACATAAAGGGCTTATAATAATGTAATCAATGCTTTTTTATGGAAATATAACACGGGTCAACATGAAATTTGACTTTGATTGCAAAGCATTAAATTTCGGTAGTTTAGGTCGTAATAAGACGGAAAAAAAATATATGGCATGAAAAACTTTGCTTTTGTGCTTAGAAGACTGATTGAACGAAATTTTTAAAAATCTCGGATTTTAATTTTTGATTGAAAATAAAACTATTGAAATAAAAATGTTTATTATTTTTATTAAGTTTTACTATCAAATTAGCTTACAGAAAAGTGGAAAATAACTTAAAAGTGCACACTTTTACTTTTTCTTTTATGTTCATAGCTACTTTCTCTCAATAAACCCCAAATATAGTCGCCCATCATATTTTCATTGTATTGGCCTTGATAGCGTTGTTCAAAATTCATGATGTCCTGATGGAAACGTTCTCCTTGCTCTTCGGAATAGGCTCCCATATTGTTTTTAAATTTATCCAAATGAGCATGCAGCATATGTACTTTTAATGACATCCTGCAGCTCATGGCCTTAAAATTTGTATATACATATCCTCAACCAACTTTTCGTAGTTTTCAGCTTTATTATTTCCTAAAAATCCAGAAACTACTGCTTTAAAACTGTTCCAACTTGCTTTTTGAGTACGATTCAGCAACGTTGGAAATTTTTCATCGGCGAAAATCTGTTTTATTTGCGGACCAACAAAAACCCCAGCTTTAACCTTTGCTTCCGATAACTTCGGAACTACAATAACTACAAGCAACATGTGGAGCCCATGGCTTATCTTGATTCCGTACAGGACAGTCAAAATATGCTTCATAGGCTTCACAGAGAACGTGAGATGTCTTTAGTTCATATTTCACGTCTCGAACTTTAATAAATTGACCACATATAAAACAAAATGCATCAGCATCGTATTTGCACTTTCGTGACGACATTTTAAGTTATTCTGGGCTTGTAAATAACACCTGATGGTTGTTTATCTCTCGGGTGCCATCTAGCGGCACAGTGTAAACGTTAATACCCCACTCTCACCGCGCGGTCTTTTTAAAAATATTAAAATCAATTAAAATTTATGAAAAAATTTAAAAATGAGTATTATTATTATAACTATCACAAAAGCAAACTTTATACCGAAAAAAGGTATTTTCTTTTCGTTTTTGTGCATAACTAACTGGAAAATAATAGTATAAACTTTAGGACAAAGAACGAAAATTTTTTTGTAGAGTCGTGTAATGAGACGAACGAGACGCTCTCCTGATGGTAAGAGATAATGTCTGTCCATAACCATTATATGCAGCGATACACAGAACTTTGAGTAGCAAAACAAAGTTCAGGGCATCACTGCTTTGGTGCTCATTACTTTGAGACTTGCAATGGTTAGTATCAACAACCCTGTAATTTCGCTAGCTGCGCTTCAGACCGGAACACAGTAATATTTACACACTACTGCTTAGCGGCAGAATATCTGGTACTGCGGTGGTACCTACCTAGACGACCTCTTCAACATTTAAATAGTACCATAAAACAAAGTCGCTGTCTGCGTCTGTTTGTTTCTCCGATTACTTCTGAACCACGCGTCGGATTTTACACACACAGTTTGTTGGATACAGTTTACGCTATTATTTACAAAATCTATTTAATTTGTAGAATCAATTTTTTTATCGGTTGCTCACAGAAATCCTGATAGCCTGGAAAAGCTGATGGTAATTGGTCAGGTCGACGGATAAGACTGAGAGGTCGCTCACCTACCCACCTAATAAAGACGATCACTGGTCTGCCAATTCCTAAAGTTCATTAAGACCGTAGATAACAGAACCACGTGGAAGACCATGATACACCGAATAAATTTAACTAGACACGACCTTCAGGAAATATTTTTTTATAGTGTAACTAAATATTAATGGTGGTAGGGTACTTTCTAGTACTCGGCTGGCAAGCAACCATCCTCAAGTTGGAAATATGCCGCCAAGCATCTAACGGTATGTTCCGGCAGTCTCACTTGAGAGCCAGTTATATTCTAGGCTAGGTGTGCTTTACCATCTTTGACCACAGCGTCACTTAACATCAAGTGAGCTGTGCTCAAAAAACTAGCCTCTCAACCATTAAAAAAAAAA
Organism: Biston stratarius; assembly: GCA_950106695.1. NCBI lineage: Eukaryota > Metazoa > Arthropoda > Insecta > Lepidoptera > Geometridae > Biston > Biston stratarius. Next base: position 10,486,513 of record OX467106.1, read on the forward strand.
AAAACTAATGTTTTGTAATAAAGTCACAACCCGTGCGAAGTCGGGGCGGATTGCTATTCTAAATCAACTGGGTTAAAATAGCATTTTATTAAAGTATGTATAGCGCTAAAATTAACAACGAAAATCTAAAGCAAACCACGCAAGGTTGTCGTTATCGATCAGCCTACAAACATTTCGGAGTATCCTACCAGGCTGTCAGGAAGTGAGAGAGTAACGAACCTTGTCTTTTGTTTGCTGCTTTGGATCCTCGCGAATTCGCCATTATAAATACCAGTCGCTTGTGGATTACCATCATACTTCCTTGCGCTTTCTGATCGTTTAGTACTTTCTTTGAAATACATTTAAGATTTTTTCTGTTTCCTTAAACTTTTTAGTCGCTTAAAATATAAATAAAATAATAATTATTTTAAATAATTTATATTTAAAAGTGCCTTTTAAAATTTAAATAATAAAAACGATACTTATAAAATCTTAATTAAGACATAATTTCCTAAGAATATATTTACAACGTTTTTGTTTTCCTTTCTTAAATTAAATTGTATATAGACTACCCGAAATTTAACGATGAAGTGCTTGGAAGTTATATTGGTTCAATTAATGTTATATATAACCTGTTGTCATGGTTTACCTGCATACGATATCGATACAGTGGAAATACTCGCCAATGAGATCGATGAGAACAGCATAGATGGAGGCGATACGATAGATCTATCCAGCCTTGGACCAGAAGCTTATGGATCTCCGAAGAATGGGAGTGGTAAGTGATCTTTCATAATACTTAGCACAGAATAGGAATGTGATATTTAAAACGAAACTTCTTTGTATGCAATGAATCACAGAATGGGTGCTGGTTCTATCGGGTTGCAGGGATGGGATCCATACAGGGCTTAAGACTGGCTTACAGTCACATAAAAATGTTTAGTATCAGGTATTAATCGCGCACAAATTAGTCAACAGTGAACTCATGACTATGGCTATTGCAATATGGCCGAAACGTGGAGATAAATAAACAAAACTATGTTATTTCATAGTATTTTGTGCGCGATTAAGACCCGGATATGAACATAATTATATGTTCAGCGAAAGTTTAAAAGCTAGATTGGTGTACAGTCCTTAACCCTGGTTTAAGGACTCCCTTTGTAGCGATGATGGTTCAGTGGTTAGCGCGGTAGGTTGGCATGCCGAAGGCCGTGGGTTCAAACCCCAACAATGAGCTTGAGCTGCCGGTGAAGGAAAACATCGTGAGGAAACCATAGCGTGGTGGTAGGGTACTTTCTAGTACTCGGCTGGCTAGCTACCACCCTCAAGTTGAAAATCTGCCGCCAAGCATCTAACGGTGTGTTCCGGCAGCCTCACTCGAGAACCAGTTTCATTCCAGGCTAGGTGTGCTTTACCATCTTCGAACACACCGTCACTTAACATCAGGTGAGCTGTGGTCAAACACCTAGCCTGTCAGCAATATAAAAAATAAAAAAACATAAACGACCACGTAACCATTTATAGTCGATCCATTTATAAATTCTGTATTTAGTCTTATCGTGTGGTATTTAGATACTTCACAGATCGTAAAACTGGACGATGTTCATCGTTACTTCCTAACTTACTTTCTTTCCTAAATGTTTTTATAATTATGTGAAAAGGTCGTGATAACAGCCAAGTATTTGTTTTCATAAGCGTATCCTTGATATGAAATTACTTGTGTCGTGTGTATTAACAGGTACCTTTTTTACTGATGACAGGCAGGCTAAGTGATTGACAGCTCGCCTCATGTTAAATGACGATGTAGACGAAAATTGTAAACACTGGAATGGGAACTGACTCTCAAGTCAGGCAGCCGGAACATACTATTCAATTGGAGGTGGTAGCTAGCCAGCCGAGTACCAGAAAGTACCTCAACAACACACTATAATTTCCTTACGATATTTTTCTTCACCGGAGTTCAAGCTTATTGTTGGGATTTGGACCCATCCTCGCTGTACAGTATACTAATGCGGAAACCACTGCGCTATTATCTCTAAAAACCTACATGCGTTTCAAATCTATACTCGACCACAAGTATTGAGTATCGAGTTTAAAACCAGATCATCCTCTATTTAAAGTATTAAAATTCTAAGTTAGCTGTTTTCTGGCTGTGTTAAAACTGTTGAAAACATTAACTAAGTAAAATATAAGAGCGTTGATTGTAACATCACGTTCATCACGTCAAGTGACAGTGTATCGTGTACCTGTCGTCAAGCTTCGATATAACTCTTGACAAATGACATTCAGATCCTGGTATCGACGGTTCCTTCCGCAGTGCGCGATAACTGGCCTGATAAGTGATGTTTTTTGTATGAAAGTGTCATGTAGCTACCTGTAAGGTAATTAATTATATTTATCGATAGTCGTTAACACATTCACAATTGACATGGTTAATTTAACTGATATGGTTAATGGAGTGTCATTAAAGAAGGTGATCGACAATTCTATGATGGTATTTAGGTTAATTTTGCAGGTTTTTGTTACATATTTAATGACAGCCAGGAGTTTTAAAAAGCGGCACCACTTCATGGTAGATATTCCAAAAACTCTAAACGGTTTGAATCTACTCCCATTGTACGAACCGCTAAACAATGGAATTTGGTACACGAGTGGGTGTACCCTAGTAGATACAATCTGGGTGCCTTCAAGTCGCGAGTGAATCGGTTTCTTCTAGACAAGCGTGCTTCACTATAGGCCGAATTTTCACTTGACATCAGGCGAGATGGCGGTCAAATGCAAGCCTATCTATAAATAAAATCTATAACTTTCCGTTTAAATGATATTAATACTTTAGTCAAACAAGACTATAGTAAATATTTCTGAGTTGGCAACGTATCAACAATATCCTTAATCAGGTGGCCATAGGCGTTGCTGAGCTTACTACCTGCTTGTTAACGCTCTTTTCATATGAAAAAAGTTCACCAAATAGCGAAAGTTCGCAAAGCGAGGTTTCTCACTGGTGTCATATTTTATGGAAAATATAAAATTTATGGTAGGGTACTTTCTAGTACTCGGCTGGCTAGGTACCGCCTTCAAGAATCTTCCGCCAAGCACCTGACGGTTCCGGCTACCTTACTTGAGATGTTCCTTTCCATGCTAGGTGTGGTTACCATTTTCGAGCATGTCGTCACTTAACATTGTCGACACTTTTTTTTTTTTTTAATCTTTTTTTTTTTGGGGACTTCTGTCAACACTGACATGTCAGTCCCATTTAACATTGGTTGAGCTATGGACAAACACCTAGCCTGTCAAACTTAAAAAAGAAACGTGTTCACGCGTCCTTGCGTTTTGTTTTATGGTTGAATGTCTGCTTTGCATATCTCCGATGTGATTCTAAAGAATGTACGAGAACACAAATAAGAACCATGAATATAAGATCAGTCCTGCCAGCAGCAGCCCTTATTGACTATTAATCTGCATAAACATGATTTCATATTATTTTCTAGGTGAACTCTTGTCAACCTGGAATGAAACTTCTCTAATGAACCCTGAGGAGATGGGGGAGTACGCGGAAGGTGACATCTTGATTCCTCAGGTGGCTAGGAATGGAATCCGTGAAGAGTCACAGCGGTGGCCCAACGGGCACATACCTTACATGATTGATGGACACTTCAGTAAGTTATTCACTAGGTGGTAGCTCTTCTGAGTAAAAGGTCGTCTGTGTAGCTACTACCGCGACATTAGACATTCTGCCGCCAAGCAGAAGTGTGTAAGTATTACTGTGTACCAATTTGAAGGATATCTACTGCATGCTAGTGAATTTAAAGCTATTGGCAATTTGAAACTAACTATCGAATGTCTAAAAGAAATTAACGCATAAGTGCCTAGGTTTTATTTTGTTACCCTAAGTCTTGGGTACCATGATCATAGATAGGAATTATCTCTTATCATCAGGAGAACTTGGAAAATGCTTAGATCTCCTTTAGGGGATGTAAGCATTAACGCCTATGTTGTTGCCTATGTATAAAACTAATGAGCATCAATGCAGTGGTGGCTTTGATTTGGTTTTGTTGCTCCATGTTCTAGGTATTATTGCAGTGGTCTTAATATGGCCAGGCATTATCCCTCAATATGACAAGAGCGTATTGTTCTTATTATTTGTCATCATATAAAACTGTATAATATAATAAATAAAGAATTCACAAACTATTTTATGAGTTAAATTATGCATAGCCTTTATTGTAACTAGTAAGTATATTGACATGTCTTTGTTAACAGACCAAGATCAACGCGATATGATAATGAAAGCTATCGCCGACTACCACCGACTGACTTGCCTGCGGTTTGTGCCGTACAAGGGACAGCAAGATTACGTCGTGATCCAGAGCAAGAATACTGGCTGTTGGTCCAGCGTTGGTCGTATTGGTAAGAAGTTGTACTCGTGCAATATTTGTACACTCTTGATTAAACAGTCCTTTTATCAAAGCGTTGTTCTTGAGCATAGCTCTCCTTAAGCTTAGTTGTTCGTTATTAATTACTGTGTTCTGGTTTGAAGGGTACTGCAGCTAGCAAAAGTGGGGCTATTGGACCAACATCCAGAGCCTTAAAGTAATGAGTTTTGGCGAGAACGCGAGTCCCGCGGAAGAGTCGTGTCACCCCATTGTATTTTTTACAAAACTAGTATTTTTTCGAGTATTTATGAATAAAATAGTGGTGTTCTATTCATGAAGTGCCAGTTTTGGAAGCAACACTTTTCGTGTTGCTTCCAAAACTCCATCGAAACTTATAGTAAAGTCGCCACTACTTTACTAAAGCATGACTGATTGTTTGATCCCAGGTGGTCGTCAAGAAGTGAACCTACAGATCCCGGGCTGCACCTCCAAAAAAGGCACCGTGCTGCACGAACTGCTCCATGCTGTAGGCTTCATGCATGAGCAGAGCAGGCCCGAAAGAGACGACTTTGTTTGGGTGCGGTATAATAACATCAAGCCAGGTGAGTGTGGATAGGGTATAAAGCGACTAATCATATAAAATTATAGGTCAAAAACCTTTATTCTTTTGAAGTCGATTAAAAACCACACTGCGTTACTTTTTTGTACTTACTATACTACTAACTTATTAAAAAGAGTTATAAAAATTTAAGATAGAAACCCAATACAATAGGGTCTACAAATTTTAAGAGTTTTAAGAGTTTTTTCCACGTTAAAGCTAGTTTTCTTGCCACAAAAGAAGCCCCACCTCTTATGTCTTTAAGAATGAGTTTACTTTAGTAATATGTATGAGTGGGTATAGTAAACTCATTATTTAGGAATTTTAAATAGGTATCAACTATACAAACCCATTCCAATTACCAATTTTTTGTCTGAAGTCTGATACCCATAGTACAGGCTTTGCTTAGTTTGGGGTTAGATGACGCTGTGTGTAAATGTTCTACGATATGTTTTTTTTTAAATACCAATTCAACTGTAGCTGTATTCAAATGACGTGATTCCTAACTCCCAAAAAATACTTTTTAAATCTGAGCTATAGTAATTTATAACATGTTACAGGAACTGAGAACAACTTCCGTAAGGCAGACAAGCAGAACTCGCACGGTTATGGAGTCCCATATGACTACAACAGCGTCATGCATTACTCCGAGTACGCGTTCTCTAGAAATTCACAGAAAACTATCGAACCCAAAGTAAGTCAAAGTAGCTCAAGGCTGGAGTCTAAATAAGCTGGGGGAGCAAGAGTTTCAGGTAGGAACGCGTAAAAATATGTCGCTGTTTTGTATTTTATTCCGAAAATTGTATTCTTCCTGGCTTCTTCGATGTTGCCACAATTTTGCCAGTATCTTGGAACTTGTATTCTTTCAAATGGTATAAGGTAATCAATGCTGAAAGACAATGACAATCAATCAGTGATGCTGAGTATACGCACGAATGTCAGCAAGTTATGTTATGTGATGAAACATGGAATTTCAAGTTGTTTCCAAAACTCCGTAGAAGTTTCTAGTAAAATCATCACTACTGAGTTCATGCCTAGTAAAGTAAGCATGGACTCAACATGACTGTAAATTATTTTAGGTGAATATAACGAACGTCAAGAGTTTTTAGTTTTGTTGTTCAAAGTTATGGATATCGCTGCAAACGCCGGCTGCAAATTACCACAGACTTATCTCTTAACATCAGTAGCGCTTCGTTAGATTAATTGTTTTTCATAAAAAATCGTTCTTCTATCGCGTAGGGATAGTGATATGTGTGAAAATTTTGAAATGTCTTCCAAATGTGTGTTTGTTAAAGGTGGGAGGTGTCAAACTTGGTCAGAGAGAAGGGCTAAGCCGCGGGGATGTTAAGAAAGTCAACAACATGTATAACTGCAAAAAAGAGTGAGTATGTTATCAACCAATGGATAATTTTATTAGACGTGTTTTTGGCAGTTTATCTTATGAAGTATTGAAATTGTGGAAAGATTTATTAATAAAAACCGACTTCTCAAAGAAATCGCTCTCACTCACCCCGTCACTTAACGGCAAGCTGTGTACCAAATCTTTCAACCAAGAAAAATTACTAGGATTTCCGATTCGTATAATGCGTGTCCGAACTTAGATCACACATACTCTTTCATATCATCAAGCATAGCAACAATGAGCTTAAGCTACTGATAAAAGAAAACATCGTAAGGAAGGTGGTAGGGTACTTTCTAGTACACGACTGGCTAGCTACCAAATTATGGTTAAAAATCTACAGCCAAGAACTTAACGGTGTGTTCCGTAAGAGCGATCCATTGAAGGCTAGTTGTAGCGATCACACGTTAATAAACATCAGATGAGCTAGAGTCCAACATCTAGCCCGGATGTGGTCAACCACAAACCTATGTAAATTAAGATATGTACCGTTTTTATGTTTATCACCGGGTCTTAATCGCGCACAAACCACTGTGATGACTACGGCAACAGTTCGTGACTGCTATTGCAACATGGCCGAAACGTCGAGGTTAATAAACAAAACTAATGTCATAGTATTTTATGCGCGATTAAGACCCGGTGATAAACAGTTATATATTCAAATCACGCAATATTAAAAATTTACATATGCCACCTTTCTCTGTTAGGGATCATTTGGAATTTGATACTATGTTTGTAAGTATTATTAAAATTACTTTGTAACTCTGCAGGGAACCTCAGTCAGGATGGAGTCTTACAGGCGTTTTCCAAAACTTATTCGGCGGAAAGGCAGCTGCAGTAGAATAAATTATCTCTAGTGGTTTAATTTTATCTTTAGAATGATTACCAAAGATGACGGGATTTTATTATTTGATACAGACGTTTCTAAATGATCAGAGACAAGGAGAGCAGGAATTTTGCTTTTGTCACCGCGAACTGTATCCGCAACCGTATTAGCATTGAGGAGCATAGACAATTGAGAATGACGTCTAGTGGCATCAAATAATACTATAACTAATATTTTTTTAAATTACCACAATGTCCAATGAAATTGTTGTCCAATGAAGTTTAATAGGTACAATGAAGGATAAATAGATAATTCTATATTGTTCACTTTGAACCTGTGAGGCTCTGAACCTGTCACAGGTTCAGGATCAACAAGCTATGGAAAGCGTTATGCTGGATGTTTCTATATTCGGAACGAAATAATTCGTAAGAAAACTACAGCGTATTAATAATTTAAAGTGGCAATGGGCTGGATATATCTGTCGAAGTGATAACAGTTGGGGTAGACGTGTTTGAGAGTGGTTTCCGCGTAACAGCAAACGCAGCAAATGATTCGGTGGTGGTGTAACGATATACGTAAGGTAGCGGGCAGTGACTGAAAGTAAAAAGCCGAAAATCGATCAAGATGACATTTATTAAGAGAGGCAGTGGATTAGAGGGGGCTGATGAGATATTGTTCACGCTAAAATCACAATAATTGAATTAAAATAATAATAATGCAAAAAATAGTAGCCTTATTGCTAAGAATGATCTTTGCTAAGAACACTCTCGACTAATTTTCAAACAAAAAAATAATCATAATCCACAGACAGACACACAACACACAGACAAGTTGAACTTATAACACCCCGTGGTTTTTGCATCAGGGTTAAAAAGCGATTGTTTTTTTTTTTTATTGAATTTTGGCTGAGAGGTTGTTATAAAAGATCTCGTCATCTTTGGTGGATAAAATGGTAAAGTTTTTATAATGATATCTGATTTTTAATGCAAGGAATGAAATGGTTATGTTTATTTATTGCGGCTATTTATTGTAAGGATAGATCTGCTAGATATAAGATTGTAACGCTAGTCTGGGATGAAAGTTTTTTATATTACGTGTTATTAAAATAAATGCGTTTAAAATTATACTATATGTTTTTTATTTACTTTTTGGCTGTTGATTTACACTAAAACATTACCCTTCGGGCCTTCTTTGGGCAGTAGGGTAAAAACACAACCAACCCTGGAAAGTTGTTTAAAGTAAACTTACATAATATTTGAGCATCTAACGGTGTGTTTCGAGAGAGAAGAACTTCGTTGATGTATAAACTCAATTTAGAATAATCCAAAAGATAGAAATTTAAATCAACTTTTAAATTTTCTCAAATTTCTAAGTGATTCCATTGTAAAAACATATAAACAAATAATATAACAATAGGTATACGGCTAAATACTTCAGTAATTTTTTAAACTTTGAAAGATATAGAATTGTGAAAACCACAAAAATCTAAGTACAAACTTGCCTAATGGCACAGTACACTAAGAACAAGTAGGTCATCTTCATAGAAATTGGCCGTTGGCGCTTTGAATGTTTGTGTGCGTACTGGGCGCCGTGTACGTACACACTGTCACGCACACATTAGCATAAGCTCGGGGAGAGGCGGGTGTCGGTAGTCCGGGCCATGCCGTTTAAGTTTGTTTAACACGCGTAAGTTTGGTCGCGCATGTTCCACTACGCTACACACCCGCTTGCATTCCTGCTCTTCGCTCACTTTATTATTTACACCTTACCGGCCATTTTATTAAGCACAGTTTTATGGTGCTGCTCTTGATACGCAAATAATATTTAACTAAAAATAAAAATGACAACCCTAGGCGTCAACTCAAGAGTAGTCTATTAACTCGCCGACCGGATGACTTCTCAGTGTACTATACTAATGGTCATGTTTTTGCTCCGCTAAATGAAACCCTATAGGTCAAAACTTAACATTAATGAATGACTGCAGTAACAGACGCACTGAAAATGTTAAAATATTTCTTTTGTAAGTCTAACAATAAAAACTTAGTTTAAATTGGCCAAAAAACTTTATTTTTCATTATATAAAATAAATAGGTAGCATATGGTCACCTGATTGCCGCGCTTGATATATTGTTTCATATCAATTCTTACGATTTTCACTATATTTCTCTATTTCCATTGAAAATAGACATTTGAGGAAATTGTAAGCCATTTCACATTGACATTTTTCATCTGAAATAAAATAGAATGTAATATTAGCGACTCAAATCTGGCTTGTAATTTAAGCTCTGGCTACGTAACTAAAATGCCCTATAATTAGCAGAGGTTAATTGACAAAGCCTACTATAAGGTGGCTCATTAGGTGGAAGACAGGAATATAATTATGGTTGTTGTAGCTTCTCTCTGCACTTGAATCCCCCTGGCTAAGTGACAATTGTAGTAAGCATAATGTATGTATTAATATTTATAACTGTAAACTGTAACCTAATATGAAAAGAAAGATCCACAAAAAAATGCCCTGCTGAGTTTCTTGCCGGAGTCTTCTCAGTTGAAGTGTAATTACGAGCCGGTGGTGGATTCAAACATGTGACTTAACGTTCATAAGTGCCTTACCAGGGCCTAAACTGAATAAATTACTTTTTGATTTTGATAATTATGTTTATCACTGGGGCTAAATCGCGCACAAAATACTATAAAGATAGTTTTGTTTATTTACTTTTTTGTCAGCTCGTGACCACGGTTATTGCAACATGGCCGCAACGTCGAGGTAAAAACTAATTTCATAGCATTTTGTGTGCGATTAAATCCCGGATTAAATGAGACTTTCAATATGGATTCGATTGTTACATTTTGGTGGGTGTGTGTAATATATATCACACACACCAACTAAAATGTTCATCAAATTAAAGTGAATCATAATTGAATCTTGTCAGTTTTAACTCACCCCTCTGAGAACAGAATGTAGCAGTTTCTACAATATTATCTCCATATCTTTCATCTGCGAATATCGCTGCTGCTCGTTCCGGGTCTATCTTGCCATCACCCGTGGACGCTACTTCGAGACTTTGCAGGACACAACGTAGAAAACACTGGAATTTTTTGGAACTTTATCTTCCCTACTCATTTACAAACGATTTGAAAAAATATTTTTGTTTATTTGAAAGGATATACTTTCAGATTTGTCCTTTAGAAATTTTATTAAAATCGGTTAAATAGTTTGATTTTTAAACCACTATAACTGAAAAAATACGTCATCCAAGTAAACGAAATTGCGTATTTTGCTTTCATGTTACTTTTCAATGGTGTTTACGGTCACTAGAATAGTCCCGATGAACTGGTCTATCTTCTTATTTCATCATCAACTTATCCGAGAGATCCGAGAGGTGCATCGAGTTACGGGCTCCCGCTCCACGTGCTTATTGTGTGGATAGGTACCAACTAAACCCCAAAATTGCAGGTGCCAACTCGGCTTCGTTTGTGAGAAACCACCGGTCAAAGTTAGGAGTCTGCTTACTTGCCTCATTGCGCTTATAGACCAAACCTTACGGTACATAAGCAGAATCCCAACTTTGACCGGAAATTTCTAGTGGATTTTATTGGAATGAAGTCGGGTTTTTTTTTTGTTTAAATTATTATACTGTTATGTTTTGTATAATTTATTTTTTACAATAATTATCTGATTTTTTTTTATTACCTTTGGTGTTTTATCTGTTTCATCAGGAAAACTTCCAGTCTCGTTAAGTGATACCAAGTAAGCTGAAAGTTAAAGGTATAGTTAAAAAAATGTAGAGCGTCTTTTAAAAACGATAAAGTAAGGTCGCTTAATATTAATCATTGCTTAAAAATACTATGTTAACTCCTCACCCGCGTGAAATGTCACGCGAGGTAATGGGACAGACTACTTTTAGCATATAACTTTAAACAATGGTAATGAGTAAAACTTAAACAGTGCATGTTGTTCGTAGTGTAATTTTTTTTTAATTTATTTTATATCTTACAAGCTAGGTACTTGGCCACAGCTCACCTGATGTTAAGTGACTTTATGGTCGTAGATGATAAAGCACACCTAGCTTGGAATGGAACTGGCTTTTAAATGGGGCTGTCGGAACTCACCGTTAATGCTTCAAGCCCTCAAGTTAAAAATCTGCCGCCAAGCATCTAACGGTGTGTTCCGGCAACCTCACTTGAGAGCCAGTTCCATTCCAGGCTAGGTCTGCTTTACCATCTTCAACCACACCGTCACTTAACATCAGGTGAGTTGTGGTCAAAACATCTAGCCTGTCAGCCATAAAAAAAAGTGCTTGGCGGCAGATTTGCTAGCCAGCCGAGTACTAGAAAATACCCTACCACCATGATATGGCTTCCTCGCAACGTTTTCTTTCATCGTCAGCTCATTGTTGGGGTTTGAACTCACGCTCTATCATAGCTACACATAATAGTAGTATAATATTATTCATTTTGTGATTCGTAACCAATAACCAAACTTACACATTTCGATTCTGAAGGATTCATTGCATGTCGTCATTACAGCCATTATATTTGCATCATCCCTAGTTTTTGTATCGTTACTTATCGACTGGAGTTCTGTAGCTTTGGTATCCGGTGTCTTGGACACTTTAACAGCTTCAGTTGCCGGCGCGCTGGATATCCCAGTGTTCATTTTTGAACATGTCACTAATAATGACACTGAAGTTAAGAATAAACAAATTAATACAAAGCTGGACATGTTTTTTTAAAATTGTAGTGCTCTCTGGTGACATGGTGGAACTGCATAAATAGGTGAACAGGTGGAAATTTCCCAGAGATTACAAACATTTTAGCTACCTACACTTCATTATTGAATTGTGTGTATTGGTATATCTATCACATGATTAATTAAACTTTGTTTTTAACCATGATAGCTCAGTGGTTAGCGCGGTCGGTACATACGCCAAAGGTTATGGGTAATCCCAACAATGAGTTTGACCTGCCGGTGAAGGAAAACGTCGTGAGAAAACCATAGCATGGTGGTATGGTATTTTCTAGTACTCGACTGGCTAGGTACCACCCTCAAGATAAAAATCTGCCACCAAGTACTTAACGATGTGTTCCGGCAGTCTCACTTGAGAGCCAGTTTCATTCCAGGCTAACTGCGCTTTATCATCTTCGACTACACCGTCATTTAACATCAGGTAAGCTGTGATCAAACACTTACTTTATAAACCATAAAAATAACTTAGTTACTTGATTCTACATATCCACGTAATCTTGTATAATTTGTTTTATTTAGATATGGCAAGCCAAGAGTAAAAATAAAAGTGTGCAAACTTTTATTACTACTGCTAGTTCTGCTACTGTTCAGCGCCTGAACGATTATTTTAAAATGTTTGCAGCAACTGCAATCATGTTCAGAATTGCTTCAAATTGTGAGGATTATGATTGCAAAAAGAGTAATGAATGGACAACGAATTATGTATAATAAATAGCTCTCTTTATTCCAATAAACGTTTTGCCCTTGTACTTGTGCATTTTATTGGTTTAGAGGCTACAATAAAATGGAATAACCGCAAAAGTTCGATTGTTGGTCGCGCACCAAATGTCCGAATCTTTTCGTTTTCTATAAGTCTAATAGTTCACTAATTACGTGTAAGTCAAATCATCGTACCGGCTTTATATGTATTTATTATTATTTTTAAGGTAGACAAAAGTTGAACATAGTAATAATATGCAAAACTTGAGCATGATAATACAACGCAAAAGTTGAGCATAGTAATACAACGCAAAAGTTAAGCATAGTAAGTAATACATCGCAAAAGTTGAGCATAATAATACAACGCAAAAATTGAGCATAGTAATACAACAGGGAAATGCCACCAGTGTACTGGGAACCCTACTGCACGGCAGCGATGTCATATATGACTTGATTTGTATTGGTATTTAGTTAGTACTTCACTTCAGATAAAGTTGATAATATAGTCAACAGTCTTCTCCGTCGAATAAAAACATACACAAATGTAGGCTATGTCATATTTCTATCATTATTTTTGTTGTACTTATGCAGGATTACCGACGTTTAATTATTTTGCATACTCCGACGATAGTTCGACCACATATAGTGACCTTCTTAATGGACACAAAGCTGAGAAAAACGCGTGCGCGGCCTCGCCCTGCTTTATGCATTATTTGTTACTTGGTTAAGAACTCGTTCCATTACTTTCTATTACGACGACGAGTAAGTTTTTATCACCATTTCCAAGTAAATATTTTAGGTAAGGTATACGTTTAGCAATCTTGTAGTTTCACTATGGTAATGATCTGTATTTACTGTCACTAAATTGGTGTTTCAGGCGTTATGCATAATTTATGAGCTCCATATTCTATCTTATCACATACAAAACGCAATTTCATAAACTACATTCAGCATTCTAACGTAGAGACAAATACACCTTTGAAATGACAAAAATATACAATGTGGTTATTTTAATTTTGACAACTTATTTTATCACTGGGTTATGTAATGGTAAGTTTATTTGCTTTTACCTAGAAAGAATCGAAATATTAAAAACAATATTTTATTCTTGGTAATGTACCCCTTAAAACGTTTTTTATTCAGATAATAAAGAAGGAACAAGTCCTGATATCGAATATATGCAAATATTTCGTAACATACCTACGCTATTTGAATATTTTCTAGACGTGCTGGAGCGAAGAGTTGAAATTTTAGAGAGTGATGATATATCAGTATTTCAAGAAAAAGTTAGAGGTTTTTCAAATAATGAAAAATATACAAATAAAGAAGTTAAAAGAGAAACAGATGATTGTTCAAATACAAAATCAGTTGATGACAAGGAAGCTATTGGTGTAATCACTGATTACAAAGATAAAAACTACTACAGAAGTAATAGAAATAGAAAGCAAAACTTTGAAGCAGAAATATATGAGCGTAAACGAGCTAGCGATTATTCAAAAGTTAAGAAGAAAACTGTTGATGCTTCTAAAGAACCAGATAACCTTATTACAAAACGTGAAAGCATAAAAGAAGAAGTTGTTGAGAAACCGTTTAATAAACACTTAACACATAGGCAAAGTTATAATGCTATGAACATTGCAAAAACAGCAAGTGAACCAAGAAAAAGTCATTCTAAGCCGGGAAAGCAATTCGCGGGAGTAGACTGGTCTCTGTTTTATTTGTCACCTGAAGAAGTAGAAGAAAAAGCAATTAGAACTGAACAAATTATTGAAGATTATCACAAAAAGAACAGGAATAAATGAAAGCCGTCTGATTCACAAAATGTATTTAATAAATATGTACTCTTAAAATATCAAAGACACTTATTACATTAGAATGTATGACATGCAGACCTATTATTGTGATTTCTACGACACACACAGCGTTAGCTATGACTTTCAGATTCCCCAAAGCAGCTCATCAAATAGAAAACGGCAAGTAATTTTCTTTAGAGTTGTACAATTATTACTAAATACGTAGTAATACTGCCAAGAATCTACGGACAGAATAAGACATAGGTTAAAACATCATATTTAGAATGTGTTGTTGATTGGAAAACAGGGCTATTGAACTAACAATCAAATGTCTCAAAGTAGAATAGAATAGAATACAACTTTATTATACACCAAACATACAAAACTTAAAAAAGTCAAAGAAAATAACGAAACAAAAACAACATAGACTAATATATTAATGGCGTACAACGGCGGCCTTAACGCCTAGAGCAATTTCTTCCAGGCAACCTTTGGATGGAAAGTAATAGAGAAAATAGCTATTAAGGTTGGTATAAAAAGTAATTCAACAAAATGTTAGAAAAAAAGGTAAATAAAGTAATAAAATATATAAGTAATGAGCGCCAAAGCCGCGATGTCCTGAACTTAATTTTGTTACTCAAAGTTCTGTGTACCGTTGCAATAGTCATGGACAGCACAGATAGACATCCTTAAATGCATACATAAACTGCTAAAATCTTAGCCATTCTTATTGAGTTTTTGGGTAAAAGGGTAAAATTAACGCTATCAATAACATGTAGGATATTAGATATCTTACCGTGGCTATTAAAGACCTTGATATAGTGGTTACATGCATAGCGGAGTACGAGGTCTGGTGCAGGAAGATATGTTTGTAAAATATTTCCAGTTCCGTCGCCATGGGATCGCGGATGGAGTCCGTGCAACGCATCAGGTGGCTCACCAGCTCACAAGTGGTCTCCATCTGATGATTAGTTTAAAATTGACATTTTTTAACAAAAGTATTGCTTAAAGTCTAAGAGTACTTTAACGAATTCTTTTTATATATCTAACTATTATCGACTTAACTTTGTGAATGTATACGATTGCAATTAAATTGGACAGACAAGTATTTTTGTTTTACTTATGCGGATTACTCACGTTTAATTTTATCGGAAACTCCGACTATAGTTTCGGCTACATCTGTTAGCCTTTATCATAGAGACAAAGCTGAGTATAATACGCGTGCGGTTTCGTCTTGCTTCGCACACTCGGAGTTTCCGACAAAATTAAACGTGAGTAATCCCGCATAAGTAAAACAAAAATGTGCCAAAACCACGTCAGTTTCCATAGTAAGACAGAAAAGTAATTAATCTAAAGAAAAAAAAAACAAAACACAAATTTTCAAGTTTAAAGGATAAGCCAATTCAGCCAGCGGTATGCGAAGATGAAGAATTCGTAATCATATTGTAGTGTCACGTATACTAACTATAGGTTTAGTAATAATTCAATTGTAAATTTGCATAACAGTTGTTGTACCTACTGTCAGAATATTTAAGACGTAAAATGTAACCATATCTATAAATAATTACTTGAACTTAAAGATTGAATGTCATTATTTTCAATTTTCCTTTTAGAATCATTATTATCAATACTTTTCATTAGCATTCCAATAAAATCTCGGTTTTACAATTTTAGATAACATTTAGTATGCAGATAAATCCGTACATTAATGTATAACATTATTTGATATATTAAAAGTTTCTGTAGACATTTGTGTGTTGATAATATTTAAAAAATTTGCAATTTATGACTACTAGTCAATTTGAACTGTTTAAGATAAGGAAGGCTGTTACTGAAAAGATAAGGACGACTTTGAAATTGGCTTTAATTTATTGCTAGAAGTAGTAACATCATACATACATCAAGACAGTGAAAAATATGCTGTAAATCGAAGATTAACAAAGTCAAAGACGAAGTAATTCACTAGAGATCCAAAAGATTTGTAAGCTGAAGTGGCAAAACCTAGAAGGGTGTGAGTCCAAATCCCAACAATGAGTTACTGCTGAAAGATAACATTCTGAGGAAAAGTAGTATGATGATAGAGTAACTCTCTATTGACAGGATGGCTTCAAGTTGAAAATTTACCACCAAGCACCTAACGGTATGTTCTGGCAGCCACATTTGAAAGCCACTTCTATTCTACCCTAGGTGTGTTTACTAGTTATCTTTAACCACACTTATCCGTCACTTGACATCAGGCGAGCTGTAGTCAAACACCTAGCCAGTCAACCATAAAACAAATCTGAAGCATTGGTCACGTATTGGTAAAGACTTAAGTCCATCAGTAGACTAAGGTAGACTTATGATGATGATTTAAGTAAATGTGGTACCTCAATTTGTGTCAAATGACAGGGCTCGATGATCATCAAAAGATTGATAGAGTGGTAGAAGCACCAAACCACCTGGATTCCCACGTAAATAATTTGCACTGTCGAATTCATATCCAAAGACTTATTGTTATTAACTGCAACACATAAGTAATTTTTGAAGTAGGACACACAATGACGTCCTTTCATTTATAGAAATATTCCGGAGGCATCGGTAAACAGATAAATTATCGATTGATTCAAACGTTCTTTTGCGGAAATCAATTTAAAGATATTCTGAAGTTATTACATCTTTAGTATATTTTTACTTGGTGGTAGATCTCCTTAGCAGGTCTTCGAGATAAGTACCACCACAGTACTAGATATTCTGCCGCCAAGCAGTGGTCTGTAAATATTACTGTATGCCGGTTTGAAGGATTTGATGTTCTCTGTATACTAGTAGTTCCATTCCAGGTTTAGCGTCTTCGATTACACCGTCACTTAAGCAATCAAATAAATAATATTGTCTAATTATCTCCATTGCTTTCTGAAGATGTAAGGTGATGTCTTGGTCTAAATATATTTGACCAAGACTGGTTTGAGTGGTGGATACGAGGAATTAAGCATCGTACTCATAGCAGTGATGACGTAGTAAGGGGTGCAGACAAGATGCAGCAAGAAGGATCCCAGCATCATCAGCACGATCAGGCCGTGAGCGTTGTCCACGTCGTGCACCACATCGCAAGTGTTAGCGTATGCTCGGGCCAAGCGGCGAACAGTTTCGTGTTGGTTAGTCTTCTGTATGCCTTCTACAGAAAGAATAGATGAATTAATTTTATTTCAATACATTCAGGAGAATTAATTGACATTTACCTCATAAGTTTTAGCGGGAACGCGGAAATATGTGTCGCTGCAAGTGTTTATGTATAAAAATAGTGGTGTTTTATTCATAGTGTGCCGAATTACGTGCGCGAGCACAAAAGTGATTTAATGTGGTGAAACATGACTTATCGTGCTACTTCTAAAACTCCATCGAAGTAAAGCCATTACTTAACTATAGCTTGACTAGACTTGACCGTGACTTAGGTTGTGTGACTTTGGCTTACCTTGATTATTGACACAACATTAAAATCAGAACTGAAAATGTTAGAATCGGTTTAGCACGGTCAAATAAAAATAAACTGAGTAATGAGTTTGGGCTTCCAGTGAAAGAAAACATCGCGAGGAAACCATAGCATAGTAGTAGAGTACTTTCTAGTACTCGGCTGGTTAGATATCCCCTTTAAGTTGAAAATCTGTCGCCAAGCACCTAACGGTGTGTTTCGGCAGCGTTACTTGAGAGCCGATTCTATTCTAGGCTAGGTGTTTTTTTTAATATAAAAGTGAGACGATCGAGTGGCTCTTTTGATGGTAAGAGATAACGTCTGTCCATGTCCATTACAGTGGTACACAGAACTTTGAGTACAAAAGCAAAGTCCAGGGCATCGCTGCTTTGGTGCTCATTACTTTGAGCAAAATATTTATCAGCAGGTGGTCGTCTAGGTAGGTACCACCGTTGTACCAGATATTTTACCGTCAAGCAGTAGTGTGTAAGCATTACTGTGTTTCGATTTGAAGGGTACTGTAGTCAGTGAAATCACAGGGCTGATGAGACTAACCATCTAACGTCTCAAAGTAATGAGCGCCAAAGCAGCGACGCCTTGAACTTTGCTTTTGTATTCAAAGTTCTGTGTACTGCTGATTACTGCAATGGTCAAACTTTATTTCTTACCATCTGGAGCGCGTCTGGATCGTCTCATAATTCTTATATTAAAAACATCACACCTAGGTCACAAAGTAATGAGCGCCAAAGCAGCGATGCCTTAGATTTTGTTTTGCTACTCAACATTCTGTGTATCTCTGCAATGCCATGTACATTGTACATGTGCTATTTCCTATCATCAGGAGAGCGTCTAGTTCATCTCATTACTATATAACATATAAAAATAATTTAGTTTGTCAACTATATAAAAACAAGATTAATAAATACCTGAACAAAATTTCTTTGAATCAGCAACAGTTTTGACGATAACTTTACGAGTATGCAGTCTCTTTTTTGTAACTTTGCATATATTGGTGTCAAACAGGGTCATCAATTGCATTTCATTGTTGTCAGTAAATTCTGAAAAATAAACTTTTTTCTTTGATTTTTAGGTTTAGGCTCATCAATATTTTATTGAATAACATTAATTTTACCTAGTAAATTTCAGCAGCTTATTTGGGAAATCTATGATTTCCAATCTGGGCTGGAATTCCACGGCACACGTCACTCAATCTGGGCTGGAATTCCACGGCACACGTCACTGTCACTTCTAAGTTATATGCGTATTGCCGTTGACGTCAAACGATGAAGGAAAACATCGATAGGAAACCACCATGTCCAAGATTAAAAAGAAATAGTCAAAGATGTGTGAAGTCTGCCAATGTGAAGAAGCCCGCGCCCACTGGTCGGACAGCTTATAACACCAGGATTGATTCAGATACCTTGTAATAAAGTTTTTAGCTTGTTGTTGATGCTTCTAAAGGCATACATGACATGCAGCGTGATCAAGGCGATGTTCAACTCGCGCAGTTGCAAGATCCAATAACAGCAGTAGTAGAATGAGTACATGACACAAATCCAAACTGAAAATAGTGGAAGTATATTAAAAAACCGGTCAGGTGCGAGTCAGACTCACGCACTGCGGGTTCTGTACAAACTTGTAAACGCCCATCACGGGAATTGTGAAAGCACCGAACATTACTCTAACGCTTTACTTGGTGGTAGATATCCTTAGCAACACATCGTCTAGGTAAGTACCACCGCAGTACCAGATATTCTGCCGCCAAGCAGTAGTGTGTAAATATTACTGTGTTCCGGTTTGAAGAGTACTGCAGCTAGCGAGATTACTGGGCTGTTGAGTCTAATCATCGAAAGTCTCAAAGTAATGAGCGCCAAAGCTGCGATGTCTCGGACTTTGTTTTGCTACTCAAAGTTCTGTGTATTGCTCTAATGGTCATGAACATGTGTTATCTCTTATTATGAGGAGAGCGTATCGCTCGTCTCATTACTATTATACATATAAAAAAAACGGAAAATTAAATTAGATTGAGTTACAAACTTAACTTAGCTGTTGGAAAACTGTTGTCCTTATATATCGACATATCGCAGTCAGTTTATCACAAACTGCAAATAAGTTTATAATTTAAAAAAAAATTAGATGCAACTACAAATTTACGGTTTTTGGATTTTACTCTTTCTTTGTGCTATAAGAAATTGCTTCATGACTGATTTCATTATCAACGGAACAACGATCAACGAAAAGTATCCTATAAGTTATATTTTGACAGTATAGTATGGGAGTAAACTCCCTTGTGAGTGTCAAAATATGCTGCTCAAACAGCCGTATCTTTGAATGAGTTGAGTTTTATACAGATTCATTACAGAGAAAAAAGGTTCTTGAGAGACAGACAGACAGCGAAGTGCTCCTATAAGGGTTGTTTTTTCTCTTGAGGTACGGAACCCTAAAAATGTTCAATCTAATTGTAAGCTGAAGTCAGAACTCTGTGTTTCTGCTTAGAAGTCATTTTGGTTACAATAAGGATAAAGATTCCATGAAACCTAAGCATTAAATTAAATTGTTTCTTACTTTGTTGTTGGTTACTATTTTTCTTAACTATGGCTCCTATAGGTATAAGGTAGTCAACAGTAGTGAGCAAAATTGTTGTCGTCACCCAGAAACAGAGAAAGCGTATTGTTTTCTTTTCACAACGCACCGGCCATTCTCGAATATTAAGCTCAAAGTTTATCTGGAAATAAATACAATCGTAGCAATAATTGTTTAATTATATTAACACAGTTAAAACTAATATTTTTTACTTGGTGGTAGGTGCAGGGGGTCGTCTGAGTAGGTACCGCTACAGTACTAGATATTCTGCCGTCATGCATTACTGTGTTCCGGTTTGAAGGAGTTTGCCGTGGTGGTGCCGGCGTAAGAATAGTACCCCACCCTCTCTACCCGTGGTTGCCGTAAGAGTCGGCTAAGGAATGTAATCCGGAAGATGGGCAGCAGCGTCTTCCTTGAACAATCACACCTAACTGCGCTCGCCAACCCGCCTGCCAAGCGTGGCGAGTATTGTCAAAACCCCCCCAGGAGGAGGCCTATATCCAGCAGTGGACATGCTATGGCTGATGATGTGTGTGATGTGGTTTGAAGGAGCAGCTAGCAACATGTCAGAGCTGTTCAGAATAACAATCGGAAGTCTCAAAGCAATGAGCGCTATAACAGCGTTGTCCTGGACTTTGTTTTGCCACTCAAATTTCTTGATGAGGTGAGCGTCTCGTTCGTCTCAGTACATTTACATTAAAAAATAAATTACAATACTTAATACTAAAACATTGTTAACCAGTCATCTCCGCGGTAGCAGAGCATGGGGTATTTTTTATTAATAAATTGGCTTGGTTTTGACTGCCATCTCGCCTGATTCGCAGTCTACGATGAAATTCATTGACTCGAGGCTAGATTGTATCTATCGGGTCTAGGCTGGCATAAATACTCACACACAAAGCAAAGTAAGTAAACAATAGAGAAAAAGTAGAACATCTTCGCGATAAATAGGCGACACAAGAGGGAAGAGGCGGTGGAGGTGGGGGCAGGGCACGTAGTGATCGCTTTCCAGCGATCTCCGGATTCTGTGTTTCCCGAAAAGCACAATAGGTATGTGTGTCTTAAAATCAAGAGTAAATATGTTTCTTCTAGGTAAGCTTGTTCCATCTTCGACTACATTGTTGCTTAACATTGGGCAGGATGTGATCAAACGACCCTGTATAGTTGTAGTGTTTTTCAAAAGAATGGGGTATAAAAGACAAATGAGCGAAGTAGAGAATCAAAATAAATGAATTCCCTGTATCACGTTTAGGGTATGTTATATTCGTTAAAGTTGAAAAACTGACAAAGGTCACGGACCCCGGTGAATGTGAAGCAGAAAAACAATTTAAAAAAAATATATGTGCCTGTCAGTTCCGTCACTTGACAGCAGTACCTTTTCAATACGATTCATGTAGACAATCATGGCGCGCATCTGTTCTGGAGCTCCATAAACGCTTGTCCCAGCAATAAGCAACATGCAAGCAACGTCAACAATCCAGACGATACGTCGTGTGTTGGTGGGCATACGCAACGAAAGCACCTGCTCCAACTGAAGATCGGAGATCAGAGAACTGATGGTTGTCACGACTGAAACAAATAGATGAATGTGTACTGGTTCGAAGGGTACCGCAGCTAGCAAAATTATAGGGCTGTTGAGACTTGAGACTCTCAAAGTAATGAGCGCCAAAGCAGCGATACCCTGAACTTTGCTTTGCTACTCAAAGCTGTGTGTATCGCAGCAATGGTCATGGATATGCGTTATCTCTTGCACTTTTTTTTTAATGGTTGACATGCTAAATGATTTTGGAATCAATAAAGTATTTTTTTCTTTACATATCGAATTGCCTCCACCATGGGAGTTAATTTAAAAACTTATTTCCACCAATAAAGCCTTAGTAGTGCATATGAAATGTAATTCACTTACTGATAACGGTGACGATAAAGTATCCGTAGTAACTCCATCTTGGAGAGACGCTGACGCGCCACCCAGACCCTTTTTTCATGAACTTGAGGGGAGCAACACCAGCTAACCTAGACAGTCGCAGCATTGTTGCTAGAGCTCCCTCCATGTAGCAGTCAGGTTGGTCGTCCATTGCAAAATCAGCAGAAATACCGACAAAAATTTACCAAATACTACCGCAATTAATCCTATACAATCTTTAGAGATATCCTTTTAAAATAATATTGGTATATGTAGAAGTTTCGGCAGCTTAGTTGCGAGATCGTCTGGCTTATAATCTGGAGATCCTGGCTTCGAATCCCACTGCACGGATCTTTGTCTTTTCTAAGCGTATTATCGATGATTTCAAACGGTGAAGGAAAACATCTTGAGGAAATTTATATGCCCGAGAATTCTTTGAAAAAGTCTGCCAATTGTCTTGGCCATCGTGGTGGACTATGGCCTTCGCGCGATGACAAGAGTTCCGGCCTACTGGGAATAGTTTATAAAAACACTGTTGTTTCGGATATGTAGTTGAATAATATATAAAAGCAACTTATTGAAGACGTTTAACGCTACCTAACGCTGTCTATAAGAGTGACATAAAAAAATCAGTAAAAACATGTCCAATTTCTTACCACTGTTTACAAAATTGACAACGGAAAAATATTGTGCTCACACGGAAAAGTTGATTTATAGTCAACGATAGAATCAATTGTTTCCACGATGTTTATGAACAGCATTGATAACATCATATTCCAACAATTATATCAATTTATCGTTATTATGATTCATAAGGTTAAGACCACACAGGTAGACTTCCATGTTAGCTCAAGAAGTAGTTCTCTTCAAGAGCTGAAGGGCGTGGATTCGATTTTCAAACAGTACTTTTATTTGTATGTCGAATCAATGTTTGTTCTGTATAACTATTCTATGCGGTTTATAAGTATGTAAAAAAAATATCATTTTTTTATGTAAGAGTTATAAGACGAACGAGACTCTCTCCTGATGATAACAGATAACGCCTGTCCAAGACCGTTGCAGCGATACACGAAACTTTGAATAAAAAACAAAGTCCAGGGCTTTTGGCGCTCATCACTTTGACACTTTCGATGGTTAGTCTCAATAGCCTTGTAATTAAGCTAGCTGCAGTACCCTTCAAACCAAAACACAGGACGACCTCCTGCTAACGAGTTTTACTACCAAGTAAAGTAGTAAGTAATCAAGTAAATCTAAGTATTCTATCAGTTATCTGGTTCCCTACATTACAAGCTATGCTTAGTTTGGGGCTAGATAGCGCTGTGTGAAGTGTCCTACAATATTTATTTAACAGAAAAATTTACTTATTAATACTTACTTTATTTGACAGTAGATCATCTTGGTAGGTATTGCCGTAGTACGAAATTTTCTGCCGCTAAGCAGTAGTGTGTCAACATTACTGTGCTCCGGTTTAAAGGGTACTGCAGGTAGAGTAATTACAGGGCTGTTGAGACTAACCATTGAAAGTCTCAAAGTAATTAGTGCCAGAGCAGCAATTCTTTGGGATTTGTTTTGCTATTCAAAGTTTTATGTATCGCTGCAATCGTCATGGATAGGTGTTATATCTTACCATCAGGAAAGCGTATCTTTCGCCTCATTACATTTACATTAAAAAAAAAATGGAATGTATATTGTTTATGTAAATCTTCCGTAAAACTTAAGTAACAGGGAAAACTGTATCCCAATCCGTTGCGTGGCTTACTCGTAGTAAAAAGCGAATATACAGCTTGGATAATGCTTTTGTTTTATACTACATATTTGAAGAAGTAAAAACATAACTCTTCCTTGGCAGTCGGGTAAAAGAGATTAACTATCTATATAAACTATCGTCTAAGGGGTTGTTGAAGATCTTTTGCCAGGCACCAGACTAGGTATTCAGCCTCACTTGAGAACCAGTTCCATTTCGGGCTAAGTGTGCTTACCATCTCCGAGCACACTGTCACTTAATATCAGGTGTACTATGGTCAAATAGATAGAAGACTACAAAAATATTGATCTAGACTAAGAACAAATAATAATTAATAATACTCAAAAAATTTGCAAGATTTATTAATATCACACAAAATTTAAGCAGAGATTCTACAGTGTATGAACAGCTATGTATCCGTGCCGATTACTTATAGCCTTCAGCTTCTTGGTGTCTCTCTCTCGGCGACTCTAAGGTTCAAATAGCAGCAAAAAAGCTTGGCATCCTCTCAAGGGTGAGGCGGTACTTCACACCAAAACAGCTGCTTAGTTTGTATAAAGCGCAAGTAAGGTCGTGTATGGAGTACTGTTCTCACCTATGGGACGGCTCTGCTAAGTATCAGCTCGAGGCTCTGGAGTCAATCGAGAGACGCGCTAGGAGGCTAATAGATGACGACACTCTGGCCACGTCTCAGTTGTAAAGCCTTGATCACCGAAGTAAAGTCGCTGCTTTGTCTGTCTTATATGGATACATTTCGGAGAGTGTGCCTTCGAACTACCTTATTTCTTTCCACCTGCCCCTTTTTATTACTGGATGGCTAGACAGACACGGCCAAAGCGCCATCCTTACATGGTGGATATTCCCCACGTACGGACTATCGATTCCACGTACAACTTGAATGTCTTCAAATCCAGAGTAACAGGTTTTTTCTAGTTAAGCGTGCTTCATCTTAGACTATACCCTGCGTAACATCAGGCAGGGTGTAGTCAAACGCAAACAATATTTATAAACCATCACAATACACTGGCAATTGTGTGATGTGCAGCGCCAAAATCCACTTAGAATAAAGGAATAAAAAAATTATGCTTTTTTATATCTTGACCATCGGGTTATACTTAGGTCTTCAATCTATTGTTTCCTTAGATGTGTAGAATAACGACTGTATACGTTGTTATACTGCCAAGAAGCTGGAAAAAATAATAATAGTGTGTCAAAGCCTTGCCCTGTTAGCTCACTTGGTAGTGTATCTGCTTCAAGAACTGTAAGGAGTGGGCTTGATTCCCATTTGGGGCAAACATTTCTCATTTTTCTGTATGTATTATAAGTATAGTACCTGGTTGACCGAGCATTGCTCGGCTGAAAACATGGATAAAACGACGTTTTCTGAAAATCAAACCTAGCTAGATCGATTTTTCGCCCCCGAAACCCCCTGGATACAAAATTTCATGAAAATCGTGGGAGCCGTTTCAGAGATTCAGAATATCTATATATATATATATATATACAAAAATTGCTCGTTTAAAGATATAGATAGATATTTACAAAATATGTGTGTAAGTATTAATGTTATCTGGTGCCCATAGCACAGGCTTTTAGTTAGGGTCTACTTGGCGCTGTGTGTAATAGGATAATAATAAATTTTTGATATATGTCAGTATAATCAAATGTCACAAAAACAAAAGGACGTTAAAACTATTTATTTAAAGAATCGCTTAAACGGGAAATTTGTTGTCATGTTGTTGCTATTTATAACTTAAGATAGTCGTCTAGGCAGGCAGTCAAGATAGGAATTCGCGGGATTTTGTTTTTAAAAAGACAAAGTTAATTAATTAATTATTTGATTGTCCGATACAAATGGGAGTTGAATTATTACTAACTTAAACCTTGCATCGAAATGTTGCAGGAGACCTCTTTATCAGTTATGCTTCCCGGGCGGTCGCCGTGCGGCCCAGACGTAGTTCAGCAGTTTTACTGTCTACGCGAGTATCTGTATGGTCTCGGACGGAATACCGGAGTGCATAACTAGGTACCACCGCAATATCAGATATTTTGCCGCCAAGCAGTAGTGAGTTAACATTACTGTGTTACGGTTCGAAGGTACTGTTGCTAGCGAAATTATTTAGCTACTTTATCTATCAATCAAAAGGCCAAATAAATGAGTGACGATGCAGCGCTTTCCTGGAATTTGTTTTGTTACTTAAAGTTCTGTGTATCGCGGCAATGGTCATGGACAGGCGTTTTCTTACCATCGAGAGAGTCTATTACGTTTCATTAGATACTGGATTGTAAACTCACCGTAAATATTAAAGTTCTCGTCATTTTGATTAGCTTCAAAGGCTCGTAAGAGACTTCGTTCAGGAGTAGATATCGAAAGAACTGCTCCAACTCGGTCATCAGAGGGTCATACCTAGAGCTTGTACTTCGCATCAAGTGATTAATCAGCTCACGAGTCTTTACCATCTGTATAGAAGCATTAAATAATGTGATTAATGACAATGGCAGTCCTATAAATAAATTATAACGAAACTTCACGTCACTTCTTACATATGTATAATATCATATCATGTCATGTATAAAGTTAAAATTTCGGTAAAAATGGGTAGGTAGGCCAGTATAAATAGCCGTTTTTTTGGTCAACTTCGCACTAAATTACCCATCATTTTTTTTTATAAGGTTAATATTATTAAATTTCTGATCTAATTTTCTTTTTTATAAGTTTTAGCGTCACTTACTGAGCATAAAATCACAAAATACTGACAGATTCAGGCAGAGCTTCAAGCGCGTCTTGAAAAAAAGTTTATGGCCGATATCTTGGAGACTATGCACTTTAGGGTAAAAGTTATTGAGACCATTATTGTAGAAAATAACATTTTGCATCTTTTATTTCTTGTAAACTTTTATGTAAAACTTACCGTTTACGATTTATTGCCCGTTTAATGAACCGGTTTTTCTATTTCTTGAATTGTCGGCCGAGATAGAAAAACCGGAAAATCGTAAACGGTAAGTTTTACAAAAAAGTTTACAAGAAATAAATCAAAAAAAAACTAAGAAAGCCTTGGTAATTTTTTTTCCCAAGACTCCAAAATTTATGGACAGCGCGCAGCCTTACGCACCGAGCTAGTGCAAGACATAACTACAGTACGTAGATTACCTGGTAACTGTTATCTAATCTGGGACCGCGCGGAACTACCATGTAATTGTCGGTGCGCGTGATTTGAGTGTCCGTATTTTTGTGTTTGCTCAGGATAATTAGGTCAAATATTAACCACCAATTTTTTTTAATTATTTGGAACGTCAATCGAGTACTGAACCCCCTGTATCAATATTGCCGATGTTAAAATGTTCACTGTGTGTAGGCATATATAAAAATAAAACAAAAATAAGATAATATCCAACATCAGCAACAGGTAAAAAAAACAAGTTGATTTCATTCTACTAACGGCAACAATAACTTAGCAATGTGACAAATAATGCAACTTTACTTAGGTCAATCTCATTTTGTAATTCTCTGTTAACGTTATCGCTAATCGAATGTTACTTAATCTAAGCCCTCTGATTAGATACTAACCGAAACTTTGCGCCCGAGACGCTTTGTAAACTACATAGCTGACCTACGCTCAATTTTGTAGTTGTTCACTACCAAACCACTTTTTTGACGAGCGAGTGAAGAAAAAATGTATAGCAAATTAAGCCTTTTTATGTCGAACAAAGTCGGAGTCAAAGTTGTAAATAAAAGTGCTTGCAGGTTAGGTAGTGTTGAAAGTACCTCCATATGGGTTAAATGACAAGGTTCGACGATCGACACCACGTTGGACACATGATATAGGCACCAGAGTATCTGAATTACCAATTTAGTCATGTTCATCGCCGCTGAATGCTTTGCGGCGACGTCATCAACTGTGAACATAAAATATCATGTTTGGACGTTAGGAAGTAAATAATAAAACATCCAATCCAAATCCGTCCAATAAAAATTCATACGAATTATTAAATTTTTAGAGGTCTTCCCCTTCTTTGTCTCATTTGTGTAACTCCTGTAACGTTACAAAATTTGTAATATAATTATGGTCTTACTTATTTCAATGTAATCAATGCTTAAGTAATAAGTAGGCTGTCTCGTTTTAAAGCCCGATTCGTCAGCGAAAATTTGACAGAGCATTAATAGCTAATTGATCACTTTCTAGTACTCGGCTAGCTAGCTACCACCCTTAAGTTGAAAATCTGCCGTCAAACATTTAACGGTGTGTTCCGGCAGCTTTACTTCAGGGCCAGTTCCATTCCAGGTTATGTGTGCCTTACCATCTTGGACCACATCGTCACTTAACATCAGGTGAGCTGTGGTAAAACACCTAGCCTGTCAGCCATAAAGTGGCAAACCAGCGACGGGCCACCTGATGGTAAGTGGTCACCACCGCCTATGGACATCTATAATACCTAGGGCATTGTTAGTGCGTGGGATCAAACGAAACGGTTAAACAACCTCTGTCGACAATGTACTGATGACGTACGCAAATATATGATGAAGAAGTAAGGCGTGCAGATGAGGTGTAAGAAGAAGTTGGCTAGCATGATTAAAACCATCGGGCCATGCGTGTGGTCCACACCGCGCACTACGTCGCAGAGGACTGCGAACACCAGGTTCAAACGACGGATTTTCTTGTGATCTTCGGTGAACTTGGAATCGATGATAGCTGGGGAAAAAATAATCGCTATTCATTATTTTGCACGTACTTTTTTATAGTTAAAGAAACTGTAACCAGCTACTTCGTCCGCGTGGAATGTAACAAACATTTTAAAACGACAGAAAGAATGACAAATTAATAAATAAGCTTTTAAATATAACAGATGAAACAGTAGAACAGATGAAACAGATGGAACAGACGGAACAGATGAAATGAAATAATGAAAAAATGAAAAAAAAAATGAAACAAATAAAGTAAATAAAATCTGATATAAAAAGTATTCTATAGATATGTTAATCCAGCTAATAAACTATGTTTGCCAAATTTCATCCAAATCAATTCTGCCGTTTTTGCGTGATTGAGTAACAAATTCATTCAAATATCCAAACATATATTATACTAGGACTAAGACTAGAATAGGCTTGGGTTTTTGACCACCATCGCGTCTGATTTAAAGCAAGGATGCAGGTTATGAAATCACGATTGCCTAGAAGAAATTAATTTACTCGTTACTTGGAGATATATATATATATATATATATATATTGGGGAACACCCACTCAGCAATAAATTCCATTAGCAGTTCTCGTTTTATCCGTGTTTTCAGCCGAGCAAAGCTCGGTCATACAGGTACTTATATCAAACCTAAAGTCAAACTTTGGATTTAGCGATCGAATATACAAGTATCTGTGGAAATGTGAATCTCCTAGAAATCCGAAGTGTGAATTCTTAATTCGTGAACCACATCATTGTTTAATATCAGATAAAATGGCTGTCAAACGCAAAAGTTTCTTTCCTTTACAAATAACCATTTGTTAGCAACTCTAAACTAATTTTAACTAAAAAATATTAGTATACACACAAAGGATTAATTAACATATATACTACATACGAACATATTATAGATCAACGGATTATCAATCTGAAATGCAGTGCGCTGTTAATATCTGTCGCAGAACCAATAACTATTGGGGTAGACGTGTTATAGAGTAGAGATTGCGAATTGGCAAACGAACCCTAAGATGCTCTGAGACTCCATGGAGTAATGATATATTTAGGACAGCTAGCGGTGGATAGAAGCGAAAAGCCGAAGATAAGGGGTGCGTAGCGTGCCTTGGGAGAGATTCCGCGGTAGACTACGATAGGCCAATACAGACGGACTAAGTGCTTTTTTAATATTACATTTCTGTCACTAAATAAAATAAAAAAAGTACCTGAATTATTCTTCTCAATACCATTTAACGTAGAGAAATAGTTATTAACCCTCTTATATTTTTTCAGGACATTAATCAAGTCTACACTGAATGGCATCTTATTCAATTCCTCATGGTCTGTAATGCAACGAATATTAGCACAGCTGCAGAGAGCAGATTATCTTATGTCCAAAACCAGCGCTCATAAGCGTGTCATGACCAGCATTATGCTGAGGTGATATTTTTAACCCCCGATGCAAAAAGAGGGGTGATATAACTTTGACGTCGATATCTGTCTGTTTGTGTCTGTCTGTGGCATCGTAGCTCTCAAACGCATGGATCGATTTCGATGGGGTTTTTTATTTGAAAGCCGTTGTTTTTTTTTTTTTTTTTTTTTTTATAGCTTCCAGGCTTGGTGTTTGACCACAACTCACCTGATTTTAAGTGACGGTGTGGTCGAAGATGGTAAAGCACACCTAGCCTGGAATGGAACTGGCTCTCAAGTGAGGCTGCCGGAACACACCGTTAGATGCTTGGCGGCAGATTTTCAACTTAAGGGTGGTAGCTAGCCAGCCGAGTACTAGAAAGTACTCTACCACCACGCTATGGTTTCCTCACGATGTTTTCCTTCACCGACAGCTCAAGCTCATTGTTGGGGTTTGAACCCACGCCCTTCGGCATGCGAACCGACCACGCTAACCACTGAGCTATCATCGCTATTTACCTCGTTGTTTACCTTGCGGTGGTTCTTAGCGGTTTTTTTTAATTTTTTTTTAAATTATACAACTGATTTGTCTTTGTGTTTGTTGAATGTTTACTTGTGTGTTTATGTTTACAAAATTATATAATATATCTCTTTCTTTTTTATTAACTTAGTAGGCTTACTCAAAGGTGAATAGTTTTCACTGTCTTTCTCGTGTTATAAACCTTTTTTCGGAAGCATATGCTTTGTCCGTGGGACGCCGAACATCATCAGTCTCAGTTTTTATGGTGGTAAATCAAATGTTAAAAATAACTTTAGGAAAAACTAACTTCGCTCGATTATATATGACAATAAATAAAAGTCCTTAAAGTTTTTTACATTCAATACGATTTAGAAATATAAAGGTGTTAAATTGGTTGATACGTACCCTGTAACATACTTTTTAAATTATCGTTCACGACTTTGAAACTGTATTTAACATGAAGTACAATCACAATAAACAGTATATTCCGAAGTTGTAGGATCCAATAAGAAAAGAAGTAAAATATATATACCGTATTTAACCATGCTGTAAAAAGAACATGTTTGTATAAGTTATATACCTAAGTAAATAAAACTGTGCTACAAAAAGTATTAGAAGAGTCAATTGGAAAAAGTGGGATAAACCACAAACGTTTTTAACCGACTTCGAAAAAGGAGCAGGTTCTCATTCCAGGCGTATTTTCTTTCATGTTTGTAACCTTTATTTGGTAATCGTTTTGTAAAATTCTTTTTTATTTGAATGGATAGATATACTTTCTGATTGGTCCCATAGAAATCATCAAAATCGGTTTGGTGGTTTGATATTGTTCCGTTTTGACGGCTAACGAAATTATAGACAACACTTTAAATTACAAATTTAATAATTGAGAAATTACAGGGTTGTTGAAACTAACCATCTAAAATCTCAAAGTAATGAGCGCTAAAATAGCAATGCCCTGGACTTTGTTTTGCTACTCAAAGTTATGTATATCGCTGCAATGGTCATGGACATTATCTCATACCATCAGTTAAGTGCCTCGTTCGTCTCTAAGTTTACATAAAAACTTATTATCATTGATTTACCATTTGACGGAACACAAAGAAATTAAGCCTTTAAGATCTTTTCGACTTTTATTCTCCGTAAAATCAATTATGAGTAAGTAAAGACGTACTTTGTTCATTAATCTGTAACCCCGATATTACTATCTGGATATAATCGATTAGGGAGAGTGTCAAACACACTATCATATGAATAATAGCTGCGTGGATTATATTCTTTCCCAAATAAGCTGGCCAGATACGGATGTTTAACTCGGAATTAATCTGTGAACAAATTATATGTATGTATGCATTTATGATATTATACTCAAGTCGAACACTCGCTATCCGCGCAGCAATAAAAGTGTGGAAAAGAGATGCCAATATAGTGCCACTTGTCGCACTTGCAGTTTTTGTAGAAGATGTAGTGATGGAAATGGAAACTGACGTGGTTTTGACACATCGGATGTAGCCGAAACTATAGTCGGAGTACCTATCTGAAATAATTAAACGTGAGTAATCCCACATAAGTAAAACAAAATCTTAATATTAAATGCAATAAAATCTAAATCATATCAGATGAAATAAAAGAAAGCTATAAATTAAATAAGTTAAAAAAAGATACAAACGACTGATTTCATGTATAATTGGTACCAAAGTACTGTCAACGCATCTGAAGGTTAGGAAGAGATTTATGGGGCTATTTATATATATATATATATATATATAAGTTTAACTGGCTAGTTGTTTGACCACAGCGTGAAGGTGCGGATAAAGATGGTGACACCTGGTCAGGAATGTAACTGGCTGCAGATATTCAACTTGATTGATTGGGTGGTAGCCAGATGAGTACTAGAAAGTACCCTACCACCACGCTATGGTTTCCTCGCGATGTTTTCCTTTACCGGCAGCTCAAGCTCATTTTGACGTGTAAACCGACCGCGCTAACCACAGTAACACAGTGTCAACATATCAACGTTATGCACAAATTTAAACAATCTGTTATGCCGTGGTGGTGCCGGTGTAAGAATAGTACCCCACCCTCTCTACCCGTGGTTGCCGTAAGAGTCGGCTAAGGGATGTAATCCGGAAGATGGGCAGCAGCGTCTTCCTTGAACAATCACACCTAACTGCGGTCGCCAACATTGCATGCCAAGCGGTGCGAGTATTGGCAAAACCCCCCCAGGAGCAGGCCTATGTCCAGCAGTGGACATCCTATGGCTGATGATGTGATATGTGATGTGTTATGGAGCCAATTAATATGTACTGAAGCTATTTTCATAGAGTTTGTCTTCATAGCCCGTATAGCATATGGTATCAATAAATACATATAAATATTCTAGGACATTACACATAGCGCTATTACAGCGCACAAAGCTTGTACTATGGCAGTCAGATAGCTGATAGAATACTTGAACACTTTTTTGTTTGTACATATAGAACACCCAGACACAGAACAAACATTTGTTTATACCACCAAGAAATCCGCCGAATCTCCGCCATGTAAGTATAATATCGCCATGTCATCTCCACCAACGGAAAATGGGTTCTGCAAATTCTTTCAAGACTTACCTTCTGCATTTGGTTCAAGCAAACTATCATGGAGTGCATGAGACCTGGTGCCGAGAATACAGCGGCTCCTGAAGCTATGGCCATGACGATGGATTGCACGGCCCACACGGCGCGCTGCGTGTTACTCTTCATGCGGACAGTGTTTTCTTGGTCCAGACCAAACTCAACGATAAGCGACATGACGGTCACCAAGTCTGCGATAAAAAATAAAATTTAATATAGAGTGAAGAAGGTGAGGAAGACTTCATCAGACCAACATGTTGTACGAGACATAAAGAAACTAGCAGTAAAATTTTATTTATTTTTTTGAAGACTCTGTGTGACAGACCATAAAAATTTTGTTTTATCTAATCTATCTAATCTATCCTTGGAACCTTGGAAACGGCTCCAACGATTTTCATGAAATTTTGGATGCAGGCGTTTCGGGGGCGATACATCGATCTAGCTAGATTTCATTTTTAGAAAACGTCGTTTTATCCGTGTTTTCAGGCAATGAAAAACTGAGCAAAGCTCGGTTATCCAGGTACTTACAATTAATGCTAGATACTTTGTAATATGTTACTTGGTGGTAGATCTCCTTAGCAGGAGGTCATCTACGTACGTACCACCTCAGTACCAGATTTTTTGCCGCCAAGCAGTAGTGTGTAAACATAACTGTGTTCCAGTTTGAAGGGTACTGAAGCTAGGGAATTTACTGGGCTGTTGAGACTAACCATCGAAAGTGTCAAAGTAATGAGCGCCAAAGCAGCGAAGCCCTGGACTTTGTTTTGTTACTCGATGTTCTATGTATCGATGCAGTGAACATGGGCGTTACCTCTTACATTAAAAAAAGTTATATCTGGTGGCGTACGAATATAATATTTTTATTATCTTTGCGCTGGACTCACAGAATTATTAAAAAGTTGAATATATAGAGTGCCGAGGTGGTGCCGGCGTAAGAATAGTACCCCACCTTCTCTACCCATGGTTGCCGTAAGAGTCGGCTAAGGGATGTAATCCGGAAGATGGGCAGCAGCGTCTTCCTTGAACAATCACACCTAACTGCGCTCGCCAACCCGCCTGCCAAGCGTGGCGAGTATTGGCAAAACCCCCCCCGGAGGAGGCCTATGTCCAGCAGTGGACGTCCTATGGTTGATGATGTGATTTGTGTGTGAATATATAGAGAAGGCTGCTGTTGCCCATACAGATGTGTATAGTTCGTTTACTTTTAAGAAAAAAGCTTGCTTGCTCTACATATCTAAGTATTACGTTTTATATTTGTATTACGGTACCCGGTGCCAGACGTACTGGTAAGCTTTGCCTGACCCGGAAGACGAAGAGGAAGAGACGGCAGAGAGGCATGAGACCCTCGCGAGTACCACAAACTCAAAAAAACTCAAAACTCAAAGTGCTTTATTTCCTTTAGACCTTACAGGACTCTTGGACACGTCACACGTCACAAATTATAAACATACTTAAAACTAGGAAATAAAGTGATCACTTTGATCTTTCGTTCACTTCAATCTTTTTGAGGTAAAGTAAAGAAGCGAACAAGAAACCTTTACCTTGTTAGATTGTTAGTTTTCGAGTTGGAGCAAAACTCGTCCCAAGCTTTTTTATCGTCTAGATAATCTGATATTTTGTAGTAAGCCTTTTTACATAGGATATTTTTGACAATTTGTTTGAATTTATTTATTGATAATTTTTGCAACTCACTAGGAG
The DNA here is from genome assembly GCA_950106695.1 of Biston stratarius. NCBI lineage: Eukaryota > Metazoa > Arthropoda > Insecta > Lepidoptera > Geometridae > Biston > Biston stratarius. The sequence continues at coordinate 10,521,514 of OX467106.1, forward strand.
TTTTGTTGTAGAAGCGTATACATTGCCCTTTAAAGGATACATTTATCTTGTTTAGCCTAGTTTTGGGCACAGCAAGTTTATTCTTATTTCTAGTATTTAAATTATGTATGTCGCTATTTTTAGGGAAACGATTGATATTTTTATGAGTGTACAACAAGTTTTCATAAATGTATTGACATGGTACTGTCATTATGTTAATTTTTTTGAATTTATCACGTAGGGATTCTCTGGGACCCATATTATAGATTGCACGAACAGCCCTCTTCTGCAACACAAATACGGTGTTTATATCTGCAGCGTTCCCCCACAGCAGTATGCCATAAGACATAATACTATGGAAGTAGCTGAAATAGACTAGTCTAGAAGTATCAACGTCTGTAAGATGACGGATTTTTTTGACTGCATATGCTGCAGAACTAAGTCTCTTCGATAGCTTATCTATGTGTGGGCCCCATTGAAGTTTACTATCTAAGGTTATTCCCAAGAATACGGTATTGTCTATAATTTCTAATGTTTCTCCTTTTACGTTTACATCAGCCTTAACTTGTTTTACATTAGGTAGAGTAAATCTTATACATTTTGTTTTGGTTTCATTAAGCAAAAGATTATTGACATTAAACCAATGGACTACTTTTGAGATTGCATTATTCACATCGTCGAAATTTGTGCTTTGTCGTTTCATTTTAAAAATTAATGAAGTATCATCAGCAAACAATACAATCTCGTGATCATTCTTTACAAGATGAGGCAGGTCGTTAATATAAACCAAAAATAGGAAAGGACCGAGGATAGAGCCTTGCGGTACACCCATTGTAACTACAGATCCCGAAGACCTTTTCCCATTAATGTCAACTCTTTGTATCCTATCACTCAAGTAAGATGTAAGAAGATCCAAAGAGCTGTCCCTTATTCCATAGTGATGTAGTTTCCTGATTAATGTTTTATGATGTACACAATCGAATGCCTTTGACAAGTCGCAAAAAACGCCTAAAGCATCTTGCGACTTCTCCCAAGCATCAAAAATATGCGATACCAACTCTACACCGGCATCAGTAGTTGACCTGCCACGAGTAAACCCAAATTGCTTACAATGTAGCAGGTCATTGCCATTGAAATGCCTAAGCAACTGGTGTAAAATAAGTTTTTCAAAAACTTTGCTGAATGTAGGCAGTACTGATATCGGTCTAAAGTTAGTGGGGTCTGACCTACTACCCGATTTAAACAATGGTATTATTTTGCTATGTTTCATGAGATCAGGAAATACGCCACAATCAATAGATTCATTAAATATAAAAGCTAAATCTGGTGCAATTGTATCAATTAAAGGTTTAATAATTCTAACGGAAATGCCCCAGAGATCTGCAGTTTTCTTTATATTTAAAAGTTTGAAGACTTTTTTAATATCTTTTTCATCGACATGTTTGAAATTAAATTTTCTATCGCATTTAGGTACATTTTCTTTAAGTAATGATTCAGCTATTAGTTGAGAAGAGTTCAGACACTTTGTAGTACAGATTGGAATGTCAGTAAAAAAGTTTTCAAATGCTTGGGCTACTTCAACATCATTTTTGATTAAGCAATCATTAATCTTTAAATTGTAATCATTAACGTAGGTACTGACCTTTCCAGTCTCACTATTTATTATTTTCCATGTTGATTTTATTACATTTTCACTATTTCTAATTTTCGAGCTAATATAATTTGATTTTGCTATTTGACAAACTTTTCTAAACATTTTTGAGTAATTTTTTACTTTTTCTTTGAATTCCTGGCTAAAATTGTATTGTTTTTCACTATACAGCTCATACAACTTTTGTCTACTCTTATGTATACCTACTGTTGCCCACTCACTAAAGTTAAGTTTTTCTGAGACCACAATTGATTTGGGTATGAATATTGAATTGAAACCCACGAAGCGGCCACTGAGACCAGAGAACATCCCTAGGGACAGTACACCCCCTACTGGACCTACAACGTCCTGCCTTGGTAAGGAGGAAAATCTTCGAAACCGAATCTCTACCTCTCCGGAACTGGAGGAGGAAGAACTTGAACTAGCTTAGAACTTAACTGATCGGTTAGCATTTCATATAAAATTATCTTTCTGCCGGCTGTAATGAATTACGTGGTACGCAATAAAAACTGTTTGGTTTGCTGCGACTCACTCAATCCTACTAATATTATAAATGTGAAAGTTTGTATGTTCGGATATTTAGGTGTTTATTACACAATCACGCAAAAACCGCTGAACAGATTTGGATGAGATTTGGCATACTTATAGTTTATTTCATGAATTAACATATATAAAACTTTTATATCAGAATATATTTAAATTGTTACGAAAAGGAATGAAAACACTCAGAGTGAGACTCGAATAGGCAGAAAAATGGCTTGGCTTGGATTTTTAAAGACTACCCCCCTCCAAGGCAGGCTTGGCATGGCTGGCGGCAGGAAATAGCGTGAGGGGGGCGTGTCCAACATGCCATGGCTGGCGGCAGGAAATGGCGTGAGGGGGGCGTGTCCAACATGGCATGGCTTGGCTTCCGGTTGTCAGGTTAACGGGTGCTACCGTTATAAAATTATTTAAAAGTTTATTTACGCATTCATCTGGTCTGTCGTTTATTAATTCATGCAATTATTTAAAGGGCTTTGTCGCCTAGAGACCACACCGCCCTGTAATCTTACTTCCAATATTATATATCCTACGTCCTACTAACCTACTGTATAATATTATATTACGCGGACAAAGCCGCGGGTAACGTCTAGTACTTAATATTTTATTGCAATGTTAGATTACATGTAGATCTTATTAACACTAAGTGGGTTCTTCCTAACCACCACTTTTACTTTTTAAACTTTTTAACACGATTTTAATGGCAGCACTTTCAGAAATTAGAAGCAATTAGCCAGCAAGCGACCTTTGCACCCTCAAGACGTTTTGTAAGAGATTTGTAACAATGATAACTTAGTGGTTAGCGCGGTCGAAAGATACTCCGAAGGGCGTGGGTTAAAATTGCAACAATATACTTGAGCTGCAAATGAAGGAAAACGTCGTGTCGAAGCCATGGCATGGTGGTAGGGTAGTTTCTAAAACGCGGCTGGCTAGCTTTCACTTTCAAGTTGGAAATCCACCGCAAAGCATTAAGTGTGTTTTCCGGAAGCCTCACTCAAGAGTTCCATTTCAGGCTAGGATTGCTATATATTTTCGACCACGCCGTCACTTAACACCATGTAAGCTATGGTCCAACAGCTAGCCTGTTCTTTAAAAAAAAACTAACAAACAATGTTTCAGCATGAACAGTACAAAGTATAATAAGTGCTCCACAGCTGTGTAGTATATCGTAATTTAAAAAATAAAATATTACGTTATAGTGAAGTAACTTACTTATAGCAGTAATCATAAAGTATCCATAGACACTCCATCTTGTTGAGGAACTGATACGCCAGCCGTATCTTGCCTTTACAAAACGGAGAGGAGCTATCCCAGCAAACCTGCCCACTCGCAGAACTGCTGCTAAACCTCCTGACGCGAAGCTTTCATCGTCAGAGTCCATGACAATTTTTCAAAAAGTTTTGTAGATATTCGTCTGCAGAATTTAAAACTTATTTTTTAAGGTTTCGCGGCTTGGCCACAAAATTATGTTTATCACCTGGTTATTATCGCCCACAAAATACTAAGAAAAATGTTTTTTTTTGTTTACCTCGATGTTTCGACCATGTTGCGATAGCCGTGGTCACGAGTTGCCTGGGGAGGGCGGGTCGTCACGACGTTGATGTTTTGTGCGCGTAAGACCCAGTGATAAACATGATTTAAGCATTAAAAACATTTGTTAAAAATGCCTTTGACAAAAGTAAAGTTTTGTTTAAGTTAAAATACCAGTACCATATACCTATAAGGCGGTGGCAGCGGTGCCCAGTCGCAGAGCGTAAATCCTAAATGGGTGCAGAAACAACTATGCATGGTAGCCTATATGTTAATTTATTTGACTTGAAATGACTTTTAGAATACACCGAAATCCCATATGATTCGATTTTACTTGGTGATAGGTCTCCTTAGCTGAAGATCGTCTAGGTAGGTACCACCGCAGTACCAGACAATCTGCCGTCGTGTAGTGTGTATACATTACTGTGTTCTGGTTTGAAGGTACTGCAGCTAGCGGAATTACATGGCTGTTGAGCCTAACCATCGAATGTCTTAGAGTAATAAATGTCAAAGCAGCGATGCTTTTTTGTTTTGCTACTCAAAGTTCTGTGTATCGCTGCAATGGTCATGGATAGGCGTTATCTCTGACCATTAGGAGAGCGTCTCGTTTGGAAAATTACTATGTTTTTTAACGTGAATATGTCTAAATGTGCTTTGTCGGAGGCAATTAAAAAAACTGATGATAACATATTTGGGGAATACTGTCTGGTGCAGCTACATATCTGTCATCTACATTTAAAATATAATTACATCACTCGATAGCTAAAGGATCAAAGAGTTCTTTACGTTGAAGGAGGATTTGAAACATGTAGCACTAAGTGTTCTAAAATAATTTACGTATTCACGGTTGTGTACAAGAAACGATAACACTCCGATAAAAAAAAATACGAATCAACTTGCGTTTGGCCACCATCTCGCCTGATATAACGTACCTGGAGATATAGAGGTCTACCAAGTGGGTATAAGGGCAGGCATATAGGACCATAAGGGTCAGAGAGTATTAGTAACATAGAATTATTTTTGTCCTGGAAGTAAAATGTTCTTCTGAGTGCATTGCCGTGGGTAGGTAGGGAAGGTAAACCGTTAGGGACAGCTAGTTAAAAATATTAAAAATAGTTTAGGACTATTTGTAATATTTTTTAATTTCTATATATTGTGTTTTTTATGTTTAGCTGTACTTGACCACAGTGCACTTGATGTTAAGTGATTGCGGTAGATGTAATCACACTTATCCTGGAATAGAACTAGCTGTTAAGTGAGGTTGCTGGCGCCAAGCACCTAGCGGTATGTTAGATGCTTGGCGGCAGATTTTCAACTTGAGGGTGGTAGCTAGCCAGCCAAGTAGGTACTAGAAAGTATCCTACCACCACGCTATGGTTTCCTCACGATGTTTTCCTTCACCAACAGCTCAAGGTTATTATTGGGGTTTGAACCTACGCCATTCGGCATGTGAACCGACCGCGCTAACCACTGAGCTATCATCTCTTATGCTCGCTATTATTTGTGACGAGGTCTCAGTTAGGGGCGAAAATTTTTTTTTTTTTAATACTGTAGGTATAGGTTCGCGTTTGACCACATCATGGCTGATGCGGTTAACGATGTGGTTTAGGCACGCTTATCTAGAAGGAACCTGTTTACTCTTGATTTAGAGACACTCATATTGTACTTTTCGGGAAACACAGACTCGGCAAAGAGTTCCACATCCTCGTTGTGTGAATAAAAAATGTGGATTATAACCGCTTAGTGCGTACATGGGGATTGTCTACTATGTAAGGGTGACGCTCAGATCGCGTTTGTCTGGCCGTCCGGTAATAAAAAGGCTCTAAGACACAATCCCTAAAATGTATTCGGTAGAAAGCTGATAGACAGGAGACCTTACGTCGATGCTCAAGGCTTTGCAGCCGAGACTTGACCAAAGTTTCATTGCCTATCAACATCTTAGCGGGCCTCTCGACTGAATCGCCACTAGTAAAAATAATTTAACTAGGAATATTTATATCTATTTGATGATATAGTCACTTACCTTATGATGTATACGAAACTGATCGGTTAGAATTTTTTCTTTGTTTTCCACTACCTACGTAATAAATCACTTTTACTCATGTCCGATAACATGTAGCTTTGACAAGAAAATGTAACTAAAAACAAGCACCCGAAAATATTTTACCTCCCCAATCATTAACGACCAAAATAAATACAAATGCCTAAGCATTTGTTTGCTTTGTAAATACCAACAATGAATAATTTATTTAAACGACAGCTCTAAAAACAACTTAGAAAAGAAAATAATATACGCATATTTGTATATATAATAAACCTTGAGGATAATTTTTGATAACGCGCGGTACTGTAGGTGTATTGTTCACAAAGCACCATCTGAGCATAACTTGTATTGCCCCACCATCCCTCCCACCATCTTATTAGTTCAATTGACAGCGGCGCTAGTGGAGAATTAGGTATTGCCACCTAAGAAATTCACCAAGAAAAAAAGGAAATCAAAACATAGGGCAGTCTTTCCAGCCAATCTTTAATATGCATTTATATCGTAATATATAATATTAGGAAACTAAAAAATAATTTATATATGTACAACTTTTTTAACATAACATTTATATAAAATCACCACTCCAAAAAAAAATTTACTATAGGTATAATATTATATTTCGTAATTATTTTCATAATACTGGGCGATTTTCTTTTCCCGTTTTTTTTTACTACTGACTAAGCCATATGTTTGGCCACGATCTCACCTGATGGAAAGTGACGATGTGGCCGAAGATGGAGCACGCTTGCCTAGGAAATACCTATTCACATTTTTCTTGAACTAACCCGGGTTGTACTTAGTTGGAAACACAGACGCTGGCAACGAGTTCCACACCTCAGCAGTTCTTACAAGGAACGAGGTCTGGAAACGTTTTCTATAAAACGTTTTGTATTTGGCAGCACTGATCTGTCGCAGCAGCAACGCGTTGATTCAGCTTTTCGAATAGGATTTTTGACTTCGCCTGCTTCTTCGTCTGTCTGTTTGTTTCCAGAGAAGTACACAGCAAATCCACTGAAATCGTCTTACGGAGAATCAGTCCCCTTCATTTCACCTTCAGACCTTCAATTATTATTTTTTATTTTTCTCTTTTAATTGAAGTTTCTAGGGGATACGAGGAAACAAACAAATGATTTTATATTCATTCACTCACATATACATACACTCAACACACACACACCCAAACACACACACACACACACACACGCAGACACACACACACAATTGCACACAAACAGAAATTTTGTATTTTGCTCAGATAGACATTGAACTCTAAAAGGTGGATTACAAGTACATTGCTTATATATTTGATGCTATGGTATGGGGTCTTCGAATGGTGATAACGTCAACAATGTCATATAAATTATATGCTGCTCGTTCATTTCCTGGTTATTGGCACACTTCCTTTCTACTTGTTCTTAAATCCCTTCGATACTTAGGTTACTTGGAAGAGATAACTTATAGCGATAAGGCTGCTATTGCTACTAAGCCAATATTTACGTAAGCATAAGAGAGGTAGTAAGAGTTTTGCCTAATTTTTCTGACAATGGAGTGGTAGGGGTTAATAATATCTAAAATTCTACTTACGTAATACTTTAATGACCTTTAACCATCCAGCTAGCTTAAGCACGACTTCCGATTTCGAGAACAATAAGCATATTTTAGAAAGATGTGTCGTGCTATTTGAACGTAGGATTTCCTAATCAAATCAATTTATATGTCATACATTTTCGATTTAATATACCACCAAGTATTCACATACCACCAAGGTGTGTATCGTTTTTGTAGCGATGATAGCTCAGTGATTAGCGCGGTAGGTTCGCATGCCGAAGGGCGTGGGTTCAAACCCCAACAATGAGCTTGTGCTGCCGGTGAAGGAAAACATCGTGAGGAAACCATAGCGTGGTGGTAGGATACTTTCTAGTACTCGGCTGACTAGCTACCACCCTCAAGTTGAAAATCTGCCGCCAAGCATCTAACGGTGTAGTCCGGCAGCCTCACTTGAGAGTCAGTACCGTTCCAGGCTAGGTGTGCTTTACCATCTTCGACCACACCGTCACTTGACATCAGGTGAGCTGTGGTCAAACACCTAGCCTGTCAACCATTAAAAAAAAATGTGAATACTTGGTGGTAGATGAGTGTTCAAGGTAACAGTCGTTTCAGTTACAACATTAATGAAGGTTTAAATTTAACTAACTTAACGGATAATTATTTAAACATCTGGAAAAAACGTACTTAGCAATACATTTATTAGACACTGGGCATACACATCAGATCAGTAATACGTCTGAGATCCTACATGTGTGCGAAAAATAATTCCGTATGAGCGTACTTGAACAATTGGAAATTTGGAAACATGGGAACACAGATAACTCATTGCTGAATGAACAAACATGCGTCGCTTCGCCATATTTTTTAATTATTTATTTATTATGGTACTGTAGCTAGCAAAATTATAGGGCTGTTGAGACTAACCATCTAATCTCTTAAAGTAATGAGCACCAAAGCAGCGATGCCCTGGACTTTGTTTTGTTACTCAAAGTTCTGTGTATCGCTGCAATGGTCATGGTCAGACTATATCTCCTACCATAAGGAGAGCGTCTCGTTCATCTTATTATGTTTACATGAAAAAAGAACCTATTGGCATGCCACTCGCTGATATTGCAGCTGTCTACAAGTAAAAGAATATTTAAAATCTGTTCAGTAGTTTTTGAGTTTATCCATTATAAAAAAAAAAAACATTAAAAGCAATATTTCTTCTTTATAACGTTATTTTAGATATATAACTACAAATAATACTTTTAGACAGATAGATTAGATATACAAGGATAAAAAGGTCAACATAAATTACATAAATACTTACATAAATAAAAGAAAGCAATTACTTTACGTCCTTACTTTACCTGATGACTAAAATTACGCGATAAATTATTTACTCTACGTTAATGTTCATTCGTTTTCTAGAAATAGTGTGCCGCTGTCCTTATCAAAGGAGAACCAAGTACCAAACCAAAAGGTCTATTAGAAGACAATTAACATATTCATGCAAACAATTTAAATATACGTACTTACTTGTGAAGTGAACACTTATTGGCAGCTGAGCTAGGCACATTGTAATATCCAGTTCAGTGAATACTCTATTTATTGACCACGACGTTATAGTGCGACGTCTGGCCAATCAAAAGTAAAGAGTAGGGTTGCTGTGCCACGACACATCCATGCCATCTTCGACCATAACGTCACTTAACATCAGGTGAGCTGTGTTCTAACACTTAAAACTCTTGGGATATTTGTGTTCCGGTTTGAAAGGTACTGCAGCTAGCGAAATTACAGGGCTGTTGAGACTAACCATCGAAAGTCTCAAAGTAATGAGCGCCGAAGCAGCGATGCCCTGGACTTTGTTTTGCTTCTCATAGTTCTGTGTATCGCTGGAATGTTAATGGACAGGCGTTACCTCCTACCACCAAAAGAGGGCGCCTCGTTCATCTCATTACTTTGATACAAGTTACTAATTTTTACTCAAGTGGTTCAATAAAACCAGGTGATACAAATTACTAATTTTTATTCAAGTGGTTCAATAAGGCCTGGTCCATGTGATTCACATTCCACTTGAGTAGCCGGCCCAAGTACCTCCCTGCAATTGCCTCAGCACCACGGAGAGGAGCCGGAAACCGTAGCGTGATGTGGCGGAAGCGGAACGAGTCGAAAGTGTCGTCCCGGTATTTTGGACCCTGGAATTGACCGTCCGGTCCATTAAAATAAGGCCTTCCAGCGACTCCTCTGATTGTATCTTTTGCCGGAAAAAGGTAACAAGTACTTAGGCAATTTCAAGCAGTGTGTATGAAAGCAATCAGACGGAGTTTATTAAAAGAATGGCAAATGTAGTGAAATCAGCTAATAATAACATGGGCGACAGCAATGCAGTTAAAATGCACATAACAAGAAAATAGTATTTTTACTAACAAAATGATCACATCCAACGGTTTACCTATTGTTTTGCGTGGCAAGAATAAATAATATATTGTTCAACACTTACCCAATACGGGGTTCACCGATTCTAGTGATTTTTTAAAATATTTAATTAGCTTCACGTATATAAGATGGCGACGCCACGCGTGAATAAAATCCGATAAAACAATCGTAGCGACGAGCGTGCGTCTGCCTTGAGAACAAAAAGTGTCTCACGGCTGGAGAATCGGGCGGTTGACTCGCTCGTTCGGCGCGACGGCAGCGCTTGCAAAACGCTCAGGGCCGTCCGCAGAACTTGTGGAATAAGGTGGAAGGACTAGGAGGGACTATAGTTGTTAGTTTAAATTGGTATTCATTTATGTTGATTATTTTTAATTTGTATTTTAATATGATATTACGGTTAGTAAGATTTAAGTATTTATTATTTTGTAAGTAACGTTTACATCGTTACAACTTTCACATAAAAAGGCATAATTTTTGTGATACTGACATTTTTATTGATGCCGTTAGGCTAGTACAAATGAACCGCCAGAGCGAGGCCTTTATATCGGGCGCTTTGGCAACCGTTCTGCGGGTCACAAGATTCGTAGGCATAGCTCCCGTCCGGTTAGAGAAACAAGGGAATGGCTGGCGGATCAGCTTGTCTCGGAGATATACATTATTTGGATACTTCATTATCACCATCATTATTAGTAAGTACCTATATCTAGTTATTATTTTCATGATATAATTTTGAAACACAGACGCTCTTTTACAAATACTCATAAAAAGACAGCCATGGGGACTGCTGTCAGACATGCAAACTCAAAATACGTCACATTAGCCAATGACTGGAACGCATACTAAGTTTAGCCCCTACCAAAAATCGTTCAACGCAGCTATAGAAGTTACTTAGTATTATTAAGAAGTTAATTTCGAAAACAATTATTTCATCACAATATTATTAGACTAATATTACATATTACTATGAAAATTGACGAGTTATGATATATTTTTGTTTTAATTATGCGAGATTACTCACGTTTATGTGTTATATCGGATACTCCGACTATAGTTTCGGTCACATCCAGTGGCCTTTATCATATAGAGAAATCTGAGTCCAACGCGCGCATGGCCTCGTCTTGTTTCGCACTGCGGGCCGCTACGCGCCTCGCACGTGAACGCAGGCGCGGGGGCAGGAGTGGGTAGTGCACCGAGATGCGACAACAAGACGCGTGCGCGTTGTACTCTTTGTCTCCATGATGAAGGCCACCGGATATGGCTGAAACTATAGTCGGAGTATCCGATATAATTAAGCGTGGGTAATCGGGTAATAAATGGTACCGAAAAACCGCTATGGTTTGTTTCGGTACCCTTTAACCCGAATATATATCGAAATGGAGTTCCTTATTGCACGTTATCGTTCTGATTTGTTTGCGGGCTGAGTGGCTAGACTGAAAAACGTGTAAGAATGAAAACCGACACCAAAAACGACATCTTTTTGCAGTGGTTTTTGAGGCACTTCCACATCGCCTAAAAAATTTAAACTTTTTCAATTGATTCAGCTTGCCTTAAATTTTCAGAATATACAATAATATTTTATAATTTAAAAAATAAAGCCTTTAAAGGAACTTCGTCTGTCGGTGTCCATAAGTCACCTCTAAATTTTTATTGTTATTTTATTTCTTTAATTAAACTCATTACGTAACTTAAATGGCAATTTTCTGTCCTTTATTTCAGACCACTTTTATGTACTGAACTATTTGTGGCATAATTTAGCGATTTTATATTTTTAATGAGATCATAATGTGCGATGTAGATAGCGGTGCGCTATCTCTGAAGTTTTTAAGATTAAAAAACTCAGACGCTAGAGTTTTTGTGGCGATGATAGCTCAGTGGTTATCGCGATCGGTTCACACGCCGAACGGTGGATTCTAACCTTAACAATGAGCTTGAGCTAACGGTGAAGAAAAACATCGCGAGGAAACCATAGCGTGGTGGGGTATTTTCTAGTACTCGGCTGGCTAAGTACCCCTCAAGTTGAAAATCTGCCGCCAAGGATCTAACAGTGCCGGCAGCCTCACTTGAGAGTCAGTTACATTCTAGGCTAGGTGTGTTCACCACCGTCGCTAACACCGTCACTTAACATCAGGTCAACAATAAAAAAAAGTCTCATATCGTATGGGTATCAAGAGAAGTAATCAAGAACGTCTTCAGTCGTAAGAGCATCGAGATACATAAGAGTCTCAAATCGTAAGACGTAAGCGTAGCAACACGCTGCTTCAAGATATAGACGTAAAAGTAGATATATGAAATAAATAAATATTCAATTCACAAAAAACTGTGCACTAATACAATATAGATAATTCGTAATTCGCTAAACAGTAAACAGTATATAGTACCGTATTCGTTAGTTTTCTTCTATTCGTTCTGGCTCCATTTTTTGTAGACCCTATAGTCCTTTGGAACATTATCCGGATATTACAACAGAATAATCCTGACACCAATCGCCGTGTTTGGCTGTTTGATTCGTTTGTGACAACTGGATTGGTGGAAATGATGGTGTACAACGCCTCTAAGCACATACGATGCCTAATAGCTACTATGAATAAAGTGCAGCAGGTGAGGCAATATTTATCTATATATTATTTTTCTGAATAATACACAATACTTGTCTTTTTTGTTCATAAACTGCATTGATATTATAATATTTTAGTTAAAAGCAACTGACCGGATAGATAGATAGATAAACTCCTTATTGTTCATACCAAATACAAATATGATAGAAAAGTATAAACTAGTGAAACGATTGGTTGTCTTATCGCTAAAAGCGATTTCTTCATGACAACCTTAGGATGGAAAGGATTCAACCAGTAGAAAACGAGGTGTGCCCATAATGAAGATGAAAAATAAGCTAAAGATCTGATCAGGTTAACGTTGTGTTTATTTTAGGTTAATAGTACATACCTAAACGTCTTAGGTATGTTGGATAGACGTTGTCCTATCTAAATTAAAGAAAAATAATTACGCATATTCATTATTTAAATGTTCGGTAGCTTAGTTGGGATCCCACGGCGCGCGCCTCTGTCTTTTCTAAGTTACGTGCTTATTACCGATGACTTTAAACGATGAAGGAAAACATCGTGAGGAAACCTACATGACCAAGAGATCATAAAAAAAAGTTCTCAAAGATGTGAAGTCTGTCAACCCGCACTTGACCAGCGTAGTGGATAATGTTCTTACCCTTCTCACAATGGGCCAACTTATAAAAACGAGGCTGTATCAGATCATTCAAATATTGTGTTCATGGAGGAGGCGTTGGAACTATGCTCGGAGTTTCCCTACAAGATCGAATCAGAAATAAGGAAATCTGTAGACGAACCTAATTACCGACATAGCCCAACGGATTAGCAAGTTGAACTGGCAGTGGGTAGGGCACATAGCACGAAGAACTAATGGCCAATGGGGCTGTAAAGTTTGGGAGTGGAGACCACGGACCGGCAAGCGCAGCGTAGGACGTCCACCCACAAGGTGGACGTCCTCATAAAGACCACAGGAACGCGTTGGGTGCGAGCCGCTTCCAACTGGTCTTTATAGAAGTCAATGGGGGAGGCCTATGTCCAACAGTGGACGTCCTACGGCTGAGATGATGAAAGGAGGCGTCAGGTGACCAGAATGCTGGCATTTACTTTAGAAAAAAGCTTATCATGATTTTTGATTTTCTTGAATTACTAAATTTTACGAATAAACTCCGGTTTTGTTTGTTGTTTTCAAATGATGCAATTGAGATTTTCTTTAAATTTACATTTATCGCGCATACAATAAATTAACAATTATTAGCTACTTTAAGCTTTATGAAACGAAAGTAAAATCAATTTGTGTTGCAGATAAACTCTAAGTTATGCATCTACCATTGGGCGACGCCGTGGACGAGGAATCAGATAGCATTGTCCTTAATTTGGGGAACATTCAGCGTAATGACATATGTGATCAATTACGTGCTGTTATTTATAAACGATAACAACTTACAGGGTCAGTAGATTTTTGGACAGTTGTAAAATACTTTTATTTAACTTTAAGATAATAGGACATTTTCCTACTGCTATTGAAGGAATTCGCCGTACGCCATTCCATGAAAACAAGGTTTCCAAGACGGGTGGCAGATTCCACCCTCCATCTGTATGAAAATTAGGATGCTTACTGGTCTCTATGACCTTCCGAACTTTCTAAGCACATAGAACTTCTTATGAGCTATAAGCACTTTTTCTTTATAGAACCGGATATAATGCAGTGTGTCCTTACCGAATATTCCGCCACGTATAAAATTTTTCTTTTTTCATGTTGATGCCATGAAGCCTGTTTGAAAGTTATGGTTTGCGTGCACTATGCCTTCTACATGATCATCGAACTGTTCGTAGCACAGTTTGCGCTGTTAGTACTACATCTTCGATCCTGCTTTAGAACTATTAACGGCTGTCTAAATAGCCTGCTGCAAGGTAAGTCCTAGATAGTGTTCCAAGCTCAGCGCTTTCGGTGCTGCCTAACATCTAACATCAAATTTAATCCTGAATAATTAGCAGCATTATCGCATAATTCCTAAATTATAAAACAAAGTCGGCCGCTGTCTGTCTGTTCGCGGTAAACTTAAAAACTACTGAATAAATTATCATGTGAGTTTCAAGGTTTAAGTATATAAATAATTTGTCAAGATTTTTATGTAAATTGGTTGAAATATGATCAGATCCAACGACAACGAAGCTGGGGCGGGTCGCTAGTATCGTAACAAGACGCAAAAGAATTGACAATACCCTAACCACTTTCGTATCGAGCATTTAAATACATTAATAAAAAAATATTATATGAAACAAAAAACAAGATCATGACAACAAAAATAAAACCATAAGGCTGCCATGTTGATGCCATACATCCATATGTACAATGTACATGTACCGTGATATCATGATACTTCTGTTTTGAGTACTCGTATAGCATAAATGAAATAAATTGAAAATAAAGAACAGCCATATACTTCAAAAGAAGAAATTGATAACAGTCTAATATATCGTTTTTTTAAATGCCCTGGATGATTTGTTCGAGTTGACAAAAAGACCGCGGTAACTAACGGAACTCAGTTGGTTTTTTCCAGAGAAACGAGTAGGTATACAAAGGTTAGCAAATTAAACAAATCAACCTTGAAAGAAAGTACGTAATATTTGTATTGTAAATAGTGACTGCAAAATCTTTTAGGCACAAAAGTGTGAATGGGATTCTACTTAATTTCATAACCTATTATACTAATTCAGACAAACTTTTAATTCCGGATTATTTGTAATCGCTACAAAATACCAACTTTATATGTTATATTGAAAAACAATCTGTATTTATTGGATGTTGTTTCTTTCAATACTAATTAATAATATATTTTGTTTGCTGCAGACAACAAGTTTTCAAGTTCTTCATGCAAGAGGATTCGTCACATAACCTCAGCCTATGTGTCCGCTTGCGACGCGGTGCGCGATTTGAATCAATCCTTCGGACTGGTGCTGATGATATTAATTGGCGTTTTCTTTCTGCACCTCGTGACTATGTCTTACTTCGTGATCGTAAAATTATGTACGTTACAATACGTTGTGATTTCATAACGCTTTATAAGCATTTAACCAAATCAAATTTGTAAAGAAAGCCTATTCAGTAAAAAAAAAAACTATTTAAATTAGTTAAACAATTTACATTTATGCTACAAAAATAAACAAAATTTTGCAATAAAAAAATAAGAAATGATAATAATATAAACAAAAAAAAACATGGTATATGTCCACGGACTGGCAAGCGCAGCGTACTGGACGTCCACTCACAAGGTGGACTGACGACCTCATAAAGACCGCAGGAACGCGCTGGATGCGAGTCGTTTCCAACCGGTCTTCATGGAAGTCAATGGAAGGCTATGTCATAATGGAGGCCTATGTCCAGATGTGGACGTCCTACGGCTGAAATGATGATGATGATGGTATATGTCAAATAATTATCTAATGTCAATAATGACACAAAAAACACTAGACACACTTTTTTTAACTGAATAGGCTTTCTTGAAAAGTTTATTTGGTTAATAAACAAAATTAAAGCCATCGCTGCTATGGTGCTTCTTATTTTAAGACATTCTATAAGTAGTCAATTGGCAGCCAGACGGTTTCCCAACTAGGCTGCGTAGTCCGTATTCCGACTATAGTTTTAAAATTTGGTCACTTTTCTGGGGAACGACATAAAGTACAGGTTATAAACTGGTTCGTCTTGATTTCTATTCAACCGCTTTATGTGGACTTTTCTGGCTAAATTACGGATAACGTAGAATGCACAAAACAAAGGCAGAGAGAGGTGCGTGCTATGGGATTTCAACCCTGGGCATCCAGATTGAAAGCCAAATGGTCTTCAAACTAGGCTGTCAGCCAACATTAAGTGTGAGTAATTAAACCGAGATACATAACTTAAACTTATTCTTCTTTTATTACTTGGCAGTTTTTGAGCATGATTCGGCAACAACTGAGATATATGGTATACTTCACAAGGTGGCGTACTGTTTTTGGTCCATCTATAACATAGCTATCCTGGTAATTTTGACGGAACCCGGCCATTTGACTCGACAGGAGGTAATTATTTTTTGTACATTACAAGAGTACTCGTATACTTTACATCATCCGTTTTTAAATTTATTTATTTGGTAGATTTTCTTAGCAGGACGTCTTTTAGGTAAATACCACCGCAGTACCAGATATTCTGTCGCCAAGCAGTAGTATGTAAACATTACTGTGATCCGGTTTGAAGGGTACTGCAGCTAGCGAAATTTCTGGGTTATTAAGACTAACCAATGGCTTCTAACGGTGTGTTCCGGTAGCCTCACTTGAGAGACAATTCCATTCCAGGCTAGATATGCTTACCATTTTAGACAACACCGTCACTGAACATCAGGTAAGTTGTTGTCAAACACCTAGCCTGTCAAGCATATTATTATAAAATAAAGGTAATGTACCGTTGTCACGGTACTAATCACGCTGACAAATGTACACATATTAATTGTTTTAAGTATTTAAAAATAAATAATTAATCAATTTTATCTGATTAAAATATTATGTACTAATATATAACAGAATATTATGTTTATTTTAGATCAAAATTAGTTCGAGCGCTATTTCTTTGAGTAATTCCATCGTGTCTTCTTTGATAATGAGTAAATTAAAGTGTGATAATCTGTGTGTGTGTTCTGATATTTATCTATGAAATCTCCATAGATCGATCGCACCCGTGAGCTGGTGAGCCAGCTAATGATGCACGCAGAACCTTCTGTGCTAGACGAGTTACAGCAATTCTGCACACAGCTTGCACTAAATGACGTCTATTACAAACCATTGAACGTCATCACGATGTCAAGGGGCTTAGTGCTCTCGGTGAGTTTAAGCATACACTGCAATAACCACTACATCACTGCAACCACCTTCATAGAAATAACCACAACCGCAACCAGAACTATAAACTCAGCAGCAACTACAGACACAACCAGAACCACAACCACAGCCACTACCAGAATCACAATCACAGCCTATCGTAGATACAACCACAGCCGCAACCACCACCTCATCACGCACAATCTCCTCGTCCACACATGATCACATGATCAGCCATAGGACGTCCACTGCTGGACATAGGCCTCCTCCTGGGGGGTTTTGCCAATACTCGCCATGCTTGGCAGGCGGGTTGGCGAGCGCAGTTAGGTGTGATTGTTAAAGGAAGACGCTGCTGCCCATCTTTCGTATTACATCCCTTAGCCGACTCTTACAGCAACCACGGGTAGAGAAGGTGGGGTACAATTCTTAAGCCGGAACCACCACGGCACAAAATACCTATAAATAATAGTTTTTGTCTACATATATTTATGTTGTTTATATTGTGTCTGTTACTTTTGCAACATGTACAAACACTCTCTGTTTTTATATTTAGTTCGTAACATCGCTAGCGACCTGTAAGATACAGGCTTTGCGCACAGATTTAGGACAGATACAGCTCACTGAACCTAGGACTGAATGCGGTCTTCTAGCTATGTGTGCGTGACACACATATACACGCGTTCTTTACGAGCGTATAATGTTGTCAGCATAGGGAAATAGATGAGGTTTTGTGTGCCAACGCAAGGACATGAGTCGATCTCAGCGTGCGGAATTGGATGGACATTATTGTTATTTATATTACTGATTACTAATGGAATCCCGAAACTTGAATCGTTCCTTAAGGTAGTCGGATAGAAGGGTAAATAAAGTCCCACTATACACCTTGTTTACAAATTAGTACCTGCAAAGTATTGTATTAATTTATCAACTCGAAATCTATTTTCTTTGATTTTTGTTTATTACAAAAATTTACAAAAATTCACGAATGACTGTTCTGCTACAGAACAATTACACAAATTGGTTGGCCCTTTTGCAGATAACAAGCTAATTCTTCATTCTGAAGTTATCTTTTAGGTTCCGTAGAGCGTCGATTATCCGAACTTATTGGGGGTGTTGTGTTGTAACATGGGTATTCGGAAAACCAGTTTTTTTGGATAATCGAACTGTCAATATATATTTATGTACTGGTTAATGAAAACCCTGTTTATATATTTATGTCTTTTGTGGCAAATAGGAATTTAAAAAAAGTGCAGACAGTCTTGTAATAGAACATGTACGAGGTACAATTAACGCTTAAAAAGTTATTTACTGCGCGGGAGAAGGGGCACGTGCGAGTCGGGCAGGCGTCGTAGTTCGGATAAGCGACGCTCCAGTGGATATAGAATTCGTTCCTCTTGGAGATAATAAAAAAGTCTAGATTCTAATTGAAGATTAGATTGATGATTTTGGCTTAACAATTTTAAAATCAAAAATTTGTTTTTTTTTTTCAGATTCTTGGCAACGTAACAACGTACTTAGTAATTTTGGTTGATTTGAAGTAGTATTCCTACAGTTTTTGGAAGTTGCATAATTACATATAGTGCTAGTAACTTACGCATGAAGCGATAAGACCGATGTTTTGCATAGACATGTTTATTAATTATTTAGATTTTAAAATACGTGTCTTTGTTTTTCGGTGTACAATAAAGTTTTTTTAAGTTAAGAAACTATGTAAAGCGATGAACTTGTAGTATTCTAAGCCGAAAGAAACTATTGTACCGATAGAAAATACCGGCTGTTCAATACATTTTGTTGAGAATCAACGAACTTTTTGAACATGGATTTGTTGTTCATGATTTCGAAGTTGTATTCATAGTAAAAGTTGATGAGTGCAATGATCCCTTACGATTTAGTATACGCAATGCTTATAACCCTCTATTCGTCGCAATTGCTATATGATTATTTCTGTAGGTTTTTCGTTTTAAACATAGATTAACTTTAATCCGTTTTTGTGAGTGAAACTTATAATGTTTAGCACTTACTATGGAAACTGACGCGATTTTTTGACATATTTTATTTTTACTTATGCGAGATTACTCACGTTTTATTTTGTCGGAAACTCTGGAAGCTCTGACTATAGTTTCGGTCACATTCGGTGGCCTTCATCATGGAGACAAAGCTGAGAACAACCACGCGTGAAGATAACGGGTGGCGCGCGGGCGCGGGGGTGGGGGCGGGTAGTGTACCGGGATGCGCCGGCGCGCTCTGGAATCTTTTTCCTCACCTTTTTCCCTACGATGTCAGCAATATTCCAGCACAGACAGCTCACTGCGTCGTCTTCTCAATTAAACGTGAGTAATCCCACATAAATAAGTAAAACAAAAATGTTTAGCACTTGTTTGAATTAAATTAAGTAACTTACTTCTAGACTTTAATTTATTTATTAGTACCTAGTACCTGGATGACCGAGCTTTGCTCCGGTGAAAACACGGTTAAAACGACGTTTTCTAAAAATGAAACCTAGCTAGATCGATTTATCGCCCCCGAAACCTCCTGCATACTAAATTTCACGAAAATCGTTGGAGCCGTTTCTGAGATTCAGAATATATATACAAGAATTGCTCGTTTAAAGATATAGACTTAGTACTCCAGCAGTATTTTAGTGTTGTAAATACAGTATTTTAGTTAGGTAGCAGATGTTTTGATTATTAAATGCACTACCTAGATCACCCTTGTTTTTTTAGGGTTCCGTACCTCAAAAGGAAAAACGGAACCCTTTTAGGATCACTTTGTTGTCCGTCTGTCTGTCTGCCAAGACCCTTTTTCTCAGGAACGCGTGGAGGTATCAAGCTGAAATTCATATCAAATACTCAGGTCTACTGTCCCTGGGAAAAAAGCTATCAACGCTACAAATAATAAATCGTATAATATTCGGATGTGTAAAAGGTGGGACAGTATTTATACCACGAATTCCCATAATACCTTAAAATCAAATCATATCATTTATTTCAGACTTGCTATGACCATATATTACAATAAATCATAACAAAAATAACAATAACATAAAAATTCCACATAAACACAAACAAAAAATTACACACCCTAATTTTTAACTTTGCTATTTCTATCAAAAAAATTAACATAAGTATGCTACTGCGCTGTATGTGTTAACTGAATGGACTGTCCAGTATGGAAGCCACAACACTACCATTAGCGCTACCCCGGACACGACTGAGCATTGAGGCGGCTCGTTTTCACATCATGGCATGAAAACCGTCTACCTGAGCATTTGCAAATATGCACTGCATGCACCGATGCACTGCAGTATCGGGCAGTCCCAATAACTCTCTAAACACATTATTGTATTGATCACGGAGGGCATTGATTATAGAGTATTATTATATGATATTTTCTGCTCAGGTGATCAAGGAAAAACAGACTGAGCAAAGTAGGTATACTTTGACCAAAGAAAGAGAAATAAAAGCTTCACACAATTTTATTCATTTTCAAACGCATATTTTCACACATTGTTTTGGCTACAGCACTATGTGGACACGATAGTTTTGATACATTTTATTTAATTTCAACTCTCAAACATTTTACATAGTTATTAACTAAACTAGACACGCATATATCGAAATTCTTGTGTCCAAATCGTGACTTACATTATTTCAAATATATTTGATTTCATACTAACGACACGCTCCAGCTTATAAAGGACGTATATTTTTCTAGTATAAATTATTTGAATAAAAGTGTATTTTTTTTTAAATCTATTGCGTAGTGTATATGTGTCTTTGCTGAGTGGCAAATTTTATAGCTTAGCTGCCACTCGTCAGTTGTCCTATAGCTGCGCTATAATTTAAAAAAGAATTCACTTGCTCTCAACCATGTAATAAGAGAGCAGAGACAAAGTAACATTCGATATATTCGATATTCTATATCGCTCATAAAAAAGTTCAAAAGTGTACGGGATTGATATAAGCCCACGTGTCATATTGACAGCTCATGTTAATCCCAAACATTTTTTTAAGTATAGCGTCATGGCTAAACGAATGTTACTTTGTTTAGGTCTGTAATTATTGTGAATAAATAGGAAACCAGGAAAATAAGTTCCATTTATCCTCCAAAACCCGACAGTCAGGAGAACACGCAGATAAAACTAGGTTAGCTACGATAAATCCTCTAGATGACATCATAAGTATACACCCAATTCCCACTCGTATTATGAAGAAATAAGCGTACAAACAGACACGCACAACATGTGACTTTATTTATAGGTATTACTTAGTAACGATATAAGCATTTATATGTAGGTACTATTTAGTAACGATACAAGCATATATAGGTACAGTTACTATTTAGTAGCGATACCAGCATTTATAGGTACTATTCAGTAACGATACAAGCATTTTTGATACTATTTAGTAACGATACAAGCATTTATAGGTTCTATTAAGTAAGGATATATGCATTTATAGGTACTATTTAGTAACGATACAAGCATTTATAGGTACAGTTACTATTTAGTAACGATACAAGCATTCATATGTACCATTTAGTAACGATACAAGCATTTAGAGCGGTTCTATTAACTAGTGATAAATTATATTATTTTTATATATTTATTAATAGTGCATAACGCTAGTGAAAAATCTGCATAAACACATTTACGCACATTCAATTTTTTTAAACACGTCGCAATACGAGATTCTTTATTTATTTAGTGCATTTATGTGGGGTGTAGAACACAATAATGATTTTTTAATGATTTAGATCAACTAAAATCACTAAATAAGTAGTTATGCTGCCCAAAATCTGAAACAAAATTCTTAAATTACCACGTATTATTATTTAGTACCTGGTTGACCGAGCATTGCTCGGCTAAAAACATGGATAAAACGACGTTTTCTGAAAATGAAACCTAGCTAGATCGATTTTTCGCCCCCGAAACCCTTTCTATATTTTTTTATTTATTTATTTTATAACAAAAATAAAAAATAACAATCGAATTGAGTGCCTCCTCCTTTTTTGAAGTCGGTTAAAAAAGTAATAAGCAGTAATAATACCTTACCAAAAGTCAAAGTCACACTGACACAGAAATTCCCATTATCTTCATCCATTTTCTTCTTTCCCGCTATCATCCCACAGTGTCCCAGGCGCTTCAACAACACATCATCCGTGTTACATCCTTAGCCGATTCTTACGGCAACCACGGGTAGAGAGGTTGGGGTACTTACTACTCTTGCGCCGGCATAAGCATAAATGATAGTTAACTACATTATAAATTGGACTGTATCCGTATTTGTTATCCCGATTAGGTACTCCACAATTTTCATGTTTCTTTTTTTTCCAATATGCAGAAAAATATTTAAAAAAAAAATATTATGTAAAAAAAAATATTTTAATAACTTTTCTATAAACGTATTTGTCACAATCATTTTTATATATGTATTTGTCACAATCATTTCTATATATGTATTTGTGGGCCTATATCCGTGCTTCTATTTTCATTATGAAGATGAACAAAGTAACAAATAAATATTAATTAGCCGTGTTTATGTTAAGTATCTGGTTGACCGAGCATTGCTCGGCTGATAACATGGATAAAACGACGTTTTCTGAAAATGAAACCTAGCTAGATCGATTTTTCGCCCCCGAAACCCCCTGGATACAAAATTTCATGAAAATCGTTGGAGCCGTTTCCGAGATTCAGAATATATATATATATATATATACAAGAATTGCTCGTTTAAAGATATAGATATTGTTATTGACTAGAATATTAATAATTTGTACAACAATACTTAAAACTGTGTTTTTGTACTTGGAAAGGTAAATGATCTATTTGTAATGTATTGTTTGTTAGTGTGTAGGTAAAATCCAAAGGCAACGGTAATAGTTTACCATCAAGCAACTCTGCTTCTTGTTAGATTATACAGGGCTATAAACTTGGACTGTAAAGTTGTACAATATCTAGGTTATAAGCTAGATATTGGACAATTTTGAGAATTTACTAGAGAGGTTTAGCAAAGGGGAATTAAGTCAAAATATTGGATACATAATTATACCTACTAAGGTTAGGTTAAATACATGTAAATATACTTTTTATTGTTCACACCAAAGACTGTATATCTATAGAATAAAAAAACTTAAAAACTAGTGTAGTAGTTGGCAGCCTTATCGCTAAAAGCGATCCCTTCTCGGCAACCTTAGAATGGAAAGGTTTCAAGAAGAAGTAGGTATTGACGAAATCTCGTAATTTCTGTTCTTTCCGTTTCCTTTCCTTTTGATAGTTCTATTCTTAAATAATTTGATAAAGTAAAGTTAAATTTTTTGTTTTACATACACAGACATTGTACATAAACATTGAACTTCAACTTCACTTTTCAATTCTGGCTTCTGCGTTGTTGCCACAATTTTGCCAATATCTGTATAAACATTGAACACCGAACTGAGAATGAATTTGACAAGACGTCGACAATGACAGTTCTGATTTAAAAAAAAATATCTTGTTTCGTTTCCAATATTCAAGACCTTTAATAAGGGAGTTTAATTTTCGAAAACATTGTTAGTATTATAAATAACAAAAAAAATATTTCACTTACCGCGAGCAGCAAGCCCCTCGATATTTTGACGACGTACAGAGGTTTGTAAGAGACGTCATTGAGCGTGAACTGTCTACTGAACAGCTCCAACTCAACAGCCAGAGGGTCGTATACGGAGGGTGATTGCAGCATCAGCAGACTCACTAGATCGCGTGTATTCTCCATCTGTTTGTGGAAAAGTTTAGTTTTTTTTTCTAAGGTTGACAGGCTAGTTGTTTGACCACAGCTCACAAAATTCACATTATTTTTGAGTTACCATATTTTCCGTGTCGCATTACCTACTTATAATACATTTTTAACGTATAAATGGGATGGGACATAAAGGTACCTAAATCGGAATATTGGGAAATAATAACTAAAATTAGTAGATATCCCGAAAATCGGGCATCATGTGACGTATTGCAAGATAATCCTGTAATTGACTTGTCAGGAATCAGTGCCCGTAACGTGTCTTCTAGTACGCAGTACATATAGACCAATGTTACAAAAACTTTCCGAATTATACGTACGTACGGAACAAGAAGAAAAGCTAATATGCAGCTGAAGACGGTTAGGGCCTGAAAATGGTGATAGTTGAGTATTTTAAATATGTTACTAATTTCTACATCTCCTTACCTCCGTGTGTGTCGAATGACAGGGTTCCACGATTATCAATAAGTTGATTAAGTGAAAAAGAGCCCAAAAGAAGTCTGACACAGATAAAACATTTAATTTCGTTAAGTTTGGCGCCTCAATTACTGCAACAATAATAAATAAATGTTATAAGAAACCAAAACCAAAATCATGCCTATGAAATGGGGAAGATACATTTTTAAATTTCAGATATCTTCCCAAAAAATTATAGTGAAGCGGTCACAAGTTCGTTGTTAGGGTTTGAACTCAGCGTGTGAACCGACCGCGTTAACCAATGACCTATCATCGCTACAAAAATCTATCTATCTTGTAATATCTATTGTGTCGTTATGATCAAATTATTAATATTTTAACACACCTTTTGGAAAATAATACGTTTCACGACGAAAAAGAAAGCTTACATAAATCGGTGATAATGTAGTAAGGCGTGGTGATAAGCTCAAGCAAACATATGGCCAGAAACATTATCAACATTAGTCCATAGGAGTCATTCACGTAGCGCAGTGCGTCACAGGCTGTCGTGTACGCCAAGGATATACTGCGAACGGTCTCGTGGTAAACGATCGAGTTGGCTCTGTTATCTGGAAGATGAGAATGAATTCAACGTTAAGCTGGCAATACATGATCCCTGATGATGATGATGATTGTGCCGTGGTGGCGCCGGCGTAGAATAGTACCCAACTCTCTCTACCCGTGGTTGCCGTAAGAGTCGGCTAAGGGATGTAATACGGAAGATGGGCAGCAGCGTCTTCCTTGAACAATCACACCTAACTGCGCTCGCTAACCCGCCTGCCAAGCGTGGCGAGTATTGGCAAAACCCCCCCCAGGAGGAGGCCTATGTCCAGTAGTAGACCTCCTATGGCTGATGATGATGATGATGATGATGATGATGATGTACATGATCCCTGGCTCCCCGTGCCTCAACCCACGCAAGAGCGCACGGTACCTACGCGAATTAATACAAATATTTAATTTATAGCACCAAAGTTAAACAAATCTTCAAAATTACTGCATAAGGTTCATATTTGGCTTGCGTAAATATGACCACGTCTCCGAATTTCGCGCTAAGCTCAAGTGGCTCCCCATCCGTCGTCGCCGGGATGCTCACATCCTGTCCCTTCTTTACAGCACTCTTTTTAACCCCTCTTTCCCATGCTACCTTCGGGAACGATTCAGTTTTCGAGATTCCATCAAAGCACGTTCATTGAGATCGGCACATATTCTTTCATTAAATACCCCTTTGCATAAAACCTCCTTCTATAACTCCTCTTTCACTGTAAAAGCTGTTAGATTGTGGAATGAACTTCCTGTAGAAATACAGAGGGCTCAGTCTCTCGAGGTTTTCAAGAATAGTGTTAAACTGCACTTCTTAAAATAACTTTGCAATTCGCTAACTGCTATCTCTTAGTATATAATATGTTTAATGTTTATGTATAGTATCGTATGTAAGTATATCTATGGGTATATATTATGTATGTCTATAAGTATATATTCTGTAAGGTATATAATTATGTATATGTATTGATATTTTAGATATGGATAGGTTATGTATGATATGTATGTATTTTATATATAATGCTTAAACGCTTTTAATTAATTTTTAATTCTCTTGTCAAGACACCCCGTCCTCAACTTAGTAAAATCCTCTCCATACTAAGGTTGCCTGGAAGAGATCGCTCTTAGCGATAAGGCCGCCAATTGTTCCACTAGTGTTAAGTTTATGTTGTAATAATTGTTTGTAATTGGTGTGAATAATAAAGAGTTATATTATTATTATTATTATTATTAAATCTACAAATAAATAAATCGTATACACACAGCGCCATTTGACCCCAAACTAAGCAAAGCTTGTACTATGGAAGTCAGATAACTGATAGATTTTTTTTACCTATAATATATACAGAACATCCGGAAAAGAACAAACATTTTTGATTATACCACAAAATACTAGTCCTGAGTGAATCGAACCCACTCCCTACGACCCTTGAAGCGGACGTCACGTCGACGTGGACGTCCAATTAGTCAACAGGGCAGTCAATACTGGCATCTACTTCGGTCAAAAGCTTAGCATTGCCATCCAGCGTATATACATATACAAATATTTTAGTTGGTTAGTTAGTTAAAAAATAAACATAATGACAGTACCATGTCAATACATTTATGAAAACTTGTTGTACACTCATAAAAATATCAATCGTTTCCCTAAAAATAGCGACATACATAATTTAAATACTAGAAATAAGAATAAACTTGCTCTGCCCAAAACTAGGCTAAACAAGATAAATGTATCCTTTAAAGGGCAATGTATACGCTTCTACAACAAAACTCCTAGTGAGTTGCAAAAATTATCAATAAATAAATTCAAACAAATTGTCAAAAATATCCTATGTAAAAAGGCTTACTATAAAATATCAGATTATCTAGACGATAAAAAAGCTTGGGACGAGTTTTGCTCCAACTCGAAAACTAACAATCTAACAAGGTAAAGGTTTCTTGTTCGCTTCTTTACTTTACCTCAAAAAGATTGAAGTGAACGAAAGATCAAAGTGATCACTTTATTTCCTAGTTTTAAGTATATATATAATTTGTGACGTGTGACGTGTCCAAGAGTCCTGTAAGGTCTAAAGGAAATAAAGCACTTGAGTTTTTGAGTTTTTTGAGTTTTGAGTTAATTTAATATTTTTTACCAAAACATGTTTTGTGGGAACGTTCTTCCTTCATGTAGTTGTTGACTCTTATGAAAGAATTATTAGCCTTTTTATCCATAATTTCTTGCTCTTGTTCTAAGTCTGCAATACATAAAAGTAATTATTACAGAAATTAAAATTACAGCTGTGGAAACTAACCATCGAAGTTCTTTAAGTAATGAGCGGTAAAGCAACGATGTCCTGGACTTTGTTATGTTACTCAAGGTTTTTGTTTTGTGTATGCAAGCCACAGAAGCCACTACATGAAGTTGCTTCGCTATCATTTATGTCGCCGCAACATCTTGAATGCTTCTTGTCATCAATATCATTAAACATTCCACCCAACTCACTGGAGCTACTATGCCAGCGGCCCAAACCCTCGCTCTGATACTTCAAGGAGCTGGGTTGGCTCGCGTGGATGCTGGTAGGGGGAAATGCACAAAACACTCCAAGCGGGACGTCAGTGCAGGACTTATCGCCCCCACTTTGTATAAGAATAAGAATGGTTATGGGCATATGTTATCTTTTATCATCAGTGTTTTGCATGTTGGTAGCGTATTTTCTAGTACTGTGCTATATACGGGTATATGTTTAGTTCAAATTGTCAGACATTTTTTTACAGGATTGCGCCATATGATATTGCCTATGTTTTCTAAGTTGACGCCAATATTCTTGCATAAAGTAAACCATTGTTTTGTTAGTTTTAAATAACTTTCCTTTTGACGTAGCTAAAAGTAACATATTACAGGTTTGGTTTTGTACGTTTACACTTTTTATTACACGTTCTTTGTGGCATAAAGAGGTTTAAATATAATAATACTATATGAATAGGATTGCCTTATACTGTCAACTTAAGTAAATCATACGAAAACGTACCTCGCAGCACGCCCTGCAAGCAGGTGTTGACAACTTTGAAGCTGGATTGAACGTGTAGTGTCACTTGCATAAACAGTATTAAATTCAGCTCTAAAACCCAATAGCAACCGAAGTATATGAGGTATGCCATTTTGATCCAACCTGCAACCAATTTGACATTGAATGTGGATTCTATTTTCTACTTTTAATGCGTATTTATCACGTAGACTATGTTGATCATCCATGTCAATGTTTTTTTATTAAGGAAAATAAGAGGAAGTTGTAAATATTTGATCTTTTTCTAGGAGTCAAAAGAGAACGAAGCGCGCGCGGCCTGGTTTGGTTTTACAGTGCGGGCTGCCGCAACCTCATATGTGATCTTAGCGGTTAGTGTGGTAGTTAGGGCGCTGGTCTAGGGTGTCAGGACGCCTCCCCATGGGTTCCCGCCTTGTCGTGGCGAGGGGGTTGAGTAACCGTGCCTGGTCACCAAGGTGAAACCGAGCGGAACCCGAGGTGGGGCTGCTTCTCCGGGCTTCCCCCCGGGCCTGGCTGAAGCGGCCAATGTAGGTTGCGGTACTGTATGGGCGGTACCGCATACCGCATACCGCATAGTCTGGTCCCCGAGGTGGGTCGTGACACGTCATGTATGATGTGTCGCGACGTGAGGGCTCTCCACGTGTCCCTCTGAGGAGCTGAGGGCACAGCGGATGAGTCGAGTGGGAGGGGGCCGCGGGTTGGGAGGAGTGCCGGTCTAGCGATCCCCATCCCAGCGGCCAAAGTGGCAGGCGACGGGGCCATTTGTACGGCGGGGTCTAAAAAACTTAGAGCCCACCGCATGGACAGTTTCTACGAGCCTGTTATTGATCTCGTCCACCGTGGCAAGATTCTCTAGGCAATCGATAAAATATGTAATATGTAATATCATATACAATATGTAATAATAATTAAAAAAGCAATAATTAATATATTAAATAATAAAGGTATGTTCACTGAAATTATTATCTAGTATTATTATTATTTACCTTTCTGATTTTCAAGATAAACAGTAGTAAGCAACGAGTAGGCAACAGTAGCGATAGCTGTGATGTTAAACATCATCCAAGTCACCAATAATCCAATTCCCCACTTATTCCATGGTGTTGGCCAATGCTTAATATGCAACTTGGAGATTATCTGCGCAAAATAAACAAATAAATATTTTTTGGGGTTCAAAAATCGCCAAAATCATCTCACGTAATTAATAGATGTTTCCTAAAATACTTGAAAATATCGAAATACTTAACACTGGCTAATTAAAGAAGTGCTATGTAAAAAAAAAAGTTTCTCTCCTGACATGATTTTACCTTACCTTCAGTGTTTTGTTAAGGACTGCGATTATGCATCGTATATGACCTGGAGTATTGTGTACCGACACGCTCCACGTCGTCGTCATTATCAGGATCTCTACGATCCACACCACGAAACGCGTCATTTTACTCGTCGAGTCCACATGCTCGTGTCGCAGATCACAATACATAGCCCCGATTATTGTCGCATCTATTGAAAAAAGAGTTGTTGCGTCGAAATTCAAATTAAAAAAAAGGACATGTGCAGGTCAGACTCGCCCACCGAGGATTCCGTACAAAGTAGTAGGTATGATAAATTTGTTTTTAGTAATTAAAATGAAAATGTACATTTTTGTATTTTTTTCCTTTATGTGTACTATAAGACGATGCTTCTTGCCGAATTACATTGTTATAGGTCAACGGGAAGTATTAGTATAAGTACTCTTTAGATTTTAAATTCCCTTGTGAGTGTCGAAATATGCGGTTTTTGCGACGCGGTTGTAATTTTTTTTTACGATAAATGGTAAGTATATTTTTTTAAAACTGCAAGAGGCTACAGATCTTTGGATATGGTTTTAATTACAACTCGATTTCAACCTCTACGCGTTCCCGAGATAGACGGTCTTGACAAACAGACAGCAAAGTGATCCTATAAAGGACCAGCTTTTTTTTTGTTTTGAAGTACGGAACCCTAAAAATATGTTTTTCTAGTCTTTGTCTGTGATAATGATTTATTAAATATTGCATAACGTTTTTTATGTAAAAGTAACGAAGCCTTCTCCTTATAGTAAGAGTAGTCCATGACCATAGCTTTAGCGCTCCTTACTTGTGATATATGATGGTTTGTATAAAGCCGCTAGTTGCATACACCGAAATACAATAGTGCTTACACACTACTGCTTGGCGGCAAAATATGCAGAGATGTGACTTATTTAAAATACAAGTATTTGAAATACAGATACAAAATACAAAATACGTATTTTAAATACTTTTTTTAATGTATTTTGTATCTTGTATTTAGATGTTTTTTGTTGGGTATCTTGTATTTTGTAAATACCTTTTTTTTTTAAATAATTTTGTTTGTTATTTTATCTACGCATAATTTGACAAAATTCTATGGTGACATTATTTTAAATGTCAATATCACCGTACATAAAAGTCTCAGATCAAATACTACATAAAAGTGAACGCGCCAGTGAAACTATATAGTCTGGGAATAAATTGACAGAGGACACACTTTTTTTTACAATTGTCATTAACTATGAAGCCTCGTGTCATTCATTCATTCATAATTATTCCGTATTTTTGTGTTATATCAATAGTATCGCCTGTGTGAGTTTCGAGATTGCGAACATGGAAACGTAAGTTTCTACTAAAAGTCAATTAAAACTTTTAAATTAAAACATTTACGCGATCAACGCGATCTATTTCTAAATAATTCACGTCAAAATTAAACTTAAATTCAATAAAATTTTGTTTGCTTAAAAAAGTACTTTATCTTCAAAAAGTATTTAAAAGATTCGTATTTTGTATCTAGTATTTCAAATACTTAATTTAAAAGTATCTCGTATATTGTATTACAAATACTTTGAATGAAGTATTTTGTACATCCCTGAGAATATGTAGAAGTACCTAGAAGACCTGAGATCTACCGCCAGGAGTATGTTCCTATACGGCAATTTAAAAGCTATAAGGTTTTTTAAAGAAATAGCAAAAAGGTTAGTCGACATCACAGGAGACCGAAGAGCTGGCAGCTACCTCGGACAAAGAATTAGTCTAGCTATTCAAAGGGGGAACGCTGCCAGTATCTTCGGAACCTTGCCTAAAGGGACTCCTTTTAATAATATATTTTAGTTATTTTATATTTATCATTTTAATTGTAATAATATGTTTAAATTTAATTAGGAATAAACTACAGTGTTTGTAATACAGAGGAACTAAAAACAATTTAAAAGTTACAAGTTACAATGTTCTGTATAATCATTTTATAGCGATGATAGCTCAGTGGTTAGCGTGGTCACATGCCGAAGGGCGTGGGTTCAAACCTCAACAATGAGCTAGAGCTGTCGGTGAAGGAAAACATCTTGAGGAAACCATAGCGTGGTGGTAGAGTACTTTCTAGTACTCGATTGGCTAGCTACCACCCTCAAGTTGAAAATCTGCCGCCAAGCATCTAATGGTGTGTTCCGGCAGCCTCACTTGAGAGCTAGTTCCATTCCAGGCTAGGTGTGCTTTACTATCTTCGACCACACCGTCACTTAACATCAGGTGAGTTGTGGTCAAAACCAAGCCAGTCAGCTATAAAAAAAACATTTATTAGGTACAGTATAAATGTAGATAGCTGCAACTTACCAATGATGATTACCATGACGCATATAAGTACATAAAGACTTGGAGATGATATAATGCTAATTCTCCAGCCTTTTTCTGTCTTTAATAACCGGAGCGGAGCTAGGCCGAAGTATTTTAGCGCATACAGAGTGAATGCTAAAGGCTCGGTTACGAGACTTTCAGCTTTGTCATCCATGGTTACTGTATCAGGGATCCTGTAACATCATTGTTGATAATGGTAGAACGTAAATCAAGAAATTTATCTAAAAAATATCTTGGTTTTTGTTAATGTGAATAAAAGCAACATTATTATTGATATTTATATTTTACCAAGAAAATCATATTAATATTTTACATGTTTTTTGAAGTCCCGCGGCAATTCTTTTTTGTTTTTTTTTTTTTGTTTTTAATATCTGACAATCTAGGTGTTTGACCACAGCTCACCTGATGTTAAGTGACGGTGTGGTCGAAGATGGTAAAGCACATCTAGCTTGGAATGGAACTGGCTCTTAAGTGAGGCTGCCGGAACACACCGTTAGATGATTGGCGGCAGATTTTCAACTTGAGGGTGGTAGCTAGCCAGCCGAGTACTAGAAAGTACCCCAGCCCCGAAAGTACCAACACGCTATGGTTTCCTCACGATGTTTTCCTTCACCGGCAGCTCAAGCTCATTGTTGGGGTTTGATCCCACGCCCTTCGGCATGCGAACCTACCGCGCTAACCACTAAACCATCATCGCTACAATGCTTCCCAGTATTAACATAAACACGGCTAATTAATATTTATTTGTTACTTTGCTCATTGTTATCTTCATAATGAAAATAGAAGCACGGTTATGGGCCCACAAATACATAATTATATAGAAATAATTGTGACAAATACGTATAATAGAAAACTTATTAAAATATTTTTTGTTTACATCATCATCAGTCATAGGACGTCCACTGCTGGACAGAGGCCTCCTCCTGGGGGGGTTTTTGCCAATACTCGCCACGCTTAGCAGACGGGTTGGCGAGCGCAGTTAGGTGTGATTGTTCAAAAAAAACGCTGCTGCCCATTTTCCGGGTGACATCCCTTAGCCGACTCTTACGGCAACCACGGGTAAAGAAGGTGGGGTACAATTCTTACTCCGGCACCAACATGGGACATTTGTTTACATAATGATTTTTTTTGATATTTTTCTACATATTGAAAAAAAAGAAACATGAAAATCGTGGAGTACCTAATCGGGATAAAAATACGGATACAGTCCAATTTATAATGTAGGTAACTATCATTTATACTTATATAAACTATAAAGATAAAATTCGGAAGTGTGTTGTTGAAGCGCCTGCGACACTGTGGGATGATCGCCGGAAAGAAGAAAATGGATGAAGATAATGGGAATTTCTGTGTCAGTGTGACTTTGACTTTTGGTAAGGTATTATTTACTGCTTATTACTTTTTTAACCGACGTCAAAAAAGGAGGAGGCACTCAATTCGAATGTTTTTTTTTAATGTTTGTTACCGCAGAACTTTCGTCTGGGTGAACTGATTTTGATGATTATTTTTCTATTCGGAAGCTGATGCTTCCCGTGTGGTCCCATTTCAATTTAGTCCAGTTTTGATAATGGCATCCATGAGGAAACCATACGAAGTCGTTTATTTTGTTAAAATTTTACTTATGTTGTCTACCTACATAGCAATTAGACTAAGTGGTAAGAAAATTCAAATCCCTTCCAAGAAACTATTTGTATAGTTTGGCAGAATGTGGTACTGGTATGCGAGTTACATTTATAAAACAAAGCGTTTATTTATGAATTTGATTATATGTTTTTAACCATTTAACAAAAAAAATTATTTCATTAAAAATATCACTATCAATTCGGTCAAGAGCTGACGAAACTATCGTTGTACGAAAAAACGGATCTATTCGATAAATATTCCTTTTAAATCAATTCAAAACTAATAAAATTTGATACAGCAAATAAGAATATAAAAGAACTCTAATAAACAAAAAATACGCTTAGGTACCTGTCACAAGAATTACGTATTTTTACGTACTTTTGTTTAATTCTGATTAACGTCAATCTAAAACTAAAACTGGAACAAAAGTATAAGGAAAATTAACTTCAATGAAATATAGACAAGTGCCTTTAACAAAAAACCGTTATTTGCTAAGTGCTTACAGTGACAACATCATTTGTTTTGTTATGTTGGTAATAATGTTGATGATAATGGACCTATACATAATCATATTCGGAAGTACGATTTGAAGTGTGATTAATAGACTCGTAGAATAAGATTATGATTAATCGTTGTGGTAATGGTATTGATAAGGTATAGAAAGATATTTTTGGGTTCCACTAGAATCGTTTTGACTGTTTACTTATTAGTAGGTATATAGTTTATCAAATCGTTCATTAATCATCATAATCTGTAAGACGTGGGTTTGATTCTTACCCAGGGCAAACTTTATGTGACGAACAAACATTTTTTAAATATTAAAGCATTTAGACTAATGTAACGCTCTCCTGACGGTAATAGACAACGTATGTCCATGGCCATTGTAGCAATGTCGTCTAGATAGGTACCACTGCAGTGCCAGATATTCTACCGCCTAGCAATAGTGTGTATACATTACTGTGTTCAGGTTTGAAGGATATTGTACCTAGCAAAATTACTGGGCTGCTAGGACTAACCGATGCCCTGGACTTTGTTTTGTTATTCAAAGTTCTGTATATCGCTGTCATGGCATGCGTTATCACTTACAATCAGGAGAGATTCTCGTTCATTTTATTCTCTTACATAAAATAAGAATAATGATGCGGATGAAAGAATTCCTTTGTATCACAACTCTTGGAAGTAATCTCGCCAAAGAAAAAGGGAAAATTAAAAAAAAAGTATACATTTATATTTTTATTATTTCACAATATTACTATTTATAATCTAGACGAATCTTTTGTGTTTTTTCTTTTCTTATTCATAATACGTTTTACCAGCAACGATACAATCTAGGAATGAAGAACGCTTACCTAGAAAGCACCTTTTTGTTCTGGGTTTTAATGCATCCATACCTATTATGTATTCAAAGAACATAACAACATCGTTTCATGGTCGACGTTCCAAAAACTCAAACGAAATTTTGAGTTCAGGTTCATCGTGCGGACTGCTGGATAGTGGAATGCGCTGCCTGAGTGGGAGTTCCCCTTTGTACTGTACTGTACTTATTTATATGATGATGCTTTTACAGTAACAGCTATCCGGTTATGAATTGCTCTGCCTGTCTCCAACAGTTGCAGTTCATGAATATTTTTAAGGACAGAGTAAAATTAAATTATTTCTTATAATGCTAGGATATAATTGGGATTGGTCGGATCATTCATGTACTTCCCTGCTGATGTTGGATTTTATTAATCTTATGTTTTTTTTTTTTTTTTTCATTTGTTTTTCTACTTACATAAATATTACACATGTCAACTATGCATATGTATTATTTTTATTACTTTAGTTTTTTATAACTTAATAGTGTTAACATCATCTCCCATAGGTATGTTCTTAGTCAGTAAAGTGTTTTCCATTCTCGGTTGCCTGGTTGCTGCTTTTAGCGATAAAGCCGCCACTTGTGACGCTAATTCATAGTTGTTCTGTTTTCTGTTTTTTTTTTTTTTAATTTCATGTGTACACAGTAAATTGTTTCTATCTATAAGAATACACTTTACAAAAACAAAACACGACTTCACTTGCGCAAAAATAATTTAATTCTAGTTACAATATTGCAATTGCGTGCGTCTTCGGTGAACAATTTTCAAAATTCACACATTAATATTAAATGCAAATGTGCGCTTCAACTACATTTTGTGCTTTGTGAATTGCGCCTAGTCAACATTTATCTTAATTATTGAGATCAATTAAAATCACCAAATATGTGGTTATGCTGCCCAAAATCTGAAACAATAATTTTAAATGACTAAATTCATATAATATATTTAATATATACGTATAATAAAAATGGTGGAGGTCAAATTCTGTAAATAGAAGATATTTTGAAATTTCTTTTGGAGGTCCGTCTATTAATGGTACTGAAGCAAAACATGTATTTTTTTTGTCTGTCTGTTACTTATAACAGCAACACGCCAAAACTACTAGAGGGATTTGAATGAAACTTGGCATGATTATACTATGAAGTAGGTTTTTAAAACTTTTTATCCGAAATTCGGAAAAAGATCAGTCAAATTTAAAAATTATTTTTCCATAACATAAATCATTTCTTGAGGAAGCTTACAGGCTATTTGACATCACGATACAATTATGATAAGTCGATAGCGGGAAAAACCGCCGGGCACAGCTAGTATAAATTAGGTCGCTTTTACTAAGAACCATCGTCAAAAATACACCATTTATTGCATGCAAGTGAAAATTGAATCCTTTAATAGGTTAGATTCATAGTTGATTTAGGTTCAGATATATTCTGGTGGGGTAGTAGGTGAAACCGCAGAGCCTTGCTCGTACTATGACTACACGGTCAGCTTGTGACCATGATTATTGTAACACGGTTGAAAGGACGACGACGAATAATTGACGATGACCATCTTTAAGCCATTTTTTTTCTTATTATGTCACTTTTTTTGCGCTTGCGTTATACCACCAAACTCGCCTGATGTTAAATAAAGATACGGTCTACGATGCATCATGCTTACCTAGATGAGGCCGATTCTCTCGCGACTTAAAGGCACCTAGATTGCAACTATTGGGCAACACCTACGGGGTCAGTAAATTCAATTTTATAGCGGTTCATGTGATGTAAGAAGAATCAAACCGTTTCGTTAGAGTTTTTGGACAATTATTGATAACCTTTGTCCACAGATGGCCTCTTCAATGACACTACCTTTAGCCCAATTTTCAGTTTTACTACATCAAGAGAGTTAATGCCATTTAGCATAATATTACAAAATAAACAAACTTAAAAAAAAGTAATACCAACTTCAAGAAAAAAACATCAGCACTAAAAAATTACAAATAAACTTACTTTACATAGAGTTTAGTCGGTGCTTAGTCCAGCCTAGTGCCGGTGCTTGGCACCGACTTCAAACAGATCAGTAGATACCTAGCAGGTATAATAATACTTTGTAAAGTATTTTTTTTTTCGCTTTTTAGAGCTGATGTTTTTTTCATGCAGTCGATTTTACTTTTTTTTAAAGTTTGTTTATTTTTCAATTTTTAGTTAATTTATGTTCACGCCAAGAAACACTTGAATAGTATGAGTCTAGCTTGACTCGCTAAGAATCAAAAACGTCTTGCCAAAGACAATTACATCGTCAAAATAAACAAAAATGTTCATAAAATGGCTAACTATGTTAAATTTTTATGGGCCAAATGGCAACTATTCCTCATCAAACTAAAGAAGAATCACGTAAATCGGATCATAAATCTCAGCCTAATCGGTGAAAATACATTTTAAAAAACAATCAAGTTGAGAACCTCCTCCTTTTTGAAGTCGGTTAAATAAAGCTCCAAACTAGAATAGACAAATTTACTCACCGTGAGCATCAAGCCCCTCGACAGCGAGATGACGTTCAAAGGTTTGTAAGAGACTTCATTGAGCGCG
Source organism: Biston stratarius (assembly GCA_950106695.1). Taxonomy (NCBI): domain Eukaryota; kingdom Metazoa; phylum Arthropoda; class Insecta; order Lepidoptera; family Geometridae; genus Biston; species Biston stratarius. The sequence goes on from OX467106.1 coordinate 10,558,644, forward strand.
AGTTGTCTGCAGAACTGCTTCAACTTGAATGATAGTGGATCAGACACATAGTTTACGTGCAACATCAGCCGACTTACCAATTTGCGAGTACACTCCACCTGTTTGTGGGAAAGTTTAGATTAATGCAATAATATTGGTATTTGGTATTGGTATTGGTATATTGGTATTGGTATTGGTATTTGGTATTGGTATTGGTATTGGTATTGGTATTGGTATTGGTATTGGTATTGGTATTGGTATTGGTATTGGTATTGGTATTGGTATTGGTATTGGTATTGGTATTGGTATTGGTATTGGTATTTGGTATTGGTATTTGTTGCCGTGGTGGTGCCGGCGTAAGAATAGTAGCCCACCCTCTCTACCCGTGGTTGCCGTAAGAGTCGGCTAAGGGATGTAATCCGGAAAATGGGCAGCAGCGTCTTCCTTGAACAATCACACCTAACTGCGCTCGCCAACCAAGCGTGGCGAGTATTGGCAATTTACAATTATAATTATACAGTTATTATGACAATGTTAAACGCTCTTCTATATTCTACCATCTGGTTCACAAATTGGTAGTCAACAATAATAAACTATATGTAGTTCCTAATATATTCACAAAACATTGATATATCTATATTTATTTACTTATTTTCCGTCAAGTCTCTCAAATTATTGCTAACAAATAAAATTATTTTAACAAAGAATGTCGTAATTAGTTACAATTGTGGGCCTCTCTCTTGTGGAGGCCCCAGGGTAGTAGCCCCGCCTGCCCTTCCTCAAATCCGGCCCTGTCGGCAATTCTCGATGTACACATCGACAAAACTTAGAGAAAACAGAAGACAGTGCGCGCTGTAGTATTTGAACCCAAGACCTCCAGAAGCCAGATGGTGTATCTACTAGGCTGTTGAAACTTGTATATAAATATCGATTTTGACGACAAAGTGGTACGTATAATTATAACAGAACTTTACTAAGGTAAGTTCGTTTAATCAATAACAATAGCTGCTTACCTCTGCATGCGTAGAATGACATGGTTCAATTATCATCATTAGATTAATTGCGTGAAAGATTGCCCAAACAATCTGTGATATTTCTACGAGTATAAAATTTATTGAAACACGTTCGTGTACAATTGGTGTCTTAATAACTGCAAAAAAAAGCACGAATATTGGTTTACACGTAACGCAGAGATGTTTGTTGAAATTAGTTTTTTTAAATAATATGATTGACACATGACTCACTTGAGATTATTTGCTAATTTTTTTCATTTAATTTTGGTATAGAATTGAATTGCATTGGCATTCCTTACGAATCCGACTTTGATTGCACCATGTTTATAAATGCGGTCGCGTTACGTGCTTCGTTCTCAAAAAGAATAAGGCCCCTAGTGTTAAGATACGGTGTCGTCGAAGATGTTAACACACTGAGCCTGGAATGGAACTGGCTCTCAAGTGAGGCTGTTGAAACACATTGTTAAGTGCTTGGCGATAGATTAGTAGCTAGCCAGTCGAGTACCAGAGAGTGCCCTACCACCATGCTATGGTTTCCTCACGATGTTTACCTTCAACGGCAGCTCAAGCTCATTATTGGGGTTTGAACCCACACCCTTCATCGGGTAAACCGGCCGCGTTAACCACTGAACTATTATCGCTACGAAAAAAATCTTCGACCACACCGATACCTAACATCAAAAGTGAGCTGTGATCAAACACCTAACACAATGTCAAACACTTAAAAAAACTTCCATAAAAACCCAATTCGTTTATTATTATTACTTATTTATCATTGTATAGTTGTAGTCTGTGAAAAATTAATGTTTTGTTTCTAACTTACTTAAGTTGAAGATAAAAAAGTATAGCGAAGAGACGAGATCCAGAAAATTTGAAGCAAAAAACATTATCAGTATTAAGCCATATGATCGATTCAAATCGCGCACCATGTCAGAAGCAGCGGTATATGCCAATGAAATACCACGGATAGTCTTGTGATGGTCAACAGAGTTGGTCCCATTACCTGAGGGATGAAAATAAGTTCAACATGTGTTGGTAATGCTTGGATGTACGTACACTACGAGCCGGTGTTAATATAAGGTGTTAAACTAGGAAAAAAACCGGGTTGTAGTATATTTCATAATGACGTAAAAAACAACACAGTTTTATTAAAGTAAGTTTTATGTAGCATCGAATGTTTCAACAATACTGTATTATGTTTCGGAATATGGGCATTATGTAAATTGTACAATGTCCGAGCAGGAATATTGGCGGGAACGCGGAAAGAGTCGTGTCGCCTTATTGCATTTTTTACCAAAACTAGTGTTTTTTCGAGTGTTTATATATGAAAATAGCGACAACCGAATATAAGCGAAAATAACCGAATTACAAGCGCCACTGTGGAAAAGTGATATAATGTGGTGAAACATGACTTTTCGTGTCTAAAGGCAAAAATGGAACCCTTATAGGATCACTTTGTTGTCAGTCTGTCTGTCTGTCAAGACCCTTTTTCTCAGGAACGCGTGGAGGTATCAAGCTGAAATTCATATCAAATACTCAGGTCTACTGTCCCTTGGAGCTGTGAAAAAATCAAACTTCTAAGCCAACGCCATCAAAAGATACAGCCGTTTATGCTGCAAATTTTCGACACTTGCAAGAGAATCTAAACCTACAGGTGAATTCAGAATCTTGAAATTTGGTACGAAGCAACGTCTTATAGCACAGATAAAGGAAAAGTTAAAAAAAGCATAAATTACCATTTTAAATAGTATCTTATATCCCTACAGGTTTGTACGGAAACCTTGGTCCTACTCGCACTTAGTCTGTTTTTTATGTATGTTCACCGATTTCTCTTCCATTTGTGGACCGAATCTCAAAATTTACAAGATTCTAGTCATGTGAGATGGCGATGTCTACGAGCACTATTCAGCGTTGAAACCGGTCTACCACCTTGATATCAGGCTTATTAGAGACAAATATTACCTCTCAGCAGACTTCTTAAGCAGTTGTTAATATCTTGGAAGGTACAACGTACATGCAGTGCTACAAGAGCAAACAATAACATTCCAACTTCTATGACCCAATAGTAGCTGTAGAGCACCATATACGTTATTTTGATCCACACTGTAATGAAATGAGTTTACTTTTAAATACATTTCAACCATCTATTGAAGATAACATAGTGTGTACAGAATAAGTGTTAGAATATAGTGAAGATAATAAAAATAAAAACTATTATAAAGATAAAAAGAAAGAGACTCCCCGTAACACCCCAGATAAATTAGAAATGATTCATAACAATATAATCGTGTCAGCATTTGTTTTTTTTTCAATATACATATGAGATAGTTTGCCACAAAATATTTTTACACACACTTTGCACACTCCTTATTAACGATACCATATTTTTCTATATGTCGGCGTGAAAGCCGATAATTTGTTAATTTGTCTCAAAGGTCATCCTAAAAATATTGTTAAATGGAATACGCGCGTTGAATGTACAGCAATTTTTAGTACAGTCTACCCATATACAGGCACGGAAAAATTACTCGTAAAAATTACTGAGCTTGTGAACTTTATTTTAAAAAACATTTTTATTATAAATTATTTATATTTCTCATACTTTATTGATAAATACTATTAAAATATTAAAAAAATATATGTTTTTAATGTTATTTGAAATCTTATTGTTTAAAATTTAATTGTCCGTCTATATAATTGTCTATCTATGGCATTCTTAGCTCGAACTCGAACGAGACGCTCTCCTGGTGGCTGGTAAACGCCTGTCCATGACTATTGCAGCGATACACAGAACTGTGTAGCAAAACAAAGTCCAGGGCATCGCTGATTTGGTGCTCATTACTTTGATACTTTCGATGGTTAGTCAACAGTAGTCTATCCATCTATCCTGATGCAGTCTCAAGTAGAATCTTATCTTTAGCTATATAAAAATTTCGGTGCAGGAATACTGTGATTTAAAGGTTTTAAAATATACCTACAGCTCTGATTTCTAAGTCGAAAAGAAGTGATAAACAATAGCGAGTCCATAATTGAGACTAGCAAGCAGACTATCATCCAAGATATAAATAATGCAACTTTCCACGACTTCCATTGAATGTCCGAACGGTAGTTACAAAACTTGGAGGTTATCTGCGAAAACAAGAGATTTTTGTTCAATATGTACCACTATTTCTGCACCATCCAAGAGCATTCCTTTCCCATAGCGATATGAAACATCTAGCATGAAAAGCGGCTCCGCCGTTTAGTCATAAAAAGGTGTCAGTCAGACACCACATCTAACAACGGAGTGTAAATACAACTGATTCTTAATCTTTGACCCATATGCTATCCATTCTTAGAACACACTAAAATTAATTTAGATTCAAGCTGTTTGATGAAATAGAAATCTTTGTATCAAGTTTAAATAAGTCAAAGGTGCCAAATCTTGAAAAGTGATTGGTTGATATGACAACACTTTCACTAAATTTATTTTCCAAAAATTATGGAGGATAATTATGGTGACTGTCGATAGAAATGAAAACTTAAAACACATCACATTAGCATGACTGTGACGCGAAACCGTAAGTTTAGTAAAAGTCTACTAAAAGTCCCTCTATGCGGCTAAAAAGATTTCGCTTTAAAAAATAAAGAACTACGTAATTTCTATTTCATTCATAAATATGAATCTAATGAATACCTATAATATCACAAAATTCTATTTTATTCCATGAATTTGCACATTTCTTACTACTTTGCGGACTTTTTGTATTCGTTTTATTTGTGTTCATGCTTTTATCTCTTTTGCACCACCTGACATGATTTTCTACCGCAATTTTTAGCTACATGCCCGTATTAATTACGTCTTACCTTTTGTACTTGATTCATGACAGTGATCACGCACCGCATCTGATTTGACGTACTCCATACCATCAGAGTGCATGTCGTTATCGCCAAGAAGGCATTTAAAAACCACACCACGCGACGCGTTACTAATTTCTGGGACATCTTCATCTGCAGAATCTCGGTGATCAAAGCCCCCATTATTATTGCATCTGAAACGGCAATTGTTATTGGCCATGGTTCGCTATAGCAAGTCTCGCAATTACCCTTTACGACACCACACAGATATTCCAAAGTTCATGGTTCTATATAAGCTTTAACTTACCAATGAGAAGTTTTTGCTTGCAAGACCGTCTGGCTTACAATCTGGTGGTCCTGGGTTCCAATCTCACGGCATGCATTTCTGTCTTTTCAAAGTTATGTGGGGAATTGCCGTTGACTTTAAATGGTGAAAGAAAACATCGTGAGGAAACCTAATTGTCCAAGAGTTCATAAAAAAAAAGTTCTCGAAAATGTGTGAAGTCTGCCATCCCGTACTTGGCCAGCGTGGTGGACTATGTCCTTACCCTTCTCACAATGAGAAGAGGCCCGCGCCGAGCTATGGGACAGTTAATAAAAATAGGCCTGATTCGGAACTTACCAATAATGATTACAACGACGCACCCAATTACATGCAGGATTGGAAATATGCTAGCCCGCCACCCTTTCTCTGTTCTCACGAACCACAGAGGAGCCAAGCCCATGAACTTTGCTACACGCAGTGTTAAAGCTAAAGGTCCAGATACGAAACATTCTGCTTTGTCATCCATAGTTACTGGGATCACTCGTATTCAATGATATAGCATCACAGATCAATTAAGAGAACAAATATCTATGCTAGGCTGTTGAGTAGAAAATGAGTGAAGACGTTTTGACCCTAAAATGTTTGTTTGACTAACACAAACTACATGTACACAAATACCACGATTATGTGTGATGTAAGAGGACTCTGGTGTCATTTTTTTTTTAGATAAAACTAGTAAAACAAACGGGCCGCTAATCTGCTGGTAAGAGACATTACTTGCCCATAATCATGTGTAGCTACACAGAACTATGAGTAACAAAACAAAGTCCTGGATTAAATTTTTGCATTTGTGTGCTTGTAGTTTGTGTCATCATCATCAACCTATTGAAGTCCAATGCTGGACTTAAGCCTCTCCGAAGACATGCCTCAGTCTGATCTTCGACGTTTTGCTTTCATCCACCGATAGCTGAATCTGTATTTTTTTTTATCTGTGACGACATTAATACAATTGTAATAGGAAATCAAGTGCACTTAATGTGTGGTAGGTAGAAGGTAATACTGTAATGGTTGACGTTTGTCAATCCATTAATGTACAGAAAAGAAATAACGAACATAAAATATACATTAAACCTAAAACTAACATTTACATAGTATATTGTAAACATAGTTTAGTTCCTAATGTGCGTACATTCTACATGTGTTATCTTAAGACTGCGATAAGATCAAAAACCCCACATCATCGAAATTCACAAACCATTCATCAACTTAATGGCAAAGTCCCAAAAGCAAGGTACCGTAGTTAAGTCACAGAATAAGTAATAGTAAGAGAGCCCACGACCAAAACCATATATCATAACAATACGGTCGAAATTGTATAAAATCATCGAATTATGTGATTCTGATTTTTTTTGACATTTTTGAATATTTGGTCAGGTCAAACGCTACGCGAAAAATTTCAGATATTCGAGTTCAGGATAATCAAATCTATCAAATAAAAAAATGCGGTTTTGGCCGCTGTATTGCTATGAGGCAAAAAATTTGGCCGTGAGCTCTCGTACTATAAATTCGTAGTACTAAAATAGATAGATATAAGTAATATCTTTGTCATCAGGAAAAACTTATGCACCATTGAACCAACTGAGTGTAAACAAGAGAAAAAACAATTTTTGTTTCTTACTGAAACAAATATATGTAGATATGTATATTCATAATAGGTAGAAGTAATACAATATAAGGACATAAATATTTTATATTAACACTAACAAAGAAAAAAAAACTGTAGGTATACAAATTATAGATAAAACAGAAGAAAAAAAAAAACAAATTTAAATAAACTAATCCCACTAATATTATAAATGTAAAGTTTTGGATTGTTGGATGGATGGATGGATGGAGGTTTGTTACTCAATCACATCACGCCAGAATGGCTGAACGGATCTGGATGAAATTTTGCATGCTTTAGGTCCTGGAATAAAACATAGGATACTTTTCATCATCATCGTTATCATCATCCATCACCACGCGGGTAAAACCGCGGGGCGCAGCTAGTCTATTATAAAACTACAGGAGTGTACAACTTGCAGCGTAATACTATATGGGCGCCCAAAATACATTCATTGGGGCCTTATGTCGTTCTCCCTTGGAATTCGATTAAAAACCTTGAAACCACTTGTTTGTATGTACCACATAATGTTTACTACTTGTTGTTTGTATGTCTACTTGGTGGTAGAACTCCGTAACTGGTCATCTAGTTAGGCACCACCGCAGTACCAGATATTCTCCCGCCAAGCAGTAGTGTGATCAGTATAGTGTGTTTGTAGTGTGTGTGTGTGTGTCAAATTATTGCGTTCAGATTTGAAGAACAGTAGCAAGGGAAATTACAGGGCTGTTAAGACTAATATACATAGTAGTACCATAGTACATAAGTTTAAATTTTGTAGTAACACAAAAGGCAACGAGTACCTTAACTAACTACGTAGGTACTTACAATGGAATATTAATTATATTATCTATTACGTACAGATAAATCATTCCATGCAAGAAACGGACCTGCGGTAAATCGGGCTATTTTTTAGGTTATTTCTAGTTGTACGCGATTTAGATGGCGCCACTCTCTCTGTGTGTTTTGGACTAATTTAACTCTATGTTTGCCGCTTCATAGTAGTGACGCGAAAAATCAATAGATGGCGTTTCTTTTTCATAGAATTTTCTTTTCTACGCGATAAGATATCATGTCAATATCTCTACAAATAATTATACTAGCTGCGCCCCGCGGTCTTACCCGCGTGGTGATGGATGATGATGAGGATGAAAAGTATCCTATGTTTTAATCCAGGGGCTAAAGTATCTACATGCAAAATTTCATCCAGATCCGTTCAGCCGCTCTGGCGTGATTGAGTAACAAACAAACATCCATCCATCCATCCAAACTTTCACATTTATAATATTAGTGGGATTTATCATCGGGACGGGGTATTGCAACAAAGACGAAACGTAGAAGTAAATAAACAAAACTATTTGATAGATATATAGAAACTCTTTATTGTGCACACCAGAAATATAAAAATAAATATCGTAGGACATTACACACAGCGCCATCTGACCCCAAACTAAGCAAAGCTTGTACTATGGAAGTCAGATAGCTGATAGAATACTTATACTTTTTTTTTGTAAATACATTCTTATAATATACTCGTACATATACAGAACACCCAAACGCAGAACAAACATTTTTGATTATATTATACCACAACAAAACCTTATGAGCTATAAGCTAGCTCATAAGGTTTGACACACTGACAAATGCACAAAATATGACAGCAAAAACGAAGAAGAAGACATCTTAATTATATAAGTTGAAACTAACTTCTAAAAATGCACACCAATAAATACTAAATTTAAACAATTAAAGTTGCAATATTATCACTAAATAAGTTATTGTGATGCCGAGAATCTGAAAAAGAATAAAGGAATTTATTTTAAAATACATAGTAATATAATATAACATGTGATTAAACGAACTTGCTAAGTGAAGTTCGTTCAATATTACATGAGTAAACTTTATGCTTCAGTTTTCATTTATTGCTAATACACGCTTGGCAGGCAGGTTGGCGAGCGCAGTTAGGTGTGATTGTTCAAGGAAGACGCTGCTGCCCGTCTTCCGGTTTACATTCCTTAGCCGTCTCTTACGGCAACCACGGGTAGAGAAGGTGGGGTACTATTCATACGCCGGCACCACCACGGCAACCACCGCACCACGGCACCGTATCTTGGTTTTTATAAAAAAAAATATTTAAAACGACTAACGACTCACCGTAGCCACAAGAGATCTTGATATGGTAGTGACCTGCATGGCAGTGTAAGAAGTCTGATTCATAAAGAGTAGCTTGGCGAAACTATGCAACTCTATTGCCAAAGGAGTCTGCAACGAGCCAGTGCAGTTCATCAAATTGCTCACCAGAACACGAGTGGTTTCCATCTGTTAAGATTAAGATTTAAATGGAGTGTAGTAACTAATTCAATTTTTTTTTAATTGCTGATTGGCTAAGTGTTTGTCCATAATTTACCTAATGTTAGGTGACGGTGTGGTCAAGTATGATTAAGACACGTAGCCTGGAATTGAACTGGCGTTCAAATGCGGCTGCTGCGGCTAACATACCGTTAGGTACACGGCGGCAGACTTTGCAACTTGACCTGGTAGCTAGCCTGAGTACTAACAACTAAGCTATGTCATTCTTCACGATTAATGTTTCCCTTAAGCGGCAGCTCAAGCTTATTGTTGGGATTCCAACCACACCCTTCGACTTATAAACCGACCGCGCTAACCACTACATTATACGCATAGCTACGCTAATCGCTACATCTATAATACTACTTTTATAATGATGAAGGCAGGCCTCAAAAGTAGCAGTACCAGTTTGCCAGCAAAGCCAGACCATACAGTGACAGTTTTTCATTTTTAGGGCTCCATATTCGAAGGGTGCACAACGCAACCTTTGCTTAACTAACTGTGTCCGTCTATCTAGCTGTCTATCTGATCTATTCCGACGTATTATCTCTCGTACCACAATATCTCGTACTCGTAATACATATTTTATTGTACAGTACCTCCATATGACTCCAATGGCAAGGTTCAATGACAGTCAAAAGATTGGCGCCATTGTAAAGGCACCACGCCAGCTGTACTCCAATGTAAATGATTGGCCATGTAGAATCCACCTCGACAGAATAATTTTGTTTATCTGAAAATTTTGGCTAACATAATATTTTTTCAATTTCTGAAATAAGCTCGAAGGACCAAAAGTGTATTGCATAAAAAATGCTAATTGTTAATGCGAGTTGTGCCCATAGTAAAAGTTGTTTGTATTGTTGAGTACATTAACTCCTTTTCGGCTTACTCCATATAACCATTTAAGTATACCTAAAATTCTATATGTTACCATCATTTTGCCTGTTAGGAGGGTTCATATGATAGAGTATGTCGTACAATTATTACATATGAAGGTGATGAGGTAAAAGGGCGTGCAGACTAGAAGGAGCAACAATGTTCCCAGCATCATCAGCACGATCAGGCCGTGAGTGTTGTCCACGTCACGCACCACGTCACAAGTGTCGAAGTACGCGAGGGCCAGGCGGTGGACGCTGCTGGGGTGATTTGTTTCCTTGCCTCCTATAACAATATATATTTTAAAAGTTATTTTTATTCATCATCATCATCATCATCATCATCATCATCATCAGCCGCATGACGTCCACTGCTGGACATAAGCCTCCCCCATTGACTTCCATAAAGACCGGTTGGAAGCGGCTCGCATCCAGCACGTTATTTTTATTACATGCGATTTATTTGGACAAACTTTGTTGAAATCCTATGTTGATAGACACGCAGGAAAAGGCTAGGTTATCAATATGTAACCACGAGTGATTTTGCGTCTAGTATCGTTCTAAATGGTAAAGTTCCTTTATTCGTAACATTGATTTGGTGAACCATTAGTTAGTGGTAAATCTCCTTAGCAGGAGGTCGTCTAGGTAGGTACCACCGCAGTACCAGATATTCTGCCCACAGTCAGTGTTCCGGTTTGAAAGCAGCTAGCGAAATTATGTGTAGGGCTAATGAGACAAACTATCGGACTTTGTTTCGCTACTCAGAGTTCTGTGTATAGCTACAATGGTCATGAACATGCGTTGTCTCTTACCATCAGGAAACATTCTCTATCGTCTTATTACTTTAAGTAAAATAATAATAATTGAGAGCTAATTTCCATTCCAAGTTAGATGGCTCACTCATCGCCTGGAATAACTAGGTGACGAATAACTATTCGTCATTTGTGTCTAAATGTATTATATATACGTAGCTTCATGCTTCAGATATAAACAACAGGTAGTACTTTTATCCTACAGGCAACACTGCACGTATTTTAGAGAAAGAGAGAAAAAATGGAGGTAGTCCATAGCCTTCATGGTCGTCCGCACTGTGAGAGCTCCTCATTCTTTTTTCGTGCATGGCAGCGAGCACACGTACTTTCGTCCGCGTTTAAAAAGTAAATTAAATATGGTGAAACGGAAAAGAAGAAAAAATTGTGCACGACAGTGCAAAAATTAAAAGTTACAGTGCGTAACTGATAGTTCAATAAGTTCGTCGTTATAGAATTGTGTATTCAACTTAATAAAACTCGGAACAATAAAAACGAGAATTGAAACAACTATTTAATTAGTTTGTTCAGTATGTTCAGTGCCTTTTTTGGATACATTAAATACGCTTTAAGCTTGCCTGGAAGTTAACCAAGCGTTGACACGATGGCTTAGCATGGCGTTCAATAATTGCTTAAAGCTTGCCTGGATGTTAACCAATGGTTCACACGATGGTTTAGCATGACATTTAATTATTGCTTAAAGCTTTCCTGGATGTTAACCGAGAGTTAACACGATGGTTTAGCATGGCATGTCATTATTGCTTAAAGCTTGCCTGGAGGTTAACTGAAAGTTAACGCGATGGTTTAGCATGGCATTTCATTATTGCTTAGAGCTTGCCTTGAGGTTAACCGAGAGTTAACACGATGGTTTAGCATGGCATTTCATTATCGCTTAAACCTTACCTGGAGGTTAACCGAGAGTTAACACGATGGTTTAGCATAGCATTTAGTATTCGTTTAAAAAAAAAAAAAAAAATTGCCTGGAGATTAACCGATGGTTGACACAATAGTTTAGCATGGCGTTTAATTTTTGCTTATAGCTTGCCTAGAGGTTAACCGAGAGTTAACACCAAAGAGTAATGTAATATAGGTTAACACTATGGTTTAGCATGGCATTTAGTAATTGCACAAAACAAAAATTTTGGCTTGAGGTTAACCGAGAGTTAATATGATGGATTAGCCTGGCGTTTAATAAATGCTTAGGGATTGTCCGTGGGTGAACACGAAGGCTTAAAAGCATGGAGATCACTCCAAAACCATAATAGCAATGTCTATAATAGTTTGTGCCCATTTTAATTTTCAAGTACCCAGTTTTTATACTCGTATTTCGTAAAAAAAAATAACGATGATGTCATCACATACAAATAGTCGAATATAGCACAAATATTTTCGAAAATGAAGAAACTGTAACGGTGGTGTCTTTGTTCACACCGCAACTACTGTCTCCGGTAATGATAACGTCAACTGACTTATCTGGTGGTCTTATGTGGTGGTAACCACATAAGACCTCTTTCTCTCTCGACAAAGTAACCACCACATCAAGATTTAAATAAAGAACCCATACCATAATTAGTTCCAGAACTACTTGATGCATTAGAAGAAGCCTCCGAAGATAGCCACAATCCAAATATAGACTATAAATTAGCCTAGTACTGGTTACCTATTTGCAAGTTGAGGTTATGGATAAAGTTGTAAATTAATATACAATTCCCAAAATTTACAAGCTGCCAAAAGCCTCGATTTACACCAGGCAATAGCGGCAGCTCTTCCCTACTTTTCGTAAAGTCATGACAAGAAGCAGACTAAATAGGACCAATTAGGCATATATACTATACATAAAGCAATGGCATTATTTTTGACAAGCGATAATAATGCGTAACCACTTATGATATCATTTGATAGTTACCGCATATTGATAGACGTTAATCGCGACTTTGTCGCATAATAATAGACTTTTCATTGAACCTAAAATAAGGACAAAGCTGATCACCCTAAGTTTAGATAAATCTATATCAATGGCTTTTCAAGACCATGACAGAGACAAGACTTTTTTTGGCAATTACTTGCCGGAAAAAATTACATAATTACGTAACCGTTATCAAACAAACTGGCTGGCTCCTCCTCGTTATATATCTACAATCAGGCAGAGGAGGATGTGCTTTCTGAATCAGAATTCCCTCACCACAGCGCCAGTATCACCGCCACCAAATCACTTACCAACTAAGATTCACAAATTTTAGGATAATATTTCAATGCTATACGGTTTGACTTCTGCACCGCGCACTTTTACAAAAATATAGTGACTAATCTCAATGTTCAAGGTTTTTGAATCAGTTAAGTAGATATTCTCACGATTAATTATGTTTAGGTGATAGCAGAGACGAATGTCTGAGAAACGTAAATAAGTCCCTCAACTGTGTCAACTATGACAAAAGCGGTATACAACCACAACAGTGGTGCAAGTTTTTAAAATTGATTGATTAATTAACTCTTTACTGTCCACACCAAAAATTATACAATAAAGAAGAACTAGAAAAGTTAAGTTTTATAACTCCGTAGATATGACTATTTCACTCCCATCTGACAAACGTAACAAGATATTACGGTAAGTTCGAACGATTTTCGATCTACCTTCTTGTACAATACGGGATTTTGCACATTTGATAGGTATAAAATAATAAGAATATGGTGCATGGTCAAATATGGACCCTTTCGGGCTCAGCAACGTTAAGAAGAGAAGATTATCATAAAGTTATTATAAAAAACTTGGCAGTAAATAACGACAGATACGATGGAAAATCCATACCTGACATAAATATCTTACCAGACTTGACTCACTGGATAGTTAATATTATTTCAGCCCAAAACTAGTGGCACCAACATTTAGTATAGAAATTTTTAGTGACACATCTCACACAAGCTGGGGCGCATATTGCAACAATAAACGCACCGGCAGGGATTGGATTAATAGTGAACTCGAATTTTAAATTACTCAGTTACTTGCTGTTTTCTTAAACTTAAAATGTTTTGCTCGTGATTAACACGATTGTAATATACAGTTTTGAGCTGAAAATTGTTATATCATGTATAGGAAGAAACCGATTTCTTCACCTTCACGGCTTGACTAAAACTATTTGACGATGATGCGAAAAGCGAAATTTCTGGTTATATGCATCATCATCATTCATCATTTACAGCCCGTAATCACCCACTGCTGAGCATAGGCCTCTCTTCTTGTACGCCATTCATCCCGGTCCTGTGACATAATCCGAATCGAAGGAATCCGAAGAGTAAATTCTGACATAGAATGGCAGCTATCTGATTCTCAATTCTCAATAAGAAAGTTATTACAACTTTTGGAGAACCCGTAATTGATCTTTGCTCTTCTCACACTAATACAAAATGTAAAAATAACATCTCCTGGAGACCAAATACAGGCGCTATGATTGTAGATCCATTTACTTTAAACTGGAAATCGATACTTTTCTAAGCGTACTTCTCCCATTTACAATGATTTTGAATCGTCTACAAAAAATCATCGATGACGAAGCCAAAAGAATTTTCATTTTCCCAAAAATGGCCTTCCATTTATCATTTCCTCTTTTGATAGAGCTAGATCACAAGTTATATATATTACTCCTGACTCGATAGTTTAATCCATTTCCAGAACAGAAATACGTACGAAATTTGCCTGTAGTAAATTGCAGCGCTACTCTTAGGATGGCGTTCGTTGGAAGATACATCCCACATCAAGCCTAAGACTTGACAATGGCATCACTTTCTCAAAATACCTTAGCTCAGTACAATGGGACCTATGAATTATGGTGGCAGTTCTGTCTCGGTAATAGTATAAATTCGTATAAAAATATACTTTCACATAATGTTTTTGAATAAACATTTTAAGAAAGGTGCCGCTTTCGGCTTTCCTTAGCCACCGTTCCGTTTTATGGTTATTGGTAGATATCGCTATCTAAATAACTTTAATGATCAAATAAAAATCTAAATGATCTACTACTTGAAATCCACAAGTAGTATTGAATTACATTGCAAAATGAGATCACAATAGACATATCTCATTAAGAAGAAACTAACGATGTTACTGGTCAGATCTCTTAACTAATTAAATTAGATTTAGTTTTATAGTAAAAAAAAAAAAAAAAAATTAGAATTTAGGAAGCAATAAAAACTTTAGCCGTCAGACGTGACCAAGCAGTTTTGCATTATTTCCATGAAAATACGGCTCAACAATACACCGTAGCGGGTTGCTACGGTGATTGAGAATTACATAAATATATGTTACATTAGACCATCATCAACTAAAAACCTTATATTAATGAAAAGCGACCGCGTAAGTCAGCAATTTTTGCAAACTATTAGCCGGTGAATTAAGAAGGTGCCGAGTGCTAGTGGTGTTGATAAGTCAACATTCACTGGGCACAGCACACGACATGCCACAACATCCGTGGCATATGCATCGGCCTATCTATAGATATTATTTAAAAATTGGCAGGCTAGATCAATATAGATCACAAATATTTGCCAAACTTTATAATCGAACATATGTAGCTTTGCTAGATCAATTGTACAACTCAAAGCAAATAGGATTATATGTTAAAGAAATGCAAGAAACAGTTTTTATTTTATTTTTTTCTATAACTGACTCAAATTGATTAATTTTGATATTGTTAAAACTTATATTGCGATCGAATAATACATAATAGATATCGTAGAAAATTTCTCATGGCGCCATCTGGTCCCAGATAAGGCAGGGCTTGTGCTATAAAAACCAGATAATGGCTTATATACTTTTTTGTTGGAATTACATACTTATAACACATCTAGAATATTTAGACAGAGAATAAACATAATAGTTTATCCTGGTGGGAATCGAACCCACGCCCCACAGCTCTTAAAGCAGATATTCTTCTAAATGAGCTAACAGGGCAGTCAAATAGTCTTAATATACTTTAAGATTTTGGATGTACATAATTATAATATTGAATGTGAAGTTAAAAAATGTGATTGTATTTTATAGTAGGATATAAATACAAAATATATTCATTTTGTAAACAAAATATGTAATACTTTAACAAAATTTTGGCTCTAAACATCTACCTGTTGTTTATATCTGAAGCATGAAGCTACGTATATATAATATATGATTAAACGAACTTGCAAAGTGAAGTTCTATCAATATTATATGAGTAAGCTTCATGCGAAGATATATACTCCCACCCTCCCAATAACCCAAATAAGAAAATTTTGTTTAATGCTTTCTCTGAAGAATGAGGAGCTCTCACAGTGCGGACGACCATGAAGGCTATGGACTACCTCCATTTTTTCTCTCTTTCTCTAAAATACGTGCAGTGTTGCCTGTAGGATAAAAGTACTACCTGTTGTTTATATCTTCGCATGAAGCTTACTCATATAATATTGATAGAACTTCACTTTGCAAGTTCGTTTAATCATATATTATAATATCAAATATTTTGTCGCGAAAAAAAACTAAATACCTTTTTGTTTTATTTATATTTTATTTTTGTTTACAAAAATGTGTCAAAACCACGTCAGTTTCCATAATAAAACTAAATACCTTTACGAGATTTCCAAGAATCAGCAACTTTGTTAGCGTTACTTTTGAATGATTTATATTTTGAAACTTTACCAAATTCACTATTTACGAGAAAAATTTGAATCAAATCATTTTCCTTAGCGAGTTCTGAAAAGGCAGCACAGTGTCATTTATTTTAAAACTCAGTTCATTGGCTATAAATGTATGACATCAATATTTGAAGAATTTCATATTCTAACGAAGGGATTCGATATAATCACTACATATTATAAAACAAAGTTGTTCGCCGCGTCTGTTTTGCCAATACTCGCCACGCTTGGCAGGCGGGTTGGCGAGCGCAGTTAGGTGTGATTGTTCAAGGAAGACGCTGCTGCCCATCTTCCGGATTACATCCCTTAGCCGACTCTTAAGGCAACCACGGGTAGAGAGGGTGGGGTACTATTGTGACGCCGGCACCATCACGGCAACATAATTAATACATAATAAAGCTATTTTAGCAACAATTTAAGAGTTATGCTCATTTAAAAGTTTAAAAGCCGTTTTATGTAAAATTACAGTTTTGTAGCTGTCACACTGTCGTCGCAAATGGACGATATGTGAGCCAAATTTCTTCCAAATCTGTTCAGTAGTTTTTGTGTGAAATAGTAACAAACATTCATCTATCCTCACAAACTTTCACATTTTTATTATTAGTAGGGTAGAATAGGATGAAAGTTAGAGAAAATACCACAACATTACAAGCTTTAATCGATTCGGGTGTATGTCTGTCTGTAATCAAATATTAATGTTAAATTTGACCTACTTCCCATTTTGCGATAAAGCTGAAAATTAAAAGAAAGAAAAGTTTTAATTTTATACATAATTACAAAATAGGGATTTACCTCAGCATAATGCTGGTCATACTAAGTGGTATAACCAGCGCTGGGCTTCCAGTGAGCCCTTGTAGGTAAAGCTTATCTACTTACCAACAACGATGTCACAAAGATTCTAGTCCTATGATCCGTTTTTAAGTTTTTTTTTTACAACTAATAAAACCTTGTATAAAAAAACTGTTTAATACTTGTTTTTAATTTACTGAGGTCAGTCAAATCATACCATGGAGCAATTTCTTCAAGCTATCGTTCACACCTCTCAAGCAATACATGACGTGCAGAGTGACCATGACAAAATTCATTTTGCGCATCTGCAGGATCCAACAGCTATAAATGTAGAATAAATAAAACGTGTGGATCCAAACTGAAAACAAATTGAAAAATAATTATCTTTATAGCCGGGAATTAATTGCGCACACACAGACACGGACACGGACACGGACACGGACACGGACACGGCTACAGATATCGATGTTGCAATCCTTAGTGGCATAGACTGCAATGACATTGACATTTTGTTGTCAATAGTCAAACATCAACAGGTCAAACTTTGTTTCAGCGTAGCACTGCCGTATCGCGGAGTACTAAGATATAATAACTATTTTTTTGTCAAACAAAAACAGAAGCAATGAAGAAACATCAAAAAGTCTAAATTTTACTTGTTGACTGATTCTTCTTATAGAAAAACGGCAGCGCGTAGGTTGCCAAGTGGATAACGGCTGTTATTATGGCCCAGATAAAGAAGATGAGAGTATTTTTCTTTTCATTGTGCATTGGGCAGTAGTTAATATTAAGCTCATAATATATCTGTGAAAGAAAAACTGTTTTATAGAGTTTAAATCGGATAAGTAGGTTTGTTAATAACATAATCCTCTTTTTTCGTGTTTCGTTAAAAGTTCTAGTTACCTTTTCAACTCTATTCATGTGATTGATCATAGCGCGCATTTGTGAGGGAGCTCTGAACACGCTTATCACTATGATAACCAACATCCAGAAAACGTTCGCAATGGACACCACGTGGGAAGTGTAGTTATTTTTAACTGTTGACCAATGCAGCGGTATGCCCGTCATAGCAGTGCCAGTGAGAACCACAACTAAAACAAATTACTTCATCATCACATCATCAGCCATAGGACGTCCACTGCTGGACATAGGCCTCCTCCTGGGAGGGTTTTGCCAATACTCGCCACGCTTGGCAGGCAAGGTACTTCCTGGCTAGCTACCATCCTAAAGTTGAAAATCTGCCGTCAATGTTAACGTCACTTGATAGCCAGTTCTAGTCAAGGCTAAGTATGCTTGACCATCTTCCACCACACCATCACTTAACATCACGTGAGCTGTGGTCAAACACATAACTTATCAACCATAAAAAGAGAAATTATTAGATTACCTACTAGATGAAACTTTGTAGCATTCAATAGGTGCCAGGTCCATTGAGTTGCAGAGACGGGAACCCGTACAGAGATTTAGGTGTAAGTTTAAAATGCTCATTTTACTTGGTCTTACTTAACTTGAGGTCGTCTCTGATGTTAAGTGACGGTGTGGTCAAAGATGGTAAAGCTAACCTAGCCTAGAATGGAACTGGCTCGCAAGTGAAGCTGCCGGAACACCGTTAAGAGCTTGGCGGCAGATTTTCAATTTGAGGGTAGTAGCTAACCAGCGGAGTACTAGAATATACCCCACTACCTACCCTACCGCTATGGTTTCCTAACGATGTTTTCCTTCACTGGTAGCTCAAGTTCATTGTTGGGGTTTGAACCTACGCCTATTGGCGTGTGAAACGACCGTGCCAACCACTGATCTATCAGCGCACTGAGCATTTTATTACATATTTACTGATTTAAATACTTTTATTGATTTATTCAGAAGTAAGTAATAGATGAAATATAAACGGAAAGATTCATATATAAATATTGTTTCTTTGAATTTCAAGGCATGAATCGTACTATTTAGTGCTCATGGCGTTCGGTGTTAAGTCAACCACTAGGGGAGAATTCGTGTGCGAGTCCATGGGTGAGGGTCCACGTGTCTTCGTCCATGCTAGATACGCTATTGTACATAGATCATATTGTATACAATATAACAAATGGTAAATCGGAGCTACTTAATCTGTCTCTATCTGACCATATAGCGTAATATCTAGATTGGCCTATACAAATAACAAATTATAGTTTAAAAAAACACGCTTCTATAGCAAACAGAACTAATTACAATGTATTAGACACGTCAAAATGAATCCTATGACCCCAAGCTGGAAAGGTTTACTAGAAGCCATTGAAGAGTTCCACTAACCACCTATGGGCTCCACCATCAGACCCTCGACAACAAGTGCTATCTGTTTTACTCATCGAAACGAATCATATATTAAGATTAACAATAATCGTATGCCTGCAATCACAAGGCGCATATGGCGGCACCAGCCAGCTGTAGTCTTTAATGAATAAATAACTTTGAATTATGAAAAGTATTTTATGATCGTCCTTGTCCATATTAGTGCGTCTTACTATGCCAAATCTGGTTAAGTATCTATTTATTCATAAATGGTAACAAATGTATAGAAACACAGATATATCTACACTAAGTTTTATATCTGAAATACAAATATCCCAAATTTAGTAGTCGTGATAAAAGAATTGGAGTTGGAGAAGATCAAAAACGTGGAATTAATGCCGGCCCCTACCAATAATACTTCAAAATATGCACACGAATTTATACCACTTGCAATACCGCAGGTTTTCGATGAAGGAAAATAACGTGACACAACTTCAGTGCAGAAAGAAAATAAATCTATAGCTTGTTGTACTCGGTTGCAAAGGTAGATTAGTTATTGTTCAAAAGGTAGTGTTTGATCTGAGTTCAAAAGAGTACTCACTGATGACAGATATGGTGACGTATCCATAGTAACTCCATCCTTGAGAAATGCTGACGCGCCACCCGGATCCTTTCTTTATGAACTTGAGGGGAGCCACACCAGCTATCCTCGACATCCGCAGCATTACTGCTAGAGCTCCCGCCACGAAACAGTCAGGTTGTTCATCCATATCAAAAGTGTAGCGGAACAGTGTTCTACTCGCTGACAAAGGCTCTTTTAGATGAATACTCGCCACTCGCACTATGGAACTCTGCACTTTACAGTTTACATGTGAAGAATACTTTAAAAATAATACGCAGTAGTTTATATAGACATATTACAAAACACATATACCATCAAATATTTCAAAGGAACGTACGGCAATGCGGCGAGTACCTGGACTTTGTTTTGTTACTAAAAGTTCTGAGTACCGCTGCTATTCGACAACTCTCCATCATCGTGTTTTTTATTTTTTATTTTGCGAAGAACAACATTCAACGCGGCCTAGGACGTGGTTCCTATTATTACAGTAATAAAAACATTAAAAAAATTAAAGGCTTTCTGATAAATATTTCCTTCATTAAAAACAAAATTGAGCTTCATACGATGTTCGGTAAATGCTATGAAAGCAGTACGCGCGTTGTACTCAGCTTTGCCTCCATGAAGAAGGTAACCAGATGTTGACGAAACTATAGTCGGATTATCAATGATAATTAATTTAACGTGAGTAATCCCGCATCAGTAAAACAAAAATGCTATGAAAACGATGGAGGAAAATTCTTTAATGTACAAGAAGTTTAAAAGTACAATCTATAGAATATTGACCATAACTTATTTCTTTAAGTACGATAGGTATATTTCATTACCTATCTAGAGGTGTAGCGGGATCAGTGTCCTGTCTGACCAGGAACTTGTGGTGATGTGACTACCCTGTATTTCCGTTTTAGCTTCGCGACCACTTCAACAAAAATGCAGAACTCGAAAAACAAAGTCCACATTTCAATTAAATATACATATACGGTATAAATTTGAACGCGCCCAATGCTTCCAAATATTAACATTGGAAGTAAAATAAAAATACATGGAAAATATTTGTCACTATTTCCACTATTTGCTTGGAATGAAAACACAGTTTGATTGAAGACTATTTATATTGAGGACTAGCTGTAACCGCGACTTCGTTCGCGACACGTGAATACTTTTATTCGGATATGTTTTTTTCACTCCTTCGACAAAAAAGTGCTTACCAGCTAGGAATACTACTTTGGTGTAACAAATACAAATTTAAGCGCAGGTCAGCTAGCTTACATTATGCTCTTAAATTAGGCCAACTAAACGCACTGCTCCAATGAAACAGCGAGGTTTCGGAGTAAAGAATAAATCAATTTTGATAAAATTTATATGGGACCACCTCTGAAGTATGATCTTATTTTTCAGCCTCTATTGTCCCACTGGCCTCCCTTTCCTCCTTCCAGGCTGCCCGGTCTTTGGCTTTGGTGGTCCAGTTAGTATCGTGCTGATTTAGTTCGTCACTCCACCTTAGTCTGGGTCGACCCTGAGGTCGCTTAAGTTTTGGCGTCCAATCTGTGGTAACCTTGCCCAGCGGTCGTTTGACATGCGACAAACGTGGCCCACCCAGTCCCACTTCAGTAGTCCGGCTTTGTGGCTGACATCAGCGATTTTGGTTTTGGAGCGTAGTAACGGTCTGTTAATTTAACTCCTGGGATACTACGCTCCATCGCTCGCTGGTAAACCCCGAGTGCGGCCTTCTGATCTTTTGTCACAGACCAAGTAGTAGTGTGCACTGTAAGTGAGGATGGGAAGAATGCATACGTCCATAAGTTTGCGTTTTAGGCATTCTACCAAACAAAAAAAAACTACGAAAGAATATTCAGTAGCCAAACGAGGTCAAAATCCGTAAAAAACTAGCAACAAAGTTTAAAGACACTCTTGCTGTCCACACTGAACCACAGAACTTTGAGTAACAAAACAAAGTCCAGGATTTTGGCACTTATTACTTTGAGATTTTCGATGGTTAGTCTCAAGAGCCCATTAATTGTATTTTTTTTATTAACAAGCCTATAAAATGTCATATATGGCATAATGGTATCTTAATTAAGGAAAACAACTAAAATTTCGTTGACTTCCGAAAGTTTTAAATAGGATAAGGCAACATACATTTTTGTACTCGATGAGTGCTATCGAACGTACTATCTATAATAATATAGTAACAATGGGATTAAAATAAATATACTCACTTGGCTAATATGCTATATATGCTTACTGAATACCTAAGAGTATTCAGCTCACAAACGTCAGTTCAATAATAACACGAAAACAAAAGTGTTACGAAAACTTAAATGAAGGTACATTTAATCAAAAAACAATCATTTTATTGAGTACCTACAATAACTAGAACATTTTATCATTATTATATACGTTTGTGATCAAAAAGATACTTATCGTACTACTTACAATAAAGAACTATTATCATTAAAACTAACGACCCTCACCAGCTTTACATGGACGTTACAATTCTTCCTAAAGAAATTCTCTCAACTATAGTGAAAGCTGTATCAATATCCGAAGCTTCACATGCGGGGCAGGCTTTCGTTGATTGTGAAATTACGAATACTGAAGTATCTATATCTCCGGAAATGAGACTTGTAATACAAGGCCGTATAAGTAAAAGTCAGGAGTCATGGTGGTCAGTCCCCGACTCGCTGGATTGACCTTATTACAAAGACTACTCAGTCTACTGAAGTATATTGTGCTTGCAATGCTGAAAGTCGCCACAGGTGGAGAGACATCGCGAGACGTGCAACCAGGGCGAGTCGCTAGTAAGATTATAAAAAAAACAGAAAAAGCAGAAGCAGAACAGTAACATTTGAAATTCAATAACAAAACAAAAATAATAGAAAATTGTAAAAGTGGACAAGATTGACATAAGTACATGACGCCAATAGAAAAGACCAAAAATAGACGGGATTGACATAAGCTGACAGCTGATAGC
This sequence comes from Biston stratarius, assembly GCA_950106695.1. NCBI lineage: Eukaryota > Metazoa > Arthropoda > Insecta > Lepidoptera > Geometridae > Biston > Biston stratarius. The sequence goes on from OX467106.1 coordinate 10,581,739, forward strand.
AAACATTGTCTATGCCATGCTTAAAAAAAAAAAAGGTATTTTTTACTGTAAATATTATGTACTAAAAGATTAAAGAAAAAGTTGTCTTTATTGCAAGAACAACTTTTATGACAAAGTTTAAGTTGTCTTTCTTGCAAGTGCAACTTTTATGACAAAGTTTTACTAAGTAATTCCTTTCAGTACATTTCTTTATACTGTAACCTTTATATTGTTTGTTGCGGACGCTTTTAGAAATTACTGGCGGTCTATTTCAACTTAATACTATCACAGTATTACCCACTAATTTGAAGATCTTACGTATAGATACATTATAATTTTATTTGATGTCAGTGCTCTGTGATCCAGCTAGAGAAGGCAAGTCACTTATTGACATCGGCTTCATCATGGCTTGAAAAGTACCAGCTACCATCTGAGTGCTACCACCTATATCACTGACTTGTCTCTTCAACTTTGCAGATTCTGGAATATGTAACTCTTGAAATCCGGAATTTGGATTTAGAAGATTTTCAACTTTAGAATTGTCTTTGAAAAATGCTTCTTTATCAGAGGCAGGTTTAGAATTATGTTCAGTCAATATTTCATTTTCCAAAGCATAGTTTTTTACGAAGGTTTTCTCGGTGTCAAATTTGTCTTCTTTCTGCAAACTTTCCATATCAAGAATAACTTTCAAATTATCGCTGGCAAGCATTAGATCTTTTAAAAAGATATTTTTGATCACTTCCAATTGGTTAAAATAATTTTTCTTTGACAAATCGAATTTATTGATTTGAACAAAGTTATCTGGTAAAGGAACAGCGTAAATACATGGACATATTAGAAATAGATATTTGAAAGACATTTCAGGTGTTGCAGAACGTTATTTCGCGACGGATGTCGATGTATGAATATTTTAGAGACATTATGTTATCTACTTTTTGTGTAGCTGCAATAATTATGGTTCCTTATCTTGTATGTAACGTCAAAGTAACACTAGACGGGTGTTTTATTAGGAATATATTTGCATATTACGTTTTGCAATTTGTTCGGAATTATTCAAGACCTAATTTAGAATAACATTCCAGTTAATCCAAAGGTTGTCTGAATAAAATCACTTTAGGCGATAAGGCCGCAGTTGTACCACCGCAAGTAAATCGTGATGTTGTTTTGATTTTTGTTTTTTTATGAAATGTACGTCACGCGCCTGCCGGGTTCAGGTCGATTGTCAGTGTACAATAAAGTTATATTCTATTCTATACAACAGTTCATGCTATTAGGAAAACATAACATCGCAATTAGTTAATAGATAACCATTCAATAGTACTTCACATAAACACATCATGAATGCGCGATGACCTAGCAAATCTCTGCTGGGGCAGTCTGTTACCCGCCCGCCCAATAACTCGACGCGTCTCTCGGCGCCTGGTACTTCAAGTTTTTGATTCAGTTATTCGCGAAGTTTTTCTCTATTTATATAAAAAGTATATTTATGATAATGTAGCGAAATTTCGTTACACGATGTAGTTTGGTGGAATTTATACGTAATTGGAGTCGATGTCGATGGGTAAGTTCATTTTTAGCCAATCATTTAATAGTAGAGCTTAGCAGGAGGTCGCCTAGCTAGGCAACACCTTAGTATCAGATATTCTGCCGCCAAGCAGTAGTGTGCAAACATTATTGTCCTCGGGTTTGAAGGGTACTGCAGCTAGTGTAATTACCTACGGGGCTATTGACACAAACTATCGAATGTCTCAAAGTAATGAGCGCCAAAGCAGCGATGCCCTGGAGTTTGTTTTGCTACTAAAAGTTCTGTGTATCGCTGCAATGGTCATAGACATATGCTATCTTTTATCATCAAGACAGCATCACATTTCCATTAAAAAATCCAAGTATGTTTTCTTAAATAACTACAAATTATGATGTATATATTTATTTCTATATGTATATATATTTTTATATATAAAGTGCTTATGTATTCTACGTCATTTAATATGAAAAACCTTTATATGGAGCGTCAAACTTTACATCTAAATTAAATCTAAGCATTAAAACAATTTCGAATCACTCCTGTATTATATTATGACTAGTTGGGGCCGAGTGAAATGTATTTTTTTAATAAGAAATAGGCATACATTGATGACATAGGCAGATGAGATAGCGGTCAGCCATCTCATCGTTAAGTGATGATGCGGTCTAAGATGGAGCACGCTTGCCTAGAAGATACCGATTCACTCATGACTTGAAGACACCCAGATTATAATATATCCAACGGGGAATACCCACTCAGGCAGCGCCTATTATATCGATGTCTTCCGATATTTATTTATTTATTCTATGTATGAGATATATCTACATGGGTTTACAGCACAAATACGTACACGAAGAGTTCCGTACCATTATCTATGAAAAACCAAAAAAATATTTATTTTATTTTGTTTTTAGTATTTGTTGTTATAGAGGCAATAGAAATACATAATTTGTGAAAATTTCGACTGTCTAGCTATCGCGGCTCTTGAGATACAGCCTGGTGACAGACAGACGGACGGACAGACAGACAGCGAAGTCTTAGTAATAGGGTCCCGTTTTTACCCTTTGGGTACGGAACCTTAAAAAGTAGTATAGATATATAAAAACCTTGCGTAGAAAATAATTGGTGTAAACTCTTGTCCTACAATTTTCGCTTAGCATACGCTTGTTACACACATAGAAATACGTCTAGGTATTTGTGCTTGTAGTTCCCGTATATTAAACAAAATTGATGACAGCCCTGTTGGGTATTAATTGGTATAATATCCTCTCTGCCCGTGGTTGCCGTAAGAGTCGGCTAAGGGATGTAGTCCGGAAGATGGGCAGCAGCGTCTTCCTTGAACAATCACACCTAACTGCGCTCGCCAACCCGCCTGCCAAGCGTGGCGAGAATTGGCAACCCCCAGGGGGAGGCCTATGTCCAGCAGTGGACGTCCTAAGGCTGATGATGTGATGATGTGATAGAGCTGTAGGGTGTGGCTTAGAATCCCACCCAGGGCAAACATTTTATAGAATAAATAGATGTTTGTTCTGTTCAGTTATCTGACTTCCATAGTACAAGTAAAATCATATCATCCATAGTAAAATCAAATTCATCATTCAACACTGTAATCGGAGTGTACTCTGCTGGCTCACAACTCTTTACCGCTGAGTCATTCAGGCCGTCAAAATATTTTGAGGATATAATTAAATAAATAATGGTGGAAATTTCACGCAGCGTCATCTAGCCCTAAACTAAACAAGGCTTGTACTAGTGGAGACAACTTTATACCTATAGATGGAATACTTCTTTACCATATGCTTTAAAATACTAAATCTATCTAATACTATTTAATTAACAATTTTTGTATGTATTTACATACAGGTTACAAACAGGTTACTTTTAGGTAAGCGTGTTCCATCCTAGACCATATCGTTGCTTAGCATCAGCCAGGATGTGGTCAAACGCGAAACTATTTCGTTTTAAAAAATACAGAACAAAAATATATGTTCGTCACACAAAATGTTTGTATTGAATGGAAATCGAACCCACGTCCTACAGCTCAGGACGTAGAGCCCACCCAATGAGCTAAAAGGGCATATAACCTTACCATTGAAACATTCAGATAGTCACAATATTTTAAGGGCATCAAGTAATTATTCGAATAACGTTCAATATGTTTTCATTGAAGTCAAATAGAATCAATAAACTCATCGATTTATGATCAAATATCTTGAATATATACACATATTATATATTGGTTACATATTGGTGCTGTTGAAACTTTGATTGAATAATATGTCATAATTGGTTGAAATGTAGTTACTAATTGTATAAACATTTACGATTTACAATACAAATAAAGTATGAAACCATTTTAAGGTAACCTTAACTCGGAAAAATTCGTTTACCCAGAAATGAGATCAAGCTAGATGGATTTTATCGCCCTCGTAAAGCAAATTTTATCGAAATCTTTAGAGCCGTTGCTAAGTGTTTGACCACAGCTCACCTGATGTTTAGTTACGGTGAGGTCAAATATCGTAAACATATCCAGCCGGATCAGACCGTTAAGTGCTTAGCGGCAGATTGTCAACTTACCATTAAGTAGCCAGCTAACCGAATACTAGAAAAACTGTGGTCCGGTTTGAAGGGAACTGCAGCTAGCGAAATTACTGGGCTGTTGAGACTAACCATCGAAAGTCTCAAAATAATGAGCGCCAAAGCAGTGAACTTTGTTTTATTGGTCATTAAAAGGCGTTATCTCCATCTCGTTCGTCTCATTACTTTTACATTAAAAAAATGTTAGGTGACGATGTGGTCGAAGATGGTGAAGCAAACCTAGCCTGGCATGAAACTGGTTCTCAAGTGAGACTACCGAAACACACCGTTAGTGCTCGGCGACAGATTTTCAACTAGCCAGCCGTTCAAGAAAATACCTTACCATCATTCCTCACGATGTTTTCTTTTACCGGCAGCTAAAGCGTATTGTTGGGGTTTGAATACCACGTTATTCGACTGAACCCACCGCGGTAACCACTGAACTATCAACGGTACAAAGAGCTGCTTTTGTATTAAAATTTCATACACATTATCACATGTATGAAAGAAGTTTTTATACTTACCTTTATCATAGAGAATTCAATAGTAAGTGATGGATTCAAAGACAAGATTGTGAATAAAACGGTAGTGATTTTATCTACTCAGACAATATAATTGTAAGTCACTATCAAATGACAAACAAAAATATTGTAAAGAGTTGTGTCGTATTCTATGTGTATAGGATTAATAATAATATAATAATATAACTCTTTATTGTTCACACCAATTATTACTAAAAACAATTTTAAAGTAAAAACTTAATAGTAGTTGAACAATTGGCGTAGGATTCCGTACTACTAAACTTTATTTTTGTGTTAGTAACTCTCATATCATCATCAGCCGCATGACGTCCACTGCTGGACATAGGCCTCCCCCATTGACTTCCATAAAGACCGGTTGGAAGCGACTCGCATCCAGCGCGTTCCTGCGGTCTTTATTAGGTCGTCTGTCCACCTTGTGGGTGGACGTCCTACGCAGCCCTTGCCGGTCCGTGGTCTCCACTCCAGTACTTTGCAGCCCCATCGGCCATCGGTTCTGCGTGCTATGTGCCGTCTCATAACTATAATATAAATACAAACTGAGATTGTAGGTTCTTTAACTTTTAGTTCAGTTCAAAATTTGTAGTTGGAGCTCGACTCGCACTTGCCCGGATTTTGAGTTGTGATCACATTCGTTTCTCTTACTATTACAGCTATGAGAGTAAAACTAAAATATATTATAGTACAATTTTAAACAATCGTATATTTAACTATAACGGATTGTAGGATACAAGTCATAATATCTCGGACGGAAGCACAAATCTGGGTGCCTTCAAGTCTTTTTTTATTTTTATCGCTATGTTTTTGACCACAACTCACTTGATGTTAAGTGACGGTGTGGTCGAAGATGGTAAAGCACACCTAGCCTGGAATAGAACTGGTGGCTACACGCTATGGTTTCCTCACGATGTTTTCCTTCACCGGCAGCTCAAGCTCATTGTTGGGGTTTGAACCCACGCCCTTCGGCATGCGAACCGACCGCGCTAACCTCAACTGAGCTATCATCGCTACAAAGTCGCGAATGAATCGGTTTCTCGTAGACCAAGCGAGATGGCAGCCAAACGCAAAACTATTTGAAATTAAAAAAGGCTTAGTTAAAGCGTTCCGACGAGCACACTTCGAGCACGGATCCTTACAAAAGTATACTGGGTTATAAGTTTAGGGTGTACAAAGCCGACGACTTTTACTATATAATCACAAAAAAACAGCTGTTTCATATATTATGTACTAGCGTTTACACGCGACATCGTCCGCGTGGATTTTAACAAAAAATAAATTTGTTCCCTTCGCAGAATTTACGAAAAGTTAATAATTATATGTATTCCTCGCAAAGAAATACTCATACTAAGCTTAACTTTTTCTTCGTGAGCCGAGAATTTTAATGTCAATAGAATCTTTATACATAGTTCTGCGAACGACTTTCTTGAATGAATGAAAGAATGAATGAATAAGCTTTAAAATAAAATCTGTTATAAAAAGTATCCTATATATTAATCCCGGCCATAAACTATATATGTGCCTAATTTCATCCAAATCCGTTTAGTAGATTTGGCGTGAAAAAGTAACAGACATTCATCCATCCATCCACACAAACTTTCACATTTATAATATTAGCTGCGAGCCTCGCGGTGTTACTCACTACATTTTAGCAGCACAAAAAGCAGCTGTTAATCCAGGGTGTCAACTACCTCGATACCAAATTTCATCAAAATAGTTCCAGCCGTTAGAGCGTGAAAAAAACACACTTATACAAAAAACATATTCTCGATCCTCTCGGGCCGGGGGTCTTTTTGATCGGGGGCCCGTGGCATTTTGCCCATTTTGTTACACCACTTATTTGAAGCTGGAAGAATGCGCAAAGTGCGATGTCAAAAATACACGAAAAAAAAACGACTATCTGCAAAGAAATTACTGTGAACGTAATTCTTAAGTAAATAGATGTGCCCAAACGGCGCGCCTAAACGCTCATAATATTTGTATTTACGATTCATTGACATGGGGTATGTTTGTCAATACGTGACGTCATCAGACACGCCTTTTAGATATATTTTTTCTCTTTCTTCTTGGCATCGCACTCTGTGCATTCTGCCAGTTTCAATGTTTCTATATTTTGTGAGTAGTATTCATTTTTCAGCTTGTTTATCATCTATAGTTACAGTCAAAGTCTAGTCTTGATCAAGTCCAGTCGGTCCCAGTCGAAAACCCGGGCAGATTTTCAACTTGAGGGTGGTAGTTAACCAGCCGAATACTAGAGAGTAGTACGTCTGGAACCTATCATCTCACGTTGCTGATGTTGATGGGAAATATAACTTCTCAACTATTAGGAGTTAGTGGATAATTCTTTAAATATTATATGCCCGTATAGTTCCTATGTTCCTTTGAGTTATTCAGGTGAGCTGATAATGAAAGGTACAAGTCCTTGTTATTTGAAAGAATATCTTTCAGATTGGTAACCATAAAAATTTCATAATCGATTGAGTAGTTTGATCTTTAATCTTAAAACCCAGCCGTGTTTGGGCTTAGGGTCATGGAGTCAGTTTTTTTTTAATTGTAGATAAGTCAAATAATATTCTAATATCTAAAAAATAAATACCAAATATACGTATATTTACATCAAGCGATAGCCATCATGTAAGTCGAAAGGCAATTATGAGCATTAAAAGTTCCATTTAGCGAGAGCCCTAAAATAACTAGATTGTGTAGAATAAAGTAATTTGGAACTTAACACATCACAAAGTGATTATTAATGACTTTCCGTGACACACGGTCAGTAAAGAAGCAGCTTAGTGCCAAAAAACATATCTGGATATTATAAATCTAATTAACTAAGGAAATTGTACACTGATTCTTTTTTTTATGTCAAAGTTATGAGACGAACGATACCTTCGCCTGATGGTATGAGATAGCGCATGCTGCAGAACTTTGAGTAGCAAAACAAAGTCCGAGGCAACGAATTCAGACGTAGGATAGAAGCGCAGACCATAAGGATTTCGTGTGCCGATTGCAAGTTTCGTAGTTGGCGGCGCCGGCGTCGTTCTCCGTCTCTCTTGCTCTCGTAGTTAAGATACATTGGGGGAACGTCTGTCTCTCTCGCTCTCTCTTCTTCGTGTAGCTTAGAGATAGAGAGAGACTGCTGCCGCAGCGCATTGCCACGCCGCCAAGCGACAATTTGCAAAGTTTGTCTTCAGAGCTCCTATAAGAACTGTGCTTCTATCCTACGTCTGAATTCGTTGCCCAAGGCATCGCTACTTTGGCGCTAATTACTATGAGATATTCGATGATTAGTCTCAACAACCCTGTAATTGATGGAAATGTTTTTGATTCACGCGTTCCTTTCTTCCTCAGTATTTCCGCGGAGTTACATAAAGGAACCTCAAAAAACGTGTTAACATATCTTTACAAGGTCGGCAACCCAATACAATGCTTTTTTTTTTTTGTTGATTACATAATTTACACATATTTTATTAGCTGATGTGTTAAAAAAACTACTTTTATTGATTGTTATCAGATTTGTGGACGATGTAATGTGAATGTTTTTTATCTTCTTCTAAATTATGATTTTGACAGTTTTTTTAATAAGTTCGTTCCTTGCCTAGTTTTAATAACCTATTCTATCGTAAGTTGCCGTCAAGCCTCTATGACTTACTTATTTATGTTTGTTATTTTTTGTCTGATGGTAAGCAATCACCATCGCCTTATACCAATATTTATATACCAGGCCCCTGATTCTCTAACTCACTTGAAATTTCTTGCCGAAAACGTATGGAGTTTATAATGTTAAACAACTTCTTATAAAATTTATTTTAGTAGTTCAAAACGAGCTTAAAATATACCTCAACACGTTTTTAACCGATTAAAAAAAAGGAGGGGCTTGTTAATTCTTTTGTTTTTTATGTGTCTGACCTCAGAACTCCGTCATTTATAAACCAATCTAGATAAAATAAAAAACATATTTGCTAATATATATTATTTTCAGATTAATCACATAAATATTTCATCAGAGTCGGTTCAATAGTTTAATTTTTAAACCAAAATACGACAAAAAATATGTCATACAAGTAAACGAAATCGCGAGTTTTGTTTTACTGTGACTTTTTACGGTCACTAGAATAATCCTAATGAACTACCTACCTACCAGCTCCATCATCAGATTAAGATAAAACCGGAAGGTAAGCACCGAAATCCGTAATAAAACAATGTAACCTAACTGTGCTTGGGCTTAGTGGAATGAAGTTTTTTTTTTTTTTGTTGATTATTATTTCAAACTTGGCCAAAAATTCAAATCTTTACATCCGTGTGTGAGACCGTAAGTGAAAATGAATTTGATACTTCAATTTGTTGTTGATTTATGTGTGCCATTAACTCTTTTTATATCACCTGTATTTTCATACACAAAAGACGAACATTTTAAGGTATGGTAGTTTCCTTATGACTTTAGTCCAGTGCGCATGATTTGTGAATTAAATTGGAGAGAAATAATTTGTAATTTATGTATACTTACAAAATGAAGAACAGTTACACCATAGGCCCGCTGTACGTGAAGGAAATGATAAGTGAGTGAAAAATCGTCTTAAATATAGATATATAGAAAATCTTTATTGTGCACACTAAAAATAAAAAATAAAAGAACTGGTAAGGCAAGAATCTTGTGAGCTATTGGCGGCCTTATCGCTAAGAGCGATCCTTTTTATTAAAGAGAAAATCGAAGAACTGGTCAAAGTAGAGAGTAGTAGTTTGTAGCGTTGATAACTCAGTGGTTAACGCGTTCGGTTCATACGCCGAAGGGCGTGGGTTCAAATCGTAACAATAAGCTTGAGCTGCCGGTGATTGAAAAACATTCTGAGGAAACCATGGCATGGTGGTAGGTTATTCTCTAATACTCCGCTGGTTCACTTATCACCTAGCTTGTCAAGCATAAAAAAGTATATCACCCTTAATAGTTACCAATACTATTATTCCAAATCCTTGACCTACGTCATCATTGCCATGGCTATTACCTTCTTTCACTCGCTTCTATCACCATATGTTGAGAAAAGTCTTGCGATAAATTCCTTGTATTTATTTCTGTCAGTACCAAGATATTCTGCCGCCAAGCAGTAGTGTGTTCCGGTTTGAAGGGTACTGCAGCTAGCGAAATTACATAGCTGTTGAGACTATCCATCTAGTCTCAAAGTAATGAGCGCCAAGGCAGCGATGTCCTGGACTTTGTTTTACTACTCAAAGTTCTGTATATCGCTGCAATGGTCATGGACAGGCGCTATCTCTTAACATCAGGAGAGCGTCTCGTTCGTCTCATTACAGTTACATTAAAAAAAAACTCAATTTTTTCAAGTAAATTCACCACTAAATGCAGTGGTAACTGGTATAAACAACTTTGATAATAGTATTTTTGCAAAGACCATAAGTGCAGATACTTCTTTACCAATGTGTTTTATACATCTTCGTAAACAGTTGCCAGTAACTGGTTCTGCAAGTCAGTCTGTCAGTCGTGAGATACAATTATCATATAACTATAATTTTTTTTATAACTATAACTATAGATTTAGTGCAAATCGTTTTACGATTTTAAATTATTGATTAAGTTATAAAAAAAATCTTACCAAGAAATAACTTGAAAGTAATAGGCATCAATGCAGCGTTGGACTCTACCAATTGGGTATCATTATACCTTCCCCTTAATTAAACTTATAAGTAAGATAAGAAATAAGAGTAACATTATAAAGGTTATGTAAGAAAATCATTTTGATCCAAAGTGGGGGTGTTCCCCGACAGAAACAATTTTGGTGCCTACTATTCGCAAGTGAATTTGTTTCTTCTAGGCACGCGTGGTCCATCATAGACTGCAACGTCGCATAACATTAAATGAATTGGTACCCAAACGCAAGCCTTTTCAGTAAATAAAAATATATTTGTATGAAAACTTATTCCAAAACTGGTCTAAATATTTTCTCTTAACTTAGTTTAACTGCTCGGCAAAGATAATTTTACTCTTCTCTTATGTTTAATGTACTGATTACGATTCTTTCTAATGCATAGTGATATAATTTTTTTTTTTTTTTTTTTTTTTATGGCTGACAGGCTTGGTGTTTGACCACAGCTCACCTGGTGTTAAGTGATGGTGTGGTCGAAGATGGTAAAGCACACCTAGCCTGGAATGGAACTGGCTCTCAAGCGAGGCTGCCGGAACACACCGTTAGATGCTTGGCGGCAGATTTTCAACTTGAGGGTGGTAGCTAGCCAGCCGAGTACTAGAAAGTACCCTACCACCACGCTATGGTTTCCTCACGATGTTTTCCTTCACCGGCAGCTCAAGCTCATTGTTGGGGTTTGAACCCACGCCCTTCGGCATGCGAACCTGCCGCGCTAACCACTGAACCATCATCGCTACAAAAAAAAAAAAAACAAAAAAAGCTACAAAAATTACATCTTGATATTAATTTGCGAGCGATATACGGGTGCGAGATTTTCGGAAATTTGATTTAAGCATTCTGAAAAATATAGCGTATACTATATTTTATACGGTAGCCAAAATCTGGTAACCAAGTATTATTGTGATATCAAATAATAATAACATACGAAAACCTGTATAGTGTATAAGTAGGAGTGGCCTTTCAATGCATAGATATCTATAAATATCTGCCACTCACACAGCCACACATAGTATAATAGATCATTCGTCTGGTTTTAAACCAGTTGACCCGTGTTCGTGAATAAAATGCGCAAAGTTGTAGTTATTCTATTAGCAGTTTTTATTGTATGTGAATCACAGCAATGTGGCAAAGAACAATTCCGATGTGACGATGGCAATTGTATTGATTCAGCGTTAAAATGTGATGGAGCTCTCAACTGCTCAGATGGCAGCGACGAAGATTTTGTCATTTGTAGGACAAGAAATTGCGAAAAAAAATATCAATTTCAATGTGTTTATGGTGCATGTGTTGATAAAAATGTGACTTGTGATGGTGTAAGGGACTGCGCTGACAACTCTGATGAGCTCCTTGTTGAATGTCGAAATGAAACAACTTATTTTGGCTGTCTTAAGAAACTAATTGATGAACGCAATTTTTTTGACCCTATTATTATAGGGATCAATAATTGTGAAACAAAAGATAGTACTTGTAAAGATGGTGAAAATATTGGAAGAAATAATAACTGCGATGGTGTTGTGCATTGTAAAGACGGAACAGATGAAACTCTAGAATCTTGTGCATCGACAAACTGTTTCCTAAAAAGTTTTCGTTGCAAATATGGAGCATGCATAGATTCGTCTTTAATGTGCAATGGAATAAACAATTGTGCTGACGGTTCTGACGAACTCGAGCAGCTATGCCATACTGACAATAAAGGTCTCTGTGTTCTACCATCTTTCCCAAAGAATGGGTACTATAGTGTGGCAGACCTTCCAAACGCACATCCGGCTCAGGTGATTGAATCAGTCCATTTAAACTACTCTTGTCATTCCGGATACAAACTTGTAGGAACTCAATCTCCATATTGCGTCAAAGGGTGGTGGTCGGACGATCCTCCTAAATGCATACCGCAATGTCTGCTAAACAAACACATAAGCGTAGAGTACCTGTGTCTTCCAAAAAATTCTGACTCACAGGCAAGTGCAAAAGAGTGTGACGATCACGTGGAAGATGGCACTACGGTGCGACCACAGTGTCGTGAACCTAATTACTATTATTCAGGAGTGCTCGTTAATATGCATTGTACGGATGGCGTATGGGATCAAGTAATTATTTGCTCTCCTCAATGTGGTTTGGTGAGTTCTGAAGGAAGGCAACTCATAATAGGTGGCAAAAGTGCTCAACGCGGTGAGCTGCCATGGCATGCCGGTATTTACAAGAAAAACAGCCAACCTTTCATGCAAATCTGTGGCGGCTCACTCGTCACCAATACTGTAGTCATATCGGCTGCACATTGCTTCTGGACGGAAACAGAGAAACTGTTACCAGCTTCTCTTTTCGCTGTAGCTGTGGGCAAGCTTTATCGCCCCTGGAACAACCCACGAGATAAAGATGCTCAGAAATCGGACGTACGTGAAATAAAAATTCCAGCACGGTTTCAGGGTGCGGCGGCAAATTTCCAAGAAGATATAGCCGTGATGATATTAACGACACCGTTTGAGTTCCGCACTTACGTTAGGCCCGTGTGTATAGATTTCGACCCCAAGTTTAACCGTCGTCAACTCAGCGTTGGTGCTGCTGGGAAGGTGGCGGGATGGGGTCTCGCCGCAGAGGATGGGGCTGCAGCTCCTGTGCTGCAAGTAGTCGAGTTGCCGTACGTCGACATCGAGCAGTGCATCGCTGCCTCACCGGCAGGGTTCATAGAGTACATTACCGGCGACAAAATATGTGCTGGAACCATCAACGGTAATACAATTTTGATATTGTACAGTGCAGATAATTTTATTTAAAAAAATCCGTCAAAATTATGGTGGCAATATAACTTATTGAGTGAAGACACCTAAAATGTATTGCCAAAAACAAGACACTAGATATTTTTTGCTTTACATAATCACCAACTCACCTGAAGGTAAGCGACGATATGGTTGAAGATAAAGCACGTAGATTTAGGACATACTCACGCTGACGTTGAAAAAAAAAATACGACAAAAAAATGGTCCTTTGCCTTATTTTTTGTAAACATACCTTCTGATAATATATACATACATTAAGAATTATTATGCCGTGGTGGTGCTGGCGTAAGAATAGTAGCCCACCCTCTCTACCCGTGGTTGCCGTAAGAGTCGGCTAAGGGATATCATCCGGAAGATGGGCAGCAGCGTCTTCCTTGAACAATCACACCTAACTGCGCTCGCCAACCCGCCTGCCAAGCGTGGCGAGTATTGGCAAAACCCCCTTAAGAGGAGGCCTATGTCCAGCAGAAGATGTCCTATGGCTGATGATGTGTGATGTGACATTAAGAAGTCCAATACACAACCAACATATATTCTTCAATTATTTTTTTATGGCTTACAGTCTAGGTGTTTGACTACAACTCACCTGATGTAGTGAGGCTGCCGGAACACACCGTTAGATGCTTGGCGGCAGATATTCAACTTGAGGGTGATAGCTAGCCAGCCGAGTACTAGAAAGTACCCTACCACCATGCTTTCCATGGTTTCCTCACGATGTTTTCCTTCACCGGCAGCTCAAGCTCATTGTTGGGGTTTGAACCCATGCCCTTCGGCATGCGAACCGACCGCGCTAACCACTGAGCTATCACCGCTACAAATATAAGTTGATGTTGAACCTACGCCCTGCAGCTCATGAAGCAGACCACATGAGCTAACCGAGCTGTCGGTGCGACAGGTACGGTGCGCACCGTGTGTCGCGGAGACAGCGGCGGCGGGCTGGCGTTCGCGGCGCGCGAGCGAGCGGCCGACCGGTACTTCCTGCGCGGGCTGGTCTCCACGGCGCCCACTGGCGACCAGCTCTGCTCCACGCATGTCTACACCACTTTCACGGAAATCTCCAAGCACGAGGAGTTCATCAAACAGTATCTGTGATAGTTTTTATTCACATAAGATAGAATTTGATTACCATTAAGTTACTTTATTACTATAAATATAAAATAAACAAATATGTACTTAACAATGAAGTTTTATATCTCGAGAACCGAAATTTCCGATCGAAAGTGGCCCCACCTGAGGGCCTAGACAAAGAAACATTCGATTAGCGATAACGCTAATAGAAAAGTAAACAATGTATGGGATTAACATAGGCTATCGATATGTCACGTGGACAGCTTATGTCAATCCCGTGTTTTTTTTAACTATTCTATTAGCGTTATCGAATATCGAATATTACTTTGTCTCTCTTCCATAAAGACTGGTTGGAATCGGCTCGCATCCAGCGGTCTTTATTAGTCCTGTAATTTCGGTAGCTGCAGAGCCCTTCAAACCGGAACACAGTAAGTAATGTTTACCAGATATTCTCCTATCAAGCAGTAAAATTTACTGTGTCCCGGTTTAAAAGGTACTGCAGCTAGCGAAATTACAGGGCTGTTGAGACTAACCATCTAAGTAATGAGCGCCAAGGCAGCGATGCCCTGGACTTTGTTTTGCTACTCAAAGTTCTGTGTATCGCTGCAATGGTCTAGGACAGGCGTTGTCTCTAACAATCAGGAGAGCGTCTCGTTCGTTTCTTTACCATTTCATACAAATCAAACATCATGTTAAGGACATCTGCCACCAAGTAAAAGTATTTTTGGTGCATAGATATTATCTATATTAATTTTATATATCAATGTATTTTTAGTTAATCTTTATTAAATTTTTCAAGTCTAATCAATGGATTAGGATATATTATTGTTGGATTGTAGACTTATTTATGTATTCCCCTATATTCATAAGATTCTTCTGTATTCTCTACTCTTTTTCTGTTCGTCCGTCCGTCCGTCCATCCATCCATCCATCTATCTATCAATCAATATCCGCGTTATTGATAAATCTCGTTTTTTTTTCTTCCTTTCATCTTTTCCATTCTAACGTTGCCTGGAAGATATTCTTTTAGCGACAAGGTCGTCAGTTGTTACATCTATTAAGTTTATTTTCTTTTTCTTATGTATTGTATAATTTTTGGTGTGGACTATGAAGAGTCAATCAATCAATCAGTAATAAGTTTGTTATTCGTTCCAGGTGTAGAGACGGTTAAGGTGGAGGGTGCGCCGGAGCCGCTGGCCGCGGCAGCGCCCGCGCGGGAACGCGTCTCGCGCTGTGTCGTGGGAGGTGCGCACGCGTTTATACTCAAAGTACGTACGTACGTACCTACATTTTGGCTTGCACAGGTTGAATCAAAAAAAACAAATCGTGGTGTATGTGTCGTGGACACGGTCGTGATCACGTGTTACTTCGGATTTCCATGATTGAAGTCTTCATTCAACTTAATGGATTCTTTGATTCTTTAGCTATCGAGTGGTGTAATTACATTTTTGATGTAGATGGTATTAGCGTGGCGGTGCCGGCGTAAGAATAGTACCCTACCCTCTCTACCCGTGGTTGCCGTAAGAGTCGGCTAAGGGATGTAATCCGGAAGATGGGCAGCAGCGTCTTCCTTGAAAAATCACACCTAACTGCGCTCGCCAACCCGCCTGCCAAGCGTGGCGAGTATTGGTACTATTATTACTCTCGCGGCAGACACTGAACCAATAACACACGTGGGCAGTTAAAGATACCGGAGAACATTTAAACACATTTTTACTAGATGGATTAGTCTGTCTGGGTAGATACCACTGCAATATTTAGATTTTTTTTAGTGATGATAGCTCAATGGTTAGCGCGGTCGGTTTGCACGCCGAAGAGCGTGGGTTCAAACCCCAACAATGAGCTTGAGCTGCCGGTGAAGGAAAGCATCGCCAAGCATATAATAAATATCAAGAAAAACTTTGTTTAGTCTTTGTGGGGATTTCTGTAAATTTTTAGCCCTATATGTTTTTTGCGCTGTATTGTAATCTACTTGTTTGTAACTCTATGCATCAACGAACCATTTTATAGAACTACCAAATGGCTTTTAAGAACGTTGAAAGGTCGTAGACAGACGTTCAGTAAAATTGCAAATATTTACTTAAAGAACGGGGCGTGAAAATAATGTAAATTTCAATATGATATCACGGTTTAGAATTATATTTGTAGGATATAGATTGTTACTAAGAGGTTAAGTTTGTACTACTACGACAAAGATAAATAATAAATAATTATGATGATAAATTTTAAAAATTAAAGATAATAAAATAATAGGTGAAGAAACCACAATATTTTCATTACTTGGTGGAATATTTCCTTAGCAGGAGGTCGTCTAGGTAGGTAACACTGCAGTGCCAGATATTCTGCGACCAAGCAGTAGTGTGAAAACATTACCGTATCCCGGTTTAAAGGGTACCTCAGCTAGCGAAATTACATGGCTATTGAGACTAACCATGGAAAGTCTCAAAGTAATGAGTGCTAAAGCAGCGATGCCCTGGACTTTGTTTTACTGCTCAAAGTTTCGTGTATCGCTGCAATGGTCATGGACAGGCGTTATCTCTAACCATTAGGAGAGCGTCTCGTTCATCTCCTTACTTCTACATTTAAAAAAAACATCCTGCTAAGTAGATCTACCACTAAGTAAAACATAAATGTAATTCAGGATAATAAATTGAGAAATGTTTTGTGATTTTCAGATTTCGAGTTTGTTTGGTCTGGCGCCTCTCAAGTTTGAGTCCAGAAGTGATGGATACATGGTGTCTATATCCAGCGCAATGTGCGTTTATAGCTTTATTCTTATAACTATATTAGGTGAGTCAAATTTCAGTATATTTACAATATACATACAAATATTAAAGCAGTGACGGAAGACTCTTGATGCCTTCTTTTTAATCCCCAACACAAGAAGATGGGTGTTATAAATTTTGACATGTCTACAGTGTGTATCTGTGTGTTTACTTGGTAGTAGATCTCAAATCAATCTTCGCCTTTATAATAATATTAATAATGTGTTTCTCTATATCACTATATTTTTATTTTATGTTGTATATAATCTAGTCTCTAGTTATTAAATAACAGGTGTTGGAGGTTTTTAAAATTCTAAATTTATACTTGTTTTACCTATATAAGTAGGTACACTATATAAATTTTACTTTTACTTGGTAGTAGATTTCCTTAGCAGGAGGTCGTCTAGGTAGGTACCACCGCAGTACCAGATATTCTGCCGCTAAGCAGTAGTGTGTAAACATTACTGTGTTCCGGTTTGAAGGGTACTGCAGCTAGCGAAATTACAGGGCTATTGAGACTAATCATCTAGTCTCAAAGTAATGAGCGTCAAGGCAGCGATGCCCTGGACTTTGTTTTAGTATTCAAAGTTCTGTTTATCGCTGCAATGGTCATGGACAGGCGTTTTCTCTTAACATCAGGAGAGCGTCTCGTTCGTCTCATTAGTGTTACATAAAAAAAAAAATATATGAAGTATGTATGACATGTATGTATGTAACTTTGGTGTTATCATTAAAAGATTTTTATTCGTATATAAAAATCAATTGGCGTGCATTTGCCTCGCAAAAACTTGAAAATGGTTCGACCGATTGACAGACATTTTTTTTTTGTTTTTTTCCTGAATACTGGTATGGTTTAGGGCAAAAGAACATTAGAAAAAAAAAACAATATATCGGAAGAAATTTCACACGGCGTCATCTAGCCCCAAACTAACTGATATAATACTTACTTACTTTTTTTGTAAATACATACGGAACACCCAGACACAGAACGTTGTCGTCACACAAATACCAAATGTTTGTCCTCAGTGGGTATCGAACTCACGTTCCACAGCTCATGAGCTAACAGGGTAGTCAAACTTAGTGTTTTTTTATGAGAATTAATGGTACACGTTTTTCTTACATTTCAGTAATATGCACAGTATTCGGTCTGGCGGCAGAAATCAGCGTCGGAGTGGAGTTGTCGGTGCGCATGTCGTCGCGCATGTCGCAAGTCGTGTCGACATGCGACGTGCTCGTCGTGGTCGTGACCGCGGGCACCGGGGTGTACGGGGCGCCGCGACGCATGAGAAATATGCTCAGTTTCATGGGTAGCGTCGCTGCGGTAAGATACGATTGCCCTTTATTATTTACACCAAAAACAATCTTAAATAAAGAAAACAAAAAAAACGTATTTTTTTTTTCAATTAATTTATATTAACTGTGACTCGAAATGATGGATTTTAACGATATCCAATTACATTTAAATTTATTCAGGAATTTAAAAGTTATGATATCAATAAAGCATTTGTAAATAGTATAAAATAATTTAAGATATTTTGTCATTAATATTTGTCAGATTATATTAAAAGTTTTGTGTGCTATAATTTTATTATGTATAGTAAAAAAAACCGGCCAAGTGCGAGTCGGACTCGCGCACAAAGGGTTCTGTACTATTATCTATGAAAAAGGCAAAAATATCGCGTTTGTTGTATGGGAGCCCTTAAACATTTATTTTATTTTGTTTTTAGTATTTGTTGTAATAGCGGCAACAGAAATACATAATTTGTAAAAATTTCAACTATTTAGCTAACGCGGTTCTTGAGATACAGCCTGGTGACAGATGAACGGACAGACAGACAGCGAAGTAATGGGGTCCCGTTTTAAGAAGTGTAAATTAAGATTTTTTTATAATCTCCTACAGTAGTAGGTAATGCTCACGTAATTAAAAAAAATGCAGGAAAAAAGTATTATTCTTGATAATAGTTGTCGAAACCGATTACGATAAATTTTCTCGATAGAAAAAATATTCTACCTACCTTTTTACTTGGTGGTAGATCTCCTTAGCAGAAAGCCATCTAAGTGGGTACCACCGCAGTACGATATGCTGTCGCCAAGCATGTTCCACTTTAAAGGGAGGTAGCTAGTGAAATTACAGGGCTGTTGAGAGTAACAAAATAAATCATCAACTGAGCTACCAACACACGCTTGCATTACCAACTGGGAGCGCCTTTATGAGGTGTTTATATCATGTTGTGCAGACATTACTTGCAGATAGACCACAGCATAGGCGGAAAGTACTCAAAGGCGACAGAACGCAAGCTCCGTGCGCTTCTACTTTGTATATTAATATTTTTCTCGGTGCTGTTAGTAGATGACTTTTGCTTTTACGCAATGCAAGAAAAAAGAACAGGCAGACAATGTGAGTACACTTCTATGATATATTATACTTCTGGACTTAGGATTATTTATTTAAAACTAGCTGTATTCGCGACTCCATTTGCGTGAATGTCTGGATATTTCAGCTAAATCGACTGAAGTGTGTTTTCAGAATATATAAAAAAAAATATCGTAGGACATTTCACACAGCGCCATCTAGCCCCAAACTAAGCAAAACGTGTACCATGGGAACCAGATAACTGATTAAATATTTATATTACCTTTTTCTATACATACTTTATAATATGTACAATATCGTTACATCAGACACAGAACAAACATTTATCGTCACATAAATGTTTGTCCTGGTGGGAATCGAACTTACGCCCTACAGCTTTTGAAGCAGGTATTCTACCAAATGAGCTAATAAGGCAGTCAAAATGAAAATACCGCGTAAAAAAAAATATTAACCAAAAAAAAACTAAATTTTAATGGTTTTAATTACCGCCTAACAATCAAATAATAATTGGAATCGGTACGCTTTAGAGAATTATTTCTCAGCGGCGTTTCTCAGTAAACATTTTTATTTTATCGCCCCTACGAAAACAGTGCCGGATTTCGGGATAAACAGTTAGACAGACAGAGAAAAATAAATATATTAATCCCAACAATTAGTTTGAGCTGCCGGTGAAGGAAAACATCGTGAGGAAACCATAGCGTGGTGGTAGGGTACTTTCTAGTACTCAGCTGGCTAGCTACCACCCTCAAGTTGAAAATCTGCCGCCAAGCATCTAACGGTGTGTTCCGGTAACCTCACTTGAGAGCCAGTTCCCTTCCAGGCTATGTGCTTTACCATCTTCGAACACACCGTCACTTAACACTAGGTGAGTTGTGGTCAAACACCAAGTCTGTCAGCAATTTAAAAAAAGCATTTTTTTTCAGTATCTTTAATAGACTACCTTCCAATTTTTTTTATTAAAATACTAGAATTAGTCCTCCACCAATTTTATAATATGTATAACTAAGCAATGAGACGAACGAGACGCTATCCTGATGGTAAAAGATAACGCTAATGAGTTAATAAGAAGGTAACAATCTCTAACCTAATTTCAGGGAACGTTGTGATGAATTACATCGGTTTCTACCTCCTGTGGTATGTGGTGATGATTCTGGAGCTACAGTTTGCGTTCACGGCGCTGTCGGTGCGCGCGCGATTCCAAGCCGTCAACGATGCACTGGCATTAACTGCCAGGCAGGTCTCTATACCGTGTGAGTGCTTTCGAGTAGTTTCTCGTGAAGACTAGGCGTTTGACCACAGTTCACCTGATGTTAGATGACTGTGTCGATAGTAAATACACAGTCAGAATTGGGTCTCAAGTAAAGCTGCTCAAACATACTGTTAAGGCTTTAAGAAGCCTGAATGTCCTTGACGACTTGAGTGTGGTAGCTAGCCAGCCGAGTACAGAAGCATCTTCCACCGGCAGCTCAAACTTATTGTTGGGGTTTGAACCGACGCCCTTTGGCGTGTGAACCGACCGCCCTAATCACTGAATCAACCTCTAAGGTTTTGTATTCAGAAAAGACGATACACGTTACTTATACCCTGAGAAACTCCCCGTAAAAGGAAAACATCGTGAGGAAACCATAGCATAGTGATAGGATATTTTCTAATACTCTGTTGGCTAGCTACCACCGTCAAGTTGAAAATCTGCCGCCAAGCAGCTAACGGTGTGTTCCAGCAACCTCACTTGAGAGCCAGTTCTATTCCAGGCTAGGTGTGCTCTATCTTCGACCACACAGTCACTTAAGATCAGGTGAGCTGTGGTCAAACACCTAGCTTGTTAAACATAAAAATTATAAAAAAAACTCTTCATCATCATCATCTCAGCCGTAGGACGTCCACTGCTGGACATTGATTTCCCCCATTGACTTCCATAAAGACCGGGTGGAAGCGGCTCGCATTCAGCGCGTTCCTGTGGTCTTTATGAGGTCGTCTGCGCTTGCCGGTCCGTGGTCTCCACTCTAGAACTTTACAGCCCCATCGGCCATCAGTTCTGCGTGCTATGTGCCCTGCCCACTGCCACTTTGACTTGCTAATCCGCTGGGCTATGTCGGCTACTTTAGTTCGTCTACAGATCTCCTCATTTCTGATTCGATCTTGTAGGAAAACTCCGAGCATAGCCCTCTCCATAGCTCGTTGTGCGACTTTGAGTTTATCAAGAAAGTACATAGTCAGAGACCACGTTTCAGCACTATAAGTCATCACTGGTAACACACACTGGTCGAAGACTTTCGACTTGAGGCACTGAGGTATATCGCAGTTTTTCGAACGCTGCCCAGCCAAGTTGGATTCGACGACAAAAAAACTGTGAAACAATTATTACAGTGGAGAAGCCTAAGAATTCACCCCCGCTGAATATCTACGCGATCAGAGTAGCGCCGTCGTCGGGCACCCAGCGGCCAGCCAACGTTAGCCTCCTGGTGGATTCCATAACTCGCGAGCAGCCAGTAGTCGTGAAGAAATCGGGTACCTTCTCACATTTTGTGTGTTTAACTAACACATCATCTGTTTCCACAACACTATTTCAAAATCTATAGAAAGTTTTGATGTTAGGAAGGTTTAGGAAAGGTTAGACGTTTAAGCTCACCTGATGTTAAGTGACGTGGTCGGACACCTAGCCTAGAATGGAACTGACTCTAAAGTGTGGCTGCTGGAATACATCGTTAGGTTCTTGGCGGCAGATTTTAAACTTGAGGGTGGTAACTAGCCTGCCGTACTATAATTATAAAAGAAAGGACACCCTACCACCATGCTATGGTTTCCTCATGATGTTTTCATTCATCAGCAGCTCAAGCCCGTTGCTGGGGTATGAACTGACCGCGTTAACCACTGAACTATAATCACTGCTTTTGTATTTTCATTCGCCGCTGCTTTGGCACTCGTCAGTTTTTTAGAAGCCTATAGTCACAAGAAGTTTCAAGTGTCAGAATTTTACAATGGAAACTGACGGGACTGATTGCTGACGTTTAATTATGTCCGATACTTCGATTATAGTTTTGGCCACATCCAGTGGTCTTCTTGAAGATAATAAGTGGAACAATAATGTCAGTATTCAATAGAAGTTATCGCAATAGTAGTAATAATGACCCACTGTGTTCAACTGAAGATCTCCATGATGCACTAGGCAATGATGTGGTGCTCCATGAAAATCTATCTAAATATATATAACTCAAAGGTGACTGACTGACTGACTGACTGACTGACTGACTGACTGACTGACTAACATAGTGATCTATCAACGCACAGCTCAAACCACTGGACGGATCGGGCTGAAATTTGGCATGCAGGTAGACGTTATGACGTAGGCACCCGCTAAGAAAGGATTTTGATTAATTCTGTATAATACATAATTTATCTTTGAACTCATTTCTAAAGTCAGCGCGTACGAAGTCGCGGGCGTACGCTAGTGTTGAATATAATTCCTGGCTGTCTTTCTCAAATTGTCACAGTTTGCGGCAATAGGTGTGTACGAGTATTGCGTTAGTGACTAAATTTGTGGCTGGCACTAAGGCTGTGTCTGTCCGGAACAGGCTGCAAGACCTAAGGTGTCTATATCTTGTTCATGGGCATACTATGTCAGTGTTACTACATAGTCAATTGTTTTTCCAGTGCATGGCAGCGCCACACTAGCTGTCCCTCCGTGCGAGGCAGTTCGCCAATTAGCTTCCCTCCACGGCACGCTGTGTGAAGTGGTGCGTTGTATCGACGCTAGTTATGGCTTGCCGTTGATTGCGGTGCTGATATCCACGCTGCTGCATCTCGTTGTCACACCCTATTTCTTAATTATGGAGATTAGTGAGTACAATTGATTGCTTTCATCTGCTCTGGGGCTTTGTTGACACATGGGCGAATGGGGATAAAGAATCTTTGTAAGTGAATGTGTGTACTTGTCACTTCTACATGATGTAGCAACATAATATTTTTTTTATATGTATCGATAGACTAGGTTTTTGACCACAGCTCACCTGATGTTAAGTGACGGTGTGGTCGACAGTGATAAGCACACTTAGCCTGGAATGGAACTGGCTCTCAAGTGAGGCTGTCGGAACACACCGTTAGATGCTTAGCGACAGATTTTCAGATTTTCTTGAATTTTGTGAAAATTGGGTGGTAACTAGATAGTCGAGTACTAGAAAGTGCCCTACCACCATGCTATGGTTTCCTTACGATGTTTTCCTTGAATGGCAGCTCATACTAGCTAACGCCCTTCGACGTGTGAACCGACTGCGCTAACCTATTATATCCCTACCAATAAAAATAGCATTGATTTTATGGATAAAATGAAGCTTACAATATCACCAGTATCATAATCGTCAGCATTTTGTCCGCTGCAGAACGTAGGCTCCTAGCATGCGTTAATGATCTCGGTCTGCTATGCATCCAGGTTTTTCCCGTCACTTTACGCAGATCGTCACTCCACCTGGCCACAGGGTGTACTGCACTACGCTTATACGTGATCTCTACTTTAAAACTTGTCTATTGTCTACTCTACCAGTGGTTCTTCAATAAATGTAACCACGTAAGATTACGTCTAGTACCACCGCAGTACCAGATATTCTACCGTCAAGCAGAAGTGTGTAAACATTACTGTGTTCCGGTTTGAAGGGTCCTGCAGTTAAATTACATGGCTGTTAAAGACTGACCATCGAAAGACTCAAGGTAATAAGCGCCGGAGCAGCGACACCCTGGACTTTGTTTTACTACTCAAAGATTTGAGTATCGCTGCAAAAAAAAATTGACCCGTAAAAATATTACAAGTACATAGAGCTCTATCCATATCTCGCTGAGCGACCATGTAGCTGCCAAGTCTTATTAGTGAGTGAAATTGCGTGGAGCTCCATTCCAGACTAGTGTGTTTACCATCTACGACCACACCGTCACTTAACATTTGGTCATCTGTGATCAAACACCTAACGTATCAACGATATAAAAAAAACTAGTTTTCTATAACGATTGTTGTCTAGATTAATATATCAGATTGTTGTAATGATTGTTTCAGTTGTCTCCATAAACAGAGTCCACTTCCTTGTGCTTCAGTTTCTGTGGTGTCTCACGCACATGTTGCGAATGCTGGTCGTAGTGGAGCCCTGCCACTACACTATAGCTGAGGTACTCGAATCTTTTTAAAGGGTACTTGTACCCAAAAGTATTTTTTACTCATTACCAGGTGGCATGTACATTTTGTTATTTCTATCTACGGCTAATCAAGACAAAATGCTTATGTCAAAATAAGACAAATTCGTATAGATTGCATGCCTTTTAGAGGACAAGAAATAGAGATAGAGAGTGAGATGAGAGTATGATAACTTGATGGTAGATCTCCTGAGCAAGAGGTCGTTTGGGTAGGTACTACAGCGGTCCTAGATATTCTGCCGCAAAGGTGTAGTGTGTGAATATAACTCACACACTACTGCTTTTGCAACCAGAAGTTTTGAAGAGTGCTAACGAAATTACTGTTAAGACTGAGACTAAGACCCTGGACCTTGTTTTGTTTCTAAAAGTTCTGGGTTCCGCTGCGATGGCCATGCGTTATCTCTTACCATCAAGAAATCGTATTGTTCTTCTTATAACTTTTAAGAATTAAAAAAGATTCATTTTCTGTCTCACGTCACTCTGTATAAATAATAATGACAGTGGAATGCGCCTGAGTGAATGTTCCCCGATGGATACAATCTGGATGTCTTCAGATCGAAAGTGAATCGGTATCTTCTAGGCAAGCATGCCCCTTAGACCGCATCATCACTTAATATCAGATAAGATGGCGGTCAAACGTAAGCTTACCAATCATAAAAAAAGTTGCATCGTAGGGTGACTTTGGCCAAAACGAACAAATTAAAACAATGCTTAGTAAGAAATTATAAAAATCATGACCCGCTCAGTTTTATTTTCTTCTGCGGCAAAGCAGCACGACAACAGCCCTGTTGGCTCATTGGGAGTATGTCTGCCTGAGCTGTAGGGCATGGGTTCGAATCCCGCCAAGGACAAATGTTTGTTTGGTATAATCAAATCTTTGTTCCGTGTCTGGGTGTTCTGTATGTATTATAAGTATGTATTTACAAAAATAAAGTATTTATGTATTCTATCAGTTATCTGACTTCCATCACACAAGCTCTGCTTAGTTCGGGGTCAGATGGCGCTGTGTGTAACGTGTCCTACAATATTTTATTTTAATTAATTTAATGTACCTATTTGATATAGTGCATCACTTCTAAACTTTATACAGCTTTAAAGTTTAGAAGCACTGTGTAATTCACTTTTGATGTTCTTTCAGGGCAGAAGAACGCAAACTTTGGTTTGTCGCCTGATGAACTGTGCAAGTGACCGCACGTTGGGAACGTTGCCATCTCGCGTGGAGCTGTTCTCGCGACAGCTGTTGCTGCAGTCCGTCTGCTACTCGCCTCTGGGAATCTGCACCTTGAACCGCTCGCTCGTTGCTTCTGTAAGTCACGATAGCTCGTAGCATTTGACTAATTGACAGCTTACGAAATAGGTATAGTTTATACTTGGATAAATGGATGTGGTGAGTGATGGTGAATGGATTAGGTGCGCTTTATCCATTTTTTTAAATGTTTGTTAGACTAAGTATTTGAACACAGTTCACCTGATGTTAGTGGCCGTGTGGTTGAAGATGGTAAAGCACACCTAGCCTGAAATGGAACTGGTTTACAAGTGAGGCTGTCGGAACACACCGTTAGGTGCTTGGCGGTAGACTTTCAACTTGAGGGTGGTAGCTAGCCAGCCGAGAACTAGAAAGTTCTCTACTCTTACTACTCGTTCTTACTACTAGCAAGCTCATTGTTGGGGTTTGAACCCTTACATAATTACGTCTTCACTCCACCCAACCTCAGAGTGTCTTGAACTATACGTTTGCCGATTCGCTGTCTCCATCCTGGAACACGTCTACCCCAAAGGTTGTTGGTTCTGCCGCAAATATAGCCAACCTACAGCCGAGTGGCTATAGGTTAACTTGCATTACACTAAGCAATGGTGGCTAATCGGCTTTAGTTCTCTGGCGAATAGAAAAAACATATCACAGTACATAAAAAAACATGTTTCAAAACCACGTCAATTTCAATAATAAAATTAATCTTTGATTGCTTTTTTGACTGCCCTGTTAGCTGATATGGTAGAATATCTGTTTCAAGAGCCATAGGTTAAATTCCCACCAGGAAAAAGCATTTATGTGACGATAAATATTTGTTCCGTGTTCTGTATGTATTTTACAAAAAAAATATAAGTATACACCGTGAAAGTTTGAACATTAGCAATATTGATACATGGGGTTCAGTACTCGATTGTCGTTCCAAGTAATACATTTATAGGTAGTTAATATTTGACCTAATTATCCTGAGCAAACACAAAAATACGGACACTCAAATCACGCGCACCGAAAATGACATGGTAGTCGCACGCGATTAGATAAGTCACAGCACTGTCTACGTATGGTAGTTGTGTCTTACGCTAGCTCGGTGCGTAAGGCTGTGCACTGTCCATAAATTCTGGAGTCTTAGGAAAAACTTTAACCAAGGTTTTCTTAGTTTTTAGAGTTCCGTGCCTCAAAAGGAAAAAATGGAACCCTTATAGGATCAATTTCTTGTCCGTCTGTCTGTCTGGCAAGACCCTTTTTCTCAGGAACTTGTATCAGGAGGTATCAAGCTGGTTTACTGTCCCTTGGAGCTGTGAAAAAATCAAACTTCTAAGCCAACGCAATCAAAAGATACAGCCGTTTATGCTGAAAATTTTCGACACTCGCAAGGGAATCAAAACTTACAGGGTACTTCCCGTGAACTCAGAATCTTGAAATTGGTACGAAGCAACATCTTATAGCACAGATAAAGGAAAAATTGCGAAAAGCGTAAATTACCATAACTCTTACTTATATACAGGTAACCTGTACCTGTATATACTGTATATATATCTACGGAACCGTCTGTGCGTGAGTCTGTCTCGCACTTGACCGGTTTTTTTAAATTATTTTATTTATTTTATCTCTTTATACGTTTCAAATGACCACTAACTAACATGTCTTTACATATTGCTAATGTTCAAACTGTCAGCCCGTATAAGTATTCTATTAGCTCTCTGTTACCCATAGTACAAGCTTTGCTTAGTTTGGGGCTAGATGGCGCTGTGTGTAAAGTCCTACGATATTTATTTATTTTTTATTACATTTAGATTGCCAATCCAACTAACAGGATTTTTGTTTCAGGTAATCGGTGCAGTGACAACATATCTAGTCATATTGATACAGTTCCAAAGATGTAATAACTAACTAGGTCCAACTAAATAACCTATATTTAGTAGTCGGTTTGCAATCACGTTGTACTAGTTAATTATGTATACAATAAATTTAAGTATCCATTTCACTGAAAATTTGTTATCATCAATAAAATTGAGATTTCTAGTCAAACCTATGAATTTTACAATTGCAATACCCATTTCAGTTGGACGTTGTACAGTGATTCAGTGCAAAATAAAATGTTAATTACCAGATCGCAGGCAACATGGAATAAATTGTGAGGTAGCAAGTTCCGAGGAGTAACAGCAGTATAACATAAAACTTAAGTAACTTTAACATGCAGTATACGAATGTAATTCCCGTATGCGTCACAGTACAAGCAAATATGGTATCCCATTTTATCAGTTTTATAATCAAATAAAGATATTTTGTAGCGATGATAGCTCAGTGGTTAGCGCGGTCGGTTCACACGCCGAAGGCTAGGTGTGTTTTACCATCTTCAACAACACCGTCACTTAACATCAGATGAGCTGTGGTCAAACACCTAACTTGTCAACCATAAAAATATATATATTTAGCACAGATGTCAGGACAAAAAGTAGATTGAGTTTTTACATCAAACGCAGTGAAGTTACTCGACTAACTATGTGTGCTTGACAACACACAGACATAGCAGTAGGGTATAATAGGGGATCTTAGAGTGATCTAGAATCCACAATTATACCCTACTCATAGCTATCCGTTTACGCAGTAGGAACTCGTGTGTCTGTGAGGTTTTGTGTTCCAAGTTGTAAATAGAAAAGTAAATATTCGTCAAATTAGTGAAACTTATCTGTCATAAAATATTCTATGAAGCGCTTATGTTTTTGTTAAATGTTTTTTTAGTCCTTGTAACAAACTGTACGGCATAACTACTACGATAAAAGTATTTACATCATACATCATTAACCACAGGACGTCCACTGCTGGACATAGGCCTCCTCCTGGGGGGGTTTTTGCCAATAATCGCCACGCTTGGCAGGCGAGTTGGCGGGCGCAGTTAGGTGTGATTATTCTAGGAAGACGCTGCTGCCCATCTTCCGGATTACATCCCTTAGCCGACTCTTACGGCAACCACGGGCAGAGAGTGTGGGGTACAATTCTTACGCCGGCACCACCACGGCAGAAAGTATTTATATAACAGGAAACGATAAGAGACTGGAACTTGAATACTTTATGACTGTGAATAATAGTTTAGGGGATACGAGGTAACAAATGAAAATACTTAAATACATGTATACATTCATACAAACACATGCATATTTGACATACCTCACACACTATACTTCTCCTACATGTTTATTTTTGTATATTTACGTGCCTGTTCAAGAACTCGTGATGTTGTATTTTAATTAAAGAAATATTTAAATAATTAAAATTATGTAACTTACATTTCAAATATTTGTCAAAAAGAGGGATACAGTTATTCTCATGACACAGGACTCCCTAGTGTGAAATTCAATGGAGAAGTTACTAGTTAAGCGTCTTTAATCAGAAATAAGACGAGATGAGATAAAATAAATGTTTATTAAATGATGGCTGCTAGTGGACAAGCCTTTTCAAATATAAATATTTTATTGCTAACACCAAAATTACAGGTATCTATCGTTCTTTATAGTACTAATTACGTATGGTACAACTTTAAACGCTTGTCAAACATCAAAGGGATTTTAAGTTCCGAAAATACTCAAGTAGGACGGCTATAACAACGGGCCGTATAAATGTTGTTTTAAGTTAATTTATGCTTTAAGTAACCTACCTGTCTCATTTTCACGCGTGATATTTCACCTCAGTGAGAAGTTAGCTGTGTATTTTAAACACTGAATAATTTGAGCAACGCCACGTAAAGCCGTAAGCCTAATGGTTATACTAATATATTCTATCGAGCGTGAGTGGTCTGTGGAATTGAGTAAAATTATTTTAGTTTAACACGTTTATGACCAACGTCTGTATCGATAAAAGATTAGTGGATTAGTGGTTCATATTCAGAGGGCGTGGGTTCAAATGCCAAAAATGAGCTTGAGCTACTGTTGAAGAAAAACATCGTGAGGAAACCATAGCATGGTGGTAGTTTCTAGTATCCATCCGTCTAGCTACCACTCTCAAGCTGAAAATCTGTCGCCAAGTATCTAACGGTGTGTTGCAGCAGTCTCACTTGAGAGCCAGTTCTATTCCAGACTAGATAAGTTATTCAACCACACCGTCACTTAACATCGGTGAGCTATGATCAAACACAAAAAATACAATAAGTACTTAAGGAGTTATGATGGAACAAATGAAAATACATACAGACTGCTAATCATATAATGCTCTTTTTGCGTAGTTGAGTAAAAAATACAAATGCCATACTGAATTTTTTATACTGTGATTGCAAGTTGCAGTCTGGTCTGATGAAAATCTAATACGAAAGTTGCGCGCAAAAGGATTCGTTTGTACCTTCTTGGTAAGTTTTAATGCATGCCCGACAAATGTGGATTTGCACCGTGTAAAGAGTACCTTGATACTTGAAATTAAGTTAACAGAGAACTGAATAGTCGCAAAGAAACTTGAGATACGTAAGTAATTTACAGAGTATTTCCATTTATCCATCCACAGTCGTTCATTTAATATGCATATACGATTTATTTTAGCTATTGTTACATTTTGTAATTTGTATAAGTACCTTGACATACAAATATCAACATGGTATGGGTTATATAAAACACTTTATAGCTATAGTGATGCGACAGGACTTGTTTTTTTTTTCACGTTAGGTGAACGAGGTGCCAACATAACATTATGTTGGCACCTCTAAATAGTAAAAAAGTCGCTGTTCGAGTCTTTCTCTTGATGGTTGACAGGCTAGATGTTTGACCACAGATCACCTGTTGTTAAGTGTTTTTAATATCATAAATACAAATAGTGTTATGAGTGTTTATACATAGGTATATTGAGTATTGGGTATTATAATAAACATATTCTATGTCTAAGTAATGTCCTCTCTTTATTTTAAACACAGTGTTATACTTGATAGAAGAGGACAAAACACAAGGCAACATAAGAACTGTTAAGTGAAAAGTTTGAAGTATTTAGCACGTATAAACTCAGTGATCCACGGCCCCAACACTACTAGTGTCAGGTTTGCACAGAACATTTACGAGGGGCACACGAGCGGTTCAGATTGTGCCTCTGCATGCTCGGTTGAGATTTACGACGGCGAACGCCGCCGCGACATTGGTGCTACGACACGCGGGACCGAAAATATCTAGCCTTAGCAGACAGCCTTCTATCTATTTACATATTATCAAGTCTTTATGTTACATCAGCCTATTTGAGAAACTCCGACTTCTAATATAGGAGTCTCTATTATAGCCCTTTGTTTAGCACGTTCCTCTATATTTTTTTTATTTTTTTACTGCACAGTTTTTCTGTGAAGGAAAAGTATCTTATCACCTGTCCACGATTATAGAAAAGTAGCGACCCGCCACGGCTTCACTCGGATGCAATGTAGATACTACATAAAACCTCAAGAAATTATACACCTACACCTTCCTCATGAATCACTCTATCTCTTGGTAAAACGCGCATGATAATTCGTTCAGTAGTTATTAAATTTATCGCGAACAGACGGACAGACGCGGCGGAAAACTGTTTGTGTTATGTAGTGTTAAAAGAAGTTTATTGACAAAGAAGAAAAACAGCTTACGAATATAAATAAAATAATAAATGTTTGCCAATAGGAATAAAATCAGCTGGTTTGCACGTTGTCATTTTACTGTCAACTCAGGTGTTTATCGAGTACGTGAAAGAACGCAGAAGAATCTCAATCTCGAGGGTATGACCTGTGGGATTTTAATGGCTGATTTTACTATTATCGTAAACAAAATAAGCATGAGAAGCTGCAAAAAAACAAAAAAGTAACTATAACTTGGTAGCGTTGATAGCTCAGAGGTTAAGAGATCGGATCACACTTCAAAGGGCGTGAGTTCAAATGCCAACTATTTTTATTAACCAAAAATTAGTGTGTTTACCATCTTCGACCACACCGCCACCTAAGATAAGGTGAGCTGCGATAAAACACCAAGCCTGACAACTATAAAAAAGATATTGAACCGATCGTTTAGAGATAATTTCGATTACAGAATCGGTTCTCAAAATACAACTAGGTACTTCTAAGCTGAAGCGGCGTCATTGATCTTCGTTCTGGTGCTTCCTGGTTGGAATGCGCTAAAGGAACCAGTGAACTACCAAGAATCTATTACATCCGCCACTTTATAGCCGCAAATGCGAGATGCATTTCTATTTATACACACGACCGTAGAAAGTGACTGCTGTGTTGTGGCGACGTAAATAACGCATCTCACTGTCTTTGAGTAAACTATGGCACACTGCATTCCTCGCCGACCGGTTATCTATTGTAGGCATTTTACGGCAGTAGCATCGGTGACGAGACGGCTGGCGGTGCATGCACGGCTCGGCTAGTTATTTTATTGTAGCCAGTAGTAGGTACATAGTCATCGTAAAAACTTAAGCACGGTCACCTACTTAAAACAATTGAAAAGTTCTCTAGTTCTAAGCATAATATGGTCACTATAGTTGTATATGCATGTTTAGCAAGTATAAATAATTTATGTATTCACTCACAATAGCTATAATATAATGTTAAAGCATGAGTCTCAAATACTTTACTTTTACTTAATACTTTTTTAATACTTAAGTTCTCAAATAAGCGAATTTTGTAATTCTTTTGAGAATAAATGTCTTTAAACCTAAATAATAGTCGATAAACACCGCGTTGCGAAAGATTCAAAGAATGAAAATCACTTGAGCGTTTAATACCGCGGTGTGAATCACAAACGGGGTGTAGTGCCCCATGACCCTGCATGAAGGATATGTCTGATGAACCTTACCAACTTTTTCAATAAAATGAAATGATAGTGGGCATGGTAAACAGTGTCAAGTATTGGTTTATGTTCTGCATCTGGATGTTCTAAATGTATGTCACTTTCTAGTATTTTTGCAAAGACAAGACCACAGTCTTGTCTTTGCAAAAAAAAAAGTTGTGTCTGTTATCTGATTCTAGACGGCGCTGTGTGAAAAATGTTGTCCAATATTTCTTCTATAGCTGGAGTATTTGTGTGCTTTGGTAATTATTGTTCTAATTTTCTCACCGACCGTGTGTCTCACAAATTAAACTTGCATAGAGTCAGCCGTGCAAGTTTCGTTCATGGCCGTAGCACTCCGCCTCGTTTCAGTCGCTAGCAATTTATATCCATTACCGATGGCACTAACACCACGGCTTTGAAACCAATCTCTTAGCTTACGGAGAAAGTGATCTTGAAACTAAGTTTTTACTCTAATAGACTGCAGTGGGAAAACTTATCCGATCAGATATAAATATGCCAGAACAGTTGGCCATTTTATACCAAGCATGCATGTATTATACATAGTACCTGGATGACTGAGCTTTGCTCAGCTGTAAACACGGATAAAACGACGTTTTCTAGAAATGAAACCTAGCTAGATCGATTTATCGTCCCCGAAACCCCCTGCATACTAACGTTCATGAAAATCGTTGGAGCCGTTTCAGATATTCAGATTATATATACAAGATTTGCTCGTTTAAAGGTATTGGTACCTGGTGTGACGTGTCCAAGAGTCCTGTAAGGTCTAAAGGAAATAAAGCACTTTGAGTTTTTGAGTTGAGTTGACCGAGCATTGCTCGGCTAAAAACATGGATAAAACGAAGTTTTCTGAAAATGAAACCTAGCTAGATCGATTTTTCGCCCCCGAAACCCCCAGGATACAAAATTTCATGAAAATCGTTGGAGCCGTTTCTGAGATTCATAATATATATATATATATATATATACAAGAATTGCTCGTTTAAAGATATAGAGATTAGATAAGTTTATGTAGGTAGGTACATATAAACATTTGTCTTGAATCACTCTGTCTATTGATGGCCGCATTAAAATCCGTTGCGTAGTTTAAAATATATAAGCGCATATAAGGCAGGAAGCGACTTTTTTTTATTTTATTTTTTTAACATCGAATTGGCTTGCGTTTCACCACGCCACACTTTCACGCCATCTTGCCTGATGTTATGTGAAGATGCGGTCTAAGATGGAGCACGCTTGCCAAAAAGAAACCGATTCCCTCGCGACTTGTTTTTAACTATGTAGATAAATAAAATACTTACTTTTTCATTATAATAATTAATTATTTTAATAAATGTACAAACGTCTTCACTTGACGCATAAATGTTTGTCCTGGGCAGGAATCGAAACCACACACTACATCTATTATCAACAGGGTAATCAATAAACTTTACTCAGACATTTGCCCACAAGTTATAGCCCATTTATTTTAATAATAACCTAGAATTACAATATGATTAAGTAAACTAAGGAGCATAATAAATAATTTAATTTGTCAACCGAGACGAGATATTCGTGTCCCCGTCCCAATTTAATTAACGATATAATTGATTGAGATATAATTGGCATGTCCCCAACAACTGCTGCCTTGGAGGTATTATCTAGAAATGTATGAATTGGGAAATAATTGGTACATACACAATACAACTGGACATTTAATAATGTAAGACTTTTAGATACTCGTACTCGGGTGCTGCTTGCGTGTTGCTCGGTCTGCTCGCGGAATACACACAAACTGGTAATTTAACTGTAGCGATGATAGCTGAGTGGTTAACGCGGTCGATACGCATGCCGAAAGGCATACGTTCGAACCCCAATAATGAGCTGCCGGTGAAGGAAAACATCGTGAGGAAACCAAAGCATGGTGGTAGGGTATTTATATAGAGTCAGTTCCATTCCAGTCTAGGTGTGTTTATCATCTTCGACCACGCTTTCACTTAATATTTGGTGAGCTGTGGTCAAACATCTAGCCTGTTAGCCATAAAAATGCATGGTACAAGCTTTCTAGTACTCGACTGGTTTACCCACAGAAAATAAAAAAAGAGTAGGTATGTTTGTTGGCGGCAGAATATCTGATACTGCGAATTACTGCTTAGAAGATCTAACAACTATAGTACTATTTTTAACTAGTACTACTAAATTATATCTCCCGTCTGCTCTTTATTATAAATCGTTTTTCCATTATTGGTTGCCTGGAAGAGATCGCTCTTAGCGATAAGGCCGCCACTTGTGGCACTAGCTCACAAGATTCTTTTGTTTTCTGTACTTTTTTTCTTTTTCGGTGTGCACAATAAAGAGTTTCTATCTATCTATTTTATGTTATTTATTATAAAGTACCTGGATGACCGAGCTTTGCTCGGTTTTTCATTGCCTGGAAACACGGATAAACCGAAGTTTTCTAAATATGAAACCTAGCTAGATCGATTTATCACCCCCGAAACCCTTTGCATACTTAATTTCATGAAAATCGTTGAAGCCGTATCCAACATTCAGAAAATATATATATATACATACAAGAATTGCTGTAATAAATTGCTTGCTAATAAATTGTATTCTTATTATTATAGATAGATAGGCTTGCGTTTGACCAGCAACTCGCCTGATGTTAAGCGAAGATGCGTTCTACGGCGGAGCACGCTCACCTAGCAGACCCTAGAAATCCCGATTCACTCGCGACTGGAAGGCACTCAGATTGTATCTAGCATCCACTCGGGCAGCATATTCTATTGTTTAGCGGTTCGTACAATAAAAGTAGATTAGAAACATTTAGTTCAAGTTTTTGGAATATTGACCATGAAACGGTTTCGCTTTTTGGAGCTCTTGGCTTTCCGGTAAAATGCGCAGAGTGGAATTAGGTCATGTAGATCAGAAGCGCACTCACCAAAGTGTATCCGGTAGAAAACCGACAGACAAGTCACTTTGCGACGATGTTCAAGGCTTCGGAGCCTTTTCCAAACAAGCGAGTCATAAGCTAATGAATTTTTCACGTTAGTTTTCTATAATTTGTTTTATATAATATGTTTACACGCATAGTGTAATATAATATCTTAACAAAAGAAGTGAATAAACTCATTTTACTTAATAATACACGTATAAATGTATCCCAAAGGACTGAGCTGGCACGTAGCTAAATACATTGTTTATATTTGAGTTTAGTATTCATAGCTCACGGATCCCTTGCGGATTTACTCGGTCGAGTCTAGTAGACAGCCAGTCGGGAAACTTAGGCGGAGAAAATAAGCCATCTATATTTTGCATAGGAAAGTCCACTGTTGGATACAGGCCTCCTCCTGGGGAGGGGTTTTGCCAATACTCGCCACGCTTGGCAGGCGGATTGGCGAGCGCATAGTTAGGTGTGATTGTTCATTGAAGACGCTGCTGCCCATCTCCCGGATTACATCCCTTAGCCGACTCTTACGGCAACCACGGGTAGAGAAGGTGGCGTACAATTCTTACGCCGGCACCACCACGGCACATATTTTGCACACATATGTATATTTTAATATTTTAGAAGAATTTTTCTATATCTATAAATGATGAGAAAAATCGCAATCAGCAAAGTTAGTTCCGGAAAAATATAATTTTGATTTAAAACAAGCCGTTACACATTTTTGTGTCACTCACACGAGCTTACTCGCGTTAAATTGCGTCGGATAATCATATTATAGTTTCGGTTACATACGGTGGCCTTCTTCAAGGAGTCAAAGCAGATTATAGCGTGCACGCGGTCTCGAATCAATACGAACAATAAAAAAGAAAGCGTACACAATCATGATTATAAATATTATATATAAGTTTTAACGGCAATTCGAAAAAGTCTGCATTAAACAATTTTCCAAAACTTGTGTTTATGTATGTATAAAAATAGTGGTGTTTTATCATAAAGCGCCGAATTATAAGCGCGAGTGTGGGAAAGTGGTATAATGTGTATAACATGACTTTCGTGTTGCATACAAAACTTCTTTGAAGCTTGTAATAAAATTTCACTACTTTATCAGATCATGACGAGACTTGAACTTAATTTTTATGATTTAGCCTTATTTTTTTCTTAAAATACTTGAGTTATCGAAATACTTGATACTTTTGCTTTTCTGTCTTTGGTGTCGCACTTTGTGAATGGCAAATACACAAAGTGCGACACCAAAAACAAATAAAAAAAAAAAGAAATATTATATTTTATTTTGGAAATTGACGTGGTTTTAACACATTTCTGTTTTACTTATCCGGGGTTACATACGTTTTATTATATCGGAAACTCCGACTATAGTTTCGACCACATCCGGTGACCTTTATCATGGAGACAAAGCTGAGTACAAAGCGCAAGAAATATTATAGGTATTATTATAGGTGTAAGGACTAAGTAAATAAAATGCACAATATGATGTTCAAAAACTGCCTAAAATTTTGTTTTTTATCATACATAAATATTTAAAATTGTATTAAAATATCCTACTATCTCTTTGACTGTGGTTATCATAAGAATAACTATTCAATTTGCCAACGCTGCAAGTCGCGCGACTACTTTGAACTTGCCATTTATGGGCCCGATGGTATTAACTCTGGTTTCTTACTCTCTTAAGAATCGCATACTCTCGTTGATTGCGCGTTTGTTTTAGAGCTCTGCCTCATTAAGACGCCATGGCGACGTCGCCGGCTACGTATCCAAGCAGTTAATATTAAAATGTATGGTACCTAACTCACTTGGCGACGGTTTGGCAACGTCGCCAAGTTGGAAGCGTGGCCACGAGCTACAGCTCCCTACGTGGCTTCTGGATACTCTGGCGGCCTGGCGACGTTGCCACTGAAATGTGCACGGTAAACTGCACCTCGCTCACTCAGTCGCCAGTAAAAAAAATACCACTTCGGCTTCGATCTGATATAAAAGGATGAACCCATAGTTTCTTTTTTCTTCTTTTCTTTTTCCATTTTCTGCGACGTAGATAACAAAAAAGTGCGATTTCTTCTACATCCATTCCTGACGACGTAAACGAACTGACTGCAAAGACGCCATGGCCACTCGACTAAACAAACAGTGTAAACTAAGTAAACAGTGTCAAGTATTGGTTTATGTTCTGCATCTGGATGTTCTAAATGTATGTCTCTTTCTAGTATTGTGGTATTGTCTTTGCAAAAAAAAAAAGTTGTGTCTGTTATCTGATTCTAGACGGCGCTGTGTGAAAAATGTTGTCCAATATTTCTTCTATAGCTGGAGTATTTGTGTGCTTTGGTAATTCTTGTTCTAATTTTCTCACCGACCGTGTGTCTCACAAATTAAACTTGCATAGAGTCAGCCGTGCAAGTTTCGTTCATGGCCGAAGCACTCCGCCTCGTTTCAGTCGCTAGCAATTTATATCCATTACCGATGGCACTAACACCACGGCTTTGAAACCAATCTCTTAGCTTACGGAGAAAGTGATCTTGAAACTAAGTTTTTACTCTAATAGACTGCAGTGGGAAAACTTATCCGATCAGATATAAATATGCCAGAACAGTTGGCCATTTTATACCAAGCATGCATGTATTATACATAGTACCTGGATGACTGAGCTTTGCTCAGCTGTAAACACGGATAAAACGACGTTTTCTAGAAATGAAACCTAGCTAGATCGATTTATCGTCCCCGAAACCCCCTGCATACTAACGTTCATGAAAATCGTTGGAGCCGTTTCAGATATTCAGATTATATATACAAGGTTTGCTCGTTTAAAGGTATTGGTACCTGGTTGACCGAGCATTGCTCGGCTAAAAACATGGATAAAACGAAGTTTTCTGAAAATGAAACCTAGCTAGATCGATTTTTCGCCCCCGAAACCCCCAGGATACAAAATTTCATGAAAATCGTTGGAGCCGTTTCTGAGATTCAGAATATATATATATATATACAAGAATTGCTCGTTTAAAGATATAGAGATTAGATAAGTTTATGTAGGTAGGTACATATAAACATTTGTCTTGAATCACTCTGTCTATTGATGGCCGCATTAAAATCCATTGCGTAGTTTAAAATATATAAGCGTATATAGGGCAGGAAGCGACTTTTTTTTTTCTTTTTTTATATCCAATTGGCTTGCGTTTCACCATGCCACACTTTCACGCCATCTTGCCTGATGTTATGTGAAGATGCGGTCTAAGATGGAGCACGCTTGCCAAAAAGAAACCGATTCCCTCGCGACTTGTTTTTAACTATGTAGATAAATAAAATACTTACTTTTTCATTATAATAATTAATTATTTTAATAAATGTACAAATGTCTTCATTTGACGCATAAATGTTTGTCCTGGGCAGGAATCGAAACCACACACTACATCTATTATCAACAGGGTAATCAATAAACTTTACTCAGACATTTGCCCACAAGTTATAGCCCATTTATTTTAATAATAACCTAGAATTACAATATGATTAAGTAAACTAAGGAGCATAATAAATAATTTAATTTGTCAACCGAGACGAGATATTCGTGTCCCCGTCCCAATTTAATTAACGATATAATTGATTGAGATATAATTGGCATGTCCCCAACAACTGCTGCCTTGGAGGTATTATCTAGAAATGTATGAATTGGGAAATAATTGGTACATACACAATACAACTGGACATTTAATAATGTAAGACTTTTAGATACTCGTACTCGGGTGCTGCTTGCGTGTTGCTCGGTCTGCTCGCGGAATACACACAAACTGGTAATTTAACTGTAGCGATGATAGCTGAGTGGTTAACGCGGTCGATACGCATGCCGAAAGGCATACGTTCGAACCCCAATAATGAGCTGCCGGTGAAGGAAAACATCGTGAGGAAACCAAAGCATGGTGGTAGGGTATTTATATAGAGTCAGTTCCATTCCAGTCTAGGTGTGTTTATCATCTTCGACCACGCTTTCACTTAATATTTGGTGAGCTGTGGTCAAACATCTAGCCTGTTAGCCATAAAAATGCATGGTACAAGCTTTCTAGTACTCGACTGGTTTACCCACAGAAAATAAAAAAAGAGTAGGTATGTTTGTTGGCGGCAGAATATCTGATACTGCGAATTACTGCTTAGAAGATCTAACAACTATAGTACTATTTTTAACTAGTACTACTAAATTATATCTCCCGTCTGCTCTTTATTATAAATCGTTTTTCCATTATTGGTTGCCTGGAAGAGATCGCTCTTAGCGATAAGGCCGCCACTTGTGGCACTAGCTCACAAGATTCTTTTGTTTTCTGTACTTTTTTTCTTTTTCGGTGTGCACAATAAAGAGTTTCTATCTATCTATTTTATGTTATTTATTATAAAGTACCTGGATGACCGAGCTTTGCTCGGTTTTTCATTGCCTGGAAACACGGATAAACCGAAGTTTTCTAAATATGAAACCTAGCTAGATCGATTTATCACCCCCGAAACCCTTTGCATACTTAATTTCATGAAAATCGTTGAAGCCGTATCCAACATTCAGAAAATATATATATATACATACAAGAATTGCTGTAATAAATTGCTTGCTAATAAATTGTATTATTATTATTATAGATAGATAGGCTTGCGTTTGACCAGCAACTCGCCTGATGTTAAGCGAAGATGCGTTCTACGGCGGAGCACGCTCACCTAGCAGACCCTAGAAATCCCGATTCACTCGCGACTGGAAGGCACTCAGATTGTATCTAGCATCCACTCGGGCAGCATATTCTATTGTTTAGCGGTTCGTACAATAAAAGTAGATTAGAAACATTTAGTTCAAGTTTTTGGAATATTGACCATGAAACGGTTTCGCTTTTTGGAGCTCTTGGCTTTCCGGTAAAATGCGCAGAGTGGAATTAGGTCATGTAGATCAGAAGCGCACTCACCAAAGTGTATCCGGTAGAAAACCGACAGACAAGTCACTTTGCGACGATGTTCAAGGCTTCGGAGCCTTTTCCAAACAAGCGAGTCATAAGCTAATGAATTTTTCACGTTAGTTTTCTATAATTTGTTTTATATAATATGTTTACACGCATAGTGTAATATCTTAACAAAAGAAGTGAATAAACTCATTTTACTTAATAATACACGTATAAATGTATCCCAAAGGACTGAGCTGGCACGTAGCTAAATACATTGTTTATATTTGAGTTTAGTATTCATAGCTCACGGATCCCTTGCGGATTTACTCGGTCGAGTCTAGTAGACAGCCAGTCGGGAAACTTAGGCGGAGAAAATAAGCCATCTATATTTTGCATAGGAAAGTCCACTGCTGGACACAGGCCTCCTCCTGGGGAGGGGTTTTGCCAATACTCGCCACGCTTGGCAGGCGGATTGGCGAGCGCAGTTAGGTGTGATTGTTCATTGAAGACGCTGCTGCCCATCTCCCGGATTACATCCCTTAGCCGACTCTTACGGCAACCACGGGTAGAGAAGGTGGGGTACAATTCTTACGCCGGCACCACCACGGCACATATTTTGCACACATATGTATATTTTAATATTTTAGAAGAATTTTTCTATATCTATAAATGATGAGAAAAATCGCAATCAGCAAAGTTAGTTCCGGAAAAATATAATTTTGATTTAAAACAAGCCGTTACACATTTTTGTGTCACTCACACGAGCTTACTCGCGTTAAATTGCGTCGGATAATCATATTATAGTTTCGGTTACATACGGTGGCCTTCTTCAAGGAGTCAAAGCAGATTATAGCGTGCACGCGGTCTCGAATCAATACGAACAATAAAAAAGAAAGCGTACACAATCATGATTATAAATATTATATATAAGTTTTAACGGCAATTCGAAAAAGTCTGCATTAAACAATTTTCCAAAACTTGTGTTTATGTATGTATAAAAATAGTGGTGTTTTATCATAAAGCGCCGAATTATAAGCGCGAGTGTGGGAAAGTGGTATAATGTGTATAACATGACTTTCGTGTTGCATACAAAACTTCTTTGAAGCTTGTAATAAAATTTCACTACTTTATCAGATCATGACGAGACTTGAACTAAATTTTTATGATTTAGCCTTATTTTTTCTTAAAATACTTGAATTATCGAAATACTTGATACTTTTGCTTTTCTGTCTTTGGTGTCGCACTTTGTGAATGGCAAATAAACAAAGTGCGACACCAAAAAAAAAAAAAAAAAAAAAAAATATTTTATTTTGGAAATTGACGTGGTTTTAACTCATTTCTGTTTTACTTATCCAGGGTTACATACGTTTTATTATATCGGAAACTCCGACTATAGTTTTATTTTAGTATACATCCGGTGACCATTATCATGGAGACAAAGCTGAGTACAAAGCGCAAGAAATATTATAGGTATTATTATAGGTGTAAGGACTAAGTAAATAAAATGCACAATACGATGTTCAAAAACTGCCTAAAATTTTGTTTTTTATCATACATAAATATTTAAAATTGTATTAAAATATCCTACTATCTCTTTGACTGTGGTTATCATAAGAATAACTATTCAATTTGCCAACGCTGCAAGTCGCGCGACTACTTTGAACTTGCCATTTATGGGCCCGATGGTATTAACTCTGGTTTCTTACTCTCTTAAGAATCGCATACTCTCGTTGATTGCGCGTTTGTTTTAGAGCTCTGCCTCATTAAGACGCCATGGCGACGTCGCCGGCTACGTATCCAAGCAGTTAATATTAAAATGTATGGTACCTAACTCACTTGGCGACTGTTTGGCAACGTCGCCAAGTTGGAAGCGTGGCCACGAGCTACAGCTCCCTACGTGGCTTCTGGATACTCTGGCGGCCTGGCGACGTTGCCACTATAATGTGCACGGTAAACTGCACCTCGCTCACTCAGTCGCCAGAAAAAAAATACCACTTCGGCTTCGATCTGATATAAAAGGATGAACCCATAGTTTCTTTTTTCTTCTTTTCTTTTTCCATTTTTGCGACGTAGATAACAAAAAAGTGCGATTTCTTCTACATCCATTCCTGACGACGTAAACGAACTGACTGCAAAGACGCCATGGCCACTCGACTTGGCGACTTTCGGATGCCAGAAGTAGCCAGGCCTGCGCCGCTGGCGACGTCGCCATGGCGGCTTAATGAGGCAGAGCTCTTACTCTTGGGGGTTTGGATTAAGTAGTTCAAAGTAAATTATTCGACACCGTAAACACTTGGTAGTACTTTTTTTAGCCAGTGTATTTGAGTTAGTCTGTATTATTATGCACAGCGCAGTTGTAATACGCAAAGCGTAATGTAACGCGCAAAGCGTAATGTAACACGCAAAGCGTAGCGTAGTACGCAAAGCATAGTATGATACGCAAAGCATAGTATGATACGCAAACAGATAAGCGTAAAGCCTAGCATAGCACGTAAAGCGTAGCGTAGCACACTAAGTGTAATGTAGCACACAAAGCGTAGTGTAGCGTAGCACACAATGCGTAGCATACCGTAGCACACAGTACGTAGCATAGCGTAGCAAATAAAGCGTAGTGTAGCGTAACGTACAATGCGTAGTATAGCGTACAAAGCATATTGAAGCATGAAAAGCGTAGCATGAATGAACGAAAGTAGCACTAACTTTTTACATAACAATAAAACTTTAATCGACACTAGGTTTTTCTTTCGG
Organism: Biston stratarius; assembly: GCA_950106695.1. Lineage (NCBI taxonomy): Eukaryota > Metazoa > Arthropoda > Insecta > Lepidoptera > Geometridae > Biston > Biston stratarius. The sequence goes on from OX467106.1 coordinate 10,624,778, forward strand.
GTTTGCCTACGTAACAGCATATAAAAAAAAACGTGTCTCCATAATATTTTATTTAATTACGTAAGCATGCGTTTGACCATCATCTCACCAGGTGCTAAGTAAAGATTCAGTCTACAATGGAGCGTGCATATAACAGCTTTTTATCAACAAACATCGAATACTTCAAGGAGCTTCCAAGATCACCTTGTATATCTTTAGTTACTCAACACAATCTATATATATGACATTAACTTAAATAATTACTTAAACTCCATTAGAATCTATCCACATTGGTAGATATTTTTGTCAGATTGACCTTTGATCATATCACACTGCCGGTTACCATCAGGAAAAGACTGAAGTTTTCAACAACGACAAGGACAGAAATATATCACTTTACCCTGTCTGGAAATAAACATTTCTGATACCTTAATATTTGTGTAGATTTCTAATAATTTCTGAGAGGATATTTTGAATATAATATAAAATATTTGAAAACGAAAACTAATTAATTCCACATACAACGCCGCATCCCCTCTAAGTATACAAACTCAGGTTTAATTTCGGTCAAAAACTGAGCAAGGAGTTTGCAATTGGTTGGAATTCAGAGAATACTACACGCAAATAGAATAAAATATTATAGAATACATTTTAGTTAAAATATGTCTACAATTAATCGCTTTGCACGAGCTGTGATACAATCTCATCACTTTTTTTTATCCCGTGAAAATGAGACCAATGTATAGTAAATATGGTATCCACATTTGTTGACTCCGTAACCACAACAGTGCTCTGTCGTTAATACCACTCGCGATCATTAATATTTCACGACTTCTGTAGCTAGACGCCACAATATGCGTCGACACTCTGGCGCCGTCTCATCTGTTTTCGGGACAAGCTGATGCTGCTGCATCTAAAGTCGAAGACCTTCATCATCATCATCATCAGCCATAGGACGTCCACTGCTGGACATAGGCCTCCTCCCTGGGGGGTTTTGCCGCCACGCTTGGCAGGCGGGTTGGCGAGCGCAGTTAGGTGTGATTGTTCAAGGAAGACGCTGCTACCCATCTTCCGGATTACATCCCTTAGCCGACTCTTACGGCAACCACGGGTAGAAAGGGTGGGGTACTATTCTTACGCCGGCACCTCCACGGCACTACGCCGGCACCACCACGAAACCTTAAACAACACAAATATAGGTAGTATTTAGGTACAGTGTACTTATTTCAGCCGTTTGGGATTGAAACTTTAGATCTATACGAACTATATGGGGACCTTGCCAAACATTTAGAGCGAGCGTCAGGTGACTAGAATGCTGGCATCTACTTTGATCAAAAGCAAAACACTCTGGCCTCATTTTCCTCCTCTGATAAACTATAAGATTAGGGTTTTTTTTATTATAAATTTGTAAATAGTAAGTCGTATTAATTGAAGTTTTTTTATAGTTGTTAGATATACATATGTACATACATATGTCATTAGTTAAGATTTTGTTAATAAAATAAATAATATTTCAATTGGTTATTATTGTTTGTCAATTATGTTTGATTGATTGTCTTAAATAAGCATTTACTAAAGAAACATTTTTTTTAATTTAAGAGTAATGAGACGCTCTTCTGATTGTAAATAAATAACGCCTGTCCATGACCATGGCAGCGATACACAGAACTTTGAGTAACAAAACAAGGTCTAGCGCGTCATTGTTTTGGCGCTAATTAATTTGAGACATTAGCTGTTTAGTCTCAACAGCCCTGTAATTTCGCTAGCTGCAAAACTGTGCATTGTATTCGAAAATAAGTTTATTAGAAGTAGTTGTAATTTTCAATAGAGTACTGAGTCAATTATGTTTTCAACTTTATTAGCTCAGACTCACCATTAACAAATATGTATAGTTGTCTTCACACGAGATAGAGGGTTGTTACGCCGTTGTTCAAAGATCAAAAGACGTAGAGTCAATACACGTCTTAACCACTGCAAATTACCTAACCACAAACATCAAATACTCGACTGCAGACGGTACAATGGTTGCAAAAAATCTGCCAGGCATCGGTGAAACGCATACTTATATTTTCTCGATTCCTGAGTTGTGTCCTTAAAAGTTGTTTATAATGATGAGTACTGTACTCATTTCCCCTTTTTCGGCTTATTTTTAAATTTTTATTCCATGCATCGCACTTTGTACATTTCATACAGTATATTATCTGCCTTCCAAAGCTATTTTTGTACTATGAAATTATTAAGGAATGAAATCTTGTATTTCATCTACTGACAGTTGATAATAATTTCACTAGGCGCTACGTCTCCATATCAGGAGGTCGTCTAAGTAGGTACCTACCATCACAGTTTTAGAAATTCTGTCGCCGGACAGAAATATAGGAACATTACTTTATTCCGATTTGAGAGGTAGCAGCTTGAGCAGGTTGAGGCTAAACATCGAATATCTCAAAGTAATGAGTGCCACTTCCTTTACTTTTAGATTTCAAAATACCCTTTACCTTTGAAATATATTTTTTGTAAAATAATCGCTGTTTTCCTTCAACTTTAATAGTTTCACAATACATGCAACAAACCACTGAGTCTAGTTATTTAGTCTACATAAGTATACTGAAACTAATTAGCACTAATTAACACTTAAGCCGAAATACGTAGGTGTATCCCTTGAACACCCAATTAGCACTTCTATTTCTCCTCTATCAGATTGATTTATCAACGGCAAGCCTGCTTCAAACAGATTTTAGTCCGTAATCACAAACAGAGGTTCGAACGAGGGTTTAACACAGTGGGTAGGTTACCAACACTACCGCATTCACACCGTCGCGTAGGTGACACAGCGAGCGCCAAGCGAACGCGAGCACGAGCCGGTATGATACGCACGTCATGTGATAGGTACGTAGATTAGGTTTGCACGTGCGGAAAAGGGACGGAAGACAACCTTTACATACAAATGGGTCAATCTGTTGGTAAACACAAAGGGAGCATCTATATTTAAGTGAATTTTATTTAATTTGGACAAACGTGAGATTTAGCGACATTGACACCCACCTTGACTACACGAGATTGACATTATTCAAAAAATTTCAAATTTTTAGTGCTATAATTGTTTGGCACTCCAAAAATTACAATGACTTTTTTATTACCTATATATTAATGTACCTGTAATGTATTACAAAAAAGTCAAAGCCGGCGTGAGATTTTCAATTATGCCTGCCTGAGTTTAAATGAAATTTGATGAGATGTTGAATGAATTAGTCACGTAATTAATGGATGCCTCCACATTTATGTTCGTACAGGTGAATTTATAAAAGCTACGAATTGGCTGTGGTGAGCGCTTTGACGGAGTGATATACACACATGAAAAAAATAAGGAGTTGCAAGACAATCGCCACATACTCTGGTATTGTTTTGCACACAAACAATGCAAAAATGACTTTATTCTTTGAGAAGTTCTTTAAAACCTTATAATCGAAATAAATATAGTTTTAATATTCATTTTTAATTTTTAATATGGAAAGCACCTATTGACGCTTGCTACAGCAATACGTTGTAATATCAGCTTATTACAATATATTGCAATTATGGTAATGTTACATTTCCGCTTTGTGGATAGAATTTAATTTCTAAGCTGTAAACGGTTATCTGTGACAGAATGGCCGAATGTTTTGCCGAACTTTCGGTCAAGTAACGTAATGACTGTGTAAATGCGGTATCACATTAAAATTGTATTACTCTGTATTAGTGAAGTTTGATTAATAAAGTTGTTATTTGAATTTTGAAACTCAGCGAGTTTTGGGCGATCAAATGCGGGATGATGATCTGGATTGGGTGGATTCTTTGTATTTCTGTGAGCAGACGTCGTTCGCATACCGTGATGTCTCTCTAGGGGAGATGTGGAGTGAACGAGTCATACAGTGTGAATCGGTATGGTAAGACTTTAATTTGTCGACAAATATAGCGTAATTTGTGGCGATGATAGCTCAGTGGTTAGCGCGGTCGATTCGCATGCCGAAGGGCGTGGGTTCAAACCCCAACAATGAGCTTGCCGCGCTAACCACAACTCACCTGATGTTAAGTGACGGTGTGGTTGAAGATGGTAAAGCACACCTATCCTGGAATGGAACTGGCTCTCAAGTGAGGCTCCCGGAACACACCGTTAGATGCTTGGCGGCAGATTTTCAACTTGAGGGTGGTAGCTAGCCAGCCGAGTACTAGAGTAAAGAACCACCATGCTATGGTTTCCTCACGATGTTTTCCTTCACCGGCAGCTCAAGCTCATTGTTGAGGTTTGAACCCACACCCTTCGGCATGCGAACCGACCGCGCTAACCACTGCTATCATCGCTACAAAAAGATAGACACATAATACATGTACCAAAATGATTTTATCAACCGCAAAGCGTGGTGTTCATTACAAATACAAGAGCATTCGCAAATTTTCGAAGGAAGTTCTATTTTCTCGTGAAAATTCCTAGCGTTCCAGCGAAAAACATTCCTTAAAATTCAAACACTTTCCCGAAGACAAGAGCCCTCGCTTTTAAAAGTATTTGCAACAAATCTAATAACAAGAAATGAAAAGAAACAACAGCAGTGAAGTTTTAATTGGAATGGTCGCAAGTACGAAGACCGACTTGGATTCTTAGTTATTTTCAGAGTCAAAGTTGATCTATTTAAGCAATATATATATATATATATATATATATATATTTTACCCGACTACCAAGGAAGGGTTATGTTTTTTGCGCGCATCTTGTATGTATGAATATTTGTTTTTTGTTATTTGTCTTTGTTACCTCTTATCTTCCAAACGGCTGGATGGATTTCGACAGTTAAGACTTTATATTCATCTCAAAAATCAAGTGTCGATTTTAGGCGCGAAATAGTAATATGTTAATTAAAAAAATACTAACCAAACCTATCGAGTAGGGTATCAAAATAAAAGAAATTACAAAAACATTTATAAGTTATATGCTTAATTTTAATTAGGAATAATCCCGTACTTTTTTGGGCTTTTATATTAGCGTTATCGCTAATCAAATGTTACTTTATCTAGGCCTACGCAACATTTCTGATTTAGCGCTCATTACTTCGAGATATTCAATGGTGGGTTTCAAAGTCTTGTAATCTCGCTAACTGCAATAACCTTTCAAACGGTAGCACAGTAATGTTTACATAAAACAAATTACTTGGAAGCAGAATTAGGTATGATACCTAGATTATTAAGATTCAACTAAATTAACACAAGAAACACATTAGAATTGAAGGTTCAAAAAAAGGTATTGGTTAAAAAAAAAAATGGTTGCCTGGAAGAGATCGCTCTTAGCGATAAGGCTACCATTTATGGCACTACCTTTTATGATTCTTGTTCTATTTATTTGTTGGAAATTTAACTATACCTTATAAAATTCAGACTTAATGTTGTGTTTCTACGCAATATTATGTGTATTACGTTCTTACCAACATATATGTACATATAATTCTGTGTTTTTCTACAGGCTAGCCGTTTGACCACAGCTTACCTGATGTTAAGTGACAGAGTGGTCGAAAATGGTACACTCCTAGCCTGGAATGGAACTGGCGCTCAAGTGAGGGTGGACACCGTTAGATGCTTGGCGGCAGGTAGCTAGCCAGCCGAGTACTAGAATGTACCCTACCAGCGCGCTATGATTCCCTCACTATGTTTTCCTTCACCGGCAGCACAAGCTCATTGTTGGGGTTTGAGCCCTCGGCGTTACTAATAACCTAATTACTAATACTTACTAATTTTACTCAATTACTAAATCATTATTTAAAAGCTACAATATATTAATCTACAATGTGTAGATAGAGTACGCTTTGTATTAGAGTATTGGCAAACATATTTCGAATAAGTAAGCGACACTCAAATATAATTGACACACTATTTCGCTTCATCAACAATATTAAATTTATCACTTTATTCTCAAGGTACCGCTCAAAGTTCGCCCCCGCTCAGACATCCTGTGATTCATCTCGAAACTACTCAAATTGGCTAAAAAAGGTCAAAAGTACTCCGGAAATTAACGAATGGACTTTATTGCGGGTAGAAAGAATAATGCATCGTAAGCCTGCATCGGGGTCGGAAACACCCCAAAGAGTAGCCTCCAAAAGGGTCCCCTACCCGAGTTCAGTCTCCGACGAACCGCCGCCGCGGATTGTCGTGTCCTCCTCTCTCACTAACTCCGAAGTTAGTGTTCCATTCTAATTTTAAATTCAGTGCTTTTTTTCGAGTTCCTTTCAGCCGAGACAAAGGAGTACAGCCGTCAGGTGGGTGCTTTTAAATATTCATTTCGTTTTTAAACGTAAGTTATTCAAATGGGAGCATTCGAAGCGGTTTTTTCGTTGTTAAACGGGTAAAGTTTGGTAGTTAATCCGCGGTAGCCCGATGGGAGGTCTTATTAAAAAAGTTAGGCTTAGACTGATATTTAAAGAGCCATTGGGGAGTGTTTAACTTGCGCTTGACGAAATATGGCCCGATCCAGGCAACTAAGTAGGTACAGAATATATGCGATGGCAGTACCAGATATTCTGCCGCCAAGCAGTAGTGTGTAAACATTACTGTGTTCCGGTTTGAAGGGTACTGTAGCTAGTGAAATTACAGGGCTGTTGAGACTAACCATCGAAAGTCTTAAAGTAATGAGCGCCAAAGCAGCGATGCCCCGGACTTTTTTTTTGTTACTCACAGTTCTGTGTATCGCTGTAATGGTCATGGACAGGCGTTACCTCTTACCATCAGGAGAGTTCGTCTCATAACTTTTTTTATAAAAAGAAACGCATATATCTTGATTTCAAGTATTGCTATTTTACAGTTTGGACGTTTTTAAGGCTAAAAAGAATAGTTTTTTCTGAATCAGCGTGATCCATCCTCGGCCGCACCGTCGCTTTCCATCAGGCGAGTTGGTGGCCAAAACTAGATCTATTTAATTTTTAATATAGAGTAATTTTTAAATTTAGGAAACTGGATGGAGAAATGCTGAAGTTCTGACTGAGTAACATATTTTGGAAGAGTCATATAAATTCATTGAGAAGTATTGTTTTCTGGGCTAATGAACTGAGGAACGGAAATGATGATGGTAAAAGAAAATGACGGAATAGAATAGAACATAACTTAATTTTACACCGAAACATACATATTTTTTAAAGTTTGACAAGCCAGGTTTTTTTTTATGGCTGTCATGCAGGTGTTTGACCACAGCTCACTTGATGTTTAAGTGACGGTGTGTTTTGAAGATGGTAAAGAACACCCCGTCTTTTTCTTCTTCTGATCCTTTCCATCCTAAGGTTTCCTGGAAGAGATCGCTTTTAGCGATAATGTCGCCAGATGTTACATCTGGTAACTAAGTTGATTTCTTGTGTGTTGTATTTTTTTTTTTGTGTTTTCAGTAAAGGGTTAATCAATCAATCAATCAATCACACCTATCTTGAAAATAAACTAGCTCTCAAGTGAGAATGTCAGAAAACATCGTTAAATGCATATCTCAAAAAAAGAAAAAAGCAATACAGTAATATATTGGTAAAACTCGCATGATCTGTTCAGTAGTTTTGAAGTTTATCGCGAACAGACGGACAGACAAACAGACAAACGCGGCGGACAACATTGTTTTATAATATGTAGTGATAATTAAATGTCCAATAAATATTATAATTTATATGTATATAGAAAATATACATAATGTTTACATAAGTACCAATCAGCATGTAAATCCTAACTAATATTAAAAATGCGAATTTGAGTTTGTCTGTTACGCCTTCACGCGTAAACTACTCAACGGATCTGGGTGAAATTTTGTATATAGGTACTTTAGGCCCTGGAATAAGACATGGGATACTTTTCATCATCATCATCATCTATCACCACACGGATAAACCCGCGGGGCGCAGCTAGTAAATAATGTTATTTATTATACACTTCCACTGTACTTATAGTTGATTATACAAAATAATTCCTAATTATGTATTCCGAGTTGTTTAGCTAGGCTTCAGCGTGTAGTCGTAAGTTATTTTAGGCGTTTGGGTACTATTAATATACGGAATGAGCTGTTTGAATTTGGTGAAAGGTACCATTTTTGTAATATTAGAGCCATTCTTTATAGAATTTGTCTACAGATTAAATATGATTTGTCAGACAGAAATATTTTTAATTATCCGACAAATTTTTACAGACTGTTTTTTGACATCAAGCGTAACATGTCATTTTTTCGACATTTCTCTTTATGGTTGACAGGCTAAGTGTTTGACCACAGTTCACCTGATGTTAAGTGACAGTGTAGTCAAAGATGGTTAAGCACACCTAGTCTGCAATGGAACTTGCTCTCAAGTGAGGCTGCCGGATGGTGGTAGCTAGCCAGCCGACTACTAGAAAGTACCCTACCACCACGCTATGGTACATTTTGTACCTATCACGACTGTTTTTGAAGCGAAATTGCGTTAAGTAACTTTTCGGTAAAGGAAAAACTTACGGGCTAGCGTCACAGAGATGCTAATATAACTGCGTCACCGACATGCTAATATGACTACTAATTATTTTTGTTCTGTGTCTAAGTGTTCTAAATTTAAGTATAGGTACATGTATATTATAAGTATCTATTAACTTTATGCATAGGTACTATCAAAGTTATATTTTAGAGTTATCAAATGAAAAGTTACTAAGGACATAGCTCAAGAATTAGGTTTTGCACCTACAAAATACAAAGCTATAAAATTTTCATTTGAATTGATTTTTTGGTAAATCATTTTAAATATGTTTTAATGATGTCATGAAAAATTATGAGAGCTAATGATCTGTTACATAAAAATGATCCTTGTTAAAAAAAATAAAAACAACCGTCGACAGGGTCGCGTGAAACGGCTATACCAAGGCGAACGGAGGTCATAATACTCGTCTATGTGAACTTCTCTACATAGTATAAAACAAAGTCGCTATCCGCTGTCTGTACGCTTAGATCTTTTAAGCAACGCTTTGGATTTTAATGCGGTTTCCATCAATAGACAGAGATTCAAGAGGAAGGTTTATATGTATAATACATACATATGCACCACATTAGTATCGACATTGCACCCGTGCGAAGCCGGGGCGGGTCGCTAGTCTCTACATAGCATAAAACAAAGTCGCTACCCGCCGTCTGTACGCTTAGATCTTTTAAACAACGCTTCGGATTTTAATGCGGTTTCCATCAATAGACAGAATGATTCAAGATGAAGGTTTATATGTATAATACATACATATGCACCACATTAGTAACTACATTGCACCCGTTCAAAGCCGGGGCGGGTCGCTGGTCTCTTATAAAGCAAACATCATTGTTTGATACGAAATTATTTGCTTTCAACCGAATGTATGAAACAGCTAATTCTTTTCGCGATATTATGGTCTGCTCCACGTTTATTCGAAATGAGCATAATGTGCCCTTTCGACTAAGTAATACTAAGCAAAACGCTTTATAGTAGTAAGCAAAGTCCTGTTTTCATATAAAAGGGTGGTTACCATACCTTAGTTTTGAATAATAGGTGTGTTGTGACGTTGAATAATGGCGGATTCATCCCTCGAGCAGTATTTATAGAAACCACCAGAGAAACCTTAAAGAGAAATGTTTTAAGGTGGAATTATTAATAATCACTATTAATAATGTACCTGCTTAATTACTTTCATTTATTTTTGGCATCGCGCTTTGTAAATTTTGCCAGTTAAATTACTTTTAATTCTACTAAGTTTTCTTGTAAGCTGATATATTTAAAAACATACGTACGTAAAAGTACAATAATCATAGCTTTTTTTAAATTTAAAATAGGTTCGCGTTTGACTACACTCTGCATGATGCTAAGCAATAGTGTGGTCTAAGATGGAGCACGCTTACCTAGAAGAAACCTATTGGCTCTAGATTTGAAGACACCCATATTGTACATAACAGGGAACACAGACTCCGGCAGAGCGTTCCACATCCTCGCTGTGCGAATAAAAATTGTGGAATCAAATTTGTCCAATTCATTCAATTGTAATTGATGTCTTATCAACTAATAAATAGGGTTGCCAGACATAAACCGGAAGTTTTTTTTTTAAATTACAAATAGACTTGCGTCTGATCGCCATCTTACCTTATTTTAAACGAAGATGCGGAACATTTTTGCCTAGAAGAAACCGTTTCACTCGCGACTTGAAGATACCCAGATTGTATCTATCGGGGAACACCACTAGGGCAGCAAATTTCTTTGTGTAGCGGTTCAAAGACAATGAAGTTGGAGCCGCTTACTGGGAGCTTTTGGAGTATAGACCATGGAATGGTGTCACTTTTTAGAACTCCTGGCAGTTTGATAGTAGAATGTGCTGGATGGAATTAGATCATGCAGAACTAAGGCTAAGGTGTATCCGGTAGAAAACCTACAGACCAAGTATTAAGCTCAAAGCAAGACTGTCTTTTCTCAGTGCAAACGATATTAATGCTTGTTCTGGTGTATTTAAGAAGTTCTGTCTAATTCTGATAATAATAAGCGCAAACTTATTCACGTCCATGTGACTCCGAAATTAAGCGACATATCATAATGATGTGTTCATTGTTCGTGTGTTGCAAAAATTGTAGAACTAAGAAGTCCTCACAAATTTTGTAGGCAACATTATATCTGTCTCAACACGGACATAGTGAGAAGACTAAAAAAGACAAAACCTTTTGAGTTAGTGTATTAAGTTAGTTAATGTCAGTGCAGTGAGTACTACATATTATAGAACACATGAACAAAGTGTCTTCCCCTTAATAGAGACAGTAAGAAAAGTGTTGATGGACACATTCTTAAATTTACTCAACTTAGCAATTTAAGTTATAATAAAATTACTTATTAGTCTCAACTTGGCTAGATTGTAATAACAATGAGATATCTAAAAACAAACAGATACATCATTAAAAGAGAAAAAAAAACTGTTTTTTTTTTAAATCTGTGCTAGGTTATGTACATGTAAATACGTAGGTATATTTCGTAAAAATCGAGTTCAAAGGTAAAATAATACCGGAGCAGCTGGTTTTAACGTCAACACGAAAATGGCAGTATTTTACAGCTTTTGTATTTCACGAAGCATAAAGCAATTCCAATAAGTACGTAGATTTATTGGAAAATGACGATATTTTTGCTTATTTTTTAAACGAAGTCCTTCTCAAGTTCAATTGAAATTCAAAAGCACGTAGGTGGACATCATAGGAGGAGGCCTTTATCCATACTGGGTTTCTTGCAAACTTATATAAGCGATGTAGCGATGATAGTTCAGTGGATAACGCGGTCGGTTCACACGCCGAAAGGCGTGGTTTCAAACCCCTTCAATGAGATGCCGGTGAAGGAAAACGTCGTGAGGAAACCATAGCATGATGGTAGGGTACTTTTTAGTATTCGGCTGGCTAACTTCCCTCAAGTTAAACTCTGTCGCCTAACGGTGTCTTCCGGCAACCAAAGGAACAGTGTAAAATTTCAATTACTAAATTTGACCCAAAAAACAACAATAAACAGGGCAAGCTTAATAAAACCGTTTAAAAAAACATATCAATGATGTGACATTAGAACGTCTTTAGGGTCAGATAGTAGTAACTAATGACTGCTTTCATCATCTAACCCGTCTCATCCTTAGCACAAGTGACGTAGATTATTATCTAAACGCGGTTTGCACACTAATGATGCGAATCAGTGTTAAACTATGTGGAAGTAGTACATTGAACTAGAAACCGTTTCATAGGTTCTATTAACTAATTAAGCGAACGAATATCTCCGAGTTTACATAGACAAAAAATGGCACGTAGCTACTTGTATATTGGATAATAACTTGAATATTGATCAGATTTTAGTGGGTAATTATATGATTCCAGTAAATATATTTTTTCACTTTATATATGAGCAAAAACTGTTTAAGTCAAAGATAAAAACATCGCAAGGTCACAGTTTGGGGTAAACAAAAAATTACCAATCTTTATATATAAAAATTTCGTGTCCGCGATGAACTCCTCAACTACTGAACCGATTTTAACCAAATCTTGCACCCTGTGTGCAGTTTGATCCAACTTGAGAGATAGGATAATTTATATCTCAGTTTATAATCGCAATATTTATTTATTGCAAATATATTTGTTTATTTTACGACAAAGAGCTATAATTATCTGTGAGTTCTATAAAATTCTAATAGATGGCGGTGTAAGGTAATTTATTAAATGAATTGAGTAAGTATCCAATAGTTATGGCCTACGTTAAAAACTCCAAATGTTTCATATGTTCTATAACAATTCATATTTGTATGCACTAGAATTTATTTCACGTTACACGCGTATGTTCAAAATTTCACAACCAAAGGTTTTAATATAATTAAATTTACCTCTTTTCATAATTTGGCAGGAAAAAAAAAATTCTTATCTTGTCAAACTGCAAATTTGAACGTTGACATGAGTGACAAACATGACAATCGGGCTAACAACCAACAGCATTTTTTTCTCCAAACATGTGATACAATATGGAAAACTAAATTCGAAACTTCACATCCACCACCCAGTACGCAACCATGAATTCAAATCCGGCGCTCAAATTACAAGTCGTTTACAAACACACTTTTTTGACGCTAAATAGATTAGTCACTGGTGGCCCAGGGACTGGAGTGGGAAAGGGCGGGGGAGGAGGTGGCAGCGTCCGAGAAGCAGGTGGTGCCTTTGGAGTCATGGAAGCGGCAAGAGAAGGCCAGTACTTTTACAAGAAAAACAAGCGGCAACTGGAAGAGTTAAAGAAGCATCTTGACGAGCAGATAGAATTTCACGAAGATGCAATTAAGCGCCATACTAAAGCTATAAGTACCTCCAAAGATAAGGCGCTAGAGTTAGAGAAACATACACGAGAACACCATTGAGACATTTGCTAGAACCAGTAGTTATATGGGTTAAAGAAACATTCAGATAAGTTGATAGAATTCCATGAAGATACAGTCAAGCAACTTTCTAAATACATACATAAATGACGCCAAAGATAAAGCGAAAGCAATGGAGTATCATACACAAGACAACACTAAGACATTTACTAGAAACAGCAATTATATGAGTTAAAGAAACATCCAGATAAGTTAATAGAATTCCATGAAGATACAGTCAAGCAACTTTCTAGATATGTACATAAGTGACGCTAAAGATAAAGTAAAACCACTGGAGCGACCACACGTGAACACCATTGACAATGCCCTAGAAGCAGTTGTGTCTGACAATTCTCAGATCAGGTGATTGCGAATTTTATTACTATGCAGACACTTATATATATTGATACGTAAATACAAACCAGTAATTTACTCCTTATGTTGTTTAATAGTAAACTTTCATTTAATACCTATCAAGTCATCCAATATCTGTTTTACTATTTCGTATAGTAATATACCGTCTCCTACTGCAATACCCTACACAATATTTAACACAAAACAATCTAAAACATGTTTAGTTTAGGACCGGCCTAATCTGGTTGACTTTCAGAACATTTGCAAAAGGAAACGGCTTTCTAGGGTCCCTTAACTTCGGTAAAAGGTCAAGCGAGCTAGGTCAACATGATGTAGGTATGAAATCCGGAGATTGTACTATACCAAGTTTTGGATTAACGCCAGACAAACGAAAGATATTTTACCGCTTACTATGTGACTACGTTTTCTGGGATTTTTGTGGGCTAGTGCTGGCAGAGCTTACTCAATAGTAGGCAAGAACATAAAATAAACTTTGGTTTCTCGTCAATAAATTTCGATTTAATGGACATTAATCTTATTTCTTTCATAGAATACCAACACATAATATTTTACTCATGTTATTATAAGTAATAACAAATGTGTGATTCATTGTCATTCAATCATCACTACATATTATACAACAAAGTCGTCCGCCGCGTCTGTCTGTCTGTCTATTCACGATAAACTTAAAAAACTACTGAATGGATTATCATGGAAGTTTCACCAATAGATAGAGTGATTCATTAGGAAGGCTTAGGTATATAATTTGTCTAGGTTTTGGATAGTACATTGCACCCGTGCTTACTCGTATGTTTGACGCAAATGTTTTTATTTGTTGATGGTTTTGGTTTGATGTTTGTCCTTTATAGAACGTAAGAACACAATAGGTGCCAAAGAGTTTAATTCTCACTAACGCTAAGTCTATGCTTTGCGTTGTGCTTATTTAATGAGCTGAGATATCACTTATATAATGAGCCAGTGATAAATGAGGCCTAGTCATATTTTTAACCCCCGACGCCAAAAGAGGGGTGTTATAAGTTTGACGTCGATGTCTGTCTGTCTGTGTGTATGTGTGTGTGTGTGTGTGTGTGTGTGTGGGTGTGTGTCTGTGGCATCGTAGCCCTCAAACGGATAGACCGATTTCGATGCGGTTTTTTTTTCATTTGTAAGTAGGGGGTGTTTTAAATTTTTGATTTAATTATAAAAAATCATGTCAATATGCAAACGTGCAGCAGTGATTTAACTTGTTGTTGTGTGTGCGTGTGTGGATACACGTGTGTGCGAGCGAATGCGTGTGTATGACAACTGAGACCATAATCTCAGTGGGATCTTTGCCTTTTGGGTGTATCGGTCGATGAATCTCTTTTTTGATAATTCTCGGCCTAGCAAGTTCCAGAGATAGCCAACTTTCATATGTCAAGATTACCGCATTGAGTTGTATAAAAATATATTTTATGAACATCTGATGCCTGGATACCCTAAAAGGAGAAAAGGAGTGTGTTAAAAATGCTGTTCTGTTAGCTCTCGATGGACAGTAGCGTAAAATCAGCCGGCTAGAGGTCAAGCGTCGGCACTAATGGACAAATAACCGCCCGCAATGAGATAACAAGCTAGCAATTTCTGCAACTGCCGCCGCATCGCACACAAGTATACATCGTCATAATACACTCGTATCTATAGTTTAAGTCACATAACTCAAAAGACTAAGTAAGAAATCATACCATGGTGGTAGGGTACTTTTGAGTACTCTGCTAGCTAGTTACCACCCTCAAGTTTAAAATCTACCACCAAAAATGGTGCGTCCGACAACCTCACTTAAGAGCGAGGTCGTAGCGATGATAGCTCAGTGGTTAGCGTGGTCGGTTCGCATGCCGAAAGGCGTGGGTTGAAAACCCAACAATGAGCTTGGGCTACCGGTTAAGGAAAACATCGTGAGGAAACCATAGCGTGGTGGTAGGGTACTTTCTAGTACTCGGCTGGCAAGCTACAACCCTCAAGTTGAAAATCTGCCGCCAAGCATCTAACGGTGTGTTCCGGCAGCCTCACTTGAGAGCCAGTTCGATTCCAGGCTAGGTGTGCTTTACTATCTTTGACCACACCGTCACTTAACATCAGGTGAGTTGTGGTCAAACATATAGCCTGTCAGTCATAAAAAAAAAAAAAACAGAGCTGTTGAGACAAACCAACGAAAGTTTCGAAGTAATGAGCGCCAAAGCAGCGATGCCCTGGACTTTGCTTTGCTACCTATAGTTCTGTGTATCACTGCAATGGTCATGGACAGGCGTTATCTCTTACCATCAGAAGAGCGATTCGGTCGTCTCATTACTTTTAAATATAAAAAACGTAATACAATTTAAAAATCCTCTGTCATGTTATAAGGTAAAGTATCATAAGGTGTATTATACAATTCTAAAACAGAAATAATTTCTTGAATTCCATTTAAATCGTATCACAATATGATAAATAGAGTGGGTATGTATTATTTATAAGCTTAAGACAGCCCTCGCCGTGAGTGAGTGGTTCACATTCTGGGAGAGTTACAGCTATAACCCCTCATTTGAGCCATCCCATTTAAACATGAATAATTTTACTTTGATTTAAGCGAAATAGTGCGCTTACGTAGTAACAGTGGCACCTACACCTATTTACTTAATTAAACAACATCTAGTCAGCGTTGGATTTACCAGGCAGAAACTTGATAAAGGCGCCAGTGTTTGAAATAAATAGATAAAATAAAATTAATTCACAGTTAGAGTACTGGAGACAGCCCTGTTGGTTCATTGGTAGTATGTCTGCCTTAAGATCTGTAAGGTGTGGGTTCGATTCCCGCCCAGGACAAACATTTTATGGCATAAGCAAATGTTTATTCTGTGTCTGGGTGTTACGATTGTATTATAAATATGTATTAACATTTTTTTTAAGTATTTATGTATTCTATCAGTTATCTGACTTTCACACACTCTCTGCTTAGTTTGGGGGGCATGCATTCCGAAATATGTGGTAGAAAACTTTGGAGCCTTTTCTGAACAAGCGAGTCATGGCTGATGAGTTTCTTAGCCCGTTTCTTAATGAACTTGAACGTCTCAAGCTAGTACTTGGTCGATCAATCAATATCAAAACGATTATAATTGTGACTAGAGCGGTGCTTTTCCAATAACACTGTGTCACTATAAAACAATATTCACAACAATTTCTTCACCAACCATCGACGCTACATGTCAAGATTGCATGTCGATAATATTTGAACACTGCTATATATCTACGACCAAGTGGAAAACTTGAACTATAGTACGAAACTACAGAGCTACTGAGAGGAAAGTCTCAAAGTTCTTAATTAACACCAATTTAGTGAGACTCTAGACTTAGTTTTGTTAATGAAACATTTTATATACGATAGGTTACATGGCTCGAAAAAATCTAAAGTATTGTTTTTTTTTTTATTGCTTACTGGCTAAGGTGTTGACCACAACTCACCTGATATTAAGTGAAGGTGTGGTCGAAGATGGTAAAGCACACCTAGCCTGGAATGGAACTGGCTCTCAAGTGAGGCTGTCGGAACACACCGTTAGATGCTTGGCGACAGATTTTCAACTTGAGGGTGGTAGCTAGCCAGCCGAGTACTAGAAAGTACCCTACCACCACGCAAAAGTATAAAATGTAGTAAACATTTCTCGTATGTCTGTTTGTTTGCTCAGTTTTTTTTAAATAATATAAATACGCTTTTTACTACCATGTAGAGAATTTCTTGTGAAAGGTTTTTAAATCTTTGTCCGTGTGAAGCCTGGTGGGTTAAAAAATAGCAATAAAATATGGACATCATTATTTTGATCTTTCAAAGCTACTGATGTAAGATTTTCTGACGTGGTTTTGACACATTTTTATTTTTCCTATGCGGGATCTCACGTTTAATTTTATCCGAAATTCCGACTATAGTTAAACGTGAATAATCCCGCATAAGTAAAACAAAAATATACAATTTTTATTATTTACCTGTAGAACACGTACGTCTACGATGCCTATTTATTACATTCAGCTTCGGTCGCTCAAAATGCATCAATGTATTCAAAGTGCTATAAAACCATCGTAAAACCTATTCCAGATGCCACTCAAAGAAAATTGCAGAAATTTAACGCCCCTACTTTTACGCTGAATCTGTATTTTTCTTTATGCTGATTCTATACTAAGACATTTGTAATGATTTATGTTAAGTAACTGTGAACCTTGGTAATTTTTTACCCGTCTATGCAAAAAGGGAGGGTTTTGATTGTGGCAGTCAGTACCTATGTATATACAGGGTTACAAGCTTGTTTATTTATATTATGTATTTATTTGTGTGTTCCTAATATTATTAACACCACCACGGCAATTTTGTGTGTATATACGATATACACACAAAATTGCCGTGGTGGTGCCGGCGTAAGTACCCCACCCTCTCTACCCGTAGTTGCCATAAGAGTCAGCTAAGGGATGTAATCCGGAAGATGGGCAGCAGCGTCTTCCTTGAACAATCACACCTAACTACGCTCGCCAACCCGCATGCTAAGCGTGGCGAGTATTGTCAAAACCAATGGCTATGAATTAATGGGGGAGGCCTATGTCCAGCAGTGGACGTCATGATAAGTTTTACAAAAAAGATGAAAGATGCGAAATTTTATTTTCTACAATAGGTCTCTATTACTTTTGCCTTAAAGTGCATAGTTTCCGAGATATCGGCCATAAACTTTTTTCAAGAAGAAGATTCAAGATTTTTTCCATTATAAAAGTTTTTTCTTAAGGATGAGTACAGGGCACCCTTTCGGCTTAGTACACCGTAAGCGTATAACCCTGTATATCATAGATCACCGAATAAGCTAGCTAGCAAAATATACCTATAGATATTTTCAGCTATCCTAGCATACGTTATTAGTAGGTTAGAAACTTCAGTTTAGTAACTTTCCCTTATTCCATTAACTGCGGTCCATGTAGCACTGAAAAATAATATTTTCTCAGCAAACAATGAATAAAACGTCTTTTGTGAAGGCACGCTTTGTTGTGAGAGTGTGTGCGTTCCTTTGTCGAACTACTGGTGTATTACATGAGTGAAGATTGTTTATGCGTGTGTGGATGTTATTTAAGACGATATTGCGCCGAACCTGCGAAGGGTCTGAGAAATTTCTGGCTGTGTGCCAAATTCACAATGATCGTAGCTATTTAGGGTAAGACTGTCAATTAATCTACATTGAATATAGTATTTTATTTGTTATTTAAAAAGTGAAAACTTAAAAAAGCACTTCACTTAAGCATGTTGGTGACGCGAACCCATTAATTTTACCCTTACCAAAAATCCCTAAACGCCATCAGTCATGTCTTATCAACTTTTTTATTATTTGAAAGTAATGAGACGAACGGGATGTTCTCCTGATGGTAAGAGATAACGCCTACCTATTACCATTGCAGCGATACACAGAACTTTGAGTAGCAAAACAAAGTCCAGGGCGTCGATGCTTTGGCGCTCATTACTTTAAAACTTTCGATGGTTACTCTCAACAGCCCTGTAATTTCGCTAGCTGCAGTACCCTTCAAGCTGGAACACAGTTATATTTACACACTACTGCTTGGCGGCAGAGTATCTGGTACTGCGTTGATACGCCTAGACGCCCTCAAACTAAGGAGATCTACCACCAAGTAAAAACAGTCCCACTGCTGGGCGCGGGCTTATTAAATTGGCAGAATAAAGATTAACAACTTTCAGACATGCAAGTTTCTTCACGATTTTTTTTCTCTAAAAACTAGCGGCAGTGCTCGAATAATTAAGAAAAGACACGCGTGCCGTGAGATTCGAACGCAGGACGTCCAGATTGGCAGTAAAACGATCTCTCAACACAGCTGCCGCAGCAAAAACAAGCCTATAATCATAAGAATACCATTTTCAATTTTATTGAATTACCTATATCAACGTATAGTTTTACCACTAGGTTGAAACACAAATTTCCTTTGAAATAAATTGAACATGTCGTCGTCAAACATTTTGTAGTTTTAAAAAAATAAGAAGATAAGATCACTGTTATGAAACACTGCTTAGTAGATAAGCCAACAAAATTTCATCGAAGACATAATATTTTATTCACTGCTCAGCTGGCAAAAGCTTTCTATCCCCATTTTATTCTATTACTGTCATACTCTAGCCATATTTTCTTTTCTGTTTGGTAACAACAATTCTTGTTACAATTTTTCTTTTTTGCCTAAAAAGCTTTTGTCGATCACAAGTCGGTACCAGGAAAACATAAGTTATAGGAAGAGTATTCGATAATTTTAAAAATATTGTCCTTATTATGGCTCTGTAAAATTTATTTATAGTTTGATTGGTGAAAGATTTTACTATTTCGTGGAAAACAGCGTATAATGTAGGTAATCATTTTAAGTAATCGGCTATTACATTTTTACAGAACGACATAATTTTATTAAGTATACAATTATCATGTTTTATGTTTCAAACTTGCTGCTGGCACGTGCCTACGCAAAATCCTCGTCGACAACAGCGATTAAAACTCCTTTCTACCTGGCAAACATATTTTTAAAGAGCCAGAGTTATTTTTCATGTAAACGAGAGACTGTATAAAGGTGCTTCTGTATTTTATGTTGCCCTGATACTTTTTGCACGGTCAACACGGACAATAGTGTGAAAAGATAATACCCTGTACGCTGGGCTGGAAGGGGTTTTTGCGTGTAAATACCAGAGGTAAATACTGACAAACAGTAATATAATTTTCCACAAAGGTAGGCTTTTTGTGTGACGTTTATTGACGCAAAGTTTGGGGCACGTATAAGTTAAAAATGCGTTAAAAAAAATTACTTCAGTAAAATTGTTTTTATTTATTTAAAAAATATTGCACAGTTTTGTCAAAAACTCAACATTGCTGTGACTTGCTAAAATTCACAACGTGGCAATGCTAAGAATTTGTCAAAATCCAACATTGGCACGTGTCAATTAGCAACATCTTTATTCGGGGTTAAACGGAAGAATAGTATTGTTTAGTGGCAGTTTAGTTTACAATTGAACAAAGCGTGAAATAAAAAAAAAAAATATAGCAATTTCAGGGTTGAATAGTAAAACTTGCTATACTTGTTACATGTAAGACGACGTGGAATGGTAGCAGATTATGAGCCGAAAGCAAGTCATTGTTATCATTATTGTGTACAATTTTTTTACCATGAAGCTAACTTTGTTATCGCGAAAAAAAAAAATTGTTGAGGGTGAATATCATTTTTCAATAAAACAACCGTTTGTCGATTTCAATTGTTTTTTTTTTTTTTTGTTTCAAAGTTACTTTATTTTCAAATGTAAGTCTATCTGAGTTGTATCAAATGTAAGTCCATCTGTTTGAGTTGTATCAAATGTAAGTCCGTATGTTTGAGTTGTATCAAATAAATGTTACGTTCTTTCATTTAAAATGTATTCACAATTACAGTGCAATGGGTTCAGCTTGACAATACCGTTTCACGTAACCCCGAATAAACTCTTTGACCTGAAGATGGGACTCGACGAGGTTACCGATATCATTACACCACACTCGAATACAAAGCAAGTATACGTCACACATACAACACGAAATACAATGTAAAAGTTTCTAGTTCAAACTTCTCAATGAGGTACATAGATTAGTCTCATACAAGGATTCTGATCCGAACTTAAGTGTGCTTGAAACCGACTCGAATTAAGTTACTCGTAAAAGCGATATCGATTCAGTTGGAGTAAACTTTTTCTTCCAGCACATTAAAATTCGTAGTCATTGTGTGGAGAGACCAAATTGTGCATGAAATTGCCGGCACCAATTTATAAGGTCTTTGTGTAGAACGAAGCTCTGTGTTAATGGGAGAGTGTTTATTTTTGCATAAGTATCATTATTTTTATTATCAAACGCACGCGCGGTTTTGTCCGTATTTTCTGAAATAAAAATAGACTACGTTTTACTTTATTGATCGATATACATATATGTATGTTCACATGTTCCCTCATAACTTGTAAATTACTTATCATAATTTGACAAATGAGGTGTCATTTGAAGCGTCTTGTTTGTCCGCTGGTTATAAGCTGGTTATATTTGACGTTACATTAAATTGCATATAGCGCCCTCTAAAGGGCACGAAAACAAGAACAAAAAATAAAATTCTTGGCCTGTTTGATGTAATATTCTGTAATATTTATTTAGCCTATCTTTGTGCCGTGGTGGTGCCGGCGTAAGAATAGTACCCCACCCTCTCTACCCGTGGTTGCCGTAAGAGTCGGCTAAGGGATGTAATCCGGAAGATGTCAAACTTAAAATATGGTTGAGTGTGCGAAGGGCACTTTTGCACGGGAGAAGTCAGGGGTGGGTTATTTGACTAGTTATACAATGTATAAGGTTATCATAAAATATAAGTATAAAAATATTAAAACCTATTTTATTACATTAGAATTTTTCTCATTAAAATAACTATCAGTAATTATATTCCTTTATCGTTGTAGTAAACGGTTGCCGACACGTGTTTCGCCTCTACACGTTGCCCTCAGGATCCTCAGGGCACCATATAATTAAACATATGTACCTTATATATAGGTACGTATATGTATTATGCTGAGGTTAGCCTATTTTGTCTATCTCTGTTTGTTTATTTTTGTGTGTTTGGTTGGTCTGCGTTGAGTTATGAATTGGGTTCAGACAGAAATGAAACACGCGTAAGTAACATAAATTAACTTTCACCTAGGCACCTAGGCTAGGCTATGCACCGACTTCAAACAAATCAGTAGGTACTTAGCAGGTATAATAATACTTTGTAAAGTACGTTTATTTTTCGCTTTTTAGTGCTGATGTTTTTTTCTTAAAGTCGGCTTAACTTTTTTTTTAAGTAAGTTTATTTTTAAATTTTTAGTTAATTTATGTTCACGCCAAGAAACACTTGAACAGTATGAGTCTAGCTAGACACGATAAGATTCAAAAACGTCTTGCCAAAGGCAATTACATCGTCCATGTAAAATAAATTTTCACAAAAAAATGCTCATAAAACGAAAACAACTGGGCCAAACTATGTTAATTTTTAATGGGACCTAAATGGCAACTATTCCGCATCAAACTACAGAAGAAACACGTAAATCGGATCATAAATCTCAGAGTAATCGGAGTACATAAATTAAAAAAAAAAAACAATTAAATTGAGAACCTCCCCCTTTTTGAAGTCGGTTAAAAAGAGCAATAGTTTCATTCATCATGCAACTTGCGCTACTTAATTATCTAGATTATTATAAAGAATACCTTTTATTCCGAAATAATGTTCCGTAAGACACATCTATACCACATTTCAAGTAGATACGTCTAGTTAGTTTTTTGATAATCCCAAAGTAACCTAACATTTTCCCAAAATAAAAAATATCCTATATGTTAATCCAAGTAATAAAATATATGTGGCTAATTTAATCTACATTCGTTTAGCCATTTTTGCGTAACAAACAGCCAAACATAACAAACTTTCACATTTATAATATTATAGTAGGACTAGCGACCTGCCCCGGTTTCGTACGGGTTGTAAGAATGGGTATAGTAAGCTATCCTTAAAAGGTAGATATATGCCACCGCGGACTTTTTTGTAGATCTACATATAAAAGAGGAATATCCCACCATGTGTACAGACAGGTAGGCGCGGCGGATGAATTTGTTTTATAATATGTAGTGATTACAGGTCGTGAAGACTCTACCAAGAATAACAGTTAAAAAGCATTTCTAAGTTGACTTTGTGATTGTACTGTATTCAGGACGAGAAAAGGGGTTTGTTAAATGGCACAAACATTTACTGAATATTTTGGACATACTAAATTTATAGAAAGAATGAAATAACGATACACGACCTATGTCAGTTTTATTTTGTAGCCCCTAATAATTCAAAAGAAAAAAAAACGACGTTGTTTGGTAAAAATATCGCAATGTAATTAACTTAAAAAAATAGATCTTTTTCTAATTCTATTCAATATTTACAATAAAGTAACGAGACGACAACCTGGTAGTAAGAGATAACGCATGTCCATGACCATTCAAGCGATACACAGAGCTATGAGTAACAAAACAAAGTACAAAGCATCGCTGCTTTGGCGCTCATTACTTTGAGGCTTTCGATGGTTAGTCTCAAAAGCCCTGTAATTTGCCAGCTGCAGTATCCTTCAAACAAGAACACAGTAATGTTTAAACACTACTGCTTGGTGGCAAAATACCTGATACTTCAGTGGTACCTACATAGTGGTACCACCAAGTGAACACAAATAAACTTTATTAATTATAAATCTTTTAAAGGATTCTTCTTCAAACAATAACGAAAACACTTTAAACTGGCTTATCTATAAACTGAACAAGCGGTACGGCCCAATTGATTTGCGTTTTTAGTAGTCGTCAGGCCCAAATTGAAAATCCTAACTCCGCCCACTCTAGACTTTAATTAAATGCGGTGCGGAAATTAATGAGTTTCCGATTGGATGTTGTTTAAAGCTGAGATAACTGGCCCGATGTCGTCTGGCATTAACATTTTAGATGAGACTGCTTTAGAGTAGGCATCTTCAAATGAGTTTTGTGAACTCCTGAGTTTACTTAGTTAATTTTTATAACTGCGCGACTTGAACACATACTTATGTTTATCGTCGGGTCTTTATCGCGCATAAAATACTATGAAATTAGTTTTGTTTAGTAACCTCGATGTTTTGACGAGTTGATTGGAAACTAATTTCCTAGTATTTTGTGCGCGATTATGACCCGATGATAAACAGACAGACAATGTAGTGATCCTATAAGAGTTCCTTTTTCCGTTTGAACGCAACCCAAAGTAATTAAATCAAGATTAGGTTAGCCGTTTAGTAGGATGCCACAGAAATGCACAGATGCACACGTTAAATTTAAAATACTCCTATGTTACATCTGAGGTTAATAAACTAACCAAACATGCAAACTGAGCCATTAATTTCAAGAATTACATAATGGTTGGCCCTATACAGCCTTAGACTTAAGCAATTGGAGTATCGCCAATAGCCTGACAGCATTTACTTGACAATTTAATTGCCAACCATTACAGATCCCAAACTAAAACACCAATAATACATTTGAAGCTAAGGAGCTATTCTAGAATTTATAATATTACATGTACCTAACAGCAGCACTGAGGAGGACAAAGTTTAATGTAGCGATGATGGCTCAGTGGTTAGCGCGGTCGGTTCACACGCTGAAGGCGGGCCCAACAAAGAGCTTCAGCTGCCGGTGAAGGAAAAACATCGTGAGGTAGCCATAGCTAGTGATTGAGTATTTTAGAGTAGGTACTCGACTGGCTAGCTACCACCCTCAAATTAAAAAATCTGCTACTAAACACCTAACGGTGTGTTCCAGTGTGAGCCAGTTCCATTCCAAGCTTGATTTGCTTTACCATCTTCGATCACATCACCACTTAACATCAGGTGAGCTGTGGTCCTTTGATAAACATAATTGTGTGTTTAAATGGCGAAAGCTTAAAAATAACGTTGTCTGTATGTTAAGACCCGTTCTCTAAGGGACGCTTAGAGGTATCAAGTTGAAACCAACATCAAATACTAAGTCTGCATTCCCTTGCGAAAAAATCAAACTTCTAAGTCAATCAAACGATACAGCGGTTTTGACACTCGGAAGAGAATCAAAACTTATAGGAAACCGTTGACCTACAATCATAAAACTCGGCAAAAAGCAATATTTTATAGCAAAAGTAAACGAGAAAAAAGAAAACCTTGAATTTGTAGTAACATCACAGATTTATTTTGCGCATTTGTTATTTGTTGTGCCGTGGTGGTGCCGACGTAAGAATTGAACCCCACCCTCTCTACCGGTGGTTGCCATAAGAGTTTTTTATTTTTATGCCATAGGTGGCAATCAAGCTGACGGGTTGCCTGATGGTAAGCAATCACCGTCGCCTATGGATACCTGCAATACCAGGGGCATTACAAATTCGTTGCCGACCTTTTAAAAGGCTTTGAGTCGGCTAAGGGATGTAATCCGGAAGATGGGCAGCAGCGTCTTCATTGAACAATCACACCTAACTGCGCTCGCCAATGATGTGATGTGATTTGTTGTTTCGATTATTAACTTATTTGCAGTTGGGTAGACGAAGTACATACCTACAAGTTTGCAAGGAATATAATGATACGCATTTGGAGAGTATTTTTATTGCCGCCAAGCAGTAATGTGTAAACATTACTGTGTTCCGGTTTCCGGGATAATGTAGTTTGCGAAATTGCAGTACTAATGAAGTTCTCCTTCGAACGTCACAAAGTAATGAACACTAATGCGGCTACATTGAACTTTGCTTTGTTAACCGAAATAAATGTATCTTCTTCATTGTATCAAAGTTTCGAGAACCGCTGCAAGAGTCATGACCAGGCGTCGTCTCTTGCTATAAGGAGAAAGTCTTGTTCGTCACAGCAGTTTTTAACCGACTTCAAAAAAGGAGGAGGTTTTCAATTCGACTGTTTTTTTTAATGTTTGTTACCTCAGAACTTACGACTGGGTTAACCGATATTTAATGATTTTTTTTTTATTTGAAAGCTGGTGCTTCCCGTGTGGTCTTAGTCTTGGTCCAGATTGACAATGGCATCTATGAGAAATCAAAAATCAATAATACTTTTAAATTGTTTGTGGCAACTTTTAATTGGCCATATGAATGTACATCCGTTATAAGCTATTAATTTCCCCAGAATTAATTTAAAAAAAACTTCTTTTTTCACTTCGTATATATCTCTTCGGTGAGTGTGCGCAAGAGCTCCATAACCTTTTCCTCCTTTTCCATTCCACCACAAGACAAGAAGAACAATATCACACTACCGCCCGTTCCTGTTGTTCTGTTCTGTTCTGTTCTATTCTGTTGTTATGTCAACGACATAATAAATTGACAGGAGAAAAAACAAAAACTATTACCATCACGACCACACCTCATATTATCTTATTATTGTGGTTGTATACGTGATTCGACCACAGCTCCTTTGATAATAAAAGTATACTATTTTTCAGACTTTCAATAACGAAATCGATATTATTCATAATTTTCCATAATGTTCCTATTCGACAAAGCAAGTAATACAAACAATGTAGAACGGCAACATTCGTAAACAAAGACCTACGTCTATGTCGTCTAGACAACCGGGTGTACTCAGCACCCGGTTGCATCCAGTAGAACCTAGACAGGGGTTACTGGTAAGAATTATTACGTGAGCAGTTACGATTTAAATGGGACCATATTTCTCTTTCCCCAAACCACATGCTTTGTAAGATAAGAAATAAATTAAACTTTTAAAAATCAAGGTTATGTAGGTCAATATCTATTAATTGCAGAGAGATTAATTAAAATAACCTCCTTTCGGTACCGGTGTTCGGTACCAGTTCATGGCAACATGGTAAATGAACTCGACAATTGCCATAAACTTAACATATGTCTTTTTAGAGAAGTGGAAAACAAATACACTATCTCTTTTTCTCTGTCATTGATTCGACACATCGAAGCAAATTTGTACATGTGGTTAATAGTATCACGGTCGAAGAGTGGAAAAGATAAAAGAGATGGCAATAAACTTCATTCTTTTCTGTGGTTTTGGTTTTCACTTCTTCCCTTTGCCCTTTGTTCACCTCTTTTTGTACACACCGTGAATAAATTTGCATTTATCCAAGCGGGAACGTGTCAAACCTAGAATATCTGCCTCGTTTTCGCGGGTGGCAAAACTTTTTGAACCATACGAGCTGGAGTTATTGTAATTTGCTAGTCTATTAAATGGTTCAACTCCCGGTCGGTCAGATAAAATTAAACATTTAAACAATGACTTCAATATTAAATTAAAAATAATGGAATAAATTATGTATTTGTTTTACGTTTAATTTAATTACATGATTCATTATATTTACTTCAAATATCTACTAAAAACATGGACAAGTGCAAGTCAGACTCGCCCACCGAGGGTTCCGTACAAACTATTACGTATGATAAATAGTTGAGGGGAAAACTTCAACACTCGATGAGCTGGAGTTTTTTTCGAGCTTTTCCTGAAACTCAGATCCCATATAAATTACTTATACACACATACACATAGTACAGTTTTCGGATTCTTTCCTTTATCTGTACTATAAAACAATGTGTCTAGTCAAATTTCATAGTTTTAATTTAACGAGTCGTACCCTTATAGGTTTTGATTTCCTTGTGAGTGTCGAAATATGCGTTTTTTGCGACATAAACAGCTGTAACTTTTATCGCAGATCTGAGTATATGGCTTTCATTTCAACTCGATACCTCTCCACGCGTTTCCGAGATAGAACGTCTTGAAAGATAAAAAGACGCGCAACAAAGTGATCTTATAAGGGTCCCGTTTTTTTCTTTTGAGGTACGGAACCTTAAAAATGAATGAATAATAAAAAAATATACATTTTGTCCTTATTACGGTAACTAATATCTAAGTTGGAAGAATATATATTTTTTAATATTCAGATGTAACAAGATTAACTCCCAACTCTAATGATAAATTACCAAAGCACTTCGTAAGCTACCCGCAACGAACGGTGACAGCAAACTTACACCGCAGTCGACTAGTAATTAGATTATCCGGTCGCTCCCGGGGTGAAGCGCTAATACCGGATATGGCGCGCTGCATAGCGCAATATCCGGGTGCAGGCAACCTGCTTATAAATACACTTTAACTTCCAACTGGCTTCACTGGAATATACTGGCCGAAAGTTTCTATAGGTACCTAATTACCTTATACAAAAAGTTGACAAAATGTGCAATAAACATGTGAAAAACATCGTGAGCAAACCATATCATGGTGGTAAGGTACTTTCTAGTACTCGGCTAGCTAGCCATATATTCCATGGATGTTTATTATATTGATTGATTCAGGCGTTACTTTGCGAAAGTTCATTTTGAGTGTTCAAGATATATATTTAGTTTTTTTCCGCTTAACAGTCGTTTCAGTTACAACAGAAAAGATTTAAATTAAAAAAAAACTTGATAACATTTAAAAGAAACTTGACAATTATTTAAAAAACTTGATAATTTTTTTAAAACCTTAACAGTAGTTCAAAAACTTGTTTGTTAAATTGACAAATAACAAGCACCCATCCATCCTCACAGACTTTCACATTTATAATATTACTAGCTACGCCCAGCGGTGTTACCCGCTTCAAATTTCTTGGGATAAAATCTACCCTAGATATTAATCTAGGGTGTCAGTTAGCTCCATACCAAATTTCATCAAAATTGGTCCAGCCGTTTGAGCATGAAGAAGCAACAAACATACAAAAACACATACTCACAAATTTTCGTCTTTATAATATTACTAGCTGCGCCCCGCGGTTTTACCCGCGTGGTGATGGGTGATGATGATGATAAAAAGTATCCTATGTTTTATTCCAGGGCCTAAAGTATCTACATGCAAAGTTTCATCCAGATCCGTTCAGCCGTTCTGGCGTGATTGAGTAACAAACATCCATCCATCTAAACTTTCACATAATATTAGTGGGCTAGTTTATTATTGTAGTGTGATCAAGTAGGATAGGAAGTAGGTTAGGATACAAATCAACCAGACCAATTTTCACACTATTTCGGCTAAAAAACTTATCGGTCGGTTTTATGTCGGGTTTTCCTCTTTTACTTTCACATAGTTTACACAAAAAGCAGTCATTGAGGAAAGCCTTTTGAAAATCGACTGAAATAGAGAAAAAGAAATGCCTTTTACTTCATTCGTACCGTCTCAATCTTATCCTGTTATTTTTTATGGTAGATTGGAATGCACCTAACGGCCACTAGGTGATGTTCTGAGACTGTTACATTGAGATTGAGCCTGGAACAGAAACTGGCACTCAAGCGTGGCTGGTAGAACACACAGCTTAGGCGCTTGGTGACGGGCTTGAGGGTGAAATGTAATTAGAAAGCTAGCATTAAAACATGTGCTAGAAAGTACCATGACACCATGTATTGGTTTCCTTTTTTTATATGAAAGTAATGAAACGAATGAGACACTCTTCTAATGGTAAGAGATGACGCCTGTCCATGACCATTGCAGCGATACACAGAACTTTAATTAACAAAACAAAAACCATGGCTTCGCTGATTTGGCGCTCATTACTTTGAGACATTAGATGGTTAATCTCAACAGTCCAGAAATTTTGTTACCCTTCAAAGCGGAACTCAGTAACTTTTACACACTACTGCTTGGCGCAGAATATTTGGTATTGCGGTGGTAGCTACCTAGACCTTCCTGCCGTCTGTGGAAAATTCGTGGAAAACAATTCGTCGGATAACAATTCATCAAAAAAAATTAGTATTTCCTGCTTTTCTATGGTTATTTCCCGATATAGTCGTACCTTTTCTTTGAATATTTTCCGCTGTGTGTGGGGTCTTTGTTAATATTTTTGTTAACAATATCTATTATTATTCCCCGCCATATTTGAAAATCTTTGACGATTATCTGCTATAGTTAAACATCTTTATGAATATTACCTGCTGTAGTTAAAAATCTCTATGATTATATTATTTTCCCCTATAGTTGGATATAGTTGACCATTTCCCGCTTTAGTTGACAATGACTCGCGAAGCAAAACTACTTCCAAATAAGCAAACAGGGTAGGACTTGTTGTATTATAAAATGTTTATTTTCATTTTAATACTAGTTTGAAACCTCATATTAACGTGTCAAAAAATTATACCAAATTGATATCATTTGAATTTCAGTAATTTTTTGGACGTAGTGTTTGTCATTTATTATTTTTAGTACATAATATTTTTTTGTAATTTTTAACACATTCTTTCAATTCGCTGTCCGGGCGATAGCGATAGGCCTTTTAAGCCAATATTAACATACTTCAAAAAAGGAAGAGTTTCATAATTCGTCGGAATAATTTTTTTTATGTATGTTCCCCGATTACTCGAAGACGTCTGGACCGATTCGACAAATTCTTTTTTTGTTATACTTCCCAGGTGGCCTCATTGGCACCAAGTCAGTATCTGATGATGAGATCCCAGAAAATCTAGGACAATTCTCAAATTTTACAGGAACGCATAAAGTGTTTTATATATTTTTATTGTAAAGGATATACTTTTAGATTGGTCCCATAGAAATGACATGAAAAATAGGTTGAGTTGTTTGATTTTTAAACTATAATACCTTAAACTGGGTTCGAGCTTAGAGGCATGGGGTTTTATAATTGTACATTTATACTTGTAAAGTACCTATTTTTTTTTTTTGTAATATTCCTTTCTGCCCCACAATACAATATAGAATTCCCTTGTATCGCATTGTATCGTATACCATCGCTTCACCTATCAAAATGATAATAAAAAATTACTATTACCGGTGAGAAATTAACTATAGTTCACACAGATCCTATACACAATAAATCTAGCTGAAGAGGTCGTCCAGCTCGTCTACTCCATTCACTGCGAAAAGTAACAAATGATCGAGGATGTGGAACCATTCATCTTATACTCGTTAAGTCGTCGTGCGTGGGATCCCTATTAGTACCTACGCCACAGATTACATACTAATATATTAGGTAGTACTGCCTTTACTAAGTTGCAAAGTAGCGGTATAGCTTCTTATCTACTTAACAAATAACTTACGTAGTTGTTTGCTTTCCATGTAAGATAAAATAAAAGTTACAAGCTTAGTTAAAAAAAACACGCAAAGATTGTTTTTAATATTGACCAATGTCACTCGGGATGATGTAAGAATTTTAACGATACCCAAACATCCTTTGTTCGGGCATTTAAAAGTTATGTTGGAATAAAGAAACTCACATAGATGAATCCTGAAAATTGCCATGAGCATACTTCCCTTGCCATGTATGTACATTAAGGACATTTGTATTTTCACCAAAGAACACCCGGACTATTTTAAGAGACGTAGTGAAGTTATTACTCGTCAACAAAGAGCCAAATTCGCTAACCTATTATATCAGCCTCCTGCCCGAAAAGATTTATATTAAAAAAAATGTTTTTAATATGTGTATTGTAATTTATAATAATTTACCAAATGACATAAAAGTTCTAAATGGAAATAAATTTAAAAATTGTTTGACTGATTGGCTTCTAAACAACTGTTTCTACAGCGTTAAGGAGTTCATGAATTTTTCTTATAAATAATAATTAATAATAATGTAATATTGACTAATTGAATTAATTTATCTACTGTTAACATTTACACGTTTGCATGCAGATTGAATACATTGTGACACAACACAAAAAAAAATATTAGACCTATATATACCTACATGTATTCTTGTAAATAAATTATTTGATTTGATTTGAAACATTATCTACGCTCTTTTTTTGCAGTTAAAAAGAAACAATAGAATAACTAAATCACAGATTCAATGTAAAAGAGAAACATTTATGTATGACTTTTTATTTTATTTTTTGTCTTATTGCGATTTAAATAAAATATTACTATAGTTATGTGCTACCTACTGATCTGTTTGAAATCGGTGCCAAGACGCTAAATTTTATTGTGCTTCGGGCTTGGCACCGATTTCAGATTTTGCGTTCGTAATATTAATTTAGATTCACCAAATAACTCAGCGTATTAGCAAGCTGAAGTAGCATTGGGTTGGCCATATCTGTCGGAGAACCGATATTATCCCCGGGTTTAGCTTGTATTAAAGTGGAGACCGCGAAACGGCAAACTTAGTGTAGGACGCCCTAAGACTCGATGGAATGACGACATATAATAGGACAGCTGGCAGTGGCTGGAGCGAAAACGCGAATATTGGGCTAAGTAGTGTGTCTTGGGAGAGGCTTTTGACCAATGGCTGTGTGATAATAAGGAATAGGCCTTAAATTTCATCTAGAACATGCTAGCTAGGTAACTATATATATATTTATACTTTCTAGTATTATATAATATTTTACTTTTCAAATGTTCAGGAACATTTGCTAGCATCCAAAGCGTTTTTCTAACATACTTACCTCAGTTTTATTACATTTTCTCCGTGTTCTTTTACCTATTCTGCTTAGTTTGACCTTTGTTAATTGACCACGCACAAAACAAAAACTTTGCAAGTAAGTACATTAATACCTTTGAGAATTCTTGCACGGCTTTCCGTAATTACTGAAGTTTACCCTGTTTTTCTTAGAATACAAAAAATAGGTAAGTAAGCGTAATAATTCTTAGTAAGCTTGTGTAAGGTAAGGCCAGACTTAGATATTCAAACCGAAATTAACTAACGTTAACGTTTTATTTAAGTACTGGGTTCCTACCACAGATACAATACTCTATAGAGATGTGCAACGACTCGAGGCTCGATCAATCCCAGTGAAGGATAAAACTCCTGCTGTAACGGCTGTGCGGGGAGAATCAAAACTCAAAAATAATAAAATCATGTCAATGAAAAGGTACGAGTCAAGTCGGATGCAGACGTTTATTACAACAAAGAGCTTCCTCGTATTGCTAAGAGAGAATGCTTATTGCTTATTGAGATATTAATATCCAAGCAAAGAGCTTATCACAATGCCGGGTTTCCCTTTACTTTGGAGAAAATTAGCAGTCTAATTTTTGTTGCCATCTTGATTTTACACTGCACGATGTGACACAAATCTTTTGCACGTTGCGTTATATGCGCAACTAACATCTTCTATTTTCTATCTAACGTAAAGAAAGAAAGAAATAAAGAAAAACAGAAAGAAAGAAAGAAAGAAAGAAAGAAAGAAATCATTATATTATCACATACAACACTACAACAACAACACACTAGGAAATACATAATAAAAGACAACAAGAATAATAGCAATACTAAAAATTTGTCGCTGTAGCATCCAGCGCGACAAAAAAGTTAGTTCTCAGCATTAGTGGCGCCGATTTCTCAGCGCTGGTTTTCAGAATCAACCTTATAGGGACGCACGAGACTGAAAAAAAAAAAAAGATACATACGTAAATTTACATATAATGGAATAAAGAAATTATAAATATACTATATTTTGGTAAGATGAAAAGGTTATATATTAAAACATCTAGAGAAAACTAAACTAACTTAAAATTAAATAAAAAGGCCGTCAGATGAGGGATATGTGAAGTATTATATGATAAGTAAGATTAAATAATAAATAAGTTAATGAGTATTACCAATGTAGATTCCATTCCAGGCTAGGTGTGTTTACCATCCCCCCCGTGGGTTCCCGCCTTGTCGTGGCGGGGGGGCTGAGTAGCCGTGATTGGTGACCACGGTGAAACCAAGCGGAACCCGAGGAGGGGCTGCTTCTCCGGGCATTCCCCCGGGCCTGGTAGAAGCGGCCAATGTAGGTTGCGGAGTTGTGTGGGCGGCATCGCAACTGAGGCGGGATGCAGTGTCGTATGGGAGACGCTGCAGCTGAGGGCTGGAGGCCGCGGCGGGAGAGGACTGTCGGTGTGACGTTGCCGCTCTCCCTACCTTCCGCGGCCTTGACAGGGCCGCCACTGTCTGATGGCGGACGCGGTGGAGCTGCAGGGGAAGAGGAGTACCGGTATGACGGTGCGCCGCTCTCCCTGTCCTCTGCAGCCGAGGTGGCAGGCGGCGGGGCCACTTAGCTGACCCGTCGCATGGGGGCCACTGGCGTCCAGACATGGGGTCGTCTGGCGCCAGTAGCTACTTGGTCCCCGAGGTGGGTCGTGACTCGTTATGCACGATGTGTATATGGCGTGTCACGACGAGGGTGGATGGTCCGGAGACGGACGGAGGAGGCAAGGGCTCTCCACGTGTCCCTCTGATAAGCAGAGGGTACAGTGGAGGAGCCGAGTGGGAGGGGGCTGCGGGTTGGGAGGAGTGCTGGTCTGGCGATCCCCATCCCAGCGGCCAAAGTGGCAGGCGGCGGGGCCACTAATCTGACCCGTCGCACGGAGATCATGGGCGTTAGGACGTGGGGCCGTCCGACGCCCATTTGCTGGTTTGATCTCGGAGGTGGATAACGATGTGTCTGGTGTTCCGACACATCGTAATCGTTGCGAGGTGAGCTTGGGCTCCCTGAGGCGGGTCCGGAAGGACAAGCGCTGTCGAGGCCGCGGTAGAGTGCGAAAGCGTGCCCGCAGCCTCGACACAAAGCGCCCAGGTGGAACACTCCAGGGTTTTTAGTGGGTAGGTCGT
Organism: Biston stratarius; assembly: GCA_950106695.1. Lineage (NCBI taxonomy): Eukaryota > Metazoa > Arthropoda > Insecta > Lepidoptera > Geometridae > Biston > Biston stratarius. The sequence goes on from OX467106.1 coordinate 10,659,085, forward strand.
CATTAGGACGGAGAGTCCCACATAACCACCGTGCCCGCCCCAGGGCCGGTGGTATACATTAAGTATTTTCCCTGGGAAAAAAAAAAAAAAAAAAAAGGTGTGTTTACCATCTTCAACCACAACGTCACTTAACAAAAGGTGAGCTGAGGTCAAACACCTAGCCAGTCAGCCAAAAAAATATATAATTAAGACATGATAAAATTCTATTAAAAGTGATAGGTTATTACGACGTCAATTTCTCCGATCTATCGACGTCTTTAGTTTATATTTTCACTGTTTTTTCATTCAGCTACAAAAGCATACCGATTTTTTTTTTACAAAACTCGTCCTTCTAAACGCTTGTCTCACCTAAATTAAGACTGTTTGATTTTTCTACTGCATCCATACACTATTTGACTGAACCTCTCAGTTTTTAAGCATATACGATATCATCTCTGTGGCTTCTATTAATAATCGTGTAATGTATGATCGCTGTGCACTTTAGTTCACATCCATGAGATTAACCACATCCTGTCTGCGTTGGCTACTGCAAATTATACATTAATTTTCTGCTACTTGTACGTGACTAGTGTATGTAAACTATACCGCAATTAGAGATGAAGCTTCTTAGCGTTTGATGCTATCACAGGCACAGAATCCGTAGTACCTAGGTCAGGTGCGCGATTAAATATATTTTTTTAAATGTTTGACAACCTTCTCGATTGACCGCAGCTCACCTGATGTTAAGTGACGAAGTCACAAAGCACACCTAGCCTGGAATGGAACTGGCTCTTAAGTGTAAACAGCCGGAACACACCGTTAGGTTCTTGGTGGCAGATTTTCAAATTGAGAGTGGTAGGTAGCCAGTTGAGTACTAAAAAGTACCCTATTACCACGCTATGGTTTTTCACGATGTTTTCTTTCGCCGGCAGCTTAAGCTCATTGTTGGGGTTTGAACCCAAGCTCTTCGGCGAGCGAACCGACCGCGCTAACCACTGAGCCATCATCGCTACAAAATATAGTGATATTTTTAATGAACCATAATTAGGATAGATATAAAACTAAAACATGTTGTTTTTTAAACCTTTTTCTATCCATAGACAAGCTAAAACCACAATAGATATGAATTCACTCGATACTTTTACTATTTAAAATGTCCAATTTCATAAAGCTTCGTATCTCCCCCGCAAACCGGATTGTTTAAATATTAAATCGAGGCCGTTCTGTGGCGTTGTGAATTGTTCACTACATCATTTACATACATAATTGCTGAAGAACGGGTTGCAGTAATTCAACTGCAATCATTATCAACAACAGCCAACTTTTGTTCAATAGCGAACCTGATCTCCCAAGCCATGGTAAGACACTCTTCTTTTGTTTTCAATCACCGTTGTCTATCTTATATTTAAATCGCCATATCGTGTCTTAAGACAACACATAAACACAGAAGTAACCTGTAAACATTACTGTGTTTCGGTTTGAAGGGAAACAGCTAGCAAAATTACAAGGCTGTTGAGACTAACCATAGTAAATCTCAAAGTAATGAACGCCACAGCAGCGATTCCTGGAATTTATTTTGTTGTTCAAATTTCTAGGCACAGCTGCAATGGTCATGGACAGGCGTTATCTCTTACCATTAGGATAGCGTTTTGTTAGTATCATTACTTTTTTTACATAATAAAAAAAACGTAGAATAAACAGACAAAGCTGACCATTGACCCTATATGACTTTACTATATTTTTTTAATTCTGAATCTCAAAACTATTTCTTTTTTCAAAACTTTATTTTTTAACACCGTGAAAGTTTGAACATTAGCAATATTGATACAGGGGGTTCAGAACACGATTGTCGATCCAAATAATTACAAAAAAATAGGTGGTTAATGTTTGACCTAATTATCCTGAACAACCACAAAAATACGGACACTCAAATCACGCGCACCGATAATGACATGGTAGTCGCGCGCGGTCACAGAATATATAACAGTTACTAAGCAGTAAATTAAAAAAAAAAAACGTAACTAAATGCTCAAATGGCGAACGCTGCCAAACTTTAGCTCAACTTCCTCAGATCCTTTTAAAATGCATATCTGCAGCGAACTTGGTAGCTAATACTTCAAAAACTTAATAAGTTAATTCCCGACGATAGAGTTAGTATTCTCAGAAGGCTCGCACTAAATGGATGGGATTCACGGGTAATTCTGCGGAGCTATACTGGCGTAACTAAGAATCCTCTAGGCGAGGGTTTGGAACAAGTCACTAGCGTCTGTAAAATAGTGTTGACTTAACTTTAGTTCTCAAAGCAGTTTCATACAATACAATTTGTATACATCGAACAAAACTCGGTCACCCAGGTACTTTGATATGATCCTATCAACGCTGCTTTGCATATTTTTTTATATAATTATTAATGTTGTTATGCCGTGGTGGTGCCGGCTTAAGAATAGTACCCCACCCTCTCTACCCGTGGTAGCCGTAAGAGTCGGCTTAGGGGTGTAATTCAGAAGATGGGCAGCAGCGTCTTCCTTGACCAATCACACCTAACTGCGCTCGCCAACCCGCCTGCCAAGCGTGGCGAGTATTGGCAAAACCCCTCCCTAGGAGGAGGCCTATGTCCAGCAGTAGACGTCCTATGGCTGATGATGTATGATGTATGTATGTATTAATGTTGTTTGCAAATTGTTTCACTTTTAAAATATATTAAAATAAAAAATTAAAAAATATATTTTTTAGTATTAAAAAGTAACATAAAAACATGAAACCATAGCATTGTGGTAGGGTACTTTTTAATACTCGGCTGGCTACATACCATCAAGTTAAAAATCTGCCTTGAGATTCATTTCCTTTACAGGCTGTGTGTTTACCATCTTCGACCACACCGTCATTTAACCTCAGATGAGCTATGGTCAAACACCTAGCCCAACAACCTTAATAAAAAAACGTATCATAACGGCTATGTTTTGCCTTGACGACAAAAAGTTTTTCACCGATTAGACTTCGCTATTTCTTGTCGCTTGGGTTTCCAGTGACTGGCATTAGCTGGACATTGTGCGCTCTCGGCAGATAAACTGCTAATCCCGCTTACACCGCAGACGGGAGACTTTTGAGGACGGTGAAATATTATTGCTCTACTAAGCGCTACCGTGTATGGACGGCATGTTGTTGTAGATGTGCATTAAGACAATTTTTTATCCCACACATTGTATGTTTAGACAAAAAAAAGATTTAATATCAACAAAAATGTTAATCTAAATTTTATTAAATTTCTGTTTCTATTTATCTGGATTAAGTAAGGCTTGAATTTAGGATTTGTAACAAAGATCTCTTTAAAAAAAAACTTTCAAATGTGTTTAATTTCTTATGCAAATATGTAAGTTACGAATTACCTTTAAATAAATAATAAGCACAAAGAACACTTATTATTTTACGACTCAATAAAATACTCGGAACGACTTAAGTTACCGTTGGGAACAAATGTTGCCATATTGAAAATTAATTATGATTTACTACGTGCCCTGCGGTTTCACTCACTACTTATAGTGGAATGTTAACTGTTTTGCGTGTTGACACATATATACATACATTACATATTGTATACACACACAAGGATTTTGACTTTCAACATACACTCTCATTTTACTTACATACTAGAATATTCCTGTTCCACCAAGTGCTTTATATCTGCTCTTTGAATTATTTCAATCCTTCTATCTCTCAAGGTTGCCTGGGAGAGATTGCTTTTAGTAATAAGGTCACCACTAATTTTTAAGGTATTTAAGTCTTTGTGCGAACAATAGGATTAATCTTATGTTAAACATCATCATCTGCTTTTACGTGGTGTTGGGAAATTTTATATTTTATTTTAAATGATGATAGCTCATAATATCTTTTGTCACTGATTTCTATACACATATTTTTCTTTTCACTGATATTTACACACATTTTTGTCTTTTCACTGATATTTACACACGTTTTTGTCTTTTCACTGATATTTACACACATTTTTGTCTTTTCACTGATTTTAACACACATCTTTGTCTTTTCACTGATATTTATACAAATATTTGTCTTTTCACTGAAATTTACATACATCTTTATCTATTCACTGATTTCTATGCACATATTTTTCTTTTCACCGAAAATTACATCTTTATAATTTCACTGATTTCTATACACATATTTTTCTTCTCACTGACTTCTATACATATCTTTGTCTTTTCAATTATATCTTTAAACTTCCATTTGCATGCATACATAAATTTGCAAATATTATAGCTAATATCGATCTGCCGCACCGTGAAAGCTCACGTATGACCTAAAAACCTGGATGCAGGTGCACTACCCCGAGTAAATAATTAGTAAGTACGATTCCTATCGATCGTTCAGAACTATGATGGTGTTTAATATGTTGCAGTCGGTGTAATAAATTTGGTCAGTATTAATAAAATTACCGGTAACTATTTATTAATAATAACCGCATCAAACGGTAAATGCGATAAATATTGAAGGCATTGTCATGTTTATTGCCAATTAAATTATTAATCATTTTTGCCCTACTCAATCAAATATAAAACCAAGTTCATTTCACTCCCTTTTCTTCAACAAAAATATTCATCAACTTTATATATATATTTTATGTAGAGGTAATGAGACAAACGAGTCGCTCTCCTGATGGTAAGAGATAACGCCTGTCCATGACCATTGCAGCGATACACAGAACTTTGAGTAGCAAAACAAAGTCCAGGGCGTCGCGCTGCTTTGGCGCTCATTACTTTGAGAATTTCGATGGTTAGTCTCAACAGCCCTGTAATTTCTCTAGCTGTCCTTCAAACCGAAACACAGTAATGTTTATTTACTATACTGCTTGGCAGCTTGGTAAATTTGAATGGGGACACATTTTTGCATCCGCTGTTCTGCGTAGATTTTTTTAAGGTTGACAAGCTAGTAGTTTGACCACAGCTCACCTGATGTTAAGTGACGGTGTGGTTTGCGACTGTAAAGCACACCTAGCCATAAATATATATAGTTTCCGAGATAAAAGCAGATATATATATTTCAATCCTAGACAAGTTATCGTAACAAGCGATATCACACACACAAATATTAGAGGAAACATATTCAAGCTTAGGGTATTTAAGCAAAACAGTAGAAGCGGCCCACAGTGTAATCTTCCGCTTCTATTAATCATATATATGGACAGATTAACTATGAATTATTAGTTACCTAATACGTTATCTACCAGTGCCTTAGTCAACTAATATCCCATTTGACAGTATAATTTCAGGATAATGCGCGATAAGCCTCGAGCAAAACCGAGTCTTAAAAGTCGTTCAATGTTTGAGTTTTGAATCTTCCAACATAATAAGTCAGACAGACGAAGGTACAATAGAAAGGGAAGGGGGATACAAAAAAAATAAGGAAAAGTGCGAGTCACACTCGCCCATCGAGGGTTCCGTACAAACTAGTAGGTATGATACATTCTTGTTCTCATTTCTTGCATAAAAATCTAATTTTTTTTTTTTGTGAATAAAATTTAAAAAAAAAAACAGTTTTCGTATTTTTTCCTTTATGTGTATTGTAATACAATGCTTCTTACAAAACTTCATAGATCTAGGTCAACGGGAAGTACCCTATAGATTTGGATACTCTTGTGAGTGTCAAAATATGCGATTTTTTACAAAATAAACGGCTGTAACTTTTTTTACAATAACTGAGTAGTTTGGTTTTTTTCTCAGCTTCAAGGGACTACATATCTGCGTATATGGTTTTAATTTCAACTTGATACCTCTACGTGTTCTCGAGATAAAAGGTCTTGACAGACGGACAGATGTACAACGAAGCGATCCTCGAAGGGTTCCGTTTTTTTTTCCTTTTGATACGGAACCCCAAAAAAAATTAGAAAGAGGGGAGGTTGTTACTGATATTGTTTATGTAGATAGATAGGTGTGTTGGCGGGTAGATATGTTTCTATTTGGTTAGGGGAGTTGGCACTTCCCTGTACCTACTCACCGCCGTTGTCAAGTCTTATATGCCGTGTTTTACTTTGAATATCTACAGGAAATAGAAGTTATTCCTTCTGATATTATTATTGTGCAATTTGAGTGTTAAGTAATTGTAAGTAAAGTATTTAATATCATTTAGCATTAACATAAATTATATTCAGGTCCAAGTCATGACTAAGTTGCTATCTACGTTTTAATTTAAGTCTAAAAATACATAATACATAGGTATCATATTTGAAAACTGTGTATTTCTTAAAAAAAACTGCATTTTTTTATTTTATGTTTCATTTTTAATTGTTCAGCTTTAGATAGATAGAAACTCTTTATTGTGCACACCAGAAATAGAAAAATGTACAGTTAAAAGAAATCTTATGAGCGATAAGGCCGCCACGTGTGGCTCTAGCTCATAAGATTTCTTATTCTTTTAACTATACACAATAAAGAGTTTCTACCTATCTAAAGCTGAACAATTAAAAATGAAACTTAAAAAAAATGTATTAAGCTTAGGTGACTTATACTGAGGCACCAGAAAATGGGGTATGTTTACAGAGAAGGAAAAAGTCCACTCCGCACATCAAGAATCATAATTTAGGTAGTATAGCGTGCGAAACAATGATTTTGAAATAGTTGAACGTGTTCTGCAGTCGATACTTGTTCACCCTATGAATATGAAGTGGTTGGCATGGTGCCAGCTTCATCTCTGATTTCATAATAGATAGAACTACTAAAGTAGGGTACAGTGGCATAAAGTAGCTAGAACTATCATACCTACCTACTTAGGAGTTGATAAAAAAAAATGTAATGATTGTAATGAAGTTTGGATCTTAAATGAAACTGCCGGAATACAACGTCGAGTTTTTTTACACAACGCCATCTAGCTACAAGCTAAGCAAAACTTGTACTATGGAAACCAGTACCCGATAGAATACTCGTATACTAATTTATAAATAATAAAGACCGCAGGAACGCGCTGGATGCGAGCCGCTTCCAACCGGTCTTTATGGAAGTCAATGGGGGAGGCCTATGTCCAGCAGTGGACGTCATGCGGCTGACGATGATGATGATGATGAATTTATAAATACAGATATTTGTATGTATATAATTGATTCATGGAACGCGCGATCCTTTTTTGCCATTCACTTGCAAATTGTGGAATGATCTTCCTTCTTTCGTATTCCCGCAGAATTACAACGTTGGGTCCTTCAAAAGGCGTGTTAATAGATTCTTAAGAGGTCGGCAATGTATTTGTTGTGCCTCTGGTATTGCAGATATTCAAAGGCAACGGTGATTGCTTACCATCAGGCAACCCGTCTGATTGATTGCCACGCCTGGCATAAAAAACAGAACATACAAACATTTTTTTTTTGCCCTGTATGGGAATCGAACACACGCTCTAAATTTTTTGGAACAGATATACAACCAAATGAGCTAACAAGGCAGACGGCAAATTTGGCAGCAGATTTTTTATTTATTTCAGCTTCACAGACACCGACTTTCGCGACCTTTGTCAACTAAACACATTTTTTTAGAGATCTTCAAAGACAGCAGATTATCAAGTTTAGGGAACAGATAACTAAGCAACCTACTACCACGCTATGGTTACCTCACGATGTTTTCCTTCACCGGCAGCTCAAGCTCATTGTTGGGGTTTGAATCCACGCCCCCTCACTTTGAACCGACCGTGCTTACCATTGAGCTACCATAGCTACAAATTCTTCATTTTAAAGAAGCGATTGCAAACAAAACAGGATACATTGAAGAAGTTATATTCTGGCAAAGTACATACAAGAGTAGCATTGTTTATTAAAAACACTTTGGGAGTCATTTAGGTACTGTTATCAAAGTGTTTCTTCTGGTTCACACTTTCTCTATTCCAGAAACTGACCTTTCTAGGAAACCTCTAATCAAAGGAGGGTGTCGGGTCCATTTAACCATCCTTCGTGTTCGGCGAACCTTACTAAGCAGCTAAAAATACATATTATGGAGAACTACTGAAAGTGGTGGCCTTTTCAAACACAATTTAGAAAAACAAAATTATAATAGTATCTCTTTACAAGGTACTAAAACTTTTTTTTACACTCGCTCCGATGTTCTTATATTTAAAAGTATTAAGACGAACGAGACGTAATATCCTGATGGTAAGAGGTAACGCAAGCCCAAGACCATTTTTACAGCGATACACAGAACTTTGAGTAACAAAACAAAGTCTAGGACTTCACTGCTTTGACGCTTTGTAGCGATGATTGCTCAGTGGTTAGCGTGGTCGGATCGCATGCCGAAGAGCATGCGATCAAATCCCAACAATGAGCTTGAGCTGCCGGTGAAGGAAAACATCGTGAGGAAACCATAGCGTGCTGGTAGGGTACTTTCTAGTAATCGGCTGGCTAGCTACCACCCTCAAGTTAAAAATCTGCCGCCAAGCATCTAACAATGTGTTCTTCAGCCTCACTTGAGAGCCAGTTCCATTCCAGGCTAGGTGTGCTTTACCATCTTCGACCACACCGTCACTTTACATCAGGTGAGTTGTGAACAAAAAAAACTTTATGACTCGATGGTTAGTAACAACAGCCCTGTAATTTTGCTAGCTGCAGTACCCATCGAACCGGAACACAATTATGATAACACACTACTGCTTGGCGGCGAAATATCTGGTACTGCGGTGGTACCTACTTAAACGACTTCCCGCTAAGGACTTCTACCACCAAGTAAAAAGTACGAGTAAAAGGAGTAGAGAATAGTAGAAGAAGAGAGCAAGTGGAGAACTACCAAGTATTTTGATATTATGGTTTCATATTTATTAAAGATTTAATCTTCATATGTATAGGTACAATATATCATAATTAACTGCATATTCCAATCAACATATTGCACTTACACTACCCAAAACAAGGGGTGTGAAATATATTATACAGCCTATTTTCATACCTACCGAATATACATTCAGCTATTCAGTAAATTCATAAAGCACATAAAGGCTCCTGCACACTGTCAATAAAAAAGCTTCAGTAAAGCGTAGCGCTGGACGGTAGACGCGTTATCAATATTTATGGGGATTGCGTGACGTCATTAATTGGCACTACACACGGCCTGTGTTTCCAGTGCGTTTTCTAACATAAGACCGAAACTTTTACTATTATACATACGTATATACTAATATTTAAAATACCAAAAACCAACCACAAATATACCAAATAATTTAAAATTCTTGCTTTGATGGTTATTTTATCAAAAATTATAAACAATAATACACATGTAACTTTAGTGTTATCAATAAAAGATTTGTATTTGTATTTGTACAAATTATGCAATTTAAATGTCATATTACTTTTATAACAAGCAAATGAGTAATAGGTATCGTAAGACAAATTTGAGTACTAATTATTTTAGGTACTACTGCGATGGTATCGGAACATCCCTAGATTTCGAGTTTTATGCGTAACTAGCTGCGCCCCGCGGTTTTACCAGCGTGGTGATGGATGATGAAAATAAAAAGTATCCTATGTTTTATTTCAGGGCCTAAAGTATCTATAAGTATCTACATGCAAAATTTCATCCAGAGCCGTTCAGCCGTTTTGGCGTGATTGAGTAACAAACATCTATACATCCATCCAAACTTTCACATTTATGATATTAGTGGGATGGGATTTTCCCGCAGGGGTCCAAAAAAGAACGATGTCACTCCACTAGAAAATTGTGAGTCGGATAAGGTAGTTTGAATGTGGGATTATAAGTAATATAATTATTTGTACACGACGAAAAAACGTAGAGCGCTCGTGTTAAATAGAAACACCATTACATTTAAAAAAAAACTATAGATTCGGTAGGTAACAAAAAAAACTGTAGATCTACTCTGATTAAGAACTAAACTTTGTACATGGCATACAAAACTCTGCATCTAGCATATTTAATTTGCTAATATTACATTAGTACGTAATCGAAAGTCAAATGAATGATAAGTGTTTCCATTTACAGAAGCGCTTTCTTTCCATGCATTTTTCTGTTGTTTATACAGTGCATAAAATAAAAATAAAATTTATCTAATGAATATGCTAGCCTTTCTAACATTACTTCTACGCATTTCGTTTGTAAGTATTTTTTTTTTTTTTTTTTTTTTTTATATCTGACAGGCTTGTTGTTTGACCACAACTCACCTGATTTTAAGTGACGGTGTGGTCGAAGATGGTAAAGCACCCCTAGCCTGGAATGGAACTGGCTCTCAAGTGAGGCTGCCGGAACACACCGTTAGATGCTTGGCGGCAGATTTTCAACTTGAGGGTGGTAGCTAGCCAGCCGAGTACTAGAAAGTACTCTACCACCACGCTATGGTTTCCTCACGATGTTTTCCTTCACCGACAGCTCAAGCTCATTGTTGGGGTTTGAACCCACGCCCTTCGGCATGCGAACCGACCACGCTAACCACTGAGCTATCATCGCTATAAAGCGATGTATTTACGAATTTCGTATCAACTCTACAAAATATGCTCGAAGCATATTTTGTATTTGCTATTACAGAATAGATGTTTGTGTCTGAGTGTTAAGTATGTACTAATATAGATGTGTTCAAAAAATATACCTATATCTATAAGTATACTATCGATTATTCGGTTACCATAGTTGGTTTGGTTAATTTGGGCCTCGATCATGCCGTGTGAAATCCTGCGATATTTATTTATTATAATTGCTCGTCATTTTGCCCATCCGTGTGTCACGTATATATTTAACAAAGTAAACAGCGCCGAGCATGGGCTGGCATAACTCACGACACAGCCGGATCTTACTGCCAGCACCAACTTCGGAGCCCCGAAAATTTGTAGTACATTCATTGTAGACATTGTTTTAGAGATTATTGGAGCGATATTGATTTTGATGACAGAATTTGAATGAGCATAAAATTAATATTGGTTTTTTCTCGACTCTCTTACATAAAATATAGTTATACAGAGTGATTTCTTTTTAGCTAGCTTTTGTGAAGATAATGCATACATAAGACAACGATTTTCTAATCATTACTAAGATGAATACTTTATTTTAAATCTTTTTTTTAATAATAAATAGGCTTACGTTTGATCTCCATCTCACCTGATGTTAAGTGAAGATGCGATCTACGATGGAACACGCTTAGAATATACCGATACATTTATTTGCGTTGAGATGAATTGTGACTTACGCAAAATTTTATGATAATTATGAACCTTTCGGAAAAAAACTCAAAATACAGTAAAAACTGTATCAAAATCCGTTGCGTGATTTAGAAGAAGTAAGCGGAAAACTGGGACTGAGGTTGACATGTTCTAGAAGGGAGACCGCGAGTCGGCAGTAAGGAACGTTGTGTAGGACGCCCTTAGACTAGGTGGAGTGACGATATATTTAAGAAGTAAAAACTAAAGATCGGGCTGAGTGTCTTGGGAGAGACCTATGTCCAGCAGTGGGCTATGATAGGTTGATGATGATAAAGCGGAGATACAGACAGACGTGGACAGCGAGTTTGTTTTATACTATTTAAATATTAGAAAAGAGGTAGTGTTAATAGAGAGATCTTGCTAATTTTTCAAAATGAAAAATAAAAATCCACTTTGTCTTGTTTATCACTTCATGAGGCGGACGACGTCAACTATTCTAGAATTAACTTCAGTGGCGCTAGTGGCGTATTAAACAGTCTTTGGTATGAACAATAAAAAATCCATCTATCTGCTTTATAACTCAACTTAAAGTTAAGTCTTAATTAGACTTAGACTCGACTTAAGTTACAAACCATGTCTGTAAACCTCCCCAGGGTAGAAGCTAGCTATTTAGTAGCGATAATAGCTTAGTGGTTAGCGCGGTCGGTTCGCATGCCGAAGGGCGTGGGTTCAAACCCCAACAATGAGCTTGAGCTGCCGGTGAAGGAAAAACATCAAAAACATAGCGTGGTGGAAGGGTACATTCTAGTACTTGGCTGGCTAGCTACCACCCTCAAGTTGAAAATCTGCCGCCAAGCATCTAACGGCAGCCTTACTTGAAAGCCAGTTCCATTCCAGGCATGGTGTGCTTTACCATCTTCGACCACACCGTCACTTAACATCAGATGAGCTGTGGTCAAACAACTAGCCTGTCAGACAAAAAAAACTAGAGAACTATTTCAACTATGATAAAATCTATACATGTACCTACCTGGTTTCATAGACAAATAAATCATTCATTCATAAAAATTGGTTCAAAATACCTATACGATTGATTTTACGAAAATACTTCTGTGAACTGAGTCTCTATTTTGATAGCGACCTAAAAGCAAGAGATATTAAAAGATATTTTTACAAATTGTACACGCGAAAAAGCTTTCAGGGATGTTACTTAAATTGGAGACCCGTATTGCGTCCTTTAACAGAGCCAGAAACTACACTGAGAAATTAAAGCTAGAGCATGAATTCATAGTGCAAATTTTGCATAACCTGTCTTGCGGATTTCCTCACGCACGCGAGGTTTGCTGGTATGCATGAAATTTCACACTGCAGTAGTTATGTGTTACATAGGTCTGAAGCAGATCAAATATGCAGATCGCATAAGTTTGACTCAATGACTCACTATTCAGTTGCACTCAATAAATAGCAACTCGCAAAATGCTTGAGATATGACGAGAATAAATTAAAGTTCCGGCAGTCTAGTTAGGAGACCGTCTGTTTTCCAATCATGAGGTCCTAGGTTAAAATTACACGGCACGCACCTCTGTTTTTCCTGAGTTATTTGCGTATTGCCGATAATGTCAAACGGTGAAGGAAAACATCGTGAGGAAATCTACATGTCAGAGAGTTAAAAAGAGTGTCAACTATCAGCTATCGCTTTATTCTTCTCACAGTGAGAAGAGATTCATGCCCAGCAATGGGATAGTTTATAAAAACAGGGCTGACACGTAGACGAAATAGCGCCAGTGTGTTGCCATTAGTTCAGTCACTGTTAAATGTATCTCACTTGAACCGGTTCCATGTGAATATACTTTTCGTAAGGTTCGCTAGGTGGTTCTACCAGATCATCGAATTTTTTCTTTATTTAGAGTTAGAAACGGGCAGTGATATATGAGCTGATTCGTGGTTCCAGCTCAATTGCCTGAATCATGAACTGAGCTGCAGCTCATATAAATTAGTTACCCCTAGGGATGAAGACTCTCAACTAGGGAACGGTCCTAGGACACCGGTGCTGACGGGGCCGCGGATGAGTGTATAAAGTGATCTCGCAGCCCCAATAAACATATGGGTGACAAAAAAACACCCCAGGGTTTGTAGTGGGTAGGCATTATGGCGAAGATCAATATAACCTGTTTCACACGGAGTGATTACCACCAGTAATCACTGAGGATTTTCCATCGGCAAAAAAATAATAAAAATGGCAGTGTTGGTGTCATTTCGAACAATAACTCACGTGCGTCCCATAATACAGTAAAACTTATAATGTCATGGCATCGTACTTTATTTTGATTCCTTAAAAAAGTCGGATGTTACCGAAACTATAGTCGGAATATCCGACCTAATAAAAAACGAGTAATTCCGCATAAATAAAACTAAAATAAGTTTTCATAGCAAAATTACCTTACGATGTAAAACGGGAACGAGTGCGCATCGTACTCTGTTTTGACTCCTTGAAAACGGCCACCGACCGAAACTATAGTCAGAATATTGAATTTCATCGCAATATCTACCTACGTATTTGATCCCAATAATTACAAAGCTCATTAATTTTGGGAACATCTGGCTTTCTTGATAAATGGGCATTATAAATGAGTCAACATTACCGCCATTAACGCCTGCATCGATAAATTCGGAATTGGCAACATATTGAAATATTGAATGTTGTGTCATTCAACAATAATGTTGTGTGTTTTAAGGTCGACATTTCCACAAACAAAAATCGCTAGTGAAATATTAGCCTCTAGGGACTTCTTTCATTAGGACGACCTAATGAAAGGTAGGTACCAACGCGGTGTCAGATATTTTACGACCAAACAGTAGTGTGTAAATATAAGCGTATACAAATAAGAATTGTGTGTATGCCTCGAGCATTCATGCTCACTGTTGAAGACCTTCTTGCGGCAGCGTCGTGTCTCTGTTCTCTCAAATTTGGTTGAGGAGGGCGATGGCTTGCCAGCGTCATACTCGTAATCGGGTGCTGCGTGCGGGTCGCTGGTCTGCTCGCGGTATACACACAATATAGTAATAGATTACAAAAAAAAATTAACCTTATATTAAGATCACTGAATAATACTACAGCTAGTGATATTGCAAGGCTATTGAAACACACCATTAGATGTCTCAAAGTAGCGATGGAATGCGAGAGAACTCTGTTAGTCAGATGCGGACTTGTAGTCTTGATTAGACGTTATCTCTTTTCATTAGGAAAGCATATCATTTATCTTATTACTTTAACATTACTTTTTCGTAGCGATGATAACTTAGTGGTTAGCAAGGTTAATTCACACGCCAAAGGACATAGGTTCAAAGCTCAGCTGCCGGTGAAAGAAAACATCGGGATACCATAGCATGGTGGTAGTGTACTTTCTAGTACTCGACTGGCTACCTACCCTTTAAGTTGAAAATCTGTCGCCAAGGAGCGGTGTGTGGTGGTAGCCTCACTTGAGAGCCAGTTCCATTCCAGGCTAGATGTGCTTTACCGTCTTCGACCACAACATCACTTAACATCAGGTGAGCTGTGGTCAAACACCTAGCCTGTCGATCATTAATAAATAACTAAACAAAGTCATGATAGCATTTCTGAAAGTACAGAGTACAGACAAACGCTATCCTAAGCGTATCTAATTCGCTTTAGAGAATGTTTATCGCCAAGACGGACCAAGCGAAGCGCAAGGGCACTACCTACCTTTTCTCGAAGAGCTTCATCGTTTTTTTAACCCTCATAACTTGGGTTTGGATTATACCAGATAAACAAAATTCGCAAGATATGATGTCAATAGTGGACTTATTGAACTTTCTCTTAATATAACATGGTCGAGCTAGGGGCGCGATTTCGGCCACAATCGTTAGAAAAGCGCCCCTAGCTAAATTTCCTTTGAGTCATCTGTTTTTCCAAGTAATTGCCTCCTTTACTGAGGAGACTAGCGCTTTATTATTTCGTCGAAACTTGCACAAATTACACAGCAACAAAGTCGGGACGAAACTTTCAACAACTTTGTTATAAATTATATTCGAGTGAACCGTACGTAACCCGAGATGTTAGAAAAAAGTTTTTACCTTTAAGGAAAGCGTACTAATAATAATTTAACTAAGGTTAACTAAATTAAGCAATAACTTTTTAAGCTTTTCGATCCTAAAGGAATCAATGGGACACTATATTTAACCTTATTGTGTCCATCCAATGTGTGAGTCCATATAAAAGTGCTCAAATCTAGCGTTGCCTGTACATAAAAGTACATTCTGTACATTCTTTTCGTGTACTAGAAATGTTAGCATGAATATATAATACAAAAATTAACTTTACGTGATACAATTGCATGTGCAGATGAAATAAAGCCTGCAGTATATTTAAAAAAAAAAAACCTTAACCAAACTTATTCAATGAAAAAGAATCTCTTTTGATAAAAATATTACATTAACACATAACTATGCTTGTGACTGAGGGGAGTTTTTAAGGACACATTGCGGAGTAGCACACACTAGTAATGATGATTAATGTTGCCAGTTACGTGTGAAAATTACCGCGCGCGGGAAAATGCACTTTCAAGATGGCGTATGGAGATTTATGTGTGTGTGTGGCGTATGACCAAGAATATTTTTACTGTAATGCCGGCGACAGAGTTTCTGAATAATGTCAGGTATTTTGCTTGGAAATTATTGGGTTTATGACTTTGAGGGGAAAGAAAATTAATAAAATGTTTGTATTTGTTTTTAGGCACATATTCGAAGTTTCTACAAGCTTCTATTTAACTTCCAATATATGTATTTGTTAGTTGGGTTTGGTAAAAACTTCGTAGCTGAATTGAAACCACTTCCTACGGAGCTGAAATTTGACACGTTGGTTCAGGTTCGATGACTATGCATTTTGATGGTAAGCAGGACTTGATTCTACTTTCATCATTGGCTTCATACGAAGAAAATCCTCAACGATTAACAGTATGGACAGTATATATAGTACCTATATATACACTTATAACTTTGATTGCCTACTTTTAATTGCACCGTTAAAAACATGTTTATAAAAATATTTTTTAATATTATTCGAAATAGCATTTGACATTTTCTTCTAGTTTCTCACTTTTGTGGTTTCAACTTATTCTTTTCTCTAAATATAGAACTTAATTGCTAAAATTACTAAAACAGAACTCAAGACGACGGGTTCTGTATAAAACAAATAACTGTTACGTATTTTCCGTTCTTGAAGAAATCGCCTTAAAGGAAAGACTGCAACTTGTAGCACTAACTCAGAAGATTATTTTGTTTTCTATACAATTTTCTAATTCTGGTGTGCACAACAAATAGTTTATATCTATATCTATGAAACCTCCATAGCACAAATATTATCTGTCTATTTTAACGCTGCGTAATGAGAAGTATTTAACATTTTCTGACAGGAAAATCAAACTGTGGTTTAAATTACAAGATTATTAAAATGATTAAATTTTTACAAGTTTTATGAGTTGCTAGCCAAAAAAAAAGGCTTTTTTATTAAGTATCCAAAATAATGCGCCAAACAATTAAAACATAATATTATTTCCTTTCAGGTAAGGAACCCTAAATATGAAACTCATCGCCCGCTCCGCTGTTTGAAATGGTAACTAACAACTCCTTTTGAAAGAATCATTTTAATTCAAATCTCTGTCTAAACTACAAAGCGTTTGTTGTAGTATTTTTATACAATATTTTATTGAATTTTTAATTATTTTGATTATAAACCTTAGCGTAATGGTTTGTTACTTTCTAGTACTCGGCTGACTAGCTACCATCATCAAGTTGAAAATGTACCGCCAAGCACCTAACGGTGTATTCTGGCTGTTTCACTTAAGAGCCAGTTCCAGCTTCAAGCTAGGTGCGTTTACCATTTTCGATACCGTCACTTACATGAATTGAGCTGTGGTCAAACACCTACCCAGTCACATAAAAAATATAGGGCAATAAATTTTATTAATAAGCCCAAAAGTGTTTCATTGTAAAAAAGCGGTAGATAAATAATTATAAATAAATAATAATAAATATCAAAAGACCTTACACACAGCGCCCAAACTAAGCAAAGCTTGTACTATAGGAACCAGGAAGCTGACAGAATACTTAAATACGTATTTTTTAATAAATACATACTTATAATACATACAGAACACCCAGACATAGAACAAACATTTTGCTTATACCACAAAATGTTTTGTCCTAATTGGGAATCGAACCCACGCCCTGCAGCTCTTAAGGCAGATATTATACCAATGAACCAACAGGGCTGCTTATAATCAAGAAGGGAAGGGCAATTGCCCCATATCCCCTACCCTTCCCAGTGTGTCAGCTCTTTAAATCCTATATGTCCAGCTATTTGCCATCCAACCGACAGACAAATAAATACTAATTGAATTAGGTACTAATGTAATCGTAAACCCAAATGTTCCCGTTTCAAGCAAACAATAGAACAATCTACAATTACCATAATTGCTAAAAATGTTTACGTAAGCTTATTTTACCGTTGTTCCACAAATTATAGAAGATAAATTGACTTTGTCGCTCAGCGAGCTATGGAAAGAGCTATTTTAGGGTTTCTCTAAGGGATGGCTTCCGTAACGAAGTAATTCGCTTGAGAACCAAAGTAATCGACATAACTCAGCGTATTAGTACGCTGAAATGGCAGTGGGCTGGCCATGTCTGTCACAGAACCAATAACGATATTCGACTGTCCTGTTAGCTCATTTGGTAAAGTTCTGCTTCGAGAGCTGAAGGGTGTGGGTTCGATTCCCACCGGGACAAATATTTATGTATCGATAAATATTTGTTCTGTGTCTGGGTGTTCTATATGTATTATAAGTATGTATTTACACAAAAGTATTTTAAGTAGAATATAGAACATGTTTTAAGAAGGAGTCCTACTCCTTCGTAAGACTAGGTGACTCGTAAGCAAAAACGCGAAGATCAGTCTAAGTGTGTGCATTGACCTATGTCTAACAATGGACTAAAGTGGACTGACGAGTTTTTAGTTATAGGTAATGCGGGTGACGCGTTTTGTTGAAACTTGTATTTATGTGTATAATATTAGTTTTTTTAAATAAAATTCTAAGTTACACGCGCGAGTGTAGTAAATAAATGAAATAATGTGACTTTTTCGTATTGAACACTTAATGAAACTTTTTGTAAAATCACCACTACATTATGACACGACCTGACTTAACCTTGATTTACTTTTACTGTGAATTAGATAAATTTAACTTAATTTTTCTAATACTTGAAAATTTCGAAACACATGATACTAGCAAACGCACAAAGTTCGACGCCAAAAAAAAAGAAAGAAAAGGCATACATTTTTCTGTCCCTAGGGATTTTGGGGCCTGCCCTCGTTACAAATTCATATTCGACTATTCCTTTTATGATTGCTTTGAAACCCCATTTATAGAGGTTTATTGAAGTTACGAAACTTTTGAAACAACAATTAGATAGGTACCAGGAGGCTAGGACGTGGCAAGAGCTAGATTCATTAGCACCACCGCAGAATACATTTGGGCTAACGACAGACCTTTCTCTTTATGTAGGCGTCGTTACAACTTTATAGTCATATTTCAATTGCTTTCTGATTTGAATTTTATTTATATCTGGCAATATTGAAAGTCTTAAAAAAGCGGGTCATACTTGCTCGAATCGTTTTTTTTAAATATTTATACATCAATATATCTGGATCGAAATGACTTTTTATATATGTACATAATTATTTGACATACTATTACAGTAAAAAATTCGTCAACATGCTTGAAAAATAAATCATTTTTCGGCTTTGTTTTGAACGATGAAAAGCTCAGAGCATCGACTATAATCTTTGGGAGTCTATAGTCTCTGGATTAACGCATAGAATAGGTACACAATTGTACCCAAAACTGCCATCAATTTGACTGCCTGACTGACACCATTTATTGGTATAGAATAGATATACCATTAAAAGGCAGTCAAATTGAAGTTAATGTAAATGTCGCAAAACTATTTATCATATATTCCCAATTCCCCACACATGAAAAATATATTTTAATGCGCTTAGTATTTCCTGCTAAAGAGACTTATACTTACCTATTAATATTACAGAATGAATAATATTAACTGCTACTAACCAAAGAAGTAGGATTGCAATAGAAATACCCTTTACCAAACAACGTTTATCTGTATTTGTCACTTGTTACGGAAGTCCTTTTAAGGGGTTATATACAGTTAGAAGGTCGAAAAAAAGCGAATTTTCCAGAATTTTTTCTGAGAAAACTTTTAAATTTATTGATCTCAAAATTTGTGCACATATTATGGTATCTTTTAACTGTATTTTAAGACTTAGTATTAGTAAAAATATTTATTTGGAAAGGAGCTACAGCTGATCTCCGGGAGCTCCTCTCAAAAAAGACGTTTTGCGGTGACCACTATATCTCTGAACTGGATCCTCTGAAAATAAAAAACCAAACAGATTTCGTTAAAGTAATGTTAAATCTAGTAATTAATCGAAGGAATAAGCAAAATATTTTTTTTTGACAAAATGGCGGTTTCTCAAAAAAAAAAATCGATTTTTGACCAAAATTTCGGCCTTAAATTGTTTATAAAAAATTTAAAAAAAATCAGTTGGAAAAAATCTTCGATTAATTACTAGAAAATATATTTAAGAAGCTCGTGTTAAAATTTGAGACTAATCGGTTTAGCCGTTTTCGAGTAATGTTGGTCACCGACTTTGAACACACCATTTTGAGAAAAACACGTTTAAAGTTTGAAAAGCACTTTACATATATATATATATATATATTTTTTACTTACATGGAGTCGTCTATTCCAGGACCATATAATACACCCTCCGCCGCTTCGGCAGCTTCTAATAACTCGAGCTGATGTTGTCTGCGGGCCATTCTTCCATCTCGGGTGCTCTCACGCGCTCTGAGATCGGAAATGTTCACGCGCTGCTCATCTTCTTTTTCGGCATATGAATGCGCATTGGGCCCAAGTGTAATTCCTATTGCCTTCATATAATACAATAGTGATGCCATTCCTTCATTAAATATGCCGGCAGCTATGTATGCAGCGATTTCTACAGTTTTCGAACCGGCCGGAACAATTTTGGGAGAGATTTTCCAAATCAGTTGATTGTAGCTCTCGTTGTTGTTTTGGTTAAAACCACCTACACATCTTTCTAATAAATTCTCACTGCTGAGATCTGTAAAAATCGGAAATATAGCCTCAGCAACATCTTCTGGTAATGGCTCATAATCATGTTCGAAAGTGGATAATTGATTGGCAGCTGCAGCCCTCTGCCAGCTGCACCATGAGTCTGGTCCGTCCGGGCACTTATCGTGTTGAGGTTTTTCGTCAGTTGAACAATAATGATAATATGTGGCCCAGATAGCATTATACATTTTTTCAACGGAATCACAATTTCTCCTTATTGCTAAGCCATAATAAACTGTCAACTTATCGATCATCTTTCCAGTAAGTTTGCCTTTTCCACCGAGAGTTTTTTTTTGTATTTTTTTTCCTTTTTTGTTTTCAACTGTTTCAACATTTTTTTTGATACAATCTCGGAGTCTCGTGCCCATTCGTTTCTGTACGTGTCCAATACATTCTTTTTTCACAACTTCTTGGTCACCGTAAGGTGCAGCCTTTAAAATTCCCGAGTACGTTTTGGAGTCACCGTCTCCAATGTAATTTTTGTACATGACTCCAAGTTTTTCCAATGAACGTTGGAACATTTCAACGACTGAATCTACTTCCATTTTCCCAGAAGAACCAGAATGATTAGCAGTGCAAGTATTTTTATGTTCTGCATACCATTCATTATATTCTTCGGTATCGAGTTTCTTCCTCCAAGTTTCACACAGTTTGCAGTAGGCACTTTTTACATAAATATCAATGATTTTACCAGAATAGTATCCGATCAACGATGTCACACCGTACAAGGAAGTAAACCCTCGCTTTTTCCATGTGGCATCGCCAGATATAGTTAATTCTGTCGAATGTTCATCACCTTGATGTTCGGAAGTCAATTTTTTTTCTTCAGTACAAGCCTGTTGAAAAAGTTTTTCGGTAGCTGTTTTTACACTGGAGTGAATATTATTCATTATTAAATCGTAAGTGGGCTGTGATATAAAAGCTCGCATGTCCATTAATCCACAAAATTTTGCTGCACCTTTTAACCCTAATCCGAGGACTCTCATAACAAATAAAAATCGTCGATTTATTTCATAGGAGTGTGCGACAAAAGGACTAGAATTTATGTTACGATCTGCACACTTATCACACAGCAAAACAATTTTAAAACCAAGTCCTCGTTCAGAAGCAGTTTGAAACTTAACATTTCCGTCACAGATCTTACATTTCACATATTCAGAAATTGCTGCAAACACTGTTATAAAATTTAAAATGCGATACTCAACAGACGGATCACGCGGAACTGAGATTTCCTCTTGTTCTTTAAATTTTTTCGCAGAGGCACTGAAACTACTTTCATCCGTTTCAGCTGTTTTTGGATTAAAAACATTTTTGCGCTTTTTTGTTCTCGACT
The DNA here is from genome assembly GCA_950106695.1 of Biston stratarius. Taxonomy (NCBI): domain Eukaryota; kingdom Metazoa; phylum Arthropoda; class Insecta; order Lepidoptera; family Geometridae; genus Biston; species Biston stratarius. The sequence continues at coordinate 10,680,753 of OX467106.1, forward strand.
TACGTATGTTAAGAGATTTTCTCTTTTCTCTAGAAGACTTCATTTTCACGAAAAAATTACAGAAAAAAATATGAACGAACTCACAAGTTTATTGCTTAGCTTAGCTGCTTTTACTGACTACCACTCTGAAATATTTTCCGTTTGGGGAGAGAAAAATAAAAATTGACCTTTCAGGTATAAAAAAAAACAATAACACACTGTTGCTTTACGCATCTAAATACATTAGAAGGGAACATTTACAATAAGGCAGGTGCATAAAAGGGACAGCGTTCCGGGTAAGCGCTGCCGCTCCGGCCTTGTACTTTCAAGCACTTTGAAACGCCTTTTCAAATTTGCGTGTAACTTCGAAAATATTCACCGGAATAATATGAAATTTTCTGTGTGTATTCTTAAATATATGTACATTAAGAAAAATAAATAAAAAAAAAAAAGATTTTTTGCAAATTCTAACTGTATATAACCCCTTAAAAGAAAGAGGCCGCGATAGAATTTCGTTCTGTCTCTTTTGATATATCCTCGTTTACGTATTCTATGAACGTAAACTGTTTCATATAATTTTGACATATTCCATTGGTCACAATCTATTTATTTCTTGTTATTTTTCTTTGCTTTTGGCGTCGAACTTTGTGTAATTGTCAATATCAAGTGTCTATGTTTTTAAGTATTATCTGAGAAATCAAGTCAAAATCACTATCAAAGTAACAGAAAGTAAATCTTGGGCGAGTCCGGTCGTGCCCTCGTAAACGAGAATGAAATACAACTTTATTGTATATCAACAATCGACATATTGTAACATACATATGTTAAAAAAAGAGAGAGAAAAAATAACAAAACATCTAGAATCATTTGTGGTACAACGGCGACGAAGTCCTATAACCAGCATTTGCGGCACACGCACAATTTCTTACTTTAATTTTATTATTATATCTGTTGTTTATTACTTTCAACAAAAAAGAAGTAATGTCGACATTACGCTTACATAGAGTTTTAAAAACAACACGAAATATCATTTTTCACTACATGATATCACTTCCCACACTCGCGAATATAATTCGAAACTTTCTGAATACACCTACTATTTTATACATAAACACTCGAAAGTAACTTAACGTAACTTTGGAAAGTAATTTAGTTCTGCGCCATAAGCTTTCCGCGTACCGACAAAATTCAATGTCTTATATGTCAACGAAGTATAAAAGTGACAGCTCAATTCGCAAATGTCGACGGCCCGATGACAAAATTGTATGCTCGCTCTTTTTTAAACCAACTCTTCGCTTTCTACTACTAAATCTCGAATGACGTTCCACCATCTGCCAGTGACATCTGTCAGAAGTCTCATCGCTCGCGCTGACAAACTGGCTGAGCGTGGGATAAACTGCTGAATAATGAGGCATGAATAGAAATAGACGCTTAAATCTTTCCATATTACTGACGTTGCAATTGCTGAAATGTACTGCCACAACAATAATTCAACTGTGACTATGCGAGGGATGATAATGATTAATATCTACTGTTAAAGGCCTTTTGTTAAATATCTTGACAATAAGTGAAGGTTGAAATACCCGACATGAAATTATTGACAACGGACTTACTTTTTTTTAAAGAATTTGTCATATTAATAATTATCATTATCGTCTCACTGCTGTGTAAAGGCATTCCTTCCACTTTTTCAAGGCTCTATGTTGGCAGATATTGTGAGCTAAGATGGTTATCGCCCATAGCTCCGCTGGCATCCAACAGTCGTGCCCATGCTCAGTCCAGTCCCGCTTTAGCAAGGCACATTTTTTTGGGTCAAATCAGTAGTGTGGGTTTTGGATCGCAGAACTGAGTTTCTGATACAGTTAATAATAATTTCATACCTAGTAAGTAGCGCTTTATTTATGGTAATATATTAGGAAAACATTTAGCCGGTTACTTTTTACCATATGGATTTATTATTTTAGCTTACAATAAATAAGTCGGAAAGACATGCATATAGACAATGTAGGCTTTTATTAATGGTGTCCCGCTGACCACCCTCTGGTATGAAGAACAAAAAAAAGAGTTACTTGTCTATGGTGCGTGCGACAGTTTGTTTAGTATTCCGTGAAATATTTGTAGCGATGATAGCTTAGTGGTTAGCGAGGTCGATTCACACGCCGATGGGTTAAGCAACAATGAGCTTGAGCTGCCGGTGACAAACCATAGCATGGTAGTAGGGTACTTTCTAGTACTCGGCAGGCTATCTACCACCCTCAAGTTCAAAATCTGCCGCCAAGCATCTAGCGGTGTGTTAAGGCAGCCTCATTTGATAGCCAGTTCCATTCCAGACAAGGTGTGCATATACGACCACACGATCACTTAATTAACATCAGGTGAGCTGTGGTCAAACACCTAGCCTGTCAACCATTAAAAAAAACTTATACTTAATTTAATTCTCGTTAACCAGTACTGCAATGTTATTTAGGGATTCAGTTCAGAACGAAACTCAACCGTTTCTGCATCTGTTACTAAATATGGCTGTATCCTGTTTTTGTTACTAAATAAATAAATTGCATTTACAATCTAATCCAAATCTCTATCCAGTGCAAACAGTTTGTAACAATTCTGTGTAGTTGCAAACATAATCTAAATTTCAATAACGCTCATTCGCTCGTTGATTGGCAATAATCGGAGTGTGTGGCAGCACAATGCGCGCCTGTGCCTAGTGATGCGAAATCAATTCCAAGGTGAGAGTATCGATAACGGAGCCACAGAATAAATAATAGCACACATGAATACGAATCAGCCCGGTTTTTTTATTATCTGGGGACTAGCCTCTTCTCATTGGGAGAAAGTTAAGGTCATAGTCCATCACGCTGGCCAAGTGCGAGTTGGTAGACTTCACGCACCTTCGAGAACTCTTTTTTCACGATGTTTTCCGTCACCGTTTAAAGTTATCGTCAGAGAAAGAGAGGTGCGTGCCGTGGGAAACGAACCAAGGACTTTCAGATTGGTAGCCAGACGGTCCCAATATAATCAAACTAGTCAAAAAAAATTGGTGACAGAACAAGTGTGTTACCACAGCTAACCTGATTGTTAGTAATGGAGTGTTCAAATATGTAGCAGGAACGCACTGGATGCGAGCCGCTTCGAACCGGTCTTTATGTCAATGGAGGAGGCCTATGTCCAGAAGTGGACGTCCTACGGCTGAGATGATGATGATGATGATGATGAGTGTTCAAAGATGGTCAACACTTAACTAGACTTTCAAGTAGGGCTGCCGGAAAACACCGGCAAGGCGGCAGTTTTTCAATTTGATGGTGGTAGCTAGCCAACCGAGTACTAGAATGCACGTTGTGCTTCTTCGCCGGCAGCTCGCGCTCATTATTGGAATTTAAACTCACATCCTCCTCGTGTGATCCGACCGCGCTAACCACAGAGCTCATTGCCTTGTGTCTAGTTTTGATATTTGTCATTAGAGAAGTCTCAATTAAAATTAACGCTGTGCATATCGATACTAAATATTTCAATTACATAAGCAAATCTGTAATATTGTGGTTTCGTTTGACATCCGAAGGACTTTTACCTAAATGCTCATTGCCTGATATCCAGCGTGGGCACAAAGTGGAATATGCCTTATTTAGGTCCATTGCAGGGGCATAAACACGGGAATGGCATTACCGATACGTGTTGTATCACTCCATTATGTTTTTATGTGCCGCCCTCGTAATTAGGGCGGTTCTAAATACCAGAGCTGTAGTTAGGCTTTGGGACCTAAAAATCACTCAAAACTACTTCAAAATGTTTTTTGTCACATATTGTGTTTTTTTTATATATTTTTTTTTAACTGTATAGGTTCGCGTTTGACCACATCGTGTTAGAAATTAAGCAACGATGTGGTCTAGGATGGAATACATTTACCTAGAAGGAACCTGTGTACTCTTGATTTGAAGACACTCATATTGTAGGTACTTTTCGGGAAACACAGACTCCGGCAAAGAGTTCCACATCCTCGCTGTGCGAATAAAGAATATGGATTCGAAACGCTTAGTATGGAGAACGTCCACCATGTACGGGTGACGCTTTGGTCGCGTTTGTCTGCCCGTCCGGTAGTAAAAAGGGACAGGGGGGACCAAGTCGTGCAACTCCTAGGCACAATCCCCGAAATGTATCCGATAGACAGGAGACCTTACGTCGATGCTCAAGTCTTTACAGCCGAGACTTGACCAAAGTGGCATTGCCTAGAGATATACGTATAGGTACCATAGATAGAGCACACTCTTAGATAAATGAATATTTTACGATACTTACAAAGACTTAATCAAAACAAATCGGGTAATTACGATTATTATATATACATCTATTTAGCGAGTTGTTTAATAAATAAAGAAGATACTTAACTAAACACAAAAACTTCACAACTAAGAACAAACAATTAAATCGGTAATAAACATAATTATGTAGGTTTAACGTTTCTCGTTGATCAACAATTCTTTTCCCCATCAACTTCGGTCCTTAATACGAGCCTGCGCCCCACCTTTATTTGTCATAGCGAACGGTAGCATTTCACTGACGAATTGAAAACAACACACGTATAAAGCAGGATAATTAGGGTAACAGTTTTGAACGGGAAGTCACGAACAGTTTTGTGTTTAAGTTAGGGGCTGTTAATTAATCTGTGGCATAACTTGATGAGAACGAACAAGCAGTATGGGCAGCTTTTATATGACGCTTCTATTTATGTTAATATTATTTTTATTCTGTGGCTCTACAAATTAAAAATTCGTCTTTTTTTACTTTTGGCATCGCACTTTGTGTTTTTAACGTTGTTCACGTTGGGCGTAATTCTCGCAAATTGATATGCTAGCCCCTCAGATTTATGAGTGGTATCGATGAAAACAACATTACCGCAACCCATCGTGACTGTACATTATGCATACATTCTCGATCATTTATTTTCGCCCTGTAAAATGTCTCCTCTACAAAATAGATACAAGAAACCCTTCGTCATAATTTTATTCAAAATAATGCGTCTCAAACTCCTAAAGAAAGTTATGGGACATTGAAATTCGCGGCTTAACTGGAAACTTCTTTTGTTAAATTCGCGAACAAATCTTTAACAATGGCTGGACATTATACTGGGTATAAAGTTACAGACAGTAACGAATCTTGTAAGATAACTCCACTTTTTAATCAATCAGAACAAACGTAAAATTGGTTACCAATTTGAACTGTATCTCTATATTTGATACATAATTATTTATGTCTACAACCAGTGGCGTAGCGAGGTATTCAAAAGCAAAAAAAAAATTACACCCTATCTAAACTGGTTAGGTTTTATTAAATAAAATACTTTTACATTTATTCCATAAGCTTGAGCCTCCGGTGGAGGAAAACATGGTGACGAAATCATAGCATGGTGGTAGGGTGCTTTATAGTACTCGGCTGGCTAGCTACCATCAAGTTGAAACTCTGTCGCTTAGCACCTAGCAGAATGTTCCGACAGCAGTGTGGTAGCTAGCCAGCCGAGTACTAGAAAGTACCCTACCACCACGCTATGGTTTCCTCACAATGTTTTCCTTCACCGGCAGCTCAAGCTCATTATTGGAGTTTGAACCCGTGCTCTTCGGCGTGCGAACCGACTGCGCTAACCACCGAGCTATCATCGCTACATAATTATATACATTCCGTAGGCTCATAAGTGTCCACCACTGCCGCTTATTCGTGGCGTCTATCTCAAACAATAAATAAATAGTTTTTCAAGGGCATTTCACAGCGCTATCTAACAAAACTTATCATGTGAATATAATATAAAACTCTTAATTTGTAAATATATATGTAATATGATTAAATTTTATCCGTGTTTTTTGGAACAAAATATAAATTATGTGTCATAGAATATAGTAAGTCAGGGTCGGGCGACCAACACCTTTAATTCAATTGACAAAGTTTGGCACTGGATGTGTAGTTTCGGCGAGGCGGTTGATAAGCAATGAATTTTTTGATGATAGCTGTTCTGTTTTATAGTCATAATTTTATTTTATTTATTGCTGACAGATTCCAAGATGGTAAAGCACACCTAGCCTGAAATGGTACTAGCTCTCAAGTGAGGCTGCCGGAACACACCGTTAGATGCTTGGCGGCAGATGTTCAATTTGAGGGTGGTAGCTAGCCAGCTGAGTACTAGAAAGTACCCCCACCACGCTATGGTTTCCTCACGATGTTAATTTTTTAGCTACTGAGCTATCATCGCTACAAAATTGCTGTTATACGTTTGTATACACATTGTAGTTTATATTTTGTATTCTAATCGTGTATTTTACTATTTATGTATGTTTTATTACTATTCGTAATGATTTGTAATTAGCTTTATGTTTATATTTCTTTGTATGTATGTTAATCTATTGTATTAATGAAAAATAAAAATAAATAAACCGCATTCCAAATTTGATTAATATCCATTAAGTAACACCGTGTAGGAATATAAAACATACAAACAAAAAATATAAAACATACATAAAAACTTAAGTAACTACCGGTTCGCTATCGCCGAGTAAGTTAAATTTTGAAGAACGACTTTATTTCTTTCAGCTGCTATAGAATTTCAGTTAAAGTTTTTCACTAAATTATCTCTGCGCGGTAACTTTTCAAGAAATTCTGTGCGCATTCCATTTTTTAATAAGGTTGTAATGGTCATGGATATGCGTTATCTCTGACCATCAAGAGAACGTCATGTTCGACTCATTACTTCGTTACTTTCTCTTGATGGTAAGAGATAACGCATTTCCATGACCATTACAGCGATACACAGACCTTTGAGTAACAAAACAAAGTCCAGGGCTCCGCTGCTTTGGCGCTCAATACTTTGAGACTTTCGATGGTTAGTCAGAACAGTCCTGTAATTTTGCTAGCTGCGGTACCTTTCGCGCCAGAACACAGCCGCCTCACCGGCAGCCGGCTCCGGCAGCCTCACTTGAGAGCCAGTACCATTCCAGGCTAGGTGTGCTTTACCATCTTCGACCACACCGTCACTTAACATCAGGTGAGCTGTGGTCAAATACCTAGCCGGTCAACCATTTAAAAAAAATGTTCGCACGGTTAAAGCGTCGAATACGCTACCTGTATGTGTTAACTTATAGAAACAATCTAAGTGTTTTCAAGTCGAAAGTGAATCGGTATCTTCTAGGCAAACGTGCTCCATCGCATCTTCACTTAACATCAGGTGAAATGACGATCAAACGCAAGACTATTCATCGTTTAAAAAAAGCTCAAATGAGTTATATTACTGCCCAACTCGTAGATCGCATCTTCACTTAACATCAGGTGAAATGACGACCAAACGCAAGACTATTCATCATTTAAAAAAAAACTCAAATGAGTTATATTACTGCCCAACATATTACGTTGCCAACGATTCCTCTATTTTTACCCCAACTTCTGCGAGCTGACGTTTCAAACCTTTACAATTTCCAAGACTCGAGTGAACCTTTTAAAAAGGATTTTCAATTTTACCTCGGCGCGGTTGTTCGCATATCTTTGAGCAAAATTGTAATATGGAGGTTCCGTGGCCTTTCGGCTCGCGAATTCCTTTGTTGTTCATACTTGCTTTCGTCGTCGGGGTATCATAATGTCTATCGTGCAATAACATTTGTTTCTTCGTGCTTTCTATGCAAAAATTTGGGTACTCTTAATTAATTTCTTCACGAATACAAGTACCTAGAGTTAGGTTCTTTGTTCCTTTTAATTTATAAGAAAGAGGGAAAGAAAAGCGTCATGTACTTTTATTACAAACTAGCTGTGTCTATGGCTCCATTCGCGTCGATGGTCGGTAAAGGCGAAATTATGTTTCAGTTAAATCGACCGAAACGTTTTTCTTGAATTGTGCATATTATTTCAATTAAAACTAAATGTCACGGGAGTCTTAGTACAGTATATCAGTGAAAACCGCATTGAAATCCGTTAAGCCACTTGTGAGATTAGCGTACACAAACAAACAGACAAATCGACGAACATACTTTTTTGATCTCCGTAACATAAGTACTACGTGTATAGTTTTTTATATATACAAGTACAGACACGGCTCGTTTACGAGTTTATTAAATGTATAGACAGGCTTGCTTTTAACCTCTATTACACTTGCCTAGAACAAACCGATTTACTCAATACTTGAAGGACTTGAATCCAGATTGTATCGGGAACACCTACACGGCAGCAAATTTCATTGTTTAGCAATTCGTACAACGAAGGTGAAATCGACCCGTTTAGTATGAGTTTTTGGAACATCAACCGGTGTCGCTTTTCAGAGCTTTTCGCTGTCCAATAATAGAATGGGCAGGATGGAGTTAAGCCATGCAGACCTGAACTGAACTCTTCAAAGGTAACAAAACCATAAACAACTCACAATTTAAAAAAAGAAAGGAATTGTAGATTGCTTTAGAAATACTTTGACACAATACAGTCGTACGCAAATTATCCTCCAAATTAGAATAGAGGATTTGGTAACTAAGTCTGCCTTCTTACGATATCCACGCAGTAATGTTGGTCGATAGCTCTGAGAAAAAATGGTTTAGTCGATTCGCACAGATTAGGCCAATTTATATTTTAATCGTATGCATGAGTTTTCTTAACCTACAAACGTGTTACACATATATCATGCTAAAAGGTATTAAATAATAATTAAAAAAAGAAGATACTGTCGTTTCTCGTAGCTTCATATTACACAGAAGCACAGAATAAATAATACTATTACATACTTTTAGTGGTTAGGGCGTTATAGGTAAGATACTTCATATTGTTTTCTCAACGCATAGAGCTTGTTTACAAAGTAATAAAAAACAGTCAGAAAACTGCCATCTATTGGTTTAAAACGCCACTACGAAATAAATCCTAAATAGTTTGAAACGTGCATATAAAGCTGCGCCATCTAGATCCCGCTCATGATACTAGAATAGCATTACGAAATCCCTAATTTACCGCATTCCCGTTTCCAGTGTAGAACATAACAGTACTAGAATTATGTTGTCTGTGCTGAAAGGTAGGGTAGGGTAGGGCGTTAGTATAGGTACAATCATGTACCAACTCAACATTAAGTGCCTACTAGGCCCTACCAAATCTGTCGGATACCATAAATCTGGTGGGCCTACAGAACACAGGTGTCCCGAACGCTCCAGAATTATAATTCGACCGCGCCCGTATGACCTGCTAAGGGTCGCCCTAAAAAGGGTTGTGCCTTTAGCCGCAGTTCGGTAATTAATTATGATGAGAATCCTGCCCATTTGACCGCGTTTCGGCCGAGTTTTACCAGACTTTGACATTTGAAGCTTTTTTATTTCGTCAAATAGGCGGGCTTGCAAACTTGTTGCGCATTTATCCACTTCGTTTTGTATTTCGATAACATTTTTTTTCTGACTCGACCAATGTTATTTTTGTATATTTAGGATTCCGTGCTCGAAAGACACTCTAAAGAAATTGATATTAAGCTTTTAGTACTGCCCCGTCGGTTTATAATAGTTCTATTTATTGAGTTGTAGAGTGTGGGTTAGTGTTAGTGGAAGTGTAGTGTAAACACAGTGTAACCCGCCTAGTGTAAACATTTTTGTAATTTATAAAGATGTTTGTTTTGTGTCTGGGTGTTTATGTATTATATGTTTTTACAAAAATGTATGTATGTGGATGGTAGATCTCCTTTAGTCCTAGTTCTTACAGTCTACGACTTAGTCTACGTAGATATCTCCGCAGTACCAAATACTCTGCCGCTACGCAGTAGTGTGTAAACATTTATTTAATTTTAAAGGGTAGGTATAGCTAGCAAAATTACAGGGCTGTTGAGACTAACCATCGAAAGTCTCAAAGTAATGAGCGCAAAAGCAACGAGGTCCTAGACTTTGTTTTGTGACTCAAAGTTCTGTGTATCGCTGTAATAATTATCATGTGCATGCGTTACCTCTTACCATCAGGAGAGTGTCTCGATCGTCTCATTACTATTTACATTAAAAAAGAGGAATCTACAGCTCTGTAATTGTGCTGTTTTTTTTGTTGTTTTTTTTTTTTGTTGCATAGATCTACCTTTGGCCAACTCGCCCGATGGAAAGCGACGGAATTTTTCCGCAACGCTGATTTTCAGCACTGATCATTGAAGACACAAATCAAAGGAGTTTACATTTATCTGGTCGCTGTCTCCTTTTTTCTCCTTCTTTCCGTAGACTTTTCTATGTAAAATTTAAATCCCTCAAATTGATACCCCAACCGCTCTCAGCTTTACCAGAACTATGATTGTGCCATTCACTAACGACTTCGTTTCATTTCCCTCAGTCATTTCCTTTAACGATTTTGTCGAGAATCTTACAAGTACAATAAGATTACTTATCATCAGAAGCATTGGAGCGAAGTAGCGGCTGCTATTATTATAAGGGATTTCAGGCGAAGTTTGAACTTTCCTGTTTTCTTAAGAATTTATTAATTAAAACAAAATTACTGGCCCATTTCGGCGTTTTAACGAGGTAGCAAATTCTTGAGGTTACTTAACGAATTGAATTGGTTACTTGAGCTTTGGTGAAATTTGTGTATTTTTCTACAAGGTTTTAAGCAATTATATAAATGTATTACATGCTAGGAGACGTGATGCGAAGATTCATTTAATTCAACTCCACAGCAGAGCAGTATATACACTTTATTTAATTCTCCACAAAAAATGTTTATTTATATTAAGAATGAATTTATAATTTCGCAACACAAATAATGAAAATGATTTGGTCAGAAACATATCTATCACGCTGATTGATTGTTTGTACACATTTATTTTATTTTAAAGTTGTAGATGAGGATTTCAAAACATAAGCGTAGTGCAATACACCTTGCAACCAGGTTGATGAACAGCGTAAAGCGGAGCAAAACCTTGATACAGAAAACTAAAGTCAGTAAGGAGGTCATATTAGGAGAGGTCTATATGCAGCAGTGGACAGCAAAAGATTGATGATAACACAATATGTTACGTTAATAGTACATAGCATAATCTACCACAACGATGCACGATCCTTATTACAAAGATCCCACGTAACCTGAATAAATGACTACTGACAGCATTATTTATAATAAAAATGTTTCGAATAAACGAAACCCGTCGACGTAGGACAGCGATCAATCAAAGCAATATCATCAATCATTGCCTACCTCCCAGCGAGAGACGTTGATTTATTTATTGAACCTATTTGATTTATTTAGATTGCTATATTATAAGGACTTGGTCACATCTCTATCGTATGACGCTGACGTTGTGAAACTGAAACGGAACGGTAAAAAAAAATTACGACATCACAGCTCAACGTCATCAATCTAAATGCCCTCTTAGCTTATTTGGTAGTAGTTCTGCTTCAAGAGCTAAAAGACGTGGGTTCAATTCCCACTCAGGGCTAACATTTGTGTGACCAACATAGACGTTTGTTCTGTGTCTGGGTTGTTTTGTAAGTATTTACAAAAAAAAAAAGTATTATATCAATTATCTGGTTACCATATTACAAGATTTGCTTAGTCTGGGGCTAGATGCAATGCGTGGAATGTCCTCCAATATACATTAATAAAGTCTTACAATGCCGTATCGGTTTAATTTCCAAAACGATGAATTTTAAAACGGCAGTTTTGCTTAAATCATATCTTGCCTTTCCATGCTACTGAGATGGTAGAAGAATTTCAATATCAGTTTTTTCTAATAAAGATCGATTTATGAACCGTTTGAGATTCTGATTTCAAATTAGTGGAGACTCTTTGGCATTAACATTTTTGCTTGTCTTACTCGATTTGTGTGTGCACTTCGATTACAGAAGAAAATATTTTTAATCATTATTCCTGCTCTTTTTTGTAATATGTACCGCAAAAATGTTATATATAAAAGTTTATGTATGTATGTTGGTTTGTAATGTAGAAAACATAGACTTAGCATTAACACATTGGCCATTAATGTTCCTAATTAATGTTATAGTACGAACAGCCCACTAATAAAACTCAGCCGGCTTCTTTGTTTCCTTTCAATTTGGGCGTTTTGAAGGCTACAGAGAACAGATTTCTTCTAGATCGACGTCATGTTTAATCAATTTCATATTTTTTTAAATGTGATTGATGTCATAAGGCTAATGATTCTTCAACTCAAGCACATTAGCTGTCACTCGTAGAGATTGCCATTCACTTGCACGATAAAGCAACGCTGCGTGCCGTGCCGTATCACGACTTACCGCACTGCCGCGCTATAGTGATGTGACCAAAGCCTAATTTGCCTAAGTTACGGTAGAATTATCTTTAAACTTCCAAGACTAGCCGCACTCTGCAATTTTAATAGTAGTAACCCATGTCGTATATGACAAAATCACAAATACCTGATTATAAATTTCCAATGAAACTTAAAAATTGATTTATAACGAGACACAATTGATTGTCGTTAAAAGTTTTAGCCCGCCATCACCCTCTGCTGTCCGCCTGTCCTATCTTTTAAGATAGATGTAAATCATAATGCTAATACATATATGCGAACGTGTCTCTATCTTTGTGTGTTTGTATGTATGGTTTTTAATTTTGTACGGTAAAACGGCTGAATAGATTTGGATGAAATAAATGAAAGATAAAAGAAAAAACTTTTAAAACACCAGGACGCAGCTAGTATGCACATAATTTGATAACATTGTTCACGTACTACTTTTTCCCAGGATGTGGTAATGTTAAATTGAGACCTATATATAGAATATGAACATTAGAACATTCTGCATTTTTTTAAGGTTCACACGCTAGTTGTTTGACCACAGCTCACCTGATGTTAAGTGACGGTGTGGTAGAAGATAGAAAAGCACAAAGCCTGGTTCTCAAGTGAGGCTGCCGAAACACACCGTTAGCTGCTTGACGGCAGATTTTCAACTTGAGGGAGAGAATGAAATTTTAGGGGGAGGCCTATATCCAATAGTGAACGTCCTACGGCTCTGATCCTATGATGGTGTTAAGCATTGATACGAACTAGGATGCAACACGCTGACTTAGAAGAAACCTGTTTACACTGGATTTGAAGACACCCATATTAGATAGATAGAAACTCTCTATAGAGCACACTAAAAATATAAAAAAAGTACAGAAAATAAAAGAATCTTATGAGCTAGTGCCACAAGTGGCGGCTTTTTTGCTAAGGGCAATTTTTTCCAGGTAACCAAGAAAACATGATACATATCTATCTTAATACCTTTAAACGAACAATTCTTGTATATATGTATATAATCTGAATCTCGGAAATAGCTCCAACGATTTTCATGAAATTTAGTATGCAGGGGGATTCGGGGGCGATAAATCGATCTAGCTAGGTTTCATTTTTAGAAAACGTCGTTTTATCGGTGTTTTCAGCCGGTCATCCAGGTACTTGTACTTTATAAGAACTACATGGTCCGTCAGAGACTTTCGCTGTTCTTATGAATATCACGGAATCAGAACGTTTAATGCGTAATACGTAAATGCGTTTGCTGTGGTGGTGCCGGCGTAAGAATAGTACCCCACCCTCTCTACCCGTGGTTGCTGCTCTAAGAGTCGGCTAAGGGATGTAATCCGGAAGATGGGCAGCAGCGTCTTCCTTGAACAATCACACCTAACTGCGCTCGCCAACCCGCCTGCCAAGCATGGCGAGTATTGGCAAAATCCCCCCAGGAGGAGGCCTATGTCCAGCAGTGGACGTCTGAAATGATGGCTGATGATGATGAATGCGTAACTATATCTAAAAGTATAAAATAAACATTTCTATGAAGCTTTAGACTGTTATAAATATCCATATTGTAAGACCGTGTGATAGAATGAATACGTCTTAAGTTTTTTGTTCCAGTTCTCCATTCATCACAGTACATAATAAATGTTATGGCCTGCCAGACAAATGTTCTCATTTCTCTTGCTTCCTGTAGATCCGTTTAGATTTCTTCTGCGGTTTCTTACGCTTCCTTTGCAGTAATGATGTCTTAATGTCTTTTGGTATATTTTTTTATATTTCGCCGCAGCTATTAAGTGACAACGTAGTCAATGATGATGAACAAACCTAGCCTGGAATTGTGCTTAGTGCCAATTTTTCATCTTGAGAATAACTAGCTTGACGAGTATTAGAAAGTACCCTACCGCCATACTTCGATTTCCTCACGATGTTTATGTAAAAGTAGTAAAACAAACAAAACCCTCTCTTTATGTGGGAAAGTGTAGAAAAGTCACTAATACTTTATTAGAGCATGACCGGACTTACTTTGTGACTTAGACTTATTTAACTCGATTTTTCATAAAATACCCACTAATATAGAAACATTCGAAAAACAAATGATCTATGTGTGATAAAAATAACAAAAAAAGTTATTTTATACTTTTTTTCTTTGTTTTGGCATGACACTTTGTGGATTTTGCTTATGATTTTGATTATGCAAGTATTTTTACATTTTTGACACATTCATTAATATGACACGTGTCAAATAAATCCGTTTGATATGATTTTGATATTAATTGTTTCGTGATAAATCCATTTGATATGATTTCGATATCAATTGTTTCGTGATAAATCCAGAGAAATAAGTTTGTCTCACGGTCAAAGTCACACATAAATGGTCATACGCTAGTAAACTAGTGTGTGTAACCAGTGATGTCTTATGGCGCCGAAACGTGGTCTCTGACTATGTGCCTTCTTAGTAAGCTCAAAGTAGCACAACGAGCTATGGAGAGGGCTATGCTCGGAGTTTCCCTACGAGATCGAATCAGAAATGAGGAGATCCGAGGGCGAACTAAAGTAGCCGACATAGCCCAGCGGATTAACAAGTTGAAGTGGCAGTGGGCAGGGCACATAGCACGCAGAACCGATGGCCGATGGGCCTGCAAAGTTCTAGAGTGGAGACCACGGACCGGCAAGCGCAGCGTAGGACGTCCACCCACAAGGTGGACAGACGACCTAATAAAGACCGCAGGAACGCGCTGGATGCGAGCCGCTTCCAACCGGTCTTTATGGAAGTCAATGGGGGAGGCCTATGTCCAGCAGTGGACGTCATGCGGCTGATGATGATGATGAGTAAACTAGTGGCCACCTTAATGTTCGAAGTTTTGGAAGCAACAAGAAAAGTCACGTTTGATGCTTATAATTTGTTAATCGCTTACAGTATAAACATTGTTAATAACTTTTATACCTACACCTAGAAGAAGCACAAGTTATGGACTGTATTACAATACGGTGCCATTATTTTTCCGCTTTCCTGCCAAAATCGTTGATATAGTTTACTTTAAAAGTATATAAATGTAATGTATCTGTTGTAAAATTAAATATATACTTATGAAATACACGCCCAGAACATATTCAAAACTACATAAAGGTACATATAAGTAACCTATGAACAACATATTCATAAAAACCCAAAAATATATTTTTTACTTTAAAATGAAATATCTTTATCACACGGGTATCACTTCTCATTAGCGACAACGTAAAAACAAAAAAACATCACAAAGTAAAGGAATAAAACTGCAGCGAAAGACCAAATCAATATCGCATTGCATGTTGCTTTGCAGAATAATTATGTATGTATGCACGGCTTTATAAATGGAAAAAACAAAGTCGTGCGTGCGCACTGAAAACTCGACGAGGTGCCTACCCACATACCGAGGATAATTTCGTTTGATCAGCGTTCATGCATGAGACCCGGTGAGCACGCCATTATAGCGTTCTATTTTTAAATTGTCTGTCTTTGACAGGAGACTAGTTTTAATGTAGTTTTTTTTTTAATTAAAAAGGTTAGTACTTTCTTTTTTGCCAGTTAGCAACAGATAATGTTTTTATGTTAGGATTTGTTACTTACCATAGTATATTATAGTTTGGAGTTTTAGCGGGAACGCGGAAAAATCATGTCACCGCATTGTATTATCTTACAAAGCGTTATTTCGAGTGTTAAGGTATAAAGTTAAGTGGTGTATTATTCATAAAATGCTACGTGGGTGGGTGTGGAAAAGTGATATAGTATGGTGAAACGGTCTTGACTTACTTCGTGTGAAATTACGTAATTATTTACTTGAAAATATCGAAATACTTGGCACAAAATGCGACGCCAAGGCGTCTAGCCCCAAACTATGAAAAGTTTGTACTATGGGAACAAGACAACTGAATATAATAGGCTCTTATAATACAACAAACAAAGAACAAACATTTACGCCCACGTCTCACAGCTCTTGAAGCGGATTTACAAAACTAGCTAACGGAATACTCAAAATATTTTTTTTTTTTTTTTTTAATTATAGATAGGCTTACGTTTGACCGCCATCTCCCCTGATGTTAAGTGATGATGCGGTCTAAGATGGAGCACGCTTGCCTAGAAGATACCGATTCACTCTCGACTTGAAGACACCCAGATTATATCCATCGGGGAACACCCACTCGGGCAGCGCATTCCACTGTCTAGCAGTCCGCACAATGAACGTCGAATCAAATCTCAATATACCTACTTAATCCTTTTTATCCCGCTCTGAAACAATTTTAAGAGCAGACACGCAGGTATTGTAAATCAGAATGATATCGCAGTCATAACAATGCTTTACGCAACCCGTAAACCGGCCTTATCTCTGAACAAGCGATTTCTGTATTTTACCGGAGCATGTAATTATTTAATGTGGGCTTCATACAGGAGGTACCTAGCTCATATACTCATACTACATTTTCAAATGAAATATATAACCACCCCACTTAATGAATAGATAACTGGGAGATATCCACAAATTATAAAAAAGGACAGATGGAATATTGTGTAGAAATTGAGACTTCTTACCCATATAGCTTGGTTAACGGTTAGGTGATGTAGGTATAACAGCCCTGTTGGCTCATTGGGAGTATGTCTACCTGAGCTGTAGGGCGTGGGTTCGATTTGTCCTTGACGGGCCAAGGACAAATGTTTGTTTGGTATAAACAAATGTTTGTTCTGTGTCTGGGTGTTCTGTATGTATTATAAGTATGTATTTACAAAAACAAAAGTATTTATGTATCCTATCAGTTATCTGACTTCCATCACACAAGCTCTGCTTAGTTTGGGGTCAGATGGCGCTGTGTGTAATGTGTTCTACAATATTTATTTATATTTATTTATGTATGTCCCTTATCACCCCATATCGCATGCACGAAGATAAAGGTCAATAAAAAGGCAATCCTGATTTAGATAACCGCATATCTATATGAGGAGAGAATCTCTTAGCACCAATTACGTATCTTGCAAAGTTAGTGTAAGAGTCTATAGCGCGAAGAAGCGTTAAAGTGTGTCTGTCATCTGTTTTTTTTTTAATGTTTATGATCTGGCTACAAAGGCCTTTGAACCATGTCTCTATTTGGAATTAGGTACATCACTTCACTTTTATAATTATGTCAGTGTTTTTGAACCGTCTTTTGAAATCAAGCATTTCATGCGTTGTCTTCCGTTTTTGCTATATTCATCTATAGTTACACTCAAAGTCCAGTCTTGGTCAATTCCAGTCGGTTCTGTCATCTGTCAGGCAGTCTTACCACAGATAACAAAAGTGACGTACGGATACTGAACTCCAAACGTGCTTTAGTGTGGGGAAAATGATAAAACGTTTCGTGTTGTTACCAAAACTCTGTTGAAGCTTAAATAGCTGCCACTTTTTTACTAGAGCATGACTGGACTCAAACTTGACTTACTTTGTGTGTAACTCGAACGTGCACTAGACTAGACTAGCGACTTTTTTGTTTCATATTATTTTGGTGACTCGATTACAAAATATTGAATAATACTGATATAAAAGTTTAATTAGAATATACAAAATAAAAATAAAATTGGAAGCGGAGATACAGATAGACGCGGTCAACGAATTTGATTTATAATATTCAGAGAAGAAATACTTTTAAATATGCAACATTTGACCAGGAAAAGCACAAAGTCTCGTGCCAAAAAAGAAGGAAAAAAATAAGCGAAGATTCTTTGGTCCCTCAAATTCTAGAACATTTGGAATACAATGGTACACAAAGGTTTCTTTATGCAAAATCATGATAAATAAATTGATCAACGTCAGTTAGGTTTACGCCATTCCTTCTAACGAGGTACGCTATTGGAGAGGTGGTACCTACTCATTGTCTATGGTAAGGTGCCACGATCGACTTACAAGATTTTCTACATTTTTGACATAGCATACACCTAAATATTGAATAATATACAAACAGGGTTAAAAGCTTGAGGTGTAATAAGGCGACAGGAGGTCAATGTACTCACCATTATGAACAACTTTTACTTTGGTCACAACATCGCAATCGCAATTGTTTTAAATTTAATGTTTTATAGTTGAGCTCATGAGCGAAAACTCAATAATTTTTAATCACTATTTTATAAGTAATTATTTCCATAATACTCCTCCCATTCGACTCTACAAATAAGTATATTATTATCGTTTTTATCTTCTGAGAAAATACTGGCATCGCAAGTTGTGCATTCGCCATGTCTAGCTTTCAAAATTATTGTGTAACAAATCACACTCGAAGTAAACTGAAGCAAATCAAGATTAAATCCAAGTCATGATAAAAATAAAATTATCAAGATTTTACATCAATTGAGTCTTCAACTGACAACTTTAGTATGTTAATTCGAGATAATTACGTACTAAGCAGCATGTAAACGATAGTCAAAACTATTAAACAAGTAATTCTCATTTACTCCCCCAACGGTGCGTTATCCCACATTTCGTACATTTTCTATTGTTTGCGTAGTGTGTAAATCTCGCATATCGATATGCTAAAGCCTCCGTTTCATATACTACCAAAAAGAGTAACGAAGTGAATAGCATGTTCTCTCTCTCCTTCTCTTGCTATTTCTCAAACTTTTTCTCTCTCTCTCTCTCTCTCTCTCTCTCTATATCCTTCCCTCTTTTTCGTTGATTAGATGGCGGTTCACTGTGGGCTGCGTAAATTTGTTATTACAGTAACCTATAAAATATCATGCATCAAAAGTTGAAAGACCTCGTGCAAAGCCGAGATCAAAGTGAGTTCGTAAACCCATAGTACCCAGTCGAATGTATGTCGAGAGGCATCCACTCGTTCGTTCTTCAACCGCTCTCTGCGATACTATTCCGATGGTCGCGCGCTTTGTTCCCGCGCTTTTTACCATAGACGTTTTATTTTTCTTTTTTTCCATTTGAAATTTGAATTTGTAGGCCTATTCACAATTCAGGAGCTACGTTTGAGTAGGGAAGAATATGAAATATAGTAAAGTCCGTCATGGAGTTTTGACGGGACTGCGGAAAATTGACCTGTCACATTGTATTGTTTTCCAAAAAATGTGTTTCTTTACAAAGAGAAACACGTTTTCAGTTAATAGTTTTTAGGACAACTGCCATATATAATTGTTGAAAGTTGTTGATAAAATTGTATTCTGTTCTATTTATGCTAAAGTCATTGAATAATTGAGCGGTCTTAATGTTTGCGAAGATCTGTGAATTCTGTTAACCGGATATATGTAGGACGTCAGTGTTTTCAGCACCATCGTCCGACATAGTGTAGGCGTATAACTAGGGTAATTGAGCAAAAAGAAACAGCGAACACGTAATAATCACGTTTTTTTACTTTTAACAATTTACTTTACACAATTTAAAGTCACACTGTGCTAACGAAACGAGTAACATTTCCTATTGTGGAGGCACCAATCCCTACGACGGCCAAATGGTAAGTGCTCTCAATCTAGCGGCCCTGCACTGGCTAGGCTGTTGTAGCACGAAGTTAGCCGATTAATCGACGTCATCGCGATGGTGCTGCCATCTCTCGGAACTCGTGCTGCATTTCGTTTCACATCCATACTAATGACCGTTTCCGACATATACATCTCTATCTTTCTCACACAACAAAACATGCCCACGCCCAGCAGTGAGACAATTTACAAATCGATACCTATCTTCCAGAAGCGGAAACTAACTCACTAACCACTATGTATTCCCAACCGCATCGCCAACTTGCGAACGGAGCGTATTACTAACACCTAACTTGGTCCAATCAACCAAAACTAATTTGCGAGAATTAGGAAGTACTAACTAGAAAAAGTTTGGAGTGCTCTGACGTGGAGATAAAATATGTTTTGCTATAAAATATAAGTTTTTTTTGGCTGAATCTCGACAAAATCATACCACATTATTTTATGGTTGGTGTTTGACTACAGTTGTTGTTAAGTGACTGTGTGGTCGATAATGACCAGTTTATCATACTATATTAAAAATACCTAGCCTGGAAATGGAAGTGCAAATGAATTGCCAGTGTCCAGTATTTAAATATTTTGATAGATACCATTAAAAATCAAGTTTAATAAGTCTAAATCACACAAAATAATTCACGATCGAGTCCAGTCATGCCTTAGTAAAGTACTAGAGGCTTTACGACAAGCTTCAATGGAGTTTTGAAATCAACACGGAAAGCTTCGCCACATTATATTATTTTCCTACATTTCCGCTTGTGGTGTTTTATTAAAAAGTGCAGAATTCTGCACTTTTTAATAAAATACCACAATTTGTATACATAAAAAAAAATATTTTTTTTTTTGAAAAATAAAGCATATGACGACACGATTTCTTTCAAAACTTTCATTCGCATTCCCGCCAAAACCCCGTAGATAAGTTTTATACTCAGATCAAGCACTACGTTTTATACATAATCAAAACTCAGGTCAGAATCAAAAAGTGCAAATGACATTTTTATATTGACAGCTGATTTTTTAATACCTCTGCAACGGTCATTAAACGTCTCGTTCGTCTTATTACTTCAAACCATATCAAAAGTTATGACTTATTTATATACAGAAAGTCCGTTAGTTATTGCTAATCTGTAGTTTCCTGTGAGAGCGGACCGGTGCAGTCCACTGACCAAACCAATTAGTCTTTAGTCCATACGAACTAGCCTCAACGACCTAGATACCTACATTGACAGACGTAGCTTGAGAGTGCAAAGAGCCAATATGAACATACTTTTGATGCGATAGAAAACGATAAGCTACATTTTTTTTATTAGCAACTGCTTAGGTTTTTGGCCACACTTGATGTTAAGTGACGGTGTGATCGATAATGGTAGACACACTTGACTTAGAATGGAACTGGCTCTCAAGTGAGGCTGCCTGAATACACCGTAACCTGCGGCAGATTTTCAATTCGAGGGTAGTAGCTAGCCAGCCGAGTATCCTACCAACATGCTATGGCTTCTTCACAATGTTTTCCTTCATCATCTTCACGAGGTTTACTTGGTAGTAGATCTCCTAATCAGGTACCACAGCAAAACTAGATATTTTACCGCCAAGCAGTAATATGCAGATATTACTGTGTTCCGAATGTTACTGCAGCTAGCGAAATTACAGGTTCGTTAAGACTACCCATCGAAAGCTTCTAAATAATGAATGGCAAAGCAACCCTGATGCCCCGGACTTTGTTTGTTATTCAAAGTTCTGTGTATTGCTATAATGGTCGTGGACATGCGTTATCTCTTACCATCAGCCTCGTTCATCTCGTTACTTGAAAAATAACTCATTATTGTGGTTTGAATCTACGCCATCTAGCGTTTGCGTTACACTTACCTACTACCAGGCCCTGGAAATAAAATTCTGGCTAAACAATAAACATATTAATAATTTATAACTCTATACTAGGCATATATTCAAATATATTAATAAGGCAAGCTTCGCAACTATTCTAACTTGACACCGGTTTTTTCTAATCTATATTGTATATACAATTACTAATCCACCAAGCTGTGTTATAGATATATATTTACCAGAACCATAAACTGTGTATCTGTAGTAACAAAGACATAAAATGGAACGATCTCCAAAACCGTTAAGGTTAGCTACATACGATTACATACGAGCATGAACTATCGATTCTCGAAATGTGATATTTGAGCGCTTCTTTAGGGGTCAAGGTTGCAAAAATGAGCGTGGGTAGTTTTATTTAGTTATTGTCGATATAGAGGAGTTCCGAAACACAACGTCAAGCAGGCGCGGGGACAAAATCTTAAGAGCTTTGAAAAGAAAATATATGTCACTTTGCTACATAAATTTTTGTGAAAATTTTACACACTCCGTAGGTACTGTGACAAATTTACTGTACGTTTTTAGTGAAAATATTGCTGGTTTTGTTACAATTTACATAGATTTACTGAGTCGCGATTTGAAAAAAATATGCCATCCAACTTTACATAAAATTTAACATACAATACTGCCTAAAGATTAGATAGATTTGCCATTTAATGGACCATCTTTGGTAGATTATTACCAAAGATGGCCCATTCAGTTCATCATCGTAGTCCACTGCTGGACATAGGCCTCTCCCAAGACACGTCACTCAACCTGATCTTCAGCTTTTAACTTCGATCTACCGTCAGTAGTTCTGCGTATATCGTCACGCCAAATTCTACGTTTGCCAATTTCTCTAATCTAGAACATGTCTACCCCGGCGGTTATCGGTTCTACGACAGACATGTCCAGCCCATTGCCACTTTAGCATAATAATACGCTGAGCTATGATGTAACTTCGTTCTCTGGCGAAATAATTCGTTCCGGATACATATAATATAATTTATAATATACAATATATGTATATATATATATATATATATAATCCCTCAGAGAAATGCAAGCACAGCTGTTTCTATAGCTCGCTAAGCGACTTTGGACTTGTGGACCATTCCCGCTGTAAGTGTCCACGTTTCGGCTCCGTAGGACATGACAAGTAGAACGCGCTGATTAAAAACTTTTATCTTGAGACTGCGGGATGGGTGACGAGAAGAATCGAAGTAATTTTCCGAATACTGCCCAGCCCAACTTTATTATTTTGATGTCTCACTCTCATAATGGTTCGAGCGTCTGCCCTAGGTAAATATACTTTTGAAGAATGTCTAATTTGAAACCATTTATGGCAACCGTTCCTGGAACAACGTCCTCATTTAACATGACCTTCGTTTTAAGTAAGTTTATCCGGAAACCAATGCGTTAAGAAGAATCAGATAGGCTGGAATACATCCATTGCAAGCCTGTTAAAACCCATCTATTTAGTTAAAATTTTAAATGGTATTTTGTATTTACAAATGTATCTAAAAAATATTGTTAGTTTGTGTCTTATTTCCTAGGCAAAAGCACATTTTCACTTTTTTCAATTTTCTTTTGCTTTCCATATTTTTACACCTCATTCGCCGTGAAATAAGATTTTTATACCTTTGAGCAGGAAATGGCGCAAGTTCATATCCGAGCAAAGCCGAGTGACAAAGCGTGTATGATAATAAAAGCAGATATGTTTTACGGATTTTTAGATCCCTTTTTCATGACGCATTCGTAGAGTAAAGCGGGTTTTACATAATACGTATATTACTTGCTGAAAATCAGATTCAGTATTCCTACCTACGAGTATTCTTCGTAATTCTATAAAAACAGAAATTGCGAGGCAAGGTAGAAAGCGCGGTGGTATACTTTGTATTATTTTTACGAGTATTCTGGTAAAAAGCGTCTTTTTTGCCAAAGACTTGCTACGCCTTGATGTTTATAATTTCAATTTTTTTTTTTTTATTAAGTATGTTTGTATGTAGGTATGTATGTACGTATGTATGTATGTGTGTATGTATGTATGTATGTATTTATGTAAACATTATAAATAAATAAATATTGTAGGACATTACACACAGCGCCATATGACAATCCCATCCTTCTCAATAACCCAAGGGCCCTAAGAGGGTGCTTTAAAAAAAAACAAGATGGAAGATTTTTCGCGCGAAATAGTAATACGTTAATTTTTTAAAAATAACCAAACCTATAAAGTAGGTTATCAAAATAAAAGCAATTAAAAAAAGAAGATTACAAAAATATATATGGAATAATAAATTTGTTTAAAAAGTATTATTCCTTTAAAGTTTTAGCTATTTTAATCGCAGTCGGGCTATTTTTTTTTTTTTTAATCTATTTATTTATTATTACCGACAATTATATCTTCATCTATTGGTATAGATTCCCCGTCATGCTTGTAAGTATTTTTCAGACATTGATTGATTCAAATAGGTCCTTCCAATGGATGTAGACATTTCCAGCGATCGGTCATTTTGGCAGGTTCTTTGAAAACGACCTGTTAAAAGGACAACTAGTGAAAAATTGGGGCTATTACGGTTTAGATAATGTTTACTTAGATATATTTTGCGGACAAGGATTTATAGGCTCGTAAATTTATTCTGCGATATGAATTCTGGTAACTTTTTTCCATTTAAGCCCATTCGTGTACAGGGTGATTACCGAAATAAAGGTTAACATAATACCATTTTTACCACATTTTTCAAAGTTTTTTGTAAAGACGTAAATATTTTTTTTTATCGTTGACATGCTATGTGTTTGACCACAGCTCACCTGATGTTAAGTGACAGTGTGGTCGAAGATGGTAAAGCACAATCAGCCTGGAATGGTACTGGCTCTCAAGTGAGGCTGCTGGAACACACCGATAGGTGCTTAGCGACAGATTTTCAACTTGAGGGTGGAAGCTAGCCAGCCGAGTACTAGAAAATACCCTACCACCACGCAAAGACACGCAAATTGGTCGACAAAGAATCCATATTTATTCGTATAATATAATTATGAAAACAGAACTGCACTATGTAATCATAATTAGAATCAGAATATATTTTAGTAGCTGTTACCCACGACTTCGTTCGCGTGAAATTTAACAAAATATCTCAAAAAGATTAGGCAGCGTTTTCGATTAAGGCTCCTAGGTGGCTTGACTTTTTCCGACACTTCCAATAATTATCATAATATTTCAACTAATTTACACATAACTTTAACAAATTATATATCTAAACCTTTGTCAATAAATTAGATTAAATATATAGTTAATTACAAAAACATGTCAATAAACCTAAGTCAAATAACCTTAATTAAAACTAAGTACACCGGTCGAGCTCACCACCAAACGTACCCATCAAACCGGCGGCATTTCCTCGCTGGATCGCCAGCGAAATTCGCTGGTCTATAAAAGTCCCCGACCTCGGATCACGACCCCTCTCCCCAAGGCGACGTCCCAACTCGGCCACAAACTTTGCCGCGTCGGACCACCATGTACCTGCAGTCTCGACGGCAGTCTCTAAACCTTCCTCATGAATCACTCTACCTATTGGTGAAACTCACATGATAATCCGTTTTAAGTTTATCGCGAACAGACAGACAGACGCGGCGGACTTGGTTTTATAATATGTAGTGATTGTGTAAAACTGTGGACAATATTAGATTATAAATATACATATATACCAGTATTTAACGATAGTTTTGTCCTTATACAGACATACAATATTTATTAATTTAACATAATAACGCATAAACAGGAATCATAGTGTAGTTCAAGTTAACCTATCGAGCACAATTGCAGCAAACAATATCATTTACCTAAATACTCAGTAATCATTTATTATTTATAGCCTGTATTATCTCAATACTAGGAAAATCCCTTTCAACCATCCAGACTGCCTAGTCTCCAGTCTGTCCAGTGACTGTCGTGTCGATTTTAATTCGTTACTCCTTCATCTCGGTTTCTGGTTAAGGAGGTTACTCAAATTATGGGTCCAATCTATCCTGACCTATGCCCAGCGGTCGTTCGCCATGCGACAAAGGTATTCCAATAACTATAGTGTTGCCTTGTTGACAGCCCTGTTGGCTTATTGGTAGTATGTCTGCCTGAGCTGTAGGGCGTGGGTTCGATTCCCGCCAAGAACAAACATTTTATGGTATAAACAAATGTTTGTCCTGTGTCTGGGTGTTCTGTATGTATTATAAATATGTATTTACAAAAAGTATTTATTTATTCTATCAGCTATCTGACTTCCATCACACAAGCTCTGCTTAGTTTGGGGTTAGATGGCGCTGTGTATAGAGACATTAACGCCAGCGAAACCGTCGACAAAAGCAAGTAATTTACATAATAAATATTTTTATTTTTACATATATGGCTATAGTAATACTGAAAAAATTCGTACCTACCGCAAAATTCTGAAAGCTTTTCAACATTTCGCAATACCACGGCCACAATATATGCTGTTATTTTCGCCACAAGCTTCCGCCAACTTCTGATGGAATTCAGAATCGTGGGAAATAAACTTTCTCATGATGTGTATACACATTCAGTGGGTTTTCTAAGTTTATCTGTAAAACTGGGCCTTGAACTAAAACACTTAGGTATGCCATAAAAAGATAAGTTACATCTAAAAAATATGTTCTGGTCACTGATCTGAGGACGTCTTCACACCATAAATAAATGTCGTACAAATATAATCAAATTATGTCATTATGAAGCGATGATAGCTCAGTGGTTAGCGCGCTCGGTTCATAGGCCGAAGAGTGTGGGTTCAAACACAACAATGAACTTGAGCTGCCCGTGAAGGAAAACATCGAGAAGAAACCATAGCGTGGTAGTGGCAACACGGCTGCTAGCTACCACCACTCCGCCAAGCACCTAACGGTGTGGTCACTTAAAAACCACTTCCATTCCAGGCAAGGTGTGTATACCGTCTTCGACCACACCGTCACTTAACATCTGCTGTGGTCAAAAATCTAGCCTGTCAAACATTAAAAAAAAACAAGGAACAACTCTGTTATCATCTATACCTATCTATCTACTTTTTATAAATGTATCCAGGAACCAATAAAAAAAAAAACTAATAATTCGAGAAAATAAGACGAATAATTCGAGATCTTTCCCTTCCAAACAATATAATCTTCTGGAAACTAGAACAATCATGAGACGTAAGATCTAAAACAATTTCTAAGTTTCTATTTACAGAATCCATCTTATTCAGACGTTCCGTTTTCACCAACAAAAACTGGTACCGTTACGCTCTGTCAACACCGAGCAATAATAAGATAAGTGAACACAAAAAAACGCAATATTTGTAACAAAACGACGTCTTGGGAGACCTCCGAAGCCTTATCTTAATTTAGTTTTTCTTTACCAAGCCAATCTGGCGATAAGCGAGCCGTTTAGGATTTCGTTTTTTGGTGAAATGGGCATCAGCGACATAATCAGATCCTATTTCGAATATTCTGATCCATCCCACTATGTTATATATTTATGTATATACATAAATATTTTACACACTATTTTTTTTTAACATAATAGTGTTACAACATCTCTCTTCTTAATCCGTTATTAAGCTGTAACGTATTTTCCATTCCTGGTTGCTTTTAGCGATAAGGCTGCCACTTGTGGCACTTGCTCATGAGAGTCTTTTATTTTTGTACTTTTTTTTCTATTTTTTATGTGAACAATAGTTTCTCTTTTTTCTCTTTTCTTTCTCCCACGATCAATGCTAATAGACACCCGTTATAAACGTAAAATATGCATTGGCAACCATCCAGAAGTTTTGATATAAGAGGATTTATTTTTCTGTATTTTTATTTCTTTCCGCATGTTGTCAATTCAGTCAAAAGTTAAAGGAAATAAAATTGATTTATCCCTAAATGAAATTAAAGGTGTTTTAATAAAAGATGAATGGTCGCAAACAGGAAGTTCCATTCCATTTTATTTCTGACTACCGGATTTCGTGATTTTTTTTAAATCAAATGTCTTTTTTTCATAATAAGTTTTTTTTTTTATGGCTGACAGGATATGTTTTTGACCACAACTCACTTTATGTTAAGCGACGGTGTGGTCGAAGATGGTAAAACACACCTAGCCTGGCATAGAACTGGCTCTCAAGTGAGGCTGTGTCGGAACACACCGTTAGATGCTTGGCGACAGATTTTCAACTTGAGGGTGGTAGCTAGCCAGCCGAGTACTAGAGAGTATCCTACCACCACGCTATGGTTTCCTCACGATTGTTTTCCTTCACCGGCAGCTCAAACTCATTGTTGGGTTTTGAACCCACGCCCTTCGGCATGCGAACCGACCGCGCTAACCACTGAGCTATCATCGTTACAAAAGTAAAAAGTTTTCGAAAAGTGTGTAAAGTCTGCCAACCCGTACTTAGCCAGCCAGCTCGCGCTCAACAGTAGGATATTTTTTTTAAAACAGAGCAGATCTTGTTTGAACTGGGTATTGCTATAACGATATTCGATTATTTTTTTATTCGATTACTGCTATAACGATTCAGGTTATCTAAAGCTAATAAGTCTTTTCTCGGGAATTGCGTTAGATTCTATAATAAAATCTCACTTAAAGTAACTAAAATGTCCTATAATAAATTCAAAGATTTTATAAAGCAGAGGTTAATTGACAAAGCCTACTATATGGTGGCTCATTACGTGGAAGACAGGAATATATTATGGTTGTAGTAACTTCTTTCTGCACTTGCATCTCCCTGGCTAAGTGACAATTGTAGTAAGCATAATGTATTAATATTTATAACTGGTAACCTAATATGAAAAGAAAGATCCACAAAAAAAAAGCCTTGCTGAGTTTCTTCTCAGTTGAAATGTAATTACGAGCCGGTGGTAGATTCAAACATGTAACTTAACGATCATAAGTACCTTACCAGGGCCTAAACTGAATAAATGACTTTTTGATTTTGATATGGGTATCACACTTGTTACCAAAATTCATACCAAATTCAATTTTTCTAATAGCAATACTAGATCAGTAGGTACACTCAGCATATTATAACGGAGAACCCCTCATATGTCACTGTATCCTATGGTAATCTGGGGGTCTGTCCCAGGGGAAATGACAGGCCCGTTGACCGATAGGCTTACGTCATATGTTGCCTTATTTTATTTATAAATATTCACATTTTTTTCCCATATGTATATAGTTAATCGATATACATAGGACAGATGGTGATGTATAGATGCAAAAATCCGCATATCGGACTGAGTGGCATGTCTTAAGAACGGCCTATGTCCAACATTAAACTACGATAGACTCATGATAATGTTGTAGGTATAAATAAAACAGATTTCATTGTGTTTAGAATAAGGTGCCTTTTTTTGACAAGTTCTCTTATTAATTTAACATCACATCACATCACATCATCAGCCAAAGGACGTCCACTGCTGGACATAGGCCCCCTCCTGGGGGGTTTTGCAAATACTCGCCACGCTTGGCAGGCGGGTTGGCGAGCGCAGTTAGGTGTGATAGTTCAAGGAAGACGCTGCTGCCCATCTTCCGGATTACATCCCTTAGCCGACTCTTACGGCAACCACGGGTAGAGGGGGTGGGGTGCAATTCTTACGCCGGCACCACCACGGCAAATTAATTTAACATCTATCTGTAATTAGCAATTTGGAATTTTGAGCAGGAAGCAGTAAAATTATATAACTAAATTAATGTTGCTTGTAAAAAATGTTTATGAAATATTTGAAAAGTATGTGTTTACGCTTACGCGTGCGTACTTGCGCGTGTATGTGTAATTTTTTTTTGGCCGTTTTTTATGTCTGCTGAAAATGGTATTTAATACATCCGCTTATATTACATCCAAGTCAAAAATTCCATCACATTGCACCTATTATGACACTATGTAGTCAAACTTACAAATCGCGCTAACGCGTCAGATTAATCTCGGGGCTAGAACTATAAAAATAAAATGAAACGATTTGCCCCGTCGTAGTTTATTGTTCCGATGCTCCAGTTTTATATTGGCACCCATCTGAATAGAGATGGGAATAATGTTATAAAATCGAATAATAAAAATATTTTGAATGAGTTTTTCGTCTGTAATTTAATGTCAATTCAAATCAAAATCTAAATCAAAAAGTCATTTATTCAGTTTAGGCCCTGGTAAGGCACTTATGAACGTTAAGTTAAATTTTTTAATCTACCACCGGCTCGTAATTACACTTCAACTGAGAAGACTCCGGCAAGAAACTCGGCAAGGCATTTTTTTCTGTGGATCTTTCTTTTCATATTAGGTTACAGTTTATACAGTTTACAGTTATAGATATTAATACATTATGCTTACTACAATTGTCACTTAGCCAGGGGGATGCAAATGCAGAGAGAAGCTACTACAACCATAATATATTCCTGTCTTCCACGTAATGAGCCACCTTATAGTAGACTTTGTCAATTAACTTCTGCTTTATAAAATCTTTGAATTTATTATAGGACATTTTAGTTACCTCAAGTGGAATTTTATTACAGAGTCTCACGCAATTCCCGAGAAAAGACTTATTAGCTTTAGCTAACCTGAATCTAGGTGAATTAAAACATTTGACCTAATTAAAATATTTTGTTTTATAATAATAATTATTGACTGTATACATATGAACAATTCGCATTAGCATATAAATGTATTTAATGTTTAACATCATTCCGTTCTAATTCCTAAGGAATTCATAATATTATCTATCTATAAATATATAATATAAAAAACAATTCTCGTGCGTCAGTCTCGCAAAAAATGTAAAAACAACTGTACCGGTTTTTTTTGTGTGTGTATTTGAGTGTGTTTCTTGGTGTACAAATAAACCCAGTAGGCAATGCTGCTATTATTATTGTACAACGGGTTCGAAGTCCTAGGCATTCAGCTACTTTAAGTTAAAGATAATAAAGAAAGTTTATCATCAACCTCATCATCAATCAATCAACTAAATATTCAGTAACAAAAACTAATTATTTTGAATCCTATGCAATTCGAACAATTAGATTTTGTCTTTGTAAAACGACCCATCCCTAAAACCTACTCCGGAATAGAGCAAGCAGCGATAATAAAATTGTCGAATGTTGCTGTAGGCTATTAGTTATTCCCAGTAACTATCTATTGTAGTTTATTATACAAAAAGAACTGTTAAATAAAATAGAACTATTATAAAACACAATCCGACTTTTTGATTCATTCTTCACGATTGAAATCTATCACTTTTTGGGCTCTTTTACCCGACTGCCAAGGAAGGGTTATGTTTTTACGCGTATCTTATATGTATGTATGTTAATTTCTTTATTACCTCGTATCTTCCAAACAGCCGAATGGATTACGACAATTAAGGTATCGTAAGATCATTATTATCGTTATTCGTCTCAATAACCCAAGTGTCCTTAGAGGTTGGATTAAAAAAAATCAAGATGGTGGATTTTTGGTGCGAAATAGTAATACGTTAATAATAAAAAAAAACAACCTATCAAGTAGGGTATCCAAAATAAAAGCAATTAAAAGAGTATTACAAAAACATGCAAAAGTTATATGTTTAAATTTAATTAGGAATAATAAATTCGTTTAAAACAGATTTTTTCCTTTAATTATTATAACTATTTTAATCGCAGTCAGGTTATAATTTTTTTTGTAATCTATCCATCTATATACAAAATGAAATGTTAGTTGGTAAGCGTATGACTTGAGAACGGCCGATTTAGTATTTTTTTCTCTGCATTGAAAACATTCAGAGCAACGCACTCGAAGATAAAAGTCATCAAATAATGTGCCGTGCTTTATAGATGTATTTTAGAATCACTAAATTAAAAAAAAACCCAAGTAACCTACATCTTCATTAGAAGACTTACTTGGTGGTAGGTCTCCTTAACAGGAGGTTGTCTAAGTACCAGACATTCTACCGCCAAGCAATAGTGTGTAAGCATTACTGTGTTCCGGTTAAAGGGTACTGAAGCTAGCGAAATTACAGAGCTTTTGAGACTAACCATCGAAAGTCTCAAAGTAATGTGCGTCAAAGCAACGGTGCCCTGGACTTTGTTTTACTATTCTAAGTTTTATTTGTATCGCTGCAATGGTCATGGGCATGTGTTATCTCGTACCATCAAGTTCCAAGCACAAGTTCGATCGTGTATGGAATACTACTCGCACCTTTGGAATGGATCCGCCAAATACCAGCTGGATGCGTTGGAGTCAATTGATAAGCGTGCCAAGAGACTGATCTGCAAAGACTCCCTCGTTCAAACTAATCTTCATAGTCTTGAACATCGTCGCAAAGTTACTAGTTTGTCGGTTAGATTAATTTCGGAGAGTCTGCTTCAGATCTGCATGCTCTAATTCTCCCATATCCATTTTTCTATCGGACTGCCAGAAACTCGAAAAAGCGACATCGTTTCATGGTTGACATTCCAAAAACCCGTACGAAATGATTTGAATCTACTTTCTATCTAACTAAATTAAACTTTAACATTAACTTTAACTTTAATTTAACTTTAAATCTAAATCTATCTAACCTAATTTCATAAAGAAATGTATTCACTAATTAAACGAATGGCTGGTACTTTGTACTTGGTCTACGGTTGCCGCGCCACCTATCGAGTCCAGTTGTAAACCATCCAAGGAATAACCAACCACCCAATTAAACACACACAAAAATTTAATGAAAAAAGGCCCAAACATTTTCGAGTTTTTACGAGACTAACGCACACCGCTACACTTTGTGCAAGTGTACATAAAAGAAATTTCCGTTACAAAAAAGGAACAGAAAATGTTCTGCAAGCCTTGCAAAGGCTTTCCTTTGCAAATATTTTGAGAGCGCCTACAAAATGAGACAGACACTCAATTAGGGCCCGTATACAAGAACACGTAGGCGCACTTAAGGCATTATTTGAGGGGGTAAGTTAAAAATGTACCAAATGGTAAATTTTTATCTCTGCAAGTCAGTCGGCTAAGAAGATACCACCACAGTATTAGATATTCCGCCACTAATTAGTAGTGTGCAAATATTATTATGTTCCGGTTTGAAGAGTACTGTAGGTAATGAAATTATTAACTATTGAAATAACCATCAAATGTCTCAAACTAATGAGTCCCAAAGAAGCGATGTCCTGGACTTTGTTTTGTTACTCAAAGTCTTGGATACCACTTACTTGATGTTTAGTGACGGTATGATCAAACATGATAAACACGGCTAGTCTAGAATGGTAAAACTGGCTTTCAAGTAGGCTAGCGGCTCCATTAGCTGCTTAGCGGCAGATTTTCAACGTGAAGTGGTGACAAGCCAGTCAAGTGCCAAAAAGGATCTACCATGATGTTATGGTTTCCTAACAACGTTTTCCTTCAGTCAGGTCAAGCTCATTATTGAAACTTGAATAAATGCTCTCCGGCGTCTGATCTGTCCGTGCTAGCTACTGAACTGTCATCATCATCATCAGCCTATCGAAGTTCACTGCTGGACATAGGACTCTCCCAAGACACGCCACTTAGTTAAATTTTCGGCTTTTCGTTACCATCCACATCCACCTGTCCTGCGTATATCGTCACTCCATCGAGTCTCAGGGCTTCCTATGCTACGTTACTACGTTACTGAGCTATCATCAAATATTTATCTCAATCAAAAAACCCTGTACCCCTTCTCTGAGTACATATCTGTGTAGGTTTGACGCGTCGGTTCGTTTTCACGGTCGAGAGCGACTCTACTTCAATTAGACGCCAGCCGGGAAATTAGCTCGACACGTAAAGCGACGTTGGCGCGCACATGGAAATAAGTTTTGGTACTCTTGCTTAATGAAATTTTAATAAAATAAATATTTCAAGAAGTATTGCGCTTTAATTCACCAGCTACGTATATCATTCCAACTTTATCCCACTGCTGGGTATAGGCCTCTCTCTTTTTATGCCATCTGCCTCGGTCCTGTGCCAATCTGGTCGGTTCGACCCGCGACGGTGATAATGTCGTCGACCCATCTTGCGGCTGGACGTCCGCTCCGGTTACCTTGCCTTGGTCACCACTCTGTTGTAACCTTACTCCACCTGTCATCACTTTGCCTTGTAACGTGTATACTGTATAAGTACGGTACATTACGTACGTATATAAGTAGCAACGTATATAAGTACAGTAAATTATGTCGAGGTATAACCAAGTCTAAGTTATTCTGTTGTATAATCTAGAGGCTGTTTGAGAGAGATATTCTAGACAATCATACCTATTATGAACAACCTTTTATCATAAACTGGTATCAGATTTACGAAAAAAAAATGTTTTTTTTTTCATAAATTTTCTTGAAGACAATTATTTATATTACTATAATAGATAGATTGGCAATTAGTACGGATTTTCGAAACACATGCTACTTTTAGCTTAGTTCGAAAATACTAAGCTCAATGTATTGCATCAAAAAGACTGAATTAAAAAAAAAAAACAATGGTACAGCTTTTGGTATTTCAGAATCGGTTCCGTGGTAAAAGTTGTTACATTGATACGAAAATAATTATATAACTATACTTTTCCGAAACAACCTGTATATACCCGTATGCATAGAGCACGACGCAAACATAGCAAAGGTTGATACGTTAAAAAAAAACTAATCAACATCACACTATCACACTTATAAAAATAACACCTTCTTGGATTTGTCTCTTGTTGGTTGCATTTTTTTTTTTTTTTTTTTTTTTCTACGACAAAACTTCGTATCGTAGCGCAAGCTCCAGTCGTAGCTAATTCTACATTCTCGTAGAATAAGTTCGTAGAGCTTCTTTCTACATTATGTAGCTCGAAATCGAGCTTTGGATCGATAAGATATTGGAGGTAGAATTGAAGTCGGCACCTAATTTTAGATTAGGAGCTTCGGTCCTCAGCAGTAACATCAATCAATCTAATCTAAAGTCCACCGAGTATATTGTAAGCAAAGAGCAACCTGTTGTGTTTGTTAAGGAGTCTTCAAATTAAAATCTTATTAGTTTAGAAGACTATGTTTGTTTTATTCTATATAAAAGTAATAAGACGTACGAGACGGTCTTCTGATGGAAGAGATAACGCATGCCCATATCCATTGCGGAGATACATAGAAATTTGAGTAACAAAACAAAGTCCAGGGCATCACTGCTTTGGCGCTCAATACTTTAAGGACTTTCCATGATTAGTCTCAACAACCCTATAATTTTGATAGTTTATTAAATCTTAAAAGATATGGAAATATATTGACATTTTCAAATCTTGACTTAACTATTAATCGATAAGGTATATTATTCTATAAATGAGCTTCTTAAAGACAAATTAGTGACAATAATTTATATTGACTTTCAATTTAATATTTAAAAATGTTATGCCAATATTATGTTTCTTTTTTCTTATGACTTTTATCTATATATCACCCAAGTATCTGCAGAATAAATGATTTGAATTTGAATTTGAGCTCTTTTATTTATCTAAATAAAAATCAAAGGATGTTCGTTGGTAAGTCAGAAAGGCAGAACCGATTGAGCCGACTTTTTTTTAAATGGTCGTGATACTTCTTGAGGTTAATGTTTGTCTATGCGAGTGCAAAGTCCGAGCTCTACCTCACCGAGTTCGAAGTACCGGCCATTCCGCTAGTTGAGTGTAATCTTATTGTATTTTCCCCCTTTTTTCTACTTGCAACATTTTTCTGACCTAGCAACACAACATCAAAGCTTTCAGAGTCTAAGGCGCGTGCACACCAGCTTATTTTCCGTCTGGTGCGCTAATCGACGAGGTGTTAGCGCATCCGTGCGTGAACATCATTCCACCGCGGCTCTGCCTACTTACTACATAGTGAGGTCTCTGCTTTATATAGGGCGAGATAGCGATTTGAATATTTTTAGAGATGGATTTATCTAGCTTATTTTAGAGCAAATTAAATTCTACCGGTGAAGGAAAACATTGTGAGAAAACTATAGCATGGTGGTAGGATATTTCCTAGTACTCGCCTGGCTAGCTACCCTCAACGGTGTGTTCCGGCAGCCTCACTTGAGAGTCAGATTTATTCCAGGCTAGGTGTGCTTTACCATCTTCGACTACACCATCACTCACATCAGCTCAAACACCTAACTTGTCAACAGTAAAAACCTATTAAATTGCTCATGTATACAAGTACAAGTTTTAAAACGAAATGTACTACTTGTAAAAAAACACCTCGCAATATTTTATAAACTTTCTGTCTAAATATGGAATATTGGACGCTAATGTGGTGTCAGCATAGATAATCCCCTTGATTGTCTTTGTGCCTCGACATCACGTGCAAAAATAAGTGTGATAAAGTAAGCGCAAGTACCAGGGTAGCAGGAAGTAAAACCATCAATCAGCAGTCGGATCGAGCGCGGTTGGTTGGCTGCACATTGCGGAACAGATAAATTGTCTCTGAAACTTGCACAAACATACTCGTGAAAGAGCCGTTGGTTTAGCGATTTGTACCAGGCTGACAGAGAACAATGAAGATGTTTTTATTGGTATAAAATCTTCTAAGCATGGTCACGATCTGAACCTAAATTTCAGGCGAAGATTTTTCAAAGATCTTGATGTCAGTAGCAGCTGTTGCTTAAGTATTTGTGGGCCCAATTTGTATTAGGGCGACATAGATAAATTGTGATATTTTCTTTTAAGTAAGTATGTACATATTACTTGACGAAAAACGTCATGCAAATACATTTATTAAATTTGTGTTCCATCACAGTGCCGAAACTACTCATTCGATTTTGATGAACAAAGTGTCAATTTTATATTCTTCCTTTTAATTATAGTTATTTTGCCAAAGCTGGTTATAGTTTTTTTAACTTTTCAGCTTGTTTCTAGATCTTTTAACTAAACCAAAGTCATTGCCAGGGAATACTTAAGAAAAATTCTTACCAAGGTATTTTTACGGCGGGCGGCAAATTAAATAAATTATATAAAACTAAGACAGTATATCACTTCATCGATCTTTATCAAGATATTATTTACGGGAACTTCTGCCACAGGTATTCTTAATACTTACCAAAAAGTCCCAACATGAGGTAGCTCATGTTAAGAAAAACTCTAACCGAAAAAAAAAAAAAAAAAAACATTTTCAAAAAGCCAATTATTCTGCCACCAAGCAGTAATGTATATTTTTTTTAATTTAAAAGTAATGAGACAAACTAGATACTCTCCTGATAGTAAGAGATAAAGCCTGTCCATGACCATTGCAGCGATACACAGAACTTTGAATAGCTAAACAAAGTCCAGGACATCGCTGCTTTGGCGCTCATACTTTGAGACTTTCGATGGTTAGTCTCAACAGCCCTGAAATTTCATTAGCTGCAGCACCCTTTAAACCGGAACACAGTAATGTTTACACACTACTGCTTGGCGGGAGAATATCTGGTACTGCGGTGGTACCTACCTAGATGTCATCCTGCTAAGAAGCTCTACCATCGGGTAGTAGTTGCTCATTATTTATCAAAGTAATCAACTTTGATAAATATTCATAAGTTTTAGGTACATAATTGGGCAATATTTTCACGAGCTCTTCCAAAACTTGCCATTGCATGTATCACATCATCAGCCATAGTTCGTCCACTGCTGGACATAAGCCTCCTCCTAGGGGGGCTTTGCCAATACTCGCCACGGTTGGCGAGCGTAGTTAGGTGTGATTGTTCAAGGAAGACGCTGCTGCCCATCTTTCGGATTACATCCCTTAGCCAACTCTTACGGCAACCACGGCTAGAGAGGGTGGGGTACTATTCTTACGCCAGCACCACCACGACTTGCAGGCATATGAATATTATAAAATAATTTACATTTTACATTTATTGACATAGAATTTACATTTACTATTTATAGATGTAATTGAAATTTGAAATAAATGGAATGTCAAATGAATTACTAATGAATGTCAAAATATACAGAAAATATCCAAATAATATTATTTATCCAATTAAAAATATATCAAGCAAGCTGCGTTTGACTGCCATCGCTTCTGATGTTAAGCGAAGATGCGGTCTTCGATAGAGCCCGCTTGCCTAAAAGAAACCGATTCACTCGCGTCTTGAACGCAACTAGGTTTATATATCGGGTACCACGCACTCCGACAGCAAATTCCATTGTTTACCTATTCGTACGATGAAGGTGAAATGGAACCTAAATTCCCCACGTTCCTCTTAACCGCTATTACGCTGGCCCATCATTTTAAGAAGCAAATGGCGAACGTGCTCATACATATTCAGCGTTATCATACTTATGTGGGTTCACAAAAATCACATGAGCGTATAAGACGAGCTTACCTGTATACCTCTTATGTTTTTATTTACGGTGCGTGTTAGGTACTTATATATTTTTGAGAGAAGTTATTTGCATAGTATTACTTATGGGGCGGTTAAAGATACTTGGGTAGCTATGGCTTATTCTATTGCTATTTGGGTCTTTCATCTTAATCGTTTGAAATAGAAGACGGTTTTAAATTTGGAGCCACATTTCTTTTGTTTAAGAGACGTGATATTTTTACACGACTGCCCAAAAAAGGAGTGTAATGTTTTTTCCGGGTTCTTGTATGTATGTACATATGTACTATATACTTATATGAGTTTCTTTAATGTTGTGTTGTTACTTTGAATGTGTGGGGTTTGGTTAGAATCCTTACATCATCCCGGCGACACGGGCCAGTCGATGGCCACTCCACATTGACAGCAAAGTTATACGAAAATAATCTACATTGACAATTAAATTTTAAACTAACATATTTAACATATTTGGTGCCGGCGTAAGAATACCCCACCCTCTCTACCCGTGGTTGCCGTAAGAGTCGGCTAAGTGATGTAATCCGGGAGATGGGCAGCAGCGTCTTCCTTGAACAATCACACCTAACTGCGTTCGCCAACCCACCTGCCAAGCGTGGCGAGTATTGGCAAAACCCCCCCTGGAGGAGGCCTATGTCCAGCAGTGGACGTCCTACGACTGATGATGATGATAAAAAAAAAGAACTTATTCAGATATTTCGTATCATAGTTTTGCGTACTCCCGTCCTATTTATGAGGGATGTATTGATTTTGTATTATCCCAACACAAAATAAGCTCGGCCGGAATATAAATCACGTTTCTACGGTAAAAGCAATTTGTTAGGAGAACCAATACTGAATATTGCCCCGTCACTCGGGGGCTGGACGTGACAGCTGATGAGATCGTTGGTTAGCGATGCTCATTCTTTTTCACTACAATTATTATCAACAGGGTTTTACTCTCGATAGATAGATATTTATAAATACTAGCTGGTCCGTAAGCTCAAAGTCGCTCAGCGAGCTATGCTCGGTATTTCTATGTAGCGATGATAGCTCAGTGGTTAGCGCGGTCGGTTCGCATACCGAAGGGCGTGAGTTCAAACCTCAACAATGAGCTTTAGCTGCCAGTGAAGGAAAAACATCGTTAGGAAACCGTTGCGTGGTGAGCAGGGAACCATAAGGGAGCCTATTGACTTCCATGAAGACCGGTTCGCGGCTCGCATCCAGCGCGTTCCTGCGTTCTTCATTAGGTCGTCTGTCCACCTTGTGGGTGGACGTCCTTCGCTGCGCTTGCCGGTCCGTGGTCTCCACTCCAGAACTTTGTAGCCCCATCGGCCATCAGTTCTGCGTGCTATGTGCTCTGCCCAGTGCCACTTCAACTTGCTAATTCACTATGTCGGAAGTGATTTATAAAGTTCAAACTCTAATAATCACTAGTATATAAATAACTAGATGTGCACCGCGGTTTGGTTACCGGTTTGCCTAGATGCCTACGTCATAGTAGCTTTATTCATGCAAAGTCTCAGCCCGATCGGTTTAAAATTGACAAAGTTTCATACAAACTTTCGTCCCCTATTTTGGGGACGAAATATTATTTTACCCCCCCTTGGGGGTAGAATTAATCAAAATCCTTTCTTAGCGGATGCCTACGTCATAACATCTATCAAATTGCAGCTCGATCCGTCCAGTGGTTTGGGCTGTGCGTTGATAGATCACTATGTCAGTCAGTCAGTCACCTTTGAGTTATATATATTTAGCGATATACCTTGAATAATGTTTTAACAGTAAAAAGTTGTCTGTGAATCGTTTTGTGTCGCCTAAAAATGTAATATTCTACTTACGTATTCTTTGTATTGTCAACAGGTCATCATCATGAGGCATCGTTACTTACCTTTTCTGTTGCTGCTACTGATCTCGACCACATATGGGCAAACTGGTAAGTTTTTTTTAATTCTTGTATTTGATCACATCCTGCCTAATGTTAAGCAACGATGTGGTCTAACACGGAGCAGGCTTACTTAAAAGAAACCTGACAAAACTAAAAGAGTTTAAGAGTTACCTATTTCTATAAACATAAATGCCTCAATTTTAAAAAAAATGTAAATGTATGATATAATGATGATAATCTACTGATGGTAAGAGATAACGCCTGTCCATAATTACTGCAATGGTATTCATAACATTGAGTAACAAAACAAAGTCTAGGGCATCGCTGCTTTGGTGCTCAGTCCATTCAGATATTTTACGGTTTTATGGCCTGTGATTTTACTAGCTACAGAATCCTTCCAACGGGAACACAGTTATGTTGGCACACTACTGCTTGGCGACAGAATATCTGATGCTGCGGTGGTAACTCAACAACCTGTTCAGGAGAACTGTAGCTAAATGTCTTATAAGCGGAAATACACTAAAGATATAACACCAGGATATCATAAAAGCCTCGTCGATACAACATGTGCAGAAGCCGAGTCTCCGACAACATTGTCCAGCAAGCCGCCGTCGTCTACGGCTGTGACCACTACCGCCTGGGAGTCGGAGACGCTGAACGAGGGCCAGGCGATACAGAAAGCTCTTCAGTACCTGCTGCAACACCGCCAGCCAGATTGGGGGTGGGGTAATGACACACATCATGTCATGCTGACGTTACAGGTAAGAAGCATACTAGAAGCTGCTTAGTGTTGTGTTTCTTTATAAAAGAAACACAAAAATGGAACAGAGCTGCTCAGGCACAACGCAGACGACGAACAGCTGATCCAGTTCAGGGCATTCGTGTGTGCGTGAGTAATAGTAAGTGCGACCACTGACCGCTCATTAGGATTGTCAAATAAAATACCAAATAATTATATTTAAGATGTATCTGGTAAACTAAAGTTACGATTTAAATTTTAATGATTCGAAACTTGTGATAGAAAAAAACCCTTAAAATATTGTTGGAACTTTGTCTTTATTTGTTTTCGATAATTACACCAAACACTCGAAGAATTAAATTTTTGTGAAATGAGCTTTTGCTACAGAAATTAATGTTATTCTTGGGAAAAAATTGAGGTAAAACTAAATAATTATAATTTAAATCGATACAGCTGGCTAACAACACTGGGAAAGAAATCGAGCAGCAAGGCCTGGAGATGCAGTTGTCTGCCAAACAGATGGAAATAGAGATTCTGCTCATGATGTCAAAGTAAGTATTTTCGAGAGTACAATAATTCGGAATATTTACAAGCTTAAACTTTTTCATGATTGACAGGCTAGGTGTTTGACCACAGCTCACCTGATGTTAAGTGACGTTGTGATCAAAGACGGAAGCATGGAATGGGAACTGAGTCTCAAATGAGGTCTCAGGTGCTCTGCGGCTATTTTTCAACTTTAGGTTTTTTTACTTATGACAGTCTAGGTGTCTAACTACAGCTCACCTGATGTCAAGACGTATGGTTGAAGACTGTAAACACACCTAGCCTGAAATGGAACTAGCTCTAAAACGAGTCTGCCGGAACAATCGCAAAAGAAAATTGTGTCTGACTTCAACATTTTCATCTCGTAATCTCTCACTGTTATGTATACTCCTTATCTTGTACGCCACTCATCCCAGTCCTGTGCCAGTCTTGTAATTCTACCCAGGATCTAGTCAAAACTTTTTAACGGAACTCACTCCCTCCTCCGCAAAAGTGGAACTTCCGCAACAAATCATACATTCGACTCCGCGTGTTTTAACGGAGTTGTAACGGAGGTTGTTTCACGTTTCATCATTGTGTGCGGCGCAACGCACGCAACTCTATACTATACTTGCAGACTTTTCTTTGATTGTTATTTAATTATTCTTTTTTTTCTGCTCCAAACAAGCTCTGCGTCTCCGCTTCCAGTAAAATAGAAAACATTAATCCAATCAGGAACAAAAATAACACCAGGGTATTAAAATCCTATGCTCCATTCCCCACCAACATTTAACTGATGTTTCCAGGCACCACGAGTCTCCTCCCCCGCTGGGGCGACTGGCTGCTTACACGCTTGCCCTGGGCGCTCTCTGCAAGGACCCTCGCTCGTTCCACGGGCGCGATCTGGTGGCAGCTCTGCTCCACCGCGAGCCACCCCACGACCTGGAGTT
This sequence comes from Biston stratarius, assembly GCA_950106695.1. NCBI lineage: Eukaryota > Metazoa > Arthropoda > Insecta > Lepidoptera > Geometridae > Biston > Biston stratarius. Next base: position 10,722,653 of record OX467106.1, read on the forward strand.
TGCGTACGCGACACTGGCGGCGTGCTCGTCTGCCGCGCACGTGCGTCGCCGGCACATCCGACGCCTGTTGGATATAGCTAACGCTGCCGCTGACCATAGCCTCGGTAACCATCTGCTTATACTAGACTCTTCGATTCATAATGATCGAAGAAATATCCTTAAAAACGGGAGACGGTTCTCAGTTTGATCTGTGTTGTTACAAAATAAAAAATCGCCTAAATGTTGTATAATATCCCAAACTTATCGGCAGGCACACAAATACATCGTTAACTAAACTTTTGGGCCATAATGCTTGCAAAAGACTCATTATAAAAACACTAGTTGCCCCGTAGTTTCTCCAGCGTTTTCAAGGATAAGCTTGTTTAATCCAGAGTATAAGTTACATCTATTGCAAATTTTATTCAAATCCGTTAAGTCGTTACGAAATTGGGAGGGAATAAGTTCTACGCTTTCACAGCTGACTAACATATGTACCTTCATCTCTTCACGCCATACATTCTTGTTTTTTTTTTTAAGTTATGAGATGAACGAGACGCTCTCCTGATATTTAGAGATAATACATGTTCATGACCATTATAGCATACACAGAACTTTGAGTAATAAACCAAAGTCCAGTGCATCGCTGCTTTAGCGATCATTACTTTGAGACTTTCGATGGTCTCAACAGCCCTGTTTTGATTTTGATAGCTGCAGTATCCTTCAAATCGGAACACAATAAAGTTTACACACTACTGCTTAGCGGCAGAAAATCTGATACTGCGGCGGTAGCTATCAAGACGACCTCGTGCTAAGGAGATCTACCACCAAGTAAAATTGCAAAATCTTGTGCTTTTATAGCACCATAAAACAAATATGATCTATTTTGATTCCAGACACGATATCGATGGTGATCTTGGCGTTGCGGTGCGTGGTGCAGGACCACCGGCACCGCAGCCTGATCCACTTCGTACGGCGGCCAATGGCGGGGCTGGCGCGCCAACAGCACCCTGATGGCAGCTTCGGCAGCTTCACCACCACCGCGCTCGCTATACAGGTAACGAATGCTAACCTACCTGAATATCAGACAAATGCAAAACAATATCAGCCACTGTTTGCAAAAAAAAAAACAACATAGGATAGCAAGTGTTTTAATGTATGTACTTCATGTAATTTCTGTGACCTGTTGTAAATGTCAAATAAAATTATTACGACAATGCAGCTCATTAACTCTAGCAGCTCTAATAATTTTTATTTAAACCTCTTAATTTCCATTGTCCTTCTTTTCATTATTTGACTACACTATCTATTAAAGAAAATAGCAATAATTTGTACTAAGCCAAAAGGGGGTTGTAACATTAAAGTTGTACATAGTTATGAGTTTATGACCAACTTCTACTATGGACACAACTCTAAGATCGTGAACAAAAAGCTGTTGTTTAAAAAACTTTCGTTGATCCTTGATCGTACGTATGGAGCAGCTGTTTTTTTGTTGTTGCTATTTTCTTGAAGATAAATAATGGTAATTGCGATGGCCTTTCGGCCAGTAGCCAGTTGCTCTACCAATTTGTCACTACTTCATTAGGTGAACAATTTACAGGCTCTAGAAGATTCGGAGTCTGGTCCAGGCGCACACCAGCACTGGTCACTGCCATCAGCGCGGCGCTGGTTGCTGGAGCGCCAGAACGCGGACGGGGGCTGGGGAGACGTGGCCAATACCGCCGCTGCGGTGGCGGCGCTCACTCCGGCCTCGCTTGCTGCTGTACGCCCCCCACACTGCAGCGACAAACTGCAGGACAGCAAGAATGAACCTTTGGGTGAGTTCAGAGGGCGAACTTCTTTATAAATTATTATTACAAATAGGCTTGAATTGGACCGCCATCTCATCAAATGTTAAGCGAAAATGAACGATGAAGTACGCTTGCCTAGAAGAAACTGGGGTCTTGAGACTAACCATCTGTTGTTTCAAAGTAATGAGCGCTAAAGCAGCTATGCCCTGGACTTTGTTTTGCTACTCATAGTTCTGTGTATTGCTGCAATGGTCATGGACAGGCGTTATCTCTTACCATCAGGGAATCGTCTCGTTCATCTCATTACTATTACATTACATTAACCGATTCACACGTGACTTGACCCAGATTGTATTCTTCAGGGAACAGTAGGTACTCGGAAAGCAAATTCCATTACTTAGCTATTCTTACGATGAACGTGGAATCGTATAGTTTAGTTCGAGCTTTTGGAATATCTACCATGAAGCGGTGTTGCTTTTTAAAGCTCCTGGCAGTCCGATAATAGAATAAGCAGGGTGAAATTATATCATGCAGACTTCATAGAAAAAAGCAAAATTATAGCGCTAATTAGACACCCTATTGAATGAGTCAAAATAATAAGCGCTAAAGTAATGATCTTTGGGCTTTTTTTTTTTTTTTTTTTATTTTAACATTTCTCTCCACAGACACTGGGGTCCGTGACCTTTGACAACTTTGAAAAACATTTTTTTTTTTTTTTTTTACAATATGGGAAGAGGAATATTAGTCAAATTAATCTTAATCTAGGGTTTAATCTAGGGATAAAATGTTAGATTGTGTGTATACCGCGAGCAGACCAGCGACCCGCAAGCAGCACCCGATCACGAGTATGACTCATCTTTGGGCTTTTAATAACAAATTATTCCAAGTGTTAGATACTAAAGAGACCACCATACCGACTTACCATCACGAGAGCTTCTAGTTATGTGAGCTTTCTCGGTTATTTTCTTGCGTTACCATGCATGGCTTTTCGATCCTAAGCTGCTAGTATTGTCGTATTATATTTTGTAGCCTGATTAGGCCATAAGTGCTGCCTTTAAGGATTGTTGGACTTGCTTAAGCCATTTAATTTCACATCTACACGGCCTATACGTATACAAGTTTCCTCACAATCAATACATCAGTATATCTGTAATTCCGGGCCCTCGTGTCCCGTACACATATGCGAGGCGCTTAATCTACAACTTTATGAATGAGAGAAGCTTCTTCTTCCAAACTAACAACCTCGACATAAAAACTACGAACAAACGAAAACGACCTAAAGCTACTGCTAAGTTCACAAACACAATTTCACGAACCTTATTTTACGATTACAGACAACAACGGGGGAGATGGTAGCATCAAGCTGGCGTACCAATCTGGACACACCAGCAACGATTCAGACGCACGCAACGTATCCTTCACTTACACGCTGTGGCTCGGAACCAACGTCACTGAGAATTATACGCTGCAGATGATTGCTCCAAGGTTCTTATTAGCTCTTGTTCTTCTTCTTAGTCGGCATCTTCATTGCTGAAGGTCGTGTCTAGTCTTAAATCAATTCGGTGTAGCATGCTCCTCCGCGTGTTTCTGTTCTCGGCGGTCTTATTAGCTTTAGTAATTGGCAGGCCAGTGATCGTCTTTATCAGGTCTGACCAACGGGTCGGTGAGCGACCGCGCGGTCTTTTCCCGTTGACCTGACCAATTACCATCAGCTTTTCCAGGCTATCAGGGTTTCTGCGAGCGACGTGTCCAAAATATCCGAGTATTCGCTGGAAGTAAATCGTGCTCAAAAAGCTCTTGTTCAGACACAGCGATATTCATACTGTTCCGAATCTGCTTAATACGATATCTGTGAATATCCACTTAAACCACAAGCGATATTATCCATTGAAAATGCGGCCTACTCAATTATGTCTAGGTCTGTTCTTTACCATAAGCTACTAATGTAGCTTAGAACAGTAAAAATCATTTATACAAGCATAGTTTACAGTAGATGAAGCTTAACATGAAGTTTCGGGAGCCTAGTTAAGAGATCAATTTGGAGGTTCTGGATTCGAATCCCAAGGCACATCTGTCTTTTCTAAGTTGTGTGCGTATTGCCGCAGACTGCGAATAAGAAAAAAGTTCTCGAAGATGTTTGAAGTCTTCAAACCCTTACTTGGTCAGCGTGGTAGACTATGACCTTATCCTTCTCACAATGAGAATAGACCCGCGCCCAGCAGTGGGCCAGTTTATAAAAAGAGGCTGATTCGGATTACAGTAGATAATGTCGGTCTAGGGAATACTTGACAGCCTCTCAGTTTCACTCTCTACCATACAGAGAACACTGTTGATATTATTTCTTATACGTAGCTATTTCCGGTTAGGTCCAATGTTATTGCACCAGGATCTCGTCAGAGACAGTTACCTACCATAAATTTGACAAACTATCATCGTCATCGCCAGTCTATCGAAGTCCACGGCCTGACATAGGCCTCTCCCAAGACATGCCATACAGCCCGATCTTCTGTTTTTCGTTTCCATCTACCGCCAGCTGTCCTACGTATATCGTCACTCTATCTAGTCTCAGGGCATCCTACTCTTAGTTTTCCAACTAAGTCTCCACTCTACACACGTCTACCCCAGCGGTTATCAGTTCTGCGACAGATATTTCCAGCCCATTGCCACTTCAACTTGCTAATACGCTGAGCTATGTCAGTGACTTTAGTTCTCTGGCGAATTAATTCGTTCCGGATACGATACCTTACAGAAATACCAAGACAAGCTATAGCTAGCCATTATTTCAGGAACGTATCATTCTACCACGTGATGCAAATGGCTGCAGAACAAGAGCCCAAGTTCAAGTTCGAAGCGAGCGAATGGCCGAACGGTCACTACGTCCACACGCTTGCGGGGCACAAGGAAGAGCCCATGGGGTACCACTACTGGCTCCTGTACCGGCTGCCGGAGACACCAGACCCGGCCAGCCCGCCTGGTAACCAGCTCGTCGCTCCCGTTGGTAAGACTCTTGAAGTTTGGCTCTATATGGCTCCTTACCCAAAAAAGTCAAATACTTTACTGGTTTAAGTCGACTAAGTATCACTGCAATAGCAGCTTTTGTAGCGATGCTAGTGGTTAGCGCGGTCGGTTCACACGCCGAAGGGCGCGGATTCAAACCCCAAGCTCGAGCTGTCGGTGGAGGAAAACATCATGGGTAAAACAATAGCATAGTGATAAGGTATTTTAGTACTCAGTTGGCTAACCTAACGTTGTGTTCCAGCAGCCTCACTTGAGAGCCAGTTCCATTCCAAGTTAGGTGTGTTTTTTCGTCTTCGACCGCCCCGTCACTTAACATGAGGCAAACTGTGGTGAAAGAACTAGCTTGTCAACCATTTAAAAAAAATATATTCTACCGACAACCAGTTGTGTTTAATTATGACTGTGTTTCAGTGTAAAGAACAAAAGACGTAATGAGCCGCAGCAGCGATGCTCTGCGGGGGGTACCGCGACCTGTTATTACCATTCAAGTTAGGCGATCAAAAAAGAGATAAACGATCGCATATCGTGTGCCGCCCAAGCTAAAGGGGCCCCGAGACGATCAAACGGTTTGATTCAAACTTTACATGTTTGATGAAACCGTATGTCGATTTGAACGGTTCAAACGGAACTCCGCAGTTTGGCGCGTCAAACACAAAAAAGATATGAAATTTCATCAAGCAAGCTCCAAACCCGTTAATGTTTGACAAATCGTTCAAACTATCTTGGTAAACAATCAAAATGGCTTAAGTCAAACCTAAATTTACGAGTTTGAATCAATCCGTTTGATCGTCTCGCTATGCTCTGAGTGCTGCTACAATCGTCATGGACTGGCGATGTAGCTTTATTCCCTTCATAAAGAGCATTACGTTCGTTTCAGTCTTCCCTTTAAAAAAATACAGGACTCTGCGCCTTGTCGTTATATATATTCTGTGTCTTTGTCCAACTTATTACTTACCAACCCTCTATAAAAACTGGTCAAGAGTAATCGGCCTCGTTCTAAAGATTCCGCAAAAATATCAAACAATAGAAGGTATTATACGAAATAACCTTATATGAAGTCCACCAACATTAATTAACAAACCAATAAGATTTTTTGTGTGACACGTAAGTTCAACTTAGACTTGAACGGTTGACCACATAAACATGCATGGTGGTTTGCATGGTGGTAGGGTACTTTCTAGTACTCGGCTGGCTAGCTACCACCCTCAAGTTGAAAATCTGCCGCCAAGCATCTAACGGTGTGTTCCGGCAGCCTCACTTGAGAGTCAGTATCATTTCAGGCTAGGTGTGCTTTACCATCTCCGACCACAACGTCACTTAACATCAGGTGAGCTGTAGTCAAACACCTAGCCTGTCAAAAAAAAAATACGTTTGACCATAGGTCAGGCCAGAGGCAATACAAAAGCCCTGGTGCAAAAAAATGTGGATCCTATCTAAACCGGTTAGGTTTTATCAAGTGCCTTACTCTTACTTTAATTACTATCATAACTTTTCAATAAGTGAAGTTGGCAACACTATAGAAACTACAGAAAGAATTTAGAGGAATTCCCTACAAATTTGAATTGCTTTTGATTCAGCCGCTATGATTATAGTTGTGTTGCAATGCGACCTGTTATATTTAGGTATAACTAAAAAGTGGGCGAAATTATAGCAAGTTCGTCTTGCTTGGTGGTCCGGATCCAAGGGGCTCTCTGAACGTGAGGGCTCCGGTGCACTTTGCCCCTTAACAACTTCGCCACTGGTTCAGGCGTTACCTCTTACCATCACAACAGCTTGTTGTTCATTGTACCTAAGAAGGTCATCATCATCATCATCATCTCAGCCGTAGGACGTCCACTGCTGGACATAGGCCTTCCCCATTGACTTCCATAAAGACCGGTTGGAAGCGGCTCGCATCCAGCGTGTTCCTGCGGTCGTTATGAGGTCGTCTGTCCACCTTGTGGGTGGACTTCCTACGCTGCGCTTGCCGGTCCGTGGTCTGCACTCCAGAACTTTGCAGCCCCATCGGCCATCAGTTCTGCGTGCTATGTGCCCTGCCCACTGCCACTTCAACTTGCTAATCCGCTGGACTATGTCGGCTACCTTAGTTCGTCTACGGATCTCCTCATTTCTGATTCGATCTTCTAGGGAAACTCCGAGCATAGCCCTCTCCATAGCTCGTTGTGCGCCTTTATATATAGCTTTTTGAGCTTATCTAGAAGGCACATAGTCAGAGACCATACCAAGGACAACAACAACAAGACAAGAAGATAACCATTTAAAATATAAACCAGACTATTATGTTTCAGGTGTGGATGACTTGCTGGTAGAAGACGGGGAGCACTATTTGTTTTGGTATAAGAAGTTGTAACTGTATGGTCTGTACAACTATATTTAGTTTTCCTATCATTGACCTACCTTTGAAGTCTGTATGTTTTAATTATTTAGACGTTTGTATATGCTCTGTCATTTCCAATATGCATCTAGTGCTTATAATTCTTAAGATTTATTTCAGTATCTACGTATACCTAATAAATAGTAGAAAAACAGAAAATTTATAGTACCTATGTAACTAATCTTTCTAGTTTTATGAATTAACTAAAAGTTAAAATTATTAAAAGAAACTAAATCTGTTTTCGCATTGAGTGTCCGTGGTCAAATTGGTAAGTTAGATCAATTGACCATTAGCACTAGTTTTCCGTGGTTAATATTACTATAATCTATAGCAATAAGTTTCCAAGGTCAGATTTCATTCTAAGATTGATCTTTGAGAAGAAAAGCCGTGCAAGAGAAACCAAAGAAAAATAAGGTGAAAATTTCTTTCGAATTTTTCCATACGAAATTTTCTGTAAAGGGTGGTGAGGCGTTACGTGTTTTTGCTATTTGTCTTCGGCCACGCCATCTAGTTGACAGTGGTCAAACGCCTAGTCTAGTCATCCTGTAGTACCTAGGAAATGAAAATTGGATCTTTAAATATAACTTCATGTTTTCTCCTCTATTTCTTTGTTAAAAGTAGGTTTTGAAGTAAAATTAGTTCAGTGTTTACTTAATATATGCAATAACGGTTTGTAATTATTGCACTGTTAGTATTTATGATGACGATGGCTATACCAATAATCTTAAGACTTGAAAATACTAAGAAAATACAAACAAAAGGCTTGTTTAGAAAACGCACCAATCAAATCTAGTTACCTGTGAAAATGACATCGTAATTCCACTTTAAAAGATATAGACGGCGCTAATCAACAATTACGAGATATCTAAAAAGAAATTCTATACGTAGGTACCTATATGTAACTGAAACCGCATCAAAAATACTAAAAATGCAAAATATTATTCAGCAATATTTTTACATGCGTTAGTTGAAAGCATGTAATATAACTACAGTATATTATACGATTCGTGTTGTATTTAAGCATAAGGGATAATCATTTTCAGACTTTTAAATATACGCGGTGTTGACAGAGGCAATCATTTAACCACGTGTTTACTTTAAAAATCGACTTTTCAAATGAAATAATAATGACGTTACAATATTCCAAGAAATAAATTGTACCCGCATTTAGGATTTCATAAGCAAATCCTAAGGGTGTTTAGTTAACTAATCATGATCATAGATGGCGTTATTAACAATAGCTCAAAGATAACAGGAAATTACGTGTTTTTTGTGAAATCGATTATTACCAAAATGATTGCCACTGTCAACAAGTTTTATTATAATATGTAATATTAGAGTTATAATCTGGAAATTGCATAGACATAATCACGTTAGAGACTGAGCGACTCAAGCGATATCTGTGAGCGTGTGTTAGTTATACATTTTTATTATAACTACTGGATGGTTCTTATTAAACTTGAAAATTTGATCGGTGTTTTATTTTATATCTCTAACGTGCCTATTTTTCTTTAAACGGATTGTTTTCTCTTTCATCATACGAACTGACTGCTATACAGTTGAAGTTATCTTTGATTTGTTTTTGTACTAAATAGGTTTTTACATTTGACCACGCCCTGCCTGATGTTAGGCAGAATGTCGTCTAAGATGAAACACGCTGACCTAGAAGAAGATCTGTTTACTCTGGATTTGAAGACACCCAAGTTGTAGGTTGTTGTTTTGATTAATTAATCTTTTACTGTAGGTACATAACGTTTATTTATGTTCTTTTTTTATTCAATCAGATGAATGCCTAGTAATTCGTACCCGATATACGATTTGAGCGTCACCAGGTCCCAAAGTCAGAAACTACCAACACACATTTTTTTAATCAAAATCGGTCCAACCCTTTATTAGGTATTTAGTGACAAACATACATAGAAAAGAATTACAAAAGAAGACGATACCAGCTGGGTGCCCAGTACTTTGTATCCGATGTCGTAGCGCTAGGCCTTTGCACTCACATATTTATAAATCTCATTTGAAATATTACGAACATTTAAAAAAAAATACAATGAAATCGGTTCAGCTGTTCTCAAGATATGCGCTTACCAACGAACATCATACGATTTTTATTTTAGATATTATTAATTTATTTGTGAAAAACATTCGGTAAAAGGAAAAACAGTAGATGGAAAACACGAGGCGGGCCACACAAAAAAAAAGTATATGTATATAAGTTGCTCTGGACAGCCCTGAACTAGATTAAGCTTAAAAAAACACCAAACTCACATAAGATCCAATGTTTATTAGATTTGTACAATTTACACACAGTATCGATGACAAAATACTCTATAGGTAGGGAATCTTGCTATCGTCAACTTACATGTTCAGTGTACAATATGGCTGACGGTGACGGAACAGGTCATTTTAAGGTTAGGGTTGACCACAGTTCACCTGATGTTACATGAAATAGAAACTGGCTAGAACTAGATTATTGGTAACGGAGTTTCCAGATAAGTTTTAGAAACTAACTTAATTCCTTTTCCATCACGGAAAAAATATTTTTAACTGAATTTGAATTGTATCGTTTGTAGCGAATAAGAGTTTGTTATCCCACTGAACAGATAAATTGGTAGAAAATTCAAGTTTAGTTTATTTAACTTTACCAATTCCTTACAACAACTGTGCAATATTAAGCTAAATACAAAAATTGTGGTACATTCCATCAAAAACTGGGAAAGACGTCGAATCTTTTATATAAAATATTAACATTAACACCACAATACACCATATTTTTAAAATAATTTCGTCTTTATTACTATAAGAATTATATTACATCAATAAGTGCACTATTATCATGCAACTCCGAATTTAGTTAGCGAGTTCGAGCAATAGATGGCGTGAAAATAAAACTTCAGAAATTTTGTTGTACTTAACTACCGTGCTCTTAGAAAACTATACAATATTGTGTAGTGTGAACGACATAATAATGATCCATTTTCCAATATCACTCTATTTCGAGTGCTATAATCCCATTTATTTACATTTGTTGAAAATTAGGTGACAGATCAAACAATATTTGAGCAAAGATTAAAATTTGTTGTAAAATAATTATACAGAAATCATTTTACAGCCAAAATAAATGTTGTATATAATGCACATTAACATTTGTTTTTTGTAATGACTTGACATCTTTAGAATTGAAAGCGACGAACATTTTCTCACATACAAATTTATTCTATAAAAAATTATGGCGAAGGTACGTGAGGCTTACAAAGATTTGCTTGGAGCAAAATATTCACTTATTTGGTTTAAATTCACACATACATAAGCACAAGCGAATAGGTAATCTCCTGGATCACTGCGTGTAAAGTGTTATTGTAAGAAACTTGAGTCTTTAGTATTACAATAATAAGGTTTGAGTTCTAACAGAGACACGAGTCGAAGTCGAACTCAAGTCTTTTTAAATTTTGAGTTAATAAAGATATTAAAAAGACAACTAACAACTACAACTATAGTCGGAGCTTCCGATAAAATTAATCCAGCATAAATAAAAAAAAACATTAGAAAAAGTTAAGACTGAAGTCTTTTCAAAAGAACTCGAGACTATATTCTTTGAGGACTAGCTGGTTATTAAGTCTGTAGACTTAGCTGGTTAGTAGTAAGACTTAGTCATACGTGGAAGATGAGAATTAAAAAAAAAGTAAGTAGTAGATTAAACATTTTTTTTTAATGTTTTTGAACTCTTAGGAGTCAAAAAACGGAAAGACTAGTTTCGGAATTAAAGTCTAAAAGACTCAAGTCTTCTACAGCAATAATGAAACCACAGCTTAAGTCATTAGAAACCATAAGAATCGAAATAAATATTTAATTATTTATTTATAATAATTTACAATATTTATTAAATAAAGAAAGAACTTTTCACACATTCTTAATTATTTCCAGAGCTGCAAAACTTTGGCCCGCTGACAACTTTGTGTACTGGGACATTTTGTATTATTTCATTTGTTTTTAACATACTAATATGTCAGTCGTATGACGATACAATACGATAGAAATTCGGTCAAAATAGTATAGTAGTAGTAGTAGTAGAAAATCATACGAATCATGTGTATTTACAAAAATAAATATAGTTTTGTGCAAATAAACAACCTTTTTGAAATAAATATAGTTTTGTTAAATATAGTTTTGTGCAAATAAACAACCTTTTTGAATACTCTTTCAGTTTTTTTTTTTATGTAACAGTAATGTGACGAACGAGACGCTCTCCTGATGATAAGAGATAACGCCTGTCCATGACCATTGCAGCGATACACAGAACTTTGAGTAGTAAAACAAAGTCCAGAGCATCGCTGCCTTGGTGCTCATTACTTTGAGACTAGATGGTAAGTCTCAACAGCTTGTATTTATTTTATTGTGTATCTTTCACGTATTTTGTATGTGTTTTTCACAGCAATATTATTATAAATTATACAGACAAATATATCGTGGTATTAATTTCATTAGGTACCTACATGTAACATAAACTTTTACAGCAACCTTACTTGTAAAATGCTCACACAAAGAAATTTACAAAAATAATTGCCGAGCAATCGCTATCGTAAATAAATATTACATTAAGCCATTTTATGGGTAATGTTAAAATAACTTGTGCTTCTGCGACAACCTATTTTGAACCTTCTTCATATATAATTAAAACTGTTTTTCATATAGCAGTGGTATGATAGCTTATAAATAAAGAATAACTTTGTTTCACAATACAAGTAACGTGAGGAAAAAACTTACACTCTTTTTTAAGAAAATATATATTTTATTTCACAACTTTATTATTTTTTCAAGTCACAACATAAAAATGCAAAGTTTAAATAAATAATTTTAAAAAGTAATTAAAATAAACTGTAACTACTATTCTCTTTTATAAAATAAGGGACAAAATATTTACTATACAGGGATGATTCAATAAACATAAATAAAAAGATAAGTGCATATGTATTTTTAAACGACATGACCACAAACTTACACTCGCAAACTACAATTATTCATAGATATGTTTTTTATAAAATGTCATAGATATGGTAACACATCAACAATTTATCACGTGAATTTTAATTTGAGCCCTTAGTAATACTAAATATTAATTATTATTACAACCTTAAACGCACACATACATTTCATGAAAGAGAATTTCATTAGGACAGAAAATATCGAACATCCATTAAAAGTATTCGATTAAAAAACATGAAAATAGGACAGAGCCAGAAGCTTTAGTACCGAATTCTATTTTTTGCTAAGGGCAATACATTATTTTAATCTATTGAATCATCCTGCATTAAAACGAGTGGTTACATAACAAAACAATCCTTAATATATCACATAGTACCGTAGAGGTAATGGTTGTATGTCAAATCACTTAAAATTAAATTTATCTAAAGTGACATTTGATTACTATCGGATAAAATAATATGTAAAAATCAATGTATGAATTGTTGCCGGCGCCGGCAGCCGTTTGGATTGACATACAGGAGCTTTAGAAAAATGCAATTCGACTTCTACAAAAAAAAAAAAAAACACAGGCGGAGAAAAAGCGATAATAAATATAGGAAGAAATAGATCAAAAACATATCATCTTTTTCAAAATTGGTTAAAATTGATTTAAAAGAAATGTGTGTTTATGTTTAGAGTTGAAAATTATAATGAAGAACACAATAAAACCTTTATGACTTATATACGCGAAATGTTCAATGCAAATCATAGTTAGACGCAAAGCAAGTAAGTAGAGATAAGAAATTATCTATTCATTTATCCGATAGTAATATTAAAAATGTCGTATTGCTCTAAGGTAGGCTGATCGACCAAGAGCCGTGATGGAAGCTGAGAAAATCGAATCCTATACCGCATAATTAAAGCAGAATCTCCCAAGAGGCCATATATACGAATTCGGGTTGATTTCGTTTAAAATGTTATTCTATATGGGGATGAAACGTTTAAAAACACGACAAGTTATATGTAATAAGGGTGTGTATATTTTAAGCGTGTACAATAAAGAGTTATTCATTCAGTCATTCATTCATTAATTCATTCTAGATACGTTACACGCTCGTTATCTGTCAATGTAAACTCAAATACGTATGACGTTATAAACGCTACACGCATTTTCCGCAAGAAATCTTAATGGAATTCAATCAAGGCCAAGAAATTGAGCCAAGAATTATCAATTCTCAATTTTTGTTTGTTTGTTTTTTTTTTTGTTTATAATCAAGTTACTTGTGTAGTCTCAATTTTTTTTAAGTAACATCGACAAAACAATCGCCGTCGGTAATATTGACATGCTTTATGTTTACCTATTCCGTATTTTTTTTAAAATACGGAATAGGTTCGCTTTTGACCACATCCTGCCTGATATTAATCATCAAGGAATATGACAAATAATTGAAATATTAAAAAAAACGTTTACAAGATTGGTGTTTGACCACAGCTCACATGATGTTAAGTGACGCTGTGGTCGAGACGGTAAACAAACTTAGCCATAAAAATGCCCATAAAAAATACCCTGTTCATAACTAAGTTTGCCGTTGAAATTCTGCTGTAAGTTAAACGCCATTGGGTTCAGATTTCGATGTGTTCACGTTCCTATGCGACTATCGGTGAATTAGCGAGGGTGAGAACGCACTAGGGCTGAGCAGTGATCTTATTCATTACTGTAGTGTATGCCAGGCCTAAGGCCCATGAGACCTCGTGGCCATTGACTTTCTTGAACAACTGAAAACAAAAAACACTTATAAATACATGTTTTACAATATAATGAACAACGAAGTAATAATCGTCAATTATGGCGTAGCGGTTACTGTACTAAGATAGGTTCTGTACTGTGTGAGATAGGTTCCGTACTTACCGAGACAAGACCTGTACTAAGATAAGTTTTGCACTGACCGACTGGTTCTATACCGATCAAGACAAGTTCTACAAGACAGATTCCATACTGACCGCGATAGGTTCGTTGTCATGTAGCTTGTACGCGTCCTGCAGCAGAGTGACGATGTAGACGAGGTCGATGCACGCCCATGGCTGCTCCACGTTCGACGCAGAACACGCCTTGTACGCTGTGCTTCGGTACTGGGCCACAGACACTGTGCCACCTTGAGTCAACTCTGAAATAAATATATTAGAACATACGGGAATACTGTAATTTCACTGAAGCTACTAAAATCTGACTTGGGCTTTTCCCATTTTTTTTTAAATGTCTGACAGGCTAGGTGTTTGACCACAGCTCACCTGATGTCGTGTGACGGTGTGGTCGAAGATGGTAAAGCACACTTAGTCTAGAATGGAACTGGTTCTCAAGCGAAGCTGCCGGAACACACCGTTAGATGCTTGACGGTAGATTTTCAACTTGAGTAATTTTTAAAAAGATAAAGTTGTTTGTCGTCTAGCAATAGGTTCTGTACTGATTAAGACGCCTACAAAGAACATGTAATACTAAATTTAGTAAATCGCCTGACATCTTTTGTAGTAAAATTGAACTCTTTAAAAGTAATATAATTAACTTTGTAAATAACTACTACTTAAATACCTACGCACACGCACGCACACACATGTTCAATCACACACACACACAAACACATACACACTCAGACACTCACACCATCACACACACACTCGCACACACGCACAAACATAAACGCACGCACGCATACCCTCACAAACATGCACACACATAACCGCTCGTACACATACACGGACGCACACACACACGCACGCACGCTCGTACACACAGACGCACACACGCACGCTCGCACACACTCAGACACACACAGACACACACACAGACACACATATATATTCTACGTTTTATAGGAAGTAGATTTCGTTCAATAAATAAAATCATGTATCATGGCATCGCTCTAGTTATTTTTTTTTTATTTCAACTCACCGATCATCCCCGAATCCACGGCGAC
The DNA here is from genome assembly GCA_950106695.1 of Biston stratarius. NCBI lineage: Eukaryota > Metazoa > Arthropoda > Insecta > Lepidoptera > Geometridae > Biston > Biston stratarius. Next base: position 10,737,748 of record OX467106.1, read on the forward strand.
GTCATAGAAGTAGCTCATGGCTGCCACGGAGCCCCGAGGCGCCACTTTGGGCTCCCAGTCGAGAGTTTTGAGCACGTACTGCTTCACGACCGCGTGGCAAGCGTCATACGCCATCTTACGCTTGTTGCTGTGGCGATCTGCACCGCTGTAATACAAATACATATAGCATTAGTATATTACGAAAACTGGCTGAGACCGGCGGTTTCACCCACCATCGGCTTCTAACCTTCGTCTCTTCTAAAATTCGATACATAGCCTATGATGACGTTCTTCAAGAAATGAGCCATTTATACATTTTATTATATTAGTATAGACTTTTTTCTCCAGATTTTTTCTAAGCCACGCAAGGGATTTTAAATAAATGTAAATAAATAAATATTGTAGGACACATTACACACAGCGCCATCTGACCCCAAACTAAGCAGAGCTTGTGTGATGGAAGTCAGATAACTGATAGGATACATAAATACTTTTTTTTGTAAATACATACTTATAATACATACAGAACACCCAGACACAGAACAAACATTTGTTTATACCAAACAAACATTTGTCCTTGGCGGGAATCGAACCCACGCTCTACAGCTCAGGCAGACATACTCCCAATGAGCCAACAGGGCAACAATTTTGATACGTCATTTCAGGTTTTGCAGAAGGTTTTTTATCAAGTTTTTATTTGGTGGTAGATTTTCTTAGCAGAAGATCGTTTAGATGGTTACCACCACAGTACCAGATATTCTGCCGCCAAGCAGTAGTGTGTAAGCTTAATAAAATTACTGTAGTTTGACTAGCTAAATTACACGACTGCGGAGAGTAATCATCGAAAGTCTCAAAGTAATGAGCGCCAAAGCAGCGATGCCCTGGACTTTGTTTTGTCATATCTCTTACCATCATCAGAGCGTCACTTTAGTCTCACCGTTTTTACATTTAAAAAAAAAATACAATATACGGTACCTGATAAAATACTGTTTATTCGCGTATGTCCATGGCTCGCGTTGGAATATAGGCTCCACGCACACGGAAGTTAAATTCTCGACGTCATTGCCCGCTTCTAATGTGAATACTCCCTTACGTGCCGCCAGCAGCCCGAGGTTAAGATAGCTGAAAAAATACATACAGTCGAACATATAACTCTTCCTTTTTTAAGTCGGTTAAAAATTACACACAAGTTTTAAAAGTGACTTTCATATTATTTAACATTAACATTCTACATTCACAATACAGGGATACACAGGTAGTATTAAGCCAAAAGATCATTTTATTCATCATACATACATTCTACTTAACAAAAACACAAAACTGCGAATCTACCGAAATCCTCCTAGAAAAAAGAAACAAGAGGAAACCAAATTTTCGAGCTATTTGTACCAAACACAAGCCATTCCGAGAACTGTTAAGCCACTCCAAGACATTTTAAGCCACTCCAAGACCATTTAGACATATTAAGCCACTCCAAGAAATGTTATGTCAGTGATAAAATTAGTTAAATCAATATCTACCGAAATCTACCTGCAAGAAACAAGAGGAAACTAGACTTTCGACCTGTTGTTAAGGACCAAACAAGCCATTCCGAGAACTGTTAAGCCACTCCAAGCCCATTTAGACATATTAAGCCACTCCAAGAAATGTTATGACAGTGATAAAATTTATTAAATCAATTTCTACCGAAATCTACCAGCAAGAAACAAGAGAAAATCAAATTTACGACCTGTTGGTAAGGACCAAACATAAGCCATTCCGAGAACTGTTAAGCCACTCCAAGACCATTTAGACATATTAAGCCACTCCAAGAAATGTTATATCAGTGATAAAATTCGTTAAATCAATATCTACCGAAATCTACCTGCAAGAAACAAGAGGAAACCAGATTTTCGACCTGTTGTTAAGGACCAAACATAAGCCATTCCGAGAACTGTTAAGCCACTCCAAGACATGTTAAGCCACTCCAAGACCATTTGGCTCAACCAACGTACCTGTGCGTATAGAGGGTGACATTCTCCCCCGCTGGTACTATGTACTGATCTCGTGCAGGGTAGTTTGGCACGTCCGCGGGACTCAGCTGGTATGTGATCTGAGTGGATCCGCCGCCGAGGTCAAGTGCCGCCATTGTCGACGCCTGCATTAGATCTGGACAACATAATCACTTATTTATTAACCGCTGAGTTTGTTTTCACAATTTCTGAGTTTTGCATGTATAAAAATGTGTTTACAATAGATTGATGAAAACTCTTTATTTATTACCAGAATAAAATAACAATAACTCAAATAAACCCCTTATAACGCTATACGTGATAGATCCAACAGTAAGTTACGTAAAAATCGCTTTATCTGTAGCTATGATAGCTCAGTGCTTAGAGCGTGCAAATCCCAACATATAGTTGACAGACCAGGTGTTTGACCACAGCTTATCTGATGTTAAGCGACGATGGTTAAGCACACCTATCCTGGAATGAAACAGGCTCTCAAGTGAGGCTGCCGGAACACACCGTTAGGTGCTTGACCAGTCGAGTACTAGAAAATGCCCTACCACCATGCTATGGTTTCCTTCACCGGCAGCTCAAGCTCATTGTTGGGGTTTGAACCCACGCCCTTCCACGCATGAACCGTCCACACTAACCACTGAGCTATAATCGCTACAAATTTAGCTAGGCAGACAATGAAGGTAAGTGTTAATATGTAAAGAGACCCATTTAAATTACACCTCAGCCGCAAGTCTTATGCACTGTACGAGTTTTCGTCCATGCAACGCGATGAACCCGGCACCTGCAGCGATACCATTAGATGTTAAAAATTTCCAGTGATCCCTGGAAAACGCGAGAAAATAGGAAACCCACTGGACACAGTCAGTTTTTATCAAATACAACGTACCGTGAAGTAAATTGATGGTATACCAAATGAAAATTCCTTCATCCGATCCATCCATGATTTCTACGCTATGAGATCCAGTGTCGTAGCCCAACCTGGAAAAATAATTGTTTAATTATACAGGGTTATAAGCTTAGGGTATACTAAGACAAAATGAGGTTATTGCACTCATGCAACTCTGGAATCTTGAAGAAAAAATTTACTGCTCCATCCGAAACAGTACTGTTTTTATACACAACTCCACGTCGACCCAATCTCCAGCTGTAAACTCCGCGCTACGATACTAATTATCGTTAAAACTCGTTTTTATCCATGCGCTAATTAATTTTAATTACAATTATTCAAACGACGTCGACCTATTTATGATGAGTCAAAACACTTTTCTAAAAAGTTCTGGAGTGGAGACCACGGACCGGCAAGCGCAGCGTAGGACTTCCACCCACAAGGTGGACAGACGACCTAATAAAGACCGCAGGTACGCGCTGGATGCCAGTCTCTTCCAACCGGTCTTTATGGAAGTTTATGGGGGAGGCCTATGTCCAGCAGTGGACGTCCTACGGCTGTTGACGATGATCGTGATGATTTATAGGTGTACAATATGGAATTCTTACATCTGTCCCCGCGCCGGTGCGCCTAGAGCGAGCGTAAGGAATTTCGACTCGAAACTGCGCTATGATGCCCCCGTGCTTATCATAAAGGGCATAGACATTTGGGTTCGTTTAACCTCTTGCCTGATAGCCTCGTATATAACAAAGATACGACATTAGAAAGATTTTTTTTTTTAATTTAAAGGCATTTTACTATATTACAAAAAACACCTCAGCAGTTAATGGGTTAAACCTAATATAGTCAGCACAAGTGAAAACTTTTTTGGTCTTTGTGTTATCAGTAATCTCTTATTTATCTTACCAATTAGCAGCTGTTCATTTTCCATGTAAATTAAAAATAAAATAAATAAACTGACTGAAATAAATAAATAACTGCTGGGCGCGAGCTTCTTTCTTATTGTGAGAAGGGCAAGACCCTAGTCCACCACCCGGCTAAGTGCGGGATGGCAGACTTCACACATCTACGACAATACGCACATAACCTACAAAAGACAGAGGTTGCCGTGGGATTCCAACCCAGGACCTCCAGATTGAAAGCTAGACGGTATCCCAACTAGACTGCGGAAACTTCAACTGCTCCATTAAAAGAACTCTATCCTTGATCAAATATATACAACAGCAGATATTTTAATATTTTTTTTAATTTAAAAGTGATTTGACTATGTCGCCTGATGATAAGAGAAAACGCCTGTCCATGAACATTGTAGCGATACACAGAATTTCGAGTAGCAAAACAAAGTCATCCCTATTTTGGTGCTTATTACTTTCGAGACTTTCGATGGTTAGTCTCAAACAGCCCTGTAATTTCGCTAGCTGCAGTACCCTTCAAACCGGAACACTAACAACTTTTATAGATTTTGATATTAGTATTGATCGTTCTGTAACTGCAAACGGGACAATTCGCTGTCCTGAAGCTTCCCACGGGAACATCGGGAAGGAGCAGTGGAAAAGGGGACAGTCCCGTGGAAAAAGGGACAGTCCCGTTTAAAACGGGACGTATGGTCACTTTAGTTATGACCTAAAGGATAGTGCTTATGTAACTCACTTGGATATGGCTTGATCGACTTGTGCTATCAGCTGCGTGGCCTTCTCTGCCGGAAGGAGCCGCAGACCGGCCGTCGCGCGTACTATCAGAGGCGTCGACCGCCGCTTCTCTACAGGCGTGAGGAACTCCGCCTTCTTTATTAACTGAATTATCGTGTCTGCTCCCTGAAAAAAAGCAACGGATACATGAGTGCTTTTTCTTTTTTTATTCTTTAGACTACGTCAATCCAAAAGTATATTTTCACAAAATGTAGTAATGAAGATCTATTTTCCGAAAGATATTACAAAATTTAAAAAAAAATACCTTGGCAGGATCATCAGCGTACGACGATAGTCCCGGCTTCGACTGCTCGAAGTACTCTTCAACTAAATCTAAACTGGCTAAGCCAAATACTGGAAACATAATAATACAACATATTAGAAAAGGACTTAGAAAACATATATTTTTTTCCAACAGATTTCAAAACCTTCATTTCAATCGATTACGCAGGAAATGAAACGTTATGAGAGTCTAATATGAAGTAGATAAAATTTAATAAACTATTTCAAAATTGTTTTATGGCTGACAGGCTAGGTCTTTGACCACAGCTCACCTGATGTTAAGTGAAGGTTTGGTCGATAAACACACCTAGCCTGGAATGGAACTGGCTCTTGTGAGGCTACCGGATCACACCGTTATGCTTGGCGGTAGATTTTCAACTGCGGTACCTTTCAAGCCGGAACACAGCTTGTTTACACGCTACTGCTTGGCCGTAGAATATCTGGTACTGCGGTGGTACCTACCTAGACGAACTCCTGCTTTGGATCTACCACCGCATTGTTTGTACCAAGTGTAATGTCCCGTTTCATTGATCGATGACAATCAATATATGCTATCATTTCTATAAATTTAAGTATATGGCAATCATTTCAGTTTACAAAATAAGTTAAAACTTCAAAAAGTTATTGTCACCTGCAAACGGTACCCGGAACTTGTAAGCGAGCACCCTGGAGCCCGAGGAGCCCGCATCGATGATGACGGCGTGGTGATAATCGCTCTGATAACCAAGGGATTTCGCCAGCCCGTCCACCCATTGCGAATGACCTGCGAATAAACCTGCATCACAGAAAGATAATTACAGATATATTATCTTATACAAAAATCTACTGTAAATCGGGCTATACTTCAGGCAGAGTATTGTTTTAGTTACATGCGGGTATCCAGATGCCTCCACTCTCTATGCGTGTTTTGGCTTCACGTTGGCCACTTCATAGTAGTTCTGAGACAAATCGATAGATGGCGTTACTTCTTTAAGTTAAGTTTCGTTTCTTAGTGTTCGCAACTTGCAATCACCAAAGTGACCGAATCGTTGCCTAAGGTGCGTTGTCAGTCATAATCAGGGTGCCAAATTTCACATTTAAAATTATCGCAAAATGCTTTGAATTATTAATATGCAATAGTGTAATTAGTATTTTTAAGGATATTTTTTTTATGTTGTTGTTGAAATGTTGGTTGTATTTAAGTTTGACATAATATTTGAATTAGACATTTTATTTTGAACTTGACATGTTATTCTGTTTTCTCATTAATTAATGTATAATTATAATGTAATTAATTCTGTGACATAAATGTAATTGAGTAAAGTTTTTATGTCAATAAATAATTTGAATTTATTAAAAGTCATAAAACAAACGTGTATGGTGTTGTATTTTCGCAAAATCTGTTTTCATGAACTACCTAAGTACATTTGACAAACTAATTGGCAAAAAAAAAACTTAATATTAAAGGCCCCTGATCAAAGTTAACTTGTGTTGCTTTTAAGGAACACATTATCGAACTACGCCAAGAGCACTTTACATATCTATAATAATATATATTATATTATAACTACATTTTGTATAACACTATAGTGTAACCAAGTACTAACCTATTTTTTTAAAGTGCACAAAGAATACAACTGACACCTTTAGCAACGTTTTGATAATTAACATTTTATAAATACGTTATATTTTTTACACGTAAAATTTCAACTTTCAACTCTAGAAATCTTTCTCACTGTGCAGAAAAATAACGATTTTACACAGAAAGATTAAAAAATCTAACACATTACACTATTTGTCTCGACGTCGTACGTTTTAACATAATGTCCTTAGAATTAAACTGGTTCTCTTATCACGCTAATACATTGTCCTACATGAGTAACGGACGAGGCGCGACGCTACACAATGTGATGTGCGAATCACATTCCTCACTTAAGATTGCTTGCTAAAAATGCGGATAGCGACCCGCCCCGGCTTCGCACGGAAGCTATTTATTTTGGGGAGTTGATTACAAAACATTGATATTTTCTACATATACGAAAGTTTATTAGGATATATTTTATACACAAATATTCCGAAAAAAAAACCCTAAATGACAAGGAAAACCGTGTCAAAATCCGTTGCGTGGCTAAGAAGAAGACATACAGACAGACGCGGACAGAGATTTTGTTTCATAGTATATCGAATAGGCTAGCGATAAAGATTATTTTGATAGTTCGAAACAAGCTCCTATTTTTTTTATTTGACTTTGGCATAGAGAGTGCTATTTTTAATAAAGTTCTACTTATCCCTATTTCACGTGAACTAAAATTCTGCTGCATCACGTAAAAGTGGCACGTTACATGTTGATATACTCATAGCGAATAAGAGTCGTGCCCCGTAATTTGAGCTACTTATTGCGATTTCTGTTAGGCAATCAGAAAATTGCTACGCGACTATATATCATATGTCTGCGGTATCAATAAGGTTCACAATCGTATAGCATTTTCGTGAATGCCTAACATATCGTAATATTCTCAGAGTACAGGGGCTGTACGAGATCGTGTAAATTGATGGCCGCGACTATGTCGGACACGTACTGAAACAGTTGTTTGATATTTTCGCGATGTATCTCATCGCGTCGCGTTGCCGCGTATATCGCTCACGTAGGACAACGGGTAAAAGTTGGAATTGATAGGTCGACATTTATCTATGAAGCGTTTCTGGGTGAGCGCGGACCGGTAGACTTTGACTAGCGTTAAAACTCGCTGAGTATAGATATGTCATTGATACGTCACCCAGCTAAATTCACAAGCAATCTGAAATATACTTGTGAAATATGCTAGGGCCGGAGGGGTGAGGTATGTACTAAGTATATCATTAAATAAGTGTAAATACTAGATGATATTTCACACAGCGCCATCTAGTTCCACACTACGCAAAGCTTGTACTATGGGAACCAGATAACTGATTTATTTACCTTACAACAAATTTGTTACAATGGGCAATATACATCAATATTCAGATAAATAATTTAGAAAGTAGCAGTAAGATAAAAAAAAAATATAACGAATCCTATAGGTAAAAATAGAATACTTGAAGTACTTTTTTTGTAAATGCAATAGTTATAATAGAACAATGTGAACACCCAGACACGTAATCAACAAGGTAAATATTTGTCCCATGTCTAGGTCATTACATAAAATATGATTATACTCGTTAGGAATGGAACCCACGCTCTACAGCTTTAGAGCAGACAATGTAGTCATTTCCCGATTCCAATTATTTAAATTCAATCACTAGCCTGAAAATCGTTATTTATAACTGTCCATATTGTGATTGATTAACTGTAATTAACTCCAAATTTGAATCATATCACAAAGATAAAGTGCATGTGCGAAAAAAAAGCATATGTTTTTTAACAAAATAAATGAATAATTTAATTAAATAAATAAATGAGAATAATAATAATATAACTCTTTATTATTCACACCAATTACAAACAATTATTACAACATAAACTTAACACTAGTGGAAAAATAAAGAGTTATCAATCAATCAGTCAATCAATCAATCAATCAATCAATGTTTGGCGTGAGAGGCGTATCGTCATCAGTCAATAATTGTTAAATATTGTCATTGGCGCTGTGCTGCATGGCCGAACATTATACCAGTTCATGGTTACTACGTCTACGTAAACAAGTCTTATCATTATAAAAAGTCATTGATATACCTAAACTATATAAACACAAATTTAAGTAACTATTAAGTTTAAACACTATAACTGCCGCGAGAGAGACTTTCGTGAAATGTATACATAAAGGATCGTCGATAACAAAAAAAAAACATTTCTTTATATGTATAATTTTTCTAATTTTTTTACTGTTAATTTGGCCAGAACTAGGTGTTGACCACAGCTCACCTGATGTTAAGTGACGGTGTGGTCGACGATGGCAAACACACCAAGCCTGGGATGGAACACAACGTCATGTGCTTGGCGACAGATTTTCAACTTGAGGGTAATAGGTAGCCAGTCGGGTACTACAAAGTACCCATAGAGATAGATGGAGAATGGACTGAGCGTTCCCTACCAGGTATGAAGTAAATACGGGTGGCAAAGCATGAGAGAGACAAAACAATCGTGCGGCTACTAGCTATCTCTTTCTAGAAATCTGATTGGTCCACGTCACACTTCGCTTCGGGGCACCGCACCTTTCTCATCACAGACCTACACAAAAGAGACAGTAGTTTGTAGCGATGATAGCTCAGTGGTTAGCACGGTCGGTTCGCATGCCGAAGGGCGTGGGTTCAAATCCCAACAATGAGCTTGAGCTGCCGGTGAAGGAAAACATCATGAGGAAACCATAGCGTGGTGGTAGGGTACTTTCTAGTACTCGGCTGGCTAGCTACCACCCTCAAGTTGAAAAATCTGCCGCCAAGCATCTAACGGTGTGTTCCGACAGCCTCACTTAAGAGCCAGTTCTATTCCAGGCTAGGTGCGCTTTACCATCTTCGACCACACCGTCACTTAACATCAGGTGAGTTGTGGCCAAATACCTAGCCTGTCAGCCATAAAAAAAAAGTATTGGCCGCACAGTCATGTTGTCTCTTTCTAAACAGTGGTCAATTTTGTGAGGCCATTGCTCAGTTCATCCTTCTCCGTCTATGAAAGTACCCTACCACCACGCTAAATATATATATACGTTTTACACTCACACACACGCACAAAAACACACCCTCTCTATAATAAATACACACAATTCCTTTACTCCTTGTCACGCACACACATAACCCTAACGAAATATCTTGTTTTCTGGCAAACATATTTAGAGACTAGCCATACAGAATTATGCTAGTGCAGGACCCACAATCAATCTATTAATTTGACTGGTACCTTATTCGAAGCTTATTAATTGAGATAGGCTCTGCGTTTCCCGCTTGTATTTTTAGTCAGTATTTCCGGTCTTTGTTTTAATACCCCCACTACGTGACGTCACTTCCACCTGGCAGTGTGGCGGGAGGTAGCCATTCTATTCATATTTTCCACTCAACTCAATTAATTTATTTGCACATATGGATAAAAGTAAAACAGTTGCAATCAACAATTATAATATAAAACCTCCATGTGACCTTTCGGCATGCAAAAAACATATGTAGGCAATAAACAAAGAAAGCCGAGCTTGTTTAAAACCAATTATAAAAATATATCACAAGTCAAATCAAACACATCAAAAATAATAAATTAAACAAACATCATCTAAAAATAAATTTGGCTTAATAACATTTGACATTAAAATAATGTCAGCTTTTAATAAAATAATAAAAATAACCTTATTTATTAAGGTCTAATAAAAAAAATATCAATAAGTATTTTGAAAAACAATTCACCTGTGGTGTAGCTAGGTGGTGTGGTGGTTTTGTAGCGATGATAGCTCTTTGGTTAGCGCGGTAGGTTCGCATGCCGAAGGGCTAACACAAGATGTGTTTTTCATAGTGTTTTTTTATGTAAATGTAATGAAACGGACGGGAACCTCCCCTGATGGTAAGCGATAACGCCTGTCCACGACCAATACACATAACTTTGAGTGGCAAAATAAAGTCCAGGGAGTCGCTGCTTTGGCGCTCATTACTTTGAGACTTTCGATGGTTAGTCTCAACAGCCTTGTAATCTTCTTCGCACCAAACCATTCGCTTGACATCAAACGATAGCAAACCTATCAAACGAAAACCTATCTATTCTATCTATTTATATAAAATTGAATCTCTTTTTCCCTTTGCCACGCCACAAACTGAGAACGAATATACCGACTTCATTTACCTTTTTTCTTTTAAGTTTTCTATTACTTTTAAAAGGTTCTTAAGCAAACAAAAATTAAGAAAATTGTGCAGAAAATTGGAAAAATTCAGATTTTTTTATAAATTCCACGCGTACAAGTTCGCTTGTAACAGTTACTTTGTATTATTATTTTTTAAATCCTGATAACTTATTATTGTCAGTCATGATTAGTTGCTTATCAACCTAGACAAAGCTTGTTACCGAGTCCTTATCAGTTCCGTAATTTTAATTAAAAATAATAGGCATTTTGTGTCTCGCATTTCTCTTATCAGCAGGTATCGTTGCTTATCATACGGAATAACTTTATTACTCCTTTACACAAGCGGCATAAACGAAAAAAATACATTAAGTCCTTGGTTCCCGCGATTCTTGTTTCATTCGAACATCTTCAACATGTTCGATAACAGCGGTTATAAAAAATAAAGAGACTCCTTATAATGGAATTGCATTTGTATTAAAGACATTCGTCCCCTAAAAATGAGGCTATTCACAAATATGTATCCATAAATATTCATATTCTACCTTTATGTCAAATACAAATATTTTATCTTGTTGCCACATGAGGCAAGGCTTGTATCCACTAGGAACAAAATCTATGAACTCCGAGTTTATGATGATATTGTAGGTAACAAAACATAGAATTCCTAATTACAATACAATTAGGTATGTCTGCAAGCTAAATTCTGCAAAATTAAGCATTCAGGCAACTAGCCGTGAACACCAAGCAGAGAGCATTACGTCACGCCGTACGAAACGCCTTTGCCGTTGTTGTCATTTTCGTAGAACAACTTCTACATAGATGTGATTGTCTTACACGGCGTGACGTCATTCAGACGCCTTAACAATCCTAGCCGTTTTCACGGTAAATGTTTAATTGGTTTTTGTAATCGCAAAATACATAATATAAACTGTTACCTACATTTCTTTTAAAATACAATGCCTTTGGTATGTTATAATAATGACAGAGGCAGTTTCGGAAGGATGTTATGAATTCTTTCAAACTACAAACAAGTTACACACAAGTTACAAATTATTCAAGGTGGATTTGGTACAGTTAGATACTTTGTTATTTATTTCTATGGAATTTTAGAACAGTTACACTTTAGCGACCCAATGGAGCGCACACCATGAAAGAAAAAATAATGTACCACTACCTAATAGAACTCTCGCTTTAGAGGCGTGATATTAACAATGTGGTGGTTAATTTTTTTTTAATGTTTATAAAAAAATCAAAGGTATTTCAATGTGAATGTGTCAGGACCTTATTATCAGTAGCAGAGATTTCTCACATATCCAGGTTTCATTGTATTTGCAACAAAATTCTATATGAAATGTAGGTTAATTATGGAAAACAGCAATTCCTGGGCCAAAGCATTTTAACTATGAGAAAAAGACAGAATATTTTATCTATTAAACCAATTTACATGTATATAATACATATTAAATTGACGACTTTTCGTCTCTATCTAACATCCCATGGAAGAAGTATATTTTTGGGAAAGTAGTCTATTTGTAAATCTAGATTATAAGGTAACTCTGTTTTAAATTTCATAGACTTTTGGAAATCAATAGAAACTTGCAAATTTGGAATCATCATATTTTCAAAACATGTAGTTTCGTTGCTTGCGTTGCATATCTTTTTTGAGAGTTAGATTAGTTATTTTTTATTGTTGAACTTACCTAGAAAGTATGTGGCAAATAGAGCTATTACTATAAGGAATATGAAGATTTTTTTCAGTTTTCTCGGGTGTTTGATGGTTGATCTGCTCCTGACGTTGATATGTGGGGTTGACGATTCATCTTTTAACTGGAAAAAACATGATTTTGATTAGCATTAAACACAGATATGAATAGCTTGTGCTAAGAATCGGTTTGGGAAAGTCTTGCAAAGCAAATGCTGCATAGCTATGGTTTCATAAGAAAGGTTCATAAAATGTGTTCTAAGTAGTCTTTTTTTTTTATTGGGATAATTCTGCGTTTGAACACCAACTCGCCTGATGGTAAGCGATGATGTGGTTGAAGATAAAGCATGCAGACTTAGAAGATACCTATTCACTCTGGCCTTGAAAAGATATAGATTATATCTCTCAGGAAACAAGGAAGCCGGCAGCTTGTTCCATTTCTTGGCCGTACGGATGAGAAACGTAGAGTCAAAACATTTGGTACATACCCAAGGAAATTCCACTATGTATGGGTGGTATTGGGCCATCATTTAATTAAAACTAAACTTTTTAGCATTCAATGGTATTCAATTGTGTGGGTCCATCATATTGCAGGGACAGGAACCCTACAGTGCCTAAGACTTGTGACTCAGTATGGTTTAAAAGGCCCTTTTATACATGTATTCACCATCACTGTCTATGTTCTCATCTTTGCCCAAGCAAATTTCATTTGAACCTACTGCTATGGTATAAACACAAATTTATTTACTATTATACTATCTCAATAAATAAAAAATATTGTTTCTAGTTTTTCCAAAACAGAAATAGCCATAAAACTTTAAATTTAAAGAGTTCTTACTAATGGATAAATCCATTAGGTTGTCTTGATTTTTCCAAAACATAAATAGCCATAAAACTTTAAATTTAAAGAGTTCTTACTAATGGATAAATCCATTAGGTATGTCTTGATTTTTCCAAAACAGAAATAGCCATAAAACTTTAAATTTAATGAGTTCTTACTAATGGATAAATCCATTAGGTATGTCTTGATTTTTCCATTAGTTAATAACACAATTATCAGTTATGATAACATTAAATTAATACATTATTAATATCAATAATCATATTCAATAAAAATATCAATTGGCTAGGTGCCTATCAAAGTTAAAGTTCAAAGCCTTTAAAAGTATGGACATTCTAAGATAAGTAAGTTCTGTTAATATCTAAAGATAATGGACCTTCAGATTCTTCAGAACAAAAAAATACCTAGTTAATTTTTGTACTAATATTCTGACTAAGCTTGAGTTAACAACAACCTGTCTGATCAGTCTACGATGAAGTATATTTACTTTTAAGACACCAATCCGGATTTGAAGTTTATATTGTGTCCTAGCTGATAAATTTATCACCATTTATTATTTCACCATTTCAATGCCCCTTGCCCCTCTAAATAGCTTTTTGAAGTACATATATTTAGCCACGGATAAACCTTACCTCTAAATACCTGTACGTACTAAACTTTCCCATGACGACTAGTATTAAACATCACAATCAAAATAAATTACTAATTCTCTTCATAATACTGTCCATTATATTCAATTTTAATTATTTTTAATTACATCTTTATACACTCGCTATCCTCGGAAAACAAAACGTAAACAAAAGTACGATTGATTATAGAAAAGAGTAAGTACTGCCAAAAAAATCTAAAACATTACAACCGCTGAAAAAAATCTAAGTATTGCCATAGTCGATATATTAAGACTGCTACAATACAAAGTAACCAGCATCTTTTAATGCCTTCCATTGTATAAAGCTAACATGTTTTTGTCTATATTTCGAAGGAAGCAAATTCAATAACAAATGTTTATCTTTGAAGATACGTTTTAGCACACACGCGCACATATTTTACATATGTTTTACAGCGTCATGCTTAAAACTATATTCACAATAAAACTTATTCACACGCTGTTTATTTTTTACCCTATCGTTTTTTACCTATTATTTTATAACCTTAAAAATAACAAGTGCATGACGTTTTAAATGTTTCGGACGAACATAGTTCAAATAACCAACTCATGAATATAGCTTAATATCATCATTACTAGTCAGCTTAGTCCATAGCAAGTTACTTACGAACCGTCTTACTTAAGTATACCGAGACATCATTTTGTTTGCAGTGGTTACTAGATCATTATTTATTAAATAAAAAAAATAACATTATAAATTATTTATTTGTAAAATTACATAATTATATCTTCAGTTTATCTAAACTTTAAATAACAGCTTTTCTGTTATTTTATTTTAACAGGATCGTTTCCCAAACTTTTACATTGTAGAAATTAAATTATATCGGTTATTACTTTTCATATATAAGACATCAACACTGAAAGTATCCTGTATTTAGTAACTATAGTGTTTCATAATGATCTGAAACTAAATTGTATGAACAGAACAATATTAACAATAATTGTATGAATAATAACAATTTTAGTGTATGTTCAATGTGATCAACCGAGATTATGCAATATATAGTTATATTGCGTAGTCTCGGTTTAACTCAAGATTGGCTTCGAAGTTTTTTAGGCTGACCTCAAATCCGTCACTATTGTAGATTTTATAGATATTAAAATAGCTAGAAAAGCATAACTTATAAAATCTGGCAGCACAACCAATGAATTGTGACAGTAGCATTACTACTAAAATGACACTGACAGTGAGTGTCGCATTGGTCTTCTTTTTTTTTCCTGATGTAATGTTGTGCTAACTCGTTATTGATTTTAAGTCGATTATTCTTTCTTTGCAGAGTTATTTCAAACAGAATTTGTTTTCAAAAAGTTAGGCTCTTATTAAAATAAGTATTGAGTTGTTACTTACCTACAATCAATTGTTATACTCAATCTCGAAGTCTCAAATAGAAACTTTGAATTTGAAACAACCTAAATGTGACTGAAGGTAAAAAGGTTTTTATATGTACATGCCTAGACTACATATCGTCGTAATTTTCTGCATCAACTCTGTTGACTATATTTAGAGTGTTGTTAGTGATGAAAGGTATGAGTCCTCTCAAATCGTAAGTTTCTGTTCAATTCGAGTGCAAAACAAACATAACCTAAATAAAACACGTAATAATTACATTTTTCTGTAAGTACCTGGTCCATAATTATATATCATAATTACACTTGATTGTTTACCTTTCTTTGGCGTACGTTCATTTTCTTGAGAACTTAGTCACTAAAACTTATTTTGATTATATGAGAACGTCAATGTTTCTAAACACAGCTTAACTTCACAAATAAATAGGTAGCTATTAAATTTGATGTCTATTGTATTGACCTTCAAGGACACTTTATATTAAATGTACACTATACGAAAAAATTGATCTTTACAAATACGAGCTAACATCACTGAGTTCCGTATTATACTAAAAGATAACTACATAGACTATTAATATTATATTTAATAGTAACCTGCGAACCGAGGCAATGATTACGACATCAATGATAATGACTGTCTGAATGACTTTGCGATAACGAGTATGAAGTTAATGTTTCTTTAAAATGTAAAAAAAAATATAGTTTTGTAATGTTACAGTTAAATTGTAGAGTCCGCCGAATTGCAAAACGGCTGGCCGTTTTAAAAATAGAGCCATGTTGTATTACCTGTCAACGATTAGCCGGATTTTCATTGCAAAACGTTGAAGAATACAACGATGTTTACCCGTTTTATAATTAAATTGCGTTGTAGGGTGACCCAGGGATATTATTTAAATAAAATGTCTTTAACTATATCCTTTGTGAAAAATAAACTTACATAGTAAAAGTTCAAGGCCAGGTAGTTTAAAATTGAAAATGATGGTGCTTTTTAGTATTGCATATTAAGCCACATATAGGGTAGCTGCGACAGCAATGTTAAAAAAAAATATTTTTGATAGAAACTTTGCACTTAGCGAGTAGGAGATTACTTAATACTTTAGTAAAAAATGTCATACCTTGTTTTTGAAAGCGCTACGTGTTGGTTTTAACTTAGCCAAAGCGACTATTCATCGCCCATTCGATTACATTACGGCTAGCCATGTTGAAGAAAAAACCACACAAATACAATGCGGCGGACTTCGTTCAGCCATGTTACAATCCACATAAACGTCAACTTGCTGCAATATAAAACAGCTGTTTTTTTTTAATTCTTTATAATTTTAGTTCGGTATTATGTAGTACGTTGAATTTTATAATTTGATTACAACATAATTATACAAGTAATAAATTCATGGTAATTAGTGGTAATTAATACTATTAATTTCTATGCTAATTTAAAATATTTTAAATTTAGTTTATTTTGTTGGTCTTTAAATTGATGTAAAACTTGGTAACTTATATTCGATTATCCTACGTACGCTATAGGCGAATTTGTTTGACAATTATTCATGCTTTTCAAGGTTTGCGTCGGTTCACACGCCGAAGAGCGTGGGTTCAAACCTAACAATGAGCTTGAGCTGCCGTTGAAGGAAAACATCATGAGGAAACCATAGCAAGGTAGTAGGGTATTTTTTAGTACTCGGCTGGTTAGCTACCACCCTCAAGTTGATAATTTTTGTTGCTAAGCTCGGTGTATTCCGGCAGCCTCACACGAGAGCCAGTTCCATTCCAGGCTAGGTGTGATTTACCATCTACGACCATACCGTCACTTAACATCACGTAAGCGGTGGTCCACACCTAGCTTGTCAAACAAAAAAAAAAAATTATAATAAGTACTAAGATTGCTGCTAAACATTAAAATTTCAGAAACATGGAGAACGCGATAGATTTTATGCAAAAACTTAAAACCTTCGGCGTTGGTCAGCGAAAATTCTATGACAGTTCATCTATTTTTATCAATGAAAAACCTCCGCCTCGACTTGGTGTTTACGATATGGATGATGAAAGTCTATGCCACGAGGTGTAAGTATCGATAAATACTTTTGATAGATTGCTGACGACAAGGATTCTGTAATCTTATCTGATGATGACACATTTTACGTTATGTAGTCACAAAAATAATACTATTAATTTTATTTATTTATTAATCACATCGTTATCTATCTTAAAATACATTTACGGACATACATAATCGTACCTACAGAAATCTGCTAACTCTTCGTTTTACCCCTGTCGTCACAAAGGGATGTTATGAGTTTACCGTGTGTTTCCGTGTCTGTGGTGTTCTAGCTATAGCTCGCAAACAGTTGAACTTAATTACCCGACTGCTAAGGAAGGGTTATGTTTTTCGCGCGTGTCTTGTATGTATGTAAATTTCTTTATAACGTCATATCTTTCAAACGGCCGAATGAAGTACAATTATGGTATTGTTAGATTCGTTTCAATAACCAAAGCGTCCACAGAAGCTGGTTTAAAAAAAATCAAGATGGTGCATTTTTGGCGCGAAATACTTAGTTAACGTAACGTAAACGTAAAAAATACTTATCAAGTAGGAAATTAAACGTGAGTAATCCCGCATAAATAAAACAAAAATGTGTCAAGACCACGTCAGTTTCCATATTTTAATCACAGTCGGGTTATAGATTTTTGATATGTTTTTGTTTGAAAGGTGACTTAATGAAAAGTTCATAGCTGTAATACAAGAAAGTCTGTTCATTTTTGTTTTACTTATTCGAAATTACTTACGTTTAATTATACCCAAATTTATTTTTCGTTCCAAAAAACCCCTGTATAGCAAAAGTCATCAAAATGATTAGAGCCATTTACGAGTAATATTTAAACATATACAAATATTACTCGTTTAGTAATAGATATCATCATAATAATAATTAATATAATGATGTATAAATTACAGAGTGAAGTCGACATGCAACATTCCAGGGTGTGATTTCTCAATAGATTCTTTGCTAGAATTTGAAGATCACTATAATGCATCGCATCGATATTCGTGTGCACAATGCAAGAAGATTTTACCGTCTCCACATTTTTTAGACTTACATTTACAAGAGAATCATGACTCATTTTTCGCTGTCATGGCTGAAAAGAAACCTTCGGTAATTTAATTCCATATACATTAGAAAATAATGTGTCACTTTTAAATAGAATGGTTATTGTTTATATATTATTGTTTTCAGTATTGCTGCTACATTGAAGAGTGTAAAAACAAATTTATGACAGCAGATGAGAGACATGATCACTGCATTAAAGTTCATAAACTACCGAAAGATTTCAGATTCGAACAAAAGCACAAGAACAGAAAAAATACTAGTGAAAATAATAAGCTACCGATGGAGGTAGATTCTGTAAATGAGAGAAAAGCTAAAGTAATATTATTCAATAACAAACAAAAGACTTTTTCTAACTATAAGGGGAAAAAGTTTACAAAAAATACAACTCAGAGAAATGACGCTATGGAAATAAGTGTTATTGAATTAAAGGAAAGCTTGCCAAATTAAAACTATTAAATATGTTTCAATATATTTTTATTAACATTTAACTTGCAGTATTGTTTCACCCACAAATTATTTATTATGCTTATCCAAGTATATAGACGAGAAATACAAACTGATGTTTTTTTAATGTTCCAACAGGGTTAATAGTTCTTTAAATTAATTTAAATTTAACCCAAAAAATTGTAAAAAATAAATAATTGCATCATTGTTTTTATATCAAATGCATGATCAATTAGACTTCTAAACATTTATTTCATATCAGCGGCATATAATTAATTTAATTAAGGGAGATGACTATTTTTCACATAATTATACACGATAACATCTATTTGAATAAATAAATTCTAAATTTAATCTCATGTTTGAAAACTTTACTTGGCCTTGCCTTGAGCAGCTACGGCAGCCATGGCTTTTTTCACAGTTTCTTCGTCACCAAGGAATACCATTGAATCTACAGGTTTCATGTCTTCATCCAATTCATACACGAATGGGATACCAGTCGGCAGATTCAATTCCATAATAGCTGCATCGCTGAGTCCTGAACAAAAAAAAACATAATCAGTGTATTGGTAACTAGTTTTGTGTTCGCACGGGTGCAATGTAGACACTAATGTGGTGCATATGCGAATATTATACATATAAACCTTCTTCTAGAATCACTCTATGAAAACCTCATTAAAATCCGTTGTGTAGTATAAAAGATCTAAGCATACAGAAGGCGGGAAGAGATTGTTTTATATGTCAAGTCCCCCAGGACAATTGGTCTTTTTTCTTTTTAATGCACCAGACACTGCAGCGGCAATCCCCTTACTGTTTCACATCCGTAATTGTGCTTATCTATGTTAGTTTTAAATCTTTTTATTTGTGTGTTGTCTGTAGTTTTATATATTGTAGTATCCAGTGTCTTATAAAAAAATTTTTTTCTTTCTTTCTTAAATTATTCAGAGTAAGCGCTGCAGAATAAGTTCATAAAAAATATTGCACTTTCATTGTAATTCAAGTACAAAATATATATTTAAATTTAGTGCTTTGCTACTTCTGTATTATATTGTATAAGTAAGTAATGATAAGTAGTAGTATTTTTCTTACCATCCAAATGCTTAACAATACCCCGAAGACTGTTGCCATGGGCAGCAATAATAATTCGTTTCCCTTCTTTGATCTGAAAGTTAAAATATTTTTAGGAATAACTTTAAAAAAAAGTTAATCATATTTTAGAAGTCAAGTTCTTATTATGTATTTTACCTGAGGCACGATGACGTCATTCCAGTAAGGTAAAGTCCTCTCAATGGTAAGCTTCAGACTTTCAAACATTGGGAATTCTTCAGGTTTTGGGTCAGCCGCATATCGGGGGTCCTTGACTATGGTCTCATAGTATGGATGGTCTTTTTCCATAGCTGGTGGGGGGACGTCAAAGCTTCTTCGCCAAATTTGGACCTGTTACAAAAGTATGAAAATCTGAATGACTTCTTCAACAATCTTCCCAGTTTAGTAATAATAATGAAAAACAACTTCATTAAGTATGTGCCTTGGTAACTAAAAGTAAATACTTTAGATCTATGGGTTTTTTTAAACGTAATAGTAATAAGACAAACAAGACACTCTCCTGATGGTAAGAGATATTGCTTGTCCATGACCATTGCAGCAATACACAGAACTTTGCGTAGTATAACAAAGTCCAAGGTGTCGCTACCAGGCAAATTAGTGGTCAAATGCAGACTTATCCTCATTTAAAAAAAGACAATTGAGTAAAATAAAGAATGAAATAAAGATGAGTTTTTTTTAAATGTAGAATTAATGCGACAAACAAGACACTCTCATGATGGTAAGCTAAAATGCATGTAGATAACCATTGCAGCATTACCCAGAACTTTAAGGAGCTAAAATTTATGGCATTGTAAAGTAGTAGTGGTATGGAGTAGTATGCAAACAGGAATATGATTAGTTAGGTGGGCATAAGAGAAGCTACGATCAGTTGGATTTGATGATGATAAATTGTTTTTATACCTAATTATAGACGTTATTTTAAATATTATTTAGCAATAACCTGAGCTTCTCCGTATTTAGCAGCAGTTTCTGCTTTGTTCAGCCCAGTCAATCCTCCGTAATGCCTTTCGTTTAGACGCCAGGTTTTGTTCACTGGGAGTTCAGGTTGCCCTATTTCTTCAAGAATGGTGTTGAGAGTAATTTGTGCACGTTTTAGTACAGATGTGTAGGCGACATCGAACTGGTAACCTTCCGATTTCAGCGCTTTACCGGCAGCACCAGCTTCGTCACGTCCTGAATATTAAAATTTATTAATAGATAGTTTGGATATAAAAACTTTTATTGTACCTTCACATAGAAATCAGCTAAAACAAAATCAAAATAACGTAGCAGAAATAGTGCGCGTAGCTTTATAATAATTAAAAAATTAAGTATAATAATTAAATAAGGATGTTTAAATACTTTATAAAACTAGCATGTTACCAAAAACATCGACACAACATATGAACAAAATAATCTTAATATTTAGCTTTTTATAATAATAAATTGCTAATGATCATCTTAACAGCAACTCGGGGTTGACAAATATAACTTACCCTTGTCGCTAAGGTCAGCGTCGAACCAGCCGCAAAACAAATTTTTCTGGTTCCATTCGCTTTCGCCATGGCGAATCATAACAATCTTGTATTTCCCAGGCATGTTTTATAACTTTTATTTAAATATTCGCTATATTGCTCGGCGTTTCCGAAATTATACTTTGACGTAAATAACCTCTTCGACCTTTAATGAAGGTCATTCGATCAATAATAAATCGACTAGAAAAAGTGTGACAAATAATCGACTAAAATGTAGTAATTGTGGGTTTATCTAAAAGATTCTACCACAGCGTATAAATATAATGAAGCGAGCTTCGAGTAGACAACCAAATGGTTGGCTGGCTGGTTAATTTATCTGAGGGAGCGAGTTATTCTTGAAAATGTTTAACATACTCGATGAAATTATGGTTTTTGTCACAGTTTAATTTTATAAATTACTGGTCCACATTTTACTTACTGTTTTCGTAATTTTGGTAAGCTTTTTGTAAATCCAGGCTAGCGTTTATTTAAAAGTTTTAAATGATTATTTTTTACCCAATAATTATAAAATGCTAATACATACTAAGACATTGTCCGGTGACAATAAATGTTTGTAAAAAAAAACATCTAAATCTGTTTAGCCGTTTCTTGAATATATCCAAACATACAAACTGTGACATTTACAATATTAGTAGGATTCGTTTATCCAAACATACAAACTGTGACATTTATAATATTAATAGAATTCGTTCACTATCATCAGGTAGATCAGGTTATTAAGAAACAAATTGATCAAAGTTATGTTGAAGATAAAATTTTGAAGTTCTGACGATAGGGACACGTTTTTTTTTGTATAACTTTATTGTTTATTCCTTTCTTATTTCTAATTATCATAAATCATAAAGTTGCGTTGAAATTTATTTTTAATCTGTGGTTTCACTTTCTCTTGTTTCTTGATGTGCGATCTTGATACATAATTATTGTAACCTAAATATATTTATGAAAATATATTTTTTCTCAATAGCAAACAAAGTAAATTTGATAAATACTATCAACTTGATATGTGTCGGGAGAATTTGTATGCCTCTGCATTGTGTCTCACGAACTGATCAGTTATGTTTTGATAAAAATGGCACCGAATAAAAACGACGAAAATATTGTGAAAAAAACTCCAAGAAAACGCGTTATAAAGGCAAAAGAAGAACTACCCAAGAAAACGCCTACTGCTATAAGAGTTAAAATACCGGTTAAACCTTTCGGTGAGTCGAAAAAGCTGACATTGCAATAATTCAGGGCTAGCAGTTCTGCTTTTGAGACGGAACTTATTAACTAACTCAGAAAGTTATCAATTTGATCCGTATTTTTTTGTTGTCCCCTACAACAGAATGATAGATTTAAAAAGATAATTATTTCGAATATGATCGGATTCGGTGTTGCGTGATCAAACACAAAAAATGTGATCAAAGTGCAATATAGCTGATGATCACGGTACCTAACTTTGTTTTTTAATAACGCCAGGATACTAGAAGCTTACTAACAAACACATGACATACATAAATTGTAGCTAATGTTTATTGAGATGGAACTTGGCATTAAATGGTAGTGGCTTTCCATCATTTTCATCAGTACAGCGCCTAAGACTACGACTGAGGTCTAGGTTTAAGAGACCCTTAATATATATTAACACTCACCTTCACTGCTTGTGGTCTTTATGGATATTTGGTTTCCAATTGACAGTAAATTGTATGAGTACATTAGAGTTTTCTTGAGAAGAGTAATGTCTGGCCTGGATGACGAAAAAGCCAAGTCCACAGGTGTATTGATTTCCAAATGTTACTTTACAACATTACATAAACTTCATATTCTTTGGAGGAAGTGCTGCTATTCTTAAAATGCTGCTAAATATGATTACTTACTTAAAGAACTTGATACTATTGTTAAAATTTGATAAATTAAAATCAATCACTGTTTTTACTTCTTAGATATAAATATTGGGGCATCAAAGTTAAACAAAAAGCTACTCCTTACAGAAAAGCAGCTAGATTTGGCAAATCAAGGTTGGTAATTTTTTTAAATTGAAATATGATTTCATATGGCAGATCAGATTGTAGGTAACTAGTGCATGAAAAGTAAATATGTTTCACTCTCAGTAAACCCATACTCGTTGCATGATTTAGTAGAAGTAGAGGAGAATATGCCAGATCAGACTATAGGTAACTAGTGCATGAAAAGGAAATATGTTTCACTCTCAGTATACCCGAACTTGTTGCATGGTTTAGAAGAAGTAAGAGAAGAATTAGGCAAAAACAAACAGCAACTTTGTTTGGTACTAGGTATTTAGAGATTATGAAAATGTTAGCATACTAACATTTCCTTATAATTTTTTGGGACTATAGTTATCAGAAGAGATAGTATTTAAATTTATTTTAACAGCAATTTTTATGCATTCAAATTTTTATATATGTTTCTGGACATTTTCAGTTGCCCTCGCACAATTGAGACCGCCAGATCTCACTAAAGACCCTCTACAACTCTCATTACTTGCATTGGAAGATGAAACTAAGCCAGTGACTGCAGTGAAAAATAAAAGAAAAGCGGCACAAGTCCAAGAGACTCTTGTTAAAAGCAAACGTAAGAAAGAGACTCCGAGTTATGACGCTTTACCGGATTTGGAACCTGGTATAAAATTCTGACTACACTTTTTTAATTTACATATAGGCCTGTCTTGTATACCTTCATCTCACCTACTACTATGCTCAGAGCCCAGCTCCGGTACTACAGGCAAGGTTAGCTAGTTTGGTTCGGGTAGATGCTGGTAGGGGGAAATGCATAATACACCCCAAGCGAGACCTATTACCCCCATTCCCAATAAGGCTTGTATGGTATCGATTGAAAAACACCCATTCTCCCAAACTCCATCCATTAGAGGTCATATGATGAAAGTGGAATCTAACCATTTCTTTTCATTACACTACACTTATGCAGTACTTGGTATTCAAGGTACGCTTGATCTCTGTATCACTTCTCTATGTTTTATGTCATCGTTTTGAGGCTAATTATATAATCATGTAAAGAAATAGCGGACACAAAATAACTATACATTTGGACAAGGGTTAGCATACATTTTCTATAGAACTAACACAATCATCAAAATGTCAAATGGAAATAAATTTAAAAAATCTTTTAGCTGATTGTCTTCTTAGTATTTGTTTCTACAGAGTTGAGGAGTTCATGTTTTTTTTTTCTAATATCTATATTACATTTCATGAATAAATTAAATCAATTTAATATGTAACATTTGTATGTCTGATTGCAGATTGAAAACAATGTGACAAATTTAATTGTGTTGTTATAAAGTTAATATGTTAAGGACTTTAATGTACATCATCATCATTACCCAATCTTAGTCCACTACTGGGTATAGACATCTCCCAAAACACACCCTTCAGCCAGATTTTTAGCTTTTCACTAC
Source organism: Biston stratarius (assembly GCA_950106695.1). Taxonomy (NCBI): domain Eukaryota; kingdom Metazoa; phylum Arthropoda; class Insecta; order Lepidoptera; family Geometridae; genus Biston; species Biston stratarius. The sequence goes on from OX467106.1 coordinate 10,762,501, forward strand.
ACAAATTTAACATGTGTCTGTGGCAATGCAGCCTCTAAACAGATTTTTTAAAAATTGTTAGATGGTTTGATTTGTTCAAAATCGTTCTTAGTTATGGTTAAATTTAAATTTGTAACCTGCTATCTATGTTCTGCAACATCTCTGTATATATTATTTGCAGTAAAAAACTGCTTACAATAGCTGTTTTCAATATTGCTTTACTTGATTTTCTTTTACAGAGAAGGAACCTGAGACCCCTAAAGTCCCGAAAAAAAGGGTCACCAAAAAAGCAGTTGCTAAGAAAACTGCAACTCCAAAAACTCCAAAAGTCAATGAATTGCCAAATTGCACTACTGGTAAGACATACTATTTTGACTTAACAACCGGAAGTCTTCTTCTTTGTGTTTGTGCATATGCCAGTGTCAAGTATATAGATATTTTCATGTGAAAAATCAAGCTATATAAGTCTTAAGTCAAAGTCACACAAAGAAATTCATGGTCGAGTCCAGTCATGCCTTATTAATAAGCTTCGATGGAGTTTTGAAAGCAAAAAATCATGTTACACCACATTATCACTCCCCGGCACTCGCTAATACACCTAAAGAAACACAAGTTTTGGAATAAAATAAAATAGGGCAACACAACCTTTTCTGCATTCCCGCCAAAACTCCAACCGGGATCATTCATGCATTCAATTCTTGGGTTTATGGCTTCTATAATTAGGTGTCACATTTTTGCCAATGTCATTTACTGTCATTTCCAATGTCATGACAGCTTTGTATATAATTTTATTGTATAATTATGATGATTGTAAAATAATAATATGCTTGGTATGCAATCCACTAGAATTCCGTTGATTCATCTGAAACAAATGACAATTACAACAAACACAAAATTGTTGTACATATGTAATACTTATTGTGGAATACCTGCTTCAAGGGCTGTAGGGTGTGGGTTCGATTCCTACCAGCTCAAACATGTGTGTGATGAAATAAATAAATGTTTCTTCTGTTCCTGGGTGTTCTGTATGTATTAAGCTTGTGTTTGGAAAAATAAAGTATAAAAGTATTCTATCAGTTATCTGGTTTCCATAGTACATAGTAGTTTCCATAGTATGGATGCTTAGTTTGGGGTCAAATGTCGCTGAGTGTAATGTCTTACAATAATTATAGTTATTTATATTATCTAGTTCCTATAGCTTTGCTCAGTTAGGGGCTAGATGGCGCTGTGTGAAATGGCCTTGAAATACGTACATATATATCTATATTTGAGTTGTATAAAAAATACTTGTGAGCGATTGCTCAATCCCTCAGTATCTAAAAGTTTTTAAATACTATTATTTTACGTTCTAGCCGATAAAAAGGAATCTCCTAAACCCACAACTAGAAAACTTCGAGGACGATCGAAGCTTATCAATCCTGAAACGAATGTTGCATCAGTCATGAAAGTAGACACAATTAAAATAGAAGAGAAAGATATCAAAGAAAAAGCACCCAATGATAAAACTATTACCTCCAAAACTCTAAAGACTGTAAAACAAACACCTAAAGGAGAAACCAAGCGTAGCTTAAGAAAAAAAAATGTGCCAAAGAAATATGTGTCACAAGAGGCTAATGTCCCGTCTACTACTGAAACTAAGCCAACGGATCAGGACAAACAAAACGCCATGTCTCGCAAGACATCTTGCAACTCCGCCGCCTCATGTCTATCCTGGACTCAAGATATTTCGATGTCAAGCACTACCACTTGTGTAACAGTAACTTCAAAGGACTTCATACGTTTTGATAAGAAATTGCCAGTGGTGCAAATGATGCCGGTTCCAAATTCCACCTCAGAAAGCTCTTCATCTTCGTCCAGTTCGTCGTCGTCGAGTTCTGACAGTGAAGTTGCAGAAACGAATGAGGGGTTAAATCTCAGCGTGTCGACGTCACACGACGAGCCATCGCAGGAGAAACCGATTGACGTGAACGCGATGTCAACATTGATCGAGGAGTTAGCGTCGTCGTTCCGTGAATTAGAATGCTACCTCACTCCTCGGCTCGGAACCGTCTGGCCGGTCCAAGCGACGTCGAAAGCTCTCAAGGCCGAAAGCTATGCTATCATGCTGTGTCGTAGTTTGTGTCGGAATCAGAGTGCATCGGAGGATTCGTTCGCTCGGCCCGCGCCTCCGCGACCGCGAGAAAAACCTATACAAGAGAAACCGACTGCTCCTGAAAGGCCTCCCGCTGTTGACAAGCCTCAGGACACCTCGGAAGAGTTTACATCCGACCGCGCTTTTATCCCTCTCGAACATGAAGACGACGACGCTTTGTCTTTGTTCGCCGAAAGCATCACTGGAATTGAGTCGTCTCGCGTCTCCAACAGTGTTTTAGACGAATACGTTCCTTCCCCGGTAGTGTCGTCCATTAAGCCTCGTCGCTACCGCCCCACTAGGATCGAACCGCGTCGTTCGACGGTCTGCGAAAAACAATCGGCCGATTCCACGTCCGTTCGAGACGCAAGCGTTAAAAACTTACAAAACCCAGAGGCGCGATACACCGAAATGGAGAAAGAGCAATTTTCGGAATTGCAACACTCAACGGGGCAATTTTCAGATGTACAACATCCTGTGCGATTTTCGAACATACAGAACTCTGGACGATTTCCGGAGATTCAGCCATTTAAAGAGCAGTCCGAAAAGAACGACTTGGTAGCGCCAGTTGTTCCGTCGCGACCCGCGCTCGCCTTACACTCAATGAACCACGTGACGCCCCCTACACAGGGGCATAGCGTTTTGTTTCGCGGCATCTGTTTCTTCAATCTCGCTTTGAATCGTTGTCGATACGATCCGTGTCGGTTTTTGCACGGCGAGCCGAATTTAGACGAAATGCATCAACGGCTGCGCACGTTGCAAGACTCGACGCTGCTAAGGGAGTTGGCGCTGGTGAGGCCGTATCAAGCGCTTCGGAGGCGTTTCGCGACGCTTTTTGTGGCGGAACTGGCTCGTCGCGGCCTCACGCGGCCCATGATGGAAACTTTAGAGCAAGCCGTCGAGTCCACGACCCCTGGAATCACGGCTGCGCTCGAAGCGGCGCTCATGCATCTCAATACCGTTGATCTCAATGAGGTAACGTCTATTACACCTATATGTCTGACAAAGGACAGGAATGACGATAAGAACAATGAAAACATGTTCGTAAAGGGTATGAAGGATGTCAACTTTATGTGTGAATCGGGTTGTTTGGTAAGGGTATACTAAGTTTATAGGGAAGACAACGATCACAATGTGAAAGATCTCAACTTGAGTGTGTCAGGTTTTTATGATATGTTTACCATAAAGGCTTGTAAAACTCATTTGTGCATATACCTATCGTAGAAATCAAAATGATAAGGGGAGACAAATGAAAAAAAAAAACGAAAGTTGCAACGGTTCAGTTTTTAATAAAATCGGGGTATTAGGTAGCTCAAAACATAGAATAACTATTGTGTATTTAATATAATTATATATACCTCCAAAATTACAGGGTAAGCTTTAAGAGGGGTCATTGGGTCAACATAGTATTCCCCAACAATGAGCTTGAGCTGCCGGTGAAGGAAAACATCGTGAGGAAACCACAGAGTGGCTGTAGGGTACTTTCTAGTACTCGGCTGGCTAGCAACCACCCTCAAGTTGAAAAGCCACTCAGCACCTAACAGTGTGTTCCGTCAGCCTCACTTGAGAGCCATTTCCATTCCAGGCTAGGTGTGTTTGCCATCTTAGACCACACCATCACTTAACATCAGGTGGACTGTGGTCAAGCACCAAGCCTGTCGGGGTTGAAGTTGAAACTGCAAGACGCTATTAACCCTATTATTATTTTTGAAAATAATTTCTAATTTATTTCAAATGTTTAAAAAAAAAAAAACGATTTGGTATTACGGTTTTATAGGACAATACTGATTTCTAATCGTCTAGCTATTTGCTATTTAAAAGACCTTTGATTGTACCTGTTTGGTTATATGGGGCACTTCTTGTATTACGTAAGCATTAAATGTTGGGGCGTCTTTACTTTGCTTATTTTTCGACGACATTAAGGACGATCTGAATGGTGATAACGTCAGCAAAGTTATATAAATTATGCTGATTGTTTTTTTTTTTCGATGTTATCAACACACCTCGCTTTATCGACATGGCTACTAATTAAACCAATATTTACTTAAGCATAGGAGAGGGGAGCTTTGCTTACTTTTGCTGACAAGGGGGAGGGAGGGGTTATTAATTACTAAAATTCTGCTTACGTAATACTTGAATGGTCCCTATGTAATGGTGTACTTACCTTTAGTAGGTCTCAAATGATTTATTTGGTCTAAACTCTGTGTTTAGACGGATTGACATATTTGCCGCCAGTAGGCTATTCAATTTTTGCCGCCCCTACTAAGCACTGCAATTCAATACCCTAGTTTACAATCATATTAAATTACATTTTCTTTGTCAATTAAGTTGCAATTTTATGATTTGTACTTTATCGTCATAATTACATCGGCTTTTTCCCGTTATTATTATGATTGTGAACTATAGAGCATGCCTTCGCGCGTGAGCGAGTTGTGTGAGTGGACCTAATAACATTTAGGTATAAAGAAAAAATAAATATTTAAATAAAAAAAAATAGCTCAAAATTACTAAATTTACATTGTAATATTGAAACGCTATTGGAATATTTTAAAAATTAATATGCACAAAATTATATTTTATAAATACAAATACACACATACATACATTTACCTACACAGCGTTTAGTAATTTTTCATGTACAGACGTTGGAATATTCGGAGTACTGTATAGTAGTAAAACATTGTAATTTTGTTAAATTTTCGAGACTTCTTTTTTCCGTGTATATAATAATGTTTTTTTTAAATTTTATTTCTTTAAGGCAGAATAAAATTTTGAGCCAAATTTGCCGCCCCTAATAATTGCCGCCCTAGGCTCTAGCCTACTCAGCCTGCTGGTAAATCCACCACAGTCTAAACTAATAAACTCTCTAAACTTATCAATTAGGTTCCTTACTATAAGTATCACAGGAGATGCATTTTCAGTTACACTTCACACTAATGTATACTTAATATACGTTTTCTGAGTGTGTGTGCGCGTGTGAGTGTGTGTATGTATGTGTTCACGGCTCAACGGATTTGAGTGAAATTTCGAAAAAACTTTTATACACTGGATTGACAAATTGTCTCTAAAAATATAGAATGACAAAATTACGAGCCGATGCTAACAAAAAAAAAAATTAATTTGCATATCAGGTACAAGACACGCTTAAACGTCAGCTATGTGAAGAGATGCTGACCACACTGGCGAATACGCAAAATTTCTCCCGCTTCCGAGCGGTCTTCTCCAAACTGGCGCAATTCGTCGCCGAGAACAATAGAAGCGTTCCATTAGACGTCACATCGAAGATTCTAGAACGCGTCTGCATACTGCCATGCGAAGAAAACCTCGCCAGGGCGATGTTTCAACTAATAAAACAGACGGATCAGAGTATTTATGAGAGTGATATGATGGGTTCCTTTGAGACGCAGATGGATATGGTCGGTGGGGGGTTACATGAGGAGTTTATGAGGGAGAAAGGCAAGCATAGCAAGCCTAGGGCGAAGTCGCCTACGACAGATCCGCCTGAACAGCAGGAGCGCTATACGTCCCCGGATACCACACACTATGATAATTTGGTGAGTGAATACACACTGGTATATTACGAGTACAAATACAACACGGGTATTATGGGTTTACTTGGTGGTAGATTTCCTTAGCAGGAGGTCGTCTAGGTAGGTACCACCGCAGTACCAGATATTCTTTCGCTAATCAGTAGTGTGTAAACATTACTGTGTTCCGGTTTGAAGAGTACCTACTGCAGCTAGCGAAGTTACAGAGCTGTTAAGACTAACCATCTAGTCTCAAAATAATGAGCGCCAAGGCAGAGATGCTCTGGACTTTGTTTTACTGCTCAAAGTTCTGTGTATCGCTGCAATGGTCATGGACAGGCGTTAACTCTTAACATCAGGAGAGCTTCTCGTTCGTCTCATTACTGTTACATAAAAATTAAAAAAATTGTAAACACCAAGATGACAAGTAATTTTTCCATTCATTTTTTAAAATGTTAAAATAATTTAAAAAAAAACACCATTCTTGGTTGCCTGGAAGAGATCATTCTTAGCGATAAGGCCGCCAGTTGTGGCACAAGCTCATAAGATTATTTTATTACCGTATTCTTTTTTTCTGTTTTTGGTGTGCACAATAAATAGTTTCTATCTGTATTTTATTATGGCTATGGCTTTTATGACAGGCTAGGTGTTTGACCACAACTCACCTGATGTTAAGTGACGTTGTGGTCGAAGATGGTATTAAAGCACACTTAGCCTGAAATGGAACTGGCTCTCAAGTGAGGCTGCCGGTACATATCGTTAGATGCTTGGCGGCAGATTTTCTACTTGAGGATAGTAGCTAGTCAGTCGAGTATCAGAAACTACCACGCTATCGTTTCCTCACGATGTTTTCCTTCATTGGCAGCTCAAGCTCATTATTGGGATTTGGGGTTGATTATTTGGGTTTTGCCCAGATTTTGCACTGCAGGTGTTTTACCATTTTCGACCACACCGTCACTTAACATCAGGTGAGCTGTGGTCGACACCTAGCTTGACAAACTTAAAAAAATAATATTTTTCTTTTCCACAGAACCATATACCCATGTCACCAATGATTACCAGAACTGTGGATCTCAAACGGGCCAGGACAGACACGACAATAGTCAATGTCGATCCTAGAACACTTCACTCTGGTCTGAAAGCTGGTTACAGAGAGTGGCGAAGCCCTTATTCCAGGCCGCAGAGGCCTATGGAGCTAAGGCCGACCGGACAGATGCCTCCCATGAGGCCTAACGGAGTTATAAGGCATAATAGGCCTTTGGTAAGGTCTAACTTGCCCATGAACATGGGTAACAGACGGACTATAAGGAAAAGACCTGTAACAATTTCATATGGTTCTAATAATGTAAGTTTTTTTTTTTTTCATCCAGTATCACCACACCAGTAGTAAAAAAATAATGTTTGTGTAAATAAAGAAGGTTATAGCAAGACCGAAGCTTCAAGTATGCTATAAATTAAATCCATTAGTACTGCTTACACCAATTACACTGATAAATGTAAAATTAACTGAGGAGCGTCGGAACAAAAAAACGCTAAATCACAGTTTGAGTTATTATTATTGTTTTTAATGTAATACAGTAGTTTTTGTAAGTTCGTACACGAATTTATCCAACCTGAACAGGAACCGCTAAATTCACTTTAAAAATACGTTTCAAAAGCACGGATCTGAACAGATTCCAACAAATTGACAGCCTTGCAGGCTCATTGGGAGTAAGTCTGCCTGAGCTGCAGGGCGTGGGTTCGATTCCCGCCAAGGACAAATCTTTGATGGTATAAACAAATGTTTGTTCTGTGTCTGAGTGTTCTGTATGTATTATAAGTATGTATTTACAAAAAAAAAAAGTATTTATGTATTCTATCAGTTATCTGACTTCCATCACACAAGCTCTGCTAAGTTTGGGGTCAGATGGCGCTGTGTGTAATGTGTCCTACAATTCACTCAATAAGACTACAAATTATAATGTTATCAATAAATATGTTGAAGTGGATTTATCGATTTTTGTTCCAAAAATCCTGAATTAATTCAATTAATATTCAAAAACTTGTAAGCTATGTAGCTAGTAACTATTTAAAATTACAAACTATTTGTATAAATATGGAGAGTCAAAATAAAAATAAACTAATCTAACAAGTCAATCCAAAACCCGGTAAGTGGTTCTTATTTACGAAGGGGACAACTTTGAAAATGTAAAAAAAAAAAAAAGTGCTCCATAAATTTGTTCAAGAGTAGACATACCTTTTCTATAGAGTAATAGATTTTATTTCATTATAATTTATTTTTATTTTAATAAGCAATTTAGTTGCATATTTTTTAATACAAACTATATTAATATGGAACTCTAACATAGTCAGAATTGCCCGTTAAGTATAATTTGAGTAGCTTCAAATTTTGAATAAACAGTTCTTTAAGGTAATCATGCTCTATACTACAACAGGCAAGATGAGGTCAAATGCAAACCTATTTTGTAAAATACCCCTATCACTCTCCCATAGGGGGACAGACATCTTTCACTTTCAAATAATACATGCTTGTTGGGTGCTTTTGACATGGCGTTTTCTTAAAAATGTTATCCGTCTATGTATGTCTTCAATTTGATTAAATTGTTATTCTAACTTGTTTCAGAACTTTCAACGCTTGCCCGGTGACTACTATGACTAAGATAAGTCTTACATATTATAAGTTTTCATTTCTTTTTTCAGAATTCATATCATCTTTCAAATATAGTATAAACATAGGTATAGGACATTGTTCGCTATACATTCAATGCGAAAATTGTGGTATACAACTTATAAGGTTGTGTTGTATTAAGTCGAAAGGAAATTAATCATTATTTTACAATGGGAACCTGTGTAATCGAGAAAATTAAATCCTATATTGAAATTTCGTTGAATTTGGTTAAGGGTCAACGAACTTTTTCCATATAACAGCTGATTTTTCTTAGCACATAATCAAAGTTGTTCATAATTAGAAGTACAACGGATTCTTACACCCTAGGCTTATAGATTCGTGTATTAGTTATTCAAACAAATGACAACTCTAAATTAAGATGCTAAAATGCAAAGTCACTGTTCGTCCGAACGAAAGACAAACGTGACCGAAATATAGTATTACTATAATGGACGCGGTCGGGCGGATAACGGATTGTACGAAATCCATTGTTTATTTAATTATAGTAGTTAGGGGATATCCATTATTTATGTCACACGTTAAGGGGAAAACTTCAGTCGACGAAATGTGACATTAATTTCGTGACGTCACATTTCAAAAACTAAAAGACGATATTTTGAATGGTTTTCTTTGCTAGTCTATTAGATTTATTAAAAAATAATTTTTAGTTTACTTGATTGTAAAAAAAATATACTTAAATGGTAAGAAACTTGATATCGGAACTGCTGTTTTAATTTAATAATTTCGTGACGTAAAATTGCAAAATATGTGACGTCAAACCAGGAGTCTCACAAATGTGAACAGCTGTGACAAGGACGGGGGAGGGGTCAAAAAATCATGAAATTCGTGTGACGTAATTTATGGATGGTTTTACGTACATTCAACTTTGACTAGTCGAGGAAATTAACATACCTATATGGGGTTATATGTTTGGGATGTACTAGCGAAAGTAGTTAGGTCGTATACGCATCATTATGAATAACACTTTTTTTATTTATATAAAACAAAAATCAGCTGTTTCATTGAAAAATTTCGTTGACCCCGGACTAAGTGTATGAGCGGCTGGTATTTTTACGATTAGTTATTCATAATAATGAATGCAATTATCCCCTTTCGACACAAACAGTTAAGTCAATTGATAAAATAAAAATTGAATACATGACTGTTGAGTATAAATACGGCGTTGAGTATTACGGTGTTGAGTATAATCTGGCGGTGGATGGAAGCGAAAAACCGAGGATCGGGCTGAGTGGCGTGTCTTAGGAGAGGCCTATGTCCAGCAGTGGACTACAAAAGGCTGATGATGATGATGATGAGTATAAATAACAATATTATATGAAGAACAACTAAATATACATAGTAAATGAGCAATTTTTGTTATGTAATGAATAAAGTTTACGGAAATTATTGATATATATATATAATTATATATAACAGAAATATCTAAAGGTTATGGTCTATTAAAATAGCTTAGTTCAGAGCACCGAACTACCCACAATGAGAGTTCCTATCTGCCCACATTCTTAATCTAATGAAAAAGGTTCATTTATTCTAAAACTACTTTTAAAAAATCCGTCTCTACATACGTTTTTTTGATTGCATATTTTATTTTGAAGTAGCATGGCATGACAGTTGGGAATTTTCCATTTTTATCCCATGAATCTAATACACATTTGTTTTGGAATTAGTTACGTAGTTTTTAATAAGGCATTATCCGATACTGTTTTAAGGCGGTATGTGCAAGGGCTGGTGGGAATTTATTCCCACCCGCCCCCAACTGAACGCGATTACCAGCTTCGAATTGATCTTATGGTTATTTGGAGGGTTATAGCAACCAAAATCTTATTTCTATATTCATGACCCGCAAATGACGTAGCTAAGGAGTAAAAATTTGATTGAGGCTGTAGTATACCAATTTGCGCGATTTACGCTGTACATAATTATTTAATTAAATTAAAAATCTTTATTTGGTTACAAGTAAATTATTTTGTGTATGCATAACCCATTTTATACTTATAATAATGTAAAACATACCATTTATATTACCATCCTCCCATTACAACGGGGCTTCCCCGCCTCCTAACGGTCTTTTTGTTTTATCGGTTCACAGCAATGGATGGAAAAATCTATTTTATTTTACTCCAGCTAGGTGCGAAATCTGTACGAAAATTGTTCATAAATGTTCTGTTTGAAAACTGTTCATACTGTTTCATCATCATTATCATCATCGTCAGACTTGAAGTCCACTGCTGGACATATGCCTATCCCAAGACACGCCACTCAGCCCGATCTTCCGCTTTTCACTCCCATCCATCGCCAGCTGTCCTACTTATATCGTCACTCCATCGAGTCTTAGGGCATCCTACGCTGCGTTTCATTCATTTCATTATCATTTAGGTACTATGTAAATCACGAAAATTAATATGCTAGAGCCTCTGAATTTGACACGCTATTAGTTGCATGGCGCTATTTCTGTTGCTCTATACGCTATGCATTTTTAGTTAATTTAACGTGTTTATTCGATGACTATCATCGTAACAAGAACAAAACGCAACCACCGCGTTACGTAATAAAGTTTTCTTAGTTTTTATATGTAGTTGCCATACACCACGAACCAGCGGCAGCGATTTGTGGATGCCCGTGTGTGTTGAATCTAAAATATCGTACCTTTGATGCAAGAGCGTAACCATTTTCATAGAAATTGAATCGTTCTAATCAATGTACGAATAGGAACTTCGGCAAAGATTGTATTCTAATTTTTAAGTTATGAACCGACGCCGACGGCGACGTTATTGCCGGCTTCATTCTAAAAAATGTGACTATATGTAAAAATACACTAGTCATGGAGTTGTTAAATAAAAGTTTCGAGTAAAAAAATGATTATCTTAAACAGCTCTTCATTGTTAGATCTCTGTATCATTGTTTATGTACATAGTTATATTGTAAGATTTTGCGTTAGGAAAATGTACAATTGTAAATAGTGAACATTTGGTTTTGTATTAATATAGTGGTCGATTAGGATATTCATAATTATGGTATGACTTAAGTGTAACCTTTGGCATTTCTAATGGTTTTCTAAAAATTTCATGTATACTTTTTGTTGTTACTTTTCTGCAAGTAGGTACATTTAACTAGCTATACGTGGTATTATAATTAAGAGCTCTTTGTATAGTATTCAATTAAGAAAAAGACATAACGCGTGAATAAGTACCTATTACAGAATAGTATACTTAGATTTGCCAAATAGTTGTGATATTCATTTAAATACGTATAGTAAGTACATATTAGAGCTATAAAGTTGTGTTTGAAAACGTGAGGTAAGCTAAGGGAGAATGAAAACAAGTTCAAAAGTCAATGTACATATATATTTTTTCTTGGAACTAAAGAAAAATCATTGTATTTATTAAGCACCTAGTTTATTTCTAGAGGCTTGTGATGATGGATGATTGATATAAAGTAATTGATTGATTCGGGCGTTACTTTGCGGAAGTTCATTGTGAATGTTCAAGGTATATATTTAGTGTGTGTGTTTTAAGCGGAAATACACTAAATATATACACTGATATATAAAGTAGATATAACATTTAAAATTGCGTGCCTTAATTACTAAATAAGTGGGTTTATCTTGTCGGATTATACGATTCCGTTCACTTCTTTTCCGATCTTTCAAAAAAGTTTGGTCACAGCATAAATTTCGTATCATGTCTTGATTTGATGTATCTGTACTTTGAAACCATAACTTGGTTTCAAAGTACAGATACTACTAGCAATAATTATAGAAATTGGTTCATCAAAATCATCAATATTAATAAATGTTCATTATAATATACGGCAAGACATGCCATGATTGGACAGACCAAGACATTTTTTAATGTTTGCTTTATAAGTTCACTCATACCGACACTTCTTCATTCAGAAATGTTTTCACTCTCATTGGTGTTGAGTGACTCAAATTAATTAGGGGATTGGTTACAGGCCGTTTCAACTTGTTTCAATAATGACCCACTAGCTACCAAATAATAACCATTGTTATCGAAAAGCGGTCGGAGCTCGAGTCTTAACGCCAATTATATGTTTAGACGAATAAAATAGAATGACTACTATACTTCACTGAACACTTTTTAAAGGTTCAGTACTTCTACGAAGAAACCCGTATAATATCACTTCGTTGTCCGTCCGTCTGTCGAGACCAAATAAATCAAAACCTATAGAGTATAGACTATCCCCCAGTTTTTTTTCATTAATTAATTTTATCTATAGATAAGGACGTATCATACACTAATATAGATGCATTTACGACGTAAGTCCATCTATATTAGTGTAAGTTTTTTTTTTCCACTAAGGGCTGGCCCTAAGTAAATATTCTTAATACTGGACGCTGACTTAACTGTAAAACAGTAATCTAGGGTCAGAAAACTAGTTATAAGAAGTGACATGTCAACAAACCCATGTTTATAAATTAGCTTATCCGAAACTGAACTATATTAACTCAGACTAGTGTTTTTAATCAAAGTGAATCATATATTTTTTATATGTTAGGACATAGATAAGTAATTTTATAGATGACTTTAGAAATGCTGCCTCCTGGCTATTGTGCTAGACAATCTAGATTAAAAAGTCAGAGAAGTAAATCTGTGTTAGAGAAAGTGCAAAGATCTGTCGTCTAAGTAAACCTTATGTTGTTTGTATATAAACACATATTTCAAAACATAATACGAAATTTTGAGAGCTCATATTTTTCGTAGATGTATTTGTTTAGCTTTAAGTTCAGGCTTACTGAAAATGGAATGACGCGTGGACCGATTCGACTCGTGTCTCGAAATTTAGTCTCATTTTACTTCACGGCCATCGCAGGGGGATGATGGGTTTTTTTTTTCTTTTCATACTCAATTCGAGTTTAAATATAGTTGGCGCCTCATCACGTGTCGTCATCTCATCGCCTTACTTTTAGTGGCTGACAAACTTTAGAACTATTTTGTTTGTAAAAATAAGCACACCTATGTGCTTAGTTACTCTTGAATAAAAAGTTATATTATTTATAATTTGTTTTATTTGATTCTCCCTACATAAAGTCCACTTCATCATCATCTCAGCCGTAGGACATAGGCATTATCCAATGATTTCTTTGAAGACCGGTTGAAAGTGGCTCGCATCCACTACATTCCTGCAGCCTTCATTATGTCCACCTTGTAGGTGGACGTCTTACGCTGCGCTTTTCGGTCTATGGTTTCCACTTTACAAGCTTTACAGCCCCATCGACCATCTGTTCTGCGTGCTATGCGCCCTGCCCACTGCCACTTGCTAATCCGCTGGGCTATGACGGTAACTTCCAAACCATCATTTCTTATTTGATCTTGTAGAGACCCTAGCATAGCGCTCTTTATAACTAATGTCGTTTTGGGCTTACTAATAAGGCCCACAGAGGTCACGTTTCAGAGATTAGAGTTTCGGAAATTAGAGACATGCCTTTCCGCCAGAGATTATTTCCAGCTCTTTTTGTGAAAAATTACCATCGTGTCATCTGCGCTACGTATCTTCACTTTTACTGCTGAGGTGTTTATTGTCAAAATCCAAAACTACGAAAATTACACGCTAGGCGCGTCCGCAGCACTGGCGTCGAGTATTGCGGCGGTCGAGTAACGCGAGTGCGGGATTACACGCAGGGCGTGTTTACGATAACACGCTAGGCACGTAAAGCCGCACTGCCGTCGGATGTGTGTTTTGCGCACTGTTGTATTGAAAGTAGGCTTCACGCGCCTAGCGTGTGAAGCCGCACTGCGGACCCATTAGAAAAAACACAACGTGTGTGTTTTCAGCAGTTAAAAGTGTTATTAAGAGAATACTGTAAAGCCGATATTCTACGCTTTTTACTTATTGGACTGTTATACGTTAAAACCAGTCTGAACTCAATTTATTTTACAATACGTGCCTCTGACTTTTCTGCGCCTTGAGACCTGTAGGTACATACATACGTATCAACATTCACTTCACTGCACGTGTACTCATTCCTGGATCACCAAAGATATAATCCTATCAACTCTGCTCCTATATTCTGTCCAGCAATAATTTGATGGTTGTTCTTAGTAGTTAGTAATAGAGGATACCGTAGAAATGAAACGGCAATCTGTATTTAAAAAAGATTGTTTATTTTTATAAAGTCATACCATTATGGTACAAAATACACGTAGGGTACGATGAAAATGCGATAATTGCAAAATTATAAATATTTAAATTATACAAAATCTACACACTGGTAGAAAAAATTAACGTGTCAAACGCAATGAGTTGTAAACTCATTGGTCAAACGCCATAAAATATAATAACTATTTGGTATCAAATATCATTACAAGATCCATCGGTGCCATATTTGTTAGATGAAGGATCAGCCGTTTTTTATTATAATAAAATGTACGAGACGCTCTCTTAAGGGGGTGTGTATTAGGTAATTACGTGAGGTGATTTTGGAAATTTTTCGAACCCCTCTCCCCTTAGTGATTGTTATGAAATCCCCTCTTAAATTAAAATCTAACGTGAGATTTCACGTTAGATTTTAATTTTTCAATAAGCGTATTTTTTGTTTAAATACTTTAATCTGTAGGATAAAATTATCCATATTTAAAACAGAAACATGTTTAAATTAATTTAACCCAATTTTCTCGCAACTACAGTTTTTTGCGAAAAATAATTACGTGTTTTTTTTTATGATTAGATTGAGCGAGATTCAACTTCCCCAGAAAACGCCTCACGTAATTAATGGATGCTCCTTATACATAATACGTGTTCTCATTTGTCAATTTAAGCAGCACTTTATGTGAGGTCCTTAGACTAAGCTCTGGTTAATTTGACAAACGTCTCGTGTCATTTTATTTTAAACACGAGTGTTAAATCTGTAAGAGTACGAAAAATAAGACATAAACTCTGTTTACAGTTATTTTATATTTAAAGTAGTCAGTCTCGTGTTCTTTGACTTTCAATGCTTAATTTTTTTTGCAGAAAAAACGTAGTTTATTTTGAATATGTAAACATGTAACTTTTCTCCTGACGCTTTCTTAGTTTTTATCCACTCGCAGATTCTGTCCGTTGTCCGGCGACCCTTACAATCTATGTACGAGTATATTTGGGTTAAATTAAGATCAAATCGA
The DNA here is from genome assembly GCA_950106695.1 of Biston stratarius. Taxonomy (NCBI): domain Eukaryota; kingdom Metazoa; phylum Arthropoda; class Insecta; order Lepidoptera; family Geometridae; genus Biston; species Biston stratarius. The sequence goes on from OX467106.1 coordinate 10,777,948, forward strand.
TTACTTATACAAAGATTCACACTGAAACACGTAGCACGTAGTTGCCTCAAGCGCTCAGATGTACATAAGCCCTTTGTACTATAACGTCACTATGATAAGTAAATTCTTGTTATTTTTATTTTAGCCTCACTAGAAAAAAATTAAATATTAAAACTATCACAAATTTAATGTTATATTAAATAGTTGCCAATACATTTTAATAAACATAAATGTTAGGCTGCATAATTATTACATATCAGGTGAAATGGCATTCTGACACAAGCAAAGTATTATGCCCGATTTGACGACAAAATTAGAGTATTTTTGAATATAAATTACTGTTGAGATTGAGATAAAATTAATATGTTTGCAGTAAGAATATTTTATGTTCAATACTAACCCCTAAATGTACGAATAATTTTGCAGCCCCGCGTTACAATAAGAAAGATTGGCAAATACTAAGTAAACCTACAATATTGTCACAGCATAAGCGTATTTATTATAAAAAGGAATGTAGTATAATCGTGGTCGGATAAATTGTGGCAATACGATCGTGTTATTTTCGCACAACAGTTTTTTTTCCGTACAATGGTTACAATAATTTCATTCATAGATTTATTCAAAACATAGATATTCGGATGTAAAAATAAAAAAAAAATCAATGAAAAAACTACAAAGTGTAGAATAATGGAGTTATGGCAATGAGTTTACTATACCCATAGAGTCACAAACGCACGAAATAAATGTCAGAACCAAAAGAGTGCACCGCTACGCAGTATGCACGCTTTTTGGTTAGTTGTAAGTCGACCGTGGACCGACTACAACGCCACGCCATGCCTAAATGCTCGGTAACAAACTGCTCAAATAACACAAATTACGTGCGTAAAAAGGATGGTGTTTCATATTTTAGGTACGTTATATAACAAATTAACGAATTTATGTTACCACAGTGTATGTTTCTATTTTATTTTAAATAGTTTTAATTTTCTTGGCACAATTTTATGGTAATAGTTCGACTACAGCGCTGCGATAGCCTGTCTCTCTTACACGCCAATCAAATAAGTAAGAGTAAACGAGACACATGGTATCGCTGTTTTGCTCAAGAGCGAAGCGTGTTCGAGAGAAGAGCTATGGCGTTCAAACGACAGTGAACACTATGTCAAGATGTATAACATCTAATTTCGAAAAACATCTGTCAATGTGAACTATATAGTTGATGTAATACGGCGCTCGGACACTTTTTGACTGTTCTTACTTTGAGACTGTGACTCTATAGTATAGTAAACTCATTGAGTTATGGCAAGTTACTTCTTGAATACCAAAATATTGATAAGACGAAATTTAAATTAGTCGGTATATTACTTATGTGTATAGTGTATTTTTAACATCTACATATGTATTGTAAGCACAAAACTAAGTAAAGTAATAAATTAATATATAATGTTAAGTATGTATTAACGTTTATAATCATAATGTAATAAAATATCGACTTCTCGCTATCCGCTTGTTTAGTAAAACTATGATTGGAATAAAAAAGGTACAAATGGCCAGCCATAAAAATATTGATACCAAATATTGGACTTGACTATACATTGAATAGCAATTTTCTCGAATACTATAAAAATAGTTTTTGCCACAATTCGTCCTACTTTACGCACCACATGCAAGTACAGTTTTTACCAATCTACAAAATATACATTTACCATTGATAAATAATATTAGCTTCATCGATTCCAAATGTCCTATTTCGTTTCATTTACAGATACGTTTAAAGACTATAAATGTTTTATTTTCCGATTGATAAATACTATACTCATGGTGCTGTCGAGATGTACTTGCAATAAAGAAAACATACATATATAATTTGGCTCGTATAATACTGGATATGCTAGCTAATACTTATTTTTAATCCACTCACTCGATATCATATCAGCACTGATAAATGTTCTAACTGAAAAAAGTAGGTACAGGTTTTGTAAAGTAAAATTCATTGAATTTTTATAGAGGCATAATAAAGGCAAGTTCGTCGCGTCTAGTCTTCTTTCAGTTGTACATATTTAGTATGCCTAAAATATATTAATTTTTAAGTTAGAACATCAGCTATTGTATAGCCGGTATACATATATACATGTATTGTATAGCCGGTTTTACGCCTGATGTTGCGCTTTTTGATACCATTTTCTATCTAATATAGTATTTTTCGAAAATTGTTTTTAGCTACAGTTGGACAGTTTCAACTTTAAAGAACACTGTTCGGACTGGCATAAACTCATACTTTAAATAATTAATTATGCGAAGCCGTTGATTGATTCTTAATACTGGTTTGTGTTTGAGCGATTAAAATCAGTCACACGATGAATATAGCACCAATGCATACAAAACTCTCACATTCAGCCAAGCTTACTTACGGCAACGTGAGCTGATAAAGTGATCATAAAGAAGGGCGTAGAATATTTTTTGCTTGAATTAAGAAAAAACTCAACTTTATTACATCGATAGAGCACGACCACGCGATTATCAAGCACTTGTTTTGGAACTGTTTCAATTTTCGTTCCACGCACTTATACAGTTTGTACGCTTTGGAAATGGAAACGGTTAGTACTGCAAGGTATGGGACAGTGTCCATGATATTAATAAAGAAAAGAAGAACAAACACGGCACAAAAAAAATAATTTAAACTTGTCCCAAAATACTAAAATTCAATACTTACTACAAAGTACTTGTACTTCAAGAGAACTCTTCTACTAGAAAGTGATCACTTTTTAGTATCGGGGGAAAGACACAACTTGTGTCGCTGCGCCAGCCTAGTTAAAAATAAATAGAAAATCTGTTTGAAAAACCTCAATACTTGACACTTACGAACTTGCGAAAGTTTTTGCTTAGATCAATGTGTCCCTATCCGACACAGCATTAGACTGAAGAATAACAAACAGCATTAACAAACATGCTCGAAACGGCGTAATGTAGTGCCTTAATGCTGTAGTTAATTTTTTTAATAGCAATCTGTCCTAGTACTGGTTGGTAGACACACAAATTCGAGTTTTTTTAAATGTTGTCAGTCTAGGTGATTGACCACAGCTCAACTGATGTTAAGTGACGGTGTGGTCGAAGATGGTAAAGCACACCTAGCCTGGAATGGTACTGTCAAAACCAGTCAAAAGTACTGAGGTAAAAATAAATAAAAAATATACAGTCGAATTGAGAACCTCCTCTTTTTTGAAGTCGGTTAAAAAGAAACAAGTGCGTGCCGTGGAATCTAAACCCAGGACCTCCAGATTGAAAACGAGAGTCTCTGAACTGGACTGCTTTCTTACATCATCCTAAATAAATGGTGGTATAAAACCTTTATCAGGAAGGTATATTAATTTGAACCTCACAAATAAGTGGCCCCGAATACCTAATGTAATGAGGCTTATAATCTTACAGCCCTGTTGGTTCATTAGTACTATATCTGCTGAGCTGTAGGTGTAGGTTCGATTCCCACCCAGGACACATTTTGTGGTATAAAAAAATATTTGTTTTGTATCTAAGAATGAATTTACAAAAAAAAAGTATTTAAGTATTCTATCAGTTACCTGACTTCCATAGTACAAGCTTTGCTTAGTTTGGTGTCAGATGGCACTGTGTGCCATATGTCCTGCGCTATTTATGTAATCTTATGAAAAGTTAAAAATTTTAGTTCTTGCATATCTAGTAAAATTCTATAGAGAACAACATGATCCTGTAACTTTTTTGCTTAATTTATCATCACTTTATCAACTTACTTACTTATTAATATTTACTGACCACATTTCAGCCATATTTTAAATACTTATATAAAGCGGTGGGGTTATACTTGTGTGTAGAGTTTTGGACACGTGATCAGTGGAACAGCGCTCGAGGACGCTTTTTGGCCAGGATATGCCAAGAGTGAGTCATGCCCTTTCGCCTTTTTGGTGACAATCTGTGAAGTAACCATAGTCTGGTTAAAGTAATAAAACAAAAAGATGGATAACACTTAGATTTCCAGTGCTTCGATTTTGCTGATTATTTGATAGATTTTTTTTATGAATAATATTGTGGGTGTTTGACCACAAATCACTTGATATAAAAATAATAGTGCAATGAAATATGGCAAACAATTATTTAGCCTGAATTTGAAATTAGCTCTTAAGTGAAGCTGGTAGAACACAGCATAAGTGCTTAGCGACGGAATATCATTTTGAGGGTAATGGCTAGCCAGCTATTACCAGAAACTTGCTTACCAACTTGCTATAGTTTTCTCACTAGCAACTTAAGCTCATTAGGATTGAACCCACCTTGTAACCTGTGAACCTAACCCACTAACCACTGAGCCTTCATAAATACACATAATTATTCCCAATAATTAATAGTTCAAATAATTCAAATTACCCATGGTCAGGAGTGTCAGGCATGTAGGGTGACATTCTGAAGTCCCGACTGTGTGGTGTCTCTATCCCAAATGGACTGTACAGCTTAGCAGGGCTGCGCCCCAGAACCTGGAAGATTTTAAAGTTGATAAAAGTGAGTAGTGTAAATAGGCTAAGAGAAATATAGGTACATTTTTTTATTCCAGTTTTGCAGATTTATTCTAAAATCTTTCTGTCCAGCCCTAATGAAAGGATATGATTTGAAAATCACTATTCATATTCAAAGTGGGGGCGATAAGGCTTGCACTGACATCCCGCTTGGGGTGATTTGTGCATTTCCCCCTACCAGCATCTACCCCAAGCAACCCAGCTCCTTGAAGTATCAGAGTGAGGCTCTGGGCTGCTGGCATAGTAGCTCCAGTAAGATAGGTGGAATGAATAAATATGGAAAATCACTGTTTTAAGACAAACAAATGCAAGCAGGAATGTGCTGGGTTTTGTTTTATTACTCTAGTCTGGGTATTACAGTCATAGGCAGACATTACAATTACCACGAGAAGAATTTTTTTTACCTGTCAAGTGATATCTTTGTTTCAAAATGCTATTGACAGTCACCTCTATAACACTGACCTGGCTTTCTATTGCTGATTTGTCACATTTTAAGGATGTGAAAACTCAAAATTGTCTCGTAAAGTATGAGTCATACCTGTTTTTTCTTTGTAACAGGAGTTGATGGTGTGCGACATGGTGAAGGTTCTAGGCGATGACGTCGTCTCCCTCCTAGACGGAAATGCTGAAAAAATATTTAGGCCTTAACTAACTTTGTCAGTAAATGCAATATAATATGTCAGATATAGCAACTATTCCCTCAAGGTAAGTATGCTACTTATATGTGAAATATATTTACTAATATTTTGTTTTGATGATACATAAAATTAGACAAATACGCAAAAGTCTTTAGATTGATAATATACCTATTTTTTCATATTTTTAATGTCATTGCTTTCGCCGCAAAAAAGAAAACATTTCGTTTTGTTATCATATATCTATGCTAAAGAACTCCGGTTAGTTAGTTTTGTAAGCTCTTGAGCATACAATAGCCTGCCGTATATTTCTGATTAGAAATTTAGAAAGATTATAAAACATGAGTAATAGTCGCGGGATAGGTACCTGTGATAAATTCCCGAATGTGTTCCGGACGCTTCTGAAAGTCCTAGATATCTTATCGGCACCGGACTGAAGAGCGCGACGGGAGTTTGCAAAAGAGCCAGTCTTAAATATATTTTTATTATAACACCCATCCACATTATTAAAACTCTCTCGGGTAGGAGAATCGATCGCCAAATCTTTCGCAAAGGGATCCTTCATTTCAACTCTAATAAACGCCCAAAACGGCCACTTCAGCACTCTAATAAATAGATTAATGTAATATCTTAAGATAAAACTCTATATAATTGTGACTTTCACACACTTTTTTAACGAAATTCTCAATAAAAAAACCTTTTCTCAGTCGTCCGTTGAATCTCGTTTATGTTGATTTTAAAACGGAAATGTCGTTTTCAACATTCAGAAGTGACGCAAAATGTACTTTTTTTTTAAATAAAATAAGTGCGTTCAAAATATTAAGATAAAAATTAACGTCGGCGTCGCCGTCGGTCCGGTCCGGAAATACTGAATAGTTTGTTGTATAATATGTCCAGTACTCATGGTTAACGAATCGATTAGTTAGTTGGTCAGTACATATTCTGTTTGATATGTTTATTTCCTATTGGAGTATAAGTACAACTTTGCCGTAACACTTTAGTATTGGCATTATACAAACGTACAATGACCAAAGAAAAAAAAATGTCAGTGTCTAATCGTTAATTTTGCTTTGCAGTCAGCTGTTAGCTGTTACTGCTGTTAGTTTTTCAGGAATTAGAATTAGTGAGGTTATTTTGTTTTGAGTGATTATAATTTATTGATTGAGACAAATTGAAGACTAAATACGCTTATTGATGGTTTGTGGTATAGAACATTAAAAATTACACAATGACAGAATACAGAAAGCCACCTACAGATCCTCAACTTACAAAATTTATGGATAATAGTGACTATGACGCCCTTGCGAAATATTTAGTCGGAAATCAGCGACGATGGCGCGATAATATTATAATACCAAGAATATTGGGACCTGTGATCATCAAATCAAACGAGGAAAAGATGATTGAGTCCACAGTTGAAAGCTGTCCTTTCAAGTCTTTGACTAGCTGTATCATTGGTAAGATAATAAGAAAATGTTAAGGTTAAAAATATTTATTTACTATCAAATGCAAACATCGGAAAATGCGCGTTTCTAGACATAAATAATCCATTAATCAAGTAAGTAAGTATATACAGAGAAGAATAAATAAGTAAAACTGATCACAAATCCCACAGTCTCAATTATTAATATCCAACATAATCAGCTATACCTAGCAATCTGCTTAACATCAAGTATGGTATGGTAAAACATGATCCAATTAAGAATTTTAAAAAAGTGCAGTGCTTTATATGTATCCTTACTATTATAAATATTCTCTATTGTACATTTCCATTAACAAGAAGTGATGAATTTGACAATAATAATTCCAATATAGCAGCCATTAACGTTTCATTGATTTTATTTGCCTAGTAATGCACCCATAGATATTGTTTGTTAGCAAAATCTGTTGTCAATAAAGATATTATTTATTAATATAGTTATGCAGGCCATTGTCATGCCACTTCATGAATTTTAAAATCCACAGGCTATGGACTTGGTGCAGCAGTCGGTCTATTCACATCCTCTTTAATGCCAAATGTATCTGATCCAACTGCACAACAGAACCAGACAGCTCGGGAAATCCTCAGAGAGATGAAGACATCTATGTTAAGCTATGCTAAGAACTTTGCCATGCTTGGTGCCGTGTTCTCGGGTGTAGAATGCTGCATAGAGACTGCAAGAGGGAAATCAGATTGGAAGAATGGGACCTACGCAGGGGCTGTTACAGGAGGGCTAATAGGATTGAGAGGTGAGTTACAATTTATTTTCCAGCCGTCTCATCTGGTGTTAAGAGTAGATGCAATCTATGATGGAGCATGCTTGCCTAGAAGATACCAATTCACTCCAAGATGTATAGACATATGCCTGTAAAGATGTATAGACTTACGAAGATATAATATTGATGTTTTATATAATTATATACCTACTTATAAAGATGAAACACTTTTGATAATACATTTTTGAATGTATATGAATAATATTTTTTTATTTTTTATAACAATAAAATGAAAACAACAATTAAATATACAATGTCAAAATATATTTTTTTGGTTCCTTCAATCATTCATTGTTGCTAAGGATTTGAATGAACCCTTTCAAAAGTAATTATCTAGTTAGTAATCTGTTTCTACTGGCTTAAAGAGTGTTGTGAAACTTTCTCATTAATATTTTATTAATTTCAGGTGGTGTAAAGGCAGGCTTGTTTGGTGCAGCAGGCTTTGCCGCATTTTCAACTGTGATTGACTATTACATGCATTCACGGGGATAATTTAACACAATAGAACTTTTATGGTTAAATAAACAATTATTATAAGTATGTTAGACTTGGAAAAATGGATTTTTCTTTGATACTGCAAACCTTTGTCATAATGATATATGGTGAAATAGTGTGCAAGGATATTATAAAGGAATAGAAGATTCAAAATTACAAAGAAAAACTTGTAATAAAGTATAATAATAATATGCATTTCATGAAAGGGACATTCAGCGATTAAGCCTAATTAATAGGTCAGATATCAAATAAATCATTAGTGAAAACTAACTATATTGTTATATACATTACAACTTCTCTAAAATTACAAGTATTCATAATGGGGTGTAGATGGAAATAAAAAAATTGTCATAAATGTAATTTCACATTTTATTTCTAAAGTCAATCCAATGAAACCAATAGTTTGCCTGTACCCTGTGACTTATATTGGAAAAGCTTTTCTTTTCTTCTAGATTTCCAACACTTTGTTTCTTCTTTTGATATAATGTAATCTCCTGTTACAGTTGCAGCATTTATTTTGTCTGAAAAATATTTAACATTTCATAATATTTAGAGATAGATTTTCATGTCTGTATATGAAAATGACAATGTGTTTTTAACTAATACCTATCACACTAATATTAAAGGTGAAAGTTTGTGCGTTTGTATGTTTGTTACTTCTTCACACTCAACCCTGGATAATCACATATGCTACTTTTATCCTGAAAAAAATGTAGTGGGTGACACAGAGGGGTGCAGATAGAGTAAGATAATTTTTTTTTTCAATAATTTTGTACCTCAGAATTTTCATTAGTGTAAGAAAGTTTTTTTTTTTTTTCCAATAATTTTGTACCTCAGGTTATTCATCAGTGTAAGTAAACTTTTCACACTTAAATGCTTTCAATGCAATGAACAATTTCAATGTAATGGATTTGATGAAATGAAAAAATATATTGGTTTTCTTAAGATGGTAGGTAACACATACCATTTTCATTCAATTCATGTTCTTCGGGATCTATTTTCCTTCTCTTCTTTTTAAGTTTCTTTGATTCCATGTTATGAACTTCGGTGTAGGTGTCTTGTGCTTCTTCACTGGTCAAATATTCAGACGAGTGTTTAAACAACTTCACACCTCCTCTTATTTTATGTTTCCTAAAAATTTATGGTTTGAAGCATCAGAAATATAATTTTAGTAATTGGTACTTATTTTATACTGAACCTGTGTTTTTGGTTCAGAATAACATCACCCTGAATTTTACTTACTTTTTTCTAGGTGTTTCAATTTCTACAAATTCAATATTCTTGCTGATTAACGCCGATATCTTCGCTCCAATCTGTCGTTGTAATTCTTCAGGAACCTTGACATCATTGTAATGACTTGCGACATCCAGGTAGCGTTCTGATTTAGGTTTTACGGCATCTGCCACAAGTATTCAATCCAGTAATTTAGTTCATTATTTTATCGACATAAAAATGGGTATAAATATAATCTGGTGAAAACAGATGGATATCCCTAACTAAATATTTTTTGTACGAAAGGTCACTTAAGTAAAATAAAATAACTGAAACATGAATAGAAAAGAAAAGTGTGAATGTTTTACCTTTCGCAAAGTTTCCATTCATAGGTTGAGTTTTAGCAGCGTTTATTAATTTGGTGAATGAAGTATCAACAGCTTCTTTGAATCGTGATAAGTCCTCTTCTTCTGATGAATCAGACATAGTTTATTTATTTTACTAACTCAATTTTAGCTAAGACAAAAACACAGATTATTATTTTAGGTTATAAATTTATTATTGTAGGATTGTTCAGATTGTTCTTCTTTTTTGTTTTTGGCATGGCACTTTGTGTATTTACCAATGTCAAGTAGTTCGATATTTTCAAGAACATAAAATCTTGTTAAACAAGTCTCAACCACAATTAGAGTGATATAAAATTAATCAGGGTTAAGTTCAGTTGTATTATTTTAATTATTTTCTACACTCGTCCACGTAATTTGGTGCTTAGGGAATAAAACACTTAATTCTAATATATAAACTCTCGAAAGAAACACGTTTTAGAAAATAATATTACGCTATACGCCAAAACTCTGTTTACAGATTAAATTAATAACGACTTTGTATAAAATCTTTAATATCTCTGCGTGTTAGTACGACTATTACGAGCCATGGGGCTATAGCGTGGCCCATTATATAAATTAAAAAACAGCTAGATTTATGTCAGAAACAGGAAGTAGATATGGCAATGGGCTAGTTTAAAACTAAGGCGCTTAAAACTTTTAAACAGTTATGATTATTAACAATTCATAAAAAAAAAATATTTCGCAATAAAAAGCGCCTATAAATATTCTAACAAAGCTTAGCTACTTTATGTATCCCATCCTGCTTTAATAACATCTTCATCGACGACTGTAATAATAATTAGTTATTTTAATTTACAATACAATACAATACAATACAACTTTATTATACACCAAACATTATAAAAATACATACAAAAATTAAAAACAGAAGAGAAAGAAAGTAACAAAACAAAAAATACAACATAGAAACAACAAATAAACGGTGTACAAGGGCGGCCTTATCGCCTAGAGCGATTTCTTCCAGACAACCTTAGGATGGAAATTATGCATTTAAAGGAGTTTTTTTAATTCAATTGAAAGATAATAATAAATCTCATGACATAGTACTTCCCTAGTGTGAGATTCACGGTGCACATCTTCTTAATAGAAGTCAGTATGGTACTAATTACAGTATAAGTAGGTACCTATATGCACCTATATGTAATTATTCATCTACGCACTAACACGTTCCATTTGTGCTAATATTTTTCTTGACTAGCAACTGAAACATCCAACACATAAGATTCTTATCTTTATTTTATTCTTTGACCTCTTTACTAATTTCGGGTGTAAACAATAATAAAATCTAACTTCATATGTATTGTAGTGTTCATTGCTCAAATTAAGTGATTTTTAAATAAGAAGTGAGCTATTTGCAATTATAGCGCTATCTGTTCTATTGAGAGTTCAGAATACCTGTTAGAGTTTTAACGGTCAACAGTAAGTACAACAATACTTACCCCGCGTGACAACGCACTGCTAGCTGTAGTCATCCATTAAATTGATTATTTAATTTCCTGCTATTTCGCTTTGTCAATAATAATGCAAGTATGTTTATTTTACCACTCAAATGAAGTATAAATTCTATCTAAATACTAAGGTTTTGCCTTTATTTGACTATTTTTGATAGTTGACGTCATTAAAATAGCTTCCGTTCTACATCCAAAATTGAATTACACCGTTAGCTACAGGACAAAATAATTGAGTGAGGAAACATGAAAATATGAAGGACTTCTTTTGGCAGCCCTGTTGGCTCATTGGGAGTATGTCTGCCTGAGCTGTAGGGCGTGGGTTCGATTCCCGCCAAGGACAAATGTTTGTTTGGTGTAAACAAATGTTTGTTCTGTGTCTGGGTGTTCTGTATGTATTATAAGTATGTATTTACAAAAAAAAAAGTATTTATGTATCCTATCAGTTATCTGTCTTCCATCACACAAGCTCTGCTTAAATTGGGGTCAGATGGCGCTGTGTTTAATGTGTCATACAATATTTATTTATTTATTTATTCTTAGTGTTCAAAACTGTACACACGGACGTGATCCACGACACAGCCATTTTCCGATTTATTTTCTCTAAATAACTGTAGATTCTCACGGAAATAAAATGCATATAAAAACATTAAACATTTATTTACAATAAGTTCATTTAACCTAATTTAATAAATTATGTACAATACAAAAGTACTTATCACGATTTGTATTCTTACAACTTAACACAACAATTAAAGTAGGTGACTATCTTTATAAGTAGGCATTGATTCGTGTCTTACACATATGTAAATAAATAACTATGAAAGAACTCATGAAGCTTTCGATAAGAAAATGCATTTAAAAAAAATTGTTTCCGTTGTAATAAAAACTGTTCATAATGACCCGTACAATAACTTCCTATCCAAACTTATAATCCTGTACATATCAAATTAAAATTTAAGTACAATTTTTTTTGTTTATCTAACAATTTATTATTTTTTATCGTCAGTCAAATAAAACTTAATAGTGTTAGGAGAAAAAAAAAGATTCAACACAAATAAAAATATATAGTGATGATTTTTGGATATTTATAAAAACGTCCTGTAAATATCTACTCACGTGCAAGACACCTCAGTTAAGGCTACAATGTCTACAAGATAAAACCTACGATTAAGATTAATAAGTAACCGTATATCTCGACATGATCAAATAAACAGTATATTTTATGACGTTTCAACAAACGTCCTTATATCACTTTCAAGCTTATTTTTGTACTTAACAAGTTTCAAGATATGGTTTCACGTTCAGACAAATGGGCAGGTAACATGGATAAAATATTGGCAAGAATTGGTAATCCAGATCGGTATAATCTGACTTAAATATAATGGCGTCTCTGAAATATGCAACAAACACGGAATAGTACGTCCATGTCAAATTTAAAATATGACGAAGTGTCTCGTTTTGACTTGCCAAAATAAACTTTTTTTTTTAGACATAGACATAATGTTAAAGCGCTATATGTGTTCCCAATCCGAAATTCTATGCAATAGAATCAACGCCCAAATTATGCATTATTACGCGTACTGTATGCGCTTCGTATAATTATATGGTGTAAATCTGAGAGATAACTTCATTAAGAGACGCACGTTAAAGAGGACGACTGACTTTTACTACAACACCGTTTAACATCGCACTGTCGGGATATAGGCCTGATCTTAACGGGTGCTCGGGCGGATATTCCATACCCTAAGGTGACTTTCATGACACAAAGCCTTGCAGTCTATAACAATAATTGGTCACATAGTGTTGTCTGTAATAGAACTAACACAAACAAAAAATATTCGAAACAGCTACAGTAGATTTCTTTATAGCCTGCTCCCATCGTTGGGTGCGGACGGCAGCATGCGACTATGCCTTGTAGACATTTCAGTTTCGAAGGCCTTGTTATCGAGTCCGTTAGTGTTAGTTTCAGTTTTCTCCACTGGCCCGTCCATCAGGAACATGGTTAAGAAGAAAAGGATGCTACCTGTGGAGAGAAAGAAGAATTAACAAAACAGGAATAATATATAATAATATATAAAGTAACAAATGAGTAGGTATGTTTTATTAGGGAAACTGGCATGGTCCGTGTAGTCTCGATGCACATACTCCAAAATGAATCCATAGTTGTTAATGTTGAATTTATTTATATAAAAGTAATTTTATAAGTAAATTGACTGATTTGAACTTTTAACCGCCATCTTAGTTTTTTCTCTCACACCCGTTTCGCCTGTGTATTAGAAATCAGTTGCATTGCTTCTAAATATAATATAGTGCGACTACATTAATATACTAGTTATAACCTACAGATAAACCCCGGATAATAGATCAAGTTAACCAGAGCACAAAGTAACTATAGAACAGAGAACCTAGCGATGGAATAAAAAACAAGGTAATCGCGTAACAGAGAACAATGTAACCACGGAATAGAGTACGAGCTACCAGATGGCAGATACTTATTAAAACGCTGCTATAAATTACTGGATTATCTTTATATAACTCGGTTAATTTAGTCTCAAAAGATTTACTTCAATGTTTACAGTTAAATTATATATATAGGTGTATACATACACCGTATTGTAATTTGCAATACTCTTACAGGGTACGTAATTATAATATGCAATTTATACTTTTGCAATTTCTTGTATTGGCAATATGAACAAATAAATAAAGAGATCAAAGGTGTAAACTGAATTGGTTAATACATACTGATTCCGTAGAAGCCAGCGTAGAAGATCATGATGGCCTCCCGGTAGCCGATAGCCTTGGCCACGGGGTCGACCAAGATGGGCAAGTTGCCGCCAATGTTGTTCATGACGAACAGAAATACGCCCACGGTGGTGGAGCGCACCGCCATCGGCACGATCTCGACCAGGATCGCGAACACTATGCCGAACCACATCTCCGCTGCGAGAAGAGAAAAAGTTTAATAAATAGCATCATCATTTAGTGGTTAATGCGGTCAGATATCTGAGTTCGAATTACAATGAGCTTGAGCTGCCGTGAAATAAACCATCGTGAGAAAACTATTGCCGTGGTGGTGCCGGCGTAAGAATAGTACCCCACCCTGTCTACCCGTGGTTGCCGTAAGAGTCTGCTAAGGGATGAAATCCGGAAGATGGGCAGCAGCGTCTTCCTTGAACAATCACACCTAACTGCACTCGCCAACCCACCTGCCAAGCGTGGCGAGTAATGGCAAACCAACCAACCGAGACATCAGAAGGCCTAGACATAGTAACATTCGATAAGCGATAATGCTATTGGAAACAAAAGTCCAAATCAAAATATAAGCTGTCCAAATCCGTATGTTAGCTGTCGATATGTTACGTAAGTAGGTAGCTTATGTCTATTTCGTATATTTTTTGACTTTTCTATTAGCGTTATCGAATATATCGAATGTTACTTTGCCTGTTACTTCTGTAACAGTAACTTGTGTAATGTTACTTTGTTGATGTTTATTGTACATAACACATTAATACCTGAATGTACCAAAACTGGATTTTGATACCACTGCAACAGATATTTTAAAATTACTTTCAAATTAGGGAATTTGACTAATTTAATTGGACTTTGACGTAGTATCCAACGAAATTTATTAACTATACTAAACCGTGATTTTAATACTTTTTTCGTTTTAAAACAAAAATGGTACTACTACCCATTTTCACACTGCGGAGTTTTGCTATTGTCAATTTATTAGGCGCTACACTGGGCTCTATAGCACAATGTAGTGTTATAAATGGAAACTCACCAAAGAAATAAGAAATAGCCAGAGTGATCATTGCCCAGAGGGGTCCGAACACGACGGATCCGAAGGCCGGCAAAGTCGCGATTAGCTGTGATAACGCCAGGACCAACACTCTGGATCTGATGCCCATTTTAGCTACAAACCTGCAAAATAAACAATTAAATTTAGCATTATGCAGGCCTATACAAGGTTTTAAACTTAGGGTTTAATAACCTGAAAAGGAGTCATTTAACTTTTTGATAATATTTCATATTGACATTTTGTTTTTTATTCATTGACATGTAATCCATGTTTTAAAACTATTTGATATATTTGATTTGTAGCAATGATAGCTCAGTAATTAGCGCGGTCGGTTCGCATGCCGAAGGTTCAAACCCAAAAAATGAGCTTGAGCTGCCGGTGAAGGAAAACCATAGCGTGGTGGTAGAGTACCTACTATCAAGTACTCGGCTGGCTAGCCTACTATCAAGTACTCTTAAGTTGAAAATCTGCCGCCAAGCAACTAACGGTGTGTTCCGGCAGCCTCACTTGAAAGCCAGTTCCATTCTAGGCTAGGTGTGCTTTACCATCTTCGACCACACCGTCACTTAACAACACGTGAGTTGTGGTCAAACACATAGCCAGTCGGACATGTAAAAAATAAATAAATACGGAATTTCACTTGTAACATTGGCGTTGTAATCAATAAAATATTTGTGTTTAAACTCTTCTTTACTGTTTGGTGGCAGAATGTCTGGCGCATACCATCTTGTTATTTTTTGTTTTTCTGCCCCTTCGCATGATATAAAATCACGTGACATAAAGGGGTTGGTAAATAGAAAATCCTTTACGTTTTGAGCATTTCATTACTTGTTACCAGTAACATAGTTAAAGTTTAGTAAACATCAGCCATGGTGGTGCTGGCGTAAGAATAGTACCCTCTCTACCCGTGGTTGCCGTAAGAGTCGGCTAAGGGATGTAATCCGGAAGATGGGCAGCAGCGTCTTCCTTGAACAATCACATCTAACTGCGCTCGCCAACCCGCCTGCCAAGCGTGGCGAGTATTGGCAAAACCCCCCCAGGAGGAGGCCTATGTCCAGCAGTGGACGACCTATGGCTGATGATGTGTGTGTGTGAAACATCAGCAGTACTTACTTGTCGGAGATAACTCCTCCAGCGACGACACCAACGGAGCCAATACCGACGGTGACGGCAAACAACCACCAACCCAAATCCACGTCCGGGAAGTAGTCACGGTAGTACAGATCGGCATTGTATGCGAAACACATGCCACCTGGAAATAAATAAATAAAATACGTATACGTATACGTTCATACAGCGCCATCTAGTTCCCTATCATACAAGCATGAAGCTGATATAGCAAATAGGAATAATAAATAGATAATAACACGTATTAGAATACCCAGACACAGATCGTCACATAAACATTTGAATGGAACTGTCAATTCAATTCAGTTCATGAAGCAGATTCAGTTTATGTAAAAGTAATGAGACGAACGAGACACTCTCCTGATAGTAAGAGATAACACCCGTCCATGACCAAATCAGCGGTAGCGGAATTTTGAGTAGTAAAATAATATCCAGGGCATCGCTGCTTTGACGCTCATTAGTTTGAGACTTTTGATGGTAAGTCTCAACTGCCTTGTAATTTGGATAGCTGCAGTACCCTTCTTACCGGAAAAAAGTTATCACCAAGTTGCTTGTAATTAAGTTTTCTACTAGGTACAGTTTCGAGCGTGCGTTTTTGATCTGCATGAGCTAATTCCTCCCTTCTCATTTTTCTATCGGACAGCAAGGAGCTTTTAAAGTGACACAGTATTACGGTTGAATTTCCAAAAACTAAACGGATCGATTCCGTTTTCATCTAGGTTATACAAACAGCTAAGCAGTGGAGTTAGCTGTCTTAGTAGGTGTTCCCCAATAGATACCTACAATCTAGGTGCCATCAAATCGCGAGAGAATTAGTATTTTCTAGGTAAGCGTGCTTTATCGTAAACTACATATTCGCAATATCAGGTGAGGTGGTGGACAATAGCAAGCATAAAAAAAGCTAATAGTATTACAAGGTGGAACGCCAAAAACGAAGAAGAACTCTAAAAGGTAGAAAGTTTCAAAGACTGTTAGATACTCGATGATAAGACGACAACAGAAAGAGTCCAAGTTTGAAATCAGTTGACATCGAAAAGAGCCCGAAGGCCTAGACAAAGTAACATTCGACATATTCTAAAACGCTAATAGAAAAGTCCAAAAATGACATTGACATAAGCTGCCCACGTGACATATCGATAGCTTATGTTAATCCGGTAATTTTTTTACATATCTAATATCGTCATCACTAATCGAATGTTACTTTTTTCAGGCCCTTTGATGTGCGTTGTAGGAACATAACCCTTTTGTTTCGCCGTAGTCGGGTAACAAATGTCACACAATCACCAGTCGACCAAAGTCACCTTATGACCTTCCCAGCGACACACGGAAGAATGCAATATGACAACAATAACGTTAGCTTCCGTCATAGGTATTTAATTTGTTCTTACTAATTCTTAATCAAGTGTGCGACCTCGAGGTTTGCATTAGTCGTGTCCCGCTACCGTGACCAGCGGAGACAAGTTCAGGTGTCTACGAGCATAATTTATTGTCTCAAACTTAGTCTTATTAGTTTGTTTACCAATGTCGGGATGCACTCACGCCAGGCCTTTGCAACGCCAAGTTCTGGATAGGATTAGTATGACCAATGTATGTACTAATGTTAGTAACTTTAAAAAATTACATTGTCTTTTCATTAAAGTTAGTACTGCTAACTAAAAAGCTTTACTAGGTAATTAATTTTATGAGGAGGTTGTCTTTAGTAGGTACAATAGTACCAGATATTCTGCCGTCAGAAAATAGTGTGTAAATATGACTATGTTTCGGTTTGAAGTGTACTGCAGCTTGCGAAATTACAGGGCTGTTGAGACTAAGCATCTAAAGTCTCAAAGTAATGAGCGCCTAAGCAGCGATGACCTGGAATTTGTTTTGTTATTCAACGTTCTAGGCACTGCTGCAATGGTCGTGTCGCTAAACTTCTAAGATATTTAAATGAAATTATAATAATTATTGGTAGACTTTTCACCAAGCGCCCATACGGTGTACAAAGCTTGTTTTATTTGAACCCACATAACTCTGAATTATATCTATGTTTGAACCAGACTACTGATACGTAATTTTTTTTTTCTTGTGAATATATACTTATAACACATAAACAATCAGACATAGAAAAAAAATCTATTTTCAGCATAGATTTTTTTGTTCTCAGCCGGAGTCCATCCCACGCCCTTCGAAAAAAACCTAGCAAACAAAATGAGATAACTAGGCAGTCCTATTTAAGTATCATAAAAATATACATAATATGTATGTATGTACCATAAAAAAAAACGTAGTTATATGAACATATTTAACAGGTAACTAGAATAATAAATTTGATTATCAACAGGTACTTAGATATGAACTTTTTGTCCTCAAGGAGGTTTAACGCAGTAACTCGGTGATAGTGACTCATATCTCATAACATACACCATAATTCTCAATATCCAGAACACCTAACAGCCTTGAACATTTGCGAGCTAGTATCCTTAAACGGGTTATGACAAAATTATATCAGATGCCATATCTCAAAAACAATATTTCTGCAAGTTTTATCCTTGTTTCGAATGGGGGCATAAGTCCATTGAATGTAACATTTCACATGTTTATTAAAGCTAAAATGGTGTTGTATTTATGTAATCACAAAAAACCCCATTAAATGACTTGAACTTGAACTTGACGTTCGTGTATCGTGCATTTACAGCATCTGCTCGTGCCAACTTGGCATCTTAAGCTATGTGAGCAAGGTTTGTACGCTGCTGGCATAATAGCTCAAACAGATTCTATGTCATTTGAATTTCTAATCCACTTACATTATTTCGTTTCGTGAAAAGAAAACCGAGCGTAAGTTAATCGTGTAATAAAATCTGTTGAAAAACTGGACAAGTTTGGATCTGCCTGTTTTTCTACTTGACAGTTTATTCCCGATGTCAACCTGATTGTCCACTAATAAATAAATATCGTAGGACGTTTTACACAACGCTATCTAGCCTCACAAAGCTTATACTATGGTAACCAGATAACTGATAGAATACTTATATATTTTTCTAACAATCAGGTCAGTCAAACATTTATGCTCATCACACAAATCTTTGTCCTGAATGGGAATAGAACTCTTCAAGCGTACTACCAAATTAGCTAACAGTGCAGTTAATCAAAACTAATCGTGGACGTTTCTGAAAAAGTTGTAGTACTGTTCAGCTTTTACACACAATTGTCACAACTTTTTAATTAACATGTTACAACTCATAAGTTTCGACTGGGTGAACCGATTTTGATGATTATATTTTTAATTGAAAGCTGGTGCTTCCCTTATGGTCCCATTCCAATTCAATTCGTCCAGTTCTGACAATGGCATCCATGAAAAAACAAAATCGTTTTTTTTTTTTATTTAACTTTTTTGACATTTTTATTACAAATAGCCTAGCGTTCACGCGTCCATGATGGAGCACGCTTCCCTAGAAGAAACCGATTCACTCGCCACTTCATGGCACCCACATTGTATATATCGGGGAACATCAAGTCAGGCAGCAAATTCCATTATTCAGCTGTTCATACGAAGAAGGTGGAATTGAACCGTTTAGTTTGAGTTTTTGGAACATCAACCATGAAGCGGTGTTGCTTTTTTTAGTATTTATTTGTAATTTGAAAATTCAAGACAGCTTTTATCCATGTAGATTGTAGACCGTTCAATATCCTCACAGCCACCACCAATTCATTTTGTGATAGGGGTATGAAATTATTTACCGCAGTGTCTGATGGAAGCAGCAAAGCACAGCATCAGAATTCTGGGCTGCGAGATCACGTGCCAGATGTTCACTTGGGGCATCTTCTTGCCTGATTCCAGGGTCGAGTCACCGGCTTTATTGTTACCAGCATCTAGAAGAGAAGGTGAATTAGAATTTCTACGTACAAGGACATTAGCCGAAAGGGGGTTTTAGACGAAATACATTTTTTATCAAATGTATGGAAAAAATATGTATTAACTTCAGTCTATCAGAAAGGATAACGTGGGAACGTGT
This sequence comes from Biston stratarius, assembly GCA_950106695.1. NCBI lineage: Eukaryota > Metazoa > Arthropoda > Insecta > Lepidoptera > Geometridae > Biston > Biston stratarius. Next base: position 10,797,849 of record OX467106.1, read on the forward strand.
TTTACTTAATTTTACTGTTGTCTTCCTTTAATTAATTCAATATTAATAAATACTAAAACACTTTTGAATAGTTGCTGGGAGGGCTTTAAATGCTTCTTTTATGTACCTTCTTCTCCAACAGTGGTTCTTTCAGGTTCGCGTAGAGTCAGGATAGTGAGCAGAGCGACCACAATACCAACAATGCCTGTTCCGTAGTAACAGACTCTCCAACTCTGAAAACAATCAATTATTATCATTCATTCATATCTGTTGGGGTAGATGTGTTTTAGAGAGGAGATCACAAATCGATAAATAGTGTAGGACGCCTCGATGTGGTGACGATATATGTAGGATAACTGAAAAGGTACTCCAGAGTTAATATCTTTAGTATATTTCCACTTATACACAGCTAGCACTGAGCGGCGTGTCTTGGGCAAGGTTTGTCCAGCAGTGGACTACAATAGGCTGAAGACGATAATCATTCACATCGCATTATAGGTCTTTTTTGCAAGGCGAATAGATCCATGGCATTATACTGTAACCACTTCAATATTATTCAAGTACAGCTAAGTTAAGTTGTTACTTGGTGGTAGATCTCCTTAGCAGGAGGTTGTTTAGGTAGGTACTACCGCAGTACCAGAGTGTACCGCAGTGCTGCCAAGCAGTGGTCTGTAAACATTACTGTGTTCCGATTTGAAGGGCAATGCAGCTAGCGAAATTACAGGACTGTTGAGACTTCTCATCGAATGTCTCAAAGTAATCTCATCGAATGTCTCAAAGTAATGAGCCCCAAAGCAGCGATGCCGTGAATTTTGTTTTACAAAGTTCTGTGTATCCCTGTGTATAATTAGTTTACGAATTTTAGAATTACTACGAATTACTTTAGAACCAGTTCCATTCCAAGCTGGTGAAACATGTAATATATCATCTTTAACTACCGTTCATAGAATTCAAACTTAATTTCTTTGTAGTTTTACCTTAATTTAATGAAGAATATTACAGCGGCCTCATACTAACCTCAAGATATTTATTGTTGAGAACAAGTAATGGAAAAGACAATTGAAATAGTTCGGAGAAATCTGATATTATTGACACTTATGATCGCTTGACGCTACTCAACCTTATTATATACATTTTTTATGATCCCACTAGGTTTTATGTATTACTAGCGACCCGCCCCAGCTTCGCACGGGTGCAATGTAAATATTAATGCGGTGCATACGCATGTATTATACATATAAACCTTCCTCTTCAATCACTCTATCTATTAAAAAAAAAACCGCATCAAAATCCGTCGCGTAGTTTTAAAGATTTAAGCATACATAGGGATATAGGGACAGAGAAAGTGACTTTGTTTTATACTATGTAGTGAAGACCAAAGTACGCATAACTCACCAGTCCCCACGCGTTCAGATCGGGTATGTATCTTCCAACAGGGAAGGCGATCCCATAGCCTCCATAAATGCCCCAGTTGAAGATGGACAGTACAAGCGCTCGTTGCTGTTCAGGGAAGAGATCCGTGAGGATGCCAGTTGCTAAAGGATTGCAGCCGGATTCGCCTGCTGCCATCACCATTCGGAGGACTACAAGATGCCAGTACTCTGACACGGAGCCCATTAGAAGAATGGCTATTACGAAGACGACTGTACATACGGACAGTACTCGCGCTCGGTTGAACCTGAGAATAGAGAATTTTAGTTTAGTAGATGAATCGGCAATCGTAGAGTAGGACGTCCTTAAAACTCGGTAGAATAATATATTTATGTACATATTTGAATTGTAAAACCGAAAATCGGGCTAAAAGGCTTACAATACAAACCCATCTCCATATTTTATTAAAGCACGCACCGGCAAGTTATTATTAGCGGTTGCTATTAGGGCTTCCATTATGTAACTTTGCAATTACGTAATTACGGACAGGTTTTTAGTCGCCAGGGAATCGGTTTCTTCTAGGCGAGCGTGCTCCACCGTAGACTGCATCTTCGCATAGCATCAGGCGAATTGGCGGTCAAACGCAAGCGTATTTGTAATAAACAAAAAGATTTTAACAAATACGTAACTGATGGGTTAAATTCCGTAATAACGTAACATTTGCAATTCGACAATAATTTAATTGTTATGGTTAATTTTATAAGTTTTAAAATACAGCAACACTGAGCCTTTGATTATGTATTTGTCTATCCGGGGTGTTGCACTGCAATCTTAGCAAAAACAGGCCAGGCTTGACACGCAAAACTTCACAAACGATAAGTATATAAATAATCAAAGCGCTAAAACCCCATGGTTCATTATGGATATTCACATTTAACAATCAAGAGAAACCAAAGGAGGATTTTTAATTCAAATGTTTTCATTGATAAATATAAAGAAAGATCATTAACCAATGTATAAATTATTCTTTCAATTTTCTTTTAAAATTACTAAATGGATAAAAAGTTGTGTAGGTTTAAAAAAATACACCAGGTAAGTAATAATTACTTATTCAGGTGATGAAAGCATCTAAATGCGTAATTAGTTAAGTAATTAAAAGCGTAATTTGAAGCCTTTGTTGATTATTTTGAATGAATGGTTTTTTGTTATGCAGTACGTTTTTGTTAATACATTATAACTTTTTATCACTTTTTTTTAAATATAAGCTTGCGTTTGATCGTCAAGTCACCTGATGTTAAGGGAAGATGCGGTCTACGGTGGAGCACGCTCGCCTAGAAGAAACCGATTCACTTGCGTGCTTGTGTCTATCAGGAACTCCCTCTTGGGTAGCAAATTCCATTGTTCAGTGGATTGTATAATGAACTTACTTATCAGCGACGACTCCGAGCACGACTCCTACGACAGTGAAGACTGCCATGAAGGCAGGTCCCGCCAGCACTTGGTAGTCGATTCCCAGCCCATTGTAGCCCCATTCGCAGTACCGAGTACCGTTTAGAGTTAGCGATTCACATCTGTAAACAATTGGCTATTTAAACTAATATCTAAGTAAAACTTGGGCTTTCATAAGAATTTTTTTTTAAACAGTGTCTTTATTGTTAGTCAATACCGAATTTTAGGTATGTTTTAACTGGCTTTGAATCTTATAGTGTTATAGCCGGAACAGACAATTTGATTTTGTATCAACTCTATCAACAGCATTGTTGTACATAAATTGAATTTATCTTTTTGAATCAGCGTTTAAAAAAGGCCTTCCTTATAATTTTTTTTAATTCTCCATAAACTTACTTGTGTTAAGAATGTCCATCTAGACTTCCCCATTCACAAAAAGCATCCACGCGACACTTTGTGCCTAATTTTTTATCATCAAAACTATGCATTGTATTTATTATTGAAATCTAACCAGCTCTAAGAACTAGGCTTTATCCAAGCCAGTTTTTGTATTACTATATCACCACCACATTTTTTAAACTTGTTGTTGGCAAAAAGTTTAATAGGGGTATGCGGAAGTAGAACAATGTCCAGGACTATGTCAAAGTTAAAATGAGGCTTTCAAGGTAAACTTGGACGTAGGCAGTGGATATAGGCAATAATTACTACGAATACCATAGATAAATTATTACGCAATTTGAATTCATAAAAAACGTGATTGGTTCAGACAAACATCTGCCTGGGTTTAAATTCATCGTGTGTCATCAATCATGGTGGAGTCATAATCAATTTTATATCTATTTTTAGTACTTCTATGTACTTGTGCAATAGTAATAACAAAGTTTTGAGTATAAAGATTCAAAGCAAGAAGAATGCGATCGATTTTTGGCTGAATAAAATGACCTCATTGTAACCTATTTGATTGTTTTAAAAGCACACTGTTTTTTTTTACAAGGCTAGGTATTTGACCATAGCTCATCTGATGCTAAGTGACGGTTTGGTGAAAGATGATAAACACTTCTAGCTTGGAATAGAAACTGTTTTCAAGTGAAGCTGTTGGCACACACCAGTAGATGCTTGGCGGCAGATTTTGACTTGAGCGTGTTAGGTAGCCAGCCTAGCTATGGAAAGTACTAGCTTGACAAGCAGCTCAAGATCATTGTTGAGATTTGAGCTCACGCTTACGTGTGATTCACATCATCAGCCATAGGACGTCCACAACTGGACATAGGCCTCTTCCTGGGGGGGTTTTGCACATACTCGCTACGCTTGGCAGGCGGGTCGGCGAGCGCAGTTAGGTGTGGTTGTTCAAGGAAGACGTTGCTGCCCATCTTCCGGATTACATCCCTTAGCCGACTCTTACGGCGACCATGGGTAGAGAGGGTGGGGTACAATTCTTACGCCGGCACCACCACGGCACACGTGTGATCGGACCGCGTTAATTATTGCTCTCATCGTTACAGACTTATTAAAGTTGATGACAACCTTAGTCGTCAAGAACTTTCAGTAATTTTATAATATACGACCGACGGTCCCAGAAGTTTACTGTAGGTACTTACAAATCAGTGGAATTAACATCTTCACAGATGACAGGCAACTGGCTTAGAGTCAGGTGGGTAGCGTTCAGCATGCAAGACTTATCGCCATAGTGAAGATCTTCTGCCGTCACTTTTGATGTTGTTCCTATAAGCAGAAAATTGACAAGTGATATTGGTGACCTGGTAATAAGTGCTTGGATACCGTGATTGCACTACCTATATTTATAACCAGACGGCCAGACAAAGGCGACCAAAGCGTCGCCTGTACATGGTATACATTCCTCATATGCAAACTAAGCGCTTCGATTCCACATTGATTTATTCGCGCGACGTGGATGAGGAACTCTTTAGAGATATCAAGGCCGCTAGAGTGAAGTAATCCTCGCAGAATACTGCTGGTTTGTGTTTTGGTATGGTCCTGAACTCACAGGAGATAAGTCAAAAGACAGAGATCTCATGAAGACACCCATTCATCATCATCATCACCAGCCTTAGGTCGTCCACTGCTGGACATAGGCCTCCTCCTGGGGGGGTTTTGCCAATACTCGCCACGCTTGGCAGGCGGGTTGGCGAGCGCAGTTAGGTGTGATTGTTCAAGGAAGACGCTGCTGCCCATCCGGATTACATCCCTTAGCCGACTCTTGCGGCAACCACGGGTAGAGAGGGTGGGGTACTATTCTTACGCCAGCACCACCACGGCAAATTGATCAAAGGCACCCATTGATCCTCTGCATATATTCAACCACCTGGTAGATGTTCTGTTGTGTGTGTGTTTTGGGTTTTTTTCTGAAGCGCAACCTTGCGAAGGCATAGCAATAAAACATCTTTTTTTAATGTAAAACTAATCAGACGAACAAGGCTCTCTCCTAATAGTAAGAGATAACGCATGTCCATGCCCATGGCAGCGATATTCAGAACGTTGAGTAGCAAAATAAAGTCCAGGGCATCGCTGCTTTGGCACTCATTACTTTGAGACGTTCGATGGTTAGTCTTAACAGCCCTGTAATTTCGCTAGCTGCAGCACCCTTCAAACCGAAACACAGTAATGTTTACACACAAATTTTTTTATTGTTTGTTTTGCTTGGCGGCAGAATATCTGGTACTGCAGTGATACCTATCTAGACGACCTCCTGTTAAGGTAAACCAAGTAATAGAGAAAATTTTACCTTTGTACCTACACTTATTACAGAAATTGAAGCTTTTAAAAATTTCATCATAATAATTTTGTCATAAACATTATATTATATTTTTATTTTGTTGGACAGTGTAATTCGGTCTGCATTATCAAACTACCAGGTAACAGCTTCTGAATACTTAGATCGGCCTTGACTTTGAACGACCTCGACCGTATCAGACAATTTACTTATAATCGCTCGAGACGGATTCGTACCGTTTTTTGCAGCAATTCATTTCAAAGTAGATAATGACAGATATGCTTCATTGATTTTACTTCCAAATATTAGCAACAGATACTGCAAAGCTATTTCAGCACATCTTTTGTATCCCGTCAAATAATTTCAGCGACATTTTTTATTAACCAAAATTTTATTTTGTAGCTTTCTTTTATGATTAATAGGCTAGATGTTTGATCACAGCTCACCTGATGTTAAGTGACGGTATGGTCGAATATGGTAAGCACACCTAGTCTGGAAAGGTTTTTTTTGTATGGCTGACTGGCTAGGTGTTTGACCACAACTCACCTGATGTTAAGTGACGGTGTGGTCGAAGATGGTAGAGCACACCTAACCTGGAATAGAACTGGCTCTCAAGTGAGGCTGCCGGAACACACCGTTAGATGCTTGGCGGTAGGTAGGTAGGTGGTAGGTGGTAGCTAGCTAGCCGAGTACTAGAAAGTACCCTACCACCACGCTATGGTTCCTCACGATGTTTTCCTTCACCGGCAGTTCAAGCTCATTATAGGGGTTTGAACCTACGCCCTTCGGCATGCGAGCCGACCGCGCTAACTACTGAGCTATCATCGCTACAAAACTCTAAGCTGACTCTCAAGTGAGGCTGCTGGAACAGACTTTCAACTTGACATACATACAAGATACGCGCGAAAAACATAACCTTCCATTACATTAACAATTAACAATCTTAATGTTGAGTTGAAACTAAACAGCGACATTCATTCTCAACGTAATGAGCGCCAAAGCAGCGATGCCCTGGATTTTGATTTACTACTCAAAGTTCTGTGTATCGCTGCAATGGCCATGGGTAGGCGTTATCTCTTACCATCAGAAGCGCGTCTCATTAGTTATACCTTATTACAATATTAATAAACTTGACATACCATAATGGTTAAAACATGGCGATCTACCTTATATAGGTAGATCGCCATGTTTTCGCCTAACACATTGTTGCAATGAAAATTGATGTTTGAACACCCCATGTTTTATAAAAAAAAAAAAAAAAAACAACACGTCTTATCGTGTTGTTTCCAAAACTTCGAAGAAGCTAGACTATCTTTATGTGAATTTAATAATAATACATATATGAACGTTGAAAACATTGTACATCTTTTTTGGGCTGTCGTGTAAAAATAAAGACGATTTGTAGCGATGATAGCTCAGTGGTTAGCGCGGTCGGTTCGCATGCCGAAGGACGTGGGTTCAAACCCCAACAATGAGCTTGAGCTGCCGGTGAAGGAAAACATCGTGAGGAAACCATAGCGTGGTGTTAGGGTACTTTCTAGTACTCGGCTGGCTAGCTACCACCCTCAAGTTGAAAATCTGCCGCCAAGCATCTAACGGTGTGTTCCGGCAGCCTCACCTGAGAGCCAGTTCTACTATAAGCTAGGTTTGTTTACCATCTTCGACCACACCGTCACATGACATCAGGTGAGCTGTGGTCAAAAACCTAGCCTATCAGCTATAAAAAAAAAAAGAAAAGGGAAACCTCGTAAATTGTTACGATTTGACTTTAGTTCACGCGATCCTACGAGATGTAGTCAAAGACAGGGAACATCTTTATCCGGTTCGAAGTATCAAAAATGATTGCCGCTGAAGTCTTTTTCGTGTGCACTGGGATGAATACAGAATACGCATCTTGCTTATCGATTCTTATACGTACATTAACATCGGAATAAGCTAACTTTAGTAGAACCATTGGCATATAGTACCTATTAGTTGACAGGCATATTTAGGTCAGGGCAATCTGTAGACTAATGTATTTATCGTTTCTTTGTAAGTAAGTTCTGAATGTTATCTATTATAGGCACATTTTTACTCGACTATAATAGAGGTAAAAGAAGGATAGATAACTCTTGCTTTTTTCTAAGAGGATGTTGTTATTAATATGTATAGCTTGTTGGTATTAATATGTATAGCTTGTTGGTATATGTATTAATAATTAAAGAAACAACGTTTTAAACAAATTTATTATTCCTAATTAAATTTAATCATATAACTTTTTTACATTTTAAATCTTCTTTTAATTTCCTTTATTTTGATACCCTACTCACTTTCCTTTATTTTGGTTTTGGTTTTCTTTCTCATTAACGTATTATATTTTTGCGTTTAAAATCCGCCATTTTTTTTTTCAAACACCTTTCTAAAAACACCATACCTGCCTTAAAACTGTTGAAATCCATCCAGTCGTTTGGAGGATACGAGGTAATAAAGAAATTTACATTATACATACAAGATACGCGCGAAAAACCCTACCCCTTTTTTACCCTTCCTTGGCAGTCGGGAAAAAAAATAACAATATTTTTATTGATTACACCAAAGTTACAAGTCATACGTTTGACTTAAGGGCTGGGTTTTTGGGTAGGTATATCTATAGAATAATATCTGCCTTTGTGATAATAAAACTTACCAATGAGGTAGTGTCCAAGCTCGCCGAGGATATAGCCTACGGAGACCAGCCCCAGCACGTACCACTTGTAGAGACTCTGCAGCTTCGCCAGAATACCACCGTGGAACATCGTGGATTACACTGGAAAGAGATAGGGGGATGTTATTCTGGTGACGAAAGAATGAAAAGTACTACGACACTATGGTGTTCAAAAAACGTAATACCAGGACTCTTCTGATAGTTTGTGTACTTGGACTCCGAATAAGCCCAGATTTTGTACACTGTTCCACTGCTGGGCGTAAGGCCATAATCCACCACGCTGGCTAAGTGCGGGCTAGTAGTCTTCATATGTCTTAGAGTTTTTTTAGAAGAATTCCCCGACATTTTTGTTTCCTCACGATATTTTCCTTCACCGTTTGAAGCATATACCATCTTCAATTTAAAAATCTGCCGACAAGCGCCTAGCTATGTGTTCCAGCAGCCTCACTTGAAAACCAGTTCCAATCTATCTTCGTTTATGCCGTCACTTAAAATTACATGAGCTTTGGTCATACACCTGGCCTAACTAACATAAAACATAAGACAGATAAATAGTGTGTTCAAGTCACGCTTAGGTGGTTTTTAAGCGCGTGCAATGCAGTAACATAAAAACAAAACCAGGCTACTTAAAATTTTGACAATTTGTAGTGAATTGCCTTTTTTTATCGTAGATATACGAGTATAAGATAAAAATTCTAGGAAGTTATTTTAAATGACAAACATTTAATAACGGTTAATTTAATGCCTATATACATATCCCTAAGTGGGCGCGTCCGACTCGCTTTTGACCGATTTTTAATAAAACCATTAATCTAATAACTCTTCCAATACTAAACTAAAAATAAAATACATTTATATAATACACTCCTTTCCGTTATCCAACCAAATGTGAAAAAGTACTAAGAAATGTCTGTTCTTCAATGACTTTTTTTTTGAAATGCGTGGTAGTGCATATTCCCCATTGTATTTATCCAATAGGCAATGACGACCTCCTTAGATGAATTCACCACTTCTAGGCCACGATGGCATGATTATTATTGTTCAACATTTTTTTTTAACACTGGAATATCATATTTTACGGTAGAGTGGATTGTTACGGGCATGAGTTTATCAGATTACGGATAAACATTGACTTTTTGTTACGGACTTTAAATTAAAAAGAAACCTAACTCCTGTATTCGGTAGCTGGACACAGTTAGTTACCATGGTTATCAATAAATAATAAAAAATAAGTCTTATTTCGTGTCTGCTTTTTCGTTAATTATTATATAAAAGCCTCTAAAAATTTCTAAGTTTCACCTAACGTTCTTATTCACTTGAGTAAGTATTCTTTTACTGCCATTTAAATATCTCTGAATAGTGTAGAACAAAATCGCTTTCCGCGACTGTCTGTTTTTCCGCTTAATTTAAAACCACACAATGCATTTCGATATGATTTACTCTGTCTGTCTTACGATGACGGTTTGTGTATACAAAAAATAAAAAAAATAAAAAAAAAATTGCCTTGCCTGATTAAAGTTCTATATATGTATGTATAATATAATGTTTTATAATTAAGTCACCTAAATAAATTGCATCTTAAAGTGGCAGGATGCTAATTCTTCCTGAACAACTTATGTTACAAAAAATTAAGTTGTTTGTTTGACATATAATTATACACTAATTGGCCTTTAAAGGTTTTTAGTTAAAAATATAATATTATATTAATAAATATATAAACAAAATAAACCAATTTAATTTGACGTCATTACGTAGTAAAATAGTTGTAGTAAGTAAGATTTTTTTGTGTGTCTGTGGTACAAACGTAATATTTTACATCAAAAACACGATAAAATATTTTATTAGTTTTAGAACGAGCCTAATTATTCTTATTTTAAAACATTACGGTTATAGAACTTGGGTAAAAACTGCGGAAGGATTATGCTTTTGACAATTTCAACTTAAAATAATTAGGAAATAGATTCAAACGGGTTCTATAACTTACTAATTGATGAGAACACTAGAGGTGTTTGTGTGTGTGTTTTGGAATGTTCTATTGTTTTTTTTTTACAGCTAGTCCTGGTATACCTACCAATTAAGTAAGTAATAAAAGATAAACACAATAATAGTAGCGATGATAGCTCCGTGGTTAGCGTGGTCGGTTCACACACGAAGGGCATGGGTTCAAACCCCAACAATGTGCTTGAGCTACCGGTGACGGAAAATATCGTAATGAAAACATAGAATGGTGATAGGGTACTTTCTAGTACTCGACTACATAGCTACCATCATCAAGTTGAAATTCTGCCGCCAAGCACGTAACGGTACGTTCCGGCAGTCTCGTTTGAGAGCCAGTTCTATTCTAGGTGTGTTTACCATCTTCTACAACATAATCACTGAGCATCAAGTGAGCTTTGGTCGAATGCCTAGTCTGTAGAACATAAAAAATAAACATAATATGATTGTTTTAATGTAAAATATAGTTTTACTATACGAGATTACGTGTATCCGTAGTGTCTACTGATTTGAAAGGAGGTCATTGCACTCATTATTACGAAAATTTTGTACTTCAGGGGCAACCATGAAATCTTGAAAACAAAACAGTCGCGATTTTATAGTCGGTCTCGTAGATAAAGTTGTTAGTAAACTAACAAGCTGAAGAGTATAAAAAATCCCTAAACCCAACTGCGATTAAAATAGCTATAATAAAAGGTTTTTTTTAACAAATTTATTATTCCTAATAAAATTTAAATAGGTATATAACTTATTTAAATTTTTGTAATTCTCTTTGTTTAGATACTCTACTTGATAGGTTTAAGGTTTAAAACCCTATCTAAATTGGCCGGGTTTTATCACGTAAACTAGCTACTCCCCGCGGTGTAATCGATACGTAGTGTAGTCGTAGTGTAGTCGGTGTAGTGTTGTCAGATACCAAATTTCACCAATATTGGTCCAGCCTTGTGAGCGTATATAACAAACATACAAACACACTCACAAACAGTTGTCTTTACAGTTGTTGTAGTTACACCATTTGTTATCTTATCTTATACCTTTAAACGAGCAATTCTTGTATATATATATATATAATCTGGATCTCGAAAACGGCTCCAACGATTTTCATGAAATTTAGTATCCAGGGGTTTCGGGGGCGATAAATCGATCTAGCTAGGTTTCATTTTTAAAAAACGTCGTTTTATCCGAGTTTTCAGGCAATGAAAAACCGAGCAAAGCTCGGTCATCCAGGTACAAGGGTTAACATGTCGAAAAATCAGAAAAGTTTTGGTAGAATACGAAACCAGGTAAGTAGATATTGATTGTTTCTCGTGAACGGCACAATCCTGATCTATTTATAGCAGTCTCATTTTCCTTATCATAGCTTTTTGTCACCATGATAATTTGCTTTTTGCGTTTCGTAAAGTGAAAGTCATCATTAGCCATTTATTGAATAGCCTTGAAGGTGACGACGTAGTCCCAATGATTCGTTCCGGCGAGTCCACCCAGGCATGGATGTCTGTATGATTGTATGATCTATTTTATAAATACAAACATTGTATTTTTTTTTATTATTACGTGTCAAAAATAGCTTTAACAATGTCAAAATAATAATATCTGCTAATATACCTACTAATAAGTAAATAAATATGTAGGTATATCGTAAGACATTTGCACAGCGCTATTTGCCCTAAACTAATCAAAGTTTGTACCTGCTATGAAAACCAGATAGCTGATAGAATATTTATAAACGTTTATGTTCTAAATACATACTCATTATACAAACACTCACTAATATATAAATATCACTCTATTAGTACAAAAATGATCATTATCTTTGCTTATTTATATCGAGTAATAAGAAAAGCAAGAGAAATATGCAACTTTAAGTTGCCAACTTAGTGACTCTTTACTGGTAAAGATTCCTAGTCTAGCAACTTTGGATCTGTTTGTCTGAATTTGAATATTGACTCCTATTTGAATATTATTAGAAACATTTTGTTGTTTTTAAGTCTTGTGCAAAGCTGGTGAAATGACCTGATCTTAAGGCTCACGTGATGTTAAGTGACGGTGTGGTCAGAGATGATAAGAACACTCAGCATGGAATGGGAACTGGCTCTCTAGTGAGTCTACCGGAACATACCGTTAGTGTAGTGTATGTGGTTATTCGCCACCAAAGAGTTTAAACTGTATTATAAGACAATGCTGTTTGTTTTGCCTGTCAGCTGGATTAAGCTATAACACCGCTATGAAGTGTTTTATCCAATTTCTTTAGATATGAATTTAATTATGTTCATCACCGGGTCTAAATGTTGACAGGAGAGTGCGGGTCACCTCCATGAAAATCGCCTCCATTTTGATATTATAAAAACGTGAGGTTGTCATCACGGCACACTGTACAAACTGTTTAATGTATAGCAGACCATTCAAAAACTACACCGCGATACAAGCATTTGCCTTAGACCGGATTCCACGATGTCGACAACCTAATTCCATCTTTCCGGTTGAAACCTGAATTTGGTTCCAGATTGAGAGCCCGTCTCTTTTTTTAAAGTTGGCACTTAGGGTCTTTGGAATGCCCCATCTAGGTCCGCAACTGTTTCAGCTTATTTATATTTGTTTGTCAAAAACTTGCCGACGTGTGGTTAAAGTTAATTCAAGTTATAAGCTTGCAAACCGTTACTCTGTTCTTTATCAATTCACATACGAGTTAAATCAAAGATGAGTGAGAAGATAAACGGAACACGGGGTTACAGCTCCGGGCGGCGAACTATTAAGTACTTGCAATTCCGACATCGTGACTCTCTGGTTGCAATTTGCAATTGTTCAACACAACTAAGTAAGTACCGACCTACATAAATGCAAATTTATAAGGTACAGGTTTCAAAACACTTCCTGGTGAACTTTAATAAATTCTTGCATCAAAAGAATTATTCCATTCAGTCATCGTCCTAGGATTTTCCTTGTCACCTTTGTGGCTTTGCTCAATTACGTAAAATGACAATCTGCGGTTGTGCTCTTAAATAGTTGATATGCACTTAAAAACCCACGTCAATATCGTATATTCATATTTATATCTTTGTAAAGCTAAATATAATATCTATAGAGTTTTTTTGCGTCTGGGCGTTGACTAAGTCGTTCCAACTCTATCAGGTTTTGTTCTTAGTTTCTTCCCAAATAGTTTTTGCATTGGTGCCATAGCGCGTCTACGTATGGCATCATGGCATTTTATTTCACGAATTATGTTATTAAAAAGTCTAATACATAGATCGTAGAATATATAATGCTATAGAAACTGACGTGGTTTTGATACGTTTTTGTTTTACTTATGCGGGTAGTCACGTTCAGTTATGTAGGATACTCCGACTATAGTTTCCACCCCCACTCTACAACTAACAAATCGTTCCCACCCCCGCGGCCGTACCAACCGCTGTCTTCACGTGCAAGACAAGGCCGCGCGCGTGTTTTATTCTGCCTTGACTCCTTGAAAAAGGCCACCGGATGTGGGCGAAACTATAGTCAGAGTATCCGACATAATTAAACATGAGTAATCCCGTAAGTCATTAGCTTGTGCAAATATATTTTTCAAGTTTTAACTATGACCCAAACTAGTCGAGGGATGGCGAAAATTTCATTTGTGAGGTCTTCTTTTGACGACAAGAGTAGATATCTGAATTTTAAAATATCTATAGAGCCATGAAAACCTAGAAACGTTATAAGAAGCTTTTATTTCCCTTTCTTTCAACTCCGACCGCTATCGTTACCGCGTTAATAGCATGTCCTTTTATACTGCGTGTACAACGACAGAATACCTAACAGTTGTGTCATAGAGCTGACATTAGAAGGCTCGCTGGGTAAATGGGTCAGTTGGCGCGTGGAACGCGGCTGCCTGTCAATCAAATTATTATGAAGGCATTATTTTATTATTTCACATTGTTAAATAATCAGCATTACCTTGGTACCTATTGTAGATAATAAGTAGGAATAGTTTTTTATGTAACTGAATGAGACGATTGAGTCACACGCACATATTGTACATATTAAAATCTGAATTCAGAAAATTGATTTTTTTATATGTAAATGTAATGAGACGATCGAAACGCTCTTCTGAGAGATAACGCCTGTCCATGGCCATTGTAGCGATAAATAGAACTTTAAGTAGCTAAACAAAGTCCAGGGTATCGCTGCTTTGGAGCTCATTACTTCGAGACTTTCGAAGATTACTCTCAATAGCCCTGTAATTTCTCTAGTTGCAGTAACTTTCAGAACTAACACAGTAATGTTTACGTACTACTGCTTGGTGGAAGAATATCTGGTACTGCGGTGGTACCTACCTAGATGACCTCCGGCTAAGATCTAACACCGAGTAAATTATAATAAGAGTATCACTTCACTATCACTATCATCACTACATGGTATAAAACAAAGTCGCTTTCTCTGTCCCTATATCCCTATATATGCTTACATCTTTAAAACTACGCAACGGATTTTGATGCGGTTTTTTTAATAGATAGAGATTGAAAAGGAAGGGATATATGTATAATAACATCCATTAAATAGTGGAGAAATACTGTTATTTTTGAGGTTTATACCCGTGCGAAGCCAGAGCGGGCCGCTAGTATACGTATAATCGTAAAGTTTTCACCTCAAATATTGTATCCGTGATTTTTAAAGTCTTTATGAAGTTACATAATTATTTTTTAATGAGATGAAGACAATCTCTTTACGGTAAGAGATAACGCCTGTCCATGACCTTGAGACCGGTACTCAGAACTTTCAAGTAATTCTATTTACATTGCATACTCCGTTTATGTGCTACACAAAAATGAAGATTTCGATAATTTCATTGACGTACCTATGTACAATTGTATACGTATATTCACTTCACTACATATTATAAAACAAATTCGTCCACCGCGTCTGTCTGTTCGCGATAAACTTAAAAACTACTCCACAGATTATCATGCGAGTTTCACCAATAGATAGAGTGATTTACGAGGAAGATTTAGGTATATAATTTGTCAAGGTTTTGTGTAAATTGGTTGAAATATGATGATAATTGTTGGAAGTGTCGGAAAAAGTCAAGCCACCTGGGAGCTTTCATTCGAAACGCTGCCTAATCCCTTTGAGATATAACAAAACAATGCATGGTGGGATATTCCTCTTTTATAGATCTACAAAAAAAGTCTTTTAAGGATAGCTTGCTATCCATTGGAATTACCCGTGCGAAGCAGGGGCAGGTCGCTAGTAATGTGTAAAATGGATTGCTTAAAAAAAAAGTGTTTACTTACAGCCCTGTTGGCTCATTGGTAGTATATCTGGTTAAATAGTTGAAAGGCGTGGGTCCGATTCCCACTCAGGACAAACATTTTGTGATATAAAACAAAGTGTGTTCAATGTGTTCACGAAAAAAAATGAATATTCTATCAGTTATCTGATTCCCAAAGCTTTGCTTAGTTTGGAGTCAGATGGCGCTGTAAGCAATGTCCTATGATATTTATTAATTAATGAAGTGTTTAATTTTACATAATCTAGTTTAATCTGAGATACGATGGAGATCATATCAACTAGTCATATATGCAGCTGTATAATTATTAGTATAAATAGAATAAAATTAAAACACCATGATTTTTAACGCGGCCGATTCATAACTGGTTATACAAAGGGTTTCAGGGCAAAAGAGCTAGATCGTTCCATAGCCTAGGTCATTGCTGTGAACTAACCTTGACATGATTCTAGCACGCCTAAGCACAGAAAAGACAACAGTACCTAACTACAGGGCGTCTACAGACGTGCGTGCCAAAGTCTATTGTAAAAAAAAACTCCCACAGATTAATTGTATTTGAATTGTGAATCATTCATTAGCGAGACATTTTCTTACCTACTTCATCCTTTCAAGAAGATTGTTAATAGTGTATTTAAAGTATTTTAGTAGCGATTATAGCTCAGTGGTTAGCACGATCGGTTCTCACGCCATAGTGTGTGGGTTCAAACCTCAATAATGATTGAGCTTCCTGAGAAGCAAAACATCGTTTCGAAATCATAGCGTAGTGGTAGGCTTTTTACTATTACACGGCTCACTTGAGAGCCAGTTCCATCCCAGGTTAGTTGTGCTTTACCATCTTTGACACCGTCACTTAACATCAGGTGAGTTGTGGTCAAAAACGTCTAGCTTGTCAATTAAAAATAAACCAGCCAAGTGCGAGTCGGGCTCGCGCACCGAGGGTTCCGTACAAAAAGTAGGTATGTAAGTAAAAGTTATGGTATATTTTTTTATGGTAATTTATGCTTTTCGCAATTTTTCCTTAATCTGTGCTATAAGACGTTGCTTCTTACCAAATTTCAAGATTCTGAGTTCACGGGAAGTACCCTGTAGGTTTTGATTCCCTTGCAAGTGTCGAAAATTTGAAGAATAAACGGCTGTATCTTTTGATTGCGTTGGCTTAGAAGTTTGATTTTTTCACAGCTCCAAGGGACAGTAGACCTCAGTATTTTATATGAATTTCAGCTTGATACCTCCACGTGTTTCTGAGAAAAAGTGTCTTGACAGACAGACGGACAATAAAGTGATCCTATAAGGGTTCCGTTTTTTCCTTTTGAGGTACGGAACCCAAATTTTTTTTACAAGTTATTAATTTATTCCAGATCACATTCTTTATCCCACTGCTGGGTACACGATTCTCTCTTGCTATTCCATCTGCCTCGGTTTGGTTCAGGTTCGATCCGCGGTGCTGACGTTATCGTCGACCCATCTTGCACTGTCACACGATTCAAGATTGCAGAATGTAGGTGACATGTCAATTAGCTATAATAATAATAATTTATTGGCATAAAACTTACGACTAAGGAGTATACAAATACATATATAAAAACTATGATAAACTACTTAATAAAAACTAAAATAACTATATCATACTCCGTGATGGGTACCCTGCAACCTCACACTAGGGGAGTCCTGTGTCGTGAGGTTCAGATATAGTTCAGATATACTAGTATTCTGATGAAATTTGTATCATTTTATCCCTAATCTACCTATATCTATATCAGAAGAAGACAACGTCGATGAAAAAGGGATTGGCATCGAATTCCTATAAATTAAACTTTGTATGGATTTCAATTCGAATAATTCTTCAATAGGAGCTTGTACTCTTTGGGAACCTTTCATTGGCGATTGTCGGTATTGTGAAGGTGATGTGCCTACTTAAAAGTTTTCTATTCAGCCGTGCCTTCTATTGTAAGCCTCGATTTTATGATTTTTTTAAACTCAGGTAACGATTTGACATTGACATCTTTTCCTCGATCATTCCAGTTCAATTCTTTATTTAGTATCGTATTATTTTAACACGGCTAATTATCTAGGCTGGTGTATCGTTTAAGATACTCCTTTTTAGGGTTCCGTACCCAAAGGGTAAAACGGGACCCTATTACTAAGACTCCGCTATCCGTCCGTCTGTTCGACTGTCACCAGGCTGTATCTCATGAACCGTGATAATTAGACAGTTGAGATTTTCACAGATGATGTATTTTTGTTGCCGCTAACAATAAATAATAATAATAAAAAAAAAAAACCCATACAACAGATATGATTTTTTTGCCGTTTTTATAGATAATGGTAGGGAACCCTTCGTGCGCGAGTCCGACTCGCACTTGATTTTTTTATGTGGTTGTAATGATGTTGTAATTTTAACACGGCTAATTATCTAGGCTGGTGTATCGTTTAAGATACTCCTTTTTAGGGTTCCGTACCCAAAGGGTAAAACGGGACCCTATTACTAAGACTCCGCTATCCGTCCGTCTGTTCGACTGTCACCAGGCTGTATCTCATGAACCGTGATAATTAGACAGTTGAGATTTTCACAGATGATGTATTTTTGTTGCCGCTAACAATAAATAATAATAATAAAAAAAAAAAAACCCATACAACAGATATGATTTTTTTGCCGTTTTTATAGATAATGGTAGGGAACCCTTCGTGCGCGAGTCCGACTCGCACTTGATTTTTTTATGTGGTTGTAATGAGACGAACGAGTCACTCTCCTGATGGTAAGAGATGACGCATGTCTATGGCCATTGCGGCTGTACACATTACTTTGAGACATTCGACGGTCAGTCTCAACAGCCCTGCAATTTCGCTAGCTGCAGTACCCTTCAAACCGGAACAAAGTATTGTTTCCACACTACTGCTTGGCGGCAGAATGTTTAGTACTGCGGTGGTACCTACATTGACGACCTCCTGCTACGGAGATCTACTACAAAGTTGAAGAAGTTCAAGTTAAAAAAAAAAAAGTTTTTGAAAGCCACATTCAATATTATCTATTGTTTAAAAATTACTAAAATAAAGTTTATATAATTATGAGGGTTTCTTAGATGGTAACATATAAAGTACTAGCTGCGCCCCGCGGTTTTACCCGCGTGGTGATGGATGATGATGATGATGAAAAGTATCCTATGTTTTATTCCAGGGCCTAAATTATCTACATGCAAAATTTCATCTAGATCTGTTCAGCCGTTCTGGCGTGATTGAGTAACAAACAAACATCCATCCATCCATCCATCCATCCATCCATCCATCAAAACTTTCACATTTATAATATTAGTGGGATTTATTTTGATCTCTCTTTATATTTTGCAATGTTTTGATACACCGCGGGAGAAAACCCAGCAAAATGTATCGCGCAATTGCCACTCAGCGATCCCCTGATTAACCTCCTTGGGAATAAGGCAGTTTAAAAAAATTGCTTGACTTCCACCCATTTCAACTTTTTTAGTTAAATTGGCCAGTGTCTAGTTTAAGATTAATCCATGCAAAAAAAAAACTTTAGCCGCCTAAATATTTACGCTAAGTATTTACGCCTAAATATTTATACGCCTTATTTTTTTTTTTTGAGAGCCTGTTCTATTCCAGGCTAGGTGTGCTTTACCATCTTCGACCACACCGTCACTTAACATCAGTTGAGTTGTGGTCAAACACCTAGCCTATCAGCTATAAAAAAAAAGAAAAAAAAGCCGCTAATTGCACCTTATTCATCTTAATTAAGGCCAAGTCCACAAACAAAAGTAGGTACTTCTAATTTTAACGAAGATATTTTTAATTAAAACACTTATAATCTCCACTTATTGTCTTACATCGATATAGAATTATTATAAACAATATCTGTTAATTGGTATTGACAGATATTGTTTATTAGTCATTAGATCAGCATTTCACTGTAAATTAAATTACAAACGAATCGTTGAAGATAAATGAATTCCTAGAAATTAGAAATTGTACGTGCGTTTTTGTTATTTTTAGATTTGACTTATACCTTTTTTAATGGTTGACAAGCTAAGTGTTTCTCTACAGCTCACCTAATGATAAGTGACGGTGGGAGTTTTGGCGGGAACGCGGAAAGAGTCGTGTTGCCTCATTGTATTTTTTTCCAAAACTAGTGTTTTTACGATTGTTTATGTATAAAAATAGTGGTGTTTTATTCATATAGTGCCGAATTACAAGCGCGAGTGTGGAAAAGTGATATACACGTAATGTGGTGAAACATGTTGCTTCCAAAACTCCATTGAAGTTCACTAAAGTCACCAACACTAAGGCATGACTGGATTTGACCAAAAACCGAAGACGAGGCAATAAAGATAAAGAGACTGAAGACTGCACACAAAATACAGAAACATTGAAACTGATAGAATGCACAGAGTGCGATGTCAAGAAGGAACAGAAAAAAAGTAACGGAGTGGTCGAATTTTATGTGACTCTAGCCAACCTGCAAGAGATTTCTGTTTTGTTTTTCATCTACCCACCATTTTCTATTTCAGTGACTTAAATGTCTAATCAGATCTAAACATTCCCATTTCCATTTTAATAAGCGAGGCGAGTTAATTAAAACGTACCGGAACAAAGGCGTGGATTTAACTTCCTAGCAGAACAAAGAATATTAGTTTTAGTATTAAAGGTCGAAGAGGGAATTTATTTCGTGACCAGTCTGTGCTAACCTCCGAGCGCTGTCTAGGCTGACAGACATACAACAATAGACTACTATAGATTATAATCGATTTGCAATATGATTTTTTTGAATACGAATAAGTCCGCGTTTGACCATCAACTTGCCTGATGGTAAGCGATAATGTGCTCGAAGATAAAGCACGCAGATTTAGAAGATACCTATTCACTTTGGCCTTGAAAAGATCTAGATTATATCTCTCAGGAAACAAGGAAGCCGGCAGCTTGTTCCATTCCTTGGCCGTACGGATGAGAAACGTAGAGATACAATATTTTGTTGATAGCACAAAGTTACAAGTCATATTTCCAAAAAAACATTAAAGATATCAAAGTAATGAAACATGTCAATATGTATAATATAAAATACAAAAATGTCAATAAAAGACATTAATTAAAAAAAACTCTTTAAATAATAGGTCATCGGGACTGTCGATAGAAGTGAAAACTTTTTTTATTTATGGCTAGGTGTTTGACCACAACTCACCTGATGTTAAGTGACGGTGTGGTCGAAGATGGTAAAGCACACCTAGCCTGGAATGGAACTGGCTCTCAACTGTGAGGCTGCCGGAACACACCGTTAGATGCTTGGCGGCCTATTTTCAACTTGAGGGTGGTAGCTAGCTAGCCGAGTATTAGAAAATACCCTACCACCACGCTATGGTTTCCTCACGATGTTTTTCCTTCACCGGCAGCTCAAGCTCATTGTTGGGGTTTGAACCCACGCCCTTCGGCATGCGAACCGACCGCGCTAACCACTAATCTATCTTCGCTACAAATCGTCTTCATTTTTACACGACAGCCCAAGAAAACCCATAAGTTTTGCTTCATGCGGCTAAAGAACTGTAAAACAACTTTTGTTATTACACCGCCAACAATAGGTGTGGTATCTGTTCTGTCCATCCAAAGGTTGTCTGGAAGAAATCGCGTTAGGCCACAAGGCCGTCATTACCTGAATGTTTTTGTTTTGTAAACTATTTGCATATCGCTTAGTCTTAAACACACGACATCTCGATTGATAAAACTAGTAGGTATTATTTATGGTTTTATGAACAAGGAAGAGATACAATTTTATAGGTAGAGGTAAATATTGTTTTAACACCTACACAACGTTTTGTGTCACGAACCGACTTGTGACTACCAACAACGCCTACTCTATGAATATATTAATAATCATATTATAATAGAATGTAACTTTATTTTACACCAACAATCGACATATTATAACATAAAACAAGTTCGTTCAGTTTCGATGACAATTAATGTTTTAGGGTCAGCATGCTGACCTGATTCTACATCCAGTGTTGGCAACAGAGAAGGGACTCCTTAGCGGTCAAAAGTATAGACTTGATAAACACTAGAAACTCATGATATGGACGATGCACATAAAACAACTCTTATAATTAAACATTTTAAAAAACAAAATCAAACATAGCTAAGTACACTACCGATTAATTCCCCATTCAAACAAAATCGGGCCTAAAAAAACACGGCCTCTAGCAGTCAAGATCTTAACTTGGTTCTGAAGCACGTGGTGGAACAACGCGGCTGTAGCTGAACCGTTCTAAAATCTTGCCTAGAAGAAACCGCTTCACTCGCGTCTTGAAGGCACCCAGATTGCATCTTTCAGGGAACACCCACTAGGGTAGCAAATTCCATTGTTTACGGATTTGTATGATGAAGGTGGAATCGAACCGTTCAGTTCAAGTTTTTGGAATATCATCCATAAAGCGTTGAAGTTAGATTTGTTTTGTAACAAGCTTTAATTCGTTTCTGAACAAGGCTTAGTCATTAAAATAATGTCTACTAACATTCCAGGTAAAATTCAACCGAAACGATAACCAATTGACTCACAAGTCGAATGAACCTTCACACCTCGCAATAGGTAGCAATAAGGTCACATTTGCAATGCTTACCAAACTCTCGCACTGTCAAATAAGGAAGCTAACAACGGCATTGATTACAGAAATGATTATGTGAGACAAAATAAGTGACGAAATTAATAGCCGTATTATAAACGTCAACAAATACCGGAATTCATTCTATCTGATTTTTTTTGTTTCGTATTATTTTCCTAAACAATTTTCCTTAGAAGTTTATCACATCATCATCATCAGCTATAGGACGTCCACTGCTGGACATAGGCCTTCTTCTGGGGGGATTTTGCCAAAACTCGCCACGCTTGGCAGGCGGGTTGGCGAGCGCAGTTAGGTGCAATTGTTCAAGGAAGACGCTGCTGCCCATCTTCCGGATTACATCCCTTAGCCGACTCTTACGCCAACCACGGGTAGAGAGGGTTGGGTACTATTCTTACGCCGGCAAAACCTAACACCTAATATTGAAATTTAGTCTATTTGACCTCCCAGAAAAATACTTTTAATCCCTTTAAAATTCCATTACTAAATACAACCATTTTAATTAGATCAGGGCTGATCATTAGCTGTTCCGATTGCGTACCGGTGCAATTTGTTTTGGTGACGATGGCGTTGTCCTTGTATTTTGTTTTGTTATTTAGAGTTCATAGTACCACTGCAATGGTCATGGACATGGACATGATGTCTCGGAAGAGATTCGTCTCAATACTTTTAAAAACTACGATAACTCTCAGAGGGCCAGAAGCTCGAAAAATAATCTTTGTTGCATCGTTAATGTTCCAAAAACTGAAACGATTTGATTCCACTTTCATTGTGCAAACTGCTAAACTGTCGAGTACACTGTATGAATGGGTGTTCCCTGTTGGGTACAATCTGGGTGTCCCCAAGTCGAGAATGAATCTAGACAAGCGTGCTCCATCGCAGACCGCATCTTCATTTAACATCAGATGTGATGGCGATCGAACACAAGGCTCTCTACTCTTTTAAATAGTATTCAAATTCGCTGTGCGCGTCCGTTTCTTTGCTTACGTCTTCTGAGCCATGCAAACTTTTGAACATAATAATAATCTTTTTTAAACTATTACATCGGTTTTTATTCACTACATATTATAAAACAAAGTCGTCCGCCGCGTCTGCCTGTCTCTCTGTCTGTTCCGCGATAAACTTAAAAACTACTGAACGGATTAATTATCATTCGAGTTACACTAATAGATAGAGTGATTCATGAAGAAGGTGTAGGTATATCATTTGTCAAAGTTTTGTGTAGTATCTACATTACACCCGTGCGAAGCCGGGACGGGTCGCTAGTATTATAAAAAGCCATTAAAAAAAATATTATATGTATAAAGTTGATTTCCGGAAATTATATATGTCCGTGGGAAGTGGAAGAACGTCGCTAGTTTCATAAATAAAATAAAAAACAAATCTGCAAGTTTAACGTTTCGATTGTAATGAAACAAAAACACCATATCTATCACAAGTGTGTAAATTTAACATCAGGTGAACTGTGCCGGTGGCTTTGTCTAAGGAGATGAAGTAATTTCCCTATCTTAAGCATTACATCTAAGTCTCGTTCTTTGTTCCTTATCGAGACACGTCCTAAGCATGACGACGTTTTTAAATTTAATGTAGTGCTCTTTGGAAAATTCTTGTTGGTTTCTTGAAACCAAATGAAATGTTTTTAATAACAAATTCATTCTTCACTTTAGATCTATTATTATTTATCTATCAAGATAACTAAGTATCTAAATACAAGAAAAAAAAACTTTTAAGATAAATATATAACCTTTTTACATGACTGCCCATTTTCATTGTTCATGTGTGAGTTTCTGTATTGTGAGTAGGTATGTGAGTAAATGCCTGAACGTATTCGGATGCATGGGGTATCGTTAGAATTCTTACATCATTCCGAGTGACATCGGCTATATTTTTTTGAAATAAATTAGTAAGCATTTGTGTTTTTAAAATTTCCTTTATGATTAACCGACCTTTTTTATTGCACTTACGCTGTAGTTTTTCAGTCTACTTTTACGAAGTTCTTGAATATATGATCATTTTTAATGGCTGAAATATTTTTTTAATTCTAAAGTTACATTTTAGTTAATAAAAACTCAAACAAAAATTGATGAGAGTAGATATATCATCGCAAACAACGTGACGGCGCGACAGCTAGGTTTTTAAAAAGGCGTGTTTACTTTTCTACCATCAGCTTGCCCGTCTGCTTTTTTCTATCAATGGCTAAAAAACTTATTTTTTAACTATTAGTAGTAAACTTTCGCTGTTTACAGAAATAAAAATAAATTCTTATTAAATCTCTAAAATCAAAACTAATAAAAGAAAATTGAATTTTGGTTTCTAAAATCACACACAAATGGCAACACTTACTCATACGATAATTCATTCATAGCCAGGTATTGTATTTTTTCTAAAACTTCTTGTGTTTCTTCGAGTGTTTGATGTATAAAAATAATATTTTATTCATATAATGCCGAATTGGCGTGAAAAGCGTGGCAAGAGTGTGGCAATATGATATAATGTGGTGAAATATGACATTTCCTGTTGCTTCAAAAACTCGATCGAAACTTATAGTAAAGTCGCCACTACTTTATGGCATGATTGAACTTAATCGGCACGGACGTGCAAGACTGGACTTTGACAGTAATTAAATAAGTCAGAAATAAATTAGAAAAACCGAAGTACGTGAAAATTCCGTATAAATTTGTCGATGAATTATAAAAAAAAGAAAATTGGTATGTTTTTTATGAACGACTGAGATATGTTTTAGAAAAGCTTCCAATCGATACCGACGTATATTAAGTACTTATGATTTAGGAAGGCCCACCAACCTACGGACCTCGGTAGGCCGTACGGCCTCGGAGTACCGGAATGTTAATTTTCTCATTCAAATGTGAAGCCTTCTGCTTACCACGCGCAGGAACTCGCTGTGATAAACCTTGACCGACCACTTAAATAAAATTAATACGTATTACCACATGATTTTGGAAAATGCGTAATTTTCCGTTTTAGTTCCGGTATTAAAGGAACGCACACTCGTCCACACTGAACGCACTTTATACGTTCTTAGTCTTTTGTTCGGAAAATCGGCACAAGTGGAGAGACATCGTGCGACGTGCAGCAGCCCTAGGGAACAGCGGTGACGACGGGAAGCAGCCCTGTTCATCTACAGCCACGACCACTCTGCCAAGAGTGTCCGACTAAGAAGAAGAAGAAGAAGAAGTCTTATTTGAAATGGGGGCGATGAGTCCTGCACTGGCGTCCCGCTTGGGGTGTTTTGTGCATTTCCCCCTACCAGCATCTACGCGAGCCAACCCAGGTCCTTGAAGTACCGGAGCGAGGCTCTGGGCTGCTAGCATAGTAGCCAGTGGGTGATGGAGGTGTTGATAATGATAAAAGACAGCACTTTGCGGTGACCTGGATGAGGATGAAGCTGCCTCATGCAATCTAGTAGCGATCCTAGTTTATACTGTGGCTTCACAGTGCAATAACATATGCTCTACAGTTTTGTTCTCCTAATGGCAGCCAAGGCAAAGCGGGTTATCCGTGGCTCCCAATTATTATATGTGTCTATTCGAATTGCATTGACAAGTTATAAGGCCTTCTAAAAGACGAAGGTCCTGTCGTTCCAACTTCAATAGTTTGTTAGTAGTCTTCTTGTTAAAGTTTGGACAATTTATACGTTACTAGCTGCGGCCCGCGGTTTTACCCGCGTGGTGATGGATGATGATGATGACGATGAAAATAATCCTATGTTTTATTCCGGGGCCTACCAGTATCTACGTGCAAAATTTCATCCAGACCCGTTTAGTCGTTCTGGCGTGATTGAGTAACAAACAAACAAACATCCATCCATCCATCCATCCATCCATCCAAACTTTCACATTTATAATATCTCTGGAACTTCTAAATCTCGGGATAACCGTCTGCGGAAAATTAATTTAAAACGATTCGTCGAAAACACAATCCGTCATAATAATAGACTACAATTACAATACCGATTTTCCGCAGATCCGGGATAGCACAACGGGTGAAAGCGATTGTTTTTCATTTGCTACAAAGCGGCGTAATAGTGTTGATTACATGGCTTTAAGTGCTATTTTTGATGAATTATAAAGAAAATTAATAAATTTTCAAACTAAAACAAAAAAATCACGTGCATCGTGCAATCCGTACAATAATGACGCTATAATACATACAACATTAGTTCTTGTAAGGATTTCACAAAATTTTATAATATTATGAGCATACTTGTCTTATAAAACGTGTGAAACGGTAATGTGAGTAGAATTAAAAACCTACTAACATACGTGCATATTGATCGTCCTAAAACCGGATAGCGAACAGTTACATTAAATAGTTTATGGGTTTGAAAAATAATCAGCATATTTTATATACCTACTTGTTGGTTATAAATAAGTATCTACCATTTTTATAAGGTGTTTACGTTGCGTCGAATATTTACAGAAACCAAATCTATTACATTTTGTTTTGTAGAAAAAAATTGTGACTAATTAAGAATTAAGAAAGTAAGGTAATAATTTAATTTAATATTAAGCCCCTAGTATTTGTGAAACCATTGCCGTTGTGGTGCCGGCGTAAGAATAGTACCCTACCCTCTGTACCCGCGGTTGCCGTAAGAGTCGGCTAAGGGATGTAATCCGGAAGATGGGCAGCAGCGTCTTCCTTGAATAATCACACCTAACTGCGCTCGCCAACCCGCCTACCAAGCGTGGCGAGTATTGAGTATTGCGAGCAAAACCCCCCCAGGAGGAGTCCTATGTCCAGCAGTGGACGTCCTATGGCTGATAATGATGTGATTTGTGAAACCATTAATGTAGCTGTGCCCCGTGATTTCACCTACATTTTTACGGGTTAAAAGTGAGCTTATGTTTAACATACTAGTTGCGCCCCGCGGTATTACCCCTTATCCACGTGAATATGACATTTTTTTCGAGATATAAAGTATCCTATATGTTAATCCAGGGAGTCAGCTACCTCCATACCAAATTTTATCAAAATTCGTCTAGCCGTTAGAGCGTGAAGGAATAACAAACAAACAAACTTATACACAAACTTTTGCCTATATAAGTGTGATAGGCTTGCGTTTGATCGCCATCTCGATTGATGTTAAGTGAAGATGCGGTCTACGATGGAGCACGTTTGCCTAGAAGAAACGGATTCATGCGCGACTTGAAGTTATGTTTGGTATGTTTTAATCTAGGTATAAGCTATTAGCATTCCATTTTACATCCAAAGCCGTTATAGTGTAGAAGTAATAAAGATACATGCAAACTTTTGCATTTATAATGTTAAAGTTGGTATTTGCGAACATTGTAAATAGCTCCTGTATCTGCATAATTAATGATAAGTAAAATTAAGTATATATTCTGTGTTTACATTAGATTTTAATTGTATGTATATAATTATTATCTACTTAATTCTTCAGATTCATGTGAGGCTGTGCGACTGGCTGATTATTTTTACTCACTTGAAATAATTATTTCCGAATTGCTCGAGAATTGTAGCAATAACAGCTTAGCGGTTGCGCGGTCGGTTCGCACGCCGAAACTCATTGTTGGTTCAAACCTCGACAATGAGTTTGAGCTGCCGGTGAAGGAAAACATCGTGAGGAAACCATAGCGTGGTGGTAGGGTACTTTCTACTACTCGGCTGGCTAGCTACCATCAAGTTGAAAATCTGCCGCCAAGCACCTAACGTTGTGTTCCGGCAGCCCTATTTGAGAGCCAGTTCCATTCCAAGCTAGGTGTCTTCATCATCTTTGACCACGCAGTCACTTAACATCAGTTGAGATGCTGTCAAACACATAACATGTCAATAATTTTTTTCTGGTAAATATTATGAGACGAACGAGACGCTTTCCTGATGGTAAGAGATAACGCCTGTCCATGACCATAGCAGCGATACACAGAACTTTAAAGAGCAAAACAAATTCCAGGGCATCGTTGCTTTGGCGTTCATTACTTTGAGACTTTCGATGGTTAGTCTCAACAGCCCAGTAATTTCGCTAGCTGCAGGATCCTTCCAACCGGAACACAGTACACACTACTGCTTGGCAGCAGAAGTAAAGTGTGGTCATAATTACCGCATTTCCGTGTATTATTGACGCATTTTAATTAATTGTCGTATATAGATTAATCACTTACCGTAAGATAGGTACGTTTTTTCAAAGCTCGTCCTATAAGGCATGATTTATAAATTATACAGAAAATTATCATATTCAAAAATGATTCTATAATTATTTAAATCTCTATAATTATTATGTATTCATTATAATTCTCGTTTGAATTGTGTGACATTTTTCGAATGATGAGTTTTATAGTTTTACATAAATACAAACCATATGTCAAGACAAATTTTTGAAAAACGATTTAGTGATTTTTGTGAGTATAATATTTTTGAATTACTAATAATGTCAGGGTTTTTTTTTTTATTTAACACTTCCTTAATGATCTTTTATATTTCTGTCATCATTTTAGCTAAATCTTTAATTTTAAATATTATATCTGAATTAATACTTATTATTTTAAGCATTTAATTCAATGCACGTTGCATTGAATTATATTGACTTTTTAGTTTATTGCAATAAGAATAATAATTGTATTATCGAAGGTCTTCTTTTCCACGATCTAATGATTTCTGTATTCTATTACATCATTGGTATGTACCGTAACAATCTATTAAAATTATCTACCAATTTTATTCAATCGTAAAATCGTACTTCAAAATACTTACGAAGTAGCATCACACTATTATTTTAAAGACGAATGTTTGTAAGTTTTTTTTTGTTGCCCACAGGTTAGGTGTTTGGCCACGACTCACCTGATGTTAGGTGACGATGTGGTCGAAGATGGTAAAGCACACATAGCCTGGAATGGAACTGGCTTTCAAGTGAGGCTGCCGGAACACATCGCTAGATGCTTGGCGACAGAGTTTCAACTTGATGTTGAACTTGTTGACTTGATTGGGTGGTAGCCATTCTGGGCTAGGTGCGTTTACCATTTTTGACCACACCGTCACTATCACTATCAATATCAGGTGAGTTGTGGTCAAATAACTAGCCTAAAAATGTTTATTTTATCATTAGTTTTGTATAACTTTATTCTTACTATCATTGAATTAATTACATATAGTAGAGTCTCACTAATCCGGCACTTCAATAGTCCGATACGTCCAACAATCCGGCACCCTACGCTTACGCTTCCCTCACCCCTCCCTGTTTTCGGCCCACGCTAGCGCATAGTATAACAACGTACCTATCTGCTAAAGATATTATAATTCTCCGAAACATGCGAGGAAGTTATTAAACAAGGACTGCAAGTCGCAAAAAAGCTGACCTCAATTAACTCAATTACTTTAAGACTAATTAGTTAATTGTAAGATTTGTCACACAGATGAATATATGTTGTCTATATAATCCAATAATCCGAACATTCCAATAATCCGACACTCCCTGGTTGTTAATAGTGCCAGATTAGTGAAACTCTACTGTATTTTTTAAATCATGTCAATAGTAAATACATAATTACTGTTAATTCACATAGGAAAAGTGTGGTAAGTGTGGTGTAGTGGTTTTAAGTTTTGTATTACAACTAAGTATTTATATTATTTTTCAAGAATTTCTGGAGCGTGATCGGTAAATGCATATTATCTAATACCTTTAAACGAGCAATTCTTGTATATATTCTGAATCTCGGAAACGGCTCCAACGATTTTCTTGAAATTATTATTTCTTTAAATTATTATTAGTATGCAGGGGGTTTCGGGGCCGATAAATCGATCTAGCTAGGTTTCATTTTTATCCGTGTTTTCAGCCGAGCAAAGTTCGGTCATCCAGGTACTTATTCTTTAAGTTAGTATCGCAAAAACTAGTAAACCGATTTTGATGATTTATTTAAGTGTGTTCGAGATGGTCCTT
This sequence comes from Biston stratarius, assembly GCA_950106695.1. Taxonomy (NCBI): domain Eukaryota; kingdom Metazoa; phylum Arthropoda; class Insecta; order Lepidoptera; family Geometridae; genus Biston; species Biston stratarius. The sequence goes on from OX467106.1 coordinate 10,827,849, forward strand.
TGATGGTTTAGATTCATGATTGGATCCAATAGGTGGTGCTGCGAGTGCAGCACGGGCTGTTTTATATAAAAAAAAATATACAATAGAACAGAAACTCTATAAAGTCAGTTTATTGGTAAAAGTTACAAATAATTACAAAATATCTAATTATGCCACATTGTATGTAATAGTAGGTACCAGGTACCGACCAACAATAACATTTTAAAATTTTGTTTCACAGACAATCTGCATCGCGTTCCGCTCAGGGTGTTTTTTGTACAAAACTACATAAATATCCTAGCGCTAAAATACGGACAGAAGAAAATCACAGAATATTTGCGTACTTATATCTACTTATTATGTATTCAAGACGCCGAATTTGTAAAACTATGCGCGACCTCTTCAAGGTCTCAGTTTTGGGCAATTTCGGACATTAAACGTATCACCAAGGCGATATGGTGACTGATATAAGGTGTGTCCTCATTAGCATTTTGCTTATTTATTATTTTCCCGATTTCTCACAATACATGTCACCAGAAATAAGGTCCAATTCATACTGTGTTATGCTCACCTATTATATCGTATTTTTTTTTTGACCATTGAAAAATTTCGTAAATAAATTTTTACCCTATTCAGTCAGTAATCATCCTAGCTCTTTTCATACTTTATTTTGGCATCACTGATATAAGGTGCGTCCTCATTAGCATTTTGCTTATTTATTATTTTCCCGATTTCTCACATGTCACCAGAAATAAGGTCCAATTCATACTGCGTTATGCTCACCTATTATGCGTTATATATTATATCATGTTTTTTTTACTATTAAAAATTTTTATAAATAAAATTTTACCCTATTCAGTCTGTAATCATCCTAGTTTACAACTCCTTTAGAACGGTCATCATGCGGGGTTAAAACCCGTATGCTCCACGTTTCGCCGCCTGCGCCCTTCGGTTTGGCAACGTCGCGTTCCATGCGCGGAGCGTTTCGGCAACGGCAAAATATTCTCGACGACTATTGTTGACGCTCCGTGCATGGCACGTGACGGTGCTGGTCGCTGACGGGACGGTCTAGTAGTCTAGTAGACTTTTCAATACAAAGTTTTTTTTTGGCTGACACGTTTCTATTACAGTTATGGTATGGTACGTTATAGTGGGCAGACACCTTTAGTGTGTGTAAGACAAACGACAATTGTAAAACAAATAAGTCTTCACCCATTTTAATGGGATCAATATAATGGAATGGAACGTAAAACGACATATGTGAATTGTTCCTATACATTAATTGGTCCTGATGATGAAGATTATCTGATCAGTTACAGTAAAAAAGGTAAAAAGCGCTTAAAAGACATAAACTTAGGAATCATGCAATACATCATTTATCGTCTTTTGTCCATAATGCGTATATTTAAGCTTTTGCTATGTGTGAAAAAAAAACAATATAAAATTAACTAGTTGGGGTCCAAAATACTGGTTTTATGTAGGTAACGTACCCGTTACAATATTTAGCATAGTTTTTAATTTATTATATGGAGTAGACTGATCTAATGGTTAACTACCGCTATGCCCCGCCTTTCATAATAAAAATATTAGGAAGAGCTTTTAGTGCCGGCGCTAACAATTAGCCGGAAGAGACTTGTGGAAAAATAAAAAAAACTACTTTTCGAGGTGAATCGAATAACCGCGGAATTTATTTCGTTTTATCAGGACACTGATACCCGGATATTCCGGGCAGATAAAACTGACTTTGTTATCAGTATGCTTAGGTTAATTTTTAACCGACTGTTCAAGGAATATTATTTTAAAATATCTTAAAATATTTCCTGAGATTAAGCCCAGTCGAATGTTTTTAGGTTTCCGTATCCGAAGGGTGTCTAACGGGACCGTATTAGGTACTAAGCGTAAAGTGTCAGTCTGTCCGTCCGTCCGTCTGTCTAACCTATTATGACCTGTATATTCTAAACCGTAGTTAATAGGTATGTAGTTGAAATATTCTCAAATGAATATGCAATACTACCTATGGCAAATTACCAAAGAAATAAAAAAATATGTATTTTACGATTATTGTTTTATACCTCTCGCAAAATAGCAAATTGGCAATATACCAAAATGTCAGTTTAGTAGATTGCACACTTTACGACACTAATGTTTTAATGCCAAATAGAAGCCAGTGCGCATAATAAAATAGATTTAAAAAACTCACCAATATAGAAACACTCGAAAAAACACCTCAATCAAATCTGGAATACTGATAACCGCCAAGACAACATGCGCGCGGTTTTTCAAAAATGCTCAGAATCGATTTGCATTCGCGGTCGACTATCAAGTTCGAAATTCAACTATTGATAAAAAATTGAATTGAGTGTGTAATAAAAAAAAATTAATACCTATACAACCTCTATGGTGTACAAAATAGGTTGTAGCGGTAAGAATAGCGCGTGCGCCGTGGATCGGTCCGCGGCTGCAACTAGCCAGTGCTAATTCCTTACCAGCCTTGAAAGCTATCGAAAGCCCACCCGATCATTCCAATGATTTAATTAGATCAGTTTAAACTAGGAACACCATTCAACCACGACATTGGGGTCTAACTTTTGTTTATTCTGTGACATTGCCAAGTTTTTTTCCATGGTCATGGACACAAGAGACGAGTTCAAATGAATCTGTCAAATGATTTTTTGCAAGTGAAATGTGCAGTGGAGTCTGAAAAAAAATAGTTTGTTGCCTTGCTTATTCGTCGAACGCAACGGCTGTGAAATTTAGATTAGAAAAACCCGGCCAAGTGCGAGTCGTACTCACGCATGGAGGGTTCCGTACCATTATCTATGAAAAAAGCAAAACATCGCGTTTGTTGTATGGGAGCCCTTAAATATTTATTTTATTTTGTTCTTAGTATTTGTTGTTAAAATAGCGGCAACAAAAATACATAATTTGTGAAAATTTTAACTGTCTAGCTATCGCGGTTCTTGAGATACAGCCTGGTGACAGACAGACCGACGGACAGACAAACAGCGAAGTTTTTGTAATAGGGACCTGTTTTTACCCTTTGGGTACGGAACCCTAAAAATCACTTACACACCGAAGGTCCGTAATCATCTAAAATATTTAGTGTTTAGTTTTAACGCAATTTTTTCATTCAAAATTTTTGGGCCAAATGTTTACCACATTTGGTTTTTGGCAGTAACGCGGAAAAATCATGCCGTAACATTGTATTATTTTCCAAATTACGTGAGTGTGGCAAAGTCACATAATGTGTCAATGTCACTGGTCTATAGTATCCACCAATTTTATCCCATTTTTAACCCCCGACGCAAAAACGACGGGGTGTTATAACAAAATGTTGAGTTTGTTATCCACTAAATGGGTCCATGAAAACGTGTAGCAATTATAGAGTAGTGGTTAGCGCGGTCGGTTCATACACCGATGACCGTGGGTTCAAACCCAATAATCTTGAGCTGCTGGTGAAGAAAAACATGGCCAGAAAACCATAGCGTGATGGTAAGGTACTTACTAGTACTCGGCTGGCAAGGTACCACCTTCAAGTTAAAAATCTGCCGCCAAGCGCCTAGCAGTGTCTTCCGACAGCGTCACTGGAGAGCCAGCGAGGTTGTTTCTTGTGTGTTTACCATCTTCGACCACACCGTCACTTAACATCAGTTGGACTGTAGTCTACTAACCTGTCATTAATAAATAACTGCCGTACATTGGCGCCATAGGTGCAACGGTTTAGGCGCAAGTTGTCTTCACTGATTTTCTTTATAGTATAGACATGGTACTTCTGATGAGACTAACCATCGAATGTCTAAAGCAGCTATACTCTAAGTGTGTTCCGCGGATCCCTAGGGTTCCGCGATACCTCTGTAGGGTTTCCGCAAGAATTTAGAAAAAAATCAAAAACAGTTTCATACCTCCCATTAGTTAGATTTTTTCTTTTTTAATATCTTCTATTATTGTACTTGCCATGTGATAAAGTAAGTAATAATTAGTAACTGTTACATTGTACTTTTATTATGCTTATTAATAAAGAATACACTTTCAAAAACTATTGTTTTATTGTAGGGTTCCATCAAGAATTTTGCTTCCCAAAAGGGTTCCGTCACCAAAAAAGTTTGAGAACCACTGGTCTAAAGTAATGACTTTTTTACTACTCAAAGTTCTGTGTATCGATGTAATGGAGGTGAGGGTAAAAAAAAATATTCAACCTTTTTTGAAATCTTGAGTCTGTACAGCAAATAATTGTATTTTCTGGTATTTGATATCGATGAAATTATAGTTAACTGATAGAAAATTAATTCCATATTAATCAGCGAAATTCTATAAATAAAGCAAGGTGAAACATGGATTTAATTGTTCTTAGATACGATTTTTCCTCTTAACATTTTTCTTTGTTTAAAATGGCCTGATTTTTACATTATGCTTGAAAATCAGATGATGAATTGATTATTTGTTATTTGTTTTTAAACATTTTTGTTATTTTTTTAAGGTTGACAGTCTAGGTGTTTGACCACAGCTCATCTGATGTTAATTGACGGCATGCTCGAAGATGGTAAAGCTTACCTATCCTGGAATGGTTCTGGCTCTCAAGTGAGGCTGCCGGAACACCGTTAGATGCTTAGCGGCAGATTTTAAACTTGAACTTCTTGGGTGGCAGTTAGCCAGCCGAGTTCTAGAAAGTACCACGACGCTATGGTTTCCTCACGATGTTTTCCTTCACCGGCAGCTCAAGCTCATTGTTGGGGTATGAACCCACCCCCTTCGGCATGCGAACCGACCGCGCTAACCACTGAGCCTACAATTTTGTTGTGAACAAGAAAGACACATAAAAAATATTTTTATATTATTTTAGTAACGTCAAATTTACACTTCATCTGTCCGTTATGTCAGAACCCGTCTGGATCTGCCCCGTCATTATTTGTCCCACTGCTGGGTGAAGACCTCTTCTATTATTGTGAGTTGGCTAAGGCCATACTCAGTGGCGAATACAGAAAAGACTCCAAGAAGTCTCTCCAAGAAGAAACTCTGAGTTTTGCGCTAAAGATATACCTTTATGTTATACCTTTACTTTTACCTTTTTTGGAGTGTGAACAGATACAAACAGTAGAATATTCGCGACTTTTCTCCACCATTGCCAGACTGAATAGTCCAGATCACTATAAGGGCCGCGACTTTTCTCGTAGGTTAGCTATCTATGTACCAGACAGAAACGTATAAAATACGATGACGCGAACGTGCGCGCGTGCTACGGAAAGTACAACTACTTGATAACTCAACTCAGAGTCAGTGTTGCCAGACTCCGTGAATGAGAGATCGTACGGTAAATAAAATAAAGTCGTATTTCCTATGAAGGCTACTACAAAAAAAAAATTAGTACAATTCTGAAAACTTTATGAATTTTAAAATATACTTTTATTGTAATCACATCATCAGCCATAGCATGTCCACTGCTGGACATAGGCTCCTGGGGAGGGGTTTTGCCAATACTCGCCACGCTTGGCAGGCGGGTTGGCGAGCGCAGTTAGGTGTGATTGTTCAAGGAAGACGCTGCTGCCCATCTTCCGTATTACTCCTTTAGCCGACTCTTACGGCAACCACGGGTAGAGAGGGGTACTATTCTTACGCCGGCACCACCACGGTAAATATCGGTAAATATTATTGTAATCAAATCAGCATTATATATACACTACTTATCTCCGTAAAAAGTTTTATTAATCATTTTACTCAGGATTTCTTGTGTTGGAGAATAATAAACACAACATCCATAGCGTTTTAGGTGTTGTTTTGCCATAAGTGTGCCTGGCTCAGGTCCCAAGTCTTCAACCTCCAAAAGCGTACTAAGATTTCTCAGAATCACAAACTGTAGCTCAATAACTGTGGGGGTTCAAGTTGGATTACTTATAACGTCATCTATTAGATTTATCGTCAACCTCCAAACTATCTGCGTGTTCCTCTGACTGTCAGATAGTCGTATATAATGAAACTCTATATTTCTGGTGATCACCATTTCTATTTACATTGATTACGGACAGATTACATAGTGAAATTCGAGTGTACTCTAGCGCAGCTATGAGACAACTGACGAGAGGCGGGTATGCTGTGGAACACGCCACTGTCAGTAAAGACACTGTGTCCCTACAATAACATTTGTTATATTCAAGAAGTCCGTTAACTAAGTAGGCGTAGAACACATATAAATAAACATTAAATTTAGCAGCCTTTACTACATTCGGCCCGATTTGCCAAATAAAAAAGGATGCAGCTCTACAGCCTGAATAGCTGCGTCCCTTTTTATTCGGGCATATAGGGCCAAATGTAGTACCACCATCGAGTGCTTCGTTAATTGGTCAGGTTTTATTTGTAACAGGTCAAGGGAATCCGCTATCAGTAAGGTGAAAAAGTATAAAAAAGTATAGTGCTGTGGTGTGTTGGTTAAATCCATATCGGTTTTTACGAAATTTGAAAAAGACGTAGGAATTATGTAAGATCTATATCTGTATCTTTGGATCGTACATGTTAAAGACAGCAAAAAATAATCGTATGAATACTACTTAAATCGTACATCTGGCAACGCTGCTCAGAGTCGACTGACCAGGGTTGGATTCAGGTACCTACGTTGAAAAATATAGTACAAAAATATCAAAAAGATAGTACGCCGATAGTACACTTTTATTTTATTTTTTGTAAATCTAAATACTTAATCAATAATAGTTAGAAACAACACGTTTATGAAAATTTACTCCTCTTCCAAATTAATTAGTTCTTGAATATTATTTTCTTCATCCTTAGCATCTAATATTATCAACACGTCTTCTGAAGGAATGAAATCGGTATAGTTGCCACTTTTGCTGCAGTCTTTGATGGCGTCACAACTCAACAAAACTGGGCTGCGCCGCATGTATCCGCCACTGGTCATAGTTCAACATATTGGCCAAGTGCAGTATCTTCAAGATTTTTTAAGAACTATCAGAATTGTAGTTTTCCTCACAAAGTTTTCCTTCACCGTTGGAATTAATCAATATAGCTTGGGAAAGGAGAGGTGCGTGCCGTGGGATTCGAATCCAGGACCTACAGACAGGTAGCCAGTTGGTCTTCCAAACTTTTGTTTTATCCGCTATATGAAACAGCTTTATCCTTCCTTGTTGTATAAGTTTAACGATCGATTAACTTCAGTACCAGTGTTTAGGCCACACGAAGGCCTCCGATATGGTCTACCAACTTATAAATTAAAGTCCACAATTTGTCTGTATTAGTAAACGCGCAATTTTTTTAGTTGCACTTTAAACATTTCATATTAAACTAGCTTACGCCTGCGATTTCGTCCGCGTTAAATTAAGAATTGTCCCTGATTACCCAGCGGTGGTTAGCCGTAGTGGTGCCGGCGTAAGAATTGTACCCCACCCTCTCTACCCGTGGTTGCCGTTAGAGTCGGCTAAGGGATGTAATACGGAAGATGGGCAGCAGCGTCTTCCATGAACAATCAGTGACACAACAATGTGACCCAGCGGTATGAAATATACTTAATGACCTATTCTCATATTTGCCAAATAAACATTAAAAAAAAAAAAACTTAATAATCGAGCCGTTTCGAGTGCGACCACAAACACCATGACACGAGATTGTTATATATATAATTTATAAATAATGGAGGACATTTCATACAGCATGATTTATCAGCAATATAAGTAACGTTTGTACTATGGGAACCAGAAATCTGCTAGAAATAGCTTAGTGGTTATCTCAGCCTGTTCGCACGCTGGAAGGCGTGGGCTCAAACCCCAACAATGAGCTTGAGCTGCTGATGAAGGAAAATATCGTAATGTAACCATAACTTGGTGGTAGAGTACTTTCTAGTACTCAGCTTGCTAGCTGCCACCCAAGAAGTTCAAGTTTTAAGTTGAAAATCTGCCGCCAAGCACCTACCGATGCGTTCCGGCAGCGTTACTTGAGAGCCAGTTCCATTCCAGACTAGGTGTGCTGTACCATCTTCGAACAAACCGTCACTTAAGATCAGGTGGTATGGATCCGCCAAGTACCAGCTGGTGGTATTGGAGTCAATTGAGAAGCGTGCCAAGAGACTCATCTGCAACGACTCCCTCGTTCAAGCTAATCTTCATCCTTGAACATCCCATGCCCATTTTTCTATCGGACGGCCAGTAGTTCGAAAAAGCGACAACGTTTGACAACGTTGGTTGTCATTCCAAGAACCCGTACGAAACGATTTGAATACAAGTTCTTTGTTCGAACGGCTAAAGCGTGGAATGCGTTACCCGAGTGGGTGTTCCCTGAAAGATACAATCTGGGTGTCTTTAAATCGAGAGTGAATCGTTATCTTCTAGGCGAGCGTGCTCCATCGTAGATCGCATCTTCACCTAACATCAGATGAGATGGCGATCAAACGCAAGCCTATTTATCATTAAAAAAAATGGAAGGTGTCAAACACCTAGTTTGTCAATTTGTCAACTATAAAAAAGTGGTTTGGCGTTAATCAATATTAACCCTGATTATTGGCCAGATTTAGCTGCCACGATTTCAATAACAGATGTCAGCACAATACCTTTCTGACCTTGACCATGATGCTTAAGAGGCTGGTCAGTCAGCCAAACAGTGCTATCAGGGCCGTTATATCACCATTTTAAGGTCTCAGAATAAATATTTTTGGGCTTGAGGCAATTAGGCTGCAATAAATAAAACAAAGGCTGTCTTTAACGTTTATGAGTCTTGAGTGTTTGTTAAATTTTCCCACGGTTAACTTCGACATAATTACAAAAACTACTTAATATATGTATTTGTCTATTTCTAGACAAATAGACATATACCTGAATATACAGGGTACTTGAGCTTGGGTGAATGAAAACATCACGAGGAAAGCAAAGCATAGTGGTAAGGTATTTTTTTGTAGTCAGCTATCTGATACTATCCTCGATCACTCAATATCAGGCGAGTTGCGGTCAAGCGTAAAGAAAACTTATGTCTACCAACATTTTTTTTTTTCATTTTGTGTTATTGATGCCTTGCGATCGCATCAAGACAATGTTGCTGTTGATGACGTCATCTCTTTATATATACATATATATAAATTTCGTGTCACGTTGTTTGTCCGCGATTTTAACAAAATCTTGCACACTGTGTGTAGTTTGATCCAACTTGAGAGATAGGATAGTTTATATCTCAATTTATAATCGCAATATTTTTTTATTCCATTTGTTTATTATACAACAAAGAGTATAATTATCTATGATTTCCATAAAATTCTAATCGATGGCGGTGTAAGGTAAATAATTTATTAACTGGACAGAGATTTGATCCAATAGATGGCGCTACGTTAAAAGATCAAACGTTTCATATGCGCTACAATTTATTTCACGTTACACGCGTTTGTTCAATTTGGCCACAGCAACGCGTGGCCGGGTCTGCTAGTATATATATATGTATATATGTATTTAATATATATATTCCATTGGCCAACTGATGGCTGATAGGGCTGCAAAGTTCTAGAGTGGAGACCACAGACCGGCAAGGGCAGCGAGCCGCTTCCAACCGATTTTTATGGAAGTCAATGGCGGAGGTCCAGCAGTGGACGTCCTACTGCCAAAATGATGACATATATATATATATATATATATATTTGTTTTAAGCCACATGTGGCAATCAAGCAGACGGGTTGTGACATTTTAAGATGCTATTAGCACGCCTTTTGAAGAATCCAATCTTGTAACTCCGCGGGAATACGGAGATCATTCCACAATTTGCAGGCGTATGGCAAACAGGAACGCGTGAATCACAATGTGCGATTTCCATAAATCTATTATATGTAGATAATCTTTTTGACGATGGCAGCTAGTGCAGTGATAGAACCGTGACGCCGGCATTAGATCGAATAATTCTTCGAAACACTCACCGTTGTAAATACGAAAGAATACGCACGAATCCGACGTCTTTACACAAATTAAGCGACACTAGGGCATAAGTGTACTTGGTGGTAGATCTCCTTAGCAGGATATCTTCCTACCAGATATTCTTCTGCCAAGCAGTAGTGTGCAAACATTACTGTGCGCCGGTTTGAAGCGTATTGCTAAATTACTGGGCTGTTGAGACTAACCACTTAATGTCTCAAAGTAATGAGCACCATATCAGCGACGCCCTGAACTTTGTTTTGCTACTCAAAGTTTTGTGTATCGCTGCAATAGCCATGGACAGGCGTTATCTTTCACCAACAAGAGAGCGTCTCGTTCGGCTCATTACATTTTACATTTAAAAAAAAGGGTTCTCAGAGTCATCGACAATTATGACAGCTCTACGCTGCAATGCATCGAGGGCTTCATGATGCTACTTGGTGTTCCGTTGCTGAATATGTAATATTTCGCCAAAACAGAGTACGTGCACCGTCAAAATAGAAAGCTGTTATGCATCCATTGCTGTAAATCGAATATGTAAATAGCCTATCGTCCGGTCAAATGGCAATGACCCAGTCACATAATAGTAATAGATATGATCACGTGAGTTCCATATATGCAAAAACAGCTATAAGTTCCTCTTCAGACTAGGTTACTTTTATGTACGTAAATTGCGACACCGCATCTTAAATAATGAATTCGATCGAAAGTGCAAATGTAAAGGTACTATGGAAGCTGACACATTTTACCTGACTGCCAAGGAAGGGTTATGTTTTTCGCGCGTATCTTGTATGTTTGTATGTAAATTTCTTTATTACCTCGTATCTTCCAAACGGCCGAATGGATTACGACTTAGATTCATCTCAATAACCCAAGTGTCCTTAGAGGGTAGATTTAAAAAAGCAAGATCGTGGTTTTTGGCGCGAAATATGAAGTAGGGTATCAATAATAAGACAATTAAAAGAGCATTACAAAAATATATTTAATTTGTATGTTTAAATTTAATTGGGAATAATAATTTTGTTTAAAAGTTTTTATAGCTATTTAAATAGCATACGGGCTATAGATTTTTAATTGTTTTACTTATGCGGGTGAAAAGCAAGATGAGGCCGCACACGCGTTGTACTCAGTTTTGTTCGCATGATGAAGGGCACCGGATGTGGTTGAAACTATAGTAGTAGTAATATCCAATATAATTAAACGTGAGTAATAAGTAAAGCAAAAATAGTAATCATCATCATCATCTCAGCAGTAGGACGTCCACTGCTGGACATAGGCCTCCCACATCGTCGCTTTCCGTCAGGTGAGATCGTGGCCAAAGGCATGCCTCCCGTTCTAAAAAAAGCTACAATAATTAAAAATAAAAATAATTAAATTAAAATTTTTGATTATTTGCCTACCGCTTACAATAATTCCTAAACAATCATACATATAAGTGTTTTTAGTGGTATAATTTTTTTACAAATTCTTTCAAATATTTTATCGCGTGTGACAGCAGCAAGCTGGCTAATTGATAATTTTTGCAATAAATCTTTGTAATAGTTATGATTTTCATGTCCAAATAAAGACATTTCAGTGCCAACTATGTATAATTGACAATAGGCATTCTCAGAATAGCCACTGGCATGGCCAGTTGTAGCCTCTTGGCTTTACAGGTCAGTCCACACCTAGTGAAACACAACATGGGAAGAGTAGTCTTTAAAATTACTTGTTTTTTCTTCTAAAATAAATATTTATTACCTGGATCAACATAAAGGATACATTTCATACCGGAAAATGTTTGGTTACCAAAGATTAAGGTATTTTTGAGAGGAATAAAAAAATAGTTAAGTTATCGGAATTTCTTCTTTTTTTCTTTCATCATCATCAGCCATAGGACGTCCACTACTGGAAATAGGCCTCCTCCTGGGGCCATTTATTGCCAATACTCGCCACGCTTGGCAGGCGGGTTGGCGAGCTACAGTTAGGTGGGATTGTTCAAGGAAGACGCTGCTGCCCATCTTCCGGATTACATCCCTTAGCCGACTCTTACGGCAACCACGAGTAGAGAGGGTGGGGTACTATTCTTACGCCAGCACCATCACGGCATATTTTTTTTAATACGTACCACGCGCACGATGTCACGGATAACAAAAAAAATACAGCTAGTAAAAAAATAAAAAGTACGCAAGCAACAATTTGTTATGATATTAAACAGAAAAGGAGTTTATTTATACAGAAATAGTGGATAAATCACGGACTAAACTTGTTAAATGACATAGTTTTGGACATAATTTAAAAGTTTTTTTTGGAATTAATTTAAATTTTAAATTCAAGATTTGTAGCAATGATAGTTAAGTGGTTAGCGCGGTCGATTCGCATGCTGAAGGGCGTAGGTTCAAACCCCAACATTGAGCTTGAGCTGCCGGTTGAGGAAAACATTGTAAGGAAAGCTGGCTAGCTACCACCTGAAAAATCTGCCGCAAAGCATCTAACGGTGTGTTCCGCCCGCCTCACTTGAGAGCCAATTCCATTCCAGGCTAGGTGTGCTTTATCATCTTCAACCACACCGTCACTTAACACCAGGTGAGCTGTGGTCAAACACTGCCAGCCATAAAAAAGTGACTATCAAAAAACAGAAGAGATATATATAATTTTTTGTTTTGTTTTAATTCAGTCCGTTTAGGGAGCAAGACGGCGAAGCCCGTCCGAAACCGTTTACAGACATGCCCGTGTCTAATTAGGGACCCCTCCTCTATTACCCTTATCACGCCATCCCGATTTAGGGAAAGGGATCCTGAATACCGTGGAGTGTAATCCTCATTTAAGAAAGTAAACGAAACCAACGACTCCATAGTTCCCCCGTGCTCTACATTTCCTTAATAAATTTTATTAAACGATATTGTTATTAATTGTCAATTAACTATGGTATATATTACAATGCCATGTGTCTACATATAGCTTTGACAGATTCTTCATGACTAACAATCTTATTGCATACAGGAAATCATAATTGCCTACGTGTTGACACTTCCGTTTTATACAAGACTAGCTATCCCTGGCGGTTTTACTCGCCAGCGAATTCTTTTATTTTTAATGCGGATAAAAAGAAATCAGAAATGTAAAGTAAGTAGCCGACATAGCCCAACGGATTAGCAAGTTGAAGTGGCAGTGGGCAGGGCACACAGCACGCAGAACTGATGGCCGATGGGGCTGCAAAGTTCTGGAGTGGAGACCACGGACCGGCAAGCGCAGCGTAGGACGTCCACCCACAAGGTGGACAGACGACCTCATAGAGACCGCAGGAACGCGCTGGATGCGAGCCGCTTCCAACCGGTCTTTATGGAAGTCAATGGGGGAGGCCTATGTCCAGCAGTGGACGTCCTACGGCTGAGATGATGATGATTATGATGAAGTCCGTGTTTGACCACCAACTGGCTTGATGGTAAGCGATGATGTGGTCGAAGATGAAGCACGTAGACTTAGACGACACCTATTCACTCTGGCTTTGAAAAGATCTAGATTATATCTCTCAGGAAACAAGGAAGCCGGCAGCTAAGGGGCGTATCGTGATGTTAAATAACTTCAAACGTACATACATACCTACGTAAGGGCCCCAAGCTATGTATATTATCGTTATTTATATTTAATAAAACCAAAATTTTCCTCGTTCTCAAAATCAAGTCATATGATGCGTCAACCGACCATTTAAAATTCAAAATATTTTTATACAACTATTATTTTCAAGGTCTACGCACATTTACATGTAACTTACGAGATATTGGACTAAAACATTTTTGATACGATCTTCCGGGGTCATTTGTTTTAATTTAAATACCGGCCTTTTTAAATATAGCTTGGTAGGTTTCATTAGAAATGTTCGATAATCATGGCGAAATCGTCAATCGTCATCGGTTTAGGTTTGATTACATACACTCTACCTATTTCTTTTTTATTTATTTGACAGCCCTGTTGGCTTATTGGTAGTATATCTGCTTTATGAGTTGTAGGGCGTGGGTTCGATTCCCACCGGGACAAACATTTTGTGGTATAAGTATAAAGAAATGTTTGTTCTGTGTCAGAGTGCTCTGTATGTTTAAAAAAAGAAGTATTTAAGTATTCTATCAGTTATTTGATTTCCATAGTACAAGCTTCGCTTAGTTTGGGGTCAGGTAGCGCTGTGTGTAATGTCGATGTTTATTTATTTATTTATTTTACCAAATACATTAGTTTAAAAAAACAGTTTTAATTGGTCTCCTGGCATACCTAAATAGATTACTCGCAGTATTTCCTAAAGAAACTACCGAAGTAAAGTAACTAACAATCCGATTGGTCTACCGATGGGTGCCGCGAGTAACATTTACCTACAACTGAGCTCAATTATTATAACAAAACAGTCAAATGCGAGTTGGATTTACTTCAACTTAAACTGCAAGGTCGATACTTTTACCTAATTTACAAGTTTGTATTATATATAACCTAGAAATGGAGCTAGTACCTAAATCATTATGTAAATATTAACCTATAAATCAATGCCTAAATTGATTAATTCATATGACTAACAATTAATGAGTTAAACTAAGTATTTATAGAATTTGACTTTGGTATACTTGATACAAGTAGATCCACAGAGATGTATGTATATAGAGATGCTCAAAGATTCGAGATTAATAGATACATATATCACTTGACGGTGAGTGATTAATCTACGTATAGACGATAATTTTATTGATAATACATCGAAATGCGGTAATAATGATCATAAATTACTTTGTGGTACATTTCCTTAGCATGATGTTGTCTAGGTAGGTACCACCGCAGTCTGTACCAGATATTCTGACGCCAAGCAGTAGTGTGTAAACATTACTGGTGTTCCGGTTTGAAGGGTCAGCTAGCGAAGTTACAAGGCTGTTAGGACTAGGCTTCGAAAGTCTCAAGGTAATGATCGCTAGAGCATCGATGCCCTGGACTTTGTTCAAATATTGTATTTAGTTTGCTTGAAGGAATTAAGGAAATAAGATTACAGTTTTAAAGAGTTTCTAAACTTTTTTAAAACTATAATTTTATTTTTATTTTTAACAAAAAAACTCATACGCAAAGGCAAAACTAAATGTAGCCAAACCAAACAAAAAAACTGTAGGCCAAAATATGTCAAAGAAAAACGTTACATACATTATCGTTTGAATCGTTTTGTATGTATGGTGATCCTTTATTTGTGTCATCCATACCAAGGTTGCCTAAAAGAGGTCACTCTACGCGATAAAGCACTGGCAGTGCAGATTGGCAAACAAACACGGTAGGCTGCCAGCAGCCAAAGGCAAATAGCGACTGTGGTAATGTTACGACTGCATATGACTGCATATGCTACTGCGTACAGTTGATTCGAGTGCTAAGTTTCGTGGCTTCTCTATCTAAAATCATCTCTTTGGATCGAGCCATATAATAAAATCACCAGAAAAAAGCGAAGGCAAAAAGAGAATATTACAGATTTAATAGTAAAATATAAGTTTTTTCTAAAATGGTCAAGCCGGTAAAACAATTTAGGGAAATCTCGAATTTAGATAAGGAGTTTAACATTTGTTAATATGTATAGATTTCCAAAACATAATTACTTGTTCTACATCGTGTTTTAATGTAAAACAGGTTAATATTAATGTCTCTCAATTTTTTTGGTACCTTAGTAAAACTTAAGTAGGTACTTTATTTAAGTAAACAATTTATTTCTGTTGAATTTGTTAGTTTATCTGGTAGTATTTTTTAACTTTTGTATTATGTTTATTATATATTAGTTTTTGTAGCGATGATAGCTCAGTGGTTAGCGTGGTCGGTTCGCATGCCGAAGGGCGTGGGTTCAAACCCCAACAATGAGCTTGAGCTGCCGGTGAAGGAAAACATCGTGCGGAAACCATAGCGTGATGGTAGGATACTTTCTAGTACTCGGCTGGCCAGCTACCACCCTCAAGTTGAAAATCTGATGCCAAGCATCTAACGGTGTGTTCCGGCAGCCTCACTTGAGAGCCAGTACCATTCCAGGCTAGGTGTGCTTTATCATCTTCGACCACACCCGTTACTTAATATCAGGTGAGCTGTGGTTAAACAACTAGCCTGTAACCATAAAAAAATAATTAAATAGACGTTTGCTTTGCGTATATAAAATTTGTCACCGAACTTGACGATCTTACGACGTCGAGCGCATGTACATTATACAAGAGATAGTGTACCGATAAGATCATAAACTAGTATCTATTCTTAGGTCAGCGTGTAATCGTGGTCACTATTGGTCACGATCACCGCCGGAAGGAGTTCTTTTGGAGGCTGGACTGAATTAATAACCTAGGAACAGGATTTGTCCGAGGTTGACACAATGTACTCGTAGTACAAAACATACATACATAATTAACTGTAACGACTTGTAGCGATGTTAGCTCAGTGGTTACAGTGGTCGGTTCACACACTAAAGAGAGGAGAGAAGGAGGAGAGAGGAGAGAGAAGAGCTGGCAGCTACCTCGGACAAAGAATTAGTCTAGCTATTCAAAGGGGGAACGCTGCCAGTATCTTCGGAACCTTGCCTAAAGGGACTCCTTTTAATAATATATTTTAGTTATTTTATATTTATCATTTTAATTATAATAATATGTTTAAATTTAATTAGGAATAAATACAAGTTTTATGATTATAATATTAAATATTAGTCATTATTCCGATATTATTGAACCGTTTTTCAATTTATTTGCTTTGTTATGTTAGGGTACATAATAGAGCACGTAATTGATAGATGAAGCTCTCGTAGCGTTTATTTAAATAAAATCTTTGGGCATTTAGTTTCTTTTAATGTTTATAACCTTCCGCATGAATCATGTAAAAATATAAAGAATTCCATTTGTCAGGTTTGAGTTTTTTTTTCGAAAAATATTTTAATATAATATAGTATGTCGATAAAATTTGCTATAATATGGAGGTTTTGGAGGCAAACAATCAATCTTGCTGCGTGTCATCTCTGGTATAAATTCTGAATATACCGAACAAAGCTTGGTCGTCTAGGTACTGTACTATGATATAATTATTTATAACGATGATAGCTCAGTGGTTAGCGCGGTAGGTTCCCACGCTAAAGAGCGTGGGTTCAAACCTCAACAATGAGTTTGAGCTGCCGGTGAAGGAAAAACGTCGTGAGGAAACTATAGCATGGTAGGGTACTTTCTAGTACTCAGCTGGCTAGCTACCACCCTCAAGTTGAAAATCTGCCGCCAAGCATCTAACGGTGTATTTCGGCAGCCTCACTTGAGAGCCAATTCCATTCCAAGCTAGATGTGCTTTACCATGTTCAACTACACCGTCACTTAACATCAGGTGAGCTGTGGTCAAAGACCTAGCTTGTCAAACATAAAAAAAAGATATACGAGTAAGTAGCTTGGTCTATTTAGGTGCTGCGTCTATGGTAAACAAGTTTGCGTCTAACCCCATACTCATGTTAGGGTCGCAGATAAATCACATTTTTAAATCAATTCCATTGTTCCAAAGATAGGAGAATCATTTACTAAACAATCGAACTCATTCACGCGAGACAAAACAAACAGCGGGAAGGTCATTCACAAATTGCTACCGATTGGATTTACTTTCACTACAATATTTCCTACAGTTTTTACGTGTCTTGTGCTATCTTAAGTTCAATGTTGATATAAAAAGCCTCAAACAGTAAAATAGCCTTATTCTACAGAAAAAATATTGCATTTCTATATAGGTCGTGGAGTACTGCTCTCACTTATGAGACGGCTCTGCCAAGTATCAGCTTGAGGCTCTGGAGTCAATCGAGAGGCGTGCTAGGAAGCTAATAAGCGACGATACTCTGGCCACGTCTCAGTTGCATAGCCTTGAGCACCGACTTAAAGTCGCATGTTTATCTGTCTTCTATCGGATACATTTCGGAGAGTGTGCCTTTAAATTGCATAATTTGATTCCTTTTCAATTACCGGACGGCTCGGCAGACACGGCCTAAGCGCCATCCATACATGGTGGACATTCCCCACGTACGGACTAAGCGCTTCGATTCCACATTCTTTATACGTACAGTGAGGATGTGGAACTCTGTGCCGGCGTCTGTTTTTGCCGCGAAGTACAATTTGGGGGTCTTAAAATTCAGAGTAAATAGTTTTCTAAGTAAGCGTGCTTCATCTAAGACTATATCCTGCTTAACGTCAGGCAGGGCGTGGTTAAACGCAAACCTGTTACGTATTTATATAAAAATCTGTTTAATCAGATTCTTCTGTAGCGATGATAGGGCTGCGGTTCGTGCGGTCGGATCACACGTCGAAGAGCGTGGATTTTAACCCCAACAATGAGCTTGCGCTGCCGCTAAAGGAAACAATAGCATGACGATACCTTTTAGTACTCGGCTTGCTAGCCCTCAAGTTGAAAATCTGCCGCAAAGCACCAAACAACGTGTTCCGGCAGCTAATGCCATTCCACTTGATTGAGAGCTAGTTCAATTCTTGGCTGGTGTGCTTATCATTTTCTACGATACCGTCACTTACCATCAGATGAGGTTCGCCTTTGACCACATCCAGCCAGATTTTAAGTAACGATGTAGTTTTGCCGTGGTGGTGCCGGCGTAAGACTAGTACCCCGCCCTCTCTACCCGTGGTTGCTATAAGAGTCGGCTAAGGGATGTAATCCGGAAGATGGACAGCAGCGTCTTCCTTGAACAATCACACTTAACTGCGCTCGCCAGCCCGCCTGCCAAGCGTGGCGAGTATTGGCAAAACCCCCACAGGAGGAGGCCTATGTCCATCAGTGGACGTCCTATGGCTGATGATGTGATGATGTGATGTAGTTTAGGCCGGAGCACGCTTACCTAGAATGAATCTGTTTGCTCTTGATTTAACTATATTGTACTTTTTGGGAGTCTATGACTCCGGCAAAGAGTTCGAAAATCTCGCCGTATGAATAAAACAATAAAAACTAGGTGGCGTATTCTTACTGGGAGGTCATGTAGGTAGGTACTAATGCAGTATCAGATATTCTAATGTCTATAAATCGTTTTTAATACAGGTCAGTCAATAATGCAGCATGATTGACACACATTGACAATGCCGACTGTCACGATCTCTCTCGACGTCATTGATCTTTATGTACAACGTACTAAATGACACGTTCTGAACATTCTCTCTGGACAAGTAAATAGCAGGATTATAGTTAAAAATGTAGCATTTATTGGTTTTATTTTAATTTATTTACTTGGTGGTAGATAGATCTCCTTAGCATGAGATCGTCTAGGTAGGTACCACCGCATTACCAGATATTTTGCCACTAAGCAGTAGCGTGTGAGTATTATTGTGTTCTGGTTTAAAGGGTGCTCCAACTAGTAAATTTACAGGGCTATTGAGACTGACCATCCTTGAAGTAATGAACGCCAAAGCAGCGATACTTTAGCTAGACTATGTTTTGTTACTCAAAGTTCTAAGTACCTTTATAATTGCTATGGACAGGCGTTATCTCTTACCATATATTTTACTGTATAGTTTGTAACAACCATTTAAAACCAAATTTAAAAATGTGTTTTTTTTTTAGATAGAGAAATATTCAATAAATTGAATTAATATTATTATTTTTATTAATAATATTACATTTCATTATTATTCAGTTATTTAATTTTTATTCTTAAATTTAATTTGAATATAATTTATTTTACAATAGACAATAAATATTATAAAAAACCTTAACCTAGAGTGCCACCGACAGCGGGGCAGGGTGGTAAGGCTGCAGAGTGAAGAACCCCCTCATAATGTGCGCCGTGTCAAGAATTACTGCCTTTTGGATCTGACCTTTGTCCCAACTATTTAGTGAGTTGTAGTAGATGTTGGTCGAGACTCTTCGTTTATAAGACCATTCACCGTAGCGACTATCGGAACAATGATCGTCGAATCAACATCCCACATGGCGGTTATCTCGTGAACCAAGTCAAGGTACTTGCTAAACTTGTCCTTCTCGGCCTTCACGAGATTCTCATCATTATGTCAAAGTTATGGCAAAACGCTGTCAAATATTATAACTATATAATAATTATCAGCTGGTGACGCCGTCTCATAGGCTCGTTAAGTCGGAGAGGTCTGTGTACATCGCTGGCCCCGCGGTGTACAAGAGGCTACCGGCTCACGTACGTGATGCACCTTCCACCGCCTCGATCAAGGCCAAGCTGAAGGCGTTGTTTCTAGATCAGCCTTTTTACGATAATCATACATATTTTAAATTACCTGAAGTCTGTCTGTAAAACAAACATTTATTGTCAATGTATAATCATTTAATGATTAATTTATATTATATAATTTAATACCTTTAAACGATCAATACATATATATATGTGTGTATATCTAATAAACTATCTTCTTCCCATGTTCCCCCATCCAAAGTACCCACATAGTTATTCAGAGTATATCATCGTATCGGAGTGCGAGATCCTCTTTATTTCCATAAGTCCTTATTTACATTCCGACCACGTGGGGTCAGCCTTGCTTTTTTGCAACTCTAGGACGGATATAGTTTTTTTGTTTTGTTACGTCAATATAAAGTAATACTTACCATTTTTATTTAACGTAACGAAGTTTATTAAGCCACAGGTGGCAACCAAGCAGACGGGTTGCCTGATGGTAAGCAATCACCGTCGCGTATGTATTATTACTGCTATATCAGGGGCACAACAAATAATGCCGACGTTTTAAGAATTTATTAACACTCCTTTTGGATAATCCAATGTTGTAATTCCGCGGGAATAAGGAGGAAGAAAGATTATTCCAAATTTTGCTAGTGTATGGCAAATAGGAACGCGTGAATCGCACAGTGTGTTATTTTACTTGACAAAATTTCTTTATACTAATGAGTGGCGGCTCGGATAATAGCTCAGTGGTTAGCGGGGTCGGTTCGCACGCCGAAGGACGTGGGTTCAAACCCCAATAATGAGCTTAAGCTGCCGTTGAAGGAAAAACATCGTGAGGAAACCATAGCATGGTGGTAGGGTACTTTCTAGTACTCGGCTGGCTAGCTACCACCCTCAAGTTGAAAATCAGCCGCTAAGCATCTAACGGTGTGTTCCGGCAGCCTCACTTGAGAGCCAGTTACATTCCAGGTTAAGTGTGATTACCATCTTCGACCACACCGTCACTTAACATCAGATAACATCAGTGAACAAACACCTAGTCTGTCAGCCATAAAAAACAAGCTTGGCTGATTATTAGCTTATGCTAAATTTAAAACTCATCACATCACATCATCAGCCATAGGACGTCCACTGATGGACATAGGCCTCCTCCTGTGGGGGTTTTGCCAATACTCGCCACGCTTGGCAGGCGGGTTGCCGAGCGCAGTTAAGTGTGATTGTTCAGCAACGTCTTCCTTGCTTAATAGAAATATAGAACAAACAACCGAGACCTACAATATAACGAAATGTCATTCACGGCCACCCATCCAGAGACAAACCAGATCGTCTGTAGCTTAAAAATAGCAGATTGTTTGAGAAAATTTGTACGAGGTAATAAGTTTTCTAAAACTGTAATCGTCGATATTACACAAGATTAGACGGATTAGAACGATAATGCTAAGCCAATATGAATATCAGTCAACGGAAATAATAAAATGAATACGTATTTCAAGGGGCATAATTAATTAAACGGGCAAAGTCCCAATGTGTCATGGTATTGACGATCAATCGATCGACGGAAGTGGCAACACGATTTATAACACGGATCTTGTAATGCAAGATCCGTGGCTCTATTTTAGAGTCATACGCCTGAGTTTTCGCGTACGAATTTGTTCATTTATCCGTAGAAAATCGTTCAAAATTCAGTCACTAGGCGGTAGATCTCTTTAACAGCATCTAAAGAATTCGGTAGTGCTATTTTGTACTTATTATATGTATTAATTAATTTCAACTTATTTTTTTTTTAATTTCGTAGTTGACCCGTCGAACTTTATTTCACTTAACAGTCAACAGACGTACCGATAGCTGCGCCACCTACCAAGTCCAATAGTATTTTCAAACCATCCAAGAATCTATTGAAATATAGACACAAAAATTCATCCAAAACGGTCCAGCCGTTTAGAGAAAGTTAGGTTACAACAGAAGATTTATATAAGATATAATTTTAATGTATCAAATACAAATATTTGATGTATAACACCAAAGTTACAAGTCAAATTCTGTATATATTTTTGAGATCTCGAAAATAGCTCTAAGGATTTCGATGAAATTTGCTATGAGCCTTATGAGAGGGCTATGTATATAATTTCTCTACGAGATCTAATTAGAAATGATGAGATCCGTAGACGAACTAAAGTAACCGACATAGCCCAGCGGATTAGCAAGTTGAAGTGGCAGTGGGCAGGGCACATAGCACGCAGAACTGATGGAGCTGCAAAGTTCTGGAGTGGAGACCACGGACCGGCAAGCGCATCGTAGGACGTCCACCCACAAGGTGGACAGACGACCTCATAATGACCGCAGGAACGCGCTGAATGCGAGCCGCTTTTAACTGGTTTTCTTGGAAACTATTGGGGAAGGCCTATTTCCAACAACGTCCTACGGCTTAGATAATGATGATGACGAAGTCTACTAATTCTTAATAAAATAATTTAAATGTTAGCTAAGTCAATATTGCGTATAGCCCGCTTGAAACTACTAACAGTGCTGTCTTACTATCATCAGAGTTTGTACGTTACTATGACATAACTATTATATTTGTATACGAAAACTGATTTTGCATGATTCGAAAATAGGACCTCTGTAATTATATCGGTGAGTAACTAGAATTTTATTACGCAAATGTAAAGAGCTGACAAATATGTATCGGAGATATTTGTTGATTTTCTTTGTTCCTGTTGTATATTTTACTACAGCACAATATGATTCCTTTTATACTGGGTTATAAGTTTAGGATATACTAAGCCTAAAGAAAAAAAACAAGCTGAAATTTCAAATTAAACAAGATTAATGACGAAAATAAAAAACACGAATGATTGATTTTTGTTTCGAATACTTTATAGCCAGTGTCATATGGGATGGTGTAAGGATTCTAATGATACACTATACATCCAAATCTGTTCAGTCATTTAAAAGTTATGGTGGAATAAAGAAACTCACATACATACACACATATACATGCATACACACACATACATATATTGCAAGTAAAATAAAAGCTTGTAAAAATCGAAGTTGTAGATATGTTTATGTTCCCTATGGACTGCAAACTGTAACTGTGTTTTGCCGTGGTGGTGCCGGCGTAAGAATTGTACCCCACCCTCTCTACCCGTGGTTGCCGTAAGAGTCGGCTAATGATGTAATCCGGAAGATGGGCAGCAGTGTCTTCCTTGAACAATCACACCTAACTGCGCTCGCCAACCCGCCTGCCAATCGTGGCGAGTATTGGTAAAACCCCCCCAGGAGGAGGCCTATGTCCAGCAATGGACGACCTATGGCTGATGATGTGTGTGATATGATGGACTGCAAAACGGCGTGAATGATTTTGAAAAAAATTTCAGACAACTTTATAGCCTAGCAAGTGATCCTGTTAAGTTTGGTAGCGACCGGATGAACAGTTTTTTTTTTAAAGTGCATCCGTGCTAAACCTTGGCAAGCCGCTTGTACATTATATTCGTACAGTACGTTACTAAACTTCAAGGTTACTATTGTCTCGTAACGGAAGTCTTAGTTCGGTGTCTTAGCAACGCTCTTGGCTACCAGTACCCTGAATATACATACCCATAATACCCACATCATAATCCTATCTCAGTGATGGCAAACCTTTGACACGCGTGCCAATGGTGTCAACAAATAATTCTAACACGTCACGGGGTTTTTTAAATAAGTCATGCATGAATATTGAGATTAATATAAAAAAACATACATAAATACATATATGTAGGTACTAACCTTTTCTATTCTTCAAATAACAAGCTGAAAAGTAAAAAAATCTATAACCCGAATGCGAATAAAATAGCAATAAATTAAAGGAAAACAAAACTTTTTAAACCAATTTATTATTCCTAATAAAATGTAAACATAATTATATATATATTTGTAATCCCGTTATATTTTCCTTTATTTTGATACTCTACTCGATAGATTTGGTTATTTTTTTAAATTAATTTTTAATTACTATTTTGCGCCAAATATCCGGCATTTTTTTTTCAAACGCCTATCTAAGGGCACTTGGGTATTTAAGATAAATGTAACTATACCTTAACTGTCAAAATCCAATAAAGAAATTTACAAATATGTATACATATACATAAATACAAAAAACAAAAAAAAACATAAGAAAATAACAATGGGGTAAAAAAATTGCTATTGTTGTACATGTGTATTTCGGGTGCAAACAGTTTTCAGTTATTTTTTGCTTTTATTATTATTTATTTAATTAATTTAATCACTAAGTAAAGGATGCAGATTCAGATATATTTATTGAATACTGATAATGCTAGGTGTTCTTGCAAAAAATGTGCCATCAGTCTACCCTTATCGGGCATTCAATATTTATTATAATTTATTTAATAATAAATAATCATAAACGTCATACTGATTTTAAAAATAGCATCCTTCTGATGGCCATATTAAAATAAGTACCTGGTTGACCGAACATTGCTCGGCTGAAAACATGGATTAAACGACGTTTTCTGAAAATGAAACCTAGCTAGATCGAGTTTTCGCTCCCGAAACCCCCTGAATACAAAATTTCATGAAAATCGTTGGAGCCGTTTCCGAGATTCAGAATATATATATACAATTATACATATATATATATAAGAATTGCTCGTTTAAAGATATAGATAAAACTTTATTACAGATATCAATGGTACATAGCGTATAGCATATATTTTTTATTTATTAATAAATATTATTTATATGATATATTTATATGATATAATAAATATAAAAATATAATTATTTTTTCTATAGAGAATGGCACATTAAAGGTTTGCTACCCCTGTCCTATCTAATGGAAAGGACACTGGTAAAACTGGTTCTAGCTCCACTAAACTAGATTAGGTCTAAGTGTCTTTCTAACTTAATTGTAAGTAATTTTGACTGTCCTGTTAGCTCATTTGATAGCTCTGCTTCATGAGCTGTGAAGGCGTGGGTTCCATTCCCACACAGGCAAACATTATGGATTGTATGGTTGTTCTAAATAAGCTGTGTAGTGTAAGTATATTATAAATGTATTTTTTGTGATTGACAGGCTGTTTGACCACAGTTCACCTGATGTTAAGTGTCGATGATGTTTAAGTGCTTGTGGGCAGATTTGCAACTTAAGGGTGGTAGCTAGCCAGCCGAGTATGTCAAAGAAATTACACTACCAGCTTGCTATTGTTTCACAAAGTTTTTCTTCACTTGGAGCTTTCAAGTTAATTGTTGAAATTGAACCCTCGCCCCTCGACATACGATGTTTGACAACTAGACTCAATGATAAAGGCGACTCAAAAACAGCGCACAGCGTCATCTAGCGAGCTTAGATATAAACTTTTTTTTCTAAAGTTTAATATTTAATTTAATGTTTCTTCCTTCTAAGTGACGATATTTTCAATAAAATCTTTCAATCTCTAATAGGGGTAAATTTTGAGAAGCGCCGATATGTCTGTTTATTGAGCTCATTTACATTTTTAACCAGATGGATAGGTTTTAAATTTTCTTGACTTTGAAAAACGGACTTCCATACAACCGTTCATCCCTTATTTTACCCCCTTAGGGGTTGAATCGAACTTGATATTACGTTATTAAGGCATTGAGAAATATGATGTCTAAATTCTTGGATATTTAAGTAAAAATATCTCACAATAACTGTTAATTTAAACCGTAGATAAGAAATAGATATTGACACATTTGATGAACGTTTTTAATTGAATAAAATTGTAATTTTGTCAACCACTTTTTAGAATAAAAATCCCTAAAATGTACCATTTTGTCATAGTTTGCGAAATTTTTCTTTAGTTAGTCGGCTAAAGTCGCTACGGTCTATGTTTCGTCAAGATCATTCAGAGGTACTACAAACTAGAGGAAAACCATAAAGACTAGAGATATTATTCATTATTTAGCGCCTGATGGATTACTGCTAATAAATTACATACATAGTTACAGGTCAAAAAGATCTTATCAAAGATGCGTCCGAATGATTGCGGATATAATTTAGTAATAACTAAAATTGTATACTTATTTATTTAGTATTTACGCTCCACAGACATGGATCACATGGGTCCATGATCTTTGTCAACGAATTACCTACACTTTTTTACCCGACTGCCAAGGAAGGGCTATGTTTTTCGCGCGTATCTCGCATGTAAATTTCTTTATTACCTCGTATCTTCCAAACGGCCGAATGGATTACGATATATGAGGTATCGTTAGATTTCTCTCAATAGCCCAAGTGTACTAAAATCAAGACGGTGGATTTTTGGCGCAAAATAGTAATACGTTAATTTAAAAAGAAAAAACAAACCCATTAAGTAGGGTATCAAAATAAAGGAAATTAAAAGGGGATAACAAAAATATATATAAGTTATATGATTAAATTTAATTAGGAATAATAAATTGGGTTAAAAAGCTATTTTATTCGCAGTCGGGTTATAATTTTTTTTTAATTCTTCAGCTTTATTTATATTATGTATAGTAAAACAAGTACTTAACTGAAAAATTTAAAAATCCCCCTACGCAATTAACCAAAGATAGCTAAGAACCACCGCAAGGAAACTGGCTTGAGAAAAAACCGCATCGAAATCGGTCCATCTGCTTGAGAGCTACGATGCCACAGACACACACACTCCCACAAACACACACTCCCACAAACACACACACACACACAGAGAGAGAGAGGTGGACAGACAGACATCGACGTCAAACTTATAACATTATTATAACCCCTATTTTTGCGTCGGCGGTTAAAAAATGAGAACTCGGGCAGCAAATTCCCTAGTTTAGAGATTTTGTGAATGAATCAAGGGCTAAAAAGTTTAATAGAATAGAACAAGTTGAACTGAATAAGTGAATGATTGATCAGTGGGGCGCGAGATGGCGCCCTCGGTGAAGTGAGCAATTCTTCCAAATGACTGCCCCCGACCGACCGACCGACATTGTACTTTATTATGAGAATATCGATTTAATATTCTGCCTTAGCCTACTAACGGCCCACTGTTGGACATAGGCATACATACGAAGGGTTATGGACGATATTTACGATAGCACGGCGCAATAACAAATAATGTATGATTAATTTTAATAATTTGAAGTAACTAAATATTAACTGTGACTAAAACTAAATATTTATTGACATTTTTAGTGTTATTTTAGACATGAATTGTGACACGGGTGTTATCAATAAAATATTGTATTGCACTGGCAATTATGTTTATCAGCGAATTAGTTTAATTTATTTACTTCTACGTTTCGGCCATGTTATCTGTGGTCAGTAAGATCTTAAATGTTGGCGAATGTGTTCAAATCACAAAAGTAATAATGTATAAATGTTTTTTATTTACTTTTAGTGTTTAGTTTAATAAATAAATGTTACCATTTTACTATTAAACCAACGTGATTTTAACATATTTATTTGGTGGTAGATCTTAGCAGGTCGTCTAGCTAGGTATCGCCGCAGTACCAGAAATTCTGCCGCAAAGCAGTAGGTTTTTTAATTTTATTGCTGACTGTCTAGGTGTTTGACCATGACTCACCTGATGTTAAGTGACGGTGTGGTCGAAGATGGTAAAGCACACCTAGCCTGGAATGGAACTGGCTCTCAAGTAAGGCTGCCGGAACACAGCGTTTCGACTAGCTGGCCAGCCGAGTACTAGAAAGTACTCAACCACCACGCTATGGTTTCCTCACGATGTTTTCCTTTACCGGCAGCTCAAGCTCATTGTTGGGGTTTGAACCCACGCCCTTCGGCATGCGAACCGACCGCGCTAACCACTGAGCTATCATCGCTACATTGTAGTAGTGCGTATGACCGAGTTTCAGTTTCAAAGATAATAACTATAGCTAGTGAAATTACAGGGCTGTTCAGAAAACCGAAAAGTCTCAAAGTAATGAGAGCCAAAGCAGCGATGCCGTAGACTTCATTTTGTTACTCAAAGTTGTATGTATCATTACTTCGGATACTCTAACTGTAGTTTTTTTAATGATGAATATGTTGGCTGACAGTTTGAACATTAGCTTTATTCAAAGACATGTTAGTTAGTGGTTATATGAATTGTATAACAAAAAATAATCGAAACGAATAAAAAATTAAAAGCTAAGAAAACTTTGGTTAAAAAAAAATCCAAGACTCCAGAATGTATGGACAGCGCGCAGCCTTACGCACCGAGCTAGCGCAAGACATATAACTACCATACGTAGACTTCTTTACTGTTACCTAATCTGGGACCGCGCGCGACTACCATGTCATTTTCGGTGCGCGTGATTTGAGTGTCCATATTTTTGTGTTTGCTCAGGATAATTAAGTCAAATATTAACCACCGATTTTTTATATTATTTGGAACGACAATCGTGTAGTGAACCCCTTGTATCAATATTGCTGATGTTCAAACTTTCATGGTGCTTATTATTGTAATTTTTTTAAACTTTTGTGCATATTTTGACGATTAACTGGCAGTTGTTCTTACTTTGTTAACCGAGTTCAAAAAATGAGGAGGTTCTATGATCGGCTGAATGTATTTTTTTTAAATGTATTTTCACCGATTTCTCCCCCGTTTGTGGACCGATACTCAAAATTATTTTTTTATTTGAAAGAGTATACTCCTGAGGTGGTCCCATTGGCACCAAGTCAGGATCTGATGATGGAATCCCAGGGAAATCGATGTCAAATGTTATAAGTATTAACAATATTTTTCATTATATTAATAATATTATTTCAATATTGTACCAATTGCATGTCCCTGCACGATCTTGTTTGTATGCCGCTAAGAGTATGGCGTAATAAATGAATGAATTATTATTATTATGAATTATAAATGTCTGCGTCGGCTTAACATCATGTGAGCTGTAGTGAAACACCTAACCGATCACCAGTAAAAAAAAGAGACACAAACTCCTTTCATATATAACATTCCTTCCAACAATATCTAAGATAATATTGCCCTGAGAGTTTGCTCCACTTCGGCTGAGGACTTCCGGCGTCGGTAGACGTACCTATTCACGTGGATTCCGGTACAGCGTATTCTGTGGCATCGGAACCCCTACTGTAGAACCTAAACGTGGATAACGCTGCGTGACGGGAACTGGTTTGATAAACCGACACTAGACAGGCTCTAATTGTTCTATCTATTATAATAAGATACCTATAAGCACCTAATTATAAGATAAAATTTAACTTAAGTTCGACCTCCCCGTCACATCAGATGAGCTGTGGTAAAACAGCTAGCCTGTCAAAGATAAAAAAATACTGAATGCACTGTTAGCTAATTTGGTAATAGCTCTGCATCCTGAGCTATGGGGAAGGGTGCGATTCCCACCCAACAAAAAGGTATGTGACGAACTTAGATGTTTTTTATGTGACCGGGTGTTCCTTATGGTATTGTATTTTCATTCGCCGGTATTTACAAATAAAGTATGCACTTATATTTTGACAGCCCTGTTGGCTCATTGTTAGTATGTCTGCCTGAGCTGTAGAGCGTGGGTTCGATTCCCGCCAAGGACAAACATTTTATGGTATAAACAAATATTTGTTCTGTTTTAGGGTGTTTATTATAAGTATGTATTTACAACAAAAAAAAGTATTTATGTATTCTATCAGTCATCTGACTTCCATCACAC
The DNA here is from genome assembly GCA_950106695.1 of Biston stratarius. Taxonomy (NCBI): domain Eukaryota; kingdom Metazoa; phylum Arthropoda; class Insecta; order Lepidoptera; family Geometridae; genus Biston; species Biston stratarius. The sequence goes on from OX467106.1 coordinate 10,857,480, forward strand.
AAGATCTGCTTAGTTTGGGGTCAGATGGCGCTGTGTGTAATGTGCGCTACGATATATCCTACGATATAAGGAGTTAAAGCAAAGTACTCAAGCGGCCTGTTAAAAACTATAATACCAGTAAGTATCCCAGCTCGTTAGCTTCCATAATAAAACTTATCGTGTATATAGTCTATCTTCCCAACCGGCTCTGGGAGAAACCCTGATGCGTAGTTCGGAAGCCGGCTGCAGTACGATAGTGGTGGTATCATGCCGGAAGGTCTCCGGTGTGCCTTCCGCTAGGGTCAAGTGGAACTTCTTCAGGAACGTGATCAGGCCAGGGATCACTTGCATTTTGGAGAAACGCATGCCTAGAACGATAGTTAGTTTAACATATACCCAAATCTACGACTTCGTCACAGACGTAGCGTATTGAGGCTGTCAGAACACACCCTTAGATGCTTGGCGGCAGATTTTCAACATGAGGGTGGTAGCTAGCCAGCCGAGTACTAGAAAGTACCCTACCACGACGCTATGGTTTCCTCACGATGTTTTCCTTCACCGGCAGCTCGAGCTCATTGTAGGGGATTGAACTCACGCCCTTCGGCATGCGAACCTACCGCACTAACCACTGAGCCATCATCGCTACAAAACATACATAAACATACCTGTTGCAGGACCGATAATCGCTGGGATAGACGTGGTCTCGTAAGTAGAGACCGCGAATTGGCAAACGTAGCGTAAACTAGATGGAGTGACGATATACGTAGGACAGCTGGTGGTGGATGGAAATGAAAAACCGAAGATCAAGCTGAGTGGCGTGTCTTGGAAGAGGCCTATGTCCAGCAGTAGACTTCGATAGGCTGATGATGATGATGAGCCATAAAATGCCACATTTATGGTCCACCTGTCTTGTAATAGCGCTAGTGAAGTTAGTGGCGTGAGAAAATGTGGTTGCTTTTGTTTTTATTGGCAGATTAATTTCCCTCATGAGTTTCTTATACATTTCCTGGCATGGCAGTCAATGTAAAATCCTTTGAATCCGTGGCAGAACTGATTTAGTACAGATGTTTATTCTAGAGCATGCAATATTGTTTCTATCCCTGTCACACGATTTTAATCTAAATTAGAGTGAACAGAAATAATAACACAGATTATTGGGTAGCCCCAGATACAGAAGGGCAAAATATCTATAGATACATGCCTCTATTCGTATGGGCAAACTTAAACTACAAATCAAAAACAAAAACTGTCATAGCCAGCTTATCATAGACTACGGCTAAGCATTGATTTCTACCAAGGTTTGTAATCTTGGGTTTTTTGCTTACAGTACTGTCAGCTGTCTTATCAGTAACGTCACTACATTGAATCTTGCCATTATGCTACGCTTTTTGAATAGTGTCTCCGCTGTAGAACACATCTAACTCGACGGTTATAGGGTCTGTAACACGATACGATTTACGATTATGATTACAATATAATAGACAGCCATTTCAGCTTCCTTAACGCAGAGTTATGTCAGATTTTGTAGCGATGTGAGCTCGGTTCACACATTGAAAGGCGTGAATGATACCTATGAACCTTGACAATGAGCTTGAACTGCAGGTGAAGGATAACATTGTGAGGAAACGGCTGGCTAGCTATGACCCTCAAGTTGAAAATCTGCCGCCAAACGGTGTGTAACGGTGCAACTATGTGTTTAGACAGTCTCATTTGAGAACCAGTTTCATTCAAGGCTAGATGTGTTTCCCATATTCGACCACACCGTCACTTAACCTTGCCGTGCCGTGCCGTTAACTGTGCCGTGGTGGTGCCGGTGTAAGAATTGTACCCCACCTTCTCTACCGGTGGTTGCCCTAAGAGTCGGCTAAGGGATGTAATACGGAAGATGAGCAGCAGCGTCTTCCTTGAACAATCATACCTAACTGCGCTCGCCAACCCGCCTGCCAAACGTGGCGAGTATTGGTAAAACCCCTCCCCAGGAGGAGGCCTATGTCCAGCTGTGGACGTCCTATGGCTGATGATTTCATGTGTCAAACATAAAAAAGGTCTTAAAAGTAGTACTAACCAATACATGTCCTGGGCCCTTCTCCAAACGGCATGAAGGTATAAGGCCTCACTGGATGTGGAGCTCCTGGCAGGAACCGTTCCGGAAGGTACTCCTCAGGGCTCGGAAAGTATCCGGAGTGGTGGTGCAGATGATACACCGGTATGTGGACCCGCATCCCACGTTCCAATCGCAGTCCTGATGGAAACACGTAGTCCTCTACCACCTGACAATAAGAGTAACTCACTAACCACGTTGAAGACAGGAACACATGGAAGTTGTCTAGCTCTGAACGATTCAATCTAGAACGATTAAAAGTAATTGTAACTCGCAAAAGCGTTAAATAGTGACAATGCCTCTTAACATTAGGTTATTTAATATTTTATTTATTTGTTGATTTTTTTAATAACATGTCCAAGTGTTCTCAATGTTCCAATGGAATGTAAATTAAATACAATACAATTAAAAAGCAAAGAAATGAATACCTATCTACTAACTTAAATGATTCACACAGAGTTTGTAACGATTACACTCGCGTCTATCTTGAGTGTAATTTGTGAATTATTATACCAAGAATTAACACATATTATATACTATTATGTATTCTGTGACATAGGTTACTTTTATCACGAAAATATATGCGGTTCCTGTGAAATAGTCATAAAGCCGCGAGGACAACATTATTTAGTTAAACTTACTGCACATAATCGTTAATTCACTTATCATTCAATTTATTGTAAACTAGCTGACCCGATGAACTTCGTATCACCTAATATTGATTTGAAAATGAAGTAATTTTAGAGGGTATTTATTATCACTCTACGCCGCCAGATGTCGTCAAATTAAATAGCAATGTTTTGTGACACTTGACGACATCTTGTGCATAGCACGCCAGTTATGCGATTTTCCATACAAAATTACCATTATTATTTTACTTTATTTTATAGCTTTTCTTTTGGATTTTCTCAATTATTTTTCCTTTTAAACCTTCCCTGAACTATAGCGAAGAAAACAAAAAATCAATATATTTTAAACAACATCCTCTTTTATGGTTGACAGGCTAGGTGTTTGACCGCAGCTCACCTGATGTTAAGTGACGGTGTGGTCGAAGATGATAAAGCACACCTAGCCTGGAATGGTACTGGCTATCAAATGAGGCTGCCGGAACACACCGTTAGAAGCTTGGCAGCAGATTTTCAACTTGAGGGTGGTAGCTACCCAGCCGAGTACCTACTAGGAAGTACCACCATGCAAAACATACTATTAGCATAAATATTTATTAGCGGTTATGTTACATATTTAAATATAATACCTGGATGACCGAGCTTTGCTTGGCTGAAAACACGGATAAAACGACGTTTTCTAAAATTGAAACCTTGCTAGATCGATTTATCGCCCCCGAAACCCGCTGCACACTAAATTTTATGAAAATCGTGATTAGATAGATTAATAAACATAATATATAGAAGTTACGACAGCCTAGATTCTGGCTTCCAATCTGGAGTTCTTGAATTCGGACCCCACGGCACGTAACCTCTGTCTTTTCTAAGTTATCTGCGTATTGCCGCTGACTTCAAATGGCGAAGAAAAACATCGTGGGGAACCTATGTTGGTTCCCCACGATGTTTTCCTTCGGAACCTACATGTACGAGAGTTCATAGAAAAAGTTCTCGAAGATATGTGAATTCTGCCAACCCGCACTTGGCCAGCATGGTGGGCACCTCACCCTTCTCACAGTGAGAAGACGCCCGCGCCCAGCAGTGGGATAGAAAATAAAAACAGCTGATTTAAGGAATAAACATATCTGACTCTATCTAATCAAAGAAATGTGGAATACCATAAAAATTGGCGTTTTAGTATTATATTCATGTATTTAATTACTTCAATACACTAATAGCACTAGAACAAAAAATGCCAATTTTTTAATAGACCTCTAAAAACTACGCAATAAAATTAAATTAATGTTAATTGTTAAACCTTGGTTTTGTGGTTATGTAAATGCGGACAACTATAAATATATTACTGGAAAGAGTATCCAAAACTGGGTTGTGAGCCCTGGACACTGTACGTGTTCCCATCCCAGAAACACGATGAAGCACGGCGTAAGCATTAAATGCTAAAAAACTTCGTATCAATATTGAGTTTAAGGAAATTAAACATGTGGTTACCTCTCTTGAAAGCACCGGCAGCACAGGGTACAACCGCAGTGTCTCTGATATACAAGCTTGTAAATACGGCAACTCATTCACACAGTCATATACCACTTCATTTTTATGCCGCTTCAGAAACTCGTCAACTTCTTTCTGCGCCTGTCGTTGAGCTTCTTGGTTCTTCGCCAATTCGAACAGAGTAAGACACAGTGCATCAGCGGAAGTTTCGAAGCCAGCTGCAAAAAATACGATGCACTGTGCCACCAACAGATCATCCGTCACTTCCAATTCCACCTTTTTCGAATCTCCAGTCTTCAGATTGTTGATGCTATCACTTACTATACACTTATTCATCTTCAAGCCAAGCATGAGATCAACGAAGTCATTACGTTTAGACGGTTCATAATTGCGTTTATTAAAGACGTCAATCAAAATTGTATGGAAAAATTGGTCAATCTGGGTTGGAAAGGCTTTTAGTCCAAGCCTATAAAACATCTTAGGCCACATCGCTCGCCAGATCAGTGCATAGCCTCGCAAGAGAGACTTGCTGAATATTAATTCCCCCATGGCTAGAAATGGGTTGTCCTTTGAATTTTTGTCCATGGTCTTGACATCTATTCCGAAAGCGCAGCTGCAGATGCAATCCATCGTGTACCTTGCCATTAATATTTTGCTGTCAAATACATTCGCGTTCTCAGTTTCGTAGTCCAGCATGTCTTCAAACGCGTGTGCACATTTTTTTATAAGATGAAACATACCCTTCATTTTCGCGGAAGAGAAGAGAGGCGTTAATCCTTGACGGGTGATCTTCCACTTATCTCCGAAGTTGAAGAACAGATTTTGGGTCATAACTTCTTTGGTGGTATAGTCCATGAGTTCTCTACTGTTAAAGTAGTAAAAATCCTTTGTCATGACTAGTTTTAATAAGTCAGGATCCTGTATAATGAGGGCTGGCTCCATTCCGAAATATGTTCCAAAGTAGGGCTGATCTGGGAATCGTCGACAAAGCTCCTGCGTGATTTTTGATGTGAATTTTCTGTGGAGTATCCATTCTATGTAGTTGCCGAAAAATGGGAGCGGTTTTGCGTACGGCACTTTTTTTTTCTTCCAATAATTAAACTTCCTAGTAGTGACATAGTATAATAGTATTACCAATGTTACTAGTGAAGAGGCTATAGTCCAGAGCATGTCCACGGTACGAGCTCGATTTAGAACTGAGCAGCGCTAGCGATAGTAGTATTAGTGAAACGCATCATTAAAATTAAATAATGTTGAATAGATTGACCCTTGTTTTGTTGTTTGTAGGATGACTACATTAAGTTATTAAAACACGAGACAAACTAAAATTCAAGTCGATTTGACTGCCCTATTAACTCATTATATTATTATTAGAATATCTGCTTCAAGAGCAGATATTCGAATAATAATATAAGCAGGGCGTGGGTTCGATTCCCACCAGGACAAACGTTTGTGACTATAAATTTTTGTTTTATGTCTGGGTGTTCTGTATGTATTATAAGTATGTATTTATTACCAATATTTATAATACCAACTTGAGGGTGAAAAGTTAAAAGCGTTTTTTTTTGTAGCGACGGTAACTTAGTGGTTAGCGCGGTCGGTCCGCATGCCGAAAGACGTGTGTTCAAACCCCAACAATGAGCTTGAGCTGCCGGTGAAGGAAAACATCGTGAGGAAACCATAGCATGGTGCTTAAGTTTATTCTAGTACCCAACTGGCTAGTTACCACCTTCAAGTTGAAAATCTGCCGCCAAGCATCTAACAGTTTGTACCGGCAGCCTCACTTGAGAGCCAGTTCCATTCCAGGCTAGGTGTGCTTTACCATCTTTGACCACACCGTCACTTAACATCAGGTGAGTTGTGGTCAAACACCTAGTCTGTCAGCCATAAAAAAAAACGATTATATTTTAAATGTTTTACTAGCTGCTACTACTATGTGTAAACTCAGGGTGTCAGCTATCTCCATACCAAATTGCATTAAAACTGGTCCAGCCGTTTGAGCGTGAAGAAGTAACAGACATACAAACACACTCACAAACTTTCGCCATTATAATATTATTAGTGTGATATAGACAAAGCTTATTGGTTTCTAGTTGCTTATTTATTATACGACTAAGTTTAAAATACTAAACGACAAAAAAAAACTATATTTACCTTGTAGTACTTATTTTTGTACTATAAAAAAGAGTTTTACAACGTCATTGTTATACTAAATTATTGTCGTAATATCCCATACTTATAGCATTAATTTTTTACAAATTATTACCTATATTTCTTTTGACATGCAACATACGTAAACAGAATTATAGGATAGGTGCAAATTGTCGGTAATCACGCCACGACAATCTTAAACGTAGAGTGATTCTCAGTGATTATTAAATACAGATGTCTGAAAATAGAGTTGTCATTAAAAGTTTTTTTCTAGGCTTGAAACGATCGCGCGCAATTTCCAAGATGAAAAAAATCAGTTTGCGCACATACAAAATAAATTATTCCAAGAACTATTTGATACTAGCAGAAAACATTGTTTATTCAAAATCAAAATCAAAAAGTCATTTATTCAGTTTAGGCCCTGCCCTGGTAAGGCGCTTATGAACGTTAAGTTACATGTTTGAATCTACCACCGGCTCGTAATTACACTTCAACTGAGAAGACTCCGGAAAGAAACTCAGCAAGGCATTATTTTTGCAAGGCACCGCGCCGTGTTACTCACTATATTTTTCGGGATAAAAAGTATTTGTGTTATTCCAGGGTGTCAGCTACCTCCATACCAAATTTCATCAAAATTAGTCCAGCCGTTTGAGCGTAAAAGAAATATAACAAGCATACAAACACGCTTACAAACTTTCGCCATTATAATACTAGTGTAATATATTTCATACTTACACTAAACTTGTGCCGAGAAGAGTATACAAAAATATTCAACTACAAGCTGCATTCCGCAGTTTTCCCGCGTGGTGATGAATGATGATGAAGATGAAAAGTATGATATGTCTTATTCTAATGCCTAAAGTACCTACATGCAAAATTTCAGCCAGATCCGTTGAGTAATTTACCCGTGAAGGCGTAACAAACAAATAAACTCACATTAGCATTTATAATACCTATGTGTTAGGATTTTCGCAATAAAGTATGGTACCTCGTGAACTAAAGATTATAATAATTCTTCCTTCGTAGCTAGTTCCGATCAAAGATTTTTTTTTTATTCTTCCTTCTCCCTCTCTTCAAAACAGTTAGGTAATTATGTAGTACCGTTGGGCTCCTAACTAAACAAAGCCTGTATCTTGAAGCCCGGTTAACAAGCATTGAATCAACATTGTTGTCTACTTATACATCGTGAAAGTTTGAACATCAGCAATATTGATACAGGGGGTTCAGTACTCGATTGTCGTTCCAAATAATAAAAAAATAGGTGGTTAATGTTGGACTTAATTATCCCGAGCAAAGAGCTATGGAGAGGGCTATGCTCGGAGTTTCCCTACGAGATCGAATCAGAAATGAGGAGATCCGTAGACGAACTAAAGTAGCTGACATAGCCTAGCGGATTAGTAAGTTGAAGTGGCAGTGGGCAGGGCACATAGCACGCAGAACCGATGGCCGATGGGGCTGCAAAGTTCTGGAGTGGAGACCACGGACCGGCAAGCGTAGCGTAGGACGTCCACCCACAAGGTGGACAGACGACCTAATAAAGACCGCAGGAACGCGCTGGATGCGAGCCGCTTCCAACCGGCCAATGGAAGGAAATCAATGGGAGAGGCCTATGTCTAGCAGTGGACGTCATACGGCTGATGATGATGATGATGATGATGGGGATGATGATGATGATGAAAATGATGATGATGATGATGGTGATGATGATGATGATGATGATGATCCTGAGCAAACACAAAAATAAGGGCAATTAAATCACGCGCACCGAAAATGACATGGTAGTCGCGCGCGGTCCCAGTTTAGATAACAGTAACCAAGTAGTCTACGTATGGTAGCTTGGTGCGTAAGGCTGCGCGCTGTCCATTGTCCATATATTCTGGAGTCTTGGGAGGTCCAGAATAGTTAGAGGAATAATTGAAAAAAAAAACGGTCCCTTAGAGTACTTTTTTTAACGTAGCTTAGTTTTTTTTTTTTTCATTTAATAATCGTTATAGTTATGTGAAAAATTATTCGAAAAACAATTGCTGATTCAATGTATATTTCATGTCATTCACCAAATCTTGATCCCCTGTAATTTACGATAATAGTGCTAACAATGGTAATGACATAAGGCATCGCTTATCTCTCATCTGAGATAAATACGTTATTATTCTGTAACGAGTCAGGTCTTATATTTTATGATAATTAAAATACAAAAAAAAATACATATATACAGTCTAACATAGAACCTCCTCCTTTTTTGAACTCGATTAAAAATAAATCAAGATCGAGTTCGATCATGCCCTAGTATAAAAATATGTAGCAACTTCATTACAAGCTGCGATGGAAGTTTCGGAAGTTACATGAATTCTGTTTCTGTTGTTGAAGTCGGGTTTTACTTCATTGTTCCCGTACGAGCATGCACGTAATTCGACATTTTATGAATACTTTTTTTATACAAATACTCACTTAAATACAAGTTACTGTTAAAAAAAATTCAAGTAAAAAAAAATATTTTCAAAAACAAGCTTTTATGTGGGACAAAGAACTAAGAATATAAAAATAAATTCTATTAAGTATTAGGCGTAAAATAATTAGTCAAATAGCAAAAAAAAAAAATGTCAGTAGATAAAGAAAAATATGAGAATTTTGTAACACTCTTGGTACACGCTGAGATCTATATTCCACCATAAATTGTATATTATAATCCCTTTATGAGGACCAAAAGGGTGAGTGTTCGACGATGCACACATATAATCTTTGTTTTTATGTACTAAATAGGTTTGCGTTTGACCACGCCAAATGTAGTCTAAGATGAAGCACGCTTACCTAGAAAAAACCTGTTTACTCTGCATTTGAAGACACCCATATTGTATTCTACAGGAAAAACAGACGCCGGCAGAGAGTTCCACATCCCCGCTGTATGTATTAAGAATGTGGAATTGAAGCGTTCAGCCAGTGCCAGCGTTCTGGGTGCCTTCAAATCGTTTTCTTCTAGGCGAGCGTCCTTCATCGTAGACCACACCTTTGCTTAAGCAAAGCTATTAGGTTAGGTTTTGCCTTTTGGTAGGCTGGCTAGCTACCACCCTCAAGATGAAAATCTGCCGCCAAGCATCTAACTGTGTATTCCGACAGCCTCACTTGAGAGCCAATACCATTCCAGGCTAGGTGTGCTTTACCATCTTCGACCACACCATCACTTAACATCAGGTGAGCTGTGGTCAAACACTTAGCTTGTCAACCATATAAAAAAAGACCACATCGAGTGAGACGAGATGGCGGTTAACCACAAGCCTGTATATATAAATAAAAAACGAGATGATACCATCTACTTTCAATTTTTTAAATTTATTTTGTCACTACAGAAATAACTAAGCAAAAACTATAAAAGTAAGGAAGGGTTCGTTGTAAACTTTCTTACATTATATATTTACATGCTACTAAGTAGGTAACTACACCTTTTATTTCGAACAAATCTATTGCAGACTTAATGAAATCATATACAGGCATAATTATGTATATCTTTCATATGGTTCCTACTTTCAAAGATAAGTAATTAAGATAAGTGAGTAATAAACGATACGGTGTTTGTAGCGATGATGGCTCAGTGGTTAGCGCGGTAGGTTCGCATGCCGAAGGGCGTGGGTTCAAACCCCAACAATGAGATTGAGCTGCCGGTAAAGGAAAACATCGCGAGGAAACCATAGCGTGGTGGTAAGGTACTTTCTAGTACTCGACTGGCTAGCTACCACCCTCATCAAGTTGAAAATCTGCCGCCAAGCATCTAACAGTGTGTTCCGGTAGCCTCACTTGAGAGCCAGTTCCATTCCAGGCTAGGTGTGCTTTACCATCTTCGACCACACCGTCACCTTAATATCAGGTGAGCTGTGGTCAAAACACCTAACCTGTCAGCCATAAAAAATAATACCAGTGACAGTTCATAAAAACAGGGCTAGTCGAGACACGAATTAGTCATATTTGAGGAAAGTTAGATGGGTAACATAAGTTATCCTTTTTTGCACTAGTTATTGGGTATATAATTTAAAGGTCCTAAGATAAGTCTGCTAAGAGTCGCTGCTGCCAGCCTGGTCTCTCAACAATTTTCAGCCTGATGGCCCGTAGTGGTTGCGTCACAATAGATCGCGGCTCGATTTCCACGGTCGGAGACTGCCCCGCTGCAAGTGATACATGGTAACTCTTCAAGAACGTCGTCAATCCTGACAGTACCTGCATTTTGGCGAACCGTTTACCTGAGGATTTCAAAAAGGATACTTAGCATTTTGTCTAGTTACACACACAATCTAGAGCACAGACATTTTGTTTAACGTTCACATTGACAAGTAGAGGTGTCGAGGCGGTAGGTTGCGCCAACGCGAAGTCAAGATGGACAAGAACATGCAGAAAATTCGATTCTCTGAACCTATAGCTATCGCAGGTTCAATATAAATATACATATGTACACATCACACATCATCAGCCATAAGGCGGGTTGGCAATTGATTGTTCAAGGAAAACGCTGCTGCCCATCTTCCGGATTACATCCCTTAGCCGACTCTTACGGCAACCACGGATAGAGAGAGTGGGGTACTATTCTTACGCCGGCACCACCACGGCAAACTACTTGTACATTTAGGCCGAATTTTGACAAAGTAATTTAGGTACAAACACTAAGTTCATCAGGTGACGACAATTTTTTTATACGATTCATTTTAGATAAGACACTCTGTGATAGCTCCATCCTATGTTGATGTGTTTAAAAATGTATAAAAAATATAATTTTATAAATTATAAGAGATCTTAAAGTTATTTATTACTTATAATATTGCGCGCTTAATTTTGTACCTACTGAGTATTTACAACTTGAATGAATAAGTCAAGTATTTTTAACTTAAAGTTAAACTACTTACCTATACAAAGTCTTTGACCTTCTCCGAATGGCAGAAACGTATACGGCTTAATATCAGCCCTATTTTCCGGCAAAAAACGTTCTGGTCGGAACAGTTCTGGTTCCGAAAAGTGGTCCGAATTATGATGCAGTTCGTATACGGGAATATGCACCCTAAGACCTTTCTCGAGGTTCAAGCCCGACGGTAAGGTATAGTTTTCTATCACCTCTCTGGTGATGATCCCGAGCACAGGATACAGGCGCAAGGTTTCACAAACACACGATTCTAAGTAAGGCAGCTCGGTCATACAATCAAACGTTAAATGGTTATTGTGACGTTTTAAAAAGTCATCTACCTCCTCTTGAACACGTTTTTGGGCTTCTTGGTTCTTTGCCAGTTCGAATAAAACAAAGGACATTGTTGTGGCAGATGTTTCAAAGCCAGCTGCAAAGAATGTAATACACTGGGCGACCAATAACTCGTTATCTACCTTTATGCTTGCTTTTTTAGAGCCGCCATCTTTCATGTTGCCCAGACAGTCTCCTGTGATGTAGTTGTTCTCGTTGAAAGTCAGGATGAGGTCTACGAAATCGTTCCTATTCGACGGTTTGTACCCTCGATCTTTAAAAATGGTCGTCAATAAATCTGAGAAGAAGTTGTCAATCGCTGGGGGGAAAGACTTAAAGCCCAAGCCATAGAACAGTGATGGCCAGATTGCTCGTACGACTGTTTTGAATCCTCTGTAACTGGTGCCTTCGAAAACGCTCAAGCCGATTGTTACGAAGGGGTTGCTTTTCTGGTTCAAGTTCATTGTACCAGTATCGACACCAAAAGCACATAAACCGATACCTCCCATGGTGTATCTTGCCATCAGCTCGTTTATTTGTATTTCTGCGGGACTTTTCAATTTATAAGCTAACATTTTTTCGAATAAATGGGCGCACTTTTCCAGTAGATAAAACATACTCTTCATTTTTGAGGACGAAAAAAGAGGGGTCAGATTTTGACGCTGTACTCTCCATCGGTCACCTCCAGAGAAGAAAATGTTCGTTGTAAATACCTCTTTGTGAGTATACTTAGATATTTCTCTTCCACTGAAGTAATAGAAGTCTTTCGTCATCACCAATTTGATGAGCTCTGGATCTTTTAGGACGAGTGTGGGTTCAGTGCCGTAGAACGATCCAAAGTATGGTAATCCAGGGAATTTATCGCAAAGGGTTTGAGTAACTTGGCCGATATACTTCCTGAGTAAAATGTAATCTGTGTAGTTTCCGAAAACTGGAACTGGGGGAAGGAAGGGAACTCCTCTCTTTTTCCAATACTGATTTCTGGCTGTCGCGACATAGTATAGAATAAAAAAAAAAATTGTAAGCAATGCGAGTATAGTGAGTAAACCGAACATTTCAATGAACTATGTCTTCTGTCGAGGAAACGTAGCAATTCCAGTATTTATGCAATGTAAACTTAGTCTTTAATTAGGTGTGTAGGTTAACAATGATTTTATAAAAATATCTAGCACTCTTATTAAATTCTTCTAGTATTGTTATGGATAGATAAATTTTCAAAAAATTATAATTAATACAGAATAGGTGATTAACTCGCCTGTAATTCCAAAGTAAAGATCTACCCTGCGATTGGCCGACCAGTAGAAGCACCTACTTACTTCCCAAGAAATTGATATAAATATTCGTTCCCGGCATTCAATAAGAACCTCTCAGAAGAAATAAAAAAATGCGAAACAAGAATAATAATTCATATTTCCGTACATTTATATAATACAATCCACTTGGCCCAACAAGGATAATTTATAGAGATTACAATTGAGGAAGCAATTCAAAAAGATTTCGTAATGCTTAAAATGAGCTACTTGAAATAAAATCAATAAACAAACTGAAAAATGTTAATTTTAGTGAGAAACGAAACTGCTGTCATGTATTCGGTATCTAACTAAAGTTAATAAAAAAAAGTAAAAGTAAGTTTGTGATTTCTCGATTTAGATCTTGAAGAACATACTCTTGCAATATTTTATCTAAAAAAAATTACTGTGGAACTTAATTCTGAGATTTATTATTGTAAATGAATTTAACATTGCAAGTTACAAATTAATAAAAACAAACTGTCCATCAGAGTATGGAAATGTGGCCAGAATGCTAGCAGTATTGCCATGCTAAATGGCACTGCTAAGTTTTTGACCAAAGTAGATCGTCATCATCATCGTCATCAGCTCTGCATTGGCCACTGCTGAGCATAGGTCTCTCTTGTTGTAAGCCACTCGTCCCGGTCGGTATTATGTCGTCTACCTAACGAGCTGGTGGACGGCCAACGCTCTGTTTACCACTCCGTCAACGCCTTAGTCCACCTGCCATCACCCCGCACCCTAGGGCGAAAGTAGATACCTAGTAGTTTTTATTTATCTGTATTTAACGCCACACTATATTTTATTTATTTAATGTTGACATTACGAATACAATTATAGTAATAATCAGCACTCATATTTGATATCAATAATTACATATATCAACTATTAATCACGAATATTTATAACACTTCATCATTAATACTGACATTGTTTGAATTATTTTTTATTTTAATATTGACTTTGTTTAAGAAAAATATTTTAATTTTGTATGCCATCGGAAATTAGAGTAACACAGAGAACCATGGAGAGGTCCATGCTCGGCTTCAAACTCCAAGACCGAGTTTGCAATATCGATATCCGGCGACGAACGAAATTCGAAACGTCGGTATCACATGGACCTCAAGTGGGGCTGGACAGGACACGTTGTTAGGCGAAGAGATGACAGGTGGTGTAAGGTTGCAACAGAGTGGTGGCCTAGGCAAGGAATGCGATGCGTTGGTCGCCCAGCCGCAAGATGGGTCGATATTGTTACCGTCGCGGGTCGAACCTGGACCAGATCGGCACAGGACCGAGGCAGATGGTAAACGTAAGACTCTTGATCTAGTTTTTTACGTAATGTGCTAAAGACTTGATCATCTGTTCAAGTTGATGTAAGCGATGATAGCCTAGTGGTTAGCGCGGTCGGTTCACACGCCGAAGGGCGTGGGTTCAAACTCCAACAATAAGCTTGAGCTGTTTAAGCTTGGAAAATATTGTGAGGAAACCATACCACTACCATCAAGTTGAAAATCTTCAGAGTCGCCAAGTATTTAACGGTGTTTTCCGGCAGCCTCACTTGAGAGCTAGTTCAATTCCAGGCTAGGTACATACTTACCATCTTCAACCATACCGTTACTTAACATCAGATGAGCTGTGGTTAAATACTTAGCCTGTCAACCATAAAAATACTGTGTTTACCATTAATTCTTCTATAGGTAAGTTACGGTGAAGGATGCAACCGTGCTCACATTTAAATTCAAGCGATTTAGCTTTTCCTGTGGTTTCCATTATTCCATAGAAACCTTAAGTGACTACTTTAACTTCCCTTTATTCATATTTGAAAGATAATACTTGATAACTTTCAAATAGAATCCTTTGTATCAAGATTTCACACTGTAGAATGGTGTCCCTACAACTGTGGCTTCTGCCAAAAATGTAAAGTATTCAAAAAAATAAATTGGCATGCTCAAGGTTCACACACGTACACGAAGTAAGAATTGGATACAGTAACATCAAAAAAATAAGTGGAAACAAGCCGGTTCAATAATCTAAAACCAACTTCTTTTTATCGTGCCAGAATTGTAGTAAAAAATTATACATAATTATTCAGAACGTATTTGTTGGTTTTCTGGCGGCAACGCGGAAAAATTCTTGGTGCTTTGTGTTTTTTTCATAAGCCGGTGTATTTTCGCGTGCTTATGTATATTTATAAAGTTCTAAATTGCGTGCGTGAGCTTGGGAAAGTCATATAATCACTTTTCCAGCTGCTTCCAAAATTCAATCGAAGCTTTTATTAAAGTTACTTTTACTTCACAATGGTAAGTCAAGATCGAGTCATGACTTATTTTGTGTGACTTTGACTGTGACTTGAACTTAATTTTCAATATAATAATTAATAATATCGAAACACGACACTGACAAATACACAGTGTGACGCCAAAAACAAAAAAAGAAGAAAAAACAACAATATATATAATTTATATGTTAACATTTAATTAGGTATAATACATTTGTTTAAAAAGTTTAAAAAAATCCTTTTATTATAGTCATTTTAAACAGCCGGTCATAGATTTTTTAAATCTTCAGCTTGTTCATTATATACATTTACATATCTTGTAATAAAGTTCTGGGTATTGCGATCTTTGTTCCCAACGGTACAGAAAGTAAAAAATCACATTTATAACTAAAACAAAAAACTTTTTGCTTTAAAGATGGATGACCTATGTACTCAATCAATATGAAAAACCAATCAATGTATAAATGTGTACCTGTTTGAGATTCAAGGCCCGTAGCGCACGTGACCTCTCTTCATCTACCAGACACACGATTTATCTCCCTTATAAACAGTAGGGGCACAGCATACAGTATATTGCATCATTACACTCTTTATACAGGGGTAATTTGGAACAAATAGTTACATAGTTCGTCGTGGTGGTGCCGGCGTAAGAATATTACCCCACCCTCTCTACCCGTGGTTGCCGTAAGAGTCGGCTAAGGGATGTAATCCGGAAGATGGGCAGCAGCGTCTTCCTTGAACAATCACGCCTAACTGCGCTCGCCAACCCGCCTGCCAAGCGGGGCGAGTATTGGCAAAACCCCATCAGGAGGAGGCCTATGTCCAGCAGTGGACGTCTTATGGCTGATGAACTAGTTACGTAGTAAATAAATATTTGAGGACGTCACACGTAGCGTTTTCTAGCCACAAATTAAATGAGCAAAATATGTGATACTTTTAAACTTTCTTTGTAAATATATATACACATCACTACATATTATAAAACAAAGTCGTCCGCCGCGTCTGTTTGTTCGCGATAAACTTAAAAGCTACTAAACATCATCATGCGAGTTTCACCAATAGATAGAGTGATTCATGAGGAAGGTTTCGGTATATAATTTGTCAAGGTTTTGTATAGATTGGTTGAAATATGATGATAATTGTTGAAAGTATCGGAAAATTCGAGCCACCTGGGAGCTTTCATCAAAAACGCTGTCTAATCCCTTGGAGATATTTTGTTAAATTCCACGCGGATGTAGTCGCGGACAAGTCACTTACATATTTTTTTGATGTAAGAGTAAAGAATTAGACAAACGAAACGCCTGATGGTATTGATAACGTCTGTCCATGACCATTGCAACGATACAGAGAACTTTGAGTAGTAAAACAAAGTCCAGGGCATCGCTACCTTGGCGCTCATTACTTTTGAAAATTTCGATGGTTAGTCTCAACAGCCCTGTAATTTAGATTTACTATTTTTAGTACCCTTCAAACCAGAAAACAGTAATGTTTACACACTACTGCTTTGCGGCAGAATATCTGGTACTGCGGTGGACTAGATGACTTACTGCTAAGGAGATTTACCACCAGGTAAAAAAGTGTAAAGTAGTGTAGTGTTTAATATTTATTTTGGATGGGAATTGAACCCAAACCTTTCAGTTCACGAAGCAGACCGATTGCCAAAAATATAAAGGATAGATTGAATATAAAATATTACACTAACTTAAGATCTGTAGTGGTAGGGTACTTTCAAATACTCGACTGGGTACCTACCACCTTCAAGTTGAAAACATCTACTGATTTGAGCCTCACTTGGGAGCCAGTTTTATTCCAGGCTAGGTGTCATTACCATATTCGGCGATACCGTCGTAAAGTGAGTTTCGTTCTAATCACCTAGCCTGTCAAACATATGAAAAATTGGGATAGCAAATGATTCCGCAAGAAAAACATGAAAAGTAAAAAAAGTTCATCGACCTTTAAAAACACTATTATAACCTTACGCATGCCACCAGCGGCACGTAACCTTGCAAAGTTAATTTTCTCGAAGCTTTATCACCTGGTAAGTTATTGTTCTGATTATACGTATAGTATGCAGCTATGTATAGCTTGGAGCCACAGTTTGAGTGCTAGTTGGTACGGGCGCAGCCTCCCAGACGAGTCAGGTTCAAGGCGCATGCGCGCGTCTGACCTCCCCATCTCGGCGGGTGACAAGGAATTAACGCCGAGTGCGTGGATATTCTCGAAATCTGTTTAGCAACAGGTGTACTTGACAATTGTAGGAGTTAGCTTCGATAAAGAGAGCACGTAAGGTTATTAATTAAGAAGAATTGTTGAATCTTTTATCTCTCTATTTTTCATGATTACACTCTATCCTATCGTCATAATGATATTATAATAGCAAAAGCACTTTTGTTTGGCTGTTTGCCCGCTACATTTATTTGGGATAAAAACTGGGATTTATTGTTAATCCCACTTTTTAACATTCCCACATTAATAAAATTATGTATTCTATGTGTTAATCCAGGGTATCAGCTACCTCCATACCAAATTTCATCAAAATTGGACCAGCCATTAGAGCATGAAGAAGTTACAAACATACTTACACACTGACAAACTTTCGCCTGTATAATATTAGTGTGGTAGCAGAACCAATCTACACCAAATTTAACATGGCGGTATGTATTCGATAAAAGAAGTATTTCGATATTTTTTTAAATAATGCATTTCTTTTTTTCAAATGTCTTTATGGATCAGATTGATTGATTGTCAGATCACCATCTGGCAGCCTCACTTTTTCACCATTTTTGAAACACCGTCATATTAGGTAAGCTGTGGTTAAACGTCTATCCTGTTACCTATAGTACGAAAAAGTATCAGAAATGAATCAACTGATTGAAGAGTATAACGGAAAAAAAGTATGGTCGAAAGGCTAGGAGTTTTACTACAGCTCATCTCATGTTAAGTGACGGTCTACTCAAAGATAATAGTCACACCTGGCCTGAAATGGAACTGGCTCTCGAGTGAGGCTGCCGGAACACACAATTGGGTTCTTGACGGCAGATTTTCAATTTGAAGGTGGTAGCTAGTTAGCTGATTACTAGAAAGTAACTAACACCTATGGTTTCCTCACGATGTTTTCCTTCACCGGCAGCTCAAGCTTATTGTTAATATAAATAAAATAAAGGAAAAATTGCTAATAGCATAAATTACCATTAAAAAAATTACCATAACTTTTACTTATATACCTTAAAGTTTATACAGAACCATCGGTGCGCGAGTCCAACTCGCATTTGGTCGGTTTTTTTCGTATTAAAGAGTAGAGTTTTCTAAGCTCACTTTCCTATTTTATCAAGTAAATTTATATTTTTTTGTCCCAAAAGTAAAATAGAATCATACTCACCCTAACCACACCCTCTATCTAGTACAACTAAGGACGCGGCAACATCGCGTTCAGTGCAAATAAATATAACAAAATTCGCTAAAATACAAACTGTACATATCAACACACCTTTATAGAACATTAGTGAACAAATTTAAGTCATATTCAGTGGTTGTGCAAGTGTTAAAACGAGTGCAATTGATTAAAATACGAATGTTTACTGCGACATGACGGTGGAATAAGCTGCTGCATCTGACATTGAAGCTTCAATATCAGCTCAAAAACTCTGCTGAACCTGTATTTAGACAGCGCCTCAATATTTGGAAAAGGTATCTAAAATATTGATTAGCGAAATAGAGTTTATATTTTTTACTGAATCGTTCAAATGTGTAAATGTACTGCAGTGTCGTTTAAAAATATGAAAATCAAGGTCAATTATTTTGAACGACCATTTATGATTATGAAGTCCTAACGTTATAGTTAAAGCATTGATTACCAGAGATTTTAAAAAGGAAGAAGAGCTTGTAAGTTTTTATGTGGAAGTAATAAGACGAACGATACGCTCTCTTGATGGTAAGAGATATTGCCTATCCATGACCATTGCAGCGATATACAGAACTTTGAAGAACAATACAAAGTCTAGGACTTTAAGACTTTCTTCGATGGTTAGTCCCAACAGCCCTCTATTTTCGTTAGCTGCAGTACCCTGCAAACCAGAACACAGTAATTGTTTACACACTACTGCTTGCATAATATCTTATACTACAGTGGTACCTACCTAGACAACCTCCTGCTAAGTAGATCTACCACCAACCATACGTGTGTTTGTTTGGACCATAGGATTATAATAAATATATCTCTTCGGACTACAATGAAATGATTATGTGAGATATTTCTTATCTCATGTAACGCGTAAAATCTGCTGAATAAGTCTTTGTTACGTATTCTATAAAAAATGTGTGAAAAATGGAAAAAAAATATCGAATAAAATCAATTGATCGATCAATCTATTAATCATTATAATATTTATCCATTAGTATGCAGTGTATATATTTATAAATAATGCCATTATATTTTTTACTGTTAATTACTTTTTTAGCAACACCGTCTTTATTTCGTCACTTCGTGAGTTTGATTCCCTTCAGGACAAACATTTACGTGACGATAAATGTTGGTTCTGTATTATAAGTAGATATTATATTTACAAAAAAAAAGTATATAAGTATTCTATCTACAGATACAGACGTCGAATTGACAACCTCCTCCTTCTTTTCTTAAAGTCGGTAAAAATGATTAATACTTCTAGTTTCTAGCACTAACTCTGTTGAAATCAATTATCGATATCGACAAGTCTCTATGGATTATTCTAGAACAATAAATCACCTAACTCCTAACCGTTAAAGAGTTGTACTTTCCTTCATCAGCTCAGCGTCATGAGATGATGATGACCATACGCAAATGTCTCAATAGCTTTAGAAAATATATTTAAAAAACATTGTTAATAGCTATAACATTTGAGGGTTGCCCTGGATTTCCCTGCGATTTTATCATCAGATCCTGATTTTTCCCAATGGGACCACCTAAGGAGTATAATCTTTCAAATAAAAAAAGAATTTTGTGAATCGGTCCACAAATGGGGGAGAAATCGGTGAACATACATAAAAAAACATACAGTCGAACATAGAGCCTCCTCTTTATTTGAAGTCGGTTAAAAATAATATCTAGGAGTTTTCCTTTTAGGAAAATTTTCTATGACAGGAAAATCGCTCGAAAACAGCGGGTCAGCGTAAATAGTTCTTGATTAAAAGTGGGGTGTGTAGGTATACGTACATTTTCCTCTTCATTGGGTTGTTCCGTATTTATCCCATCACCCCTTGACGTATCATTACATTTCGTATTTCACCCCAAACGCATATTCTACAATAGAACTTTTTTAATTTTCTTTGACTCATCGCAAATGCAATTTTATTAATTCATCCCAAGGCAAAAGCTTTTTAATTCAAAATAATAATACGAACGAAAAGCCAACCTTTTTTATGGTTGACAGGCTAGGTGGTGTTTGACAACAGCTCACCTGATGTTAAGTGACGTGGAAGATGGTAAACACATCTAGCCTGAAATGGATCTAGCTCTCAATTGTTGTTGGAAGAACGCACTACAAAAAACAAAAAACGCTCTTCATGTTGGGGAAATATACATTCATTAAGTTAAATAAACTCTTTATTGTGTTTGCTCACATCAAAGACTGTACATGTAATACAATAGAAAAGGTAAACTTAAAAAACATCTAGTGTAACAAGTGGCAGTCTTATCGCTAAAAGCGATCTCTTCCAGGCAACCAGAAAGTGGAAAGAATACAAGAACAAATAGAAAACGGAGCGTGCCAATAATAAGGATGAAATATAAGTTTAGGATATGATCAGGTTAACATTTATAAGATCATCATCATCATCAGCCGTATGACGTCCACTGCTGGACATAGGCCTCTCCCATTGATTTCCATAAAGACCGGTTGGAAGCGGCTCGCATCCAGCGCGTTCCTGCGGTTTTTATGAGGTCGTCTGTCCGCCTTGTGGGTGGACGTCCTACGCTGCCCTTGCCGATCCGTGGTCTCCACTCCAGAACTTTGCAGCCCCATCGGCCATCGGCAAGCTAACGCGTAATAGCATTTCATGTCATCAACTTCAGCATTATCAGCAACCACAAGGGAGTATTTGTAACCTTTAACTGTTGCAACAACGAACTATCCCACGTGGAGGCAGATAGTCTAATACTTATAACGTGACATTAAAATAAAAACGGTGGCATCAGCTGATAAAAAATACACGACCCAAAATCAAACTAAAAAAAAACACCAAAATTTTAAATGATAAACTTCGACTGCGCTTGCCCTATTTCAATTTTCACTTGTTCATGTCGTTTTATTTAGGAAATCTTCTCCAGTTTTAATGTTCTTGATGAGTTCAGGAATAGCTTGCTGGAGTAGTTTTTGCTCGTAAGCATTGAGGATTCCAAACCGGAGGTTTGTTTGCACGCCATTCCTTCCAAAGAGCAATAAGTTCGAGAAAAATGTCGCCTCAGTTACACAGGACTTTACGTACGCATATTCTATCATGGCAGCATCACCCTGAAATAGAAAGCAATCGATGTAGTTTTAAGAATCCCGCTTACAAAAAATGGGACCAATTAAAATTTGAGGGATTTCGCTATTTGCCGTTGAAGAATATTTCTAATCACCTTCCCAGCTTGATTCCATTTCAAGGTATCAAATTCTTGTCCTATCATCGGTGTTATATGTATAAATCTTGCAACTTGCGGTTTCAAAACGTCATTACGATCTCGATTTTAACTTATTAATAAATAAGTTAAAATCGGGATCCAAGACTTAAATAAATTAATTAATTTGATTTAAAGCTGTGTGAAAATTTCACCAAATCAAGATATCTTTTTTTTAATTTTTATATCTAATAGGCTTGCATTTGACCGCCAACTCGCCTGATGATAAGCGAAGATGCGGTCTACGGTGGAGCACGCTCGCCTAGAAGAAACCGATTCACTCGCGACTTGAAGGTACCCAGATTGTATTTATCGGGGAACACCCACTCGGGCAAATTCCATTCTCAAATTTATCTTTGTTTGTTTTCGTTGTTTTATTATTATTTTAAATCGGCGTGGC
Source organism: Biston stratarius (assembly GCA_950106695.1). Taxonomy (NCBI): domain Eukaryota; kingdom Metazoa; phylum Arthropoda; class Insecta; order Lepidoptera; family Geometridae; genus Biston; species Biston stratarius. The sequence continues at coordinate 10,879,635 of OX467106.1, forward strand.
ATATGTAGTACATGTGCTTTTGCTTAAAATAATTTAGTATTAATTAATATTTATCTTATTTTACACAATTTTAAACGGTTTTATTTAGTTTGCCCTGTTTGTTGTTGTTTTTGGGTCAAATTTAGTAATTTGAATTTTTACTCCCTGTTGACAGATTGATCTGATATTTGGTATACACCTTTAGTTCTGATGACAATACAATTTTTACATACATTAAATCTCTAGCTCTTTGGTTTTTTTTTATTTCTATGAAATAGTAATGGGACGAACGAGACTCTCTCCTGATGGTAAGAGATAACGCCTGTCGACGACCATTGCAGCGATACACAGAACTTTGAATAGCAAAGCAAAGTCCAGGGCATCCCTGCTTTGGCGCTCATTACTTTGAGACATTCGATGGTTAGTTCCAACAGCCCTGTAATTTCGCTAGCTGCAGTACCCTTCAAACCGGAACACAGTAATGTTTTCACACTACTGCTTAGCGGCAGAATATCTGGTACCTAGACGACCTCCTGGTAAGGAGATCTTAAAGCGAAAATCAAGTCGTTGTTTCTACATGTTTGTTAAATTTAGTGACGAGGCTCTATTGACAGTGCTGGGAGGTGGAAACTTCAGAAGCTGCTAGTAATCCCCTCGAAATTAGGTTCATGTTAGATTCATACAAATTATTCGGCATTAATATGTTATATATGTGTATACTTACGTTGAGGGCGCGCAATATGATGTTCGCGAGTCTCGCGGCCGCGTATGCCATCGAGAGTGTGGCTGAACCGCCTCCTGCCTTGGCCTTCACAACCTAATACCCAAAACAATACTACGAGTTAAACAAAACACATTAGGACTTCCATTAGCTTCGTTATCTCTTCGCACGTGTAAAAGTCTTGCTAATGATGTACTTAATTAGTTACGAGTTGTAATGCAACCCTTTGAACTATATACTTACTATTGGATCTTTTTGTCAAGGTGGATATATGGCGGCGATATTGATCTTACATACTAAGCAGGCTACCATGATAAGCGTAAGTCCCTCATTAGGAATTTAAGTCGACTTTGAAACAGCATCGGGATAATAGTGACGCTAGAGTATATGTAGAACTTTAAAAAGATGAATATTTAATTAATTTCCCAGACCGGAAGAAGGGCCCGGGAAAAATTCCAAACCTTCGAAAGGCTCCTGGTGATGGTACCCCATCGGATCTCGGAAACGGTGATATCTACGGGGGTCGTTTTCGAACAAAATCTTCCTAAAGCCCTGGGAACTTTTAGGTGGGTGGTTTCACACAAAAAAACATGGCCGCCATACAAAATGTAACCTCTAATATCTCGGAAACAGTTAGAGATAGATGGTGGGTGTTCAAACAAATGTCATAGGGGACATTGCGATCTTTTAGGTGAAGTTCATTTCAAGGTCATCGGTGACCTTTTTCAGGTCTCCGAGACCGAATATGAAATTTGTTTATCGAAATTATTATTTTTTAATATGGCGGCCATACATTTTTATTTTCAAATCGACCCTTGAATAGATCTCATATTCAAACACAAAGTACAAAAACAAATCATTCAAAAATACCTATCTGATCTGCCCCCCTCGCTGTACATCCCCCCTTCGTAACCTCGCGAAATACTAGTTGTTTCTATAAAATTTTAATCTAGTGAACTTATATTATTAGCAGCTGTAGCTACTAATCTATACAAGTTTAGATAAACAAGTTTTTATGTCTTTATGCGCTCATTGGTACAAGCGAAGATCAATAAAAAATAATGGTCACCTCTGTACCAGCCTCTTGGATCCTTTTTGTTAGTGCATCTATCTTGGCAGCCTCGCATAGTTGCACCGGAGGTTGGCTCTGCGACAGCAGCGGAATGATGGTGACTCCTGAATGGCCGCCGATGACGGGAACGGAGACGTACTGAGGGTCCACTTTGTTAATTTCTCCCACGAAAGAAGCTGAACGAACCAAGTCCAGCGTTGTCACTCCGAGCACGCGATTTGGGTCGAATATTCCAGCCTGAGGATCAACCATCAGTATAATCTGCATTAAAATGCGTCTGTAGATTACTGGTTAGTACCTAGAGGTACGAATAAATACTTTTCGAAATTCGCGACGTTGCCCCTGTGGATGGAAACCGAATCCACAAGTTAACTATTCAGCTAAATTTAGCATGGCATTAATTAGCATCAATAGGATAGACAATGGGCAAAGTCCTGGCACTATAAGAGAAAACTGAAAAATCGTGAGACGAGTCAAACTTGGCATAGATGCAAACACTATGTATCATACAGCTCAACAAGCACTAAACGAATGGCATTTAAGGAACCTTGTTTTTATACTTATAATTTAGAGCTTGAATTACTAGCAACAACAGCATAGTTGCTATAGCTAGTTAAAATGCGTCAATACAATGATATCTTAGCGGATCATCATGGCTCAATACACATATTTAACCTGAAATTTACAAAGTTTAAACGGGATGTCTTGGCCATCTTACGAAAGCAGGAATGTTTTTTGTGATTTGCGTGATTAGATTGATGGCTAATACATTCCGTCTGTTTCTTTATAATATGTATGTTATTCAACGTTTTTAATTTAATTTATATACGGTTTGTGTCACTCTGTTTGCACTATTTATGTTTATGCTTCTAATTTATATTGTTCATGCTGTATACACATTTGTCTAGGAATGTAATTTAGTTCAAATCTTTTTTGTTATTTACATAATGCTGATGTAAAAATTAGGTAGGTATGTTCTGTTTTGTGTATCTAAATAAATAAATATACTTCTGATAGTTTTTGTCAGGTAATGCAGAAAATAATACATTTTCAGTGTTTATTTCCACTGTACCGTAACAATGCCTTATTACTTTTTTGTAGTAAAAGTTTTTGATTTGATATAAAATCCACCGTTCAGAACTTGGAGGTTCTCTTTTGATCAGGCAGGTGATATCGTTGTCATATTCTCTTATCAAGACTATGAGTGTAATACCTTAACATTGGTATAACGGTTTTATTACCTTCTCGAGAACCTTACAAGCAATAGGAACCATAGAGTTGATGGGGTTCGTGATGATGGCTACGATTGCTGTCGGGCACTGTATCGCGATACAGCTCGCCAGATCGCGGATGATGGTGGCGTTCGTGTTGAACAAATCGTCGCGTGACATGCCAGGCTTGCGTGGCACACCAGCTGAGATCAGAACCAGATGTGAACCTGTAGGTACAAATTCATAAGTATCATCTAGTAATGTACCATCCCACGGGGGACAAAATTGCAACTGCTGAATACAGCCATTTAGCAGTACTGTGTTTGAAGGGTTTGTTTAGTAATAAGAATCCACTATTGAATGTCTCAAAGTAATGAGTGCAGTATGTAAGTAAGTATGTTTTGTTACCCAAAGTATCGGATTATACCGTTACAAGAACCATTGGCAGGCGTTATCTCTCGACTGTCAGGAGATCGTTTTGTTTGTCTCATTACTTTTACTTTTAGTAGCGATGATAGCTCAGTGGTTAGCGCGGTCGGTTCGCATGCCGAAGGGCGTGGGTTCAAACCCCAACAATAAGCTTGAGCTGCCGGTGAAGGGAAACATCGTGAGGAAACCATAGCGTGGTGGTAGGGTACTTTCTAGTACTCGGCTGGCTAGCTACCACCCTCAAGTTGAAAATCTGCCGCCAAGCATCTAACGGTGTGTTCCGGCAGCCTCACTTGAGAGCCAGTTCCATTCCAGGCTAGGTGTGCTTTACCATCTTCGACCACACCGTCAATTAACATCAGGTGAGTTGTGGTCAAACACAAAGCCTGTCAGCCATTTAAAAAAAAAACATAAAAAAGGTACTTACTTTTAACTTATAATTTGGTACGTATTTCTTAATAGCTACTTATACATAGAATAGATAGGCTACTGTCGATTATTTTTTAGTCCAGATCCCATCACGTGGCGTTATCCATGTCTTCGCAGCCGGAAATTTGTAAAATTGTACCGGAAACCATCAGATCGATTGTCATCAAATTTAAAGACAAAATTTAATTTTAACTTTATTGCCAAAGGAAAGACGGTTAGACTATAAAAACAATTAAAAGAAGTATACTATGTGATAATAGATATGTAGATAAAAATGAAGCAACACTTGAACATTTTATAGGCAGGATCAGCTTTATGCTGCAATAATATTCTTACAGCGCTCATTTTACAGCGTCCCTTTCCTCGAGTTAATTATATGGCGATACATCATCAGCCATCATTTAAGACGTTCACTGCTGAACATAGGCCTCCTCCTGGGTTTTGGGGTTTTGCCAATATTCGCCACGCTTGGCAGGCGGGTTGGCGAGCTGCAGTTAGGTGTGATTGTTCAAGGAAGACGCTGCTGCCAATCTTCCGTATTACTCCCTTAGCCGACTCTTACGGCAACCACGGGTAGAGAGGGTAATAAAGTAAAGAATAGTACCCCACTATTCTTACGCCGGCACCACCACGGCAATGTAATACCAACACGGAATATGTCGATACAATCGTATAATATTTCTTATAATGAGTAAGCGCCAATACTCGAAAATGCTCGTAAGTTGGTCATTTGAGATCGGTCTATCATCTTGGACAGGATTATTGTCGCCAATAAGTCTGATATCGTGGCGGGTTTTTACGAGAGTTTCCTCGTGTGGGTGGTGTTGATTCGATGATCCTTAAAGCCGTCACGGTGAACGGCCTTATAGCGCAGAGTCTCGACCAACATTCAAGACTTTAGATGTTTGCGTTAAGGGTCAAAGCAGCGGCTCTTAACACGGCTCTCATTGTTAGGAGGTTAATTATTCTGCAGTCCGAACAGGTGCGCAAAGTTTTCAACAGTAATCATGCTTTATATATGTATATATTTAAGTAAAAAAATATACGTACATCGGAGAGCACAGGCCAACTGCTCAGGTCCCGTGTGTCCAGTGACCCTTGCTGCGGTGTTGATGTGTGAGATATCGACCGCAACACCGGGGGTCACCTTTTCAACATCATATAGCGATAGATGCGTCACCAGGGGGTTCTGCTTCAACAATAGGGCTAACGCCTGGCCGATGCCTCCCGCCGCACCCACCACGGTCACTTTGTACAGCATCTACGGGACTTAATAAATATTTTTCAACGAAAAAAGAACCGCATTCAAAAAAAATACTTTAAAAATGTGAAATAATATTTTATATTGATCGCACAAATATCTATAATATCTATAACTAATACTAGATACAATCTGGGTGCCTTCAAGTCGCGAACAAATTGGTTTCTTCTAGGCAAACGTGCTCCGTCAGTAGACTGCATCTTCGCTTAATATCACGCCTTTATTTGGAATAAATAAGCAATAACTTTTGTTTGACTGTCGTATTAAATCATTTTGTAGTATCTCTGCTTCAAGAGCATTAGACCTGTAAGGTAGGTATTCGATTTCACCTAAAATATATATTTATGTGGAAAAAAACCTAAATGTTTGTTCTATGTCTGGATGTTTTGTATGCATCGTATGTATTTACAAAAAAAAGTATGTCTATTATCTATATCTTTAAACGAGCAATTCTTGTATATATATACATATATATATATATTCTGAATCTCTGAAACGGCTCCAACGATTTTCATGAAATTTTGTATCCAGGTGGTTTCGGGGGCGAAAAATCGATCTAGCTAGGTTTCATTTTCAGAAAACGTCTTTTTATCCATGTTTTCAGCCGAGCAATGCTCGGTCAACCAGGTACTAAGTATTATATCAGCTATCTAGTTTTCATAGTACAAGCTTGGCTTTGGGGCTGCTGTTGATGCGGTGTGATAGGTCTTTCAATACATATATTATATTAAAGTTACAACCGTGTAACGTTTAAACGACCGCCTAACATGAATGGCAATAAGGGCTCACAGTACGGCCCCAAGAGAAATATAATGTGTAACCGCTGCTAAGATTACCATATTTATGCTTCTTGTTCTGCTTGCTTTTTAAATTTTTGTAGTAGTTTCTGTAACAACGGGAAAAGATAATGGTAGATTACCTGACTAGAAGAAGAGAAGTTTTTAGATCCATTCTGAATTACAAATGGTTTTGGTTTGTGCGAGAGCATTTTTGTTTTGTTATTAGGATTTATTAATTTGAAGATACATAATCCTGGCACACCCCGCTTGGCCCCAGCGATTAATATTTCGTACATAACTAATAATAATATATCGAATGTACTAATATATATATATTGAAATACTTATGTATGTTTTAAACCAAGCTTAAATAAAACAAGACTAAAATAAAATATTCTTAAAATATATGAACGTGATTCATTACAATTCAGTTGTCAATATGTCATAATATGTATGTCATGTCATTATGTCTTGTCAAAAATTCGATTGGCTTTTTTATACATCATTATGATTCTGCCACTTAAGAGCCACTTGCTGCCACAAATGAAGTCTTAATGAGGTTTTTAATGTATATCTGTTCTAACATCGCACTGCTGAGTAGGGTCTATGGATACATAGCAGTACCCTTCCTTCCTCGATCTTCATAGAGTGATTGGGCATAAAATAAGAAATTTGTTAATTATTATTTATTTCTAAGTAGCTGTTTCCGCCCGCTTGGAATTGTACCATCAAGATAGGTAAGTAAGTACATTAAGAAAGTAATTAAATCACCCCCTATTTTACCTTGCTTAGTCAAAAACGCGGAAACAATCTTTATATCTTACCAAAAGTAAAGATGTTTTTTATATCTCTTACTTGAGAAATTATTGGTTTCCCGTACAAACTTTCATCCCCTATTTCACCCCCTCCAAGATTTATTTTCCCAAAAAAGTAGCCTAGTAGATTTTCCCAATGTGTCATGCTTTACCATCTGGCTTCCTAACGATATCGAAAAACTAAAAACGAAAACGAAAAACTAGTGGTTTACAGTTTACACTGTAAAAAAAATGATATTTCTACCTGGATTCTTAAATATGAATTAATGACGCCAACAAGACGTTCAACTAATGGTAAAAGTTAACGTTTGCCCATAAGATGCGCATGCGGAACCCCGAACTTTCTGATGATGCCAAAAGCAACAAAGCCAAGTCGATGTGAAGGTTGCTTTGGAACTTTTGCTTTGGTTTATTTATTTATAATAATGTTGTGTTCTCTTTGGCAGTACCGAGATCTCGGTGGTGAGATGCGGAGGAGCGCGCGCGGGTAGTACGCCGCCGTATGGGCAGCCTGCCGGACCTGACGGAGCGGTCGCGGCCGCCGCCGCGCGTCGCCTGCCGCACCACCTCTGAGCCGCACCGGCACCGCGCCATCATCACTCAGGTATATCCACGAAATCTCACCAAAATCACTCAGCTACAGACACTGCGCCAAAATCACTCAGCTACAGACACTGCGTCAAAATCACTCAGCTACAGACACTGCGCCAAAATCACTCAGCTACAGACACTGCGTCAAAATCACTCAGCTACAGACACTGCGTCAAAATCACTCAGCTACAGACACTGCGTCAAAATCACTCAGCTACAGACACTGCGTCAAAATCACTCAGCTACAGACACTGCGTCAAAATCAATCTGCTACAAACACTTCGCCAAAATCACTCAGGTTCAGTACTTGAGTGATTTGTGCGCAATGCCAGTGGTACTGGTTATATATTTTTTGTCTTACTTATTCTTAAAGAGATTTCTGAGAGAGATTCTTAGAGTAAACAGGTTTTTTCTAGGTAGTTGTACTCCATCTTATATATCTCTTCCACACTACTGCTTAACACCAGGCAGAGTGTGGTCAAACGCGAACCTATTGAGAATTTTAAAAAGACACACCCACTGAAATAACCTTTAAACTTATAAGATCGGAGAATCCTGACTTTAATTTTGACTTTCCATTGATGGAACAACTCACACACACAGTTGATTTGTGGATTAGTTTTAACCTGAAAACGTTACAAATAGACTTACAAAGATAGACTTGAATATTGGGGGTCAATTTGAGATCACTTTAGCAGGAGGTTGTCTAGTTAGGTACCACCGCAGTACCAGAAATTCTCTTGCCAAGCAGTAGTGTGCAAACATTAGTGTGTTCTGGTTTAAAGGTTACTGCAACTAGAGAAATAGAGGGCTGTTGAGACTAACCATCAAAAGTCTCAAACTAATGAGCGCCAAAGCAGTGATGCCCTGGATTTTGTTTTGCTACTCAAAGTTATATGTATCGCTGGAATGGTCATGGACAGGCGATATCTCTTACCATCAAGAGAGCGTCTCGTTCGTCTCATTCATTTTACAAAAGTACCAAAGTTTTTGTAAACAAACTTAAATAAGTTTTGTGATAATTCTCATCTTATAATATCAACAGCGAATTATTACATCTCATAAAATTGTATTAGGCGTAGAATATTCGCTTTGTGATCGCAATACACTTTGAACGCTTAAAAACTGTGCCGTGGTGGTGCCGGCATAAGAACAGTACCCCACCCTCTCTACCCGTGGTTGCCGTAAGAGTCAACTAAAGGATGTAATCCGGAAGATGGGCAGCAGCGTCTTCCTTGAACAATCATACCTAACTGCGCTCGTAAACCCACCTGCCAAGCGTGGCGAGTATTGGCAAACCCCCAGGAGGAGGCCTATGTCCAGCATTGGACGACCTATGGCTGATGATGATGATGTTTAAAAACTTGCACATATTATCATAAAATATCAGGTTTTTTACTGGTTTTTTCATCTTCACCTCACTACAGTTAGAATTTAGTCAATTTTACATTTGAGTTAATGAATTTCTAAAAATGGCATATTAGCTAAGTATTGGTCTACCTAGAACCGAAAAACATGGCACGTGATCTACGAGACACACACGTTTCGGAACCTCTGTTTTAGACTTTTAGGCAGATTTATAATAACAATAAATCTGAGAAGTTTCTGGGCAGTCGTATAGAAATTTGGCATCGGAGTCTCCCCACGAGGTCATGTCGAAGAACTTGACCGTCCTGAGACGGGAATCAAAGTAAGAAATGAGCGGCGAGTCACCTTCCCTCCCGAACATCAGGACATCTGAAAACGTGAAATATTTAAAAATATTTAAGTTTTTTTAGAATATTTAATTTGTCAACCTTTAAAATTCTAATTTGTTTGCCGTGGTGGTGCCGGCGTAAGAATAGTACCCCACCCTCTCTACCCGTGGTTGCCGTAAGAGTCGGATAAGGGATGCAATCCGGAAGATGGGCAGCAGCGTCTTCCTTGAACAATCACACCTAACTGCGCTCGCTAACCCGCCTGCCAAGCGTGGCGAGTATTGGCAAAACCCCCCCAGGAGGAGGCCTATGTCCAGCAGTGGACGTTCTATGGCTGATGACGAATTTGTCGACTTTTTCTCAATCGTTTTGAATTTTATAATACAACGGCGCAACACCGTTTTATATAATCTAATCTTGGGACTTTCTATTCATAAGGCAAATGTTCTTTTTAAGCAATTTTATTCGACCGTGTTTGACATGTATAATTTATATATGTATGTCCGTTCTATGTTATCTCGTAACTACTAAACGGCTGAACCAATTTTGATGAATGATATGTCATTAAGTTCTTCTTTATAGCACAAGTGTAACTGGGTATATTACAATAATCAAAAATTTAAATGGCCGCCACTTTTATTTCGTTTGGTGTTAGTTGTTTTTCCGTATAAGAGTTATAGTTTAAAAAAAAGTTTTAGCTTTTTTATTGAAAGGTGGTTTTGTTTCCTTACCTTCGGATATTTTGATGTAGAAGTTGGTGTACTCGGTTGTAGAGAGGATGTTCTGAGTGTTAACTCTAGTGATCTCATTTAACTTACTGTTTTTGGTCAGCCGTAATATGGTAAATTGATTTGAGTTTATTCCTATCCCTGAAAATGTACATAGTTTAAAAAGTCGCATGTATAGAAAATTTTATATGTAAGATAAGAAAAATTAATTAATAGGCAGATTTACAACAAGATTTATTATTATCATAGACATAGAGAATGGACTGAGCGTTCCCTATAGTAAATACGGGTGGCAAAACACAAGAAACAAAACACAGTTTTCGCTTCGGGGCATCGCGCCTTCGTCGTTACAGACCTACAGAAAAGAGACAGGTATTGGCCGCACAGTCGCGTTGTCTCTTTCTAAAAACTGGTCAGTTTTGTGAGGTCATTGCTCAGTCCGTTCTCTATGTCTATGATTATTGTTGAATGAAACAAAAAACAAGATTGCGTTAAAAAAACTGTACAACCTTGAAGACCTATTCACGTCAATACAAAGACCATCGCTATCCAGACAAAGAATCCCGTTTTCTGGAGCTGACCTACTTTCGCTGAACTTACCAATTTCGAACACCAGGTCTCTGTCGCCCGGGTTTGCAGTTGGTGACAATATGATGATGCCATCTTTAGCCGCCTTTACAGCGAAGTGCTTCTCGAAGTACGTGAGGTCTCCTTGGGTCTTTTTAACCACTACATTGTCGAATTCTATCCCGTCTATTGGGTACATGTGCTCGTACTTGTAGCTGTGAGCCAAGTAACGCTGACAACCTGCGAAAGGAATAAATTATTATTTCAATTATTTATTTAATAACTTAATTTTTTCATTAAATACATATATAAAACACATAAATAATATAAAAAACTAGGGTGCCGCCGGCAGCGGGGCAGGGCTCAAATTGCCGGTGGTTAGGACTGCAGAATGAGGAACCTCCTAACAATGCGGCCGGGTCAAGGATCACTGCCTTTTGGATCTGACCCTTGACCCAACCGTCCAGCGATAGTCTCTTAAGATGTTGGTCGAGACTCTTCGGTATAAAACCGTTCACCGTGACGACTATCGGCACAATGATCGTCGAATCAACATCCCACATGGCGGTTATCTCGTGAGCCAAGTCAAGGTACTTGCTGAGCTTGTCCTTCTCGGCCTTCACGAGATTGTCGTCATGTGGGATGGTGATGTCGACGAGCACTGCCCGGCGTTGGGCTCGGTCGACCACCATATCATCAATGGTCCTGTCCGTGATGATAGACCGGTCCCAATAAAGCAAAGCACGACCATTTTCAAGAACTGGCGCTGGTGCGTACTTATAGTACGGCACCTCAGACTCAACAAGGCCGTATTGAAGAGCAAGCTGCTGAAGGATGAACAGCACTGCTACTTGGTTGTGCCTGTGCAAATACTTTACATTAGCAAGATGCGAACAACCGGAAATAATATGTCGGAGTGATTCTCCGGGACGGCGGCATGCCCGACAGATGTCGACCGTACCGTCCTTCATGATATATTTCCGATAGTTGTTCGTCTTGATGATTTCGTCCGCAATTGCACAGGCAAAACCCTCAGTTTCCCCAAAGAGGTTCCCGAAGCGTAGCCAGTTCACCGACGCGAGCATGTCCACATCGGGGCCCGTTAAGACCCGATAGAACTGCCCGTGCAGCTGCTTGCTCTTCCGTACTTCCTTGCGGTCTTCGGTGCTTAGCACTGATGATTTGCACCAGTTCTCGTTCGCTAAGGAGAGCTACATTATTATTATTATTAAGCCTTTTATTTCTTGATATTTACATTTAACCTTATACATAATACACTTATTTATACACAGTAAATATCAGGAACCCCTCTCAGGTGAAGGCCTCTCCCAAGGTTTGCCATCTTTCTCTATTCTGAGCTATTTGCATCCATGCGGCGCTTGCTTAGTGGACCTCTCCATTTGGTTACTATTTTTGTCCATCTGTGATCTGTGAGGTGCGCTACGTGACCCGCCAGCCCGACGTGACTTTCACTTCAGTCTTGGTGCATGGCTTCGAGCATCAGTTGCTTTTGTCTTCTCTCTTATTTTTGTGTTCCTTATTTTTTGTTGCTTCTTAATGTTTAACACAAGAGTCTATAACTTTTTTTTTTGAGCGATAAAGGCATAACGCTCTTACATATTTCTGATTGAAAGGAATAAATAACACATTTGAAATAGACGTTAATTTTGCCACGCTGGATGGCAATGTTGGCATCATTGCATTCTGGCCGCATTTTCCTCCTCTGACGGACTTTTAGATTAGGTAGTTTTTATAAATTTGTAAAATGTTTGTAGCGTCAATTTTAAGATATTTTTAACGATAGTTAGTCTCAATAGCCCTGTAATTTTGCTAGCTGCAGTACTTACCCTTCAAACCGGAACACAGTAATGTTTACACACTACTGCTTTGCGGCAGAATATCTGGTACCGCGAACCTAGACGACCTTCTGCTAAGGAGATCTACCACCAAGTAAAAATAACGTAATATTATTATTAGTAAAGTAACTCAATTTATCTTTTGCAAATTTTTTGACCAGCATCTCGCATTTGTAATGAATATACATGAACTTTTAGGTCACGTTTGCTCAAAAAACCTTAACCTCATAAAACAAAATTTAATCCATAATAAAAAAAAAAAACAATTCGACACACCTGCTTTTTTAACCGCAGCCTCCAATCCTTGAAGTTTCTGGACCATCCAGGATTCAAACACTTTCTTTTCTTCAGACGCGTTATTGAAACACGATAAAACTAACAAAAATGAAACGTTGTATCTGATCGACCTCATCGTTCGAATGTCCTCTTTATATTACTTCTAAGTTCTAACTAAAATATAAAATAATATTATATTCTACTAATACGTATTATAAATGTGATAGTTTGTATGTTTAGATGTTCGGATGTTTGATACTCAATCACGCAAAAACGGTTAAACGGATTTGGATAAAATTTAGCACACATATAGTTCATTACCTGGACATCTAAGATACTTTTTATCCTGGGGAAATCTTGAGTTCCTGTGGTATTATCAAAAAACTAACTATAGGACGTATCCACTTGAAATTTAGTATTAAATGTGTCTTATTGGATAATATTTCGGAAGAAAGTGTATACAAGTTTCATGACGGATGAAACTATTGGTCTTTAGTTACACATATTCCATTTCTCTCTGAACCTAATTATTTACTCAACACGGTCGAAAATCGCAGGCGCAAGTTAGTTATTTCTGTACTGCATACTATTATAGTTATTATAGAACCTGCTTCTCATATAATTGTTGAAGTTGATTTTCAACATTTTTTATATAAACATTAAACATCGAATTTTGATTGTGATATATTATTTTAAGGTAAACAAGTTTTTGTGCAGCGGCTTCTCGGATTCTTTTTTTCAAAGAATGTACGAAGTAACGAAGCGAACCTCTACCACAGAACAGATAATAATACTAACATCTACTGAGATGAAACTATTAATAAAAAAATCGATTCGATTGATGTTGAGCGAAGATGAGATGAGTACGCTTGCTTAGAAGAAACCAATTACGAAAATCACGATCTATGAAGACACCCAGATTGAATCTATCGAGAACAAGCATTAGGACAGAAAATTCCACTGTTCAAAAGTTTGTAAAATAAAAATGGAGTCAAATTTTTGGAACATTAACGTTGAAATCTCCTTTTTCTTGTCTCCTCTTTCGCACGCCATTTTCCCGATCCTTCACCAGTATCGTCCTAAGCATCCTCGACTTATCCATCTCTTTAAAAGCTATCTTTTTCTTAATGTAATTTTGCTAATACTTATATGAAAGCATAAAAGTATGTCCGTATAGTATATTTGCTACTTCACGCTGTAATGGTTTAACAGGTTCTTCAAAATTAATAAAAACAAAAAGGATTGTTTAGCTAATACCCAGGTCCCACATGGATTTACATGGCAATTGCCTATTTTTATCCCATAAAACGGGTGAAATCTTAAGACGTAGTTTAGCAGTTAGAAACCTAATAGGTTGCGCATTTTGTTATCAATTTAAATTATATATTACAACCAGTGCCGTGGTGGTGCCGGCGTAAGAATAGTACCCCATCCTCTGTACCCGTGGTTGACGTAAGAGTCGGCTAAGGGATGTAATCCGGAAGATGGGCAGCAGCGTCTTCCTTGAACAATCACACCTAACTGCGCTCGCCAACCCGCCTGGCAAGCGTGGCGAGTATTGGCAAAACCCCCCTAGGAGGAGGCCTATGTCCAGCAGTGGATGATGTGTGTGATGTGATTGCAACCAGATAGAATAAATGATATAGAAGTTAATCCTAACCTTTTTATCGACAGATCCCAGTAAGAACAATCTACAAGAAAGACTGGCCATGGAGAAAGAGCAAAGCTACAACGAGAGCGGCAGCAATCGCCAACGCGGGCCGACGAAAAGACTCCGCGGCGTCGTCCGTGGGCGCGGCCTCGGTTCGCCGACTGCTGGCGCGGCAGCCTCCCAAATTGCCGCGGCCACTGGTTCGCCGCTTCACGCTCCTCTGCATCTCAACTGGAATGTGCGCCACTGCACTCGTGCCTTTCACAGCCTACGCCGGCGCCGAAGCCGGTGCACTTCCCCTTGCGATCATGCACACGGTCGCCGCCCTCGTAGCCCCCTTCTCCCCCCTTATATTGCAAAAAACTGGAGCAAGGACAGTGATCACGTCAGCTCACGTACTCGTGTGTGTGCTTTTGACCGCTCATACGGTGGAAACGCCTTTGTCTGTGCTGCTGCCTCTATATGGGTTGTGTGGACTCACGCTGTCTCCGATGTACGTTGCACTGTCCGCCGCAGCGACCACTTTGTCGCAAGCGGCTGGAGACGAGGCTCGACGCAAGGTGGCGCTGCGAAGAGCCTTGCGAGCGCTGCGTGCGGCACAAGACTTGGGTCTGGTGGCTGGTGCGCTACTCTTGGGAGGTGCGCTACTCATTTGGCCTGAGGACCGCACACCACCTCAGTTGACGCCTGCTCCGACTAACGTCTCGATACCGAGATGGCCGCCTAATGAAGAATATTTCATGGAAGACGATTACGAGGTAAGATTAAGAGATATTTTGGCTAAGTATATTTTTTTTTCAATTAATGATAATTTAAAAGAACGACGTTCTTTCTTGGGCTGATTATGAGAGTCTTTCTATGACTATTGCAGTGATACCCAAAGTTTTGAGTAACAGTTTAAGGCTTCTCTGCGTAGGCTCTCATTACGAGTGCTGTGTGGCGTTTGATGCATCGTATGGTCTCTTAGGTATGGTCTTCTCTCTATGATCGTAAGGAGTCTTAACTTGGAAAAAATATTCTTAAATATGTTTTCAATTAGTCCCATGATTTACGTAAGTACCATTTAGACTAAAACACAGTAATGTTACACGGTACAGCTGGCCAGAATATCTGACACTATGATGACACACACCAAAATGAAAAACGATTAATGGGCATTAGTTTAATTTTCTTAACTCTATGATGGAAATGGCTTTTTTTTTTAATTTTTACCATAGGAGCGGACTTGTGGCGCTGCCGGTTGCCCAGATACACAGTCAGTGCTGGGTATCGCGCTAAGCTGGGAGGGGCGCCGGGTGCTGGTGGCTGTGTGGGCCGCGCTCGCCCTGGCCGCGGCAGCCGTGTCCCTCTACGGGGCCACATCCGCACCCGCGCCGCCACCTGACACGCGATCTGTACTCCGAGACCCTAGAGCTCTACTGGGTGCACCCATGGGACTCTTCATTGGACTGCAACAGGGATTTATTTATACGTCTTATATTAAGGTAACTCTTGCACCTTTTTAACTTTTTCTCTTAATTCCGCTCTAGGTTTTACACTCATTTAGAATAGAGTAAATAAGTTAATTCTTTACGCGTTATATACAAATAAATAAATAACCACATCAAATACAAATTCAAATGACTTTCGTTACCTTCAACAGTTTTCCTTCAACATCCCTTTGACCTTTCTTTTGACAGCCCTGTTGGCTCATTGGGAGTATGTCTGCCTGAGCTGTAGGGCGTGGGTTCGATTCCCGCCAAGGACAAATGTTTGTTTGGTATAAACAAATGTTTGTTCTGTGTCTGTGTGTTCTGTATGTATTATAAGTATGTATTTACAACAAAAAAAAATATTATTCTATCAGTTATCTGACTTCCATCACACAAGCTCTGTTTAGTTTGGGGTCAGATGGCGATCTGTGTAATGTGTCCTACAATATTTATTTTTTATTTATTTTATCTTCTTTTTTTTAATTTTCGTGCAAAGTCTCTTCCTATTTATTCATGCTTTTATTTTATACCATTTGTATATTAGTCGAATTTAGTTTCAGAGTCCTGTAAAAGAGCAAATTAGCGATAATAACAAAGGTACTTGTAATAATCGCCATTTATCCACGTATCTTCTTGCTCACATCATGCGTCCTGCATCCATCAGCCACCAGGTCACATAACACTACTTTTATTATACTGAAAACGAGACGGGAGGTCGTGTGGTGGAAAAGCAATTTGTCCATTATAATCCATGTCTTTACGCCAGTGGTACGGTGTGTGCGTGGACGGGTGGTGGTGTGCGTGGCGAGCTTTGTGCGGCGCTGGAGTCCTGCAGGCCTTGGCAGCCGGAACCTTCAGCATGGCAGCCGCGAGGGGCAGGCGGGGCGCTCTGGCCGCAGGAGGAGGGGCTGCCCACGCCTCGTTGGTGCTGGCTCTGCTGCGGTGGCGTGCTGCGAGGACGGATCTGGCTTTGCCTGCACTCGCAGCAGCCGCCTGGGGCGCTTGTGCCGCGCTCTGGGATGTTCTACAGGCGAGTAGTGAACTGATTGAGCAAAAAGATGTGAGGAAGACAGTATTCAAAACGAATAGTGATATGTGTATCTATATGTGTGCGTGTATGGAAAGTTGTAAGCGATTGTCCTAGATAGAAAAATATAGGGAAACTTAAAAATGACAGAATTGAATATCAGGATTGGTACAAAAGATTACTCAGCATATAGTATGAACTGATTATAAAAATAAAAGATCGCCAAACCTTTATTCTCCTATTCATTTATATGCCAATGTCATAGTAGTTATAATAGTGGCAACTTTCACAGAAGCTTAACGACGTCTTAAAAATATATGATTCATATTTTATCACTTAGCCATAGCGCACGTAAATTAATTAAACACAAAATCATTCTTTAAAAACATTTTTTTTGCGTTCCCTTCAACTTTATAAGTAACTAGCAGATAAACAAATAAATATTGCGATTATAAATTGAAATATAAACTATCCTATGTCTGAAGTTGGATCAAACTGCACACAGTGTGTAAGATTTGGTTAAAATCGCTTCAGTAGTTGAGGAGTTTATCGCGGACATACAACGTGTCACGAAATTTTTATATGTAAAGATTGTGTGTGCGCGTGCAGGCCGGCGCGTGCATCGGCGGCGCGGGGTGGCGCGGCCCGTGGGCGGCCGTGGTGACGGCGCGCCACGCGGGGCTGGCGCTGGCGTGCGCGGCGCGCCACGCGCTCTGCGTGCGCGCGCAACTTGCCGCGCTCGCTGTCTCGCTCCTCGCCGCGCTTACCGCACACGCCTTCCTTGAGCGCACGCTGCGACGAGGTAGACCCCTTTTCCAGCATACTCTCCTGAACGGCAGTAAGCCGCGAATCGCGACGCGGCGCTATATTACTTGCGGTTCAACATGGGATCGCATAAACTTAGGCTTTAGTAAGACAATAAATTACAAAAAAAAAAAAACTTTTATAAGCAATTTTTGTTAGTATTCATTTACGTTTTACGCTGCCTTAATTTGGAGGAACGCTCTAAATTTTAGTTTTTATTTTATTACTTCTCGAAATTGTTTTTTTGGCTTTGCTCCAGGGGTGTGCCCTCGTCGCTTCTCTCCTTCAAAACTACGAAATTCGCAATTACTGATAGCTTACGCTATTTCATTTAAAAAAAGTCCGCAACATGTGCTTATAACCGCCAATCTACACAACAACATGGTCGTAACAATGTTTTATTACCAAACTAGCTGTGCCCCGCGGTGTTACCCATAAACATTGCATTTTTCGGAATAAAAAGCCTAATGTGTATTTCGAGGGTGTCAGCTATCTCCACACCAAATTTCATCAAAATTGGTCCAGCTTTTTGAGCGTGAAGAAGTAACAAAAATACAAACACACTTACACGGTCACAAACTATCGCCTTTCTAATATTAGTGTGACGAAACTGCCGCTTTTTGACACGTTACTCTTTCCAGGTGAAGCTTCTCGCCACAGGTCCTAGCGAAGACCTACGGCAACGCAAATAGCATCGCTCACTCTGGTGACTGACGAAGTTGCAGAGGGCGGGGATATTGCTTGCCACGTGCTCGCCTAGGTGACGCATCAAAACTGTTAACAATGGAAAGTTAAGAATCATTCGTGAAAATTAAAAAAAATAAACGACGACGTAAACTTAAGGAACCTTTATAAAAAGAAATCACTGTGAAAGCCTTAGATTTAGATACATTTATACATATATATATATATATATACATATTCTTAATGTGAAAATCAAAATCAATCTACGAATCCGAGAAATCTTTGTAAGGTGTTAAAATTGCTAGTTGAAAAAACTGTTTCGCGTAAACTTCAATTACTTGCTAAATTACGACAGGTGCAATGAGTACAAGACTTTAATCAGATAAACACTGACAATATCGGATAGTTCATATGAAATGAATATATACGGGCTGACAGTTTGAAAATTAGCAATATTCAAAGACATGTTAGTTAGTGGTCATATGAAATGTATACAGATATAAAATTGAAACAAATACAAAAAAGAAAACTAAGAAAACCTTGGTAAGTTTTTCCCAAAACTCCAGAGTTTATGGACAGCGCGCAGCTTTGCACCGAGCTAGCGCAAGACATAACTACCATACGTGACTACGGAGTAACTGTTATCTAATCTGGGACAGCGCGCGACAACCATGTTATTTTTGGTACGCGTGATTTGAGTGTCCCTATTTTTGTGTTTGCTCAGGATAATTAGGTGATTAAATTAAATTAAATTAAATTTATTTATTGAGATAAAAACGACTATTCTAATCAATAACCACCACTTGATATATTAACCACCTATTTTCTATTATTATTTGGATTGACAATCGAGTACTGAACCCTCTGTATCAATATTGCTAATGTTCAAACTTTTACGGTGTATAAAAGGCTTTATAAACGTTGCTTAAAGTCAATCTATAGTTAAAGTAGCCTATGTTGTTTTTGAGACATTCGCGTCAGCAAAAATTTGATAGACTGATTGAACTTTGAGCATCTTTTATAAGTAAGGCCCAAAGTTATTACATAAGTGTTCGTTTAGAGAAATGAACTGTTGGAGATTTGCAATTATTATTAAGCGTTTCTTATATAGCACTAGAATATACTAACTAGATAAGTCAAATTAATGTTATTACATATACCTTTGTAAGTTCGGACTGTCAATCAACGAAATAGATGGATTGATCGTTTGAACAGTGTGAAAGCAAAGGTATTTTTTTAATGCATTGAATGGCACAGCACGATCGTTATTGTACTTAATTACCTAATTTAAGGGCAACTCTATACAACCAGGGTTCAAGATAAACTTTAAAGTATATAATTATTTTAACACAACTAGTATTTAGACTTAATATCACTATTTGGATTCACTTACTGTAATTTTTCCAAAATTGTATATTAATATAAAATGGTATGAATATTAGAGTTGGATGCACGACTGAATTAGTAAATATTACTAGTGCAAGAAGGACAAAATAATTGCGTTATTTGATATCAGATTATATTTTAATACACAATAAAACATATAGTAACAGTATAGTGAGTATAATCGAGAACTTAATTCGTTACGTTTAATGATACGCTCAATCAGCAAAAACTTGTGTGAAACAAGGAAAATAACCATTAAATACCAAAACCATTAATCATTCCTTTTGTCATTTTCATTTTTGTCTTGTTACCAAGCCACAGTGGTCTGTAATAATTATTTTAAGATATAAGTACTCTTTACAGTAACTATGTATCATAGATCATCATCATCATCATCATCATCATCATCATCGTCATCGTCGTAATCTTCATCATCATCATCAGCCTCTTTCAAGACACGCCATTCAGCCAGATCTTCGGCTTTTCGCTTTCGAGTCTCAGGGCGTCGTACGCTACGTATTGCCAATTCGCGGTCTTCACTCTAGAACACTTCTATACCAGCGGTTATCGGTCCTGCGACAGATGTCCAGCCCACCTCAGCTTGCTAATACGCTGAGCTATGTCTGTGACTTTTGTTCTCTGGCGAATTATTTCGTTCCGGATACGATCCCTCAGAGAAATGCCGAGCATAGCTCTTTCCATAGCTCGCTGAGCGACTTTGAACTTACGGACCATTCCCGCTGTCAGTGTCCACGTTTCGGCTCCTAATTGTTATTATTAGTATATATAATTATTTATGTAGCTTTCCTCATTAAGTTTTTCATCAGCAAAAAGCTTGAGGTATGAGTTTTAAATATATCTACATACATATCTAGGTTTTTTTTTTTAAATGTTAAATTAATGAGACGATCGAGACGCTCTCCTGATCATAAGAGATAACGCCTGTCCATGACCATTGCAGCGATACAGATAACTTTGAGTAGCAAACTAAGTCCAGGGCATCGCTGCTTTGGCGCTCATTTCTTTGAGATTTTCGACGGTTAGTCTCAACAGCCCTGTAATCTCACTAGCTGCAATACCCTTCAAACCGGAACACAGTAATGTCACAAACTACTGCTTAGCAGTAGAATATCTAGTACTGCGGCGGTACCCACCTAAGCGGCCTCTTGCTAAGGAGATCTACCACTAAATAAATTTTATTTTACAATACTTAACACAGGTTTTATCTTGTATATCAACTAGTATATGATATTATTTTTAGCGAAATATATTATAAGTAATGTTAATTTCATTTTTTAATACATGCTAAGTTATTGGCCGTGCTCCTAAAGTGTTGTCTACGAAATGGAAATAAATTACTAATGATTGTTGAATATGTTTTTCTATCTATGAACCCCTAGGCCATTACTTTCCAAAGTGAGAACCCGTAGGGAGGCATCACAACATGTAACTAGTCTTTGATTGAGGTCAAGGCTTAATTTGCTGCAAAAAGCTCGGAATCCTCTCAAAGGTGCGTCCTTACTTCACGCTGGAACAGTTGCTCACATTGTACCAAGAACAAGTTCATTCGTGCATGAAGCTCGCACTTTTGGGATGGATCCGCCATATAGCTAGAGGCGTTGGAGTCTATTGAGAAGCGTGCCAAGAGGCTCATTTGCGACGACACCTTTGTCAAGCTAAATTACAAAGCCTAGAACATCGTCGCAAAGTTGCTAGTTTATCCGTTTTCCTACATGGTGTAATTCTCCTATGCTCATTTTTCTAGAGCTAAAAAAAGCGACATCGTGATCATGATCGACGTTCCAAAAACTCGAACGGAACGTTTTCATTCCACGTTCAATGTGTGGACCGCTAGACAGTGGAATGTGCTGCCTGAGTGGGTGTTTCCTGATGGATATAATCTATGTGTCTTCAAGTTGAGAGTGAATCGGTATCTTCTAAGCAAGCGTGCCCTAACTTAGATCGTATCATCATTTAACATCATGCGAGATAGCGGTCAAGCGTAAGCATATTAATTTTTTAAAAAAGGAACTTTTTCAGACGTTGGAATTCACCAGTCAATAAGTTTTATTGCCGTTGTCACTGGTTAATAAAAAATATACAGGATTAAAAGCTTGTGTTGTACTTCCCAAAGGGGGTCTTTATACTCACCATTATTAACATTATGGGCATCCGCTTAAACAGTTGTTGCCTCTCGCTAGCACCTACAGTAAACTTTCAATGTGTCTGACAATATCTAAAAACTATAAAAACTGTCCGGCTTTTTCTTATTGGTCCCCAAGTATCATATATAAAATTCAGCTTTTATACTATAACGTGAGTATAATAATTATGTAATTTTTTTTTAATAATATTTATTACCTGTTCAAGTAACCACAATCCAAACTCCATAGTCCCTGATCGATCTTACCTGTGTTGGGGACATGCATATAGAAACTTTCAGCTTTTATAAAATAGCGAAGGTCTGGCTGTCGCGGGCCCTTGCTCTGATAAGAAGCGGCGAGATATATTTGATCAATAACGAATAAACATTAAGGGTTAGCTCAACTGTGAACAGCGCCCAAAAAGCACACATCCCATCTATTTATACTCGAGAATGACTGATTGCAAGATAGGAAAAAAAAGTTGCGCTCGTAGTAAAAGTTGTTCATAAATATAGACACTGAACTCCATTCGGCTTAGTACATCCTAAGCTTATAACCTTGTATGAAAATATAAATGAAACAATACAGCAACGTTAACACAATTTATTTTCCATTTTATAGTTCTAATACTAATAGCGAGAACCCTATTACATCGTCGTCTTGTAAGCTAAAGTGCGTTACATTTCAGTTATAACGAAATAGCATTCCAAAAGTTACCTGCTTAGTTATTAGCATGATATAATGCTAAAAGTAGCTAAACGTTGTCTGTCATATGATGTCCAGATTTATTTCACCGAGAAACATAAAAATTAAAGCTGTCAGTTGACGACTACGAAACAGGGCTAACATTTAAGTACATTACAATTAAACTGTATAAGTGTATATTATTATGGGTTAATTACAATATGTAACATTACGAACGCTTACTATTATTGTCTGCAACAATTAGGTGATAATTTAGCAACTCAGTTGCTTCAAACGACACAATATTAAAAAATTGCCGTCTCCGCAATATGGTCTCGTTTTATAGTAAATAAAAAAAATATTATTTTATATTCCGTTAGTCGTATGAGACTAACTTTAATTTAGTAATTTAACTAATTGCACCTATTTGATACAATTCCTATATTCATGAAATAATACTGAACAAAAGGTATGTAAACTATATTTAAAATGAAAATGTAAAATCAGCTAAAATGGAAATCAAACAAAGTTGGTAACAAAAAATAAAAGAACTCATCAAAACGAATTTTGTCTTTATTAATAGGCTATTCGTAAAATAATCTAAAAATAGCATCACAATAAAAATAGCGCACATAATTATGAAAAATATATGAACAAAGAGCTTACAAGATATTCAAATTAAATTATACAAAACAAAACAATCAAACACAATATCTCGATATCGTTGAACTGAGTTCATTATTTATAATATAGAATTGACAGCAATTGCATAAAATCAGCAAAGTGATCTATTAAGTAAAAAAAAACGGAAATATACTAAACATTAAGGTGATTAACTTCCTAGTGTTGAAATGGGCACACTTTTTAATATCAATCAATTGACAAAGAATAAAGAGTGTGTCTAGATTATTTTCATGATACGAACATCAACATCAATCAGTGTGTGACTACGACGTAGATAAATGTTATTAGCAGTATGGTAAACATTAGCAGCGTGCTAAACATTACCAGTATGCTTAACATTAGCAGTATGCTAAACATTAGCAGTGTGCTAAATCTAAAATTTTATTTAACAATTCTGCATTGGTTATTTGAGTTATGTTTATTTAGTTAAAACTAATTTATAATTTTCACAAAAAATTAAAGTTTTGCAATTGGTTTAATGTCAGTAATAACAACATAAAAACTTATCTTAATTTATTGAAGTAGGAACTCAGTACAGCTAACTTTAAGTTGATAAAAATGACACAATTATCGGCCCGTAAAAATACATAACCAAATATCAGGTCAGAGATACTGACATTCGATGACAAACTGAGTAAATAAATGGGGAGAACCAAACATAGTTGCCTATTTTCTTGATTGGATTCTTCTCTGTTACTTTATATTGTAAATTGACGCTAGTTTTATAGTCAAAATTTTATAAATATTGAGCAATCGAGCAACTTCTTTGTTTGTTTATGCCATTTTTATACTATTTTTATGCAAGCACCAGACTACTTCATAAAGACAACAATGAACAAAAAAAAAAAAAAAATTTATGCTTAAAATGACACTATAATGACGCCATTAATATAATTTAGAACTGCAAAATGCTATTGTTTCTGTTGCCGTTAGCTTATATTCAACGAAGAAACTAAAAGATAAATCACGGTCTTACAGAATTTCAAGGTATACCATTTCTAATGGTGCTTTTAGACTATCATTGAAATACAATTGCGATGATATGAACTTGTTGATGTTGGTGATTATTGTTTAAGAACATATGTTAATTTTATTTATTTTATAGTTTTTATTTTTATTTTTAGTTTCCTCGAGGATATAAGTCACAGTCTAGTGCTAGCTGAGTTTCACATCACAACACAGACTATTACAAATAACATAAAATCAATTAACACTTATGAGATTAAATTATAAGATCCCGGAACATGGTAATTTTATATCCTTCATCCTTTTAAATTTGATTCTGTTGCTGTATTATATCAATTATTTACAGAATATTTATCGTAAACATTTTTGAAAAACTTATTGTAAATGCTAGAAAGGACATTGACTTGAAAAGTATCAAATAAGTTCAAAATTGATATCAGTATAATTTGTATACAGGGCATGTCGATAATTATAATAGTTGAGTAAAGTTCTTTAAAAAAATCACATTGCCAATACTTTTCAAATTATTTAAGACGAATATTTTATTCGATGGATTCATATCTATGGCCATAATTTAGTATTTTGTGTAAAGAGAAAACAAAAATTAGATAAAATTTCATCTGTAGCGCAAAAAAAAAAACGTAGAAGTAGTACGGTATTTGTCTTCTACAGCCCCTAGTTCAAACGATAAGTTGCATTGAAAACAATACCATGCTTTGATTAATTAACCCTGATTTTATCTTAAAGGACGTACGAACGCAATAGACTACTATTTCATAAATTTAACATCTACATTTAAATACAAATAACAGCGATCTAAATTTTAAACACTAGATATAAGCGTCGTTAAATTATAAACAAAATGTTAATCAACGAATTAAATACTGTACGAAGCATGTTACAACCGATATCATGATTTATGTCTCACATTCGCAAGTAGCCACATACGCTAACAAATAACGAAAAGTCTCACTTTATAACGGTTTAACGCTTATTACTAAATAACGGTACCGTAATAGCGCTTAATGCTAATAACATGTTAAAATTAGCGCTTACGTTATCGTTATTTGCTAACATATTCTCGACGGAAATCGCACGACTCAATTGAACTCAACACAGGCTGATGTCTCACTCGTCGGAAACGAATGCTCGTCGACTTTCTTATGGCGATTTCCGCAAGTCGATGTTAGACTTTGCAATCGGAAACTCGATCTTCTAGATATATCCAATCGACTGAGCAATATAGTTTTCATTTCCCACAAGTGTCAGCAATCCGCAAACGAAATTAGACTATGACACCTAGAGTTAGAATTGGATTTACACTGGCGTGTAGTTTCCGACTGGCTTGTAGAACATCTGGCCGGTGAAGACTCTGCGCATGATCTCCTTGAGTAGGAGACCCTTTTCCTTCTTGATCTTGACGAGGAAGCCTCGGTTCTCGTTGGCGCGGCGTGAGAGGTACGGCAGCACCTCCACCACGGGACCGTACGGGACATACTTGTACGCTGAATAGCCCGCTTGTCCTGAAATTAACAAGAAGGCATATAAATACTATAATATATATAATGAGCACTCGTGCAGTGATGCTTTGGATTTTGTTTTGTTACTTAAATTGTTGAGTACCGCTGAAATGGTTATATGCAGGCGTTACTTCTTGTCGTAATAGAGCATTTCCTTTATTTCATTATTTCAACATTACTCTCCTGTCGTGTCAGCTCATTTATCAGCTTTGTATGACGTGGTTTCGATTCCCACCAGGGACTAAAATGTATCTATCCTATCAATGATGTTCTGTGTTGGGTATTCTAAATACATTTATTAGTATTCACAAAAATAAAAGTATGGTGTTGTGAAGTATCTAACGATATATGTATATTTATTTATTTCGGAATCAGGTGGTCTAAAACCAGTTTCATGTTTTTTTTTTCTTCAAAAATTCGAACTAAACGATTCCATGTATATTATGTAACATGAATATAATGTAGCATGAATATTATATAGCATGAATATTATGTAGCATAAATATTATATAACATGAATATTATGTAACATGAATACTATGTAACAGTAAGGTCAGAGCACGAACACCGTATATATAACATGAATATAGTGTAAGACAGAGCTGGTACTGACCGAGCGGGAATGTGATGTGGTCGCACATGCCGAGCAGCTGTCCGAAGCAGACGACGCGGTCTTCGGGCCGGATGTTGTGCTCCTTCATCAGCTGGATGGCATACCGCACCGTGTCCTCGTTGTGCGACGCCACCATGATGCCGAAACGCGGGTCCGTCGGCTGCATATTACAAACACACTATTTTATATGGTTGACAGTGTAGGTGTTTGACCACAGCACTCGTCATATATCCTGTGATGGTGATCGAAGATTGTAAATATATTGTTTGTTATTGCTATCGAGAGAGCCTGCTGGAATAGACTGACAGGTGTTTGATGGCACTTTTTATATGGTTGACAGTGTAGGAGTTTATTTTAAATGTTTTACAGGCTATGTGTTCGAACACAGCTCACCTGATGTTAAGTGACGGTGTGGTCGAAGACAGTAAAGCACACCTAGCCTGGAATAGTACTGGCTATCCAGTGAGGCTGCCGGAATACACGTTCAGATGCCTGGCGGCAGATTTTAAACTTGAGGGTGGTAGCTAGCCAGCCGAGTACTAGAAAATGTAGCGAGTAATAACATGGTGGTAGGGTACCACCATGCTATGGTTTCCTCACGATATTTTCCTTCATCGGCAGCTCAAGCTCATTTTTTGAACTCACGCCTTTTGGCATGCGAACCGACCGTGCTAACCACTGAACTATCATCGCTACAAAGCTACAAAACGTTTGACCACAGCACTCGTCACGCATCTTGTGATAGTGATCGAAGATTGTAAATATATTGTTTGCAATTCCTATCGAGTGAGCCTGCTGGAATAGACTGACAGGTGTTTGATGGAACATTTTCAACTTCTTTTCAGCCGAGTACACTATCGGCATAGTAAGGTTTCCTCACAATAATTTACTAACCATCAAAAGTCTCAAAGTAATGATCGCCAAAGCAGCGATGCTCTGGACTTCTTTTAGTTACTTAAAGTTCTGGGTACCGCAGCAATGTTAATGGACAGGTGTTATCTCTTACCATCAGGAGAGCGTAACGTTCGTCCTGCTACTTATACATTAAATTTTTTTTGAAAAGGCAAGTACTCACCGTAACACGGCTGAGAATCTCCTTGAGGCACTTGTGGAAGGAAGCCGTGGTCGCCTCCACAGACTCACAAGTTGGGTCTTCATAGCCCATCGCAGCTGCTCGCGCGCGCTCCTGGAACACAAACATTTATATCTTCTTCAAAATCATATCTAATAGTTCAAAATTAATCAAATTAAGAATAAAAGACGAGACAGGTCCTAGTCTGAATGGAATTTCTTGAAGGAAATGTAGTGATTAACACCACACGGCTTTGATTAACACTAATCGTAAAATGTCTTCGTGATCCAAGATCTTGGAAGTATCGTTGCTCCAAGGTTAAGAAACAATGATTAATGTTACCAAAGGAAATAGTTTCATTTTCCAAAACCCATTGTATTGTGACCTCGAAAACTACTTAAAAAATAAAGAATAGGGGATAAAACGTGGTGTACAGCCGATGAGGTGTCGTTTCACTATAGTCTTGAAGAAGGTTTTGTGGGAGAATTCTGATTATTTTTTCTGGTATGGAAGTCTACCTATGTACCGGATAAAAATAACTCCATGACGATCGCTAACCTGTTCGATGTAAGCGCCACGGACAAGCTTGGCGCCCCACTTGAAGTCCTGCCGCTCAGCCTGTTCCAGGTCAGTCAGGATCTCCTGGTACGTGTTCCGAAGGTACGTTTGGTACGTGTTGAAGACTAGGAACTTATCCTGAGGATAGCGAGATGAAAAATTCATTAGTGGATGATGTTATTTAACATTTTGTGTGATGGATGCAAGTATTGCAAGTAAATCTTTTGTTACATTTCATTATTGCTGTTTCTCTCATATCTACCAATATACCTACTGTACAAAATGTTAGATATAAACTAGATCAATTTATGTCGGCAATAAGCATGCGTCAGTAGTTTGGGTGATTATCCCCTTGATACAAATAAAATTTATTACACAGGTGTATATGGAAGTATGAAGCTCTGGCAGCCTATTTGGGAGACCGTCTGAATCTAAAGGTTCTGGGTTCGAATTCCACGGCACACATGTCTTTTCTAAGTTATGTGCATATTGCCGCTAGCTTCAAACGGTAAAGAAAAACATTGTGAGGAAACCTGTTCTGAAAGTTCTTAATGTTCTCGAAGATATATGAAGTCTGCCAACATGCACTTGGGCTTGATCACAATAAGAAGAGGCACAAACCCAGCAGTAGGACAATTTAAAAAAACAGGGCTGATCCGAAATGTGATAGGAAAGAAAAGGGAAATACTCATATTCCTCACCTTGTTATACCTCCGCATCATCTCGAGGCAAATTCTGGAGATGGCCGGCTGGAAGTAGGTCTGCTCGGCGTCAATCATGATGCGCACGTCTACTTCATTTGCGTACTTGATGATGTGATTGAGTCGTCGGAGCATGTTGCGGAACATCTCTTCCTCTACGAAAACAGTTAAAAGGTGTTATGTTCACAGAGGAAAGAAATGAGTCCGAAATAGCACACAATCAGCAGTGGTTGTGAGCCGCTGTCACCAAATGTGTCGAAATGCCATTATGAAGAGATTTGTTTGTGCTGTGGAGTAGACAGTACGTTTTAAATCAAACGAGCATCGAGGAAATGAAAACCATTTAAAATGAGTATGACATGTTCTCAAATCATCCGGATACTTTGCGATAACCATAGCTTGTGTTTTTTTTTTCTTACGGGATATTGGCTTGCGTTTAACGGTTAACTCATGTTTAAAACGAAGATGGGGTCGATTGGTAAAGAAATGGACTTGAAAAGAAAGATCCACAAAAAAAATGCCTTGCTGAGTTTTTTGCCGGAGTCTTCTCAGTTGAAGTGTAATTACGAGCCGGTGGTAGATTCAAAAATGTAACTTAACGTTTATAAGTGCCTTACCAGGGCTTAAACTGAATAAATGACTTTTTGATTTTGATTTTGAAGCCACCAAGTTTATATCTATTGACAACCATTTCAATAGTAGAAAGGACTTGGGGAAATAATATAATATATAGACTCGCATTCTCTTTGAAATGTAGCAGATAGAAAACCGATACTATTAAGAAACCTAATTAAACGATGAATCAGCTTTAGAAACGTCAAATTGTCGTAAGACATAGATATACCTTTAGGCGATATCTGTGAGATAAGTCGTCGCATTTGTCCGGTCTTGGGGTCTGGCACACGGAACGAGTCTGACAGGTTCATGTCTTCATCCAGGATGTTGGTCCACGGGAACAAGTGCACGATGCTGCAACATCAAGCGTTTTTAAAGAAAAAGTGATAAACAACCACAACGCAAACCAACAATGATGTCGATGCTGAAATCCAAAGAGATGAAGACGTCTTTACAATTATCATTTCTTAGTCTGGTTAAAACAAAAAGGTTTGTATTGGTTAAATGGTAAACCATGTGAAGGATAAATGTTATTTTTTTCTTATACTTGCCAATTTCTCAAAAATACCCGCAACCTTTTACTTGAGTAGTTTTTTGTTTGAGAGAATACATAAAACTTAAAATTTAAATAGGCAAGTATATGAATCGACTTTAGCACTGACATTTGGCTTGAGAAATGCGATGACAGTTTGTACAAATCAGTCAGTACCTACGTGTTACGAGTAATTGTTGCAAACTTAAAATTCCAACTTTAAAAGTCGGAATCGTTTTTATTATATATATTATGTACTTTTATTTAAATATCTACCGACCTGTTGTCATAGTAATGCAAGCTCCATTGCATTACGAAATCAAATTAAGTAGGTACGAATAGCTTGGGTAAAACCAAAATTAATAGGTAGTTTATTAATTACGGTGAGCATAAAAGATATATGTATACCTACTAACTAATTGTACTAGGATTCTAGATTGTTTTTGCACATCCACATAGCAAGTACCAACATAGTGAATAGTTACCTAAACTAACAGACAGGTTTTGTAAGTTTTTTTAAATTTTCCAAGTATACAGCAAAATCTACAAACAATAGTTGTAGTATAATTTCATCATTGTAAAATTAGTTGACATAAGATATTTTTTTAGTAAACTAACTCTTAAGAAAAATAACTGTGAATTAGATCGTGTAAATATTGATCACTGGTGTATTAGTACTTTATTGAATTATCATGATATTTCTAGCAAACTAGATAAACTCAACAAACACAATGTTTTTTTTTAAATTTCAATTAGGCTTGCGTATGACCGCCATCTCGCTTGATTTTACGCGAAGATGCGGTCTATAACTTGCCTAGAAGAAATGTATTCACTCGCGACTTGAAGACACCCAGATTGTATCTATCGGGGAACACCCACTCGGACAGCAAATTCCATTGTTTAGCGGTTCGTACAATGAAAGTGTAATCGAACCGTTTAAATCGATCGATTTTTGGAATTACAATCATGGAACGGTATCGCTTTTTACTATGAACGATTGACCAAATTCGATTTATGACAGTAAGAAACATACTTAATCATTGGCTTCAATGTACTCTCAACTTTACAGATCAAACACGTACAATGTAACGTGCAATGTTTTCACAATGAAGTATGGATTTATATCCACGTACATGATTGATTGATGATTACGAAGATCTCTGCTTAGCTCGGTTACTTTAGTATGGTATGAAATATTCCTAGCATAACAAATGTAGCGTTCATACGTAGAGGCTTACAACTTTTATTAAAGATGTCGCCACTGACCGGTCCCACGGAAATGGCACTCTGAAAATTTCGTACCCTCATATACAAACACGACGCAAATATCTTTGAGAAATAAATTAAAATTTTAAATTATACTATAGGAACGAGAAAAGAATACTTATGTAATTTATAACACCAGATACATTCTGAACACCCCAGACACAGAATAAACATCAATGCTCGTTTTTTTTTGTGAAAAAATCCCAAACAAGCAACTGACTGTGATGGAAAGTTTACGTTGTTTACCTTTAACGACCCTATTCACCTTTCTTCAAACAAATGTTTGTCCTGGGTGGGAATCGAACCCACGCCCTTCAGCTCTTAAAGCAGCTAGAAGTGAGCTAACAGAGCAGTCAGTGTTACATAGGACGCCTTGGAACTCGACGAAGTGACGATATGTGTGTCATAACTGGCAATTGTTGGAGACGAAAAACTGAAGACTGATCTTACTGGGGGATCTTGTAAAAGGCCATGATATAATTGATCGTGATAGTCACTCACCCTTCCTTATCGGAAGTGATCTTCTTCATGA
Source organism: Biston stratarius (assembly GCA_950106695.1). NCBI lineage: Eukaryota > Metazoa > Arthropoda > Insecta > Lepidoptera > Geometridae > Biston > Biston stratarius. Next base: position 10,910,957 of record OX467106.1, read on the forward strand.
AGTCCTGGACTTGCGGCTTACTGCTGTGATCGCCGAAGTACCGCTGGAAGTCTTCGATGGTCTTGTGGTGGGTCAGGACGTTGCCAGTGCCGCCGGCTATCTGCTGCATGTAGTTCCGCGCGCGCATAATCACTTCTGATAATTGCAGCTGAAACGTAAACCGCAAAATAAGAACGTGTTAAGTGAGCAGGTGGCCAGTGCCGTGGTAGTGCCGGCGTAAGAATAGTACCCCACCCTCTCTACCCGTGGTTGCCGTAAGAGTCGGCTAAGGGATGTAATCCGGAAGATGGGCAGCAGCGTCTTCCTTGAACAATCACACCTAACTGCGCTCGCCAACCCGCCTGCCAAGCGTGGCGAGTATTGGCAAAACCCCCCCAGGAGGAGGCCTATGTCCAGCAGTGGACTTCCTATGGCTGATGATGATGATGTGACTGCCTTGTTGGCTCATTGGTAGTATATCGCCTTTAAGAGCCGTAGGGTGTGGATTCGATTCCCACTCAGAACAGGTATATATTTGTTCTGTGTCTGGGTGTTCTGTATAAAGTATGTATTTACAAAAAAAAAGTATTTAAGTATTCTATCAGCTGTCTGAGTTCCATGGTATAAGCTTTGCTTAGTTTGGGGTTAGATGGCGCTGTGTGTATTGTCCTAAGATATTTATTTAAAATACATATTGTTACTATCTGCTAGCGTAAAGCACATAAAGAAGAGAACAGAGAAGGCTAACGAGACTGACAAAAACAAACAATTAACTTACAAGTAACTGCGGTCTTCCAAGCGCTGTCAGCTTTATAGCCATCAAACCTGTGCTCTTGGTGATACCTGAAAACACAAGATATATTGTATTACTAGCTGCGCCCCGCTGTTTTACCTGCGTGGTAATGGATGATGATGATGATGATGAAAGTATCCTATGTTTTATTCCAGGGCCTAAAGTATCTACATGCAAAATTTCATCCAGATCCGTTCAGCCGTTCTGGCGTGATTGAGTAACAAACATCCATCCATCCATCCATCCGGAAGAATTAAGAATGAATAAAGGTTTGTCTATATTGTCTAATAAAATTACATTTAAAAAATCAGCCAAGTGCAAGTTGGACTCGCACGCGCACGCGGGTTCCGTACAAACCTGTAGGTATATAAGTAAAAGTTATGGTATATATTTTTTTGAATGGTATATTATGCTTTTCGCAGTTTTTCCTTTATGTGTGCTATAAGACGTTGCTTCGTACCAAATTTCAAGATTCTGAGTTTACGGGAAGTACCCTGTAGGTTTTGATTCCCTTGCGAGTGTCGAAAATTTGCAGCGTAAACGGCTGTATGTTTTGATTGCGTTGGCTTAGAAGTTGGCTTGATACCTCCACGCGTTCCGAAAAAAGGTCTCGACAGACAGACAGACAACAAAGTGATTCTATAAGGGTTCCGTTTTTTCCTCTTGAGGTACAGAACCCTAAAAATATGTCACCGCATTTTATTGTATTCCAAATCTTATGATTAATAAAAGGTTTTTTTAAATAAAAATGGTGGTGAATGCAAATTACACGCTTTGGAGTGGGAAATTAAGTGATACAATGTAGTGAAATATGACTTTTCGTATTTCATATCGCCAGCTCATGTCAATTTCGTACATATTTTACTTTTCTCTTAACGTTATCGTTAATCGAATTTTACTTTGTCCAGGCAGGTGGATGAAATTAGCACAGGACCGGTGCACATAGCACAGATAGTAAGAGATAGGCTATCAACTGAGATTGCCGGAACATGCTTTCATGCTGCCTTTTTTTATAATTGACATGTTAGTTATTTTACCGTGGTTTACCTTATATTAAGTGACGGTGTGGTTGAAGATGGTAAGCACACTTAGTTTTGGAATGGGACCTGGCTCACAAGTGAGGCTCCCCAGAATACGTAAAAGGTGCTTGGCTATTTAACAACTTAAGTGTGATAGATGGCCAGCCGAGCACTAGTAACTTTCTAGCAGCAAGAACCGCCATGCTATTGTTTTCTCACGATGTTTTTCTTTACCGGCAGCTCAAGCTTATTTTTGGAATTTAATTCACACCTTCCGGAGGGAGAGTCCCTATAATGGGATTACGAAGACTATGAATAATAATGTTGTGACACCTACCGGCGACGGCATCAATGCTTTTGATAAAGGCCTCCATGTTCTTTTCGCAGGAGGCCTCGTTCAGGTAGAAGTATGTCCTCGCACTGGTGACCTTGTACCGACGGTCCGCGAACCGCTGTTCCACGTGGTACTGCTTCAACGAACCTTCTTCCTTCTTGTCTCCGCATGCTGAGATCGAAGCGCTGAAGAAGAGATAGGTTTGTCATGGAATATATAAATAATTATTTTTACTACAGCAAAATAACCAAATAACGACGTTTTCAGAACAAACAAAATCAAACCACACCATCAAATATTGCTATTTAATAAAAATAATTCTGTCAGATTTTTTATAATCTTCTATCTCTAACAACTACTAAAACACATCAAGCGTAAAATACTTTTCGTTTTGCGTGAAAACCTACATATTGTCGGTTTGGTAAACACCAAGTAGAACTGGATTGAAGTATGGGTGCCCTTCTTTTTATTCTGTTGGTGTTTATAAATAAATTTTACCCTGTTGATCGGTTTCTTATTTTCAACAATGACAATTAAATTAGTTAAAAGGCAAAAAAAAAAAGGAAAATATCTTATACCTTTAAACGAGCAATTCTTGTATATATATATATATATATAATCTGGATCTCGGAAACGGCTCTAATCATTTTCATGAAATTCAGTATGCAGGGGTTTTCGGGGGCGATAAATCGATCTAACTAGGTTTCATTTTTAGAAAACGACGTTTTATCCGTGTTTTCAGCCGAGCAAAGCCAGGTACTAATTTTAATTTGTGGTATTTTATTCATAAATTGCTGAATTACGTGAATGTGGCAAAGAGATATAACGTGGTGAAGCATAACTTTTCGCGTTGCTTCCAAAACTCCATCAAAGCTTGTATTTCATCTTTGCTTTATTAGGGCATGACTGGACTCAACTATGAATAACTTTGTGTGATTGTGACTTACTTATTTAACTAGATTTTTCATAAAATATCGAAACACTTGACACTGGCAAATGCACAAAGTGCAACACCAAAAAAAAAACAAAGAAGAAGAAACACAGAGCTGTCATTGTCATGGGTTGGAAATAATGGCGGTTTTTTTTTTACTTTTTAGGCACGTAGAAGAAAATAGTTAGTGCATAATGTCAGAACATAACGATGTAGGGAAGCCAAATTATTCAAATCCTCAATGAAACCAGCCATTGCTGAGTATGATTCACCGAAATACTACCGCTCAGTATCCACATAGCAATAGAATTATTCTGGGAGCAGTTTATGTTGGTCATTGACCTGATCGGAACAACTGATGATTTTAATCACAGTTATGGCACCTTGAAATATCAAGCTACATCACGGTACTTTCACTATCAGAACAGTTACCAGAGTAGCTCGAATTGGCACGAGCGAAAATGATTTTTGCCTATACCTTCTTAATTATCGACCTTGTTTACACGATTATAGAGTATAATTTCTCATGAGTTTAACTTCTCACGTGTTAAGATAGTGTAAGAATATTCAGTGACATATCTAGGTTACCTCAATAGGCAGCTGAAAGCTATTTCTGCTGTACTTTCTCTGTCTACGATGTTTTGTTTCAGAAAATTAACATACAGTTTTGGCATTTAGTCAAATTTGCCATAATATAAATAGAAATTATTAATAAGATATATTTGGATCGATTAAAGAGAGACAGGGGAAATAAGATCTCATGCCTTATTATCAGCGAACATTATTTTCTGCCAGCTACCGATTTAAAGCTTTTTTCAATGAAGTTATATATACGTATAGAACTGAAAATTCCGATTAAAAGTGGCACCACTTCAACTAGGGTTGTAGCCCCTTTTCAAACACCATATTTAACGTTTGTCACTATGCATTTGGGTCATAGACCGAAAAAAGTGGACATTAAAAAAAATTTGCAACATATGTCGTCAAATGTCAATGTCAGTCGTATTCCCAGATAGTGTAACAGAGATAGATATATTTAGCGTTTTTTTTAAATATATGTTAGTTTCGAAATTACGTCGCTGAATGCTAACTGCTCCACTTGTTTCGAAGCGTGCGTATTACGTTTTTTTGGTTCATATATATTCTACAATAAGTATGGCCTAATTAAAGTCACGAGGTTATTTTTGAAAATACTTTGCCATTAATAAAATAATTACTAAAATTCTGCGAATTTTTGGCTATAATTTGATTAAAATCGATATGAACGGATTAGCAAAAGTTTTTAATAATTATAATGGTCCTGACGCTAGTGGAACTTTATGTGAAGTTTCTACATAGAAATAAAGTTCGTTAATTAATAACTCAACCTTAAACAAATATGCTTACATCATTTAGAAAAGTTTTACAGAGATGTCTATGACCAATTACGCGAATTAGATTCAAAGACATGATGATCGAATAATTATTTATTTGGTGATAGATCTCCTTAGCAGGAAATCGTCTAGGTAGGTACCGCCGCAGTACAAGACATTCTGTCGCTAAGCAGTAGTGTGTAAACATTACAATGTTCCGGTTAAAAACGTACTGCAGCTAGCGAAATAAAAAAAATACGGTCGAGCGGCGAAATTGGATATAAAGTAATAAATATGAGTGCCGTAAATTTCTGCATGGGATAGAACAATCTTCAAACCAAAATAAAGATCCCAATACCACATCACCCCGTGTTCTGGAAAGAATAGTTTTTGTCATTATTAGAGTCCGACCTAGTTGGCGGTAGGCCAATCGCATTTTCGTCAATCCGCCGCTCATTGAATAGATAAGACAGCTCAAATATTTTTTAACTTAGCACGTGACACGTTAGTGATCCACCTACGCTTAGGTATATTGTAAGTATGGTGTCTAAAACATTAATTCAACACAAAGACCTTTTAGATCTGTAAGATTTACTTTTATTTAGTCTATACTAGATGGAAATTCCTTATTGTGCACACCAGAAATATACAAAACAAAAGAATTACCAACCTAAATAATATAATTACCTACCTATAGATAGATAAATACAAATTCTTTATTACGCACACCAAAAAAAAAAAAGAATCTTATGAGCTAGTGGCACAACTGGTGGACTTATCGCTAAGAGCGATCTTTGCCAGGCTCCCAAGAATGGAAAACACGTGGTTTATTATAGCACTTGGCTGGGTAGCTACCACCCTCAGGTCGAAAATCTGCTGACAAGTAATTGAGAGCTAGTTCAATTTCAGGCTAGTTGCGTTTACCACTTTTACTAAGCATTAGATGAGCTGTGGTCAAAACAACTGAACGGTCAACCATAGAAAAAAGATGTGTTGTTTGGTGTAATTAGAGCTCTGTGTGTAGTAGGTAGTATGGTTAAATGTATTTTGAGCGGCCAGCGTGCTGGGATATGGTCCAGTCTCCCTTCGTTGCTAGATCTATTCACAATGTTAAAAGTAAACCCAGCAGTATTACTATTTCTCTCACCTAACAAAACCATTAAGCGTTTCATCAATTACGGTAAGATTACAAGCTAATTTGAGTGTAGGACAATATTAGCTTTGCCCCGCCTTTAAACAAGCTTGTCAGCCAACAGTGATTCATCAAGAAATGATCTAGAATAGCCCGGTATCGTTGTAGGAAAATTAAGATACGACGTTTGAAGGAGGGCATTAAAGATTTGGAGAAGTTTTATTATAATGTTTTTTTTATTGACTTTTCTTTTGACGTAAATACGTCTTTGAATTTGCTTCCATAGTGGGAGGCAATTCAGAAAACTGATTATAACAAAACTGATATTGCAGCTACATATCTATCATCCAGTGATGGGCATAATTTAATTGCAGAAACAACTAAAGATTTACAATTAATTAATTGTTAACCGTTGCCCTAACAACTAACAATTAATTAATTGCAATTGTGAGAACTACAATTAATTAATTGTCAATTATATTGTGATTTTCTACAATTAACAACTAATCTGTTTACAATTTTTACAAGTTTACAATAATTAAAATACGCGCGTCATCATTATCATCGCAGCCGTAGAACGTCCACTGCTGGACATAGACCTCCCCCATTGAAATTTAATCTCAATAAATAAATTGAAATATGGAACTAATACTTTAATTGTAATTAAATTAATCATAGTTAAATTAATTGCAATTGTTTTTTTAGTAGTTTAGTCAGTTAACAAGATAATTAATCGGTGTTAAAAAAGTTGGTGCTATGTCTGTTCACATATTTTGATCACGCAACTCTCAAGATAATACAGAAAATATAACGTAAAATGTCACGGTATACTTTATAAAAAAAAAAGTTTTAGCCCCATCTGTGACGGGCTTTATAGCTGTAGAGATTTGAGCAATACTTAATAGCCTGCGACACTAAGACGGGTCGAAGACGTTTTTTGTACGTCTTTCGTATTTTTTATGCCCGTATAGACGTCACTCCTTTTAACCCCCACCTTACTACGCCCACATTTATGTAATTGACAAAGACACATTCCCGCGTCACAATCTGCCGTCAGCGAAGCCTTACTATAGAGACAATAAAATGATTTTCGAATGACGGATACTTACTTATATTGTGCGTAGACGGCATAGATAAAATAGACAAGATACCATTATGTGCGCGTGGCACTAGTAAGACTTGTATATAAGTATGTTACTCTAGGGCCAAGACTAGGTTTTTGATCAAGAACCGAAAGACAAATTTATTACGTAACAATAGCATAAACATGAGAAAATAAAGTTTTTCTTTAAATCAAGAATATGAATTTATTTATGTTTAACTAGCGGCCCGCTCCGGCTTCGCACATGTATAAACCTCAAAAATAACAGTATTTCTCCACTATTTAATGGATATTATTATACATATAAACCTTCCTCTTCAATCACTCTATATATAGTGTAGTTTTAAAGATTTAAGCATACATAGGGATATAGGGACAGAGAAAGAGACTTTGTTTTATACCATGTAGTGATAAGATTTAGGTCTTATTAAGCAATTAGATTGCATGTTTTTTATATATCATTTTATTTTTAACATTTCTTGATGCAGCCATTAAATGTGAAATGTAGTTATATAAAATTATAGCATCATTGTTTACTTTCACTAATTGTTCATAAATAAATAGCTATCAACGTTGATTTTAAAAATCTGAACAAGTTAGGGTTTTTGGTTTAAAAGAAACTAAATTTTCTCACTCCTTCCCATTGCACTGGAGCCCAGAACCTTTGAGTAAAAAACTTAGTCAAGGACATCGCTATTTTGGGGCTCATTACTTTGAGAAATTTGATCTTTTTCTCAATAGCGCTGTTTCACAAACTGTACCCTACAAAGCGGAACACATTAATTTACGCACTACTGCTTGGCGGCTGAATATGCGGCGGTACTTACGGAAATGATATGCTAAAGATTTCTACCACCTATTCAATTATTTTTAATTATTATTTGCTAGAAGTTATTCTTTTATTACCTACATTTATTATTTATATAGAACTACAATGACGTCTACCCATAATTAAGTCGGTTAAAAGTATACACATCGTAAAAATGTAAATATGTATGTATAAATGAATGATAAAATCGGCTAACAAATCAGAGTAATAAAAAACTAAGTAATACATCTTCCTACTGAATGATAAAAGCAGTGGGTACCTAACATTTAATTTGAACAAATTGAAAAAGACACTAAAACCTCTTTAAAAATCTAAAATATGTTAAAATAAAAACTAAATTTGAACGAAAAAATAAAATAAAAGCGTAACCCAGACACGGCTCTGTCACGTAAATTCTTCGAACTGTTTCTTAAAAAATCCTTCAGTTTTTCACTCGTTAGACTTCCTCTGCAAGTAAAAACGGAACATTAAAAATAACAGAAAAAAACCGCCGTGGCCAACATTAAAAGTAAAAAAAAAACGTAAGTAACGGAATATGTCATAGCGCAAATAAAAAAAAAAACAAATGTAAGAATAGTTTATAGTTACAAGTAAGCTTTACTCTACTAAGGGGCTAGGCGTGTCGTATACCGAAACCCTCGAATCCTGACCACCAAGCAAGCCAAACTTGCTATTGTTTCCCACCTTTAAGATATAAATAATAAATATAACAGGTTACAACATAGGAATTTCCCCTAAATTATTTCTGTTGTTTGTATAAACAGATAGGGAGTTCAATTTTCTTGCACCAATACCTTTGGATACTTTTATTTTCTACTAAAACCTCCACGGTGGCCTGCCTTTGTGCCAGTTGGAGGGAACTGGGATCTCAAAAGGAACGCACCGGTACACCCCTAACTCTTAGCTTTTGACATCGCTCCGGAAAATGTTAAATGCATATTCTTCTTCTCCCTCCACAAAGGCGCGGGCCGCGCTGCGCCGCTGTATTTTTTTTTTATGGCTGACAACCTAGGTGTACTCTTTAGACTCAATTAAGTAATTGAAGAAATGGGTCTCTGGATTCCCAAGTCTGACCTCCTGTAAGCCCAAAGGTCTAAATAAATCAATAAATAAATCACCTCTTAGGATTGACGGGGGGACACCGACTCCGTCTTCTAAATCCCCAGCTCCAGGGCTAAGCCCTTGGTTACCTTGAGACGCCACTGTCCTACGGATATTTTTGTGAAACAAAATTCTCCCTATTTTGTTTTAAAACGATTTTCAAAAACTCAACAATCCGAATATTTTTTTTGTTTATGATGATGTACAATTTCATTGATTTCACCGATAAAAAATATTTTCGTAGTTCAATAATAACGTCAGCACCGAGTGAAATAGAGGCAGCTACGTTCTTAAGGCATGACATTCAAAACTTGTGAAACCAGTTCTCAAAATTTGTGTTAGGTATACATAAATTCTAGAATTATCCTGCTGATAACATTAGTTTTGTTATTCAGAACGTGGATGTTTCGATTCATCACCATAATTGAAGCGATAGATCAGCGATAGAGTTGAAAGCCTGTTGCTGAACACCAAAATTCCACTTCCAGCCAGTTCCCATTTCAAGCACTGTTTTCGATCACACATTCAGAGAAGTTGTTTTTATTGATGATGTGAGGTAAAGGGCGTGCTTTCAAACCCCAACAATGTGCTTGAGCTGCCGGTGAAGGAAAACATCTTGAGGAAACCATATCGTGGTGGTAGGGTACTTTCTAGTACTCGGCTGGATAGCTACCACCCTCAAGTTAAAAATCTGCCAACAAGTATTCTTCTGGCATTCTCATATGAAAGCCAGTTCCCTTCCGGGCTAGTGCGCCCAGCATCTTCGGCCACACCGTCGCTTTACACCAGATATGCTGTAGTCAAACACTTAGCCAATCAACCATAAAAAAAATTGTTCTGGGTTCAGTCATGAACGTTTTAGTTTTCAGATATTCAATCACGTGTATGTATAGTTAAAGCAAAGAACCAAGGCCACTGCACGGGTAATATTGAAGGCCACTGGTTATTATTGAATTATCATGACAATCAGTCCGTGCTTCAGAGAATGAGGTGCGCTACAAATTGTTTTTAGTAAGCAAATTGCTCGCTGCTAACTCGCTATTGTCATAATGTTACAATGTTTCTTTAAATCGTGCCAAACTAGAATCGTAAAACTAAAACATCGAAGAAAAACTGAAATCTTAAAAAAAAATTAAAGCGAATACATTTTTAAATCATTCAATGGCATGCGACAACAACGACACAAAAGCTTTAAACGTCGATAAAAAAAACACAAAATAAAAAAAAACGACTCTCAATTACACACACAACGCTTACACACCCACACATACGGTAATAGGGCTCTGTAAGAAAAATTAAAAAATTAAAATAGAAAGAAATAAAAGGATGTATTAAAACTAAGAGAAGAGATTATAATGATAGACCAAAAAAAGATTAGGAAGGAGCTTAACGAAAGAATTAGATCTAAACTTTTAAGGATAAAAAAAGCATATTAATAGGTAAAATAATGTTATGAAGAAGAAAAAGAAAATAAAATATGATAATATACAATATTACGTTTTATCAAAGCAAACACGTAACAAAACTTTATTTATCTGTTTACTCTTTAGAATCACAAAGTACTACAATGGATGCTACGAGTCTTAAAAAAGTATTAATTTAAAAAAATACCGACCCTACTCCCGAACACGGCTAGGTTTACAGATCAAACTACAGAATCAATTATGAAATTTTGATGGGGACCAATCTGAAAGTTTTGTTTTCTAATATTTTATTAAAGTTGACAGGCTAACTTTTTGCCTACAGCTCACCTGATGTTAAGTGACAGTGTGGTCGAAGAGTTTAAAGCACGCCTAGCCTGGAATGGTGTATACTGGATCTCAAGTGAGGCTACCGGAACACACCGTTAGATGCTTAGCGGCAGATTTTCAACTTCAGGGTGGTAGCTAGCCAGTCTCACGATGTTTTCGTTCACCGGCAGCTCAAGCTCATTGCTGGGGTTTGAACCCACGCCCTTCGGTATGCGAACCGACCGCGCTAACCACTGAGCTATCACCACTACAAACGCTACAAATAACGACGAGTTGTACTTTCCATCATCAGCTAACCTAAATAATTCACAGGAACATAAGTAGCGGTCTATACGAGCCTAAATAATATTTAAAATATTATCCACTAACTTCTCTAATAGTTAAGTAATTATATTTTCCATGACCAGCTCAGCAACATGAGATGACGAGGACTACAATACTTGAATACTTAAAAACTTAAGTATTTGAATAGTTTTAGAAAATATACGTATAAAACACATTATGCCCTATAATAAACTTTTTCTGGGATCCCGTCATCAAATCCTGACTTGGTGCCAATGGGACCAACTGGGAAAGTTGCCTTTTTAGACAAAAAAATAATTTCTCGAATTAATCCAGGTGTCTTCGAGAAACCGGGGTTTTTTAAAAATGAAAATTGGCTTGCGTTTGTTCGCTCTCTCGGCTGATGTTAAACGAAGATGCGGTCTACTATGGAGCACGCCGCCTAGAAGAAACTGATTCACTCGCGACTTTAATGCACCCAAATTTTATCTATTAGAAGCTGGACCCACTCTGGAAGCAATTCCATGGTATGGCGGTTCGAACTTCGAACAATGAAGATTAGAACCATAAAAAAAAATTGAACTTTCCTTTTTTACTTTAATAATTTACGACACCACATAGAATTGCTTTAAAACTTTGTAAACACATAGACAAATAGTAATTGTTGTACTTAAGAAATTATAATAATATGTGATATTCGTTTAAAGTTACGAGGTCATATCATGAATGCCTACTCTATCAGTATTTAAATTTTACAGTATTGTGTTACGTCATAGAGCATTACTTATTTTGAAGGCGGCGATTTGAAGGTCTCCAACGTAGACGACGACTTCGAAGTAGTTCTTCTCAAATTTTACAGAATATGTCGTCTTTGGTTTGCCGTACATAGCTTCTCTGACGCTGTACGGGATTGACAAAGGGTGTGGATGTAATATCAAAAAATATGATTACCTGACTTCTCGCTTCTCTGCTTCCTCTTGAGACAGATCCTCTTCCACGGAGTAATCCAAGATGGACTTCACTCCAAACGAACGCAGTCTACAAAAAACACGATAAACTTTTATATATATGCAGTATTATATGAGTTCTTTTACTTGGTGGCACATCTCCTTAGCAGGAGGTCATTTAGGAAGATACCAGTGCAATACCAGATATTCTGCCGTCAAGCAATAGTGTGTAAACATTACTGAGTTCCGGCTTTAAGGCTAGCGAAATCACAGGTCTGTTGAGATTTACCATCGAATGTCTCAAACGAATGAGCGCCAAAGCAGCGACGCCCGACTTTGTCATGGACAGACGTTATCTCTTACCATCAGGCGAGTGTCTCGTTCATCTTAATTCTTTTACATAAAAAAAAAGACGAATGAAATTTTTGATAACTTAAATCTGGGGTGCTTCAAGTCAAATGTGAACGAAACTCCTGAAGGGTATGCGACGTATGGTCCTGGTTATTATGGTAGTTTAAAGGCACTTACTACTTAGTATCATACAAAAGGCAACCAAGGGGACTGCCGACAGAAGTGAACACTTAATTCACAGCATGCTAGTGACACAGACCCATAAGTTGTACCCATACCAAATATAGCCGTGGTGGTGCCGGTGTAAGAATAGTACCCAACCTTTCTACCCGTGGTTGCTGTAAGAGTCAGCTATGGGATGTAATCCGGAAGATGGACAGCAGCGTCTTCCTTGAACAATCACATCTAACTGCGCTCGCCAACCCGCCTGCCAAGCGTGGCGAGTATTGGCAAAACCCCCCCAGGCGGAGGCCTATGTCCAGCAGTCCTATGGCTGATCATGTGTGTGATGTGATACCAAATATCGCTCAACGTGACTAAAGAAGTTTTCACTTCAAAATAACTCTTCTCTTGTTCACGTTTACCTTTCAATGGTGGGTTTGATTGTGTTTTGGTCCTCGCCTGCCACAAACTGGCCGTAGAATGTGGCCTTCATGATAATCTCGAAGAGTCTCTGCCCGACCACCTGACGCATCCTCTTCATCAACTGAAACAAGATTACACTCTTTAAATCTCATGTGAATAGAAAAAACATATTATGAAGTAAAAAAGCATCCATGTTGAGAACAAGAAATTTTGCTTTTGACGAGCGAAATCAAGACTTTTTAATGTTTAACACGCTAGGTTTTAGACCACAGTTAAGTGACAATGTGTACGAAGATGGTAAACACACCTAGCTTGGAATGGAAATGGGTCTCAAGTTAGATGCTTGGCGGTAGATATTCAACTTGAGAATGGTAGTTAGCCAGCTGACAACTAGAAAGTACCCTACCACTATTCTATGGTTTTCTCACGATGTTCTCCTTCACCGGCAAGTCAAGCACGTTGTTGGGGATTGAACCTACGCCCTTCGGCGAACGAACGGTCCGCTAACCACTGATCTATCATGGCTATAAACGTATAATGTGCACGACAAAAGATCTGAAGATGAGATACCTATAAGAACTCGCTACGCTAGCGCCATAACTTGCATGAGATTTGATGATTGATTTGATAATGCAATTTGTGGTATTATAGACGCTATAAGTCTCCATTCGACATGAACTTCTAATTATATTAGATATTGATAACGATATTATATTAGAGCCAACTAAAAATATTATATGTACTTAATACACTTAACAAATTTACCAACATAGTGATACCGAAAAACAAAACGTTAGACGGTGACAATAGAAAGGTAGAGAAACAAAACATAACATAGAGAAGAGCTCTAAAACAATTGCAACGTGTTCTGTATTTGCCTTATAATATGAAGCACAGACTAAAATGAAACTGATAATAAATATAGAAAGACGCCAAGTGTTTCATCATAGGCTATAGTTTAGTTGACAATTGACAGATTGAAAAATCTGACACACAGACAAGACTCCCTGTGTAAGTCATCCATATCTTACAACTTTTATAGAATCAAGTCAGATTTCCTTAAGAATTCCGTCAAAAGATATATTCTAAACGGTTCGAAACTACCTTCATTGTACGAACCGTTAAACGATGGAATTAACTGCCCGAGTGGGTGTTCTCTGATACATACAAGCCTGCCTTCAAGCCGCGAGTGAATCGGTTCCTTCTTCTTCAAGAGATATAGGTATTTTAGTGTATTTCCGCTTAGAAGAAGATTTAGTTTAAATATTTATCTAACTTGCCCAACAACTGGTTATTGCAGCGAAAAGAGGACATAACTTGTGGTTATTTTAATTAGATGTTTTTAAATTATTTAGATTATAAATTTAAGCCGGATTTTTGTTTTAGATATTAAGGAATATTTCGGATAGATATTTAAAAATTATCGTCAAATAAATATTTAAATTAAATTTCATCTTAGTAACTGTTGTAACAAAAACAACTTTTAAGCGTAAATACAGTAAAATAATATCTTTTAAATACTCATAATATATGCAATTAAAATTAAAATAATATTTTATAAGTATTCTTTCACAATCGGGCACTGACATTTACATAATTTGTATAAAAGTGCACAAATATATGTGGCAGCAAGGCAAGGGAACCTGACCTATATGACCGCATATGAAAACTGCATACAAATTCGCCGAGCGGCGTCTCTAGCTAGCGTAACTTGTATTATCGGAACCGGTTTTAGAATCATGTGAACAAGATACAAAAGTTTTTACGATGAAATTAACTGTTCCATTCGATACTTGGTACCTACTGTTACCATTTACTTAAGTTAGTTCTAAAATTATATAACAACTGGTTGCGCCCCGCGGTATTACCCGCTATATTTTTTCGGGTGTAAATTAGCCTATATGTTAATACAGGGTGTCAGCTATCTCAATACCAAATATTATCAAAATTGGTCTAGCCGTTTGAGCGTGAAGAAGTAACAAACATACAAACACACTACAAACTTTCGCCTTTATAATGTGATACGTTATTAATATTTTTTTTAATTCAATTATGTAACAAACGTTAGTCATCACCTTTGGTAGTCTAGGAAGGTTCCACCGCAGTAAAAGAAATCTGTACTTGTAGTAGTGTGTAAGCTGTGTTCCGGTCCATCGAATGTCTCAAAGTGATGATGATTAGATGATTATTATTACTCAAAGTTATGTGTATCGGTATAATAATCACACAAGACATGCATTATCTTTTACCATCTTTAAAAAAGTTCTGCGGTAATCAGGGTGGGCTGTCTCTATTCATCTCTATTACGCCTCCTGAAACTCTGCATAGTATAAAACAGTCGCTTTTCGCCGTCTATACCCTTAGATCTTTTAAAAACTCGTTACGCCTCTTACAAATGGAATTTGAACAAACTTGTTACTGAAGTTCAAACACAAATATCACATTAACCGTTACATATAAATTAACTTTAGCAGTAACCTAATAAAATAAGCTTTTTTATTTTCTTTTATGGCCCGCGGCTGCATTAATATTGTAAATTTGGCACACAACTAGCCAAAGGTTGCCCATACCTGCTTTATATGTTAGGTTTTTAATTTAAAGAATAAGACACGTAGGTTATTGTGTTAGGTGGGAAAGTCGGTACTGTACCGTCTAGCACGATAGTCAGGTCCAATTAATTTGGATTGTTGTAAAATCCACTTGGTAGTAGATCTCCTTAGCAAGAGGTCATCTAGGTATGTAGGTACCACCGCAGTACCAGATATTCTGCCGCCAAGCGGTAGTGTGTAAACATTACTGGGTTTGGGTTTGAAGAGTACTGTAGCTAGCGAAATTACAGGGCTATTGAGACTAACCATCAAAAGTCTCAAGGTAATGAGCGCCAAAGCAGTGATGCCCTGGATTTGTTTTACTACACAGAGTTCTATGTATCGCTGCAATGGTCATGGACATGCGTTATCTCTTACCATCATTAGCGTCGCGTTCGTCTCATTACGTTTACATTTTAAAAAAAACTATTTCAATGGAATAAACTTACCAACTAAGAATACATTTGGTGTTCATTTGAAGCCCAGGTTCAGATATAAAGGATAGTTAACATAATTATATAATATATAACTCATGAACCTCAAAAGTATAACTCATGAACCTCATCCAAATCTTATCTACCAATCCCAAATCATCAATAAAGTAACGTGCAGTTTAGAAGATCATTTATTTACTCTTTCTACTTCCCAGCATTTCCAAATCTAGGGGGCAAGCCATAATACCTGCTCGAGCTCCAAACGATATTAATATTATAAGTTTGTATTTACAAAAAAAAAAAAGTATTTATGTATTCTGTCAGCTGTCCGGTTCTCATAGTAGGTACAAGTTTTGTTTAGTTTGGGACTAGACGGCACTGTGTGAAAATATCCTCCAATTTTTTTTTATTTATATGTAAAATAAATTAATAAAACTATCAGTCACACTTTACTAAATCATAATCGGACTCGACGACGACTTATTTTCTGCGACTTTGACTGTGACTTAGACTTCTTCAACTTGATTTTTCATGAAATACTTGAAAACATTGAAACACTTGATACTCGCAAGTGCATAAAGTTCAACGCCTAAAAGAAGAAGGAGAACTACTTTACCAACTGTGCTAAACAAAAAATATACTTTTTTATGTACATTTATACCTACAGAATACCGAGACACAGAACAAACATTATTATACTCGTCACACAAATGTTTGTCCTGAGTAGATATCTAACCCTCGACCTACAGCTCTTGAAGCAGATACCCTACCAAATGAGGTAAGGTGTGTTTACCATCTTCGATCATACCGTCACTTAAAATTAGGTGAGCTGTGCTAAAACACCACAAACATTAAAAAAAATATAATTCAATAATAAAATTTGAAAAACATCACATCACTTTAATACTGTCCTCTTTCTGCTAAAACCACGTGCTCAAATAATGAGTCATTGAATAAGTGGATACTTAGTTTGCGGTCGCTTCACAACGACTGACGACAGCAACTTTCGGCATTGACAGTGAACTTGCGCGGAGACGGCTGAAGGTGAATATATTTAAATAAGCACACAGGTACATTTATGTAATATATTGGCATAGAAGTATGCGCACATAAGGAAAGGTTATGTTTTTCGTGCGCATCTTCTATGTAGGCTTATGTAAATTACTTTATTACCTTCCAAACGGCTGGATGGATTTCGATATATTCATCATAAAAAGTGTTTTTAGGTAGGTATTGGAAAAAAAACGGGGTATTTTTGGCACGAAATAAATAATACGTTAATAAAAAAAATTACAAAACCTATCGAGTAGCGGATTAAAGGAAATTAAAAGAGGAATCCTTTTTTTTATGTCTGACAGGCTAGGTGCTTGACCACAACTCACCTGATGTTAAGTGACGGTGTGGTCGAAGATGGTAAGCACACCTAGCCTGGAAAGGAACTGGCTCTCAAGTGAGGCTGCCGGAACACACCGTTAGATGCTTGGCGGCAGATTTTCAACTTGAGGGTGGTAGCTAGCCAGCCGAGTACTAGAAAGTACCCTACCACCACGCTATGTAATGTTTACACAATACTGCTTGGCGGCAGAATAGCTGGTACTGCGGTGGTACCTACCTAGACGATGTCCTGCTAAAGAAATCTACTACCAAGTAAAATCCATGGTTGCATGATGATAGTTTTGTTCATGTAATAGCTATCACGAGTAACTTCAACAAAACGCCGAGGTAAATAAACAAAATTATTTCATACTAGCTGTGCCCTGCGGTTTCACCCGCGCTAGATGCCTACGTCATAGTAGCTTTATGCATGCAAAGGCTCAGCCCGATCGGTTTAAAATTGACAAAGTTTCATCCCCTATTTTATCCCCTTCGGGGTAGAATTAATCAAAATCCTTTCTTAGCGGATGCCTACGTCATAACATCTACCTGCATGCCAAATTTCAGCCCGATCCGTCCAGTGGTTTGGGCTGTGCGTTGATAGATCACTATGTCAGTCAGTCAGTCACCTTTGAGTTATATATATTTAGATAGATTTTGTGCGCGATAAGTCCAGATAATAAACAATTATTTATTAGTATTGCTGTCAATTTTGACAAGACAGATTATTATCTTTTCCATTGTACCGTACTTATAGCATGTTACTGACTCATTATTATTTAATAAGCATTTACCCTCTTTAATATCAGATAAGAAAATGCCTTATAACGTCATAATGTTTTATGGCTGTCCTGGAAATGCAACGCCTATTGTTTTTCAATAAATTTAACGTTTGTAACCTGGCAACAACGCTTAACAACCATTTTGTGTTAAAACAATGACTACGAGGTTACGAGCCAAATTTTTTTTTAATGAGAAATTGTTTCATTTTACATGGATAAATGGTGGGAAATAGAAAATAATGTTTTATTTGGATTGCTAAAAACTAGGAAGAAGAAATACCTGGAATTGAAGTTTGCGTATACCCATAAGACACAGAACAAAATCGTGTGTTGCCAGTAATGTAAGAGCTCCCCATTTTCGTAGTGAAAATTCCACGAAGGGCAAATAACAAAGTGGCTACTAGGTTTATTATTACAAAGTGTATGTACAATTATGATTTTATAATACGGGAATTACTCACGTACGATTAACTCGTACAATGTATGTACAATCAAATATGAGATACAATCTATCATGGTCTTTGTCTCTCTCGTTTGAAAAGTCATAGGAGTCAGAGTGACTAAGAAAACATATCATCACACGCGTAGAAATAGGCCCTCCTGGCTCCCAATTCTGAAAATCCGTGAGATGAGATGAGATTTTATCTTGGAGGGCTATTCTGAACCTTGAGATGAGATGAGATTTTATCCTTGTCACTCTCACTCCTATAGATATAGCCATAGCCATAAAACTTTTACTACCTGCACGATTCTGAAAACGTTAAAAAAATCAACTGTTCCATAGAAAATTTTGTTACCCCTTGATAAAATGTAATAGGTTGTAGTAGCTTCTCTCTGCA
This sequence comes from Biston stratarius, assembly GCA_950106695.1. NCBI lineage: Eukaryota > Metazoa > Arthropoda > Insecta > Lepidoptera > Geometridae > Biston > Biston stratarius. Next base: position 10,929,462 of record OX467106.1, read on the forward strand.
CTTGCATCCCCCTGGCTAAGTGACAATTGTAGTAAGCATAATGTATGTACTAATATTTATAACCGTAAACTGTAACCTAATATGAAAAGAAAGATCCACAAAAAATGCCTTGCTGAGTTTCTTGCCGGAGTCTTCTTGAAGTGTAATTACGAGCCGGTGGTAGATTCAAACATGTAACTTAACGTTCATAAGTGCCTTACCAGGGCCTAAACTGAATAAATAACTTTTTGATTTTGATTTTGAATAAAATAAAATAAATTTATAGAATAGCTTTTTCGCTATTTCAATACTGTGCCCATGGTAAAAAGTAATCATAATGGTGAGTACAATGACCTCCTTTCGGCTTAGTGCAGTTTATAACTCTGTACAAGTGAGTTTTATTGCACAATAATGTAATTATCTCTTCGTCTGATAATACCTACTATGACATAACCCGTTTACATTCTACCTAAACCAGGCCCGTAATGCGGGGCAGACGCCGTAACTTTTAGAGGATTACCCGACGCCAAGGTCGCGACAGCCGACGATCATTTGGACGGCATGCGAGATGCGAATTTGTTCACCGAGGCCCCTAATGGCTTCTGAACCGTAAAAATCATTGTAAAGAAGTTGTCACTGTGTCATGTCACTATTCTAGTTAATGTATAGAGCAGTGATAGTTAAACGTTCCATTAAAAAAGTCAAGGTTAAACAAGACTAATTTCCTAAAGAGGATTTGTGTATTTAACAGCTGAAGCTAGAATTGCCATTGCTTTTTTAACTTTATTTGTAACTAAGTACATACTTAATTATTATTTACTTGGTGGTAGATCTCCTTAGAAGGAGGTCGTCTAGGTAGGTACCACTACAGTACCAGATATTCTGTCGCCAAGCAGTAGTGTGTAAACATTACTGTGTTCCGGTTTGAAGGGTACTGCAGCTAGCGAAATTACAGGACTGTTGAGATTAACCATTTAATATGAGCGCTAAAGTAGCGATTTCCTGGACTTTGTCTTGCTAATTAAAGTTCTGTGTATCGCTGCAATGGTCATGGACAGGCGTTATCTCTTAACATCAGGAGAAAATTATAGTTCGTCTTACTAAATTTACATTTAAAATTAAGCTAGTGACAAAATCTTATAAATCGATTTAAATAAAATATATATCGTAGGACATTTCACACAGCGCCATCTAGCCTAAAACTAAGCAAAGCTTGTACTATGGGAACCAGATATCTGACACATTAAGTATATACTTTTTTTCAATAAATATATACATACTTATAATACATACAGAACACCCAGACACAGAACAAACATTAATCAGATAAATCCTAGGGAATCCTAATAAGTATAATCATATTGAAAGAGTCCTAAAGGGAATCGAACCCACATCCTACTCTTTAAGCATATATACTACCAAATTAGTTAACAAGGCTATTTGTAATGTAATTATTGTATTGTCGATAATATTTTATCGAGATTGGCCACCGCGAATTAGACCATGACTCAAGGAAACACGATGTACCGCTTGATGTAAAACTCAGCATGACGCTCTTACTAAGAAAAATGATTATAGGTTTCAAGGTACGAGTATAAATATCAAAAACTATATTCACTACAATATTTCTTAAATTATTACTCGACTAGCGACCCGCCCCGGCTTCGCACGGGTAGTAAGAATGGGTATAGTAAGCTATCCTTAAAAGGTAGATATATGCCACTACGGACTTTTATGTAGATCTATAAAAGAGAAATATTAGGCAGCGTTTTCGACGTTTCGATTACCTAAACATTCCTAATGAATCACTCTATCTATTGGTATATCGCATGATAATCCGTTCAGTAGTTTTTAAGTTTATCGCGAACATACAGAGAGACACGGCGGACGACTTTGTTTTATAATAATTATTATTTATTATGTAGTGATAAGCTTGAGTTTGATCACCATTTCGATACGATGGACGATTTACGATGGAACGCGCTTGCCTAGAAGAAACAAATCACTCGCGATATAAAGATACCCAGATTATCTACCGGTATTCCGGCAGCGAATTCTAGAGTTTAGCAGTTCGCACAATAAAAGTAGCATTAAAACATTACCTATAAAAACTGACGTCATATTTTTGTTCCTAAGTATTTCGTTTGTGTTTTTTTTAGCTTCTGGCCGTCCGATAACTGAATGAACAGTAGAATTAAACATGCAGTTTCAAAACCCAATGCAATCGTGTAAATATAATTGATTATAAATACATTTTTGAGCATTTATACCTGTAGCATTTTAGTAAAGGAGTTTAGCTTAATAGGTGCGAGATGCTCAAAAATATTAGAATAGTATAAAACAGGTTTCTCTGACCTTGGTTTCTTTCCAATATTCACATATTACCTAGTCGACTGATAAATTGTGAATCTATATTGTAGCGTTGTTACCTCTGCATAGAAAATCAGTAGCCTGACGAATGCTAGAAATGCACAAGACATAATATTAATGCTAATTTTCAAAGTTGTTGGAATCTTACTATACCATTAAATTTATCCCGAAAATGTGGTGTTCCCGTGGGAACAGCGGGTAACACCGTGATGAGCAGCTAGTAATATTATAAATGTGAAAGTTTGATGTTTGGATGTTTGTTACTCTATCACGCAAAAATAGCTGAACGGATTTGGATGAAATTTGACACATATAGTTTATTACCTGGATTAACATATAAAAAAATGTTTGGCTCTTGTGGGATTACCAAAAATTCTACATCAGCGTGCTCCATCCTCGGCCGCATCGTTGCTTTCCATTAGGCGAGATCGTAGATAGATCTACTAATTATAAAAAGAAAAACTTATTCTCGTTGTAAATAATGAAAGGTCCCTTGTCACTCACTAGTATGTCTGCCAAACGTAAAGGTCATGGGCGAAACCATTAAACTAGACTGAGTGCAGTCTATAAGCGTCATATACGAGGGGAATATCACCTGACATTTTTAGGGTTCCGCAGGCAAAGGGCGACAAATAAGGCCCTATTACTGGACCAACATACGTCGTCTATCTGATAAAGCGGCTGTATATATAACCTCTAAAAAAAAAAAAAAATATCATAGGACACATTACACACAGCGCCATCTGACGCCAAACTAAGCAGAGCTCGTGTGATGGAAGTCAGATAACTGATAGAATACAAAAATGCTTTTTTTAAAATATATTTTACATACTTATAATACATACAGAACACCCAGACACAGAACAAACATTTGTTTATACCATAAAATGTTTGTCCTTGCCGGGAATCGAACCCACGCCCTACAGCTCAGGCAGGCATACTACCAATGAGCCAACAGGGCTGTCAAGCTGCGTCATTTTATCCGTCTACGGCAAAGCTAAAAGGTTATGTTTTTAGCACTCAATGTATGTGTGTTTCCACCGTAGCACCAAAACTATACTCATCCGATTTTTATGAATGAGATGTCAATCGATTCTTTATTATGTTCCGAGCGACAAAGGCTACTCATAGTTTTATTAAACTTTTTAGTTTGTTAGGTTAGGTTAGTTATATGATCGAGGTAACAAATTGTTAAAGAACATAAAGAAGAATAGCATAGAGTAACTCGAAAACTCTGCTAGTGTAAATAAATAAACTCATTAGATAGGTAAGTTTATTAAATATTGTTCCCAGCGACCCTTGTCGCCAACCTCACTCCATATCCTCAAGAACCTTTAAATACTTTGTGTCGTCGAATCCCGACTCACTTCATCTCAATCCATCTCACGGCTTCCTTTACCAGATCCAAAATGGTATTACAATGGTAATTGTATTATTTTTATTATTATATAACCGTTTCTGCTACTTAGCCTACTTAAACTAGCCTTAAAACCACAGTCAATATCCTGATGGGAAAGTCCAGATGGCTTTGAACACGTACACAGCTATATCTATTGATAACTTGTCTGTGGTACGACCCATTGTCAGCGCCTATTGTTTTTGTTGCCACCTCGTTACAATGAGGAATCCTCGTCATCTTTACATAACTGAAGGCGACACACCTTCAAGCCTAATCAAGCTTCTTGCCAATAAATTCATGCCAAGACAGAAATATTTGTCGGAAAAAAGAAAATTGAAAAATAGATGGTTACAATCTGCCACCTAGCAACAGTTTTGGCACGAGCATTGGGGCCGTTACATCACTCCACATCGTAGTATTCTAACACCTGAAAAGTAAAAACTAGAGGACAGCATTTCGTACAGCGCCATCTAGCCCCAAACTAAGCTAAGCTCCACAGAAATATTTGTTTATAGCACAAAATTTTTGTCCTGGGTGTCTATGGGTAAGTGTATATATTATTATTTATTTATTTATTTTATATTTTTATTCACTAGCTTTAGCCCGCGGCTTTACTCGTGTTAACGTTGATTTTGTTCCATCTCTTGGGAACATTACTTACATTACTTTACCTTTTTACCAAGTTTATTTCTTCTGTATTGTATACCTATAATTTATTTATTTTTGTGTGTACAATAAAGAGTTAATCAATCAATCAATATTTCTTCTGGATGATTCTTCCTTTTCTGTACATAACAACGAGTATGCAAAATTCCATGAAAATCTATCAAGTTATACTTAATTAACGCGTGAAAGCCTAACAAACAAATTCACATCCGCATTTATAGGTACCTATTTGGGATAAATAATATGTATTTGCGAAATTAAAGTAGGTACTTAAATATTCTATCTGGTTTCCATAGTACAAGCTTGGTTTGGGGCTAGATGGAGCTGTGCGAAATACTTTGGGATATTTATTTATTTATTACTGCTCGTCATATAGTGATGTATGTAAGTCCCTAAGTTCAACTTTGCGTTTAGGCACCATCTCATCGTTGAAATTCCGTAAACGTCTCCAGAACCCGTTCCTCAGTAACGAAGTTCAACGACTGCGTGTTTTTGCAAACTTTACTTTGCCAAAAGAGAATTCCTGGAGTAGGTATATCGGTGGAAAGACTTCGAAATTGTATAATCGTGTTTGATCGAATCAAAATTTGTTGTTTATTTATTAACGTTTTATTTTTCAGTTATACTTAGCAATGATTAAAATCACGTGAGTAACTTTTGTTGAGATCGACGATAAGACCATAAGTTTTTACTGCTCTATATTTTGTACAATTTGATGAAACTAGCAACACACAACAACACTATGCATATCTAAATTATCGAAAATAAAATTATCCTTCTAAGTCTTGTTCTAAAACACATTTTGGTCTCCAAGAAACCCAACCGTATCACGTTCTGATAAAGCACATTTGAAATTATTAGACAATGGCGCTTGTAGCTCTTTCAACGAATTATGCATGTAACGAATCAATGCTTACTTTTTATGCAGTTGCCATATGACCGGATGCGACGTTGCATTTGTATGAGAGCATCTACTTCAACGGATAAAATAATAATATTGTTATGACAGCAATACAATCCTTTCTTCTCTTTAGTGCTTAGCAACATCAATGTCTAAAAATAGAACAAGATTGTACAGAAAATTCATTTTATTATTTGGCATTGGATTCACATTCTAAGAATACGTAATATGAGTGCTTTCAAGTTGTGAGAGAATCGGTTTCTTCTAGATAAGTGTGTTCCATCGTATCTTCGTTTAAATAATTATCCGGCGTAATAGCGGCCAAACGCAAAACCATATTTATGAATTTAAAAAAGTAGTTTTCCTTTCTGATTCCTTCTTCAAATTGATACAATCAACACATGCGTGCAAAAAGAATTACACACGAATTTACAAGCTCAGTTACATGATCTACCAATTACTGTGCGTTTACACGACTGGTAAGACCAACTATTGACATACAAAAATACCTGGCAAAATCTAGTTATCACTGGTTTTGTAAACATGACATGAGCACGCGCCGAATATGGAAAAAGCGTTACTTTTTGGCGGGAACACTGAAAGTAATAAAATATTGAAATATTTCACATTGACAAATACACGAAGTTCGACACTAAAAATAAACAGACAGTTTGGGAATGGCGCAGAACACGCGTCAACCAGTTTTTATAAACGAGTATGAGTTTTTCTCTTATACCTTTGGCGAGCGGGGTAAGCCTGTCATATCGACTCCTTTTGGTTGTCTACTCGAAGGAGTGTGGCTGTGTCGTGGATACGGACATGGGTACCTACGTGAATAGTTGAACATTTTCAAAGCTAAGAAGTCTTTCGGATTCCCATGTTTCAAGTCCTCACTCAAGGTAATGTATTCTTTGATCCTTTAGCTATCTATGTAGCTGCAACATCAAACTATATCCCTCGATATTATAATTATCGTTTTTCTGGATTGCCTCTCACTATGAAAGTAAATTTAAAGACACACATCAAACATATCATCTATTTCACGATACACTTGACTGTGGAATACAAAGCCGATCTTGCAATAATAGGAATAAAAATGACTTTTTTTCTAGACTCGTCTTAGTCATTGACCGCATCATCGCAGATAGGAAATCTGACAAATAAAACACTATCAAAATTACTCCTAGAAGATTCCGTATCTATCGTAAGGATATGACGTTTCGATCATTGCTGTAATGTGAAATGTAAGGGAGAAAAAAATAATGCAATCATGAAGGCGATCAATAGCCAGAACGTAATATTTAAACACACTCAGGTAGGTATTACTTATAAAATGTTTGGCAACAAAAATAAAAATCAATAAATTGAAGCCAAAAAAAATATTCTCTCAATGCGTTTGGGCTAACATTCAGGTGAATCCACACCTACTTTCCGGTCAGTAGGTTTTAGATCAGTGTTTATTATAACATGTAGGTATAGTTGTACACAGGCACCGACGACGTCTTACCATATACGTTCTTTCTGCTATCTTTTCTCGGAACGTTTAAAAGTAGCGATGATAGCCTAGTGGTTAGCGCGGTCGGATCGCATGCCGAAGGGTGTGGGTTCAAACCCCAACAATGAGTTTGAGCTGCCGGTGAAGGAAAAACAACGCGAGGAAACCATAGCGTGGTAGGGTACTTTCTAGTACTCGGCTGGCTAGCTACCCTCAAGTTGAAAATCTGCCGCCAAGCATATAACGGTTTGTTCCGGCAGCCTCACTTGAGAGCCAGTTCCATTCCAGGCTAGGTGTGCTTCACCATCTTCGACCACACCGTCACTTGACATCAGGTGAGTTGTGGTAAAACATCTAGCCTGTCATAGATAAAAAAAAAAGGAATTTTTATACAAATTGCAAAAAATAAATATGTATACAGATAAATATTGCGTAGTAAATGGGTGAAATTTGTCGTATAATTTTGCATGACAATCGGAAACTACACGCTTATATTTGACTTATGAAAATGATAGGACCAAGGAGATTTATACAATAAAAAAAAATATATCATTGCCACTTTTTTATCTTTGTAAAGCCTATTCATATTCCATTTGCCAAAAGCTAATTGCTGTCATAAATTCCACAAATTTTGCCGAACGGAACAATTAGATGTGATAATTTGCGTTATCTTAATCACATTTAGGCTATGGCGATATAAAGCACGCCGAATTAATCTTCATACTATTTGAATGTGTGTAAACAGTGACTACAATGTAGGTACTTTCGGCGCCAAAAAGTCTATTGATAATAACACTGATTACATTTTGTTTCAACAAGATATCTTTCTAGACTTACGCGAGACGCGTGACAATACCTAAGCAATCTGTTTAATGGTGAAGCTATGTGTAATACACATGTTTTATTATAATTACAGATTCTAGTGTAATTTAAAAAAAAGTTGTCAACCTCTTTTTCTAAAATGTGTTTTTGGCGTTATGTGCATTACCATTGTTTAGATGCTTTCAAGTATTCTATGAAAACTAAAGTTATATTAGTAAAAGTCACAAGAAGTAACTCTTGGTCAAAGTCATACTCTAGTATAGTAGTGGTGACTTTACTACAAGCTTCGATGAAGTTTTGGTAGCAACACGAACAGTCTTGGTTCACTTTATTATAATTATCAGTGTATTGGAACTTGCGCAATTCCGCACTTTATGAACAAAACATAAGTTTTGGAAAACAATGTAATGCGGCGACACGATTTCTTTTTGTGTTTTTTTTTGTAAATATTAATCTTATAGCCAGAATATACTATTTCGATTGTAGGTACAAATACAAATATTTTATTGATAACACCAATGTTACAAGTCAATGGTAGGTAATGTTTGAACAAATGGCGTGCTCAAATTTTTCAAGTAGTTTCGTTGCAATATCCGAACAACGTTGGTTCTTTGACACTACGTTCTTTTAATGTCTAACCTTACATCTACTTGTGAAATACATTTTATTTTTCATAAGTCGTGATTGATCAATAACTTTAGTAATGCGTGCTTAGAGACGATAATTGTATTCAAATTGAATCCGCGTATATGAGGCATGCATGTCCCAACATTTTGTATTAGTAACAAAGCATCTGTTTTATTTAGTATCGAGTAGGTCTCGGAATGAAAATGACAAAGGCAAAGCTAGCTAATGCTACAGTTTTCATAAGGCGAAGATGGCAGTATCTAGTCTGCAGAATTAAATGGCTTTCTTCCATTTCCATCCCAACAAAAAAGTATTATCAACATTACTGCTCATTATGTATTTTCGCAACATAATCGTTTGTTTTGCTTTTCAAAAAAGATCTTGTATTTTTTAAAGGTAAAAATATTAAAACATTCGTTACTAAAAGCTTTTTAATTTTCTCGAGTGGCTATTAAGGCACTTACTTATGTAAAATTTTGGCATTTTCTTCATACTTTTTTTTTTCAGATACTAGACTAGCATTAATTTAACATTTGCCAAATTTATGTTCTTTCCTATTTATTTAAAAAAAAAAAAAAACGAGTCTCAACTCGTGATACAAAACGTATTCAAAAACATGCTTTTCAAAAGACCGATTTATTGTCTCTGGCTTTGTTTACTTTACAAATAGAAGGCAGTCTTACGATGCCGTAAACCATTTTTACAGTTTTACGGCATTAAACACTGCAGCCTTGGCACTGACTGATACCGGAGGTCGTCGGTTCTGTATTTATGGATAAATCACGTCTGGTGGATTATCAACAAGACGATGATTTCTTTATACGTATACATTTTTTCTAGTTAGTTATGAGCGCATGCCATATTCTCGTAAATTTGTAGCTTTAAAACTAAAACAGAAAAGTTCATGTTTTACTCAGTAAAACTGAATGGTAACTCTGAAGGACATGGATAGGTGCAACCCAGGTTATTCTAGGAAAACGTAAATAGGCAAGCGTACGATTATCGGTAAAATCATCGCGTTCTATTAGGCGATATCGACGATTATTAACAACAATGATAATTGTTTATTTATTTGTTCAACAAGTAAAAACAATTGTTTATTTTTCTTTTAATGATATATTTATATAGATTCGTCTTTATAAATATATGTTACCTTTATAAATTTTGTAAAATACTTATGAATTATGATATGTTACATACATTTAAAACACCCAGACATGTCACATAAATGTTTGACCTGGGTGGAAATCGAACCCATGCCCTTCAGTACAAGAAGCAAAGCACCAAATAAGCTAACAGAGCACTCAAAATACCTAGATATTTTATCGTAGGTACACACGCACCTCTGAAATTCAGGGACTCAAGTTGTATATAAAAAGCAAAAAGAATGCTCAATGCTCACAAAATTATGGCGTTTAGCGTAGGTTGCTATTTACGTAACCAAATTCATGTCAAAATCTAAGGCATTCAGCCAATTTACATATAAGTACGTATTCCACACGCTAATTAGGAAACAAATATTTGATAAGTAGTGACTTTTCTGGCTAGCAACTGCAGTGGATTCCCCACTGACCAACCCCCTGATTAGTCTGTGAATTTCGCAAAGGCGAGCGAAATTATATATTAAAATTAATCTCGTATAGCATAGTAAAAGCTTTACTTAGTTTGTGGCTAGAAAACGCTGTGTGAAAACATATACACATATTGTTAAATATCCGCCAATATTTAACCATTATCGATTATGGAATTAAAATGTATCTATTGAAGTAAAGTGCAGAATTTTAGGTAGTTTAATATAATTATATTCAAGTTTAACACAGATTGGCGGAAGAATTATAGACAGCTGAATGCAGGCATATTCCACCGGTTGTGTTCCTTAACTATTTGTCACTGATCTTTTTTATAAAGATGATGGAGAAATAATTAAAATACTTCAGACAGTGCCCCGACTGAAAGTCTAGCAAATCGAGCAATTTGCGAAAAAAACATTTGGCAAGTTTTCGATGCCAAAATGTATGAAAAACGGACCAGGGCCGCTGGCAGCGTAGATGGAAACTGGCATTGAAAGTTTTTTCACAAATCATAATGCTAAACTCCGAGTCTTTCTTACGAGAGATTCTTAGAAAGGTCGTCGACAGCGCTGAACCGGGTTATTTTGTTAATCCTGGAGCATATGCCTTCAAAATCTCCACTAAGCTCGTGGAACGCACCGGAGCCCTCAGCATTGCGCTTGCAATCCTTTCAAGTGACATCGACGACCCACATCACCCAGTCATCATAATAGTCCAAAATAAATAAGGCAAACGCATAGCAACTACAGATAACTACTACACGGCTATAAGCTATGTCAACAGATTGAATAAATGCTGACAATGCCAACTGTTTTCTTAAGAAACATGATATCTCTATCATATAATACTCGTAGAAGTAAGTTTATGAAGTGATTCAGTATGATGAGTATTGAAAACCGCGCGTTGAATTTATTGGATTAACAAAAAATTTAAAAAAAAATGTTCATAAAATTAAAACAATTGGGCCAAAGTATGTAAATTTTTTTTTGGGCCCAAATGGCAACTATTCCGCATCAAATAAAGAAGAATCACGTAAATCGGATCATAAATCTTAGTGTAATCGGTGTAAAATTGTACATACATTTAAATGAAATAACATATTGGGAACCTTCTCCTTTTTGAAGTTGGTTAATAACAGAATCGAAGGATCGTTTGATACCATACCGGATAAATAAAATTTCCTAATGGCTTCAAATATGTAACTTTTTATTCTACAAATAGGCTTGCGTTTAATCTTCACTTCGTCTGATGTAAATCGAAAATGCGGTCTACGATGGAGCACGATTGCCTAGATGAAAACCATTCACTCTCGACTTGAACTGACTGAACGGACTTGACTATCTATCGGAGAATACAAATTCCATAGTTTTGCGGTTTGTACAATGAAGGAATCAAACCGTTTAGTCCGAGTTTTTTCAATATCAATCGTGAAATCGTGGTGTCGCCGACTCAGATTTGATTTGAAAGCTAGCTGCGTCTTGCGGTGTCACCCATGTTTTCGGGGATAAAAAGGAGCTAATGTTTAGGTACATAGATATCTGTATTCAACCCAAATATGTTACACATACAAACTATCGCGTTTATAATATTATTGAGAAATGAAAACGACATGAGATGTCCATAATAAAAAGGATTCTTTCATAATTTAAAAAAATCGAGTTTTTTTATTTTTCTTATAGTAAGTAAAAGTAGTTTATAATTATGAACAAATTTTATTATGTGCATGTTAAAATGTTCCATATAAAAAGTTCGTTGATTCGTTCGTATGGTACCTATATTAAACAGGACAAAGTTTACAAAATTTAAACGGGATGTCTTGGCCATTTTGCAAAAAAAAGCAATGGTGATTTTCGTAATTAGTGTTCATCCCGTATGTTTCTTTATCTTATCTAATACCTTTAAACGAGCAATTCTTGTACATAGGTATGTGTATGTAATTAATTTTTTTTAATTTATATTTGGCTTATGTTACTCTATTTGCACTATTTATACGCTTCTGATTTATAATATTCATGCTGTATACGCATTTGTGTAGGAATATAATTATAATTTAGACCAAATCCTTTTTGTCATTTATAGGTATGTGGGTATAATAATGGTGGGTAATGTTGAAGTAAAAGTTGTGTACTGTTTTATGTATCGACATAAATAAATATTGATATTATTGGTAGCTGATTTTTTTAACGATTTCAATTGTGTTATCAGTAAAATATTCATAATGATGTATACAATTATATCAGCTATCGCCCTATCGGCGTAATATATCGTAAACTTATAATCTTGTATAATAGGCAGTATCAGCTAACCTAACTTGGCAACATTAAAAAAGTATAATTTATTTTACATTGAAAACGAACAGCTGCTCACTGGTAAAATAAATAGGAGATAAGTGATAACACAAAAGCCTTAAAAGTTTTCACTTGTGCTAACTAGATTAAGTTTAGGTGCCTTAGCCTAAATTAACTGTTTTATAGAAAAGTCTGTTCTATAAAAAATGGTCGAGGTGTTATCACCTACTGTGAACGGTATCCAATGGCCTATTTGCAAAAAATTAGGGCCCTATCTAAACTGGTTAGGTTTTATCAAGTAAATTACTTTTACATTAGTAAATAACCTCTCAATGAGTAAAGTAGTAACACTATACAAAGAATAAAAATAATTTACGGGAATTCCCTATAAATTTGAATCGCTTTTAACTGAGTTGCCATTATTATAGTTATTTATCGTTTCGTAGTCGACTTTCCAAAAACTGGTAGACAGTGGAATGCGCTGCCTGAGTGGGTGTTCCCCGTTGGTCATAATCAGGGTGTCTTTAAGTTGAGAGTAAATCGGTATCTTCTAGGTAAGCGTGCTCCATCTTAGATATCAATCAATCAATCATCACAATATCAGGTGAGGTGGCGTTCAAAACTAGCTAAGCCAAATTCTTAAAAAAAAAGTGTTACAACCTGTTATATTTATATCATAAAAAAAGGTAAATTATAGCAAGCTCGGCATGCTTGCTGGTCAGGGTGCGAAGGGCCCTGTGAGCTGCACGGCACCGCCTACCCCTTTATTCGCTCCTAGTGTACCTCGCTATTAAATAATAAAATAAATTGATTAATATCGTAGGTCATTAACGCATCGCTATCTGACTCCAAACTAAGCAGAGCTTATGGGATGGAAATCAGATAACTGATAGAATACATAAATACTTTGTAAATGCACACTTATAATACATACAGAACACCCAGACACAGATCAAACATTTTCACATAAATATTTGTCCTGTGTGGGAATCGAACCTAGCTCTTCAATAAAATATACTACCAATAAGCGAAAAGACCTGTCAAATTATTGATTTAATAAGCCGTATGGTTACCGAATAATAAATAGGTAATAGGTAATAATAGTAAAAGTTGATCATAATTATGTCGTACAGTAACTTCCTTTCGATTTAGTAGATCCTAAAGCTATAATCCTATACCTACAGTGTTGTAATCAAAACTAAAACAATTCATCTAGTACGGTATCGAGAAATAGTGTAACGATCCTCCGAAAGCTATGAACCGCAAATTCCATTATTTTCGCATCCATAAAACGGCACTAACAGCGCATATGAAGCTATAGGTAGGCTCTGCGTACACGCATTATTCTGTAGCTAAATAAGCAAACACAAGAAAAGCACGTTGGCGTCGGTCACCGGCTAATTTATAGCCGAAATTACAGTAATTCTAAAATACAGAGCTCGTTTCACAGAAAGCTATTGGGGTCGAGTATAAATTCCATTGTTTTCAGTGGAAATCATAGTAAATTCATGTCACAAGAGGCAGGTGTTACGTCTTGCCAATGTCTGCGGAACCGGTCGGTGCTCCGTAGTATAGCGGCACCCTCGCAACTGTCCACGCATGCGCCTTGCAACTTGACAAAAATCCGTCCCATTCATACCAGTACCCATTAGGTAACCACCACCTCTCCCTCGACCCCCAGTATTGATTGCGACGGCTAGCTTTCAAAACGACAAATAAGCAGAAAATCTCGACGCAAACCGGCTCGTCTACCGCTACCTACACCACGCCGGCCGAAGGACGCAAGGCGTACTTCTGAGAGCTATTTCTGATCGGCCGCTGGCGTGTAAACATTGTTATGCAGCCTCGTTACGTAAGATCCCTGTGGGCACTCACCATAGCATTGTTCTCCACAAGCCAGTTGACGGAGCATATCTGGTAGACAAAGTAAGCCCGCACCAGTTCACTCGTCTTCTTGCTCTTGAACGCATCTTTGGGGCTGCTGAAAGTGAGGTCGAGATCGTCGCGGGCGGGCGGCGAGGATGTGGAGAGCGCTCGCACGCCTCGGGGCGCGGTCACGGCCAGCCGCCTGAGCAGAGCCATGTCGGAGCTCCGCGGATTATTCACAGACACGAAACGACACGCGCCCGCCGCTGTCGGCTGACAACTGACACTGACGTCCGTTCGATACGGAGTTGAGTGCGCACGCAGACGCTCCAATTTTAAATCCGGCCGCGGAGGTGTGTCTCGATCCGGCTGTTACTATTGGGCGAGACGGGCGACGCAGGGCGCCAGCGCGCTGCGAGCAGGAGTCGGTAACTTCTCAGCACGCAAGGGCAGCCTCCCCACAGGACTTCAGCATTTGCAAACTTGTATTCACCACGCGGCAGAATGTGGTAGCTAACCATTCACCATCTTAATGTTTTTCCCGTTTAGTTTTCCACTTCGCTACAAATGAGGACTTGACTACCTACTACGAACACTTTCATCATATATGGAAACAAAATGAAAAAAAGTTTTTGTTTAAATCGATACCATTAAAATAGGTTATAAGTAAAATTCATAGTGGCTATAAAATTTATTAGTTTTCTTCAATTGTTAGCTTTGAACTTATCGGCAAAATTACGTAACTCGACCAGGTAAACCATAAACAGCGCAGTTGAGGATCAAAAACCCGCAGTGACCTACAAAGTCTGCTTCCGTAAGCACTTATCACGACCATGCTTCAAGATTCGTGTAGTAGCACTTTGGAAGTGTGCCAAAACCATCATGTCAAAATTTGATGATTAAGAAAATGTAATCTTATACTTTATTGTAGGTACCTAGCTAATCAAAAACATTTGCAATTTTAATGAAATGAAAAGCCTAATTATACGTTTTTTTTTATGAATGTAAAATAATGAAAGATATGGTTAAAAGTCTTTTTTTTTTTTACTTTACATATCAGTACATATTTAAAAACCTTGCGTTTGACTGCCATCGCGATGTTCTACGCACGGGTACAAAAAAGTTTAAAATCCATAGAATAGAATAAAATATAACTTTATTGTATACCAACATATGAGTCCAAAAACAAAAAAAAACTCCTTGAGCCTCTAAACACAACAGGAATCAATTACTTCGCCACTTGAAAAGTACCCAGATTGTATCAATCAGGAAACGCCTTATAAACTCATTCCGGCAGCGTCTTCCACTGTGCAGCAGTTTGCATACAGAAAGTGGCATCATACAATTTGACGTCAACCATGAAACGATGCACTATTTTCGTATTCCACGCTGTTCGATAGTAAAAAAGGTAAAGCAAAACAATTTTATTTATTCAGCAGTTTAAGTACACATTCCTACACGAACATAAAAATGTTGTTGGAAAAGTATATACTTACCTACCTATACATACATACGAGGCAGTAGAATGTTTTACCGTTTGTGCGCAAAAGGTAATTCGTATAATATCCCACATTCGCAAAACTGCCAGTCTCACTAGTTGATAGATTTCATTAGTAGGAAGTCGTCTAGGAAGGTACCAATTCTGCCATTAAGCAGTAGTATGCAAACATTACTATGTTGCAGTTTGAAGGCACTGCAGCTAGAGAAATACAGGCCTACTAAAACACACCATCGAGCGCATCAAAGGCAAAAACGCCAAGGGCCATTCAAGTATTAAACCCCTTGTCAGCAAAACTAAGCAGTCTTTACTCCCCCTCCAATGCTAACGTAAACATAAGATTAACGAGCTACTTATTGGTAACCTATCGAGAGGATTCAAGAATAAGTAGAAAACGAGGTGTGCCAAATAATAAGGAATATAATCATGAGTATAATTTATATGACATTCCATTTGCTGTTACCATCGGATAATCCCATCCCGCATGTCATCAAAAATAAGCAAAGCAAAGACCTTCCTTGGTGCTTACGGAATACTTGAACAGCCCCCAAAGCAGAGACGCACTAAATATTGTTTAATTAGGAATTACCTAAAGTTATATGTAACGCTTCTACGATACAGAAAGATAACTTCTTCAGTTTTATCAACAGGAGAGCGTTAGTGTTACAGAAAACTTTACTGGCGACCCACGCAATTTACTTTAGCAACTTAATTATAAAATATTAAATGTCTGTAATTATACAAAAGTTTAAGAGTGTATTGTACATACATACTTTCCTTTAAAAAAATACCTAAATGACAATGAAAACCTTATCAAAGTCCCTCTCATGTTTTATCATAATTAAAAGGAGAAAGACAGACGCGGACAGCTGCTTTGTTGTATGCTATTTGGAGATTAATTAACCATATTTTCCTTAGGTAATCCTGATTCAGATGTTGACTGAACAGAATGACTACTGCCACGGGCAAAACCCAAATAAACACAAAATAACAGCATGACTATGTATTATAGTAATAGGTATATAGATTATTTTGTTATATCAGAAATAAAATATGCATGCGTCCATTTGACAATAATTTATAGAATTTTGGCGCGAATCTTGAACGTTTGTAGCGCTGACAGCTAAGTGGTTAGGGCGGCCGGTTAACACGCCGAAGATATATGTATGTTCGTATGTTAAAACCCTTGAGCTTGAGCTGCCGGTGGAGTTAAACATCGAAAGGAAACCATAGCGTGTTGGTAGGCTTTACTCTCTAGTACTCGGCTAGCTAGCTACCACCCAATCAATCAAGTTGATAATCTGTCGTCTAGCACCTAAAAGTGTGATCCGGCAGCCACACTTGAGAGCCAGTTCCGTTCCAGGCTAGGTACGCTTTACCATCTTCGACCACACTGTCACATCAGGTGAATTGTGTTCCAACACAAATTGTCTACAGTAAAATAAGAGATCTTTCAAAGCAGCACCTTTATAGATTACGAGAATACACCTATAACCATAGCAATAAACAAATTGCGTAATATTTATAACCAGTTGGAGAATCTATAACCTTATTTCCGATTATTCATAATTAATAAATACAATAATAATTAGGTACTTATTAGACGTACAGGAGTGGGTAAATACATTACTAAATATTCGAATTTAATTAATATAAATGTATCAGCGATATTACAAGCACTGAAATTCCGATGAGTCCTTCGGTGCATCATATATAACCAATAAGATAAGCATATAATTATGTCAATGAGCGTCATCAGCGGACAAATTCATGAATATTTTGTTATATAAAATTCTTTAAACAAAGATATACAGCATGAATCGACAGCACTGCATTAAAAAAAATATGTAAACGTAATAAGAACGAGACGCTCTCCTGATGGCAAGAGATAACACCTGTCCATAACCATTGCAGCGATACACCAAACTTTGTGTAGCAAAACAAAGTCCAGGGCATCGCTGTTTTGGTGCTCATTACTTTGATACTTTCGATGGTTAGTCTCAACAGCCCTGTAATTTAACTAGCTACAGTACCCTTCAAACACCAATATCAATATAGGGAAGGGATATAGGGAAGTTGGAAAGTCTGCCGCCAAGCACATAACGGTGTGTCCCGGCAGCATCACTTAAGAGCCAGTTCTATTCCAGGCTAAGAGTGCTTACCATATTAAACACACCGCCACCTAATACAAACTAAGTAATTTGAAATACATCATTTTAAATTAATTTGCGGATATTTTTAACCCAGACTAAAACCAAGAATAATTTTAAAATAAATTCTACATCCATAACTTAATATATCTGCGATTATGAATAAAGGTGTTCGGGTATATTACTCCTTCGCAGAGGAAAAAACTTATTTACTATATCAATTGGAATAATAGTTGTCATGATTATAATAAGGTTGAACGTATAAGTAATAATAGTTTTGATTTTAATGAGGTTGAACAATTATAATCACGATAAATATATAAGAAATAATTGTCATGACTATAGTGGTTGAATATATAAGAAATAATTGTCATTATTATAATAAGGTTGAATATAATTATATAAGAAATAATACGACCAAAATTTTCTATTTATGCCTCATTTATTGGCAAGGAAAATAATGTTATATTTCTTTTTAAATAGAAATCAATATCGGCGAAAAGCATGGTCACTAAGGCTAAATATTACATATTTTTATTCATATATAGTTGACTAATATGGCGCGACTGCTGTAAATGAGACATATTTAATGCAACATTCCGTAAAAACATATTTCTAATATAAAAATATAACGCTTCAATTTGATTTTGAACGATTTTCTTTATTCGTCATGCTGTTATTCACTGCTCTTATATTAATATTGGAGTGTTTTCATGGATTCATTAGAGTTTTAATTAGAAATATCGATAAAAGAAAATTGGCTCCATGTTGATCGTTAGTAACATAATCCGTGAAAAAATTGTGGCAAAATAGCACTACACAAACTGTCTGTTATTAAAAATGAATTCTAGATATCTATCTATAATATATAATACCTTTAAACGAGCAATTCTTGTATATATGTATATATATAATCTGAGTCTCGGAAACCGCTCCTACGATTTTTATGAAATTTAGTATGCAGGGGGTTTCGGGGGCGATAAATCGATCTAGCTAGGTTTCATTTTTAGAAAACGTCGTTTTATATGACAGTATCTTTTTACTCGACTCTCAAAAAAGGAGTGTTTTCAGGGTTTATGTATGTAAGTTTCTTTATTCCACTATAACTTTTAAATGCCCTAACAGATTTGAATGTATGGGGTATCGTTAGAATCCTTACATCATCCAGAGTGACACTGGCTATAATTGTTTGTAAAAAAAACTCTTAAATGAAGGGCTGTCGTTTTTTTTTTAAATTATTTAATAAAAGTACCCTTATTTCAGATAAAGTGTTTCAATTTACGCTAGTATGCAACGAACAACTTTTTTACAGAATCGCACGCACTCGCAAATTTTTCGAGTTTAACAGCTTTCTCATTATTGAAACAAACTTAATTACAAAAAGAAAGAACGACTGCCGACAATTTTTTTTTTAGTTTTATTTCATTTTTATCGACGATGAAAGTATTCTAACGATACCTGATACATCCAATATAACAACAAAGATACGTGAGAATTTGTCAAGTCCTTTAGTAAGTAAGGAGACGTATGAGATGGATATTTTTTGTATAAGTTAACGCCTAGCTATGAATCAAAATCAGTCAAGCTAATATAGTAAGAAGTATTGAGACAAAGGTCAACGCCCGACTATGACCATTGCAATGGTAACCACAACTTTGAGTAACAAAACAAAATGACATGGGCATCACCGCATTGGCGGTCATTACATAGAAATGTTTGATGACGAGGATAATTATCCCTGTAATTTCTAAATTTATTCGAAACAAACACACATACAATTCATAAAAGTACATTTTTATACCTTTTATTAATTAAAGTTAGTAAGTTGTGAAGGAAGTTTTTGTTTTGTGTTTTGGCGGGAACGTGGAAAGGTCGCGTAGCCGCTTTATATTATTACAAAACTTATGTTATTATGTTTACATATAAAAATTGTGATGTTTTATTCATAAAGTACCGAATTATAAAAGCGAGAGATACAATGTGGTGACACATCACTCGATCTTGTAGTAAAGTCACCAATACTTTATTAGGGCATGACTGGACTCGATCTAGACTTACTTTGTGACTTTGACTTTGACTTTTAAGTCAGAGTCAAAGTAACTTATGATACTTGAAAATATCAAAACACTTGACACTGGCAAATTCAAAAAATGCGACGCCAAAATCAAAGAAGTAATTTGTAAAACATTCCGTCAAATTTCATTTTACAGCAATCGCACGCTATGATGTATGGTAAAAAGAAACACGTCTAAATATATCTTACAATACCAATGTCTATGTTAAAATAATATTATAACTTAAAACTACTCTAACACTAGTATGTACAACTTTAATATAATTCTATTTTAGTAAACGATGTAAGTAATAATTAATTATTGTGATTCTTCGTTCACTTGCATTCCGTGGGATTTACATCTGTGCACAGAATATTTAGAATTTTACTGTTGATTTTAGAAAAAGTATTAAACTATAGCAAATATCCATCTTGCGCTAATGTTTAATTGTGTATACAGGGCTATAAGCTTAGGGTATACTTAGCTGAAGAGGGGTTATATTCATTTATAAAACAATTTTACACAACCCTGAAAAAGCAAACAAATTAGTTGCTCAATACATTTGCTAAAGGGTTTATTAAACGAGCTGATTTTTCACGATTTCAGAATTGTGCTCATATCAAAAGTTAAACATAATGATGACAACAATTGCCCTCTTAGGCTTGATATATCCCAAGCTTATAAACCTGTATATACAGGATGTCCAGCAAATTAAGGATGTCCCTGTAACTGCGAATAGGTCACATCATGTTTTAATATATGTCAAAATGTTGTTACAAAAAAGTTAAAAAACGAACGAGACGCTCTCCTGGTGGTAAGAGATAACGCCTGTCCATGACGATCACTATTTTGAGACTTTCGATGGTTAATCTCAACAGCCCTGTAATTTCTCTAGCTGCAGCACCCTTCAAACCGAAACACAGTAATGTTTACACACTACCGCTTGGCGGCAGAATATCTGGTACTGCGGTGATACCTACCTAGACGACCTCCTGCTAAGATCTACCATCAAGAATTGGCATTCAAAAAGACGGAATTATATAACATGTAAGATTTGCGAAAACTGCCAAGTATCTTGATGATATGATTTTCTTTTTTTTAAATCTTTACGAACATTTTTAATATATATAATAAAATTATATATTTTCTGTGCACAGATTTCACATAACCTCAGTTCCTTTTTTCTAATAAAAATGCAATACAAAATGAATAAATAATATTATCTTTTATACTCTACATGAGTATAAACGTATGACACTTCATACAAAGTCTTAACCGACCAAATTCAACGGTAATGGAATAGATCTTTACCGAACAGTGAATCAACTTTGCCGCTTGTACAAGATGAATTCCATTACAACTAAAAATAACCTGATGGAAAACCCAATGAAGGAATGTCCACTACAATAGTAAAATTATATAATATGACATATTATATTTAATAACAAATGAAATGTAAATAGGTTAACATTTTCAGACGAGCGTACCTTGATAGTTTTAAAATATATAATCATTATTCTGAATATTAGAAAATATACAATTTTAACCCCTTAACTTTAAATAATTCGTTTATTTCGTATTATTTTCCTTTTTTATAAATTTAATATAAATTAGTTGTTTAAAATTTTAAATAATAAAAATATTTAACCTTATTGTAAATGCGATGGATGGATGGATCGAAAAAGCCCGGCAAAGCGGCAAAATTTTCGGTGCGCGTTATTTGAGGGTCCGTATTTTTGTGTTTTTAATCACCAATTTTTTTTTATTATTATTTGGAACGACAATCGAGTACTGAATCAATATTGTTGATGTTCAAACTTTCACGGTGTACTCGTATAGTAGCATCATGGGATCGGTAAAGTTACGATTAAAGTACAGATATGATACATATCAAAGTACGCCAATCTGTTTGAATGTTTCACATAATTATGAGATTCCAATGACTGGCAAGGATTTTATGATGAAAAATCAACATTATAAAAATGATTATCTTTTCTATAATAAGTTGTATACTTTAATTAATAATAAAAATATTTTCGCTAAAGTATTAAAGGCGTTTGTGTATTGCCATTCGATTGCTAATATTTCTAATTTATGAAAAACTTAATCAACACTGTCCAGATTAATATACACGATATTACGTGTGGCAAACTATATCGATTTGTGGCATAATTCAACACTAGGCCGTTGATATTACATCTCGCTACAACGCATCAAACAAAAAGGATATATTACATTTTTAGCACATGTTCATGGTTACGAAATGGTAATCAACAGAAAGCCAAAATATAACTTTTTTTATGGTTAACAAGCTAAGTGTTTCACCACAGCTCACCTGATGTTAAGTTACGGTGTGATCGAAGATGGTAAAGCACACCTAGCCATGAATGGAATTGGCTCCCAAGTGTGGTTGCCGGAACACACCGTTAGGTGCTTGGCAGCAGAAATTAAATAAACAAGACCGAATCTGGTTACGGTTTTATGATTACAGAATTATATTTGAAGAATAAACTATTTGAATAACAAACATGCGATGAATTAGAATTGCTCATAGCACTCATAGCATACATATATATCTCACATATGTACACTTTATTTATCATTAACATGCAAAATGAACTTCATTTATGATACATATAAAATGATTAATTTTATTATGAGTGCGTGTGATTATTGTGAGCTAGTTGCGCCCCGCTACATTTTTTCAAGTAGCCTATTTGTTAATGCAGGGTGTCAGCTACCTTCACAACAAATTTAATCAAAATTGGTCCAGCCGTTTGGGCGTGAAAAAGTAACAAACATACAAACATACTCACAAGCTTTCGTCTTTAGAATATTAGTGTGATAAGTCAAATGAATTGAAAATTTAGTAGGACATAATTTGTTTCACAAGTTTGTGTTAGTAATGCGCCCCAAACTTGACCGGGTCGATTTCTTGGAGGCCTTGTTAAGATTGTCCAGGTTGTTGCCGCGCGTGCTCGCTAGTATTAGCAATAAGTATAATATAAATATCTATTTTTTTAAATAAAAGTGTGTTTACCATCTTCGACCACAAATACAACAATAAAAAGTGTGTACTCTGCTAGTTAAGTAGTTATCTGGTTACTTAAATGAATTAGCCCACATCGGTTCAAAATCGTGAAGTTTACCACATCATAATTCATCATAGTATATAATTTACACAGCTAAATACTATAATAAAAATCCAGCTTATATATATGTATGTATATATAAACAATGACATTAAGTAAATGCACTACAGTTATTTGTATATTTGCTATGAAGATAATATATAATAATAGGTATATAAAAATTTATTTAGGGGGAATTAGTTTTTTTTTTTTCCATATTTTTAGATACCGGTGTGGCACAATTCCTCTATGAAATAACAATTATGACCAGAGCCGAACAACAAAAAAAAAATTAAATTGTTTTCCAAAAAAAAAAACTAAACTAATAAATTCGTGTAGACATTTATTTAAATAAACAAATGTCAGAGTTGCGCCAAATTAAACTCGTGTTTATTTATAATAAATAATTTGTTAAATTTAATTTAAATATTTAATGGCATTATGTGAAAAGTATTTATAATGTATTAAAAAACTAAGCAAAAAGGCCGTCTTGTATTTGAGAATAACCCATAAGTGATTATGTACTATTTGTACATTTTATGTCTATTGCTACGAATAAAGTAACTGGAATCAATCACATCATTAGAATCCGAGTTTTATCATGAAAACCTTAGGGCAGAGTTTCTCAAAGTGGGTACGTACGTGTACCACATGGGGTAGTTAATCGTCTACACAACAGAATTTACATAATGGCGGTGGCTTAGCCGATTGAATATAGACGAAAAAGTAAATCGTATAAACGCTGCATTTCAATTATGAATGAAATTGTGCGAATTAAACAATGTCACCCATCACATTAATGAATTTAAATAAAGGTAAAATTAAAGGTACTCACCGTTATTTTTAATGTCTCATAAATGTACATAGAGCTATAAGTTTGAGAAACCCTGCCGTGAAGGACTGTTTATTTTACAATTTAACTGTTTCAAGACTAAACCACGGCCAATTATTTTTCATGTAAAAGTAATGAGACAAACAAAACGCTCTCCTGATGTTAAGAGATAACGCCTGTCCATGATCATTGTAGTGGCACCCAGAAATTTGAGTAACAAAACAAAGTTCAGGGCATCGCTGCTTTGGCGCTCATTGCTTTGAGTCATTCGTTGGTTAGTTTTAAAAAACGTCGTAATTTCGTTAATTTAATTTATTTATTTAATTATTTGTTCGATTAGAACAAAGAAAATAACAGACAACCTAAGCGTGTTATACAAAAAAAAAAACATTATTTGAACGCCCTTAGTACCTGTTCTCTTGCATAATCAGTTGTGTTTTTTGTTAAAACATAAAATCTATCCAATTTCTAGTTTTTGTTAAATTTCAGATACTTCCGACATCAGTCAAGGCTCGCATTTAATCTAGCAAACATTATGCATGAAGCTTACAATTTAATACGTACTCATCGTCTCACTGTACCGACTTTTAGAAACCTAATTACATTCAAAAACACAATCATTCCCTCGGGCGTATATATACAAAGCCGTATAAAGACTGTTCTGTTATTTAATATCACCAAACCTGTACAAAAATAACAAGGACACACAAATATTTTATTATTATATATGCATTTTCCATATATACAAGACCTAGGTAAATAACGTCTTGGTGTTACCAATTTATTGATATTTCTATTAAATCTAAAATATAATAACATCACGATTACAATCTAGAATATAAAATTTCACTCGACCCTATTAGGCTAATTTATAAAAATGTAAATAAATGAAAATAAACGAACGCAATTATAAAGTACGATTCACACACATATTTTTAATTGTAATATAGGCACAAATGAACAATATCGAGTGCCTTCATAAGCATCTATATCTACCTAAATAGGCGAGGGGTAAGTCCTACAGTTACACGACTCGTTGGCGAATCCATTTTGGATCGTCACTCGATAAACGACAAATGGTCATAGATTATAAAAATAAATTATAAGTAGATTTTACCATGGAAAGAGACGCCATTGTGAAATTTTTTCTTTTTATTTTATGTCGATTTATTATTAAAGAGTAGGTATACAATTCCTGTGATGGTATGCTCTGTCCCCGTACTTTGAGCTGCTTTTAGCGATATCATTAAGGAAATAGCTAGGCGACCACATATGGTATGTCTGTGCAATAAGGTTCGCAATCGCATAGCTTTTTCATGAGTGCTTAATAGATATCGTAATAAGGTCAGAGTACAGCTCTCCACCGCCCATTGATACCTCTAATATTAACAGTGTGCGTTGCTTACCCCTAGAGAAAGAACATGGCATAGTCAACTTTCGTAGGAACATTTCTTATCGAAAATGTATGTTTAACACGGCGCGGCCTAAGACTTTAGCAGCTAGACTATATTTGTGTGGCTTCATTGTTTTACCGCGCCCGCCACCACAAGCTCCGGTAATTTCAGCCTACCTTGAAGCGGTTTTAAGTGTGCGCACGGCCTACGATACAGCCAAGAATTTAGCAGCATGGCTATATTTGTGTGGCTCCATTGTGTATTGCCGCGACCGGCACCACAAGCCGCGGCAGTTTAAGCCTACCTTGAAGTGGTTTTATGTGTACGATATGTCAAATCGACCGCGTCGGGTATCTGTGGTAAGCTCAATTGTGGTAGATACTCTGACTAGTTACAATCTCATCCGGTGACCTTTTTCAAGGAGTGAATAGCAAGCGCACCGCGCACGAATCTGTTTATCTTTGTGGTAATACACTACTAATGTTATAGTCGTAATATAATTTTACAAGATTGTAAGTAGAAAAGAGGTGAACAACTTTTACTATGGTTACAACTATAAAAACAGCTTCATATATTCGGTCATGGGGTCAACGTCCTTTTTCTATGGAACTGCTGATTTTATCCGCGATTTTAGAGTTGTATCCATAGTAAAAGTTGTGCGTACCTTTTGGCTTAGTACATCCCAAGCTTATGGCCCTAGATGTTGTAATTTAACAAAATATATTGAAACTTAATTAAAAAACTTGATTTGCTTAACACAATCAATAACGTTGAATTTAGTACTTTTTATTTAAAAAAAAAAAAAAACTGGACACTTCGACGCAAATATTTTAAGACTTTTAATATATAGCGAATAGTTTTGCATTGTAAAACGAAATATAAAAAAATATTTAAAAATTTTGCGTTTGTGGTTTATTAGCTTTATTGCCATAATTTACTAATATTACTATACAGTGCCTCTAGCATATTAGTTTGTGAGAATCATTGCGAGAATCAGGACAACAAATGTATGAAAGAAATACTTTCCTTTAACTCTCACCAGAGGCGCTGTCTAACTTTCTATACATTTTTGTCTTTAACAATTTTGTTTATATTAAAAGTCATGAGACAAACGAAACTCTCTCCTGATAATAAGAGGTGTGTCCATGTCCGTGACCATGAAATGTACGCGAATCTCACAAATTGATATGCTAGCCCTTCTAAAGTAGCTATCAGATTTGAGCAGCCTTTGATAAAGAGAAGCTGCCAATTTATAACGATTTTGTTATGTATTGACTTATATTTAATGAATTTAAATTCTTTAAACGTTTTAGTTCTGAGAAATAATGATGAAAAACTAAGGTTTATGTGGTTTCTGTAGAGACAATATCGTACAACTAAAGTTGTAATGGAACCTATATGATATGAATCCTCGCCCGCGGGGTACGGGGGTGCGGGGGTAAGACGTCAGGATCAGTTTTTTTTTTATAAATCATCGGCAAATGTATATGAAGTTCTTAATAGCTAATCTTTATATATACTCTTAGCCTGGATTGGAACTGGCTCTCAAGTGAGGCTGCCTGAACACACCGTTGGATGCTAGGCGGCAGATTTTCAATTTGAGGGTAGCGAGCCATGCGTGTACTAGAAAGTTCCACCACGTTATGTTTTCATTCACCGACAGCCCAAGCTTCCATTCCCTTATGTGTGAACCGACCGCGCTAACTATCATCGGTATAAATCACAGTGTATCACAATATACGCGTCTACCACCCTCGACACCCCTATACCGCATGGGTGAGAACTCGTATAAAACCTCCCACTATAGTTGTCAAAATGATAAAAATTACTATTTCCAAATAAATATGAGTCGTACTTACAAACGTTGCTTAAGGCCGTCCTCTACCTTCTCGAGTCGAAAAAATCGTTTTTTTTTCTTTCATAAATCACATCTACAACATGTGTAGAAAATGTGTGCCAAAGGATTTTTCGATATTCGAAGTGGTTCACAAAGTTACGGCCCTGGCACGGAGCAGGTATACAGAGCGCGCGCCGGGCTGCTCCGAAAGCCAAGCAATGAGAAAAGAAAAGAATCGAAAAATCGAACTCCCGAATCGCGAAAAGAGAAGATGGAGCAGCTCTGCGTGACTTCCAAGAAAAAGAGGAAGGCCTATTGTATGGTCCAGGCATAGCAGATTGACGGTGAGATGAAACTTTCAGTATAAATCACATGCGCAAACTTTCAAACGCGTTTTTCTCGAAATACCATTTATCGAAACGGTGACCACGATATTTCAGAAACTACTGCACAGATCTTGTTCAAATTTATACAGCATCTTTAATATGTTATAAGCCAGCGATTGAACTAGGATTATCGTGATTGCTTCGATAGTTTTTTTTCTACGAGCGAAAAACTTGGTGAAAAATGAGTAAAAATAGAATGTAATTTTCAAAAGTGTATAAGAAAGTAAATTTTTGTAATTTACAATTCACTCTAGTTCAATCGCTAGTCTTAAATATGAAGATTAAAACGCCGTTTGGTTTTTTGATTTCAGATAAGCAGAACAGCCGCAATCTTGGTCACCGTCAAGCCCCTCTTTTACTTGATGTCTTTGTGTCGGCCACTATAACTTTTATTTTATTATATATTTTGACTTCAAAAAATTTGTAAAGCTTATTTAAATGTTCATAAAGATTATGCAAAAACAATGAGATTGATTATTTTGATGGTTCGCCCGTAAAAAATTATTGAAAAAGCCGTAAAAAAAAAACAGCCGAGAAGGTAGAGGACGGCCTTAAAATTTAATCTACGTAAGTAACAAGTTTCCTTCACACGCATGACATTTCACGTCAGCGAAAATTTAACAGAGCATTGACTTTTAAACAGCTTTTATAAGTAATGACCAATGTGTCTAGAAACTAGAATATCCACCTAAATCACTAAATCGGAATAACACTACAAAATTTGTCCCTATAAAAGATTAAAATTATTTGCATTTATTACGCACCGTGTACATTTCGCATTTTGTCTTAATTTTTATATACATAAATTTTTTGTAGTATATGCACTCTGATGCATACTTTAATTTTGGATATACTGTATTTTTACTCTCTTCAATATTAAAAAAAAAAAACGGTCACAGTACAAACGATATAGATTATACAAAATTTGTTTTACTTATGCGGGATTACTCACGTTTAATTTTATCGGAAACTCCAACTATAGTTGTGCCTTTTTTCAAGGAGATAAAGTTTAGTACAACGCGCGCGCGGGCTCGTCTTGCTACGCACTGCGGGCCGCCGCGCGCCTCGCACGTGAAACGTATAAAATTAAACGCGAATAATCCCGCATAAGTAAAACAAAAACCACGTCAATTTCCATAATGTACTCAAGAATTTTTTATAATACTCAATTCGCAAATTGTAAACGAAATCAATACAAACTACTTACTACTCTGTGGTATAATCAGTTAGTATTGAGTTTCGTTGATCACGTGCAAAATAATCAATAACGACCGTGTTACAATCACATTTATTACGACTTTAGAACGATTACTTCCAATAAAACTTCAAAACAGCCAGTCTCAGTAGCCATACACGCAAATTTGAACACTACGGAATTTCGAATAGGACCTAAATTAGTAGGAATTCACCGGTACATTCACGATAAGGTTTTTAAAAAAATGTTATTTTGCACCTCCGTCGAAGCACTTTCTAGAGGTTACCTTTTTGATTTGCAGCCGATCGCTAGGACACTACTACCTGCAATTGGAAAAGTATTAGATCAATCTTTCAAATTCAAAATCACACATCATCATCCATAAGTCGTCCACTGCTGGACATAGGCCTGCTCCTGGGGGGGTTTTGCCAATACTCGCCACGCTTGGCATGCGGGTTGGCGAGCGCAGTTAGGTGTGATTGTTCAAGGAAGACGCTGCTGCCAATCTTCCGGATTACATCTCTTAGCCGACTCTTACGGCAACCACGGGTAGAGGGGGTGGGGTACTATTCTTACGCCGGCACCACCACGGCAAAATCAAAATCAATTTAACACAATAGCTTAAGTACAAATATAAACAGAAGTTATAGCTTAAGATAAGCAATGATCGCTCCTATATAATTTTTTTTAATGATTGACAAGCTATGTGTTTGACCACAGCTCACCTGATGTTAAGTGACGGTGTGTTCGATGATGGTAAACACACCTTACCTGGAATAGAACTGGCTATCGAGTGAGGCTATCGTTAGACACCGTTAGGTGTTTGGCGGCAGAATTTCAACTTGAGGGTGGTAGCTAGCCAGTCTAGTACTAGAAAGTACTCTACCACTATATAATAGTTTCCTCACGATGTTTTCCTTTACCGGCAGCTCAAGCTCATTGTTGGGGTTTGAACCAAAGCTTTTCGGCGTGCGAACCGACCGCGCTAACCACTGAGCTATCATTGCTATATCGAAGAAGCGTACTCGTCTGTCCCGAGAATTAGCAATCTGATTATTAATAAATATAATATTAAAGATCTTAACATGTTTGGAGTTTCTATAAAAGTTTCAGACTAATTTAAATATGATCATGGCCAACAACAACAACAACAACATGGACAACTGACTGACTTATTGTATTTGTATCTGATTATATCGAACACTTTTGTACCATTTCTGCTTGTATTACACGAGTAATTGGCTATATTAATTATATTGAGATGAATTCATGTGCTTCTTCGAAAAACGAACTCATTTTGGCTTTAATTTAATATATAATTTGGTGTAATAGTTAATGTTATGTTGTTATTAATGGTGTTTTTAGGATTCCGTACCCAAAGGGTAAAAACGGGACCCCATTACTAAGACTTCGCTGTCTATCTGTCCGTCCGTATGTCTGTCACCAGGCTGTATCTCAAGAACCGCGATAGCTAGACAGTTGAAATTTTCACAAATTATATATTTCTTTTCCCGCTATAACAACAAATACTAAAAACAAAATAAAATAAATATTTAAGGGGGCTCCCATACAACAAACGCGATTTTTTTGCCTTTTTCATAGATAATGGTACGGATCCCTCCGTGCGCGAGTCCGACTCGCACCTGGCAGGTTTTTTATTTAAAATTCCGTGACCATTGCAGCAATACTTAGAACAAATACAAATATAGTCAATTCCATAATATCATTACATTATATCATTTAAGAACACTGATTACATGTCAATGAAATAAAAACAAAACGTCAAAGTATATAAACATGTCAATATAAAAATATGTTGGCAAAAAATGGTGTCAATATAAAAAAAAAATTGTCCATCATTATAATAATATGATTAAAAAAAACATAATTACTTACTAGTAGTTTAATAATCTTTTAATTTTGAACTTTAAGTAGCGAAACAAATTCCAAGGCATCGCTGTTTGGCGCTCATAACTTTGAGACTTTCGATGGTTAGTCTCAACAGCCCCGTAATTTTGCTATCTCGTCAAGTAGTAATGTCTACACACTACTGCTTGACGGCAGAATATCTGATAATACGGTGGTACCTAGATGACCTCCTGCTAAGGAGATCTACCACCAAGTGCTCATCACATCACACAGCATCCAAATCTAGTTAGATATTTAATAGTTATAGTGGAATAAAGAATGTATACACTGAAAACATTACACTCCTTTTTTGGGCAAAATCGAGTAAAAAATATAAAAGTTGTAAAAAAGAGGGTACCTAGTCGTCGGAGTCGGTGTCGTTGACGGAGGAGCGCAGCTTGGAGAGCGCGCGGCGCGCGGCCGGCGTGGCGTCCTCCTCGTCCGACGAGATCACGATACGTTGCCGCGGCTTCACGCCCGTCGCGCCGCGCGTCATCCGCCGCGCGCACGGCTCCGCCTCGCCTGCTGCTAATAATAATAATTCTATTTATTCGTTTCGACATATATTTTATAAATTTTATTTGTATACAAATATAAACATTGTTAAATATAAATCAATAAAAAAATACACTAGGTTTAATAACTCATTGGCGGACCTACCCGCCGCAATAGGATAGCCTGAGTTTGTATAAGCTCTACACGGTCTCTTCTGTGGTGCTTCTATTAGTTTAGTGCTAGTATTATCAGACTGATTGTGTGTGTGTGTGTGTGTGTGAGTGTATGTGTGTGAGAGTGTGTGTCTGTCTGTGGCATCGTAGCTCTTAAACGGATGGACCGATTTCGAAGCGGTTTTTTTTTTTCATTTGAAAGCTAGTTTCCTTGCGGTGGTTCTTAGCTATGTTTGGTTAATTGCGTAGGGGGTTTTTGAAATTTTTAATTTAATCGCGGCAAATTATACCTTGAGGTAGTCAAAAACGCAGAAATAATCTTTATTTCTTACCAAAAGTAAAGATGGATTTTTATATGGCTGACAGGCTAGGTGTTTGCCCACAGCTCACCTCATATTCAGTGACGGTGTGGTCGAAGATGGTTACATAACCAAGAGCATGGATACCTGTGGAATGTGATTCTGAAGACAATAAGTACTAAGCGGAGACTCTCACCTTCTGGTTTCTCTTCTTTATGTTTAGTTTTGGCCTCTTTCTTGGCGAGTTTGTCCTGTTCCTTCTTGTCCATTTTGGCTTTCTTGATGGCCTGACACTTTTCTAACGTGGGTTTGCCTTCGAGGCCGGCCTCCGTGAGAAGATCCATCATCTTTTGTACCCGTTCCTTGTTCTTTGTACAACCTGAAAATTAGGAACAAGAAAAATTTAGCAAAATCAATTAATGTCCACAGATTGATGTTGAATTTTTATTTTAGGGAATAAAAAGACGTCACAATATGTTAAATCTATGCTGTTCATTTAGTAATGCTTTAAGTGCTGTAAAGCATAGGTTCGATTCCCACTCAGGATGAACAATTTGTCGTATAAACAATTGTTTTATTCAAGTTATGTTCGCTTTTGATGTTAAGCAGTAGTGCGGTCTAAGATGGAGCACGCTTACTTAGAAGAAACCTATTTACTTTAGATTTGATCTGGCCATCGAGTTGCACAACCTCGCTGTGCAAATGAAAAATGTAATGTTTGTCTGGGCATTTTGTAAGTATTATAAGTATGTCCTATGATATTAAAATATATTAACGACAATTAAGGTCATCTCTGAATGTATAAAGAAATTTTAGCTAAAAGTGACAGATTGGAAATATATGTATAAAAATTTCGAATAAAACTCTTTGGATGGAAGTGTATTCAATATTTCCACGCCAACTTTATTATTTTGATATTTCGTGTCTGCCGGAAACAAACGCATTCGAATAACAAGTTTTACTTAACGATATTTACTTGGTGGTAGATGCCCTTAACAGGAGGTTAACTAGGCAGGTACCACTGTATAACCCGATATTTTGACGCCAAGCAGTAGTGTGTAAGCATTACTGTGTTATGTTTTGGTTGGAAGGGTACAGCAGCTAATGAAATTACAGGGCTGTTAAAACTAACCATCGAAAGTCTCAAAGTAATGAGCGCCAAATCAGCGATGCTCTGGACTGTGTTTTGCCATTGAAAGTTCTGTGTATCGCTGCAATGGTCATGGACACGCTTTATCTCTTAACAACAGGAAAATGTCTCATCCGTTTTTGTTTTTTAAGCATACAGTTGTATGGTACCGAAATATCTTTTCGGTTTGTCTTTGTACAAAAACACACTGCGCTAACGCTAAAAATGTCTATTTCATATATCAAAGCCATGTTGATAACGAAAGAGAATATGATTAACTGTCGCTACAATGCCGCTATTTGCCGTGGTGGTGCCGGCGTAAGAATAGTACTCCACCCTCTCTACCCGTGGTTGCCGTAAGAGTCGGCTAAGGGATGTAATCCGGAAGATGAGCAGCAGCGTCTTCCTTGAACAATCACACCTAACTGCGCTCGCCAACCCGCCTGGCAAGAGTAGCGAGTATTGGCAAAACCCAGAGGAGGCCTATGTCCAGCAGTGGACGTCCTATGGCTGATGATATGTCACTGTTGAGTGTCCCGTTTTTAGCATAAATTTGAATGGTCACTTTATGCAAGTACATATGTCGTATGTTTCGTTGGTGGATGTGATGTGGTGTAGTCGAGTAGTGTTGACATACCTTCAGTGAGCTTTTTGTAGTCGAACCGGATGCCGGCTGCTTTGCAGAACTTCTTCATGTCGGTGATGCCGGGCGCGCGCAGCTCCGGCGGCACGGGCGGCCGGCCGCGCTTGCCCGGCGTGCTGCCGGCACTCGTCGCCCGGGGAGAGTTCTTTGTGCCTTTAGGCCGCCCCGGCCCCCGTTTTAAAGGCGTATCCTGAAAAATTAATACACGTTCAAACCAGGGTTCGAGGATATATATCAATGGATATATACCCGATATATATCAAACTGGGTTCGAAGATATATATATCAATATCTATATATATTTAATTTATATATATTCTATTAATTATTTGATAATTAATAGTTTATTACGAATGACTGAATGATGACAGCCCTGTTGGCTCATTGGGAGTATGTCTACCTGAGCTGTAGGGCGTGGGTTCGATTCCCGCTACGGACAAATGTTTGTTTGGTATAAACAAATCTTTGTCCAAAAAAAAGTATTTATGTATTCTATCAGTTATCTGACTTCCATCACACAACTCTGCTTAGTTTGGGGTCTGGTTTTGGTTTGGTTAAAAATAATATCAAACGTACATATGCATAACAGATAATACAATACCTCAATAAAATAATGTAAGTAATATATTTAAAAAAACATTAATAACAAAAAAAAAAAACCTAAAAAATGAAAATTAAAAAAAAATTGCTTGTCACTCCGGACGATATAAGGACGCTAGAGATACCTCCATACATACAAACCTATTTAGGCATTTAAAAGTTATGATGAAATGAAACTCACATCCATATATATATATATATATCAAACCTGAATACATTCACTCCTTTTTTGGGCAGTTGCGTAATAATAAAAACAGATGCGAACTTAAAAAAATTACTTAAAAACTCATCGAGTCTCTATAGTCTTGTAATGCTGCTAGCTGCAATATCCTTCCGGAACACAGTAATGTTAACACACTACTGCTTGGCGGCAGAATATCTGACACTGCGTTGATACTTACTTGGACAACAATTTAAGAAAATCTACCACCTAGAACTGAACTAAGTGCTTTATGACAATGGACATTACAACTTTATTATTTTACATAATTATGTTGAAAGTAAGGAGGTTTACCTCGTCGCTGTCTTCTGAATCGCTGCCGGAGGATCCTGAGGAGTCATCTGATGATGATGAGTCCACCGTCGTCACCTGCAAGTATTCACAACATGAGATAGTATTGTGCGCTAACTCAGAAGCCCTAAAGAGTAAGTGAGAGACTAAGCAGAAGAGAAATTTTCTTAGAAAATAAACTCAAATAAATAATAGATATAATCTGAATCTCGGAAACGGTTCAACGATTTTCATGATTTTTAGTATGCAGGGGGCGAAAAATCGATCTAGCTAGGTTTCATTTTTAGAAAACATCGTTTTATCAGCGTTTTCGGTCATCCAGGTACTATATATATATATATATATGTATATACAAGAATTGCTCGTTTAAAGGTATACCTTCAATCTATATCTTATAAGATATATGTAGGTATGTATGTGCCTTTTATATATTATGTATTTAAATGTTTTATACACATATATATATTTTAAATATTATTTTAATTCTCTTGCCAACACACCCCGTCCTTAACTTACTAAAACCATCTCCATACTTGGTTGCCTGGGAGAGATCGCTCTTAGCGATAAGGCCGCCAATTGTTCAACTAGTGTTAAGTTTATACTGATAGAATTGTTTACAATAATTGGTGTGAACAATAATATATTATTATATATATATGGTAGTTTGACAGACCTCCTGTGGCGGGCGGCCGGCGGCGGCCTGGAGGCGGGCGGCGTGTAGCCGGGCCGCCGCGGCCTTCTGCGCGGCGATGTGCGCGGCCGCGGCGGCCAGCCGCTCGCGCTCCGCGTGCGCGTCGTAGTAGTTGTGCAGCACCTCCAGCGACACGGGCACGTCGCCGAAGTACACCTCGTTCGGGATGTGCGACGAGTCCAGGCAATCGTCGCTCCACCTCCTGTGTGGTCACCAACCGGACATACCTCACTACCTTCCACCAAACAAACCTAGCTTTCACCCCCACCTACGTTCGCATTGCATATTCGTTATAAAACACATATTTCGATTATCTTTTTAACCGACTTCAAAAAAGGATGACGTACTCAATTCGACTGTTTGTTTTTTAATTTCCTTGTACTTTCGACTGGGTGATTTGGATTTTATTCTTTTTTTATTTGAATGCTGGTGCTTCCCGTTTGGCGCCATTTCATTTGGTCCAGTTCTGATAATGGCATCCATGAAAAAACCATATGAAGTCGGTTTATTTGTTAAAATTTTACTTGTTATATGGTACTTCTTTCTGTTTAGCTTAGACCGGACGGGCAAATACATAATACATTTTATTAATAACACCAAAGCTTGAAGAACTTTGTGTAACATAACAAAGTCCAGGGCATCGCAACTTTGAGACATTCACTCGACAACCTACCAAAATGTTGCCTGCAAATGTATATTTGTAAACAAGTAATTAAATTAAAAATTTATAAGCCCCCTAAGCAAATAACTAAACATAGCTAAGAACCACCGCAAGGAAACTGGCTTTCAAATGAAAAAAAAAACCGCAACGAAATCGGTCCATCCGTTTGAGAGCTACGATGCCACAGACAGACACACACACACACAGACATCGACGTCAAACATATAACACCCATCTTTTCGCGTCGGAGGTTTAAAAAGGTAGAAATCATAACAAACAATCCCAAATATTGATAAAAGTTAAAAAATTACTAAGCAGCACACTTTAAACCGAAACACAGTAATATTTACACACTACTGCTTGGCGGTAGATTACCTGGTACTGCGGTGTGGTGGTGGTAAAATATATAAATGACACTGAAAATCATATCTAAATCCGTTGCTAGGTTCAGAATAAATAAGTGAAGAAACAGACAGACGCGGACGGCTACTTTTATTATAATGTTTAGAAATATAAGTATAGCTTTACTATAAATAAAAAGCTCCATGACCCTTAGGACAACTAAACGCTCTAATGAAACAGCGAGGTTTCAGAGTAAACGAAAATATCATTGACGTATACAATTATTAGATTTTTGTTGATTATTTTTAAGAACAAAAAAATCGGATCAGGCTTTGAGTAATCGGTGAACATAAATTAAAAAAAAAGATTCCGACGAATTTAAAACCAAGTGGCTACTGCAGCGAGAAGAGGATATAAATACTTGTGGTTTTTATTTAATTAGTGTTTTGTTTATTTTGTTTTAGCTTTTAAGTTTATGTAAAATTTTAGTTTTAGATAAGTTTTTTTAAGTTATTATCAAGGTTTTTAAATTGTTTTCAAGTTATTTAAATTGTTGTCAAGTTTTTTAAAATTGTTATCAAATAAGTTAAATTGTAACTGAAACGACTGTTAAGCGGTTAAATAAATTAAATATATACCGTGAACAATCAAAATGAACTTCCGCAAAGTAACGCCTGAATCAATCAATGCATTGAAAACCTCCTTCTTATTTGAAGTCGGTTAAAAACTAGTACAATGATAAAAATACCTTCTAAACTGTATGCCAGAGAAGTCTTTCCGGAAGGGTCTGACGGCGTACTGGTAGCCGGTCCCCCTGGGGCGGTGCACGGGAGGCGCGGGGGGGCGCGGAGGCCCGCGCGGGGCGCCGGTGGGGGGCGTGGGAGGCGGCTTGGCGGGCGCACTGGTGCTGCCGGTTCCAGCAGGCTTCGGTTTGTTCGTAGATCCTTTGGGACGCCCGCGTTTCTTCGGCTTGTGGGCGAATAGGGGACCATAAATAATCTGTTTACCCTCCTTTCACGACAGTTCGTGCGGTTTGATACGATGATAGCTCAGCTAGAGTATTTTTTTTTTTAAATTTATGACCTCAGATGAGATGGCGATTAAACGCAAGCCTATTAATTATTTAAAAAGAAATTCTTTTACAAATTTATATTTCTGGTATTTCTTATAAAACAATGTAGATTTTTTTTAAAGCTTTTTAATCATATGTTATTTCTTCTTATGTAAGACAGGGATTCCCAAAGTGTTTGATATCGTCCCCCAAGAAGTCGAAAACTGATTTTAGGGATCGACAAGGTCTAAAAAATGACCCCTATTAATTAACACAAGTTCTTATTTGAAACTTTCAAGATACCGTATAAGATGTGTTATGTGTACCAACTTGTTATAAGAATGAACTAAAAAAAAACTTAAAAACTGAAAATGAAATACTGCTTTTTATTATATTATTAAAATGAATATAGTATGAGAGATTGCATTAGAATAGAACTTAGTTACCTAATGACTTAATTTTATTTGATTAACTGACAAAATTCATAAATGTCACTATAATAATAGACAAATTTCTAGACGACAATTAATTTGTTTCAAACTCAAGAATAGCTAATATTTTAATAATATATGAATATTAAAATTAACCAACTGCAAAGTTTTTAAATTTGAAACAAAGTATTTTGTATAAATAGGTAAAAAACCTGGAGATAGGATTTTTAAAGTAATTTGGCTATGGGGGTATGAAGTATCAGTCCATTTTGGAAAAAGGGTCTCTTACCTAAAACAGTTTGGGAATCCCTGCTGTAGGAGATTCCTTCATATCATATACATTCACTATTTATTGGAATAACATAGAAAGCATTAAGAGAAGTAAAAAGTGGGACATACAGAACCCACCTCGAGGCCGGGCGGCGGCGTCTTCCCGGGCATGGAGCCCGACTTGGGCAGGTCCGGGCTGCTGAACGGCTTCCGCTCCTCTTCGCTGGAATATTTTACGTGTGAGTTTTTTAATCATCAAATATTTTTATATTAAAGAGATGAGACAAACGAAATGCTCTCCTGATTGTAAGTAACGTCTGCATTTGACCATTGCAGCGGTACCCAGAATTTGACACAACAAAGTCCAGCCCCTGTACTCTGAGCGTCTTATTACGATTCCCGCTAGGTGATCACGGGAAAGCCACGCGACTTTGAACCTTACTACGCGTGTATACGATTAGTGTAGTAGTAGTAGTGTAGATTACATAACTATTAAATTTTTATACAAAATGTCAAAATAAGGTCTGTTTCTGTAGTAAAAATTAGTAATGTACCTTTTCTCGGGTAGTTTCACGCTGGGTTCGACAGCTCGCTGCACGTTTAACGCGTCCGTGGTCCCTTCCGACGCGCCTTCCGGTTTCGAAGCTTCTAAAACACCAGTTTTAGTTTTTTTAATGTAAAAGTAATGACACGTACGATACGCTCTCCTGATGGTAAGAGGTAACGCCTATGACCATTACAGCGATACGCAGAATTTTGAGTAACAAAACAAAGTTCACAACATCGCTGCTTTGGCGCGCATTGCTTTGATACTTTGATCTCAATAGCCCTGTAATTTCGCTAGCTGCAGTGTAAATGCAGTGCTATCTTTCAAACCGGAACACAATAATGTTTACACACTACTGCATGGCGGAAGAATATCTGGCTATACAGTGGTACCTAGACGACCTCCTGCTAAGGAGATCTACCACCAAGTCAAAGTATTTTTTTTTTAAACTCCTTTTCACTAAGCCCAAATACGGCTAGGTTTTATTGTTTTATTACGGAGTTCCAGTGCCTACTTTATCATCTCATAATGAAGTCGGAAGGCAAATAATTAAATGGAACAATTCTAGGGACTGTAAACACCACTCAAATGTCACGGTAAAGCAAAATACACAATTTAGTTTACTCTGATGACATATATTTTCTCTAGTTATTTTGGTTTAAAAAAATCAAACTACTGAAATAATTTCTACCGGAGTACATCGTTTAAAAAAAATCGGCTCATAAATGAAAGAGATCTGAGGCAGCAAACATTAAAAAAATTACAATTTTTTTTTTTATTGGTATAAATCTAAGTACACCAATTTTCTTCTTTGTTTATAGCATCACTTTAATACGCCAATATGAAAAAACGAATGAATTAGTTTTTAATGATTAAAACACTTTAACTGCTGAAAACACACACGTTGTGTTTTTTCTAATGGGTCCGCAGTGCGGCTTCACACGCCAGGCGCGTGAAGCCTACTTTCAATACAACAGTGCGCAAAACACATCCGACGGCAGTGCGGCTTTACGCGCCTAGCGTGTTTTCGTAAACACGCCCTGCGTGTAATCCCGCACTCGCGTTACTCGACCGCCGCAATACTCGACGCCAGTGCTGCGGACGCGCCTAGCGTGTAATTTTCGTAGTTTTGGATTATGACAATAAACACCTCAGCAGTAAAAGTGTTAATAAATAATCATTTATTGATGATTATTTTTGGAAAATAAATTCGGCAAAATTAAGCGTTCAGTCACGTGACAAGGCAGAGTGACGTCACACCGTGCGAAACTCCATTGCTGTTGTTGACTTTTTCGCAGAACAATGCCGCACATACACTATGATTGTTTCACACGGCGTGACGTCATTCAGTCGAAATTACAGTCTTGACCGTTTTCGCGATAAATTTTAATTGGTTTTGGTACTGAAAAATACACGACGTAAATTTACGAATTTTAAGTACAGGTTACTTAAACGTTTTGGAAATAACACGAAAAGGACTTTTTCCACATTTATCCAC
Organism: Biston stratarius; assembly: GCA_950106695.1. NCBI lineage: Eukaryota > Metazoa > Arthropoda > Insecta > Lepidoptera > Geometridae > Biston > Biston stratarius. The sequence goes on from OX467106.1 coordinate 10,969,172, forward strand.
ACTCAAGCTTATAATTCGACATTTACGTACCAGCTGGTTTATCGCCTGGTTTTTCCGCTCCAATGATCGCTTGTCCATCTGGCAATACAAGAGATTATATAGAAAATATTCTATTTAACAGATTGATTCAGGCATTAAGGTATTCTGGATTTAGATCTCTAGTGTTTTTCCGCTTACAAGTTGTTTCAATTATAACAAACATAAAGTTTCAATTAAATCTGAAATAAGTTGATACAGGTTTTTTTTTATGTAACTTAATCTGAAACATATAAGGTTTAGTTTCATAGATTTAAAAAGATCTATCTCCAGATTACCAACTATTTCTGTTTGTTCTGTCTATTGGTTTTGCTCAGAATTTTCATTTTGTTATTTTTTTAGCCAGTCATTTGACCACAGCTTACCAGATATTAAGTGACGGTGTGGTAGAGGATGGTAAGTATACCTAGCCTGGAATGGAACTGGCTCTTTAGTGAGGCTGCAGGAACACACCACACACCGTTGTGCTTGGGGGCAGATTTTGAGGTTGGTAGCTAGCCAGCCGATTATTAGAAAGTACCCTACCACCATACTGTGGTTTCATTGGGGTTTGAACTAACGGCCTTCGGTGTGTGATTTAGCCGCGCTAACCACCGAGCTATCATCGCTAGAAAATTTTCAAAAAAGCCACGCGATTTACACTCTTATAGCAAGGTTATTGTTAATTTTATTAAATTTAAACAAACTATATAGGTGGGAAAACTAAAACCCGCTTACATCCTGAGGGCATTTTTTTAATAACTATTTATTATAGGGCTAGCTAGTTTAGGAGATGCGTGGAAATAAATACCATACATACATAGACTACTGAAACGTGGTCTCTATGTGCCTTCTTGGTAAGCTCAATGTCGCACAACGAGCTATGGAGAGCGCTATGCTCGGAGTTTCCCTACGAGATCGAATCAGAAATGAGGAGATCCGTAGACGAACTAAAGTAACCGACATAGCCCAGCGGATTAGCAAGTTGAAGTGGCAGTGGGCAGGGCACATAGCACGCAGAACTGATGGCAGATGGGGCTGCAAAGTTCTGGAGTGGAGACCACGGACCGGCAAGCGCAGCGTAGGACGTCCACCCACAAGGTGGACAGACGACCTAATAAAGACCGCAGGAACGCGCTGGATGCGAGCCGCTTCCAACCGGTCTTTATGGAAGTCCATGGGGGAGGCCTAGGTCCAGCAGTGGTTTCCTATGGCTGAGATGATGATGAAACATAGACTACAAAAATAATTGGTTTTCTTTTTTGTCTTTAAAATTTTACATAATTTAAGGAGTTAAGCGGACCCTTAAAATGTACAAAATAGGCAATGTCTTTTTTTTTCACAAATTTATCTGCAATTGCAGATCTCTGGGATAATTTAGGGTGGGTGCAATTCCATTAAACAGCACCATATATGTCTATATGAACCTATTGATTAGTTTCTCTGGTCTAAATTTAGAATTTGCCATCTTATTAAGTGAGTTATTTGTGATAAGTGGAGTTAATAGGTTCCTATTCAATTCATTGGTGTTTTATGAGCCTTTCTTTGTAACTCCTGTTTTTTCTGCAGACTTCCTCCTTTACGGACGGTATCTCCAGGTAATCAATCAATAAAACAAAGGTAAATAAGTTCCATTTAGGTAAGCACACTCCATCCTGGACCGCATTACTGTTTAACATTAAACAAAGTGTGGTCAAAGGTAAGAATAATCAAAATAAAACAAAAAATCAAATAGCCAAACCTTTGTTCTGAAGTTCGACTGGTTTCTGCGGTACATCGATTGCTTTCTGTGCCACATCTGTGAAATAGTAAATAATAATTTTGTATTGATGATAGTTCAGTGGTTAGCGTAGCCAAACGGCGTGGGTTCAAACCCCAACAATGAGCTTGAGCTGCCGGGTAAGGAAAAACATCTAGGAGCTAGGTGTTAGACCATAGCTATGGTTAAGTGACGGTGTGGTCGAAGATGGTAAGCCACACCTAGTCTGGATTGGAACTGGCTCTCAAGTGAGGCTGCCGGAACGCACCGTTAGATGCTTGGCGACAGATTTTCAATTTGAGAGTGGTAGCTAGCCAGCCGAGTACTAGAAAATACCCTACCACCATGCTATGATTTCCTCACGATGTTTTCCTTCACCGGCAGCTCAAGCTTATTGTTGGGGTTTGAACTCACGCCCTTCAGCATGCGAACCGACCGCGCTAACCACTGAGCTATCGTAGCTACAAAAAAAAAACGCTTTTAACGCTTTTCGCTTCGCTTTTTATATAAAATGTTTAGTAAAACAAATACACAAATATTTATTAAAAATAACAACTGAAAAAATATCATACTTTTCTCCAAATCATGGTAACCGTATTCCAGTCTCGAATATTTATATAAAAAGTTTAAAGTGGATATTAATTCTATTCTAATACCTTTAAACGAGCAATTCTTGTATATATGTATATATACAATTTGAATCTGAGAAACGGCTCCAACGATTTTCATGAAATTTAGTATGCAGGGGGTTTCGGGGGCGATAAATCGATCTAGCTTGGTTTCAATTTTTAGAAAACGTCGATTTATCCGTGTTTTCAGGCAATGAAATGTCATCCAGGTACAATTGTTTTAGACAAATTGATCGAGAATTTTGGAGAAATAGGTAGTTACCTGTAGGTTTCTCGAGGGTGCCAGGTCGGTGCGCCAGGTCATCTGGCTTGAATATGTCCGTTTTGATTTTTATCTTCGGCTGGTCTAGGTCTCCGCCCTAAAAACAATCAAATACCGTGAGAAGATAGTTCAAATATTAATACTACTGATAAGTAATTAAACGATGTTAAGAACTCCTTTTACCCGACTGCCAAGGAAGTATTATGTTTTTCAAGAGTATCTTGTATGTATGTAAATTTCTTTATTAACTCGTTCTTCCAAACGGCCGAATGGATTAAGGTATCGTAAGATTCTTCTCAATAACCCAAGTGTACTTAGATAAAAGTTTGAAAAAAAAATGACGGATTTTTGGCGCGAAATAGTAATATGTTAAGTAATAAAATAAAAAAAACCAAACCTGTCAAGTAGGATATCTAAGTAAAGTAAATAAAAAAAATTACTAAAGATATTGAAGTCATATGTTTTAACTAGCTGCTTACCGCGGTTTTACCCGCGTGGTGATGGATGATGATGATGAAAGGTATTCTATGTTTTATTTCATTTCGATATTTCATCCAGATCCGTTCAGCCGTTCTGGCGTGATTGAGTGACAAACATCCATCCATCCAAACTTTCACATTTATAATATTAATGGGATTTAATTAGAAATAATGTATTGGTTTAAAAAGCTTTTTTTGCCTTTAATTAATAGCTATTTTATTTGCATGTTAACTACGTATTTTTTGTATATATTATATAGCTTTTGTATACTTTGTAACTAATAAATTCCTCACCATAATCTCATTTTCGGGATGTGGCCGTTTGTGTGCGTCTGTGGGTTCGAGCTTGATCTCGGGCTTGAGTTGTTTCACGTCCAGCGGCTTCTGCGCGTCCAGGGGGAGCAGATGGGGCTGCGGCCACCCGCCCTTGTGCACCACCTCGCCATACCCTTGCACTGGGAACAACGCTGAAACTTAACTGCTTAATGCCCCTCAGGCGACGCACGCTTTCATAAATATAGTACTATCTTTAATTGACAGGCTATATGTTAAACCAGCGGTCGGCAACACGCGGCCCGCGGAAGTCCTACTTGCGGCCCGTGATTGTTTTGTAAATTAGAAATAAATATCTAAAATATTATAGATTCTAGACAGAAAATATTATAAGAATTAGTAGTTTAGTTGTTCATTATTAGTTTAGTATTATATTATTTTTTCTTTTATTTTAACAATCTTAATAGCATTTTTTTTTTCATCTTTTCTGTGGTATATGACCAGGTATGTTAAGCTTCTAGGGTTATTATTACAAATGCTAAAACAAAACCCGCCTTAACTTCATTTTGCCATCTTATGGCCCCAGCCTATCAAAAGGTTGCCGACGCCTGTGTTAAACAATAGCTCACGAGACTTGTTGAGATTTGCATGAGATTTTTATGATTGCGTTAAGTTTAAGTTAAAAAGTATTGTGTTTAGTCACAGGCCCAAGTGTCTATGGAGTGGAAATAACATTTTAAAAACCGGCTAAGTGCGAGTCGGACTCGTGCACCGAGGGTTCCGTACAAACCTGTAGGTACATAAGTAATTATGGTATTTTTATTATTTTTATGGTAATTTATGCTTTTCGCAATATTTTTACTTTTTTTATTGCTTGTATGCTATCTCTCCTGATGTTAAGCGAAGATGCGCTCTACAATGGAACATGCTTGCATAGAAGACACCGACTCATTCATGACTTGAATTTACACAGACTGTAGGTAGTTATAATATAAAATACATGCATCCTACCCATATGAGTCTGCGGCATATGCAGTTGCTGCTGTGGGAATGGCTGGTGATGCGGGTAGTTCTGGTGCGCAGGCGGCGCGTACGGCAGGTTCTGCGCGTACGCGCCGCCCGGCGGGCCGTACGCCGCGAACGCGTCCGGCGGGGGGTAGTGCGTGTTGTACGCGCCTGCGTACGGCTGATATGGGATCTGGTGACCATTGTCTGCAATTAAAACATTTTACCTTTAAAAATCTAATTGCATTTACTTAGAAAATAAGATTGCAACTTGATTGCATTAAGCAGCTATCTAATATCTTTAACGAACAATTCTTGTATATATGTATATAAAATCTGAATCTCGGAAACGGCTCCAACGATTTTCATGAAATTTAGTATGCAGGTTTTTTTTTAAATCTAATATAGACTCGCGTTTGACCGCCAACTCGCCTGATGTTAAGCGAAGATGCGGTCTATGGTGGAGCACGCTTGCCTAGAAGAAACCGATTCACTCGCGACTTGAAGGCACCCAGATTGTATCTATCAGGGAACACCCACTCAGGTAGCGAATTCCATTGCTTAGCTGTTCGTACAATGAAAGTAGACTCAAACCGCTTAGTTCGGGTTTTTGGAATATATACCATGAAGCGGTGCCGCTTTTTAAAGCTCCTGGCTGTCCGATAGAAAAATGGTCAGGGTGGAATTAGGCCATGCAGATCTGAACTGCACTCCCCAAAGTGTATCCGATAGAAAACTGACAGACATGCAACTTTGCGTCGAGGTTCAAGGCTTTGAAGCCTTTTCCGGACAAGTTCTTCATTGTTTATTAGTTTCTTGGCACGCTTCTCAATGGCCTCCAACGCCCCAAGCTGGGGGCGTTACGGGGGCGATAAATCGATCTAGCTAGGTATCATTTTTAAAACGTCGTTTTGTCCATAAGAAAACCGAGCAAAGCTCGGTCGTCCAGGTACTATCATCTTTATCCGTGTCACCACAAAAGACTGACAGATTTTTATCATCATATCAGCAGCTGAGAGCCTTACTTCAGTGCTTGAAGCAGCTTAGTTGGCTCGGGGATATGTTTGTAGATGGAAATGCATAATTCACCCTAAACACCAGTGCAGAACTTATCGCCCCCATCTTTTATAAGAGTAAGAATATGTATGTTTGTGTGTATTAAAGTTATATTCTATTCTATGTATGAGATTATTGTAACAGACAAATACTACACAATGTGTGAAATGGACACATCAGTGTGTTGTTAGTCTTTCAATTTATATCTAAATATAATCTACAGCTTACATTTTTTTTTTTTGTAACAGATAGTCTTGTGTTTGACCTCCTTTTCGCCTGATGATAAGCAAAGACATGGTCTACAATGGAGCATGCTTGCCTAGAAGAAACCGATTCACCGCGACTTGAAGGTACACAGATTGTATTTATCGGGGAGGACACCCACTCGGGCAGCAAATTCCAATGTCTCATGATTTGTATGAAGAAAGTGGAATCAAACCTCTTAGTTTTTGGAATATTAACCATGAAGTAGTGTCGTTTTTTAGAGTTCCTGGCTGAGCTATAATTAGTGGTGTTATTAAAGATGTTATACACACCTGCCACAAAGTTTGACCTGGCTATGACCAGCTGTCAGAACACACCCTTAGTAATATTCTACTTGAGGGTGGTAACAAGGACCCTGTTACCATGCTATCATTTCCTCACAATGGTTTCATGCCAGCTTTTCCATTCATTTTCTTTTCATCAAGCCCATTTCTTGGATCTGGACCCATACCCTTTGTGCAATCAACTATGTTAACCATCAAGGTAATAAAATTTACAAACAATGTGTTAGTAATATTAAATGCATGAAAGTAAACATTTTAACTGAGGCGAAAATGGATAGCATTGAATGAAATCACATTCGTGTTCAAGTTATAAAACCCCACAAAACCTAAAACTTTATTTTTAATCAAATTTATAGAGCTATTTAACCTGCGTCTGTGAGGCTCAGCCGGAATGCTGTTACAGTAACCAACTTGTAGTTGATAGTTTGTTTATGTATTATAAATGTATTTATTTAAAATAGTTAAGTATTCTATCTATAATTTGTTTCCCATAATATAAGCTTCTTTGATTGGAGAGTGATGCGTGAATTGTCATGTCAACATATGTTAGGAATGGTATATTTTTGTAAATAGTAGCATGTAAAGGCATATTAAATAAAACCAAAGATTACTTTAAGGCCTATAAGATTAAGGCAATTTAAATTAGATGCTTCATCATACACATAAACAAGAAGCTTAATTTGAATAGAAACAAGCCAGAACAAACTGGAACTATGTGATAAAATTTGATATGTAAATGAAGATAATGACAGTTAAAAAATTTAACTTGCGAAAAATTTAGGATATCTAGAACATAACTATGTAACAATCATTCCTTAATGGCTATTTAGTATTGAACTAACAATAGCATTCACTGTAATCTAACTATTATGGCATTGGTAGTTTAGTCTAGTAGTAAGAGACTGGAGATGATTTGTTTTGATTACATAGCCGGGGGACCGCCAAATATAGGCGGTATCTCGTCCGCTATCGACAGTTTGTGGTCGATTCCCGCGGTTTTTCTCTTCTGTTTTACTCACCTATGTAATTTAGCGGCAAACCGTTCCCTTGTACAACTCCGTGGCCGGGCTCGCCTTCCATTCGCAATCGCTTCTGATTCATGGCTCTTTCAGCCTCATAATTCATCTTGGTAACTAAAAACAGAAACTGATAACATACTCATTGGCACCAAAACACTGTTTTACGTCGCAAATGCAACGAAATAGCACGTAGTACACATCCTCTTGGATTGCGACGGACGCCAACCGGACGCCAGCACAAAACACAGGTTATAATGCAAAGCAAACACAAGCGTACCTTTGTTGGTCAATGATTGTTATTGATTTTAGTTTATAGACGCACTTAGAGCGTTTCTCGCAATGATTTGGTACATAATAGAGCACAATGTTGAGTCAAATTAACTGTTGCTTGAAAAATATGTGTGAAATTAGCGGCCTAATGACAGAAAAATTAGAAAAAAACACAAGGGAAGCCGAGTTCTCTTATTTTTTTTCTCATTCTTTCATACTTTTTTTATTATATGGCAGCACTGGTACATATTTTCATTTTTTAATTTGCTTGTCCGATCGATAGCGAACATCCACATAATTTATTTAGGATACGGTCAATATTAATAGTTGTTATAGAATTAACTTTTCATAGTAAATTTTTTTTTAAATTGGATTTTCTAGTTTAATCTCAAAAATAAACAAGATTAATCTGTATTTTTTAGACGTTTCTATGGCACTTATGGCAGCACTAAACGATAGAAGTAATTGCCACACCCGAATAACTTCTTTTTATATAGTAGAAATTTACTCAGGTCTGATAAAGCGACATATTATTTGAACGAAATTTAAAGAAAATGGATTTTAACTGTGTAAAGGCATGATCCATCCGAACTTCATATCTTTTTGTGCTCTACAGTTGATAATTAATTATATTCCTAAGTTTAGGTACAAACGCGGGAAGAACTTTATGCTAGATTATAATCATTTTTGAAAATTTAGTTATGGTTTCATGGTCTCTTGGCATAATTCTAGCAAAATAATAAACCATTCCTAGTTATATAATAATGTCGCCAGTGTGGGGTAGTAATTTTAGTGATATTTTTAGGTTTTTAAGAAAAATAATATGAACAGAGAGTGATGTACAGACAAAAGTTACATCCATTTTATTAAGCTTAAAACAGTAAAGAAATAAAATTTATTTTTATAATTTACATTCACAATAGCTTCAAGTGTCCAGTCACTTTATCCACAAGATCTTTAGGAGCTGGTCCAACACCCAAAACAGTGATGGTATTCGGAGCTATCTGAGTTCTGCCAGCATCTCTGATCATAGATGTAATAAGGCCTAGTTTAGCAGCATTTTCAGCAATGTTCTTAATTTCTTCAAGTGAGTCTGTTTTCACTGCAACTTTAGCTTGACCATGGTATTGCCATATTTTTAACGACTCTGGATCCCTTTTCTGTGCCTTTTCAAAAGCACCAACTGCAGCATGGCTGCATTGTGCTGCTATTTTGCCTTTACTCATTTGTAAATCTGTTCTTACAACTAGTATCATTTTATATTCCTCTTTTGATGAAAACTGAAACAATAAAAAGAATGCTCAAATTAAATTACAGCAAAAAGCAACTGATTTACACACTGCATTGGTCACATACAACTCCTTTGCTTATGCACGGGTTGTGTGGCCAGTATTCAACAAACTTGTTAAAATATTTTTCTAATTATTATTTTTTCGTTTTGAATTTTTTTAGTAACTAGCTAGTATGTAATATAAGTAACATTTTGGTATACACTGAAACATTGCTTATTATACAATAAATAAATAAATTATGGATTAATGTTGTTGGGGAAACAGTATAGATGACAACAGCCTAATTACTGCGCTAAAGAAACTGATTTGTATTACCTAGAGTAAAAATAGATCAGACTGACTCCTGCAAACTTTTCTTCACAAAACAAAAGCTTCTCACAGTACATTTCATTTCGAAATATGCAAGTTGGCTAGTGTCCATGCTAACCTTTACACAAAACGTTCAGATAAACAATGACAACCCTTGAAAATAGATTAAAATTACTGGTATCACACCTCACACTCCTTTCAAAAGGCCCATTTGTGATGATTAAATATATTATAAATTACCTGACTCCATAAAGAACATAAAAAAGGCACACTTCTTGAAATTAATAAAACAAATCTTAATAAATAAATCATATTACAATTTTGAAGAATATTTGATAGATAATAATATATTTAAACACATAAAATGCCTAGGCACAAAAATAATTCACAAGTAAAAAAACAAAACATTAATAATGCTGTCCTTTTCTCTATCGTAACTTGATATTTAGTAGTGCCAGAATCAGATACAGAATCCACAATTGAGAACTGTAACTATATTTTACCACCTAATTACAACATTGTGGAAAAGTCATAAAATAATATAAATAATTAGTAATTGTACCTATTTGAAACAACACTAGTTCTACCACTATCTCTCAGTATATCTATTAACAAAATTAGTCATGGCACATCAAATATCCTAGCCTAATTCCCCATGGATATTTTAAGTACCTATGGAAAGCCTCCAGGCCTCCTTTTGAGTGTTAGGTGATAAATACCTTTTTGATAGCTTTTTTAGCTTCTGCATGTGACACCGGAGTGATTCCAAAGAGCCTTTTTAGAGCAAACAATGAAATTCCTATAAAAATGCCGCAACCCAAACCAGAGAGGAAATTGATATTTAATTCCATTTTCTTTGTAGTGGTAATGATGAATATATATAATGAATGATCTTCTATTGTTATAGTTGTTGTATTTCTCTATTAGTTTCTTTATTGTAGTGTTATTTGCTCTTGAAGAACAGAACATTACACCGAAATAACCTCACATTTAGTTTCTTCGTGAGCTGATATAAAATGACATTGACAAGTTCAACTTGTCAATTTTGTCATTATTTCACTATCTTCCAAAATCAAGTAAAGTAGATCAAAATAACAATAAGGCACAGTCAAATCCAAGTTTATTATAGCAATGATACCTTTCATAAAAGCTCCTAAGGTTTTGGATACAACATTAAAAAAAGATGTTTCGCCACATTATATCACTTGGTCAAACTTGTGCGTATAATTAAGTATTTTCTGACTAAAATATGTACTGCTATTATTTGAAACATATAAATTACCTACACTAGCAAAAAGGAGTTACCAAGGAGTTCAAAGTGATCGCTTATTTTTGTATTTTCAGAAAATAAAGTTGCCAGCAATAATTATTTTTATTTTTAGGTGTAAATGGATTAATGGTTGCTAAGTAACCAAAATATTTTGTAATAACCGTGAAATCATATTTAGTTAGAGCCAATATTTAATTTTTTAACTTTTAGGCCAACTCAGAATTCACAATGCTGAAAAAAACAGATTTAAAAGACCTGGCGCCAATCGCCATTCCTCATGGGCCACCCGTGGAGTGTACCGCGGAATACTTCAAATCTTTGATGGAGAGCGCCAATATGGTTAAGTATGTATCTACAATTCAAAGCTTACGAAGTCACGAGTCAACACTCCAGGTTATGGCTGCGCATATCTGTATCTTGCTCGTCTCTCAAAATACAAAAATCCTGGTAAAAGCTCACCGCGAAGTAGGTAGGTACTAGATTGCAATTTTCAATAGAGCAACAAGGTACCTACATTATGGGCTGCATCAACACAGATCTACAGGGAACAGCCTACAAATGTATCTTACATAAGTTACCCCATAATTATATCCCAATTACATACCTAGGTACACCCAGCCACAAACATTTTTAATATTCGTCACATGTAATTCTGGATAGGAATCGAACCCACATCCACTTCTAACAGTGCAGTTATAAAGCTGACAGTTGAGCAATGTTTGTAAACAAAATGCAAAATATTTATTATAAAAAAATATTTTCATTTATTATAAAAAAATATTTTGTCAGTGTCTACAAGTAAGTTTCATTATCATGCCACGTGCATTCGAAAACGTACCAAGATATTCTTTTATTAAATCTGTAAATAAACCATGTTCTAATGATAATGACAGGAAGTATCCAGTATGGGACGTGGCGCGGCCCACTCCGCAAGTCCTGATGGAGCAGGCTCGCCGCGACTTGATGGATGCGGATGAGAAACTCGAGGAAAAGAGGGAAGAAGATCGCGAAAACAGACGCGTCATGGATGCTAAATGGGAAGACTTGCGAAATAAGGAGATGCTGCTTAAGGAGTCCTTTATCAGCTTTAATAAGGTAGGAAAACAGAACCGGTCAAGGGTGAGTTGAACTTACACACCAAATAAATTTGTGTTCTTGACAATGTGCCTTTTTCTTGCCTTTGAGCAAGATTAACCAACTTGGAGGTTACCAACACTCCGTCCTGTATGCAGCCTCAATCCAGCGGTAACTGAACCAGCCGCGATCTTCCCCCCATCCTGAGTAGATAGCTTGCCCATTAAAGTGCTTACCTTATTTTATAGCGATGACAGCTCAATGGTTAGGTTGGTTCGCATGCCGAAGGGCGTGGGTTCAATGAGCTTGAGCTGTCGGTGAAGGAAAACATCGTGAGGAAACCATAGCGTGGTGGTAGGGTACTTTCTAGTACTCGGCTGGCTAGCTACCACCCTCAAGTTGAAAATGCCGCCAAGCATCTAACGGTGTGTTTCGGCAGCCTCACTTGAGAGCCAGTTCCATTCCAGGCTAGGTGTGCTTTACCATCTTCGACCACACCATCACTTATCATCAGGTGAGTTGTAGTCAAACACCAAGCCTGTCAGTTATAAAAAAAAAAACTTACTCTGACTCTACTACTCTTACTGAAGACGTAGGGCACAATCATGTATCTTAATCCACGTTTGTTTAAAGTTCATCAGAGAGAACCAAGAGAAGCGTGACCGCGCAGAACGTAAGATGGAAGCCGACTTGGAAGTCCTGGAGCGCAAGACGCGTGAGACAGAAGCCATGCGGCAGCGCGTCTTCGAAATGGAAGAGGTCAAGGAGATGATGGAGCAGCAAGTCAAGGATTACACCATTTATGAGGTATGGACACTTAGTTTGCATTAGATCATGTAAGTATAGCATATAGCTAACTATGTTTATCACTAGAATCTTTTTTTAACTTAAATTGTCAGGCAGACTGTCTATTGTCTGTTGTATTAAGCGCCACGCACATTATTTACAATTTAGTTCCTCAATGTGACGTTCTAATCCAACTAAAGCACTAACTACTCACATTATGTTAACTTTAATCGCCGTTAATAAAAGCTGGTAAAAGCTAAACCTCGTTTTTTATATTTTCGGAAAGGGTCTAGGAACACATCTCTACAGTCTCAATATATTGATTGCAGGATTACTTGATGGCCGTAGTTCAGAGCTACCCGGAGTTCAAACAGCCCCTGGATGTGCTTAACAGATACGAAGCGTTAGGTAACACCGTATAATTCGTATATGCAGAAGTTACATACATTATATAATAATGAATCATGCCATCATGACAGCGCAGTGTTCCAAAAGAAACTATCATCTTTCTGAAACTTGATTTCAATGTTATAACACTAGGGACAAGTATGCGCTAAGGACAAAATTGTCTTTCCCCGCGCGAAAACGTGTCAGCTAGAATATGAATACGCTTGCTTTGTTTTTCGCGAGTGAAAGACTTTTATCACGGCGGTCTTGTTGTACAGGCAGATAACGTTTCCTTGCTATATTTTACTCTGTTAGACTTCATCTTTAACCCTAGGTCGGTCGCGCTAATTATTGTAACTGCGTCGGTCACATGGGGTCTTTGAAAGCCCTGTTTTGTTTTTAAGTTTTTTATATGATTCCTTTGTATATTCTTAATTTTTAGTTATTGAATAAAAAGGTAATAAGGTGTAATTTAAAATAAACATATAATAATCTTTTAAATCTTTATTAGTTTTAATCAGTCCTAATGACACTAAACTAAATCATTTTTGGCTAATTTTTGGTAACTTTAGTTTAAACCGAAATAAAATCAATAACTATCATATTTTCTTTCTGAAATTAACATTAGCTAGCAAAACTAAGATTAATTTAATGAGATCACAAAAAAAACATATAATTATCAAAGTAGGTAAGTGGTTAATATTTACACATCATTTTGCTGTCAAATCTGAAACAGCGCAAGAGAAATCTAAATCTCTGAACTGACATTACCGCCCTTGCTTTGTCCATACCGATCCCATCAGATGAGAACACCTCTTCAATTTTCAAATGGCAAGACTTCTGTGTACCAATCATGTATAATAGCCCCAGTAGTGCTCTTATCTCTGGTATGCTTGTCGGTTGTGCATCTTGTAACGTTTCATATTTGTCCTGAAGAGTCCAATTTTTTTCGTTTGTGGATTGAACAATAGTACCTTTTCAGTATATCTATGGGAAAATATAAACTCTAACCCTCGAAAGGGGTGTTGATAACATTTATATATGTTTATGATAACACAAACTACATTTCGTGGACCCGGCAAAAACGATATAATATTATGATGTCGTGTTCTAACCGAAGCATTGGGAGAAGTTTTCTTCCAGCGATATATTATGGTTTCAGAACAACATAATAGTTCGATGTTCTTATATGTGCGAGTAGAACATCCTCTTCGTCATCATCGTCTGAATTCAGTTCTTCAGACAGTTCAAGATCCGATATGCCGTCTGCCTCAGAATCGGTTTCATGAAGACTTTCTTCAAGCAAATCGGGACTATAATTGGAGTGTTTACTATCACTTTCATCGATCTAATCATCCAGATCATCTTCAGACGCTTCTTCAAGCCATCGGATAATTTGCTCCTCTTTGGAACGATCCATTTTCGGCTATTTATTTCATAAACAAGTGATTGCCTTCGACCAAAAAAAGTTACACGATCAGTCGCATGGGGTCTTTTAAAGCCCGTGAGCAAAACAAACGTCTATCTAGCGCAAGCGCAGCACGCCAACTGAGTGGTAACTGCACTATTTTGAACTTAAGTATTATTTAGGAAGCTACTATAAAACAGAAGTTTGTACCTTTGCTATTAAACAAAATATGTCAATTTTTCTGGACCCCGTGCTTTTAAAGACCCCATGCGACCGACCTAGGGTTAAGTAAGTATATTTACCTACTCCCCTCACCATATATTCGTTTAACATAGTTCATCCACCTTTCTTCATCACCATTAAACTACCTACTATAATGCGATAATGTATCGTTTTTTATGTAAAGTAATGAGACAAACAAGATGTTCTCCTTATGGTAAGAGATAACGGCTGTCCATGACCATTGCAGCGATACACAGAACTTTGTGTAGTAAAATAAAGGCTCATCATTTTGAGAGTTTCGATGGTTAGTAGTTAGCCCTGTAATTTCTCTAGCTGCAGTAGACTTCAAACTGGAACACAGTAATGTTTATACACTACTGTTTGGCGGCAGAATATCTGGTATTGTGGTGGTACCTACGTAGAAGTCCTGAAGATTTACCAGCTTAGGTAACGTCTGTACTAGATCAGTATATAGTGTCTGTACTAATGCCCAACAGTAGTACGTTAAGGTCTCAGTATTATAACAGCGGCTGCGAAGAACACTCTGGCGGAACGGCAAGAGCGTGACCTGGAGATGTTAGAAAACGCGCGACAGGAGATCGCAGAACTTACCGAAGAGAAAAAACTCTTCATCATGGGGCTTAACAACACGCTTGCTAACTTGAGGGTAAGTCCAATACAGTAACGATAAATATAAAATTGTTTTCTTTGCAATAAACTTGTCCTCGTTATTATACAAACGTTATCAAAGCGCCATCTATGTATGTCATATCTAAATATATGTTAAGATTTTGTCACGCATAGCGTTTCGGTTTCATATTTTTATTTGCACGGCGATATTTTTGAAATCCGTCGGCGTCTTTGTTCCCTAAAATTTACAATAGTTACGGTAGGTAATGTATATTTAAATCTAGACTTAAAAGGTTCCTTCTAAGTTGGTGAGCGTGGTCCAACAAAATCCAGCTAAATCCAGCAAAATTTCGCAAGTAAGTGCTTTAGTGTAATGTAGGGTGCATTCTAATCTGTGTAAGGGCCTAAGGGTGTGTTCAAAGGGAAACCTATTTCAAATTTGAAAAAAATCAGAAGCATAATAATTGTGTGACAGTGTACAATAAATAATGTTTTAAAAAATATAGGACCCAACTGTGTTACCTATCTATCACAGAATTAAAATATTAAACTGACATTTAATATTACCCTACTCAACAGACCCTTAATAAATATAGATTCGCTAAGTCAGCTGGCGGTGTGGCCTGCGCTTTTTTTCTTCCACAGTGGCGCTACGACAAAGTACGCAACCGCGTTATCAAATGGGAGCTGGCCCTCAACCGCCTCAAAGAAACCGCTGCCAACCGCCACGTCGAGCTGTGTCACGTGAAATCTGCCATTAGGAGCCTCTATATCAAAATTTGCAAACAAAAGGGCCTCGCCATCGACGTGCCGGTTACCGACTTTGAACAACAGCTGGTGGTGATCATGAGGGCCTTGTTAGAATTGAGAAGGATTTATAGAATCGCGCAGAGAAGGTCTAAGGAGAAGTAAGTTATATGATTGTGTTCTTAGTTAAATTTCTACGTTAAAATCTACACACAAAAGGCGTTGATGTTTTGATTTCCAACAGTAACTTTGAAAAATAAGTGGTGGTTATCACGAGACGATCTCCTGATGGTAAGACATAACGCATGTCCATAACGTATGTCCATAGCTGGTGGCAGAATATCTCGTATAGAGGTGGCATCTACCCAGACGACCTTTTGCTAATGAGATCTACCATCGATTATGTTGGAGAGAATTTAATATATCGCGCAAAGGCGGGCTAAGGGGAAACCGTGCAATATATTGCATATGCATTTTTTATAGTTCAGGCCTGATTGCTGTTTGACCACAGGTCACCTACTGTTTAATGATGGCGTGATCTAACAATAAGATGTACTAAGATGTAATAAGAGTACTAGAAAGTACCAATACCATTTTAAAAAGTATTTATGTATTCTATCAGTTATCTGACTTCTATCACACAAGCTCTGCTTAGTTTGGGGTCAGATGGAGCTGTGTGTAAAAATTTAAACTAGCCTGGAATACCTAGAATGCCATGGTTTCTTCGCAATGTTTACCTTTACAGACTGCTTCTTTGGCTGCCTGTAAAGGTAAACATTGTAGGGATTTAAACTAACGTTCTTTGACTTGAGATCAAATACAAATTCATTGATAACAACAAAGTTACAAGTCAAATTCCATAATATATTTTTGTTTTACTTATGCAGGTTTACTCACGTATAATTATATCGGAAAGTCTAACTATATTTTCAGCCGTATCCGGTCTTCACAGGGCCGGATTTGGAGGTCTGGAGGCCATGGGGCAACGAACGAGGCCCCT
Organism: Biston stratarius; assembly: GCA_950106695.1. Classification (NCBI taxonomy): domain Eukaryota; kingdom Metazoa; phylum Arthropoda; class Insecta; order Lepidoptera; family Geometridae; genus Biston; species Biston stratarius. The sequence continues at coordinate 10,985,612 of OX467106.1, forward strand.
AATATTATTTTCCGAATAAAAATTCAAAAACTTATATCGTTTATTGCGAGTATTGGTTATACAGCTGTTATAATAATGTTAACAAATATGGATATATTATTTTTAAAGTTCTAGAACAATATTATTAGGTTTGTGGAAGTATTTATCGGTAAAAATAACTGTTTGGAAAAAAAACGTAAAAGTTTGGTCACGTCGAAATTTGGATATATTTTTTAATCTCTATTGTAAGGGCTCCTCTCTTTTGGATGCCCCACGGCAATAACCCCAATGTTATAATAGCTCAGGTGGGAAATCGGGTGGTCCCGAATCCAGAAGACCCCGGTTCGAGTACAGATGATTATTCTTTGCCGCGGACGAGTGCGAAAGCGTTCCCGTAGCCCCGTCACATAGGTGCCAGGCAGAAACACCCCAGGGTTTTAAGTGGGTAGGCCGCTACAATGGCGGAAAGCCCCACATAACCACCTGCTTCTCCCGAAGCCGGTGGTATCTATAAAAGTTTTCCCTAGGAGAAAAAATAATAAATTAAAAAAAAGGGCAATAACCCCGCCTGCCCTCCCCAAAATCCGGCCCTGGGTCTTTATCATGGAGAATGCGCGCGCGGCCTCGTCTTGCTTCGCACAGACCGCGTGCGCGTTGCACTTAGCATTGTTTGTAAAAATCTTACTTAGTTGTTCTTCATATCTATTATTTTCTTTATTTCAGGGATGCAGAATCGTTAGTTACCCAATGAAGAGACTGGATATAGTCAATATTAATCGTGTTTGTTTTAGTGCCAAAATATTTTCTTAGCTCTTTTTATATAGTAGTCTCATTAATCTGGCTACTAGTACTAACTAGGGAGTAACGGATTAAAGCAATGTTCAGATTACTACGCTAGTCTTGTTTCTATTTGCTCGATATTTGAACCTACACTGTTTTTGCTGAAATATTTTTCTCATTTTTGTTTTTTACATACGGGATTTAATCGCGCTGAATTGGTCGGATATTCGGATTTTAATTGCGGCTACATCCGGTGGCCTTTTTCAAGGTGTCAAAGCGGAGCGTACGCGGCCTCGTTTTGCTTCGCATTGTGTCAGAACTACTTCAGTTTTTATCGTAAAATACTTTTCATTTAGTAACAGCAGCGGAAGATCAGTTTATAAAATGCGGTCTACGATGGAGCACGCTCGCCTAGAAAAAATTGGGGAACATCTACTCGAATCAAAACTTTGAGTTCGAGTTTTTGCAATATCAACCTTGCCGGACTATTGAAAGTGTCGATGTACTGAAGTGTCGGATTAGTGAGACTCTATCTTATTGATTTCCAATTGTTACATGCGTTTTTACAAATAATTTTGTAATTTTGTAGCGTAGTCGAATGTTATATAATTTCGTTACTTTAATCTGATTGGTCAATATTATATTATTTCGTTAACTTGAATGGGTGTTTTTATTATATTCTATACCTACTTTACAGGGTTATACGCTTCGGCTGTGTTAAACCGAAAGAGAATCATTGTACTTATCATTGCTAACAAATAAACAATTCGACTGCCCTGTTGGCTCATTGGTAGTAGTATTTCTACTTTAAGAGCTGTAGTGTGGGTTCAATTCTCACCTAGGACAACAGTTTTTTTTATATAAACAAATGTTTGTTCTGTGTCTGTGTGTTCTGTATGCATCATAAGTATGTATTTACAAAAAAAAAGGATTTAACTATTCTATCAGTTATTTGACTTCTATCACACAAGCTTTGCTTAGTTTGGAGTCAGATGGTGCTGTGTGTATATCCTACGATGTTTATTATTTAATTTATTATTGAAGCAACTCTAAAATAGCGAAAAATAAAGTTCCATACATTTGTTTTTTTAGCCTCGAAGTGTGGGCTGAGTGGAATCTTGTCCACATTCCAACAGGTTGGTGCGGTGTGCGTTGGTGCTACAAGTCTTTTACTAAATTTCTTTTCTGTTAATGTGCAGAATGATTTCCTGTAGCGTTTTCTTTCATCATAAATATGAGTTATAAAATCCGTATGTCCGAAGAATCTACTGGCACGGGCCAAGGATTGAACCCACAACCTCGCGAACGTGACACGATCTTTTTTTTTATGTTGACAGTCTAGGTGTTTTTATCATAGCTTACCTGATGTTAAGTGACGGTGTAGTCGAAGATGGTAAAGGCTGGGCAAGCACACCTAACCTAGCTCTCAAGTGAGACTGCCGGAACACATCGTTTGGTGCTTGACGACTTGTTTTTAACTTGAAGGTGGGAGTCAGCCAGCTAACCAACTACTAAAAAGTACCCTACTACCATGGTATTACCTTCACCGGCTTCAGCTCAGCTAGTTGGTTTTGTCCGAACGCTCCACGACTATGCTGCAAATATTTTCTTTACTAGTATACCATTGCCTATCATAAAATGGAATAAAGCCGGTTCTGGTAAGACAACACCTACCCACGACCCTTGCCGATTGCAGGACGCAGGTACTTAGAATATAAAACAAAGTCCAGGGTATCGCCTCTCATTATTATTCAAGACATTCGCCCCTGTAATTTCGGTAGACAAATAGTGTATACTTCCCATCTTCGGCTGCACTGGTGTTTAAAATCAGGAGAGCTGTGTTCAAACACTCACGTTCCTATTTTTTCTCAAGTAACCTACGTCTAGCTTGGTGTATGTACCTAAATACAAGCAATTAAAGTATCAACTACAATTGAAGGGTTAATTGGAAAGCAAGTTTCAAATAGCTCTCGTCAATCGCGTGTTCTCGTTTTCTATTAAAGTAATTACTAATTAGTTTGAAACAATTAAATTGGCGGAGTTCCTAACTTGCCTTGTTAAATCTTGTAGCGATCGAGGTTAGGGATCTTATAGACGAAGCAGGTATTTGAAGAAACGAAGCAGTTCTGTATTTACAATACAATACCTACTATTTTCCCGAACCAAGATAAAAGTTTGAGATTATTTTGGTTTGGTTAATAGTAATGAGACGAACAAGACGCTCTCCTGATGGTCTGAGACAACGCATGTCTATAACCATTGCAGCGATACACAGAACTTTGAGTAGCAAAATAAAGTCCAGGGTATCGCTCACTACTTTGAGTCGATAGTTAGGTCTCAACAGCCCGATAATTTCGCTAGCTGCAGTACCCTGAAAACTGGAACACTGTAATATTTACACACTACTGATTGGCGGCAAAATTTCTGGTACTGCGGTGGTACCTACCTGGACTACCTCTTGTAGCCAGTAGTTTCGTAGTAAATCCAGTGTGTGAATACCTTTAGATATTCAACAGCTCTTTAGTTGACACAAGTCTAAAATTCATTGGCAAACGCAAAATGAAAGTGAAAGGACGCTGCAACAAGAATATAGAAAAGATGGCAAATTATATGCACTACATCGAGCTACCCTTCAAAATGGTAGCCTGCTGGGATTGGTACCCTAACCCAGAAAAAGAAAGCCAAGTTATAATCAATAATTTATATCTATGCTTGGTTCTATTTGTCATATCTAAGATCATCGTTGGTTTAACTGTTAACCTCTACACAGAATGGCTGGATATAATGTCAAATTTGGATAAAATAGCAGATTCTTTGCCGCTTGTGGTTTCCTTGGCCATCGTTTCTTACCACGCGATTTATCGAAACGAACTTTATAACCTGATGAAGTACATGAACGATAACTTCGTGTATCATTCAGCGAGAGGTTTAACTAATATGACGATGGAACAGAGTTACAATAAAGCGAAGAAGTTTTCTAGGGTCTATACGGCCTGTACAATGTTCAGTGTTACCATATACGCGGTGCTCCCATTTATTGTGCATAAGGAGCCCCTTCAGAATTGGATTTATATGGATATCACCCGGGCTCCGTACATACAATTAACGTTCCTGTATACGCTAATTTCGCAATGGTTTGTCGGGCTGGCCATGGGGCAATTTGGTAAAGTATACTATTTAAATGACATCATATGTGAAAAAAGGCAAGATTAAAAGTATAAGCTGTAAGTCATAAGCTTTACTTGCTAAGTCGAAAGCGAGTCTTTATACTAGTCATTATGGACAACTTTTACTATGGAATCAATACTAAAATCGCGTAAAAGAATCAGCGGATTCATAGAAAAATGTCATTGACCTTAAACAAGATGTTGTATGGCAATTATTTTATTTGCGATTTCAGGGTTGGTTTTATCGTTAAAATTATTTATAATGACAAGTGAAATTCACCTCTTTCGTCTTAGTAATATTACATAACAAGATAACTCCCAAGTTCCAAGCTTATAACCATGTAGGTATATATATGTTTGTTTAGTTTATAGCAAACACAGCGTAGGACGTCCTTAGACTCGGTGGAGTGACGATATTTTGGGTGGTGGTAGAGTACTTTCTAGTACTCGGCTGGCTAGCTACCACCCTCAAGTTGAAAATTTGCCGCCAAGCATCTAACGGTGTGTTCCGGCAGCCTCACTTGAGAGCCAGTACAATTCCAGGCTAGGTGTGCTTTACCATTGTCGACCACACCAGGTGAGTTGTGGTCAAACACCTAGCCTGTCAGCTGCTGACAGGAAAAAGCTGAAGATCCGGAATCGATTTGATTCCACTTTCATTGTACGATCGGTTAAAAAGTGGAATGCGCTGCCTGAGTGGGTGTCCCCTGATAGATACGAACTGGGTGTTTTCGAGTCGCGAGTAAATCAGTTTCTTCTAGGCGAGCGTGCTCCACCGTAGACAGCATCTTCGCTTAACATCAGGTGAGATGGCGGTCAAAGGTAAGCATATTATATATTTCAACAAAAATAAATAGGCGCCTTCTAATGCACGACGCCATTAGTAAGTAGTTTGAGTCAATCCTAACTCTAAATCTTATGTCGTAGGAGTGTTTTTTGCTGCCAATTCCATCCTAATATGCGGACAGCTAGACTTACTTTGCTGCAGTCTACGAAACGTGCGCTTCACGGCCTTGCTCCAGAAAGGCGTCCGTCACACGGCTCTGAAGGCATCTCATGCTGAAATACAGTTAGACGAGCAACATAGCTACGTTTATAATAATGCTGAGATGATAGACTCCAATTACAATTTCGATACGAAAGCGGTAAGCTTGTGATCTGACTAATTAACGCTAGTTTTTATTTGACTGCCCAAAAACGGAGTGTAATGTTTTCAGGGTTCATGTAAAACATTACACTCCTATATCTTATTTTTTATTGCTGACAGGCTAGGTGTTTGACCACAACTCACCTGATGTTAAGTGACGTTGTGGTAGAAGATGGTAAAGCACACCTAGCCTGGAATGGAACTGGCTCTCAAGTGAGGCTGCTGGATCACACCGTTAGATGCTTGGCGGCAGATGTTCAATTTGAGGGTGGTAGCTAGCCAGCCGAGTATTAGAAAGTACCCTACAACCATGCTATGGTTTCCTCACGATGTTTACCTTCACCGGCAGCTCAAGCTCATTGTTGGGGTTTGAAACCACGCCCTTCGGTATACGAACCGACCGCGCTAATCACTGAGCTATCATCGCTACAATACTACTAAGCTACGCTACTATATCTATGTATGCGAGTGACTTTATAGCATCTCTTTTCTTCTTCTTCTTCCGTCTCTGATCCCGTTACTTGGGTCGGGTCTCCTCTTTTTTTGCGCCAAGATAAATGGTCTTAAGTTGTGGCGTCAGGCAATTGGGGTTTCTTGAGGTCTCTTGCGAACTTGGACCACCAGGTCATTGGCCCCCCGCCCTCTACCTCGTTTTGTTTTCGGAAGATTTAGAGCTATTTGGACCACACGATCTCATCATAATTTTAAAATGCCTTTACAGGTTTGAATGTGTGGGATATCGTTAGAATCCTTACACCATCTCGAGTGACATTGATCTTTATAAACGAAAATAAAAATGGCGTATTTTGATTATTTCAATTAAGCTTGTTCTTGTCAATGTGGCCCTTTATCATGGAAAAGTAATGAGATGTACGAGACGCTCTCCTGATGGTAAGAGTTTATGCATGTCCATGACCTTTGTAGCGATACATAGAACTTTGAGTAACAAAACAAAGTTCATAGCATCGCTGCTTTGGCGCTCATTACTTTGAGACTTTCGATGGTTAGCCTTAACAACCCTGTGATATCGTTAGCTGTAGTACCCTTTAACTGGAACACAGTAATGTTTACACACTATTGCTTGGCGGTAGAATATCTGGTACTGTGGTGGTACCTACCTGGACGACCTTCTGTTAAGATCTATCACCAAGTTGTTCTAACATGATCGCTTTTCTTATCGGCTTTTCACAAAAAACTTACCCGATTCATGTGATTCTTATTGCAGGTTAATACAGACGGAGTTTTAACTTTTGGTAAGTTCACTACTTGGATTATTAAGACTAGATACAAACAGGATATATTTAATTATAAAAATTAAGTTGTCGGTACATACTAAAAAGGATTGGTTGAAGTAGGATGATAAATGTAAGAAATTGTCGGAAAAAATCAAGCCACCTGGGAGCTTTCATCGAGAACGCTACCTAAATCCTTTGAGATTGAGATAGATCAAAAGCCTCATAACTCTCGTGCGTAGCCGTGGCGGGTCGCTAGTATTCCATAAGTTAAAGTTTTGATATTTTATAATATAGATAGATATACAATTTCATATGTTTCTTACATAAACATTAAACATATAAGAAGTGATAGCAATTGGCGAATTGCGAAGTGCAGCTTTACTCTTATACTCTAGGAACCCTCAAGTGTTTGAGCCCTCTGGATTTCTGCAGAAGGTCATATCTTGCCTTTTTAACCGACTTCAAAAAAGGAGGAGTTCTCAATTCGAATGTTTTTTTTTTAAATGTTTGTTACCTCAGAACTTTCGACTGGGTGAACCGATTTTGATGATTCATTTTTTATTTGAAAGCTAATGCTTCCCGTCCAGTTCTGAAAAAGGCAACCATGAGAAAACTACATGAAGTCGGTTTATTTTGTTAAAATTTTACTTGTTATTATCGATACAGATATGTACGACAGTGCATATGATGGGGCTACAGTGGCCGCGCTCCGGGACTGCGCGCGCCTCTGCCAGGTCGTCAACAACTACAAACAGAAGTTCGAGGACTTCGTCTCGCCGCTCTTAGTGCTGAGGGTGGTGCAAGTAACGCTGTATCTTTGCACCCTGCTTTATGCTGCTACTTTGGTAGGGATACTGCATTATTTATTTTTGGTTAATCTAGGTTTGGTTATTCGGTAGCTACCGCCGTATCAATGATACGGGGCCCCCGGAATACTGGGGCCCCAATATGTATAAGCAAAGATTCGTAAGCCTTCCGGCCGCGGCAACAACGGCTTCGTTTGATTATATGTTCGTTAACAAGTTTGTGAAAGAATAATAAACATGACCCCCGTGGAGCTATGATATGAAAGTTCGGTAGAAGGGCCCCTAATGAAATCTTGATACAGGGCCCGTCTAAGGCAAGCTACTTCATTGCCCTTTATTTGGGTCCCCCAACTAATTTTGATATATCTGCCGTCAAGCAGTATTGCGTAAACATTACTGTGTCTGGTGCTAGCGAGCTTGTCCTTATTGGAGACGTCAATCAGCTACCTTATATCGACAGAGAAAACATCTTCGAAATGAGGTACCATCGCCCAAACCTGGTTACAAACATCAGTCAGGAGTTGCTTTGCACACACAGGAACCCAATGGATGTTGCGTATGCGCTGAGGGAAATATACTCCGGTATATATTCCTCAGCTCCCCGTATTAAGTCTCTTGAGCAAAAACGGTACAAGGGAGTGCAAATACCCAGCACCCTCCCCAACACTCTTTTCTTAGTGCACACGCAGGAAGAAAAGGAAACCCTCATCAGCCAAGGTTATGGGGGAGGCACGGGGTCGCGCACTCTTACCATTCATGAAGCTCAGGGGCTAACGTACGAGTCGGTAATCGCCATAAAGACCAAGCCAAGGATGAAGCTGCACGAGAGCGTGTCGCACGCAGTCGTTGCAGTATCACGGCACACCGGGACCTTCGTCTACTACGCCGACGATATTAAAGACGATGCTATCAGTCGGTTTGTGCGTCGAGCGTCGGCTGCGTCGCCGAAGACCATCAAAGAGTACAACCTGCAGATGGCCATTAAAGACCGAAACGTGGCGGTGATGAGGGCCCTGGGCCGAGAGGAGGCGATTTAAATTCAAATGTAAATTGTTAATCTGTAATTAATATATATTTGTTAATGTAATTATTAAATGTAAAATGAGGACTGTGTGTATTCCTCGAGCATTCATGCTCACCATCGAAGGCTCCTTCTTGCGGCGGCGTCGTGTGTCGGGTCGCTCTCTTCCCTCAGATATGGTTGAGGAGGGCGATGGCTGGCACATGCGTCATACTCGTGATCGGGTGCTGCTTGCGGGTCGCTGGTCTGCTCGCGGTATACACACAATCTAACATTTTATCCCTAGATTAAACCCTAGATTAAGATTAGTTTGACTAATATTCCTCTTCCCATATTGTAAAAAAATAAAAAAAATTGTTTTTCAAAGTTGTCAAAGGTCACGGACCCCAGTGTCTGTGGAGAGTAATGTTAAAATAAAAAAAAAAAAAAAAAAACATTACTGTGTTCCGGTTGGAAGGGTACTGCAGTTAGCGAAATTACAGGGCTGTTGAGACTTGCTATCAGATATCTCAAAGTAATGAGCGGTAAACCAGCGATTATTTTGATATTTCACACGAAGGAAGAAACTCATTTCACGCTTTGAAGATAAATTGTCTTCAAAGCGTGAAATGCGTTTTTATGCAGCAAACGTAGCACTCGAAAAGGTATAAAGATCAGCGATTGTTTCAGAAATTTGATATGATTACTGTGGAGTACTTGGCCGCAGTGGCGCTGGACATTTTCGTATACTGCTATTATGGAAACCAGATAATCTTGCAGGTAAAATTCTACATGTAATGCCAAATGGAGTTGGAGATGGGCAGGATATGTTGCCAGGCAGGATGATGGCAGATGAACTAAGGCATTTTCGGAGTAGTGGCTGCAAACTGGTAAACGGAGCGTTGGTCGTCCACCAGCTCGTTGGGTAGACGACGTAATAAAAATCGCGGGTCGAACCTGAACAAGATTGGTACAGGACCGGGACGAGTGGCGTACAAGACAGACCTATGCTGTTTTATTTGAGTGCGATTATTAATGTTTAATTATATTGGATACTTTGGTGACTTTCTTCATGGAGACAAAGCTGTGTACAACACACGCGGTGCGAAGACAAGTGCGTTGTACTCAGTTTGACCTCCATGAAGAATGTCACCGGATGTGACCGAAACTATAGTCGGAGTATCCGATATAATTTTAGCGTGTATAACAAAACGAAACTAATAAAATGCTCTCGGTATGAGAAGAGATACCGCCTGCTCAAGACCATTACAATACCCAGAACAACTACACATTTAGCTCGTGATTCCATTCCCACCCAAGCATAGATGTTTGTTCTGTCTGAAATAAATTGTAGAGCATAAAACGTTTGGACTTTTAAAGTAGTGCCATCTATTGGATACTTACTCAATCCAGTTAATGAATTACCTTACACCGCCATCTATTAGAATTTTATGGAACTCACAGATAATTATATATACCTCGTTGTCGTATAATAAACAAATAATTTGCAATAAAAAAATATTGCAATTATAAATTGAGATATAAACTATATTCTCTCAAGTTGGATCAAACTGCACACAGTGTGCAATAGTTGGTTAAAATCGGTTCAGTAGTTGAGGAGTTCATCGCGGACAAATAACGTGACACGAAATTTTTATACATAAATTATTTACAAAAAAAAAATACAGATGTATTCTATAGTTTATCTGGTTCCCGTAACTTTGCTCAGTTTGGGACTACTTAGATGGGGTTGTGTGAAATGTGGGGGATATTATTATTTGAAACAAAGTCATGCCCCTGTACACTCAAAGTTCTGAGCTTCTTATTGTGATATCAGTTCAATTACACGACTGCCAACCTTACTACGCAGGAATACGATGTATGGTCGCGTAACTACTTCCAGTGCCTAACAAGAATCGCAATAAGAAGCTCAGATTACGGAACAGGGCGCTCGTTACTTTAAGGATATTCGATATAGAGTTTGGTCCGCTTTCAGGCGGATCGTGTATCCACAGCAGCGTACCAGAGTTTGTGGCAGACGATGGGTGTGCGTCCACGTCGAGTGCTGCTCAACTTGCTGTTAGCCAACTTACGCCCAGTTGTAGTGCGGGCGGGTCGATTCCTGCCAATGGACCTGCATACTTTTGTCGTGGTACCTTCATATCAGAACTAAATAGGAATCCATTAAGCACCATTCCACAACAATTCAGCCTTATCAGTATGGCTTGCACAAAGCCGGAAGGGGCTCTGTTTGCCAATACTCGCCACGCTTGGCAGGCGGGTTCCCGAGCGCAGTTAGGTGTGATTGTTCAAGGAAGACGCTGCTGCCCATCTTCCGGATTACATCCCTTAGCCGACTCTTCGGCAACCACGGGTAGAGAGGGTGGGGTACAATTCTTACGCCGGCACCACCACGGCACTTTATATAACTACCATATCTTACTTCTTTGAGTATACCTGCATATACATTTAATTGTAAATCTCTTTTCAGATAATCAAAACTTCGTTCTCCTACTACACTCTATTAGTAAACGTCAATGAAATATAACGTACTCTTTATTATTGCATTACACTTAGTAAACTATGTGGAACTTACATGTTAGTCTATATAAACAAATTAGTAGTTCAGCAAAATAAAATTCCAAAGTTGTAAGAAGTATTTTATTTAAGAAATTAATATACAATTCATCTCATACACCAGTAGATCATTGATTCATTATTGTTCGGCGTTGGCCGCTGATCAGTCTAAAGCATTCAAATAGCATAAATAAAACTGGATAACCGCGGTTTCTCTTACACAACCTTAAAATAAACTAAGATCTGAACACACGAGTGCTACTAAAAATCCTATTGCACGACAAGGGCTTGCAATCCTATTGTTTAGGAATAAGAGTGGTTTCATAATAGACACGTGATACGTTAGTAAGCGGTTACTGTACACCCTGAAATCCGGCCCCTGAATAAAAGAGTAATGATAGCACAAAACATTAAACAGAACACTTCAAAAATGATTTATTTTACACCTTTTTTTAAATTATTGTTCAATTTTAGTCGGTTATGTGATGCAACGAAATATCTTTTTTTTTAAGGTTGACAGGCTAGGTGTTTAACCACAGCTCACCTGATGTTAAGTGACGGTGTAGTCGAAGATGGTGAAGCGCACCTAGCCTGGAATAGTGTACTGGCTCTCAAGTGAGGCTACCGGAACACACCGTGAGATGCTTGGCGGCAGATTTTCAACTTGAGGTTGGTAGCTAGCCAGCCGAGTACTAGAAAGTACCCTACCACCATGCTATGGTTTCCTTTACCGGTAGCTCAAGCTCATTGTTGGGGGTTTGAACCCGCGCCCTTCGACATGCGAACTGACGCTAACCACTGAGCTATCATCGCTACAAAAGCGATACATTTGAAATATATTTTTGTACCGCCCTTTTATGAGTACGAACGAAATTTGAAATTGTTGTATAAATTAACATTATATTATGATTATAGTATCACATTTATGTCAGCTAATTACTCCATCTAAACAAAGTTTAACCGTTCATGATTACAGCATTTATTTTGCTTTTGTCCATTAAAAAGTCGAAGTCACGCCGTAAAGTGACATTTGTTCAAATCTTTTGACAATGTAATGCGATTGTCAAAGCGCGCCGGCGCGTCTTTACAAACACTTTTCAAAACTAGATGGCGCTATACTAAACTTGTCATACTCAGTTCAGCTAGTTTTTTTTTAGGTTGTGTTAGACAATAACGCACAAAAAGCAACTCTACTTTCTCCATCGCCCGACCACAAAAAACGGGGGACGGTACAATGTTATTCCTATTTGTTTCATTTTGTTCATCCATCAACTACACTGTTTACAATATTTTATGCTTACTACTTCTAATTAAAGACGAATAATTCATCTTCACAAAATTACATCTTCATTTCTTTTGTCATCGTTATTTAAATTTACCTGCGACCCGTCGCGCGATTTCAACGTTTACGATTTTTTATGGATTTTCTTGTACTCGCTCAAGACATAAGGCATATTTTCTGTCAGAAGCAGTTTGTCACTTACATTTAGTTAATGAGCGTAATTTTGTTAAAAGGACTTAACTAGAGCCATCTGTCGCATCACATGAAACACGTAACTTGTAGTGAACGATGAAAACATGTATAAAATACAACCAAGATTTTTTTATGTAAGTGACGTCATATTTCTGCGTATATTCAAACAAAAAAGAACTTATGTGCGTATAGCAATTTCGTAAATCGTTGAAAACGCGCGTTGCCAGACACATTACGCGCTGGATATTGACGTCAACAAGCATACATAAAGGTACACTCACACAAACTTACACGAGACATCCATCCGCATTAGCGTGACGCTTCAACTCCCGAACGGAGACAATGCAAGAAAAGTTTACATTTTTTAGCAAAATGCGCAGATAAATGTTTTAGTTTCTAACTACCCGCAGTAGAAATATTCAAATGCGGTGTCACGATATCATACCTACGCGATACCCGTTCTGTATCGGTCGTGTACTTTTTAAAATTTAGCAACCGCGTCGAAACGAGATTTGTCTTACCGTTTCGTGCGGAAAGGAGACAGACATATACATATTTGTAGCTTATGTCTTCTTTCCGCACGACAACAATAGTAATTTTGTTTTTAATATCTGTTTGCTATGCTTGTAGATAAGCGCCTAAATAGCAAAATAAAAAAAAGCTATTCGTAATACTTCTCTTGCATGGATTCCTCTCGAAAGATTAACAATGAAATCGATTTTAAAGATATGAACCACCAACGTGTTACTAACTAAAGAGTAATGAAAGAGACATCGATAGTCGATTGCATAATCCAATAAAAACCTAAAAAATCGACGTCAGAATCACCCACACGCTCACAGGATAGCCTTATCCGATATCAAAACTGCCACAACGGATTTAAAAAAAAAATACAATAAATTACTAAGTGCAGCACTGGCAGTTTTTTTTACTCTAAATTACGGAAATTATATGACAACTTTAACGTTTCGCTAGTAGGTAGGATTTACTTTAAGATTTTTACGTGTCGTATGAATCTTGTTCATAGGATAGGCTCATATTATCTAAGCTATGGTGCTCTGCCCATTTCTCGCCGACGGGGTTCGTCAAACTCGAAAACGAGACAGCGCATTTTTAGCAAAAGCATTCCCGTTAAACCTGAATAGTGTTATAAACTTGTTTTCTGAAATTTCAATAGCAACTCCAAAAAGGACGTCTGTTTGTTTGTAGACCATGCATATAGATTCCAGCTTTTTTTAAAGCGATATTTCAAAAGAATCCAAATGAGTTCCTATTTGGGATTACTAATCTGTATTTATCAAACATAGAATGTTCAGTAAAATGTAAACATAATTAACACTAAAGAATCTCGTTATTTCCGTCCATTTCTTGCACAACGTTCTGTGACCAATAGGAATATCAGAGAGCGAAACAACGCGCTTCAAAAATTAATACTTGATTGCTAGAATTTTATCATTCTATTAAAAGAAATTATTATTATTGATGCATTCCATTATAACGGCAACACTGTAACTTTTTAAATGTCGGAAGCGTCGATAGCATCTTTTTATACAGCCTAAACGGTTAAATTACGATTATAAACGGGGATTGATTTTTATCCGGCTAATCGTTACAAAATTCTACTTTATTACTAGTAATATAAGGACTGTCAAAAAGTACACTTAAGTTTCTGGAAGAGCTGATCGAATCCACATTTTTATTGAACCAAAAACACTGGATCACAAAACCTAACATAAACCAAATACTTAAATGCTCTATTTAAAAAGCAGGCAGTCGGTTGTTACAGAGGCAATATAGCAATGAGAAGAAAAAAAAAACCACTTTTACGATATAAATATGTCTCTATCATCCGCTGGCTACTTTTATAAACAAAGACACCAAGTATCTGAAAAAATAATAACAATGTACAGTTTCTTCTCTATAAAGTCTGTGTCGACTCAACGCAGACTATCCTCTCATATTCTAAACATAAGAACGGATTTGGTTCACAGACCATTGTCACGTGAATCATTGTCTGATCAATGTGAAAGAGAAAGAAAACATCTCCGTCTGTTTCCCACCTGTTGTCAGATCAGCACGTTGGTTAAGGACAAACATACGACACATCCTTAATTACAAGAGCGATTTAAGGAATCGTGCGTGTATTGACAATTTTACATCCATTCTGGAGTAGTCTACAAATCTTTCTCGTAGATTAGGTATTTGGAAGGTTCTAGAAGGTACGAAGATTCGATCAGCGGTTCGGTAAACATGTATAGGTACGCAGGTAGGTGTGGGTTCCGTCGGCGGCGCCCGCGGCGGTTAGCTGTGGAGAGGGAATGGTGGTGAGTCCACGGTACAAACTGTGGGGGGCGGATTTTCAGTAGTCAACAACATTTTTTTTTATAAAACTAATCGTGTTTAATTAAATTTGTTTAATTTGATTGTATCGAGGCCTTACCAATAGACACAATCAAAAACTACACACACGAATGAATGTTAGTTAATTTTGTTCTACTTTTTATTTGTGTTACCATTTTGACATGCAATATTGAATTTAATAATCTGATGACATCACTGCCAATTAATGAATGTTCGAGGCTTTAATTGGCAGATCTAAATTATCTGAAATAATATTTTAGTATGTTTGTCTAGTGTCTGTGTTTTTGATTATAATCAGTTTGATAAATTATTTTCCTATAAGAGACATTAGAAATATATCTACATTTCAATCAGCAACCACTTAAAATCCGCCATCGCTACAAAAGTTATAAATAAATAAAAAACAGACATCACATAATTAAGTCAAAATTCAATCAGGAGACGTCATGCATGTCATTACATTCGAGAAAAAAAAAACCGAGTCAGACATGATTTGTTCACAAATTCTCATCGCACGCACACAAGTGTAAATTGTTAAAGTTTTGTGTTTAAACATTAACATCACATGACAAACGAATACCTTTCTATCTCTATCGCCGGGATCATATGTCTCTGTCACACAAAACTTGTATTATTAACTGTGGTTTTTACTTTTAACATTTGTTGCAAACGGTCGTTTAGACCGATTTTTGTTTATTGGCTATAATAATACAATTCTGTAATATTTTATAAGAAAGAGCGACATACAGGCTGTCAGTTCACCTGATGGTAAGCTCATCTTGGCCTATGGACATTTGCAACATTAGAAATGTTGTCGACGCAAAACAATTTAAAAAAAACACACGATTTAAAAAAAAAGATATTAAAAAAAAAGGTTGACGATCATGAAAGAGTAATACAACAAATTTTCACCCCTTTATCGAATCGAGGTAACCTAACCTAGCTTTAGCCCCATAACCTATATGCCGGGATCATAACTTTTCTAACCCTGGAACCAGAGCTTTAGAATACTTCGGTATCATCTGCTTATCGTAAGAGCCGATTATGGAGAAAGCTCTGGTCAATGTGTACCGTATAGCAATGAACTAATGTTACGTGAGTCAGTGTATGGAGCAATGTTAGACGTTAGACTCACTTCTTTTTGTTCTTGGGTTGTGCGCGTGGTGGCGTGTTGGGGCGTCCCATATTGAGGCCAGAGTACAGCTTGCGTTTGTCCGCCGGCTTCAAGATCTGGAACGAGCACATAAGCGTCTCGTCCACGGACATAAGCGCACCTGGAATCGAATAGATACAAATGTTAGTTGCGAGAGTTTAAAATATATTTGCTTCACTGAAATTCAATTTTATTTACTGCCAGAAGAAAATTTATAACATTAATAAACGTTATATTTTAACTAGTTACGTATGTTTTACCATCTTCGACCACATCAAGTGTGTGTAGTCAACAGTAAAAAAGAGCATCTAGTTCGAGGTTAAGTACCTGCGTTGTCGAACTCGCCGCAGTAGTTAGGCGCGGAGAAGAGAGTGACGAGCTGCCGCTTGGCGAAGAACTCGTATCCGTCCTCGACCACCTGGTGGGCTCGGCAAATCAGGTCGAACTCGTGCTTTGACAGGAACTTGCCAACCACCTGAAAATGGCGAAATAGGCATTAAAACAACGCCAACCAACTTAAATTACTGCTCTGACCTGGTCTAGTTTCATGCGGACATATAAATACTCCAAAAGAAATTCTATAATAGTGAAAGCCTCATCAAAATCTATTGTCTAGTTAAGACTTTAGAACTCTGCGATCAATCAGAGATAGGAGCGAAATGCGACTTCATTTCATACTATTTAGTGATCAGTGATGCTCAACGAATTTGATAGATAGATAAACTATTTATAGCGCAAACCAGAAAAAAATAATACAGAAAACAAAAGAATCTTGCGAGATAGTGCTACAAATGAAGGCCTTATCGCTAAAAATCCTTATCTCTTTCAGACAACGACACCAACGAAATCACGTTACTGATTAAGAACAGAAAGTGTGATGTGACACAATTCAGTTCTAAAAATTTAAACTAATAAAAATAATACATATAGTAGGTATGAATGAATTTGATTTATATGTGAGGTGACAATGTGTTGTCTTGAATTAAAACAGGCTACTTTTATACCGGAACAATGGCGTGTGATGTCACGGATCGCTATCAGGGAAACAGAGGATAACGCTTTTCAAAGAAATAGCCACGCTATTATATAAGCTAAGAGAATGAGGCTAAAGATTCAAAATGACTGTTCAAACAACAACCGAAAGTGACTGAATTGAATGCATACTACGACACCGGCGCGTTGAAGATTTGTAAGATGTGGTCGATAGTAAAAGTAGCTGTTCACTAACACAATTAATTATTAATTCTAAATAGTAGATACACCGCTACCTATAGCAAATTGAAGTTTTTTTCAGTCTCAGTTTCATCTCTAACAACAGACATACGTCGCCACAAGCACATCTCGTGAAACGCATCGCATCAAACAAGTCTGCATACTTGACCTTTGCAGTCGTTATCTCAGCACCTCGCCGGCAGGTTCCTTTCCTTTTATCGACTTTATACTGCGTTTCTACACATTCCGAATAATTAGCGGCGTCTCGTAAATCAATCGTTTTCGCTTTACCTAGACATAGTGATACGTGGTTCATAAAAGTGAAAAACAACCTTGAAGCCTTGAATGTTTTTCGATCAATGAAACATTTCATTTTAAGTTTGGAGGAACCCATACGGTCATCTTTTTACTCTCATTCCATTGTAGTTTTATTCAATAGAATCGGTTAATAGTACATGTCCCATTCCTAACCAGAATGTTATTCAGCAGTCTAGTAGGTTGTTTTAGGTTAGCTAGGGCCATCAAGCTGCAGTAGAAGTCTGCGGTAACTTCAGCTAATAACTACTTCGTGTCTGGCTCTATCGTCAGAATTTGCTTGATTATGTTTTGGAACTCGCTATTGTCTACTTTATGGCAAGCCTCAAAACATTACCTTGAATTTGTAATACTATTGCTTCCTTAATAATAATAAATTCAGACGCTAGTCCATAAAATTAAAATTTAGAAATAAGAATAACATAAAAATAAACTAAAAGAAGCTTAACCTATATTTATATTATTGGTTGAACTCTCTATAGGCCTGATGCCTAAGAAATAGAATACGGTACATGGATTTAGGAACAGGTCCAGGGGATATCTGCGAAGAGTTATGCAATCCCACATAACTCGGATGCAACTCAATCACAGTCGGGCGTCTTTCTATGATTTCAATCACCCTCACCTCAGTTCCGAATGTGAAGCTGACACCGCGGTCATTCTCGCCCCAGCCAGCCGTGTCCTTGTCCGGGTCAGACCACAGCAGATCGCAGAGTAGACCCTGATCTGGCACGTCCGTGGGCCGCATGATCCGCCGGATCTGTTCCATGGCTTGAAGGTCGGGCGAGAGACCGCCGTGGCAGCAGAATATTTTCTCGTCCACTGAAACAAGAGAGAACATCCATTAATCCACCGTGACAAAGTACATATTAAGTTGAGCTGGTATTTTCTGTTCAGCGAGGCATTGTTGCCAGCGGTTGCGTGGCTAAGTTGAAAATTTGCTGCACCTATACGTATATATGTCACCATGATCAACTGTCTAGGTATTTTAACCTGACGAGTAAACTATATTATGGTATAATAATAGCTCAGAAAGGATGTAATAAAATCAGTCAATTCGGTCAGATTTAGGAAAGCGAGGCATTTACTTATCCACTTAAATCAAAACGTTATATCGTATATCAACAGAGACTTAAAGAAAAATACTCGTGTAGGCTACGTTGAAGATTTTCTGAAGGAGTCTAAAAGTGGCAATTTCTGTGAGTAGGATCAAATTGGATATATGGATACGTGAACAAATTACATGTTTCATCAAAACAAAGGTCGAGATATTGCGAAGGAAACACAATATCATTATGTGCCAAAGTGGGATACGAGAGTATTAGACCTACAACAATACACTCAAACCCACATACCCTTCGTGAATATTACTGCTTTACTCATATTTTTAGCTCGGTGTTAGCTGCAAGGTTAAACAAATCGATGAGATTTGTGGAATGTTACCAATCAAATACAAGTATAACTGTTATGTGTAACCCATTCATCAAAGGGCTTCATTTCGAACCTGGGGCGATCTCGATTGATGACAAATCAATATGAATGGACGATTCTGACGATATTTCGACCAGTGTTAATAACCAAGGTGACTTTGAAAATTTTAGGTGACTTAAAAATTAAACAAAATAAATATCGGCTATACAAAGTCGGTTCCTACTGTATTGACAGTGGTAAAGTTAGTAAGTCCATAATGAGAATTCACCAAGGTCACTTTGATAATGATTCTAATAAACTGTAATACTCTTTAATTTTAGGTCATTTCCTACTCGTATAAGCTAGCATTGAAGCTTGTGTGTATGTCTTGTGACTGTGACTTTCCATTAATGAGAGACGTGCGCATGATTCGCGATAACCTCTTTTATCATTTGTCGTAATGTTGATGGAACAGTAATAGGTACGTTGAGCCAAACCTTATAGCACCAATGAGCAGAATAAGATATTATGCCACCAATCAGTGGGTAAACATTACTGTGCAAGGCTGTTGAGACTAACCATAAAGTCTCTAAATTCAAAGTTCTCACTTCCGCTGCAATGATCATGGACTCGCGTTATTTCTTACCATCAGGAAAGCGCTTCGTTACTTATATATGACAGAAGGAAACAAAACATTTATCCGGAGAAACAAGTATAAATTTTACAAAAAAAAAAAAAGACTAAGCCCAAATACCTACGAAGGCTACCTATGGTACCTACCTTCCGTCACCATCAGATGATGATGAATCCGTAAAGTAGGTAGTTTATTGGGACTATTTTAGTGACCGTAAACACCACTGAAAAGTCACAGGAAAGCAAAATACACAATTTCGTTTACTTGGATGACAATTTTTTCTAGTTATTTTGGTGTACTAATCAAACTACTGAATCGATTTTGATGACATTTCTATGGGATGAATCAAAAGAATATTTTTCAAATTGAATAATAATTTTCCAAATCGGTTTATAAATAACAGTGCAGAGGTAAAAAACATTTAAAAAAAATTACAACCGAATTGAGTAACTTTTCCTTTTTTGAAGTCGGTTAAAAATGGAACAACATGAAAAAGGGACAAAAAACCAACAGCCATACTTACTTTTGTTCTTAAATAGAATAACAATGGAAAACCATAAACTCCGAACCGACATTACGCAACGGTACGTACATGAGATTTCAAGTAAATATAGAACAACAGCAAAAGTATAGTCTTAATAAATCCGATAGGGAGGTATTTTAATAGTATTATTAAAGGTAAAAGGTAAACACTATTCATAGTTTGAGGTGACGGTATTCAACGTTTGCCCTCGACCTTGAATGTTCCCGGGCGACAGAATCGAAAATCAATGTTTACATCGCAGACGACTCTGTTTGAGAATAGCACACTCGAGATAAGGATTACCTCATCACCTGTGCTCTGGACCGATAAAATACATAAAGGAGAGATATTCATCGTCTGGTCTCCTCGTACAGGCATACCTATGTAGAAAACAAGCAGCAACTGGATTTGAAAGAAAAAATCAACTTTGGATTACCAGGTATATTTATTAAGAATAGTGTAGCTTTCTATTAGTAAAAGAAATTGTGAAATAGGATCAATACTTCCTGAGGTTATCTTCTAACCCCAAACTAAGAAAAGCATGTACTCATGGTTAAAGACAACTGACAAATAGAGCACAAACATCCTTTTTTTTTTAATTACATACTTATAATACACACAGAACACCCAGACACGGAACACACATTTATCTTCACATAAATGGTTGTCCTAGGTGGGAATCGAACCTACGCCCTGCAGCTCTCGTCCTTTGATCATGTGAATCGATACTTTGCCCTCGAGCACGATCCTCCGTGCACCCGTTTCTCACCTCGTCGCGCAGAAGAACGACTAAAATTTCAACAGGACGATAACACCTTTAATTAGATAATTAAAAACTGAACCACATTCCAATTAAAGGAAAATGACACTCCTCTTCGAAAAACCCCTATAAGCCTTTTAACGATCAATAGGAGTTCAAAAGGCGTGAAGACAGCACGTTTCGAATTAACGTTTGAAACAGTCAGATTTGGCGGCGAGCCAACAAAAGCTGGCTCCAATCCCACCCCAAACTTGCAAATGGACAACTTTGGCAAGTTTTAGTAGAAAAGGTATCTTGTGGCATAGAGTTCATCAGTCGCGGTCGATGGCTATCGTAGCCATTGACTGCGACTGGATTTACACAAGACTGCGATGAAAGGATAACTAGAAGATATAGATTAAATGTTTAATGAACAAATGAATTTAGGTACGCATATTGCTAGATAGAAAATTCGAAACAAAGGATCACTCATAATAACCATTAGCAACATCACTTATGATTTATTTATATACGGTTTATTTTAGATAAAAATAAAAATATATTTATTAACAATCCAATAGTCCGATTTAAAACAAAAATTACAAAGGAATAAACATGTCAAAGAAATAAATTAATATGACACATTGACACTTTCAATCATGCAACCCTCTCACAATACGTCAGCATTCCGATATAGTATCATCAAACACATCATCATGAATCAGATGGTCATGATGATTCTGTCGGATCTAATCTGCAATCATTTTGCCTTCAACTTTTCTCTTTTTTCTTATACTAGGAAAATAGAATCAAGTCGCCCTAGAAATAAAATTGAATTGACGAGATACCCGTTCAATTCTTGGGCAAATACGAATATATGCCGATGCTCGAGCCTAAGGAATCAATATTTCCAATCATCCAGTAACGAAGTAGAATGGGTCGGATAGAACTCGCTCGCTCCAGTTCTGACTTCCGACGGGCGGCTCCAATCACGCAAGATCTAGTCAAGTTTGTTCGGTCCCCGGGGTACTATTGTTTTTGAGAATAGAAAAATGTAGACCTAGAGGGATAGCTTTAATATAACGGTTCTACGAATAGGGATAAGTTTTCTACTGTTTTTGGGTTTTGCAGTACAGATATGCGCAGGTGGAAATTCCCCTTGCGTATGAGAGATTTTCTTATTATATCTGAAGTTCAAAGCTTTCATGTTTTTACATAAAACAGTGCACACTTGTCTGCACTTTGAAAGTCATAACCAAAATTAAATCTGACACAGATTTCCTTTTATCCTGTACTTTGGCATGAAAATTAAAGAAACATGTGTGGCATTACACTCAAGAGTCAAACGTTCAGAGTAAATGCCCAAACTGAATAATTTAATCTACTCTGTCGTAACGTCGACCTTTACAGAGCTGTACCTACATTGGGCAGGGGGTAACTGCTTGACCCTTAAAGCCTGTAATACCAATTTCATTAAAATATTCGCCAGTTTAGCGTGCCCGTGTCGGCACTAAAACTTGCTCTTGACATTTAAAGAGAAACATTAACAAACCCCAGTTAGGTTCGATTTATTTCGGTATCGCATTTATTCGTGACATTGTTAAATTGTTAGAGTTTTCTATCGTTAGTAGTCACGTGAGTTTCGCAAACGTGAACGTAAGTTACAAATTTCGACAGAAAATAAAATGTATCATTGCCGCTATCAGTACATGACGTAGGCGTACAATCCTGTCAAAACAATACGCCGAATATTTAACCTGTTAAAATACAGATTTCCGTAGGCTAAAGTTGTAGTCTAGTATTTAATTATCCCTCAGATTGTGAGCGCCTATCTTTCATTTATAGACTAATTAATTATTTCAAGGAACAACATTGTCTTTATGTTAATCAAGTTTACCATTGTTTTGTAAGGCAACTTGTGAAAGATAACAGTTTTAGTTACATAGATAAAAATCTAAAACATCTTATTCATTCGTATACGACATTCACACATAATTTGGTAAGTAGGTATATCATATTAATCATATACTTATATTCATATGATATACCTACATCACGTTCACATAAATTAACATTTCATTTACTATTTTCATCAGCTCGTTCTAATTCGATCCGAACCGTCCGAAGATTGAAAATGGTGTAAATTTCTCGCGTGTGGGATCAGTGCGCGGACGCCGATCCACGTGCTTCAAAACACGTGAGTGGAATCTGTCTACGTCGTATCAAACAAAGATATTCAAGCCGTATTTTGTTGAAATAACTTTTTATCGTTTTAAAACGAACGCCACAACACTTTTTTTTTACAAAGAAAGAAATATGTCTAAGAAATAAATTATAATTATGCTTTGCTCAATCATGCAATCCTCTCACAATAGGTCAAGCATTCCGATATGATATCGTGTCAGTCATCATCAAACCCATCATCATGATTCTGATGGTCAGAATGATTCTGTCAGATTTGATCTGTTTTATAATTAAAATAGAACCAAGTCGCCGTAGAAATAAGCCTAGTTTTTTAAGGGTTCCGTACCCAAAGGGTAACACGGTACCCTATTACTAAGACTCCGCTATCCGTACGTCTGTCTGTACCAGGCTGTATCTCATGGACCATGATAGTTAGACAGTTGAAATTTTCACTAATGATGTATTTCTGTTGCTGCTATAACAAATACTAAAAGACAGAATAAAATAAATATTTAAGGGTGCTTCCGTTCAATAAACGTGATGTTTTTGCCGTTTTTTATAGATTATGGTACGGAGCCCTTCGTGCGCGAGTTCGACTCGCACTTGGCCGTATTTTTTTAAATTGTCTTTAGTATGGTGCTATATCACACGGTCCGGTATAGCAATCCAAGACGATTTTACACACAAGTTATTATGCGAAGAACTGTGAAACAGGTCTTAAACACTGGACGTAGATCATAAACAAACTAAAACATTACTGTGTTTCGGTTTGAAGGCTAGCGAAATTATAGGGCTATTGAGACTAACCATTGAAAGTCAAAGTTGAGCGCCGAAGCAACGCTAGCCTGGACTAGTTTTGTATTCAAAGTTCTGTGTATTGATGGAATGGTCACGTTATGTCTTACCATCAGACGAGCGTTCATAGTTCTTCTCCTTACTTTAACATTTTTTTTAAACAATCAAGAATAAGACGTATCACGCCTATCATAACGTTTAAAGTTGCCTGAGTGTGTGCTCTCCGCTTGATACATTCTTCTATACAAAAATGCTGCATCGTAGACAACATTTTCAGTAAACAGCTCAAACGCTACAAAAACATGAAGTTATCCAAAGCTATTTTCCTCAAAGCAATCAAATTAGTATTTCTATGACGATCACTCATAAGAGCAATCGTTTATTCGCATGTACTTGTCAGTCCAGTAAGATTTACGTCACTTTGTTATTGAAGAAAACTGAGATACTGTAACTGAACACATACCACAAGATTGAGTAAAAAAAAATTGTGAAAACATTGCGAAATAAGTCGAATATATGCACCAGCGATGTGGTGATAGATTACATCTCTAATGTTAGACATATTGATGTATTGTATCATCTTTCAGTATTTAAGAATGTGTTGCCTGTTTCAACAAGCGTCTTGTAGTTTATCTCCTTCGTTTAGTTTATCACAAACTACGAAATAAAAAAGCCTCATTTACATTTTACACGGTGGTAGGGTATTTTCAAGTATTTACCACCCTCAAGTTGAAAATCTAGCATCTAACGGTGTGTTCCGGCAGCCTCACTTGAGAGACAGTTCCATTCCAGGCTAGGTGTGCTTTACCATCTTCGACCACACCATCACTTAACAACAGGTGAGCTATAGTCAAATACCTAGCTTGTCAACCAAAAAAAAAACATAGAAATTCTTGGAAATAAACACAATTTATATGCTGTAAAATATAAAGAGAGAGAGAATTGTAAAATAATATCATAATAATGTTTACAAATGCAATTCCAAGTGGAAGGGATCGTAATGAAATTCGGTAAGGCATCACGAAAATGGATATAAAATACTTTTGCTCCGGAAAGTACGAGAAAACTGATAATTCACGGGATATATCTGAATTATAAAGCATTTTATATAAAGCAAAGGTTAATTGACAAAGCCTACTATAAGGTGGCTCATTATACGGAAGACAGGAATATATGGTTGTAGTAGCTTCTCTCTGCACTTGCATCCCCTTGGCTAAGTAACAATTATAGTAAGCATAATGTATTATATCTATAACTGTAAACTGTAACCTAATATGAAAAGAAAGACCCACAAAAAAAAATGCCGTGCTGAGTTTCTTGCTGGAGTCTTCTCAGTTGAAGCGTTATTACGAGCCGGTGGTAGATTAAAAAATGTAACTTAACGTTCATAAGACCAGGGCCTAAACCGAATAAATGACTTTTTGATTTGATTTAAATTAAAATAGATATAGAATAGTTAAGGTCCTTGGACGTTTAAGTAAAATAACAATGTCTTAATTTGCCACTGCAGTAATCCAGCAATACGTTTGCATTCAATCTCACGGCCCCGCCTTGTACACACATTCCTGGCTTTTCGGCCTATTGAGCGTGTAATAGTTTATTTTTGGGATCGACTTTGGGAATTGTAGGGCATTCCGATTTCCAAACACTGACGTCGTTTGTTACGATGCTAAACATTCCAGTTTTTATACACTACGTCATCTTTACTATTATTTAAACATATTTAATGTTTTTGTTGGTTCATTCTTGCATGTAATAACAGAGTATCGGATTGAGGTGATTTTTGCGTAGATACAGTTAAAAGGTGGTAGAGGAAATTCATTCTGAAAGATGCCATCAGGGAGATGAAGAAGTTCCTTCAAATTTTGCGGATCAAGTTTAGTTTTATCATAGATCCAGATCCTTTGTTCGACTTAGAAAGTTTTAATTGAAAATTTCAAGTACATTTTCGACATGAACAAACACGTTCAGCAGTATAGATCACTTGGTACATCTCCTTAGCAGGAGGTGGTCTAGGTAGGTACCACTGCAGTACCAGATATTCTGCCGCCAAGCAGTAGTGTATAAACGTTACTGTGTTCCGGTTTAAAGGGTACTGCAGCTAGCGAAATTACATGTCTGTTGAGACTAACCATCGAAAGTCCCAAACTAATGAGCGCCAATGCAGCGATGCCCTGGTCTTTTTTTGGTACTTAAAGTTCAGTACTTTGTATAGCTGCAATGGCCATGAACGTGTCTTTTTCTTACTATCAGGAAAGCTTATAGTACGTTTCATTACCTTTACATTAAAAAAAAAGTGTACATTAATTTCATGTTTCATCCTGGCAATGCACAAGCGTTTGAGGAAAACTCAACATTTACCCAACCTTCGCCAGCTAACATCATCATCATCATCAGCCGCATGACGTCCACTGCTGGACATAGGCCTCCCCCATTGACTTCCATAAAGACCGGTTGGAAGCGGCTCGCATCCAGCGCGTTCCTGCGGTCTTTATTAGGTCGTCTGTCCACCTTGTGGGTGGACGTCCTACGCTGCGCTTGCCGGTCCGTGGTCTCCACTCTAGAACTTTGCAGCCCCATCGGCCATCGGTTCTGCGTGCTATGTGCCCTGCCCACTGCCACTTCAACTTGCTAATCCGCTGGGCTATGTCGGCTACTTTAGTTCGCCTACGGATCTCCTCATTTCTGATTCGATCTCGTAGGGAAACTCCGAGCATAGCCCTCTCCATAGCTCGTTGTGCTACTTTGAGCTTACTAAGAAGGCACATAGTCAGAGACCACGTTTCGGCGCCATAAGTCATCACTGGTAACACACATTGGTCGAAGACTTTCGACTTGAGGCACTGAGGTAATTCGGACGAGAAAACGCTGCGCAGTTTTCCGAACGCTGCCCAGCCGAGTTGGATTCGACGATTGACCTCTTTCTCGAAGTTGGACCTACCTAGTTGGACTGCTTGTCCTAGGTAAATGTACTTGTCAACAACTTCAAGAACCGAGCTCCCAACTGATATGATGCCAGCTAACAGTTTAAGTAGTTTTACCGTATTTAGGACATGGGGAAAACATAGTAGACAGGCATAGCATCGTGTGTTGCCAGTTGCCACCCCACCCCATCCCGTGACACCACTCAATACGAGGAAGGTAGCGCCCGGGGACTCGCGAGTAACGAAAATATGGGCCCTTGAATAAATTGGACTAGAATTTTAAATTATTGTATGAGCAAGAACTGGGCCGTAACCGTTGGGCAGGCAAAAAATTAACAAGGCTATTAATAAAGGACAGTATTTACAGGCGCTAATGAAAAAATCGAGGTTGGAAGTTTTTTCAATTGATTACTATAAAAGTTAAGTTTTTAACGCGTGGAGTAAATTTCACCAGAGTTCAAATCAAAAATAAGCTATGTACCTACTTTACTGTTATAACAATTACACTTCAATAATTTATTTAAAGATTTCCTTAATTTTTAAAACCATTAGAAATTTTTATTTATTTGTCTAAAGCCTAGCTTTATTTTATCTTTGATTCTTTATTGCCCGAATGTGATATTTTATTTTATTCATTAATTATTTTGAGCAATATTGTCTTTATTTTTTGCGTCTTGAACGTGATATTTTTTTTATTAATCATCTGATTCTGACGAGACTTCGATATATCGGATTATAAGCTTGGGTTATACCCAATTGAACGCATCCTTATAAACAACTTTTACTATGGGTACACTTTAGAAATTGAATGAAAAAAATCAGCTGTTCCATAGAAAAAGTATTAGTAGTTGACACTTGACTATTTGAGGAGTAACTATTCTTTGCGATTTCAGATTTTTGACTATAGTAAAAGTTGTTCGTAATGCAGAGTACAAAAACCTCCTTGAGGTTTAGCCATGTAAATATTACGGAATTGACTTGTAACATTGGTGTTATCAATAAAATATTTGTATAAAAAAAAAATATATAGAATGGTTTCTCGATAATAGAACACTAAAATCCAGACAACGAGTCCCGTGTCGGTCCAGTACCTTCCATAACTAAACAAAGATAGCTGATGATGACCTTAGAACCATATTTAATCTTGTAATCGTAATATTTACAGGCCGGTGGTAAAATATAAAATTTCAAGGCGATACTGCCGTGTGATAACTGGCTACCCTGCAATGCGACAGAATGAATTATATACTGACAATGTAAACCACAGACACACATTTGACCGATCAGTATGAATTATACCTTTTATTTATTCATAATAGGGTACGTGTTTCAACACATCTTAGCTGATTTTAAGCAACGGAGAAAGCTTATTTAGATGGAACCTGTTTATTCTGGATTTAAAGTCCACATATTAACTAAGACTATAAATAGTAGGTATATTAGCCTATCATACGTATATGCAGGAAAAATGCACGCACAAACAATTGAAGACACTGGATATTTCGACAAATTTT
Organism: Biston stratarius; assembly: GCA_950106695.1. Classification (NCBI taxonomy): domain Eukaryota; kingdom Metazoa; phylum Arthropoda; class Insecta; order Lepidoptera; family Geometridae; genus Biston; species Biston stratarius. Next base: position 11,013,541 of record OX467106.1, read on the forward strand.
TGCCTAGTGCGAAATCCAGTCTTAAGTCCAAGAGATTAGATTAGAGATTCAAGAGATGTATTTTTAGTGTATTTCCGCTTAAAAGTCGTTTTCGTTACAACAGTGACAAGGATTTAATTTAAATACTTAGTTAAGAAGTTCATTTTGAGTTTTCAAATCAATTTAATTCAAGTATAAAAAAAATAATCTATAATTAAATATAACCATAAGTCTTTATATCTACTTCACGCTGCAGTAACCAGTTGCCGACACGTGTTTCACCTCTGCACGAGGCATCCTTAGGACGTGTTTACTCTTCGAACGCTTGGCCGTGAATGAGTCAACAGTCAACACGTCATGTTTAGATTTTAAGTTTATGTCGAATTTTAGTTTTAAATATTAAGGAATATTTCGGATAGATAATAAAAAAAGTAATAGTTGAATTG